>OZ014520.1:560200813-561450813 GCA_963966055.1 Lathyrus aphaca | reverse complement strand
ATGGGTGGCCCAATAACAGATCTAAGATAGATGCTAATACAATCTTCGATTTCGGATCTAACTCAACCCCAAAAACTAGCTTATATGGTGAGATTTCACAAGCTTTATAAGCTATACTTAGACCACGTCTCTAGGCAGTGAGTGTAGTTTTAATTATTGGATAGTAATTCACATACATCATTAAATAAATCCAACAGTTAGAACTATTGGTACATTGGTGCACCCCTTACATTACATATATCAAAAGTGGCAGATAATAAGCATTAAGTGGTGCACAGAAAGTGTTTCCCTGGCTATTATTAGTGTTGGAGAGTATCAGAATCTTATCCTTATGATTATTATGCAGCTGTGACATATTTCTGATTGTGCGGCAGTTACAAATATTAAATTTAATAAAATTATTCTCAATTAATTTCATTTAGGTAGTAGCATTTATGGGGAATTATTTCCCTGATTTTTATGCCAGATTAGTGTTCAAATTCAATCTTGCTGTATTCTATTTATACCTCACTTGTAGTTGTATCAGTTCCAATACAATGAAATATACCATGTAATTCTTGTTTAGGTTTGAATACAAATGCATGTGCATATTTCTAATATACCACATACACATGCATGATATTAAACTCTCTTGACACCTTTCTTTGCACAATTTGCAAAACTTGGAAAGAAAAATACCTGTATATTCCGCTAAAGCAGTGAGTGCAATGGCATTGGCTTTCACCCCCTCCTTGTTACATATATATTTTAGTCTACAAAAGTCAATTACGAAGAAACTCAGAAACTTGTGAAGCTGAATCAATACATAGGGTAATGCTAAACAATAACATGCGGCCAAGCAAGAATGTGTGTGCTGACAAACAGAGTTACAATTCATTCAAATAAAATACTAGCTCACTATATTCATTCTTACAAGTATGTGACCATTATTAATTGCATGTAGCAGAGCGTATCAGCAAACCTCAAAAACACCAGCAATATAGTGGACCGACACAGAATGAACACAAAACCTATTCTGGTTATTTTAATTGCAAACTCGTTAAAATACTCGAAGCAAAAAAGCAGTAACCTTTAAACTTTAAAAGCATTTTTGAAACATTTGAACTCATTGGTGTAGCACTATAGCAGTAGCAAAATTCCCTATTTTGGCCACTACAATAAACCACTCCCTATTTCGACCACTATAACAAACCACTCCATTTCTGCATTGCAACAACCACATGCACATTTGCTCCACTACAGAAATGTAGTATGCTATTGACAGTACTAGCCTACAACAATGGGTAGCTATTGCCTATTGGTAATATTTCTGAAGTTGTGAGTTGACTTCTTTTTTCCAAGCTTGGTGTTCAATGCTAAAATGTAAGGTTCAATATCTATATCTATATCACCATAATTATCGTAACCAAAATGTAATCAACTTTGTTCACTGTTAGAAAATAAATAAAATAGATAGTAATTATAACTAAACCTGAATTCATTTTAGATATGTGAACTATTTCAAGTTAATCATCACCTGCTTACCACCCGACTAACTGTTGGTTGAACAAATATATGAACCCTGTCAAAAAGAAATGTGTGCTGTCAAGAAATTAAACTGCATACAAATTGATAATTACAAATAAGACATGAATTGGAGCAGAAAAAAGGAGGGAACAGTAGATTAATATAAAAAAGTATTAAAGGATGGGAGATCAAAAATGCAATTGCAACAACAGAAACAAACCTCTCACATACAAAACTCACTTTCATAAAGAATTACACCAATTTTCATTTTTTTATTAAATTAAAAAATACTGAATTTTAACATTTTAATCTAGGTTGTTGAAAATTTTGTGACACGTGTCAGACATCTGTGGAACAAACTGAAAACTAGAATCATTAGTTGCAAGATTAGAGAAGAGAGAAAATTGTTCCATTGCTTTGAAAATTCTGTTATTGTAAAAGTGAGCTGGTCACAAGAATGATTAGGATTTATATAGCATTCCTAATCGTGTGCCACTTGGTGTCCTGACCTACACCTAGTCATAACTAATTCTAACTATGCACCTAGTCATAACTAATTTCAAATTTCAACTACAAGATGCCTTCAACAAACCCCTAATAGGTCCTCCAATATATTATCTTTTTAACAAGTGTATATGATTTTAACTATTAAAATTTTACATCTAAATAGAGTATATATAAGGTAGTGGACTATGGAAGAAGTAGAAAATATAAGAGATTTGACATCAAGGGCTGTAGAAAAATAAAAGTTTTCCTTCAACACTTTCCCTAATTGAGGATAGATCTAGTTGATATTGTTGGGGGAAATGGGGGAAAATTAATAAACAATCTTCTAAGTTACTGATCAAGCAAAAATTTTACAAGATGGAAAATAAGCATGACAAATATATAAAATTTTCAGGATCTAGATCAATGTCATTGCCATACATTGATTATCCAGATGAGTAACTTACTTGGCCACTTGACGTAATGATCTTAAGGCAGGTGCGTATAAGTCATTACATATGCAAATCACCTACATTCAGAACCAAGATCATCATTGGGTATGAATATAGTGAATGATTATGACAAAATGAAAATCTGAAACTCACAGGTCTTGACAGGGATGCAATTTTCCGCCCCTTCTTTGATGATTTCTTTTCTGTTTGTTCCTTATCCAAACTCTGCTTCCCTGCTTCGGGCTTCCTTTCAGCAGAAATCTGCATGATTTAGATAGAAATGAGTATTATCAATTCCCCATGACAAACAAACATAGCAGTTCTTTCCATGTAAAAGCCATATCATTGCTTTCAAAACCAAGGGAAACGCGTGCATGATAAAAAGTATTCAAATATTTCAGAAATCCTGTTATTGGAGCTTAAATATCCAACTTCAGCCTCTTAAAGTGCATCAACTCCCTTATAATTGTTGTGGCAACAGGGAAGTTAAATGTAGAAAATTTGAATTACAAAAAACAAAACTGAACCAGAGAACTGCATAGAAATCATATCAAGCCTATATAAGGTGTATGGTAAGATAACTTGCAACTTACCATTTTATTTGCAATGATGAATGTAGAAATAGTTAACAGTGAACAATCAGTAACAAGTTAATGAAGTGAAACTACAAAAAAAGAGCAAGATACAAACTTGTTTCAAGAAACATAGACCTTAGACAGTGTTAAAAGAACCTTCAAATTACTATGAATAAGATGGCCTGCTTAGACAACTCACTTAAAAATAGACCAATTATAGCATCTATAACTAACCATCTTTAAAAGAGCCTCCACAGCACCCTTTCCATCACCAAGGGCTCCATCAATTTCATCCACCACCTGAGAAAAAACAAAGGTAAGAGAAACTATTTTCACCCCAGGCATTGATAGTAAGATACATAATGAATATAATGATAATAAAAATACCAGACACTTTGGCTTTGAATCAGATAAGACAGAGTTCATCTGAACCACGTCAAGGATTTTTGCTTCAATTGTTGATGAAGAACGGTCATCACTAGCATTAACCTGCAAAATTGCAAACTTGTGATTGATATGCATTGAAACTATAGGGATTTACTTAAAGAAGAAGAGAAAAAGAGAATAAGCAAATGACCAATCTAAAATTGATATTTGTTTAACGCAGACTAAAAGAAAGTACTTTTACACTTATACTAGACTCATATCCTAGTTTAATAATGAAACAAGTCATTAAAATGGCAAATTCTGAAAACCACTCCAAGAAATTTCCTAAAATAATTTAAAAGATTGTAATATACGACAATGACGTTATGATATATTTCTTAACTACTCAAGCATTACTCTATAAATAAAACTGACTTGGCTTAAGCATGTTAAGTTTAAGTATTCCTTCCGTCCTTAATCTTTGGTCCTTTAAGATTGGGCATGGGTATTAAAAAATAATAAATTTAGACAAGTTAAGACCATTTTGCCAATAATTCATTTAGTAAAGTAAAATTCATTTAATTCATGCTTTTAGTTTATGCAAGGGTCAAAAGGAAAAACATGATTAATTGTATTTTGGTTTTTGTAAGGGTCACATGGACAAAAGTAAGAATCTTAAAAGACCAAAGATTAGGAACTGAGGGAGTAAGAGTAACTAAAAGAAATTAACTAAAAAACAACAGTCAAAATAGAAAATGGCTGGGACCAGAGACAAAACAACAAGAACATGCAAGACCAGAGACAAGAAATATTGTATCTGGGACAAAGACAGGGCTAGTGTGAGTCTTTAGTCAACATAGGTCATCACTAGTATAACTTACTGTAGATAAAAAACCATCACTAGAATGATCCTAAGTTGATGAAACCACAACTATTATGATTGATTAGTGTTGAAGATGACATGAAAAGACCTTCAAGTTTTCTCGCCCACAATGCTATGATAACACTAGAAAACAGCCAGTTATATTGTAGTCAAAACAAAAGCATACTAAAGAAAACAGAGAGAATATGACAACAGTGATAGCTGATAGGACTAAATAGAATTTAATATCAACTGTTGATCTTGATAAATAAATATTAAAAAAAAAAGACTCAAAGGAAGAGTCCTTTTCAAATTTATGAGTGAAATAGTAAATGAATACAATGGCAAGAGATAGTAAAATGATGAAAATAAAATGATACTCTTAGTGATGAGACCATCCCCCTGAGACAAGAAATTCCCCCAACCCTCAGTTCAACCCCTTTCATTTGATCACCTCTTTTTATATATTCCCCCTCTCTCTCCCTCCTTTAACAATTCATCACCTCCCTCCTCCATTTCCTTGTTGCCAGTTGTCCTTTTGGTTACTTCTTCCCTCCTTATTTCTCTCTCCTCTCCATTTCATGACATGTATTTTTTTATACTCTTGCACATCTGCATGCCTTGCTTCTAATAATGGCTAATCAGAAGGAAAAATAACCGTGGAAACTATTAGAGTATTGTATTATGTGCAATATTGTGTGTTTTCCTATCTATTAGTGTGGTTTGTGTTTCTATTAGTGTCTATGGCTTTCAAGATGTCGTGTTAGTTCCTTTAGCTTCTGTATGTTACTGTTACTTTCTGAACAGGCACTATACACTGAATTGAAGGTGTCAATAACATTTAAAATTCAGTTAGACTCGGCCATATGCACCAACAAAGATACATACAAATGAATCCCTTCATCAAATTAATACATAAATTATAGAAAGTGAAACTAGTTTTACATAATGCACAAAATCACCAACAAATTTAGTCAAATGATACTAAATGCATAGAAAACCCAGCATATAAAAGAGGCTACAGCTTGAAGAAGGGTATTTGTACATGAAAAGTAGCATATAGAAAAATACCTCCACCACGTGATATCCACAATGCCTAGCAGCTACATGTGCAAGTGTTGTTTTTCCAAGACCTGGTGGCCCACATAGCAGAAGAATCTGTAATCATCATAAAACTTTAATTAATAATGCAATTCCCCTCTCAATATCTAACAACGGGATTGAGAAAACATTTAAATAAGTCAAATAAACGCATCTCAAGCCATGTGGTCGCAAAACCATAACTACTGTGCAACTGCATGATTAAAAGGACTAGAGGGATAACATTATTAAAAACATGTTTGTGTTTTAAAAATTGTTTCAAATAAGGGGAGCCTAGGTTAGGCATAATGGTTTCAACTGCCAACACATTACACGAGGTAACAGGTTTCGGTTATTGAATCAGCCTCATGCAATGCCTAAAATAGACCTGTATTCCGTAATGAAAATTTATAGACCATGCTGCCATGGGAGAAACTTTAGAGTTCTTGTATGTCCTATACTGAAAGTGCTTTACTATTAATGATAATTGCAAAGAATTGAGAAGTCCCAAAAGCTCAAAAACTAACACAATTGTTTGTACAGCACGCCAAAAACATAAGAGATGGGAAGTTGATCAACTTGCATCTGGTGTGCTGGTCCACCAATGAATATTCTAGTTCTAGAGAGCAAATGATAAAATGATGCAATATGTGCCAATTATTAATATTCCACATGTTAGAATGTGATTGGAGGGAATATAAGTGTTTCTCTCAAAGAAGTAAATGATCACAGCTTAAGAAAAAAAATGCTCAGGTTAGATGCTGAAGTAAGAGCTAAGTTTCAAACATAAAATATCAGTAACAGTTTCATATTTCAACCAAAACATGTTTACAATACATTCAGAGGAAAATGTTAAGTTATATTTGCTTAGTAGTTGATAAACTGCTATCATGCATTTGGATCCAAATTGAGCCCCTATGTATGTCTGTAACAGAAATTGGACCCAAACATAAAAGATTAACTAATATTTTTATTGTTATTCACCAAACCAGTGTGTGCATCAGTATCTGTGAGTATGCATAAGGCTGGCCAAGTAGAGTAAAAGTGATGTGCAGTAATGTATACACTAAACATAACTCGATCAGATAATACCAAATTCCAACTTACGCATACTATAATGTCGTTGCTGACACCAGCTGGAGTATAATGTTTGTAAAGGGATAGGTATATTTCTAGTCTCTAAAAATATAGCATTCTTGTTATTTTAGTCAGCTGTTAAGAATCTATTCATTTTCAACCCTTATTTTTAATAAAATTAATGTACTTGTATTTCCTCATGTTTAGTCGCTACTAAAAAGTACACTGAAGTGCATAATTACTAAAATTTATAAAAAATATATATTTTAAAAAGGGACTAATTACAAAAAAAGTGTCATATTTTCAGAATAAAAAACATAGTTAATCCTATTGTATGTTATACCTGACATGTTACAAAAGAAATCTAAAACAGACACAATACTATTATGTCACTATTTCATATTTGCTTCCCCAAAATGACAGGTACAACTTTTTGCATCCCCTATGGGATGTAAGAAGTGTAAGGAATAAAAAGATATAAAAGGAGATTGAGAGAGAGGGAAAGCAAGAGATGTGATGAAGCTGTGTCAGAAGGATAATAATTTTTTAGTCTACCTGAGGAAGAGAGGGAGATGCAATGAAGGGATATGGAAGGAAAAATAGGTAGTGTGAAAGAGGTGAGGTGAAAGTAAGTATGAGAAAATTAATACTGGTCTAAATACAATCAGAAAATATAATGCTTATTAACACCGAAAATTCTTGAGTGGAAAAAACAACAAGAATTTAAAAGTACCTTCTGCTCTGGTGCACCAATATTCCGTGTCTTAGTATCGTGTATATCCTGACTACTCTTTGAATTATCACTCCCTTCCATATTTCTAGAATTTGTATACCTATTATTACTCCATGTGTGCCCTCCTTTTGTCCTTGGAAAACCTGAACCTAGAGGTTTCTGATTATGGGAAATAGAAGAATGTCGTTTCAAAGCAGACAAAACATCCTCTGATGTACTTCGAATTTCAGATCCAAACACAGTAGAATCCCATTGTTTTAACCATAGTAGTACCTGTTTTAGACAAAAATTCTAATCAGTGATGGGAACAACAGCCAAGTTACCTGTGATAACCAAAGAATGTATCTTCAACTATAGTAGCTTAAATAAACAGATTCTACAGCTTCATTTTGACAAAACAGTTTCCCTAGTTAAATGCTGCAATAAATATGTACCTCGCGATTTGTCTGTTCGTCACTAAGAAGATCAGTGAACGATTTTGGAGCATATTTATCTACCCAAAGTTTTTCATGGAGCGTTAGTGTTTCAGGAACATCTACAACACTTTGGCTTTCAGAACTAGCTTCCAAGGTCTACAGCATCATAAAAACCATATAAAGTACATCAAAACACACATTATATAACCAACTCTAACATTGTTCAAGCATCCTACAACTATAGCAAAAAAACAAGAAATTATTGATCAACTTTAAGCCACTTGAAGTTCACAGCAGAGAATCTTAAGTCCAAACCTTAGCGAAAGTCTCTTCCTCCAACCTTTCAAACAGAACACTGATCGGTTCTAAAGCAAGATCTGCAAGCAAATAAAAATCCAATTATCCACAGCATACCAATCTGAAATATGTAATCTCATTTTCTTTCAATCTATTCATATTGGCAATACAATAACAATCAATGAAGCACAGACACCTCAAACATGATCTCGACACTGACACGCCGACACCGGTAATATTTTGCAAAAATTGATAAATTAAATGTAATCACATCACAAGTGTCAGTACAAGTGTCCGACATCGACACGGACACGCATTTTTCTTTTGGAGGTGTCGGTACTACATAGATAACAATACAAATCAAAATGAGCTTAAAATAAAGTTATTCATCAAATCAAAATGAACTTAAAAAACAACATTACAAATCTTACTTTCTAAGAAGCTAAATGAGATTGTAACTAGTAAAGTTATGAAAAAAATGAATAAATCTAATTAATTCAGAAAACGAATTAGTACCAGAAGAAAACGCTCCGCTATCCAGCTTCGTAGCTCGATCATCACCATAGTACCTATCTAGCTTAGTATAAACCCTATCTCCATTAGGTGCAGTCACCGGCATAACTTCACCGTCAATCTCCGATGCAAATCGCGACAACGTCTTTTCCTTAGAGAATCTCACTTCTTCAGCTCTAACTGGAGAAGGAGGAGGAGGAGGAGAGTACCGAAGCCAATCCTCGTCCGCGGGAGGATCTTCGGTTCTAACCCTAACTTTCTCTCTCTTTTCAACATCGGGAGAATCCAAATCCAAATCCAAATCCAAATCGGAGTTTGAATTCGAGCGAGAACGCTTGTGGCTGTTGGATTGGGGTTCAGGAGGAGAAGCAAGTTCTGGTGGTGATTGTTCGGGTTGGAGTTCGGGTTGGAGTTCGGGTTCATCTTCGGGAGGGTTGTGGAAGCAGTGGTCATCGTCTTCTTGTTCGTAGATACGATAGCTTGATTCGAGCAATTCGAGTTCTTCGATGTCCATCATGTCCATGTCGTCCATTGTAGAGGATTGGTTAATGGCGGTGAGTGAGATGGTTAGCTTCAAAAATGTTTGATGCGGGGAGAAAGGGAACTGAGACGAGGCTTGTGAGATGGAGGAAAAAAACTGGCCGTTTTTGGCGGGAAAGAGATAAAAGTGACGGTCGTGATAATGGTTAATTAAGACCTTCACAGGGTGCCACTCAAATTTACCTTCTTTCTTTTTTTAAGTAATTAAATTATAATGAATACAAGGGATATTTTTTCAATATAGTAAATTTAACAACCGAAAATTCACCTCCAACTTAATTAGTTTAAGAACACAGAGGGTTCAAAACAAAAGCTAAAAAATTACGACTCAGATCTTTATTGCAACGGAAAGAAAGTTACTTTTGACTCTTCAACTTCTACACCACAAATTAATAATGTAGGGGGAGGCGGAGGTTTCACTCGAAGCGGACGTCCATTTACCTCACAGTTCCCAAGAGTTAATGTTGAGCAGAAGCCGCTACCAAAGCAAAAGGCAAGAGTGTGGTGCCAGAAGAACCAACTGCAAAAGAAACTCATAAGAGACCCTTTGATCAGGAGGTAGATGAGTTTATAAGGATTATCAAGAAGAGTGATTACAAAGTTGTTGATCAGCTCCATCAAACTCCCTCCAAGATCTCTATATTATCTTTGCTCATGTGTTCCGAAGCTCACAGGAATGCATTACTCAAGGTCCTGCACGCAGCTTATGTGCCTGAGGAAATTACAGTTAATCAGCTAGAAACGGTGGTTTAAAATGTCAATATTAGTCATGGACTAGGGTTCACCAATGCTGATCTGACGACAGAGGGCCGTAATCACAATAAGGCTTTACATATCACCTTAGAGTGTAAAGGTGTTGTACTTTCTCATGTTTTGGTTGACACTGGGTCATCTCTCAATGTTCTTCCAAGGAAAGCCTTGGTCAAGTTGGAATATGATGGTCTTGCACTCCGCCCGAGTAACCTAGTTGTGAGAGCCTTCGATCGTTCTAAGAGATTGGTTCTTGGAGAAATTGAGTTGCATGTGGTAATTGGCCCACAGATTTTCAAAACGACCTTCTATGTGATGGACATTCAGCCTGCCTACAGCTGTTTGTTGGGTAGACCTCGGATTCATGCCGCTGGCGCAGTAACGTCTACCTTTCACTAGAAGTTGAAATACAAGTGGGAAGACCAGATTATCACTATCTGTGGAGAAGGAGACATCTTTGTCAGTTATCTGGCCACTTATAAGTATATAGAGATGGATGGGGAGATCCATGAGACAATTTGTCAGGGTTTCGAAGCTCTTAATGTCAATGAAGCAACAGCTGAAGTGTCGGGTACTCCAATTGCTTCTTACAAACAAGCTCGGAAGGTTGTTGAAGACGGGAATGCCCAAGGCTGGGGCAAGCTGTTGCAAGTTCAGATAAAAGAAGACAAGTTCGGTTTGGGTTACAGACCATCCCGACAGGTCCAAGAGGAGGTTGTTGAAGCTCCCAAGTTTGTAAGTGGGGGAATTCTGACCCCCAGATGCTGTCAACAATGTGGAAGACGAGGCTGAAAGCGACTACAACCTGGAAAGCTGGATTCGTCCAAGAGTCCCGGGCCAACAAGTCCTCAACTGGTCTTCCCAGGAAATTATAAGGGTTACTGCTGCAGAGTAATTATTATTTCCTGTTTAAGCATGCATCAAGTCTTGCATCTTGCCCACTGCAGAGTAATTATTATTTCCTGTTTAAGCATGCATCAAGTCCTGCATCTTGCCCAAGGTGTCAGGACTCATTTTGTAATAGGGTCATATATGTATTTTGTGCAAATTGAAATTAATGAACAATGGACATCTCTTGCAAACAATCTTTTCGCTCACTGTCTTTTCATTTTGTTTTCGCACAAAACAATAAATGGCAATGTTTTCTTAATAAACTTCATTCATTTTTTCTAAATAAGATAAAATCAATCACTAAAATGAACAAATCTCAACCCTCGCAGAGATAGTCCTCCATATTGCACCGACAACGATACTGCTATGACCTTGTATGACTTCGACAATCCAATTAATCAAGCAGATGAAAGGGTTGATGAAGACTATGATTTGCCTGAAGAGTTAGCCAGGTTATTGAGACAAGAGGAAAAGGTGATTGCTCCTCATCAGGAGGAAGTTGAGACTATCAATCTTTGTACCGAGGAAGATGTGAAAGAGGTAAAGATCGGGGCTAGTCTGCAAGCTCCAGCGAAAGAACAACTCATCAGTATGCTTCGATAATATGTCGATGTGTTCTCTTGGTCCTATCAAGATATGTCGGGTCTGGATACAGACATTGTCATGCACAGGCTGCCATTGAAAGAAGATTGTCCGCCAGTTAAACAGAAGTTGCGCCGTACTCGCCCAGACATGGCCATGAAAATCAAAGAAGAAGTACAAAAGCAGTGGGACGCCGGTTTTCTTGCTGTAACTAGTTACCCGCCGTGGGTTTCTAACATTGTACTCGTACCTAAGAAGGATGGCAAGGTGCGTATGTGTGTTGATTACCGGGATCTGAACAGAGCCAACCCGAAAGATGATTTCCCATTACCTCACATTGACATATTGATGGATAACACAACTCAGTTCTCGGTATTTTCCTTTATGGACGGATTCTCCGGATACAATCAGATTAAGATGTCACCTGAAGACATGGAGAAAACAACCTTCATCACGCCATGGGGCACGTTCTGCTACAAAGTAATGTCGTTTGGTCTGAAGAACGTCGGTGCAACATATCAACGGGCTATGGTAACATTATTCCACGATATGATCCATAAGGAAATCGAGTGTTATGTGGATGATATGATTGCCAAGTCCCTTACAGAGGAAGATCATCTGGTGAATCTGCTAAAATTGTTCAAGCGCCTGAGGAAGTATCAGTTGAAGTTGAACCCCAACAAATGCACATTCGGGGTACGTTCTGGTAAGCTGTTGGGTTTTATTGTAAACGAAAAAGGAGTTGAGGTTGATCCCGACAAAGTCAAAGCTATTCAAGAAATGCCTGCACCTAAGACTGAGAAAGAAGTTCGAGGGTTTTTAGGTAGATTGAACTACATTTCAAGGTTCATATCTCACCTCACTACAACCTGCAAGCCCTTGTTCAAACTGTTAAGAAAGGAACAAACAGTCAGGTGGAACGATGATTGTCAGAGAGCTTTTGACAAGATCAAAGAATATTTGCAAGAACCTTCAATTCCCATGCCTCCAGTTGAAGGAAGACCTCTAATAATGTACCTGACAGTATTAGATGAATCAATGGGGTATGTGTTGGGCTAGCATGACGAGTCTAGTCAAAAAGAGTATGCAATATACTACCTAAGAAAAATGTTTACCGACTGTGAACAACGTTATTCACTGCTCGAGAAAACTTGTTGTGCTTTAGTGTGGGTTGCTCGCCGACTAAGACAGTATATGTTGACTCACACTACCTTGTTGATCTCAAAGATGGACCCCATCAAGTACATATTTGAGAAGCCAGCACTTACCGGAAGGGTTGCAATATGGCAAATGATTCTAACAGAGTATGAAATTCAGTACACCTCTCAGAAGGCCATCAAGGGCAGTGTATTGTCTGACTATCTGGCTGAGCAACCCATTGATGACTACCAGCCTATGAGATTTGATTTCCCCAATGAAGACATCATGTTCTTAAAATCAAAAAATTGTGAAGAGCCTATTCACACTGAAGGGCCTGATCCTGAAGAAGCATGGACTATGATGTTCGATGGGGCAGTTAATTGTAACGGCCGTGGAGTTGGTGCAGTGCTTATTACACCCAAGGGAGTCCATCTGCCTTTCTCAGCAAGGCTCACCTTTGCCTGCACTAACAACGAAGTAGAGTATGAAGCTTGCATCATGGGTCTTGAGGAAGACATTGACCTCAAGATCAAAACCTTGAATGTATTCGGAGATTCAGCTTTGGTGATCAATCATACCAACGACAAGTGGTACACTCATCAGGAGCATCTAGTTCCCTACCGTGACTATACAAGGAGATTGTTGACATTCTTCACAACAGTTAAGCTTGAATACATCCCTCAAAATGATAATCAGTTTGCAGACTCCTTTGCCACTATTTCATCTATGATAAAAGTACAGGCTGCTAATTATGTGCCTCAAATTTTAGTATCCAGACTAGACCGACAGGCGTATGTATTCTCTATGGACACTGCCACTGACAACAAGCCTTGGTGACATCAAAATCTTCTTAGAGACTCAGACATACCCACCCGGGGCATCATCTAATGATAAGAAGACATTGAGAAGGCTAGCCGGCAGTTTCTTCCTCAATACTGATGGCTCCTTATACAAGCGAAACTTCGACATGGTCTTCCTCAAATGTGTTGACAAGAAGGAAGCAGACCTACTGATGCACGAAGTACATGAAGGTTCTTTCGGTACCCATGCCGGAGGACATGCAATGGCAAAGAAGTTATTAAGATCAGGTTACTACTGGATCATAATGGATGCAGGCTGTTGTGCCTATGCCAGAAAATGCCACAAATGCCAGATCTACGCGGACAAAGTACATATGCCTCTGAATCCGTTGAATGTAATGTCTTCACCTTGGACCTTCGCCATGTGGGGCATTGATATGATCGGAAAGATTGAACCGACTGCTTCAAATGGTCACAGATTCATCTTGGTATCCATTGATTACTTCACCAAATGGGTTGAAGCAGCTTCATATGCAAACGTCACCAGGCAAGTGGTAGCTCGATTTCTGAAAAGGGATATCATCTGTCAATATGGAGTTCCCGAGCGAATCATTACTAATAATGGTTCAAACCTTAACAACAAGATGATGGCTGAGTTATGTCGGGACTTCAAGATTCAACATCACAACTCTTCTCCTTACAGGCCAAAGATGAATGGCGTTGTTGAGGCAGCTAACAATAATATCAAGAAGATTGTGCAGAAGATGGTAGTCACCTACAAAGACTGGCACAAAATGCTACCATTTGCCTTGTATGGGTACCAAACCTCTATCAGAACATCCACTGGGGCAACACCTTATCAGCTTGTGTATGGTATGGAAGCGGTCTTACCTGTTGAAGCTAAACTACCCTCATTGCGGGTAATGATGGATGTGAAACTGGACGAAGCAGAATGGGTTCGATCTCGTTATAATCAACTGAGTATGATCGAAGAAAAGAGATTAATAGCCATCTGTCATGGGCAGTTATATCAGAAACGAATGAAGAAAGCCTTCGATCAGAAAGTCAGACCTCGAGAATACCAAGTGGGACAGCTTGTTCTGAAAAGACTTCTTCCTCATCATACAG
This sequence comes from Lathyrus aphaca, assembly GCA_963966055.1. Taxonomy (NCBI): domain Eukaryota; kingdom Viridiplantae; phylum Streptophyta; class Magnoliopsida; order Fabales; family Fabaceae; genus Lathyrus; species Lathyrus aphaca. Next base: position 561,436,619 of record OZ014520.1, on the reverse strand, counting down.
ACCACAGGGGCAAATGGACGCCAAACTACGAAGGCCCATTCATAGTAAAGAAAGTTTTCTCTGGTGGATCACTGATGCTCACTACTGGATGGCGAAGACTTCCTATCTCCTGTGAATTCAGATGCAGTTAAAAAATACTTCGCATAAAATGACCCGCTGGACATAAAAACAGAATGTAAGTACAGGCAAAAATAGGGCATCCTGGTGAGTTAAAAACAGAATAAAAGACTCGGGAAAAAATAAGGGAAATTTAAAAAAAATGTACACCCGCTGAATTGAAAAGCCACATCAGACAGCTCAGGCAAAAATGGGTATCCCGGTGAATTGAAAACCCGAAAGGGCGATCCACGCAAAATCAAGGAAAAAGCGAACAACTGCATTCTGAACTCGTCTGTATCACTCACATAACATGGCAAGCTTCGAAAGGATAAAGCATCGGTCAGAATCAACCTTCTTCAGAAAGCAAGATAAGAAGAGTGTTCAGGTCATACATGTCATAGCAAGGAAGCTCACTGAAGCGTCAACTTCAACATTGCCAACACTTTTATTTTCTCAATTTACAACAATCTCCTCCTTTCAGGGATTCGATTCTTCATTGTACTTGCCTATTCAGGGCACACAAATCAATAAATTCAAATATTCAGTCACACTTTGTTTATACCTTTTGTTTTTGTTTGCAAAATGTCCAAAGTTCGTAATACAACATTTGCATGAAAACATACAGGCCATTTTTTTAAAATGCTTGCAGAAAATATTTGCTCTTAAGTAAATCTAACTCCTATGATGGAATCCGGTTGAGGATACCTCGGAACACTTGTGAGTTTCTTTTGTTTAACAGGTTGCAGGTACTCAAGGCAGACAATCTCTCACAGAATGGGGCATATCAAGCATTATATCCCCAGCCAAGTCAACAATCACACCACCAGAAGGGCTACCTGACAAAAGTATTCCTCCACGAAGCTGTTATCTCCTCAGAGTGTGCAAAAGAAACTCATTATTCCCCATCATGCAACCTAGACGAAAGGGTCACAACAGATTACTTCCTCAGAAGTTTTCTCCTCCCCAAGTAGGATCTTATTTCCCTCAACGGAGTTATCAGGATTCACTTTTCCTCAGCAGAGTTGTCGGGATTTTCTCATCCTCAGCAAAGTTGCCAAGATCCTCTCATCTCCAGCGAGTCGCCAGGATTTTCTCATCCCCACCAGAATTTCCCGAACTGTTGTTCCCTAGCAAGTTGCCAGAGTTTTCCTTTTCCTCAAGCGGAGTCTCCAGGATTTGCTCGTCCTCAGTAGGGTGGGAAGAATCACCTTCCTCAGCTAGTCGCCAGGACTTTCTGTTCCCCATCAGAGTTGCCAGGATTTTCTCATCCTCGGCGGAGTCGGCAAAATCGCTTTCCCGTGGAGTTGTTAGTTTCTCCCCAGTAGAGTTGCCAGGGTTTTCTGTTCCCCAGCGGTTTGCCAAGTTCCTCTCATCCCCAGCATAACGTTTCCCCAAGCAGAAGCTTCCCCATCCGGGATCCCCACAGAGTTCATTAGGAAGGTCGTTCAGTGATCCTCTCTCCCCACGGATCGGCCAACGATCTCTTCCCCCAGCGGAGTTCTCCCTCCAAACAGATTGCACGGAGATCTTTCTCCCCGCAGGATCCGGATCTCGGATCGGTTCTCTCGTTTTGCATAATCATAGAATTCGCATCATTTCCCCCAAACTAATTGTAGCATTTCGTCTAATAAGGAGCATTACGACAAAAATCAAACATTTGCATGATCGTAAGCCAGGTTCGAGCCAGTCACCTACAAATACACAAAAATCATGCTGCATGCAAATACAAAATCACTTCACCAGCAGTATATCAAACACACATCCCCTGTAGAAAAAGCCAGAATACCTTTTGCACTCTCAATACAGATACCTGTACATACTTGTACATATTCTTTTGGACACTCGTCCGTGTCTTGCATATATTTCCCCAACATGTCAAACACGGGTACACACTTATACACAATCCTCTCGATACTCGTCTGTATTGTGTACATATCACTCCTCAGCAGATCAACACTCGTCTGTGTTCCTTGCTTAACCGATTGATACTCGTTTGTATCATCATCCTTAAACACATGTCAACGTTTGTTTCTATCGATACTCGTCCGTATCGTGGTCCTAAGGATGCTCGTCCGCATCTTTGGTCTATACACACTGTCAAACACTTATACCTTTTATTTTAAAGTGTAATCACTCGTTCGTGTTTACCATCCCCCAGTAAGTCACCAACAAAACAACTTTTCTATCCGACATTCGTCCTATGTCGTGATATTTTCGGCAGCCGTCCCCTGCCAGGTGATCGTCCTTCACCTTTGGATGACCGTCCCTCATCATTTCCCCAGTGGAGTCCCCATTGATTGGAACTTTCTATCCGACATTCGTCCTATGTCGCGATATTTTTAGCAGTCGTCCCCTGCTAGGTGATCGTCCTTCACCTTTTGATGACTGTCCCTCATCAATTATCTGATGGCCGTCCCCATCATTGATCCTCTTATCCGGCATTCGTCCTATGTCATTATATTTTCGGCAGCCGTCCCCTGTCAGGTGATCGTCCTTCACCTTTGGATGATCGTCCCTCATCATTTATCTGATGTTCGTCCCCATCGTTGATCCTTTTATCCGGCATTCGTCCTATGTCGAGATAATCCCCAAAAGCAGTCGTCCCCTGCTAGGTGATCGTCCTTCACCTCTTGATGATCGTCATTCATCATGCTTAGCCGATGGTCGTCCCCATCGTCGATCTTTTCTATCCTACATTCGTCCTATGTTGCGATATTTTTTCAGCAGCCGTCCTCTGCTAGGTTATCGTCCCTCACCTTTTGATGACCGTCCCTCATCACTTTTTCATTTATTCTTTTACCCGATGGTCGTCCTCGTCGCGGTTTATTTACCCTTTAACCTGATGGTCGTCCCCGTCAGTGCTTTCCTAATTTCTTTAATCCCCAAAGAGTTTTATTTCTTTACCCGATGGTCGTCCCCGTCGTGGATTCTTTACTCCCTAGCCTGATGGTCGTCCCCGTCAGTGCACTACTTACCGTTTTATCCCCAGCAGTCGTCCTCTGCTCGATGGTCGTCCTCCATTGTTTTTACTTGATATTCATATTATACTACCTATTACAATTTATATCCCTTTTCTTATTTTTCCCCAGAGAATACAAATTTTGGACTGTCTTGGTATTCATCCACAAGTTATCTTGTTTGTCTGTTAAGCTATGCGCTTACATCCTACACAACTAACTCATGCCTGAATAGGGGCAGCTGTAAACACCCCAAATTTGCCCTCACTTTTTCTCACACCATGGCTTGTGATCTCTCATATTGCATTTGCATAAGCATATCATTACATCTCACATTGCATAAACAACTTCATCAAATCATTGCATGACTGCACAATTAGGGTTTGTGATCAGATGAATCCAAGAGGTGATCTGAGCTATCTCAAAGGTCTTGAAGCATTCCAATATGGTCCATGAGTGGTCTATGGTCTTATTATATCTCCAAGAAGTCTTAAAAGTCAAAAAATCACAAAGCATTGCAAAGGCATAGAGGCAGACTGAAGATTTCCTACACATATGACCTAGAATTAGGGTTTTGGGTTTGAGACCCTTAATCTCAATTTTTTTGGTCATTCTTGATTCTATTGGTCTTTATATGTTATAAGGAGCATGTGTACCAAATTTGATGAAGAAATTCATTGTGGAAGTCATCTGATCAACTGGTAACTTATTGTGCAAGAAAAGTCAGAATCAGGTTATCTGAGGCCACCACCAATGACACCAAAGGGTCATCTTCATCATTTTGAGGTTCTATGATCTTTATTTGATCTTAGAAGTGGTTAGAAGTTCACAAGATTGAAGAATTTCAAGCCATTTGCAAACTTTCCATTTTTGGACACGACTTGTAATGAAAACTTTCCATTTTGGGAAAGATTTTCAACCTCCTCTTTCTTGATCAAAAATGCTTCAAATGAAAAGTCTTCAAACATGAAAGTTGTAGATTGGATCTTACCATTTTCAAAAAGTACAAGAACTCCTCTTGATTCATCCTAGAACTCAAGATATGATGTTTCAAAGTTGGGAAAAATCATATAATTTTCAAGTATGTGCCAAAGAGGTATTTTTGCAAAACCAAGTTTTAAGCATTCTAATGACCTCTAATTCACTTCTTTGCATCATAACAACATCACACAACAAGTCCCAGAACTCAGCATTGAATCAACCATTTCCATGACCAATTTTCTCAAATTTCACAAAGTTGCCAATTTGCAAAACCACTTCAATCTCACCATTCAATCACTTCAGATCACTTTAAGAAATCCCATGGCTCTCCTTGAAGCTGGCTAAGGCAAGACAACCCTTCAAACCAGCTCTGACCCGTGCCCATACTCATAGTACACAACTTTTGACTTTTTGCAAAACAAGTCATACCAATCACATTATGCCACACCAACTCTCTGAACCAATCACATTGCTTTATACAAACTACATGGACCTCATTTCACATATCACACAAGGCTGAAACCTCACATACACTCAGAATCACAAAACTTGCAAAAAAACCTAAAGTCTTCGAATTTCATCACACAGACAACAAAACTCAAAACTCTTTGCACCATTCATCTCCATATCACTCATAGATCACAAACCACCCTTCACCATGGCTTAAAAGGCACTGAAACCAAAACACGATTTTCCACCTCTCAAAACCGAATCTTCACAAACAAGCCATTTAAACTCTTGCAAAGCTTCTCAATAGCACCAGGGGACTCAAAGGAGGTGACTTGCATAAGAGGCAAGCTTTGGAGGTCCATATTTGCTCAACTCCGGTTCAGGTATAGCTCAAGAACAAATTTCTCAGAACCTTGATTTTAAGTTACCATTTGATAAAGCTTGTTTCCCTGATCATTATGCGCTTTGAATCATTGAGAATGGTTGAGTATGTAGGATGTATTTAGCTTCTGAAATTTTCGTATGTTTTCCGTTTTGATTCGTTTCTCATGATTCATGTAAAATAAATGTTGTTTGTTGGTGGATTCGTGTTTAGTGATGTTTAGGGATTGATTCTGGGCAATTTTTAGGGCTTGGGGTAGCCTAGGGAGGAAGTTGGGGTTTTGGGTGACCGGAGCTTCCTCCGGTCACCTGAGAGTGGTTAGGGTTTTAATTAGGGTTAGTGTGTGATTTTGAATATGGACCATTGGATCTGTGCTTGGCGCGTGTTTGTATGGCCAGGATTGAATCATTAAACCCTGATCTTTAATTAATTAATTTAATTAAGTTTAATTAATCAGAATCAATTAGAACCCTTGGATCTCATTTAATTAGCCAGTTTGAACATCACCCCTTGGATTGCCATACCCTGAGTCACACAGACTTTGAATCTGGGCCACTGAATCCCTCAAAATCCAATCACAGTCGTCCCTTTGCATTACTTTTGTATTTTTTCTTTAATTATTTCACATTTCTTTCATATATTTTTTAAAAATAGCAAAAACATTTTTAAAAATACCATTTTCTGCATTTTCACTTTAAATATTTTTCTAAACTCAAAAACATTTTTATTTTTAATTTTTGCATTAAAAATGTATGTTTAAATCATTTAAATGTTTTATTTAATTAATTAATTGATTTTAATTAATTAAAAATACATTTAAGTATTTAAAAATCACCAAAAAATTCATGATGCATTCTCATACATTTAGAACAATTTACAAACTCACCATACAAATTTCTTTTTAGGTTTGATCATATTTTCACAATTATCTTTGAATTAGGGTTTACAAAATTCACATTTTTCTAACCCTAACTTGAAAAAATCATTTCTGATTAACCATGATGAGTTTGCATTTGGTTCTTTTTGCATTGTTTCATACCTTGCATCTAGTATCTAGTTTATTTAAATCATAATTTTGCATTGCATTTTCAAATTGTTTGGCATTTTTCCTTTAGAACCACCCAAAAACCCTAGTTAACTTAGGAAATTCATAACTTCCTCTAAGTTTAGCTTCTGACCTCCACCTTCGGGGAGTAATCTTGTGTGTGTTTAGGGTTTGTTTGAGTTCATTTTCAAATTTTTATCATGATGTATGTTTCTGTTTTGGTCATGTGCATCTCATACATTCATAAAACCCTAATTTCTCATGTTCATTTGCATTCATCTTTGCATCTCATCGTCATATGAACTTGCCATGACATTCCATGCTCTTGTATGCCATCTTAGACATCTTAAGACATGTTTGAACATGACTTGATCATTTCTTCATTCATTTGGTATGCTTTGCATTCATTGCTCTCCATGTGTATCCATGTGTTTTCATGCTTCTAACTTGCCATCTTTTGCATTTCATCCCTTGTATGAACATTCATAAGCATCCCACATGTCTATGCATCATTCCATAACACATTCGAATAGCACGTTCACTTCTGGTGTTGGTCATTTCACTTCCATTTGCTTTATTTCTTTTTGCTTTGCATCTTATGCATTCACACTAACATTTCAGGGGCTTCAGGTAAGTTGTTTGGGATGTGGATTTGCCTCCACATCCTACTTCTTCTTATCTCTTCATTTGCATATTTACATGTCTTTGAAGTGAACTTGCTTCACTTGTGCTCTCTTGCTCCTTCTCTTTCTCTTAGGTTATTTATCTTCTTCAGGAAGTAAGTAACCTATTCTCTTTTCTCCTTCTCTTTTCATTTGCTTCTTCTTCCTTGGTGGCCATCTGAAGACTTCTCTTTAAGCCTCACAAACCATAGGAACATCCAAGCATGATAATTTTAGGGTTGTATATAGTATCCCCTTAGTCTTTTTACCTTTGAGTCTCCTTGAGTCTCTCTTCTCATCTCATAATCAGAGGCTAAACACTTAAAGCTTTAGGACTTTGAATTAGGGTTATGTCTGCATCCTTATCTTAGGATGAAGTGTATAACTTTAATCCTTAGTGTTAAACCTTTAACTTGTTTACACCTTCTAATCAAAACACCTAATAATTATTAAGACTTAAGCTTGTAACTTTGGCCTTATATTAGGGTTACATCTCTTCCTTTTGGTTAAGAGGTACTAACCCTAGTGTTCAATGGACAAGTCCCCCTCAAGCTAGTCTTACAAACTTAAAACTCATTTCTTAATCCAACCTTTAATTAAAATCCACTTGATAAAGGCTTGTTATATAATGAATTTAATCCCTAACCATGGATTAAGTCGAGGAGCCTTCCTCGGCTTAAGTGTTCTCATCTATCATCCTTCTCTTAGGATGGTGTAATAAGTTCACTAATCCCTGATTAGAGATTAAAATCATTACTTAACACTAAACAAAAACCCAAAAAACACTTAATAATTACCAAAGTAGGTTAATGATCTTAATCCTATATCATCATGGTAATTAAGTTGAGATGCTTATCTCACACTTAAGTAGGCTCATTATCCCTAATCAGGGAGGATATAATGAGTTTACAACCCTTGATTAAGGCTTAAGCTCATTACCCTATGCAAAACACCAAAAACAATAAAAAACTGAAAACACAAAAACAAACAATAAACGTCTCCTTCGGGATTATTTTCTCACCACACTCATTCAAAAACGAGAACTCGCTTCTCCCGTCTAATGCAAGACAATTAGCACTCAAGCCAGACGAGTCACACACTTGAGCATAGACAAGCAAGCAGTTCACAACAAAATCATCCCAGTCTCTTTGAGTCGAACTACAGTGTTCTGACTTCCTCATTGCACGAGAGGATACGTAGGCATAACTTAACAATTATCAAATAAAAGTCTTTGTGTCTTCCCCCTCTTCCAGCTTTCTTTTCTAAGCCTCAGTCTTTGAGCACTCACTTTCTTTTGCACTGACACACTATACATTCATTCCTAGATTTTCATACACAGTTTAGCACATACACTACCCCTTTTAAACGCAAGCTTGTAAGCGTGGATCCCGTCGAGTACGACGGACAATCTGGGTGCTAATACCTTCCTAGGTTGTAACCAACCCCCTTACTCATTCTCTCTGGTTCGCAACCGTCTTATCCATCTCTTTCCAGGTTTATGCAGCATTACCTTTCCTTTGGGATAAAAATGCCTAGCTGGCGACTCTATTCAACCTCAACCCTCTTTCGACTCGTCCGTTCGCATTTGCACCGCGACGCAAGTCTGCGGGAGCGACACGGTGCATTTAACATATATGAAGGAGTAATTCACACACACAAATCATAACATACAACATCAATCATTCATTCATATCAATGTAATGTGACTCAATACACAATGCAAAATGCGGTACAGACTTCATCAAATGTCCATCGATTCGGACCGGATGCATCGCTTGAGCTCCTACTGAGACACGATCATCCCTACACATCGATTTGCAATGAATCCGAATAATCACTTACGCTCCATCCGTGACATGATTATTCCACCAAATGTATGCGTATGCAGACTTGATTACACATACAATATCACAAACACACATGAATACATTCATGCCATAACGATCTTCAAGATCTCCATCAGTTATCAGTTAATCCATCATGCAATTATATCAAACACATTAACAATTACATATAATTCAAAATAGTCACATAATCTTATTTACTAATTGTTAATTGTTAAGTCCTATGGTTACTACTAAACATGATTCTCAATGCCTTAAACTAACGGTACAAACCTCAACTAAAAGAACAGGTGGTCTGGGACACTCCCCATAAAAATTCAACTTTTCCAAAAGACAGAAGGGTGACACGGCTGCCCGTGTCGTGTGACACGGCCCGTGTCACACACTCTAAAGGTCATTCTCCCAAAACATCCTTTCAATCTTTTTTCCTATGGCCTGACACGGCCGCCCGTATCCTGGGACACGGCCCGTGTCAGGAGACCTCTACCCAAAAATCATTTTTTCGCATAAACTTCCCTTTTCTTTCCCCTTTCACACCAGCACGAACTCAGTTCATTTTATTTCACTTTTAACATCCAAATGAGTCCAATTAATATGTCTATTACCAATTTATACCTCTAACATCAATCTATCATTAGCCTAACTTTTTTTTTACAAATCAACATAGGGAAAATTTATAAGGTTCTTCATCTTCTCCAATTTCTCTATCCTCCCTAACTAACATATCCCAAACCTCATAATACAACACACACACACACACAACAATTCATCATCAAACCACAAACATATATAAGAAATCATCAATTATTCACAAACACATCACAATTTCATCAATTCCAATCATCATTCATAAAACCCTAAGGGAGTAAGGATCTCCCAATTACCCTTCTATGTTAGATCACGAATATAAAACCCTTTCTCCCCCCTTACCTCGAAATTGAACGATGCTTTCTCGAACTCTTTACCTTAGAAATCTATGATCCTTGATTTTCATCTTTTTCTCCAGAGCTCTTTGTTCTTCATCAAAATGCACGATAATGAGAATTGTATTGTGGTCTCACTTTTCATAACATAATCAATTTACACCTTTGCCCCTTAGACCTCCAACTAATTATTTTATTATTTAAATAACAATATTATAATAATATACCACCTCATTATCATATTATTATTTAAAAACAAAATAATTCCTTAATTATTATCCCAATTATACCTCAAACTCTCCATATTATTTTATAAAAAATAATTTATAAAAATTGAGGCGTTACAACTCTCCCCCACTTATTTTATTTTCGTCCTCGAAAATGTACCTGAATAAAATAACTCTGGATATGCTTCCCGCATCTTGTTATCCAGTTCCCAGGTCACACTTCCACCAGCAGCTCCTCCCCAAGCCACTCTCACAAGAGGTATCTCCTTGCCTCGCAGTTGCTTCATCTTACGATCCTCAATTCTCAGAGGTAAGGCTTCCACTGTAAGGTTATCACGAACTTGCACCCCATCCCTCTTGATAACATGTGACGGATCAGATACATACTTCCTGAGCTACAACACATGAAACACTTCGTGCAGGTTCGAAAGTTTCGGCGGTAATGCCACTCTGTAAGCAACTTTGTCCACTCTCTGCATAATCTGATACAATCCAATAAACTTAGGATCCAACTTCTTAGATTTCAAAGCACGTCCCACACCCGTCATCGGGTTGACCCTCAAGAATACATGGTCACTTTCACTGAACTCTAAGTCCTTCCTTCTATTGTCATGGTAACTCTTCTGTCGACTCTAAGACGCCTTCATTTTCTCTTTAATCATCTGAATGGTCTCAGTAGTTTGTTGAATAATCTCAGGTCCAAGCATAACATTCTCACCCATCTCATACCAACACACATATGTTTTGCACCTTCTACCATATAAAGCTTCAAATGCTGCCATTCCAATACTCGAATGGTAGTTATTATTATATGTGAACTCAATTAGTGACAAATGAGTATCCCAAGCACCACCTTTCTCTAACACACAAGTTATCAGCAAGTCCTTCAACGACTGAATAGTCCTCTCGGATTGGCCATCTGTCTGTGGGTGGTAAGCTGAACTCAATTTCAACTTAGAACCCAAAGATTCGTGCAAACTCTTCCAAAATTCAAAAGTAAACCGCAGATCTCTATCTGACACTATACTAGACGGCACACCATGCAATTTCACAACAACCCGAATATAGATTTCCGCCAATTTAGTTAAAGGAAAACTGATGTTAATTGGAATAAAATGTGCAGACTTAGTCAACCGGTCTACAACTACCCAAATAGCATCAAGTCCTCTCGCCGTATTCAGTAAACCTGTCACGAAGTCCATAGCAATACTATCCCACTTCCACTCCGGAATTTCTAATGGTTGCATCAGCCCCGAAGGCTTCTGATGTTCCACTTTTGATTTCTGACATACCAAATAAGCATAAACAAATTGCGCAATATCCCTCTTCATACCGTGCCACCAAAACAATTTTCTCAAATCATGGTACATCTTTGTAGCTCCCGAGTGAATACTCAAGCTACTCCGATGACTTTCTTCTAAAATCGCTTTCTTTAATTCAACATTGTCAGGAACACAAATTCTTCCCCTGAATATCATAATGCCACTATTATCCAAACTAAAATCATCGCTTTGATCATTTCTTTCGGTAGGCATTAAGTCCACCAATTTCACATATTGCCTTTGGCTCTCTCTAATCATATCAAGAAATACATTATTTACTCGCAACATACCCAACTTGACGCTCTCTGGTGGTCTTTCACAAATCATACTCGAGTCTTTAAATTGTTCAATCAATTCCATTTCTTTCATCATCATAGCCAACATATGAATTGTCTTCCGGCTTAATGCATTGGCTACTACATTCGCTTTTCCTGGGTGGTAAATCAAATTAAAATCATAGTCTTTTAAAAATTCTAACCACCTTCTTTGTCTCATATTAAGCTCTTTCTGGTCAAATAAGTACTTTAAGCTCTTATGGTCACTAAAGACCTCAAACCGCGAACCGTAAAGGTAATGTCTCCAAATTTTCAACACAAACACCACTACAGCCAACTCTAGATCATGGTTAGGATAATTCTTCTCATGTACCCTCAGTTGCCTTGAAGCATACACTACTACTTTACCAACTTGCATTAACACACCACGTAAGCCCGTTTGAGATGCATCACAATAAACTACAAAAGCTTCACTTGGATTCGGTAAAATCAATACCGGTGCCGAAGTCAATTTCTTCTTCAATTGTTCAAAACTTCTCTCACATGCTGCATCCCAAATAAAAGCTTGACTCTTTCGGGTTAATTGAGTCAATGGCAACGCCAAACTAGAAAATCCCTCTATGAATCTTCGGTAATAACCAGTTAGACCAAGGAAACTCCTAATTTCCGTTACCGTCTTTGGAGGTTCCCACTCAAGTACAACACTGACCTTTGAAGGATCTACTGCTATACCTTCACCAGATATCACATGCCCCAAAAAGCTCATCGTCTTCAACCAGAATTTACATTTGGAGAATTTAGCGAACAATTTGTTATCTCTCAATACTTGCAATGCAATTCTCAAATGCTTCGCATGGTTCTCCTCAGACTTTGAATAAATCAATATATCATCAATGAACACTACGATAAACGGATCCAAGTAAGAGTGAAATATACGGTTCATATACTCCATAAATACGCCCGGCGCGTTAAACACTCCGAAGGGCATCACTGCATATTCATAATGACCATATCGAGTTCTAAACACCGTCTTCTGAATATCTTCTCCCTTCACTCTAATTTGATGATATCCCGACCTCAGATCAATTTTGCTAAAAACACAAGCTCCAACAAGTTGATCCATTAAATCGTCAATCCTAGGAAGTGGATATTTGTTTTTAATAGTCACTTTATTCAACTGTCGATAATAAATGCATAAGCGCATACTACCATCTTTCTTCTTCACTAACAACACCGGCGCTCCCCACGGTGACACACTGGTTCTAATGAATTTCTTATCAAGCAAATCACCAATCTGAGATTTCAACTCAGCTAACTCCGTCGCATACATCCTGTACGGTGCCATAGAAATAGGCCTAGTACCAGGAATCAAATCAATAGAGAACTCCACTTCATGCGTAGGAGGCAACTTTGTAACATCACTAGGAATTCATTCACCATTGTAAACTCTTCAATAGTAACCGTCTCTTCAACAGATAATGAAGCGAACACTGCAAACATCTTCGCTTCATCTTCTAACAAAGCCCTCAGTTCCTTTGTAGAAATCGAACTAGCCAAGGCTTCCTCCCCCGGAGTCAAAAACAATAACCTCTTCCTAAAACAATCAATATAAACCCGGTTGGATTCAAACCAGTTCATACCCAAGATCACATCCAGATTACTGAGTGGTAGACAAATAAGATCTACTCCGAACTCTTTACCAGAGATGGTTAAAGTACAATCATGACACACCAAATTGGTAGTCACATAACTTATGGATGGAGTATCAATAACCATTCCTCGACCCAATTGAGAAGGTTCCAATCCTAGCTTCTTCACACATTTCAAAGAAATAAACCAGCGTGTTGCACCTGTATCAATAATCACAAATAAAGGAGTATTGTTGATAAAGCAAGTACCTTTAACCAATTTGTCCTCACTAGTAGGATAAGCTCCCACTAATGTAAAGACTTTTCCACCAGACTGTTGTTTCTTCGGTTTCTGGCAATTGGTGCTGATATGACCCTGCTCTCCACAATTATAGCAAGTAGGCACATTCACTCTACAATCAGCCATCACATGCCATCATGATCTTCAAGATCTTCATCAGTTATTAGTTAATCTATCATGCAATTATATCAAACACATTAACAATTACATACAATTCAAAATAGTCACATAATCTTGTTTACTAATTGTTAATTGTCAGGTCCTATGGTTACTACTAAACATGATTCTCAATGCCTTAAACCAACGGTACAAACCTCAACTAAAAGAATAGGACGATTCCGGATCAAAACGTCGCAAAATTTCCAATTACAGGGGCCTGACATGGCCCCCCATGTCCCCTGACACGACCCGTGTCAGGTGGTCTGGGACACGCCCCATAAAAATTCAACTTTTCCAAAAGACAGAAGGGTGACACGGCTACCCGTGTCGTGTGACACGGCCCGTGTCACACCCTCTGAAGGTCATTCTCCCAAAAAATACCTTCAATCTTTTTTCCCGTGGCCTGACACGTCCGCCCGTGTCAGGAGACCTGTATCCAAAAATCAGTTTTTCGTATAAAATTACCTTTTCTCCCCCCTTTCACACCAGCACGAACCCATTTCATTTTATTTCACTTTTAGCATCCAAATTAGTCCAATTAACATGTCTATTACCAATTTATACCTCTAACATCAATCTATCATTAGCCTAATTTTTTTTTACAAATCAACATAGGGAAAATTTATAAGGTTCTTCATCTTCTCCAATTGCTCTATCCTCCCTAACCAACATATCCCAAACCTCATAATACAACATACACACACACACACACAACAATTCATCATCAAACCAAAACATATACAAGAAATCATCAATTATTCACAAACACATCACAATTTCATCAATTCCAATCATCATTCATAAAACCCTAAGGGAGTAAGGATCTCCCAATTACCCTTCTATGTTAGATCACCAATATAAAACCCTTTCTCCCCCCTTACCTCGAAATTGAACGATGCTTTCTCGATCTCTTTACCTTAGAACTCTACGATCCTTGATTTTCCTCTTCTTCTCCCTTTTCTCCAGAGCTCTCCGTTCTTCATCAAAATGCACGATAATGAGAATTGTATTGTGTTCTCACTTTTCATAACATAATCAATTTACACCTTTGCCCCTTAGACCTCCAACTAATTATTTTATTATTTAAATAACAATATTATAATAATATACCACCTCATTATCATATTAATATTTAAAAACAAAATAATTCTTTAATTATTATCCTAATTATACCTCAAACTCTCCATATTATTTTATAAAAAATAATTTATAAAAATTGAGGCGTTACAGTACACGGTGAAACCCATAACCCCCAGGTCGTAGATAGCATATATGCCATGTAACGAGATATCCACGTGGTAGAGCACCTCGTCTCGACTATTCCGCTCGAGTGGTAGCGGGTTCATTATAATCGTACCACCGACCAGTTCCCCGTGAAGCCCGAGAATAATGGACTCGAGGACATGGAGGCCTACCAGACGTTGGTGGTCTTTGTCGAAATATTTACCCCATCTCTACACGTGGAACATCAGGACATACCCGTCTTGTCGGAATCCAGGGAACCCGTCTATGATATTCGCCTGATCAACACCAAGGTTGCTCGAATGTAAAACAGACGATGAGTACCTCATACTTCTAGGTAGGTTATGTTCGTCTTCCTTTTGTCTTGTCTATATTTTATTTGGTGATTGACTTGTGCTTTTTCTTTGCAATTGTAATGGCCAACCTTAAGGAGTGTAGTTTGAAGATGTCGAACAAAGCAACGTGAAAGGCTTCGAAGAAAAGTGTCAAGGGTCGTGTCGAACAAGTTATTATCAAGGACATAGTCGACGACTCGTCGACTCCAACTCCTCATCCCCTCTCTCCTCCCGTCATGAAGTCCGTTGCCAATCATTCCCCTGATCCAGTGACTCCCCATACTAAGCGCAAGCATGTTAATGGTTCGTCGGCTGGTGGTCGCTCGGCCGTGGATCTACCCAGGGCCTTGGAGTGTTCATGCTTCCTTCCTGCCATCTTCACATGGAGCTTTTTAACGGAGAATGCTCTGTGGAAGTTTGTGGGGCCGATGTTAAGGCCATTATGGGGCTGAACAAGCCGACCAGGTGGGCGAACTTATCTTAGGATATCGCTGCTATGATCAGGGTCATGGAGATGACCTTGGTTTTGAACGATGATGCTTGATAGGCATCAGAGTTGGAGGATGTCAAAGGGAAGCTGAAGGCAATGAGGTTAAAAAGAGACGAGGTCAAGGCTAACTATGTGAATTACAAGGATCGTTATAAGCTCCAATATGGGTTGATGCTCGAGATGGGGGAGGTCATGATCGATCGGGATGCTTTATCCGAAGAGAACAAAATGCTGAAGGAAAAAAAGGTTGAATTAGACGAAGCTATCGCCGAGGTTGGGCATCTTCGGGCAAAGGTGGTGGAGCTGGAGCGTCTCGTCGTCCCTGCGGAAGGCAATGGGGAAGAAGATGTTTCTCTGAAGACTTGAGCTGACCTGATTGCCCAGATTTGGGAGCTTGAGAATGACTTTGTGCAGACCCTTAAGTTGGGTTTTGATAACGCCGTGGAGCAACTTCGAGTTGTCAACCCTTAGGTGGACCTCGTGACTGACAGGACTGAGTTTAATTTCGACATGGTCAAAGGGAAGATTGTCTGCCATGTCGGGGAGTCTGCCGAGGAGGAGAACGAGGATGATGATGAGGAATAATGTTTGGTTTTCGGCCTGCGCGTCGTTGTTATTTTGTTAGCGGCCCGCGGGCCATTGTTTTGTTGTTATTTTGTACTTGGGCGTAGCCCCTTTTGTAATTGCGGGTGCAATACCCCCTTGTACTTCCAATGTTGGCCAATTTTTGGTCGGTTAATTAAATAAAGTTAAAAAAATTGTTATGTTATGTTTCTAAGTGTTTGCATTTTTGAACTTGTTGTTGCTCGACCTATTTGGCTCGATGGTTTAGGGAACCGCCAAGGTTGCAGTTTTAGTCCTACGGGGTGGCAGGATTATGACCACGGTCGGGATCCTGATCTCGTGGCTTGGACCTTCCCATCGTGAGCTAGGTGTCCTTCCGGCGTGATACAATGACAATGGATTTCATTTGACGTGCCTTTTGTCAGGGAGGTATCTTGTCTGTCCTCAAAGAATGCAGATCCTCCTTTCAATCGAGACGGGGAGTCATGGTCGTACCTTCCATGCTCCTGTGACCATGTTGTTATCCTTTTTTGGGTTGTCCTCGTGCGGGCCATCTAATTGTAAAACTGCTTGAGTTCTTCACCGTGTAAGCTTTCAAGGTAGTAGGCCCCGTTGTTCGTTTTGGTTCGAACACGGTATATGCCTTCCCAGTTCGCAACCAGCTCGACTTCACGTGGGTTCTTCTGATTCTACCAAAGGACAAGGCTGTCGATTTGGAATTATCGTTTAATGAACCTCGCATCGTGGCGTAGAGTAATTTTTTGTTTTAATTAGGCCTCTCGAAGAACCTCCTCAGACCGTATTTCTTCGACGAGGTCGAGTTTCGCCCAGAGGGCTTCGTCGTTCAATTCTTCGTCTAAGGGTGCTTCTGTCTATCGCGAGGGCTCTCTAATTTCCACTGAGATGACTTCCTCGGTCTCGTAGGCCAGTCAAAATGGAGTATCCCTCGTGATTGAGTGGGGGTCGTTCGGTAGTCCCAGAGCATGCTATGTATATCTTCGACACAAATTTTTTCCGGCTTCACCCAATCTACTCTTTAGGCCCCTTAAGATCACCTTGTTGGCCTCTTCTGCTTGGCCGTTAGTCTGGGGTATTCGACGGATGTGAAATGTTGTTTTGTGCCCAGGTTGACAACGAAGTCTTGGAACCTTCTGTCAGTGAATTGTGTCTCGTTATCGGTGATGAGGACTTGAGGTATGCCGAATCGAGTGAGGATGTTCCTTTTGTAAAAATGAAGTATATTTTGAGATGTGATCTTGGCGAGGGCTTAGGCCTCGATCCACTTCGTGAAGTAGTCGACACCGATGATTAGATATTTGTTCTGGTAAGATCCCGTTGTGAAAGGCCCAAGGATATCCATCCTTACACCACACGAAAGGCCATGGGGACGAGAAAGTCTTGAGTTCGTTGGGGGGGGGAGCTAAGTGCATATCCCCGTGTCTCTAACATTTGTCGCATTTCTTGACGTGTTCTTTCACGTCATGTTGCATCGTCAACTAGTAGTAGCCTGCACGCAGGGCCTTTCGTTCCAGGGATCTGCCCCCGAGGTGTTGGGCATTTATTCCTTCGTGAATTTCTCTCAGAATATCGGGGATCTTTTCCTCGTCGACGCACTTAAAGAGTGGAATGGAGAATCCCTGTCTATAGAGTTTGCCTTCGACTAGGACGTAAGAGCAATACCTTCTTTTGGTTGTCGAAACCTCATTCTGATTGACAGGTAGTTCGTCCCTCATGAGATAGTTATAAATCGGGGTCATCCAACAGGTGGCATCGTCGATGGCGTGTACATCGAGGGGGTGTGGTTGGCTTTTCGATGCTTGGACATGGGAGAATCTCTTGGATCATAGACTTATTGTCGCCCTTCTTCCGCGTACTCACAAACTTATATAATACGTCTGCCCGCGTGTTATGCTTGCGTGAGACATGTTGGGCTTCGCAGGAGTCAAACTTCTCCATTTTCTCTTTGACGAGAGCCAGGTACTCAATAAGGTTTTCGTTCTTGGCCTGGTATTCTCCTCGTACCTAGGATGCAACAAGTTGGCAGTTGGTGAAGGTTTTACTTCCTTTGCCCCGAGGTCTTCGGCCAGCCGTAATCCTACCAGGAATGCCTCATATTCGGCCTGGTTTTTCGAAGTTGAGAAGTCTAGGGTCAACGAGACTTCAATCAAGATGTCATCTTCATTCTCAAGGATGATGCCTACTGTTGCACCCCAAAATTTGCCCTCACAATACAAGACTTTGTGTGCTAAGAAGGTTCACAAGGTTCACAAGTTTCTCAATGCTTATATAACCTTTCATGAGGTTCATGAAGTCTACAAGTCACTTCTTGAAGGTTCACAAGGTTCACAAGCTTCTCAACATTTACATAACCTTTCATGAGGTTCATGAAGTCTACAAGTCACTTCTTGAAGGTTCACAAGGTTCACAAGCTTCTCAACATTTACATAACCTTTCATGAGGTTCATGAAGTCTACAAGTCACTTCTTGAAGGTTCACAAGGTTCACAAGTTTCTCAACATTTACATAACCTTTCATGAAGTTCATGAAGTCTACAAGTTACTTTATGAAGGTTCACAAGGTTCACAAGCTTCACAATACCTCCCATGAGTATCACAAGACATCTTATGAAGATTCACAAGGTTCACAAAGTTCACAATTGGTCAAAGAAGTTGACAATTCCCTCAGACAATGCATCTCCTAAGCAGTGCATCCAAAACTAGGGTTTTGACTTTAATCAGGCTAAATGGACTTCCAATACCTCAAGTGAGTTTCATAACATCTTATATGTGTATGAGAACCCCCATGACAAGTTTCAAGACTTTTCTCAAAAGTTTGCTCAGTCAGATGATCAGATAAGTCAAAATCAGTCAGTGCAGTTAAAAAGTCAAACTGAGGTCAACTGTGGTCAAACCAAAGTCAAACTTCATGATTTTTTGCCAACATCAAGTATATGAAGTAAAATTCATCATTTGATCAAGGGTTGATCATGATTCATCAAGGAGATTCCAGATCATCAATAATCAGGAGTTTCTAAATTAGGGTTTCCTTAGTAAAAGTCAACTGAACTTTGACCAGGCATAACTTTCACATACTTCATCACCAAGTCTCCATCCAAAGCTCATTTTAAAGGAAATTGAATTCTCTACAACTTTGATGTTGAAAGTTAAGCCCAAAAATGCTTCATTTGAAAGATGTGATCTAAGACATTATAGGTCATTTCAAAAGTCAACAAAAAGTCAACAACTTCAAAAGGGCATAACTTGAGATTGGTAAATGATATGAACCTGAAACCAATGGGGTTGTTTAGAGGACTCTTCAAGCTTTCCAAAAAGTCCAAGAACACCCTCATACCTTTAAAATTGAGGGAGATGTGCCTTTGCAAAGTTGGGCAATTTTGTGATGGTTTATGTTGAAAATGGAGGCTTAGAAGTAATTCTTTCCAAATGGGCTGCCCAATTTATGACCCAATCCATGTCACAACATCATGCACGACCCAATGGTGAGAAATTCTGATTTTTATATTTTTATTTGATATTTATTTGAATTTTATTCATTTTAAATCAAATTAAATCAAAATAAAATCTAAAAATCAAAGTTTGGACATGATTCTTCTTTTAAAAATTAATCAATGCTGCTTAATATGATTTGATCTTGTCCAAATTCGTGCTAGACCAAATTAGAAGGCAAATATTTGATTTTTTCACACTTTAAGATCATGACATCCCTTCACCATGAAGTTTTCCAAAAAGGCCCATAAATCCATCATCTTTTGACCTAAATTTGATCTCATATAAGTATACAATAGAAACCAATCACAAGGGTACGGATTCCAGCCTCAAGAGCAGAGCTTCAAATTTTCAAAATTCACAAAAAAAGCTTCAATTCGGATTATTGCATAAGGGCTCTATCAAAGCATTTTGAAGGTTGAAAATCACTTAGGAACCATCACTGAATGTATTTGCATTGTCAACAGCATCAAAAGCTTCATCATATGCCATAACCCGAATGAACATTAAGCTTGATTTTTATTTTTTCGATTTCAATTATTTGTACATTATAAACTGTTTTTATGCATTTAATCTTGTTTGCCATTATATGAGGACTGTTTCTGGACAGGTGAATCGAAGTTTTAGTGCATAGAGCCTCAAACACCATTGTTAGGGTTTCTGGTCCTAAATTAGGGCTTCACGATGCAAGTAATATAAATGTTTTTGGAGACTATATTTGAACTCTCTGGACCATGGGTAATCAAATGGTATAATTAATTTGGATCAATCGTACCGATTCATGCTGTATATGAAAACCTAGGTCTACCTGCAAATGTTATTTCGCAGGAAAGTTTGTAAATATTTTCGCAGGTATTTTCGTAGGTCCAGAGGAGGAAGAAGGAGTTTTGGCGCGCTGGTATAATTTGAATATTCGTTTTAATATTTTATGATTTTGTTTATTATTTATTTCACAGAGGCAACACAGCTCAGTTGGTGTGCACATGCGCGTGTGGAGCAAAAGGTCATGAGATTGAAACCAGGCTCCAGCAATTTTTTTTGTGTAAAATTCATTTATGCAATGGACTTAAAATATAATGATTAATAGCGCATGTATTATCAGGATAGCTCACCCAGCAGGATTGGTCATATGCGCGTCTCTTTGCCTAATAGGTCCTGGGTTCGATTCTATACCCAGGCCTTTTGTTGTTTTATTATTTTTTATGAATTTCCAGGTTTAAAGAACAAACTCAATGGATGCTCATCCTTGTTGCATTGCCAGCGTGTGGTTCAGTTGGTAGACTTCTCAAGTTTCCAGGTTAGGGACCTGGGTTCAAATCCCAGGTCCAATTTTTTTGATATTTATTATTTTCTTTTATTATTTCCATATTATATTAGAATATTCTTTAACTATAAAATATAAATGTATGTGCTTATAAAATTCAAAAAAAATTATATATATATATATATTAGTTAAAATTATTTTGTATATTCCAAACCCTAAAAATTATTTTTTCTAATAAAACCCTAATTTTCTAAAACTCTAAAAATATTTTTTAAAATAAAAATCTAATTCTATTTTTTTTTTCTAAGTAATTTTATTTTCTAATGTAATTATAATGTATATTTATTTAGTATGATTCATGTAAATATTATAAATATAATTATGAATTATTTCTCTCATCTAAAATATAAATATATTTCATATTATTTGAAATTAAAGTTTTGTAAATACACTTATAATTTATTTTTCTCTTTATATATTAAATAAAACATTTTTTTATAACTTTTGCTTAGAAATAATTGTGTTTATAATAATTAGATTTTTGTAGTAGCTTTATAATTAAAATATAACTTAATAATTTGCAAATTAAAATAATTGTTTATTCATATTTGTTTTTTTAGTTGTTTATATTAAAAATTGTTAATTTCTTATTATTATACTATTTTGATTAATTTTGTTTATTCTTATTTACTAACCATATTATTATTTATTATTTTTCTAACCTTGTTTATTATTTCTAACTTATTATTATTATTATTGCTACTAACCCCTAATTATAATTTATTTATTTATTTATTATTTATATCTTGCTATTATATTTATTTATTTGCCATTTATTTTATAATTATTATGTAATTGTTCCTGGATGTAAATTTGTAATTATTTAATTATTATTGTTATGGTTAGTAATTAGGGAGTGTAACAACATGTATGCAATATTAAAATAAATTTGGATAATTTTTAATATAAGATAATTAAATTAAACACGTCACACACGTAAGTCGATTTTAATCGCCGTCTCACTTTCTAAGGTTATCCCTCAGGTTGCCTACGAATAATGGTCAAGTGGGGTGTATAAAGTAAGTCCCTCTCAAAAGAAAATCATCAAAGTCCCTTATGGTTGCCTTTACGGATCGAGTCCCTTCGAAATAAATGATGATAGTCCCTTCTTTATGCTTATTACACCCCACAATGGCCTTCAAAATCAAATTGTCCCTCACATGTCCCTTTACATCCAAAGTAAGGACTACCTACTCCTTAATAGTAGGGATAGTCTTACCAAGGAAAGGATAAAGAATAAGAAAGACCTTAAACATTAGGGTAGGTTACTCCTAGGTGCTTGCTCACTTCAAAACTTTTTCACACTTAAACAAATTTCAAATAAATTTTCAAACAAGTTTTTTACACATCCATACATGGGTTATTACTAAACTATTCTGAAGATTTTTTTTTCTATTCACACACTACATTTTCAAAAAAAAACAATTTAAAGTGAGCTTAAGTACTTAAGAGCCCATGGATAACCATGGATGAAAAGGATGCTAATACCTTCCCTTTTCATAACCTACCCCCCGGACCCAAAAATATCTCTTAAGGTCTTTCCTGTTCTTTTATACCCTTTCCTTTTGGATAAAATAAAAGTCGGTGGCGACTCTTGCTATCCGCAACATAACTAAAAGTCAGTTCTCCCACCGTGTTACAGAACTGGCGACTCTGCTGGGGATCTATTTAAGAGGGGTACCCTTAGGAATTAAGATCACTTTAAATTGTTTGCCTTGTTTGCTTTATATTACTTGTTGGGGTGCTCTTATGTGTGAAAGGTCCTAACCCGGATCTAGTGTACCTTAGGTAAATGGCAATAGACCAAGGAAACTGTACGACGTATATCGATACGGTTGATCTGGTGGCCATAGTTAGTGCGACTTCTTGGTTGGTGCTTATATTCCTTAAGTCAAGTTGAGGATAATATTGAGGCTGCCATATGTTGTCAATGCACTAACTAACTTTTAGAACCCTAGTTAACTCATCTTGGCCTTTAGAAAGTAGTGAGGTAACCGGCTTTGGTGCAGACTGAAGTTGGTTGACACTCGATGCTACGCTCATTGAGATCTTAAACTTGGAGGGTTTTGGTTGGCAAGTAAGTTGCCTTCTGATCAACCACCCTTGTGAAGGATCAATGATATTGAGATCCCTTAGAACCCGGTTACTTTTGTAGGACAGGATGAACCATCTAACTTCAGGGGAGGGTACTTACCTTAAACCTCATGCAGGCCTTTAAACCTAGGACTATGGTGTGACTTGTTTGTGTGTGCCACATGTTTGTGATTGAACATAACATCATGACATCATCATGCATCACGAGCATACCATTTTCCCTAACCATTTCAAGGACTAAGGGATTTATCTTTGTTCTTTGTTGCAGGTCATGGCTTCAGCTCGTAGAAACACCATCAAGATTAACTTTGTGGGGATACCTCCCAAGCTTAAAGATTTGGTTTCTCAAGTGTCTGATCACTCCCGGTTCAACAAGAGACATGGGCACCTATTGGATCTAGTCACTTCAGGGTTCAATGAAGACATGATGAGTGTCCTGTTTCAGTTCTTTGACCCTAAGCACCATTGCTTCACATTCCCCGACTACCAACTGGTTCCAACCATGGAGGAGTTCTCTAAACTTCTGGGTATACCTGTTCTTGATCAAAGACCATTCACGGGCTTGGAAAGAGAGCTTAAACCAGAGGTTATTGCTGCAGCTCTACATCTGAAGAAGTCTGACATTGTTCTAGAAACGAGAAGTGGAGTCAAGGGTATTCTTGCTAAGGTGTTGATGGATAAAGCTCAAGTGTTCTTGAAGGCCATGAGCTATGATGCTTTTGAGGAGATCTTAGCCGTGCTGATATATGGCTTAGTATTGTTCCCCAATCCAGATCAGTTCATAGATGTTCATGCCATCAACATTTTCCTGAGTCACAATCCAGTGCCTACATTGCTTGGAGACATCCTACATTCTCTTCACACCCGTACTACAAGGGCAAGAGGAACCTTGATGTGTTGCATACCTTTACTCTCTAGGTGGTTTATTTCTCACCTTCCTCGCTCAGTAATGAAGAATGAGCAAGGGCTCAGATGGTCCAAGAGGATCATGTCACTATCTCACTCAGATATCCATTGGTGCTCCAGATCTATGGAGAATGTCACCATCATTGACCGTTGTGGGGAGTTTCCTAATGTGCCACTTCTAGGCATAAGAGGAGGCATCACCTACAACCCCGCTCTAGCTTTACGACAGTTTGGTTACGCTCGGAGTGATGGCCCACATGACATGTTGATTCAGGGCATTGTGTTTGATTACGACAACGATCTTCAAGGTTACCGTCAAAGGTTTATACGAGGATGGGATAAAGTGAACAAGGTTGACAGCAAGACACTGGAGCCTAAGTACACTATTCCTATGGAGGCATATCTCAGATGGGTACGATCTCGTGCTCAGACACTCATGATGCCATATCCTGCCATCCTACCAGTTACCATGGGACCTGTCGCTGAAGGAGACACAGCTTATACCATCCTTCACCCAGACATGCCTACTGATATGGAAGACTTGCAGAGATCATGGATCCAACTGAAGGAGCAAAGGGATACTTTCGAGGCTCATTACAAAGCAAGCCAAGCAAGAATCCTAGAGCTAACAAAGCAACTTCACGAGGAACGAAACCTCAACTCATACCTCAACACAAAGAGGAAACGTCCATGGGAGACTTAAAACCCCATCTTTTGTACTTATTTCATTTCCAATTTTGTAAGCCTAAAAGGCAAGACAAGTTATTATTAATAAAAAGTTACTTTCGTGTTTGTTTAAGCAAATTTAAATCCTGCGGTCTTTGAAAACATTGCATATGCATTCCCATATCATTTCATTGCATCACAGGTTTATAATTGTGCACAGGTTTCTCATCTTCTCGCTGTTTATTTCAGCAATGGCTCTTGAACAATCAGTTAAGGATCTTCAGGCACAAAATGCACAGTTCCAAGAGCTGATCCTGAACCTATCCAAGGGGCAGGATGAATTGAAGACACTGCTGGCTAAGAAGAAGAATCCTGAGGACAACAAGGATGATCAGCTGAAACAACTACAAGCTGAGATGACAGGAATGAGGACCCAGATGAATGACCAGGTGGCTCTTATTCAAAGTTTAGCTCAGGGGCAAGAAGAGCTGATGACCTTCATCCAAAAAATTTCAAAGTGATAAAGTCGGGGATCTAATTGTCAGTAAAACTCCATTAAGACAAGCTGATTTCCTTAAAAGAAGGATGAGGATAAAAGAAGGTAAGAAACAGGTTGCCATTGATTGTTCTTCAGTTGAAGGAGAAAGACCTGATAAGGTTAATCTATCTCAACACAAGGAATGTAGAAGGCAGTTTAGCAAGTTCAGCACTCCAATGTCACAAGTTCTGCAATGCTTGTTGGAAATGAAACTAGTTTCTTTGAAGAGTCCTCCTCAAAATCCTAAAACCTCTTCTCCTCGCTATAATCCCAAGGCAAGATGTGAGTATCACTCTAACAGTCCTGGACATGATACTAATAATTGCTGGATGTTGAAGAATAAGATTCAAGACCTAATTGACGAAGGAATACTCGAGGTTACTCCAGAGGGTCAAGTTGAGCTCTACTATCATCCATCAAACACCAAAGCTACAAGACAAGTTGCCCAAGGTTGCAAGAAAGAAAGCCTACCTATTCCTGTGGAGATATGGGGCACCTTGGGACGTCCAAGTGGTAAATTTGATTTCATGGTGAAGTATATTGCTCCTCGAAGTTCACAGATTGCAATTGAGGACATTCAGCCAACTGGATGGGACAACATTTGAATTTTTCATTTGTAATTTCTTTTATTTGTTTGAACACTTACTATTATATTAAACTTTTGTTTTCATTAATGCATCGCATATGTTTGTCTTGAATTAGTCCATTCGTTCCACTATATTTTGAATTATGCTTCTTATTTCTATCTTGTGATATTTAACTCCTGATAAAGCTATAAGCCTGTAGAGGGAGGATGACGAAAACAATACCATAATCTTATGCAGTATGCTTTTGAACAGACTATGCTGACGATGTACAGGCATTGTTTCAATTCCTAAACAGTGGAGATATAAGGAAGTTAATCCCTAGACAACCCTTTTGAGCCTATGAAGTAGGAGTTTTTTGTTCTCACAAATTAAAACCCTTATTCATAACCTGGGGCAGGGTAGTTACTCAGTTAACTCAAAATATGCCAATTATATGTACACAGCTAATGATGGTTCTCTGTAATCATTAATCCTGACAGTCAATTTCTAAAAAAAAAAAAGCTTGCTAAGTCAAAACCTATGAAGGAGACTTAGTAAAACATTAAGACATCCCCCTGACTGTAACCTTGAAATAAGCAGTTCAGGCAAAAAGAAGGGATAATAAAAAAAAAAAAAGAGGTCACTATGAACCCTCAACAAAGAAAGATGACTGAAAGTTCAAATAAACTTGTGGTTGCCAAACCATCACAAAATATCAATGTTACAATACCACACTTCTGTGAAATCTCAATGCATAAGTTAACTGAGTATAGGGCTGAAGAACATCATGGAGATTGGGTTGGGTACAAATAAAATTTGAGCCTTTATCCTTTGTTTCTTAAACCATGAACCAGGCCACGTTATAACCCTTTAAAAGTCCTAACTGAAGCATGGTTAGTTCGAAAGCGTACTGCTACAAAAGGTATCCTGACTCCTTTAGGGCTTGTCATAAAATTTGAGTTAATATCGCAGTTTTCAAGAAAAAAAAATAAAAAAAATAAACAGTTTTTCAAAAAAAAATTGTTTTCAAGACAGACATAAGCATTGCATTGTTGAATATATTTGTTTGCATATACCTAAGTGTTTGACAAATGGAGAAGCTTACAGGATGAATGTTCAATGAACCAAAGTCCTTCCGATAAACAAAGTTGCTTCCTGGATCAAAGTCCATGTATACAAAGGGGCATAGTCATGATCTCCCAATCAAGGGGGCAGGCCATGATATTTCCTAACTCATTTGGGGCAATCAGGACAAGATTCAACTATGTTTAAGCAGCCAGAGGCAGATCTCCCCATTTACCTGAAGTGTCAAGGGTAACATCACAGAGTTCATAATGCCAGGGGCATGGTCATTGTTTCCTAATCAAGGGGGCATACCAAGTTACTGTTCAAATCATTCGGGGCAATCAGTTCCAGATCCAACAGTGCTTAATAGCCAGAGGCAACTTTTCTCATTGCCAAGGGTAACACTGCAAAGTTCATGATGCCAGGGGCATATGCTTATGGGGCATTCTGCTTGTTTCTCTTGAGGTAGCTCATTACAGATACTTCCATTATGGGACAATTCATCCCCAACCAAGGGGCAATGCTTTCTTTTCAAATCTAGTACCCGGAGAGTGCATGGTCCTTTATAATTGGAAAGCACGTTCCTCTCATTATGTTACCTTGATTCTCAGCAGAAGCCATGATAGAAATTAATTGTCTACGCCAGTAGTATCAGATGGTGTCAGTATCATGTCTTCAGATCCAGCTATGAAGATTTCTGGGAAGGTACTCAGGAAAGTTATGGATTTCAGGAGCTCTAAATCCAATCAGTTATACACTCTCGAAGTTGAAACGATTCTGTTTTCAAGTTCAGCTTTACTTTTCCCTCTGAATCCAGATTTACTTTTACCCTATTTACCTAAGCGAAACGTCCGTTGGTTGTGTTTGAATGCATGTATGCTTTTAATATGATTAATGTTTACCAGAAATGCATGAAAATGCAGTAATAGTATTTACTAAGGACGAACGAGGGAAGGATTTCAACGAAGCTTCGCCGGTTTATCTCTTACAAGACAGTTACAAAACCCTCAGTAGGACTAATCCATCTTCATGAAGTCTCATCTCCCCTGGAATTTATATCCATCTCTTTTATCCTCATACGGATGTACGGGAAATTACTTTCCAATAAGGGTACGACGAACGAAGACGGGATGTCATACTTATCCTACTATCAAACGAAGACGAAGGTTGTATATACCTTACCATCCCCAACAGACGAAGGTTGTATATACCTTACCATCCCCAACAACCGAAGGTTATGTATACCTTATTATCCTCAGCAGACAGGAGGTTATCTATACCTTACTATCCCCAGCAGACAGAGGGTTTTATATTCTTCAACAACGAATCGGGATTTATTTTCCCTAGCCAGCAGTTGTTGTACGAAGTTATCCAGACGCTTCCGGCAGTACCATATCATACATACATCATTTACATCATACCATAGCATATATATCCATAGACATATAGTACATTACCTAAGTGCATCATATCATACATGCATACATAAAACATAAACTAATATTACAGAATGCTACCTTGTTTTCAGGTCAATTATCCAACAAACAAACTTA
Organism: Lathyrus aphaca; assembly: GCA_963966055.1. Classification (NCBI taxonomy): domain Eukaryota; kingdom Viridiplantae; phylum Streptophyta; class Magnoliopsida; order Fabales; family Fabaceae; genus Lathyrus; species Lathyrus aphaca. The sequence goes on along the minus strand of OZ014520.1, from coordinate 561,408,515 downwards.
TGATCTTTGGGACTGCTTTATTGTAACCTCAGGGTTACTTTATCCTCCTGATGAGCTTCTTATTACTTTGGGACTGCTTTATTGTAACCTCAGGGTTACTTTATCCTCCTGATGAGCTTCTTATTACTTTGGGACTGCTTTATTGTAACCTCAGGGTTACTTTATCCTCCCGATGAGCTTCTTATTACTTTGGGACTGCTTTATTGTAACCTCAGGGTTACTTTATCCTCCTGATAACTTCTCATGACTTCAAGACTGCTTTAGAGCTATTGATTGCTCTATCCTCCTGGAATCACATTATTATTTCAAGACTGCTTTAGAGTTATCATGGCTCTATCCTCCTGAAATCATGACTTCAAGACTGCTTTAGAGTTATCATTATTGATGGCTCTATCCTCCTGAAATCATTACTTCAAGACTGCTTTAGAGCTATTGATTGCTCTATCCTCCTGAAGACATATCACATTATTATTTCAAGACTGCTTTGGAGTTGTCATTATTGATGGCTCTATCCTCCTGAAATTATTACTTCAAGACTGCTTTAGAGCTATTGATTGCTCTATCCTCCTGAGGACATACTACTACTTCAAGACTGCTTTAGAGCTATTTGATTGCTCTATCCTCCTGAGGTCACATTATTACTTCAAGACTGCTTTAGAGCTATTGATTGCTCTATCCTCCTGAGGTCATATTACTACTTCAAGACTGCTTTAGAGCTATTTGATTGCTCTATCCTCCTGAGGTCACATTATTATTTCAAGACTGCTTTAGAGCTATTGATTGCTCTATCCTCCTGAAATCATTACTTCAAGACTGCTTTAGAGTTATCATTATTGATGGCTCTATCCTCCTGAAATCATTACTTCAAGACTGCTTTAGAGTTATCATTATTGATTGCTCTATCCTCCTGAAATCATATTATTATTTCAAGACTACTTTAGAGTTATCATTATTGATGGCTCTATCCTCCTGAAATCATTACTTCAAGACTGCTTTAGAGTTATCGTTATTGATGGCTCTATCCTCCTGAAATCATTACTTCAAGACTGCTTTAGAGTTATCATTATTGATTGCTCTATCCTCCTGAAATCATATTATTATTTCAAGACTGCTTTAGAGTTATCATTATTGATGGCTCTATCCTCCTGAAATCATTACTTCAAGACTGCTTTAGAGTTATCATTATTGATGACTCTATCCTCCTGAAATCATTACTTCAAGACTGCTTTAGGGTTATCATTATTGATTGCTCTATCCTCATGAAGACATGCTGTTACATCAGTATTACTCCAGTATCCTGAAAGCATATCATCAATACCTCAGGACTGCTCCAGACTCTTGACAGCTTTCATTATACCTCCATATTTTGGACTACTTTATCTTCCAAGAAATATATCTGAAGAACTTTCCCCTAGTGGCATCTTTAAGCCCACTCAATCATATTCAACTAGCCATCTGTACCACTCTAATGCACTGGTGAGTGCAAATTTTTGGGCTTTTGTGTTCAATCCCCTTCAACCTTCCAGGTCACGACTGGCAAATATACCAATCTAACCCCTCAGGTTTCAGAAAATTGAACAGGGGCAGCTGTTGCACCCCAAAATTTGCCCTCACAATACAAGACTTTGTGTGCTAAGAAGGTTCACAAGGTTCACAAGTTTCTCAATGCTTATATAACCTTTCATGAGGTTCATGAAGTCTACAAGTCACTTCTTGAAGGTTCACAAGGTTCACAAGCTTCTCAACATTTACATAACCTTTCATGAGGTTCATGAAGTCTACAAGTCACTTCTTGAAGGTTCACAAGGTTCACAAGCTTCTCAACATTTACATAACCTTTCATGAGGTTCATGAAGTCTACAAGTCACTTCTTGAAGGTTCACAAGGTTCACAAGTTTCTCAACATTTACATAACCTTTCATGAAGTTCATGAAGTCTACAAGTTACTTTATGAAGGTTCACAAGGTTCACAAGCTTCACAATACCTCCCATGAGTATCACAAGACATCTTATGAAGATTCACAAGGTTCACAAAGTTCACAATTGGTCAAAGAAGTTGACAATTCCCTCAGACAATGCATCTCCTAAGCAGTGCATCCAAAACTAGGGTTTTGACTTTAATCAGGCTAAATGGACTTCCAATACCTCAAGTGAGTTTCATAACATCTTATATGTGTATGAGAACCCCCATGACAAGTTTCAAGACTTTTCTCAAAAGTTTGCTCAGTCAGATGATCAGATAAGTCAAAATCAGTCAGTGCAGTTAAAAAGTCAAACTGAGGTCAACTGTGGTCAAACCAAAGTCAAACTTCATGATTTTTTGCCAACATCAAGTATATGAAGTAAAATTCATCATTTGATCAAGGGTTGATCATGATTCATCAAGGAGATTCCAGATCATCAATAATCAGGAGTTTCTAAATTAGGGTTTCCTTAGTAAAAGTCAACTGAACTTTGACCAGGCATAACTTTCACATACTTCATCACCAAGTCTCCATCCAAAGCTCATTTTAAAGGAAATTGAATTCTCTACAACTTTGATGTTGAAAGTTAAGCCCAAAAATGCTTCATTTGAAAGATGTGATCTAAGACATTATAGGTCATTTCAAAAGTCAACAAAAAGTCAACAACTTCAAAAGGGCATAACTTGAGATTGGTAAATGATATGAACCTGAAACCAATGGGGTTGTTTAGAGGACTCTTCAAGCTTTCCAAAAAGTCCAAGAACACCCTCATACCTTTAAAATTGAGGGAGATGTGCCTTTGCAAAGTTGGGCAATTTTGTGATGGTTTATGTTGAAAATGGAGGCTTAGAAGTAATTCTTTCCAAATGGGCTGCCCAATTTATGACCCAATCCATGTCACAACATCATGCACGACCCAATGGTGAGAAATTCTGATTTTTATATTTTTATTTGATATTTATTTGAATTTTATTCATTTTAAATCAAATTAAATCAAAATAAAATCTAAAAATCAAAGTTTGGACATGATTCTTCTTTTAAAAATTAATCAATGCTGCTTAATATGATTTGATCTTGTCCAAATTCGTGCTAGACCAAATTAGAAGGCAAATATTTGATTTTTTCACACTTTAAGATCATGACATCCCTTCACCATGAAGTTTTCCAAAAAGGCCCATAAATCCATCATCTTTTGACCTAAATTTGATCTCATATAAGTATACAATAGAAACCAATCACAAGGGTACGGATTCCAGCCTCAAGAGCAGAGCTTCAAATTTTCAAAATTCACAAAAAAAGCTTCAATTCGGATTATTGCATAAGGGCTCTATCAAAGCATTTTGAAGGTTGAAAATCACTTAGGAACCATCACTGAATGTATTTGCATTGTCAACAGCATCAAAAGCTTCATCATATGCCATAACCCGAATGAACATTAAGCTTGATTTTTATTTTTTCGATTTCAATTATTTGTACATTATAAACTGTTTTTATGCATTTAATCTTGTTTGCCATTATATGAGGACTGTTTCTGGACAGGTGAATCGAAGTTTTAGTGCATAGAGCCTCAAACACCATTGTTAGGGTTTCTGGTCCTAAATTAGGGCTTCACGATGCAAGTAATATAAATGTTTTTGGAGACTATATTTGAACTCTCTGGACCATGGGTAATCAAATGGTATAATTAATTTGGATCAATCGTACCGATTCATGCTGTATATGAAAACCTAGGTCTACCTGCAAATGTTATTTCGCAGGAAAGTTTGTAAATATTTTCGCAGGTATTTTCGTAGGTCCAGAGGAGGAAGAAGGAGTTTTGGCGCGCTGGTATAATTTGAATATTCGTTTTAATATTTTATGATTTTGTTTATTATTTATTTCACAGAGGCAACACAGCTCAGTTGGTGTGCACATGCGCGTGTGGAGCAAAAGGTCATGAGATTGAAACCAGGCTCCAGCAATTTTTTTTGTGTAAAATTCATTTATGCAATGGACTTAAAATATAATGATTAATAGCGCATGTATTATCAGGATAGCTCACCCAGCAGGATTGGTCATATGCGCGTCTCTTTGCCTAATAGGTCCTGGGTTCGATTCTATACCCAGGCCTTTTGTTGTTTTATTATTTTTTATGAATTTCCAGGTTTAAAGAACAAACTCAATGGATGCTCATCCTTGTTGCATTGCCAGCGTGTGGTTCAGTTGGTAGACTTCTCAAGTTTCCAGGTTAGGGACCTGGGTTCAAATCCCAGGTCCAATTTTTTTGATATTTATTATTTTCTTTTATTATTTCCATATTATATTAGAATATTCTTTAACTATAAAATATAAATGTATGTGCTTATAAAATTCAAAAAAAATTATATATATATATATATATATTAGTTAAAATTATTTTGTATATTCCAAACCCTAAAAATTATTTTTTCTAATAAAACCCTAATTTTCTAAAACTCTAAAAATATTTTTTAAAATAAAAATCTAATTCTATTTTTTTTTTCTAAGTAATTTTATTTTCTAATGTAATTATAATGTATATTTATTTAGTATGATTCATGTAAATATTATAAATATAATTATGAATTATTTCTCTCATCTAAAATATAAATATATTTCATATTATTTGAAATTAAAGTTTTGTAAATACACTTATAATTTATTTTTCTCTTTATATATTAAATAAAACATTTTTTTATAACTTTTGCTTAGAAATAATTGTGTTTATAATAATTAGATTTTTGTAGTAGCTTTATAATTAAAATATAACTTAATAATTTGCAAATTAAAATAATTGTTTATTCATATTTGTTTTTTTAGTTGTTTATATTAAAAATTGTTAATTTCTTATTATTATACTATTTTGATTAATTTTGTTTATTCTTATTTACTAACCGTATTATTATTTATTATTTTTCTAACCTTGTTTATTATTTCTAACTTATTATTATTATTATTGCTACTAACCCCTAATTATAATTTATTTATTTATTTATTATTTATATCTTGCTATTATATTTATTTATTTGCCATTTATTTTATAATTATTATGTAATTGTTCCTGGATGTAAATTTGTAATTATTTAATTATTATTGTTATGGTTAGTAATTAGGGAGTGTAACAACATGTATGCAATATTAAAATAAATTTGGATAATTTTTAATATAAGATAATTAAATTAAACACGTCACACACGTAAGTCGATTTTAATCGCCGTCTCACTTTCTAAGGTTATCCCTCAGGTTGCCTACGAATAATGGTCAAGTGGGGTGTATAAAGTAAGTCCCTCTCAAAAGAAAATCATCAAAGTCCCTTATGGTTGCCTTTACGGATCGAGTCCCTTCGAAATAAATGATGATAGTCCCTTCTTTATGCTTATTACACCCCACAATGGCCTTCAAAATCAAATTGTCCCTCACATGTCCCTTTACATCCAAAGTAAGGACTACCTACTCCTTAATAGTAGGGATAGTCTTACCAAGGAAAGGATAAAGAATAAGAAAGACCTTAAACATTAGGGTAGGTTACTCCTAGGTGCTTGCTCACTTCAAAACTTTTTCACACTTAAACAAATTTCAAATAAATTTTCAAACAAGTTTTTTACACATCCATACATGGGTTATTACTAAACTATTCTGAAGATTTTTTTTTCTATTCACACACTACATTTTCAAAAAAAAACAATTTAAAGTGAGCTTAAGTACTTAAGAGCCCATGGATAACCATGGATGAAAAGGATGCTAATACCTTCCCTTTTCATAACCTACCCCCCGGACCCAAAAATATCTCTTAAGGTCTTTCCTGTTCTTTTATACCCTTTCCTTTTGGATAAAATAAAAGTCGGTGGCGACTCTTGCTATCCGCAACATAACTAAAAGTCAGTTCTCCCACCGTGTTACACCTACACCGCTGCTTGTTGAGCTAGAGGCTCCGTCCACAAAGATTGTCCATTTGTGGGTGCCGCTTGTTGGGTCGGTTGGTGGGTCATCTCGGCGATGAATTCAGCCAAGACTTGTGACTTCAGGGCCTTTCTATTTTCGTATTGGATGTCGAACTCCAACAGCTCTGGGGACCATTTAAGCATCATGTCGGCCATGTCTTGGCGTCCGAGCAGCTGCTTTACGAGATGATTTGTTCAGACCTTGATTGTATGTGCAAGAAAGTAATGTCGTAACCTCATAGCTGCGTTTATCAAGGCCAATGTGACCTTCTCGATCTACTGATACCCGAGCTTTAAGCTTTGTTAGGGTCTTGCTCGTGAAGTAAATGGGTTTCTGTCCGTCGGTCGTTTCGCGAATGAGGGTCACGCTAATAGCCTCAGTGGCTACGGACAGATACAGGTAGAGCTCTCCTTTTATTAAGGTCGAGAAAGGATCGGTGGTTTAGAGATGGCTCTTTTAAGGTGGAGCAGAGCTTGTTCTCACTCCTCGGTCCATTCGAATGTGGCCTTTTTTCATAGTAGCTTGAAGAAAGGAAGTGCATGTTGCACAGGTTTGGAAACAAAGCGAGATAACAAGGTGAGCATCCCGTTAAGGGATTGGATGGATTTCTTCGATCTCGAGGTCAGGAATTCGAAAATGCCCGACATTTTTCGGGGTTGGCCTCGATTCCTCGTTCAGTGAGGTAGAAGCCTAGGAACTTCCCTGCTCGTACCCCAAAAGTGCATTTCTCAGGATTGAACCTTATTTTACATTTTCTCGTCTGCTCGAAGACTTTTCTGAGGTGCAGGGCATGATCGGGCTCCTCGTGGGATTTTACGATCATGTCGTCCCTGTAGACTTTGAGCATGTCCTTGATCTTTTCTCGGAAGACTTTGTTCATCATGCGTTGGTATGTGGCTATGAAATTCCTCAGCCCGAAGGGCATGACGTTTTAGAAGTAAATACCTGACTCAGTCATGAAGGTCGTGTGTCTCTTATTCGTTCTCGACATGGGAATTTGGTTATATCCGCTGTACGCATCCATGAAGGACAAAAGTTTGAAACCTGCAGAATTTTCTACCAATTTGTCAATGTTAGGTAAAGGAAAAGCATCTTTGGGGCATGCCCTATTAAGATCAGTGTAATCAACACACATTCTCCATTTTCCATTATTTTTCTTAACAAGAACTACATCAGAGAGTCAGGTTGTGTACTAGGCTTCAGAAATAAAATTTGTCTCTAAGAGATCTTTTACAACTTGCTCGGCAGCCTCCAACTTCTCGGGAGACTGCTTGCGCCTACGCTGTGCTACGACCCTAATGGCTGAATCTATGTCTAGTTGGTGGCATGCGACCTCGGGGTCGAGTCCCAGCATCTCGACAACACTCTATGCGAATAAGTTTGCATTCTCTCTGAGGCAGGTCGCAAGTTGTTCCTTTGTTGTCGACAGGAGACCGACGCCAATCTTCACGCTTTTGTCGAGGTTGTCACCGAGAGGGATAAACTTAAACTCTCCATATGGGATTGAAAGGACTGGATGAGCAGGTGCCTGTTTGTCAGCTGGTGTTGTACCCCAAAATTTTCCCTCGTATCTTCAAGACCACATGTCTTAAGAGGTCTCCTAATGTTCATAAGATTCTCAATTGCTCAAAGAAATTCAAGGTTTCATCAGACAAAACTTCCTCCTAAGCAATAGATTTCAAATTAGGGTTTTGTGTTTCCCAAGGAATTGGAATTACAAAGCCTCTAGTGGACTTCATGATATCCCATATACTTCATAGGATCCTCATGTCAAGTTTTAAGACTTGCCCTACAAGTTTGGTCAATCAGATGCTCAAATGATCAATAATCAGTTAACTTGGGTAAAAAGTCAATTGTGGTCAACATATAGTCAAACTTCAAGATTTTTGGTCAACATCAAGATTATGAAGTAATATTCGTCATATGATCAAAGGTTGATCATAATTCATCCAGAAAACCTCAAATTCATCACAAGGCAAAAGTTGCTAAATTAGGGTTTCTTAAGGAGAAAGTCAATTGTACTTTGACTAGCTCTAACTTTCACATACTTCATCAGAAATTTCCCATTCAAAGTTCATTGTGAAGGAAATTCAATTTCCTACAACTTTGTGTCTCACAAGCCAAGGCCAAAAATGTTTCATTTGAGAGATATGGGCCAAGACATTACAGGTCCTCTAAAAAGTCAACAAAAAGTCAACTTTTTCAAAAGCTCATAACTTGAACATGGAAGGTCAAATGGACATGAGACCAAAAGGAGTGATTAAAGGACACTTTAAGATTTCTAAAAAGTCCAATAGCACATTCATATGATAAAAATTAAGGAAGTTGTGCATTGTTAAAGTTGAGAAAATTTGAGGAGGTGTATAAGGCAAACAATGACCAAACTTGAGTTTTTGCCAAATAGGCCTATCTTTTCACAATCCAAACTTAATCTTAAGATGACCCACGACCTATAAGTCATATATTTTGATTTTATTTGTTTATTTTATATTTTATTGGATTTAATTCATTTAAATTCAATTTTAATTAAAATAAATATTGATAAATCAAATATTTGATCTTTGGTTTATTTTGGGATCAGATTATGAAGTTTATTGTCATAATATGTGTTTCAAATTCGTGCACAACAAGAGGAAAGTCATGATATCACAATAATGGCCAAAATAAAAAGTTTTAAAATCAAATCTCATCATCCCAAAATAACTTGAATCCAAGCCCACAAATTGACCTAATTCAGTCTTCTATATATACATAACAAGTGCAAATGTCAAGAGGACGATTTTTGTTGTTGAAATAAGCGAGACTAAGAGACATTTAGATTAAACCGTGTGTTTTGAAAAGCACTACGGAGACATTATTATATATAGATAGATTACAACTAATTACATGATATAGATGATGTGAGACTATTCTATAAACAAATATTCTTAACACTATATATATTTACATATATCAACACTCCCCCTCAAGCTTGAGCATATAAGTCAAATGCACCAAGCTTGTTACATATATAGTTAGTTCTGGGGCTTCGTAGAGATTTTGTAAACACATCTGCCAATTGATCATTAGAGTTGACAAAGCTCGTGACGATGTCGCATGACTCGATCTTCTCTCTGACAAAGTGACAATCTATCTCAATATGTTTGGTTCTCTCATGGAAGACTAGATTTGAAGCAATGTGCAATGCAGCTTGATTATCACAAATAAGTGTCATTTGTCTTACTTCTTCAATTTGAAGTTCCTTGAGCAATTGTTTTAACCAAATAAGTTCACATGTTGCCATTACCATGGCCCTATACTCTGCCTCGGTGCTTGATCTTGCAACAACATTTTGTTTCTTACTTTTCCAGGATATAAGGTTTCCTCCAACAAGTACACAATACCCATAGATGGATCGTCTGTCAGTAGGTGACCCTGCCCAATCAGCATCAGAGTATCCAACTATCTGGGTATGTCATTTATCCTCATACACAAGACCTTTTCCTGGAGCACATTTGATGTATCTCAGAATCCGGATAACAACATCCATGTGTTCTTGACAAGGGGAATTTAAGAATTGGCTTACCGCACTGACTGCGAAAGAAATGTCCGGACGAGTGACTGTGAGATAATTCAACTTTCCAACCAATCTCCTATACCTTCCTGGGTCAAATAGAGGCTTTCCCTGATTAGGTAGTAGTTTGACACTTGGATCCATAGGAGTATCGTCTGGTTTAGCATTTGACAAACCTATTTCTTCTAAAATATCCAAAGCATATTTCCACTGAGAAATCACCAAACCATCTTTAGATTGGGCTACTTCAATACCCAAGAAATAGCGGAGTTTACCAAGATCTTTTGTCTGAAATTGTTTCGAGAGATGTTGTTTCAACTGGAGTATTCCCTGTTGATCACTACCAGTTATTACAATGTCATCTACATACACAATAAGATAAATACACCCTTGGGGTGAGTGACGATAAAAAAACATAATGATCAGCTTCACTACGGATCATACCAAAATATTGTAGTATAATGCTGAATCTGTCAAACCAAGCTCCTAGAGATTGCTTAAGACCATAAAGAGACATGTGTAGCCTACAAACCATACTAGATGACTCTCCCTGAGCAACAAACCCAGGTGGTTTCTCCATATATACTTCCTCTTCAAGATCACCATGTAAGAATGCATTTTTGATGTCAAGTTGATGAAGAGGCCAATGTTGAATGGTTGCAATGGCTAGAAGAAGTCTAACAGATGCCATCTTGGCTACAAGCGAAGAGGTATCACTATAATCCAACCCAAAAATATGAGTGTATCCTTTGGCTACCAAGCGAGCTTTAAATCGATCAATCTTTCCATCTGGACCAACCTTCACTATATAAAGCCAACGACAACCTACTAAAGATTTCCCATGGGGTAGAGGAACCAGTTCCTAGGTACCATTGCTTTGAAGAGCACACATTTCATCAATCATTGCTTGCCTCCACTCAGGGTGAGATAATGCTTCACCTGGAGTTTTAGGAATAGAAACAGAAGACAAGGAAGACAAACATGTATATTGCAAAGGGGAAAGACGACAATAACATAAATCAATATAATATGGAGAAGGATTTAGTGTTTGACGTATACCTTTTCGAAGGGCAATCAGAAGATCAGACTCAGGTTATGGGATCAGATCCGGTGATGGCGAGAGCGTCAGAGGAAAGCCTGTATTGACCTCATGGACATGTACGACTTCAGGGACAGGTACGATTTCAGGGACAAGTACGACAAATATTGGGTGACGATGCTGGTATGTTTGAAGTGGACAAGGAGTGATGGGGTCAACCGTAGGGGTATCTAGTGGACCAGGTTCCCTAGAATGATGGGGAATAATGACAGATGGGACGTCCGAAGGAGGTGTGGGAATACTTTCCTGTAGAGGTTCCGTAGTTACTTAGTTGGACTCGAAATATGGAACAGACTCGAAGAACGTAACATCAGTGGATATGAGGTATTGTTGTAGAGTATGATATTAACAACGATAACCCTTTTGGGATCGATGATAGCTAAGGAAGACACACTTTAGTGATCGAGCTAATAATTTATCAAGACCAGGAGAGAGATTATGTACGAAACACGTAAACCCGAAGACTCGAGGAGGAATTGGGTGAAGTGGAGAGTTTGGGAACATGATTGCATAAGGTATTTTATTATTAAGGACAGACGAGGGCATGCGATTTATGAGGTAACATGCTATGAGCACCGCATCCCCCCAAAATCGAAGAGGAACATTACCATGGAGTAGTAGGGTCCGAGTGGTTTCTACGAGGTGCCGATTTTTGCGTTCGGCTACCCCATTTTGTTGGGGTGTATGAGGGCAAAATGTTTGGTGCAAAATATCATTGGATGACATAGAAGTTTGAAATTGTTGGGATAAATACTCACGTGCATTTTCACTTCTTAAGGTACGAATAGGTAAACCAAATTGGGTTCGTATATCTCGATCAAAATTTTCAAAAATGGAAAACAATTCAGATCTGTTCTTCATTAAAAATAACCATATGCAACGTGAAAAATCATCAATAAATGTTACAAAATACCTAGACTCAAAAGTAGACACAGTACGTGAGAGACCTAATAACACTAAATTTCACCGTATTTCTGACTTCGATTTCGCATGCATTCTTAGTTTTTATTGCTATTTTGTTATGTTATTACTTTGTTTTTCTTTATTTTCAGGTTTTTTATGTGATCGGGGCCTAAATCGAGAAAAGGAGCGAAAAAGGAGCTGAAACGAACAAAAATCAAAAAATTCAGCTTTTTACACTTACGGCACCCACCATGGGTGGCGCCATGGGGTCAGCCATGACGTGGCCACGTCTCAAGACCACTCCACAACTGCAAGAGCCCACGATCCCCACTTTCTCCACCAAAATACACCCATGGCGGGCGCCACAAGGCAAAAACCTTTCCCTCCACTTTTTAGTGGAAGGGGCATCCTGGTCTTTTCCCATTTAATATTTGCCTATAAATAGGACTTTAGAATTTCGTTTTTCTTCATCCAAACTTAGTACCTCTTAGGATATATCAGTTTTAAAGTAGTAATCACTTCATATCGGGGTGTTATTACAATCGGGTGATCGAGTCTGTATACGTCTGTGTGATCGAGTTTTGGAGCACTCTGGGAGGAAGTTAATCCTGCCGCCATTTTAATTCCAGTTCGTATTTTATTTTTCCACACTCGCTTTATTTTCTTTACTTTCCGCATTGCTTTACTTTATTTATTTCTCGCACTCGCTTTACTTTCGTTTATTTCTCGCACTCTCTTTACTTTCGTTTATTTTCCGCACTCGCACTAATTTTATTTATTTTCCGCACTCGCACTACTTTTATTTATTTCCCGCACTCACACTACTTTCGTTTATTTTCCGCACTCGCACTACTTTTATTTACTTTCCTCACTCGCACTACTTTTATTTACTTTCCAGCACTCGCACTAAATACTTTCATGAAAAATAATAAAACGAACTTTTACTTTACCATGTCTAACTAAATTTACAAAGGTTAGAATGTAAGGATCATAATTGAACCGGTAATCCGTACAACTGTTCGTAGAAACACTTAAGGGCTATTTTAACTTTCAATATAAGTTTAATTGTTTTTAACTATTTCAAAAACAGTCAAAAGCGCTTTGTCTAGTTAGATTAAAAAGAAAAGAGATTTTAAAACCATTTTCGGACGCGTTAAGAAGTTTATAGTCTGGTTCGTGAGAACCTCTTTTTGCTAAGAAATCCAGGTTAAAATACTTTTCAACTTAGTTAAGATACTATATTTCTTAAAAATAGGTTCACTACTCTAACGCAGTATGCACCTTCTTATCCGTGGCAATAGGAGGGGTTGATTAGGGAGTGCAACTCGGTTCTGAATACGCGAAAGCGACAGTTCCTGTTAAATTAGTTCTTTTCAAAGTAGAAAACATTGCTCATAAGTAGTTCTATTAACAAGTACCGGATTATCAATTGATTATGTGAATTACATTCGAGCATGTCTTTATTAATTGTTTAAAATTATTATTTTATTTACCATTGCGCACCCTTTAAAACCATTAATTTCAATTGCCTTAGATACACATCATAACAACAGATACGATAGATTGACACTTGGTATCTGTGGATTCGACAATCTTTTATATTACTCTGACGTGTTCGTACACTTGCGAAAAACATGCCATCAAGTTTTTGGGGCCGTTGCCAGGGACCAATTTCGTCAAATTTCATACCCGGTAGTTATACCGTTTAGACTAAGGTTGTTACCTGCCGGTCAATGCGAAAGACTCGCAGTGCCAGAAGCTTAGTAGACCCTCTAGCTGAACCTGAACGTTACGCTCGCGCACGTTTATTTTTCCATAGGATTAGGAGAGTTATAGCCGAAGATCAAAACCGAAGACCTCTTAAGGATTTCGCCCAACCATCAAACAAGGAACCTAGTTCCAGTATAGTAAACCCCGTTATCCCAGCTAATAATTTTGAACTTAAACCATCCCTGCTGCAATTAGTGCAACAAAGACAATTCGCAGGTCTTGCTACCGAGAACCCAAACCAACATTTAAAAAACTTTCTCCAGTTAGCAGACACCTTTAAAACCAATGGAGCTCCTCCTGAGGCGATACACTTAAGATTATTTCCTTTTTCCCTCAGATATAAAGCTCTATCCTGGTTAGATTCCCTTCCACCCAATTCCATAACAACTTGGGAAGACCTTAGAAGAGTATTCCTTGCTAGATATTTTCCCCGAAGTAAGACCGCTGTTCTTCGAAACCTAATAACCATATTTACCCAAAACCAAGGAGAATCGCCGAATGCAATTTGTTAAATGAGACCAACCCTGAGCAAGTGAATTACACCCAAGGGAACCCATTTTCAAACACATACAACCCTGGATGGAGGAATCACCCAAACTTCTCCTATAAAAATAATAACCCTATCCAAAATACCGCACCTCCGAGACAACAAGGTTACCAAGCCCCGAGAACAAATCAACCTATGCAACCCGTACCACCAAAACCGAGCCTTGAGAAAATTGTGGAAAATTTTATCACCGCTCAAACACAACAAAATAAAGAGTTCATGAACCAAAACGTTCATGTTAACGAACTAATTACCCAGTTAGGAACCAAGGTTGACCAAATTATTACTCACAATAAGATGCTTGAAACCCAGATCTCTCAGGTAGCTTTAAACCAAGCCCCTCAGACTACACCTGGAGGACAGTTCCCTGGACAACCTCAACAAAACCCGAAAGGGCAAGCAAATGCCATTACTCTATGAAACGGAACCGCTTATAAGGAACCCTCAAACCCTAGATTAAGTGAGCCCGAAACTTCTAAGAGAAATAAAGAGAAGGAACCAGAGGAATTTGAAAACCCGGAAAGTCAAGAAAAAGGAGAAGAACCTAAAAACAAAACCTGTGTACCACCACCGTCATACAAACCACCAATACCATACCCGCAAAGACTAAAGCAAACCCAGATCAATAATCAGTATCAAAAATTCGTTAAGGTTATAGAAAAACTTCACGTAGAAATACCCTTTACATAAGCCATCACCCAGATACCTTCTTACGTAAAATTTCTCAAAGACATACTTACGAACAAACGTAGACTTGAAGATCCGAAACCCGTGGAATGTAATTCTATTTCCGAAAATAAGTTAGCAAAGAAAGATAAAGATCTCGGAAATGTTTCCATTCCTTGTATTTTGGGGAATCATGTCATCGAAAAAGCTTTTATAGACTTATGAGCTAGTGTGAGCTTAATGCCTTTAGCAGTTTGTGAAAGGTTAAACTTAGGAGAATTACAACCTACTAAGATGTCACTTCAATTAGCCGATAGATCCGTTAAATACCCTATAGGCATACTTGAGGATGTCCCTGTTAGGATAAGTCAACTGTTTATCCCCAATGATTTTGTTGTCATGGACATTAAAGAAGATGACGACATACCAACCTCCTAGGTAGACCATTCTTATCAACCGCTGGAGCCATAATAGACGTGAAAAAAGGGAAACTAACCTTCAAGGTAGGCAACGAGAAGATAGAATTTGTACTTTCGAAATTTCTTATGGCACCTGTAATAGGAGATGCTTGTTATGCCTTAGATATCATTGATGAATGCATTAGGGAATTAGAACAGGAAGAAGAAACTAAATCAATAAAATTGCCATCAACTCTTATTTGGGAAAAAAACAGTTATAAAAAACCCTACATTGATGATAACCTTCACGAATGTTTATCTCTTACCCCAGATCATATGCCTTGCCCTATGAAACCAACCGTAAAACTTAAGGAACTGCCTAAGAACCTGAGATATGAATTTGTTGATGAAGAAATGGACCGTCCAGTTATAGTCAGTGCTAACTTGAACCAAGAAGAAACAAACCAATTGTTAAATCTTTTACGAAGGTACCCCTCAGCCTTGGGATATAAGATCTCTGATCTAAAAGGAATAAGCCCATCCGTATGCATGCATCGGATTTTGCTTGAAGAAGATTCAAAACCCTCTAGAGAACACCAAAGAAGAATTAATCCTATGATGAGTGAAGTAGTTAAGACTGGAGTTCTTAAGTTACTAGAGGCAGGTATAATATATCAGATCTCGGACAGTAAATGGGTGAGTCCTGTGCATGTAGTACCTAAAAAGGGAGGCATCACAGTCGTGCAAAACGAGAAGGGCGAACCTATAGCAAAAAGAACCGATGGAGGTTGGCGTATATGCATAGACTATATAAAAATAAATAAAGCAACTAGGAAGGACCATTTCCCTTTACCATTCATAGACCAAATGTTGGAGCGCCTAGCCAGACACTCTTACTTTTGTTACCTAGATGGATATTCAGGATTCTTCCAAATACCTATTCACCCCGAGGATCAAGAAAAAACTACCTTTACATGCCCTGTTGGAACTTTTGCCTACATAAGAATGCCTTTTGGACTCTATAATGCCTCAGCCACTTTCCAACTCTGCATGATGTCTATCTTTGCAGACTATCTAGATGGAATCATGGAAGTATTTATGGACGATTTCTCAGTTTGTGGATCTGATTTCAAAAATTGTCTTATCAACCTTGAGAAAATCCTGGAAAGATGCGTGGAGGTAAACCTTGTGCTAAATTGGGAAAAGTGTCATTTCATGGTCACCGAAGGGATTGTTTTAGGACATATAGTTTTCGAAAAAGGTATAGAGGTAGACAAATCTAAAATAGAAGTCATAGAGAATCTAAAACCACCGAAGACTATCAGGGAGATAAGATGTTTTTTTGGACATGCCGGATTTTACCGACGTTTTATCAAGGACTTCTCCAAAATAACAAAGCCCTTAACTGGCTTTTAATGAAAGATGCTGAATTCATCTTCGATGAAAAATGCAATGAAGCGTTTAATCTATTGAAGTAAGCTCTGATTTCAACACCTATAATGAAACCCCCTGATTGGTCAGAACCGTTTGAGATAATGTGTGACGCTAGTGACTATGTTGTTGGAGCCGTTCTAGGTCAGAGAAAAGATAAAAAGTTACACGTAATTTATTATGCCAGTAGAACCCTAGACGCTGCACAACTCAACTATGCAACAACCGAAAAAGAGCTCCTAGCTGTAGTTTTCGCCATAGACAAATTTAGATCTTATCTATTAGGAGCCAAAATTATAGTTTACACATACCATACTGACATTCGTTACTTACTAAGTAAAAAGGATGCCAAACCTAGGTTACTTCGATGGATTCTATTACTGCAAGAGTTTGATTTAGATATCCGTGATAAGAAAGGCACAAATAATGTAGTAGCTGATCACCTTTCTAGGCTAGAATACCTGAAACCTGACTCAGTACCCATAAATGACGATTTTGCCTATGATAGACTGATAGCCCAACTAGAAACTATTGAAGATGATAACCCGGACCCACATGAGCATTCTCAACAATCTTTAGTTATAAGTAATGTACCCTGGTATTTTACCCCAAAATTTTCCATCACAAGACAAGACTTTGTGTACTAAGAGGTTCACAAGGTTCACAAGATTCACAAGATATCTTATGAGGTTCACAAGATTCACAAGACATCTTATGAGGTTCACAAGGTTCACAAGACCTCCCATGAGGTTCACAAGATTCACAATACCTCCCATGAGGGTCACAAGGTTCACAAGACCTCTTATGAGGTTCACAAAGTTCACACATAGTCAGAAAGCTTGACAATTCTCTCAGACAATGCCTCCTCCTAAGCAGGGCATCAAAAACTAGGGTTTTGACTTTAATCAGGCTAAATGGACTTACAAGACTTCAAGTGAGCTTCATAACATCTTATATGTGTTTAATAACCCCCATGACAAGTTTCAGAACTTTTCTCAAAGGTTTGCTCAGTCAGATGATCAG
The DNA here is from genome assembly GCA_963966055.1 of Lathyrus aphaca. Classification (NCBI taxonomy): domain Eukaryota; kingdom Viridiplantae; phylum Streptophyta; class Magnoliopsida; order Fabales; family Fabaceae; genus Lathyrus; species Lathyrus aphaca. Next base: position 561,391,222 of record OZ014520.1, on the reverse strand, counting down.
ATAGGTCAAAATCAGTCAAAGCAGTTAAAAAGTCAAACTGAGGTCAACTGTGGTCAAACCAAAGTCAAACTTCGTGATTTTTTGCCAACATAAAGTATATGAAGTAAAATTCATCATTTGATCAAGGATTGATCATGATTCATCAAGGAGATTTCAGATCATCAAGAATCAGGAGTTTCTAAATTAGGGTTTCCTTAGGAAAAGTCAACTGAACTTTGACCAGCCATAACTTTCACATGCTTCATCAAAATTTTCCCATCCAAAGCTCATTTTGAAGTAAATTGAATTCTCTACAATTTTGTGTCTCACAAGCCAAGCCCAAAAATGCTTCATTTGGAAGGTATGAGCTAAGACATTATAGGTCCTTTTAAAAGTCAACAAAAAGTCAACAACTTCAAAAGTGCATAACTTGAGAATGGTAAAAGGTATGGACATGAAACCAATGGGGTTAGTTATAGGACTCTTTAAGCTTTCCAAAATGTCCAAGAACACCCTCATAGCATTAAAATTGAGGGATTTGTGCCCTTGCAAAGTTGGGAAATTTTTGGGAGGTTTATGAAGCAAATAGGGCTTTAAAACCAATTTCTTCCAAATGGGCTTGCAAATTTGTGATCCAAACTTCAACATGACATCATGCACGACCCAATCATCATTTATTCATATTTTTATTATTTTTATTTTATTTATTTTGATTTTATTCATTTAAAACCATTTTAAATTAAAATAAAATATATAAATTAAATATTTGAGGGAGATATTGTTTCTAGAAGGTCATAAACATGAATTAGATCAGATTGATATGCAATTTATGGTGATTGTCTTAATATAGAAAGGTTTCATTCAAGAATATATGAAATTCAAGTCATGATCTTTTTCAATCTCTTGGATCCAAAAAGTCCAAACAACCATACAATTTTTTGACCTAGTTTCATCTACTATAAGTACATAAACACATCACAATGCAATGGGGACGAGATTGGCTGCCTCAAAGACAAGTTTCAAAGTTTCAAATTTCATCAAAAAATCAATTTTTCGGATTCTACTTTGCAGGGGTTTTCAAGGTATTCTAAGGACACTACAAGCTTCCTTAAGCTTCCCTAAATCAAAACCACCTATTATATGCCTTTGAGTCGTGCCATATTGCACAACCCGAACGCATCTTTCTCTTCTTCTTTTTGATTTTCGATTACATACTTTTATGCATTCTCAATTGATTCTAATGATTGTGTTGTGTTTGTAATGATCTAAGCAAGCTTTCTGGATAATTGGATTGAAGAATAATGACATGAATCGTAAATAACCATTATTAGGGTTTCGGCCAAGCTTTAGGGTTTCTTGATTCATCAAAGATAAATGAATTCTGGAAACATGGTTGTGTTGTATGGATCTTGAGGATCATGTTTCACTAATTAATTTGTAAAAATTGTACTGTTTTGTTGATATTCGAATTTCGTAGGTTCTGTGTATTAGGAGATTCGCAGGAAAATTCATGGATGAATTCGCAGGCCATTTCACAGGAAATATGAAGAAGATGAAGTCATTTGGCGCGCTGGCTGGAATTCAAATTTTGTTTTAATATTTTATTATATTGGTTGTAATTTATTTCACAGATGCAAGCTTGGCCCAGTGGTGTTGGCGTATGCGTGTTATTGTTTGTGACCTGTGTTCGATCCTTGGTGACAACAATATTTTGTTCAGTTTTTCATTATTCAGTTAACTTAATATATTATGTTTGTTTGTTGTTTAACTTGCAGATGTGCCCTTCTGGCTGGATGGTTAAAGTGTTTGTTTGTTTGGTTGAGGGTCCTGGGTTCGAATCCCCCCAGGCCCTTTTGTATTATTTTTGCTTTTTGTTGTGATTTTTCCAGGTTTTGAAACAAAGCAGCATGATTCTCATTCTATATCACCTGCGTGTGCTGGCCAGAGTGGTTTTGGTGTTGAGTTTGGAGGCAAGGGACCTGGGTTCAAATCCCAGGTCCTTTCTTTTTTATCAATTTTCCATTGTTTTCTTATTTTAATTTATTCTATTATATTTATTTCTATTTTATTTAAATTAGTAAATATAATTTATAAATACTATCAAAATACTTTTATTCATATTCTTAAAATATCATAATTTCTTTTTCTAAAAAATATTTTTTATATTTATAATATGTATATATAGTTTGTAAATTAATTACTAAATCCTAATATTTTCCAAACCCTAAAAATATTTTTATAAAACCTAATTATTTTTACAAACCCTAATTTTCTTTTATGAAATCTTAATTATATTATAACTTGTAAATTATTTGTAAATTTTAATTATGTACATTATTTTATAATTCGTTTATAATTATTATTGAATATAGTTGTCACATGTAAATAATTTAATTAAATAGTAAATCCTAGTTTATTTTTTCTAAATAATTAAGCAACCCTAATTTTATCTTGTGAATATAATTTATTTTATTTTTTTGTATGCTTATTTAAATAATAATTAGATATTTTAATATGAATATAAAATTAAAATAATTAGACTATTAGTCATATTTTGTTAATATATAATATTTATCATTTGTTTCTATTATTAATTAAAAAACCTTAAAAATAATTATTCATTTAAAATTGAACTTTTAATTTATTATTTATCATTATTCTTATTCTTATTTATTTTATTACTACTAACCCCCTTTATTTATTTATTTTGTGATTGTTTATTTTATTATTATTATTATTACTAACCCAATTATTTATTTATTTATTCACTTATTTATTTTAATTATTTTAATTATTATAATTGTATCCCTTATGTAATAGTTGTAGTAACTTTTATTATTTGTTTTTAAATGCTATGGTTAGTAAAATAGGGAGTGCAAGACATGTTTGTATGTAAAATTGAATATAGATCATTAAAACTTAAAGATAAATATCTGAATTGGTACACTCACACACGTAAGTCGATCCTGGATCGCCATCTCACTTCTTAAGGGTTACCTCTCAAGTTGCCTAAACAAAAGGTCAAGTAGGGTGTATAAAACAAAGTCCCTCATCTCATATCATCTAGTCCCTTAATAGATAAAAAGATCAAGTCCCTTCGAATGTTGCCTTCGTAATGATCTTGTCCCTTTCGAATAAAGATGATAAGTCCCTTCGAATTGCTTATACACCCTACAGTTGCCTAAATAACAGTTGTCCCTACGCCCGTCCCTTAAACACATCCAAGGTAATGACTACCTATTCCTTAATAATAGGGATAGTCTTACCATTTGAAAGAACATACGAGAACACAAAAGACTTAGTCTAGGGTAGGTATCTCATAGTTACTTGCTCACACTTTTCAAAATTACTTTTACACCTCACAATTTCTAAACTAGGCTTTGTATATACCCATACGAGGGTCATTACAAAGTACTTAAAGGAATTTTTCTAATCACACACTACACTCTTGCAAACAAACAAAGTGAGCTAAGTAACTAAGAGCCCATGGATAACCATGGATATAAAGGGTGCTAATACCTTCCCTTTGTATAACCTACCCCCCGAACTCAAGTCTTTTAAAATAGGTCTTTCCTGTTCTTTTATGTCCTTTCCTTATGGATAAAATAAAAGTTGGTGGCGACTTTTGCTATCCGCAACATGACTAAAAGTCAGTTCTCCCACCGTGTTACACCTGGTATGCAGACTTTGTTAATTACCTAGCCGCTGACATCATACCCCCCGATCTAAATTACCACCGGAAGAAGAAGTTCTACAGTGATGTGAGAAACTTCTATTGGGATGAACCATTTCTTTTCAAGAGAGGTAAAGATGGCATTTTCCGCCGTTGAGTTCCAGAAGAGGAGGTACATAATATAATTGAGCATTGTCACTCTGCACCCTATGATGGACATGCAAGAACCTCTAAGACCTACGCCAAGATTCTTCAAGCCGACCAATTCTGGCCCACCATGTGGCGTGATGTCCATGCTTTCATTGTCAAATGTGACAGATGCCAACGTACAGGAAATATTTCAAGACGTAATGAAATGCCTCTAAGAAATATCCAAGAAGTAGAACTCTTCGACGTATGGGGTATAGACTTTATGGGACCGTTCCCACCATCTTTAGGAAACCAATACATCTTAGTGGTTGTTGACTATGTGTCTAAGTGGATTGAAGCTATCGCCGAACCCACGAATGACACCAGAGTAGTCATCAAATTATTTAAAAATTATATATTTCCCAGATTTGGAACACCCCGTTTAGTCATAAGTGATGGAGGATCACACTTCATATTGAGAATATTTGATAAACTTTTAAGCAAGTATGGAGTTAAGCATAAAGTAGCAACACCATACCACCCACAGACTAATGGACAGGTGGAAGTATCTAATAGGGAGATCAAACAAATTCTTGAGAAGACTGTCTCTATATCTAGAAAAGATTGGTCGCAGAAACTTCAAGAAGCGTTATGGGCCTACAAAACCGCTTTCAAAAACCCTATAGGAACAACCCCTTATCAACTGGTCTATGGAAAATCATGTCACTTACCTTTTGAGTTAGAGCATAAGGCCTATTGGGCCATCAAAACTTTGAATTTGGATTACCTAACTATTGGTGAAAAACGTATCCTTGATATCCACAAATTAGATGAACTTAGACAATCTGCCTACGAAAATGCCATCATATACAAAGAAAGAACAAAAGCTTGGCATGACAAAAGAATCATAAGAAAAGACTTCAAAATAGGCGATCATGTTCTTCTGTTCGATTCTAGGTTACGACTTTTTCCAGGGAAGCTTCGTTCGAGATGGACTGGCCCTTTCGAAGTATCTAAGATTCTAAGATCTGGAGATATTGAAATCAAGAACCAAACATGTAAACTGTTTTTCGTCAATGGATAGAGACTGAAGCCCTACGAAGGAGGTGACATTCCAACAACATACTCCAGCCATACTCTAAGTGATCCACCAAATCCTTTGAATGATGTGTAAAATCCGGTCGTCGAGCTAATGACGTTAAACAAGCGCTGCATGGGAGGCAACCCATGGTTTTCTTATCTTACTTACTTTTATTTTTTTACTTTATTTTAATTTGTTTTTGTTATTCTGTTAGGACTAACGATTGAATATTTTATGTGATTTCAGGACCCTTGTTTGCTAACCTTGTGCAGAATACAAAATCCCGACGACATGCACGTGGCCTTCAGAGACGACACACAGAGAGAGCGTTACTATGTCCACATGAGACGCCCTATGGCACCTACACGATACCCATACCAAGATTGTATGGATGCCTTGGGGATAGAGCCAAGCGTCAGATTCTTATGCCACCAACTCTAGTGGGACCAGTTCGACGACATGAATAATACTTACAGGAACTTGACTCTAGAGTTTCTCAGCTCGTTTAATTATGATCCTTGGGCTGGACCCGATGGACATGCTGTTTTCAGGTTGTTCGGGACTGATTACTCTTTCTCTCACAAAGAGTTTGGTGAGTTACTAGGTTTTCAGACTACTCCTGATGTTATTCCAGAGACACCGATGGGGTACTTTATGAGCAGAGAAGTGGATAAGTTTTGGAGTAACATCTCAGGTGGAGGGAGCCCAGATCCTTCCACTCAATTTTCTCAGGTCATCCACAACCCTGCGTTAAGGTACTTCCAGATGATTCTAGCACACTCTTTCCTCGGTTTTTCAGATACAGAGACTTTACTGAGTGAGGAGAAGATTTTCCTACTATTTTGTGAGACTCAGTCACGCCCAGTTGCTTGTGGCAAATTTCTGTTGAAGGCCTTTCCAGTATCGCCAGGTCATCTGTAGGCATTATACATGTCGGTGGGATTGTTACACAAATTGCTACTGCATTAGGTTTATCCCGCAAATTATTACATCTCAGGACCTTCTGCAGCTACACCACCATGGATGTCGACTTTTGTCTTGACAGAGGATTGATGAGGAGGGCCTCTTTTGAGCCTAACCTGTTTAGATTACTGATCGACGATGAAGTGATACACTACTTCACATTACCTGACCCGCTGATGACCAGTGTCCACGACCCTGCTAATTGGAGTTATGCTTCAGAGGGTTATGGAGAAACTGTAGAAGAGCCAAAATCACCTCTCTCCGCTGAGTACACTCCTACACCTCCTTCTCCCCGAATCACTATTATGTCTAATAATATGTCTTTGCAGCCGCATGATCTACAGACCCAGATTAATGAGCTCCGCAGGGTGACTGCCCGGCTCAAACAGGAAGTAGCGGACTTGGCATTACAAATTGAGATATCTGATCTCACCCATGCCACAGAGGCAGACGCGCTATATCAGGAGATTGGAGAGCTTCAGAGAGAGATAGCTGAGATTCGTGGATCAGACCAGGCAGAGAAGTCTACTACATGATCGTTTTACACTGACATTATTACTATAGTATTTAATATTTAATGCCTTATTTTATTTCTCGCATCTCCAGACATATTTTATATTATCGCATATGTTACATTTTCCTTGTACTTTGATTTTTATCTTATATATTATTTTGTGCACTAATACTCGTTTTTTTTCTTTTCTTTCATTTTATTTTATGTCCAATAATGAAAAAGAAAAAAAAATATTTTTTCATTTTTGCCTTCATAAAAAGTATGCAAGCTTTATGCCTTAGAAGAAAGAAGAAAACGCTATTCGGACCCCCCTGAAGACAAAAGGTACGCGAAGCCCACATGGGGAATTAAAAAAAAATTTAGCCCAAAAGGAAAATGGCCTTATGGCGCCCGCCATAGCCCTATGGCGTCCGCCACGCCGTTCCACCTTATTTTGGAGCAGATTCATCTCCCCCACCATTTTTACACTTTCAAACTTCCAAAACCCATTTTTCCATCTTCCAAAAACCCCATTGAACCCCATTAAGCTCCCACCATTCTCATACATTCACCATCTATAAAACTCATCCAAAATCCATTTTTATTTTCATTCACTACAAACCATAAAAATCCAACCTTTACCATTTCCTACATAAACCACTCTTCACCACATTCAACTTCTCAAGGAGCAACAACAATGGAGTTCAACAAATATCTTCTTCGCGATGGAAAACCGAGAGATAGGCAGAGGAAGATCATTCAAAGGATTTAGAGTCGAGAAATTCTCTCGACTAGGTACGTAGATGATAACTGTTTGTACTCTTTGAGTCTACATCATAGTGTTTTTCATTTATTAGATTTTCTAGGCTTGCATAATATTTTTGTGAATCAAGAACCTACCTATGAGAGGCTGACAGTTGAGTTTTTGAGTTTGTTAATATACACTGTCAGTCCTAACACTGCTAGCATAGTCGGTACTGTTAATTTTAGACTGTTTGGAATTGAATACGAATACAATACCGGCGAACTAACAGGTTTGTTAGGAATCCCTCATTAGGAGGGTGCTATATGTGAGGCACCTTTGGATTCTGAATGGTCGGCCGAAGTATTTTCCTTCTGGCAGAGGCTGTCAAATACTTCAATAAATTCTTTTGAAGGAAAACCTGCGTCGACCATCCATAACCCGACCATAAGAGTTTTCAGATATCTTTTGGCATGTACTATTTTTGGTCGGGAGAGTCCAAATAAGGTAAACTCTATAGAGCTTCTATTTTTTCACGGAAGCCTCACAAATAGTCATATCAATCTGGTCCTGTTTATGCTTTCACACATGGCTTTAACTGTTAATAAAACATGACCGATTGTTATTGGAGGACTTGTTACGTCTATTGCTCGAGCTCTTAACTTGAACAATGAGATAGCTACCCTTGAACCCCTACCTCCTCGCACAATTAACTTAAAATTTCTAAAAGACAGGAAATTGTGTCGGACGAGGAGAGCAGGTGGTTATAAGTTGATATTTCATGGGGTAGCTATCCCATTTGTTGCTTTACCTTGCAGTAGACGTACCGATGTACGTAATGAAAGGAACTGGACCTATGATCTGAATGCTCCACCTGTTTTGGGTCCACTTCCTCCTAATATTCCTGATGGGGAGGCACATGACACTGATGAAGAATATGAACGGAGAGAGCATTCTCCCGTACCTCACGTGTTCCCCCATAATCCTTCACAGTCACACACCACACCATCTTCCTCTAACCCTGTTGCATGTACTAATCCTGGATTCTATATCACTGAGGAGATGTGGCGTGATATGACGACTAGAGAGGAAAGGCGAGACGGCCTACTTTCTACCATTTCACAACAACTGACGGACAACATGAGCTACATGGAACAATCGCGATTGGTTTCGGATCGTGCCTACAGGAATGTTTGCCGCACCTTGACCGATATCACATCAGAGCAGGCCCGTCAGCGAGAAGTCAACCGCCGGCACCACCAAATTATGGAGGTCACTAAGGGTTCCATCCTTGGTAACCTTCGAGAGGTCCGAAGTTCCCAGGCAGCCTTATCAGCACGAGTAGACCGGAGGGACCAACAACGCATTAGATCCCGTCGTCCCAGACCATCACAGCAGGACGACGAGGGCACCAGTGGTCCTCCGCAGTAGTTTTCCAGGTTACTCTCGTTATCTTATTTCAAAACATTGGGGACAATATTCGATTTAAGTGTGGGAGGGGATTTTATTGTTTTCTGTTATTTCCCTTTTCTTAGTTATTTATTTGCTTTCTGTTATTTTCCTTTTCAGTTAGTTTTTTAGTTTAAGTTTTTTTTAAGATAATGCATGAGTCTGACGAGTCACCAGTATAGTGTATTTTTAGTACATCCTCATTTTTCCCATTTCCTTAGCCTTACCAAAAAAAATTCAAAAGAAAACAATGTTGTTTCACATGTTTTTTGGGCTTTGAGACAGGTTTGGATTAGGATGTGGTGACTTAGGTGAACTTTTTGAAACATCAGTATCGTTTTAGCACCATAGACTTCTTGAATATAGGAATCACTCCTAAACCCCGCATACCATGGCCTTTATTATCATTAAAAAAATTGTCCTAAGTAGTTTATTCTAGCAGTCAGCTCCGTCCTAAACACGCTCTACGTAGGGGACCGATGAACATAAGTGAATGATCCAGTGCTAATAAAAAAAAAGAGAAAAAGGCAAACTCTGGGATAGGTGACCCTCACAAAGTCATTTAAACCGAAAAAAGAGAAGAAAAAATCCTTGCCACAAAAAGAAAAAATTGTAGTTACCTGTTGCTAGTTGGTTCAGAGGTATCTGGCACTGAACTTGGTAGGGCGAATCACGATCCGATCCCCCACAACTACATCTAGGTCAAATAAAAGGTTTTACACATGCTTATGTGCCAGAAACCCGATGTTTTGGATCAGAATCACTAACCGGACACTCTGCTATGATGCATGTACGGATAACGGGCTTAATGTGATTGCGCCTGAATGAAAGAGACCCAAAAAGAGATGAAAAGATAGGCCTAGGCATTGTGGGATGATATGGGTTAGTTAATGTAGGATTAAAGTTTATGTTTGTGTCATTATGATACCCTTGGTTCACTTGGTTAGTACCTGTCACTGCATCCTGACCTAAACTTAGAAGCCCTTTTAGCCCAAATCACGCGTCAACACCAAGTTTTCTTCATTTGAGCTTTAAATGTTTGCTTGAGGACAAGCAAAGGTCTAGGTATGAGAGGATTTGATAACACTAAATTTCATCGTATTTCTGACTCCGATTTCGCATGCATTCTTAGTTTTTATTGCTATTTTGTTATGTTATTACTTTGTTTTTCTTTATTTTCAGGTTTTTTATGTGATCGGGGCCTAAATCGAGAAAAGGAGCGAAAAAGGAGCTGAAACGAATAAAAATCAAGAAATTCAGCTTTTTACACTTACGACACCCACCATGGCTGGCGCCATGGGGTCAGCCATGACGTGGCCACGTCTCAAGACCACTCCACAACTGCAAGAGCCCACAATCCCCACTTTCTCCACTAAAATATACTCATGGCGGGCGCCATGAGCCTGTGGCGGGCGCCACAAGGCAAAAACCTTTCCCTCCACTTTTTAGTGGAGGGGGGCATCCTGGTCTTTTCCCATTTAATATTTGCCTATAAATAGGACTTTAGAATTTCATTTTTCTTCATCCAAACTTAGTATCTCTTAGGCATATATCAGTTTTAAAGTAGTAATCACTTCACATCGGGGTGTTACTACAATCGGGTGATCGAGTCTGTATACGTCTGTGTGATCGAGTTTTGGAGCACTCTGGGAGGAAGTTAATCCTGCCGCCATTTTAATTCCAGTTCGTATTTTATTTTTCCGCACTCGCTTTATTTTCTTTACTTTCCGTATTGCTTTACTTTATTTATTTCTCGCACTCGCTTTACTTTCGTTTATTTCTCGCACTCGCTTTACTTTCGTTTATTTTCCGCACTCGCACTACTTTTATTTATTTTCCGCACTCGCACTACTTTTATTTATTTCCCGCACTCGCACTACTTTAGTTTATTTTCCGCACTCGCACTACTTTCGTTTACTTTCCGCACTCGCACTACTTTTATTTACTTTCCAGCACTCGCACTAATTACTTTTATGAAAAATAATAAAATGAACTTTTACTTTACCATGTCTAACTAAATTTACAAAGGTTAGAATGTAAGGATCATAATTGAACCGGTAATTCGTACAACTGTTCGTAGAAATACTTAAGGGCTATTTTAACTTTCAATATAAGTTTAATTGTTTCTAACTATTTCAAAAACAGCCAAAAGCGCTTTGTCTAGTTCATTAGGAGTTTTTAGATTAAAAAGAAAAGAGATTTTAAAACCATTTTCGGACGCGTTAAGAAGTTTAGAGTCTGGTTCGTGAGAACCTCTTTTTGCTAAGAAATCCAGGTTAAAATACTTTTCAACTTAGTTAAGATACTGTATTTCTTAAAAATAGGTTCACTACTATAATGCAGTATGCACCTTCTTATCCATGACAATAGGAGGGGTTGATTAGGGAGTGCAACTCGGTTCTGAATACGCGAAAGCGACAGTTCCTGTTAAATTAGTTCTTTTCAAAGTAGAAAACATTGCTCATAAGTAGTTCTATTAACAAGTACCAGGTTATCAATTGATTATGTGAATTACATTCGAGCCTGTCTTTATTAATTGTTTAAAATTATTATTTTATTTACCATTATGCACCCTTTAAAACCATTAATTTCAATTGCCTTAGATACACACCATAACAATAGATACGATAGATTGACACTTGGTCTCTGTGGATTTGACAATCTTTTATATTACTCTGACGTGTTCGTACACTTGCGAAAAACACGCCATCAGGACCCCAAACATCGGAGTGAACTAAAGAAAAAGGGGACACAACCCGTTTATTGACTTGATCGGGAAATTGACTACGAGTATGTTTCCCTAACTGACAAGACTCACAATGTAAAATGGACAATTTAGTTAAACTGGGCACCAAATTTTGTAGCTTGGGAAGACCTGGATGACCTAATTGTGCATGTATAATGAGAGGAGAATCTATGGTGGAGCATTTTGTAGATGACACGGAGAAGTAATAGAGGCCTTGAGACTAACATCTGACGCCAATCGTCTGTCCCGAACTCCGATCCTACAGAGTGACATTACTATTAGTAAAGGTGATAGAACAATTAAGGGAACGAGTTAAACGACTAACTGACAGCAAATTAAATGGATAATTAGGTACATATAGAACAGAAGTAACAGAGAGAGATGGTAAAATTTGAACAGTACCAATCCCTTGGGATTGGGTTTGAGAACCATTTGCGGCAGTTATAGTGGGTAAAAAACCAGAGGTATAGAGGGAAGAATAAATACCTTTATTACCAGTAACATGATCAGACGCACCAGAATCGAGGACCCAAGGACCAAGAGGAGATGATTGAGAGAAGCAAATAGATGAATTACCAGTGTGTGCAATCGAAGCCGTGGAACCACAGGTATGATTAGTCTGACACCACCTGAGAAAATCCTTGTAGGTTGGCGTAGGGTTATGAATAGAAGGTGAGGTCTGCATAGTGTCTGGGTTATCACTTTGAGTTGCATTTACCTGACGTAGGGGTTTGCCATGTAACTTCCAACAACAGTCGATAGTATGCCCAAGCCGGTTATAATGGTCGCACTTGGGACGAGGTTTGGAGTTGGATGACCCTCCTCGAGGGCAATTCTGATTGTTGCCAAGAGATGCGAGGGCAGCAGTGTCACCTGATGTCGGAGCAACAATAGATGGAGGGGTAACTGGACTGAGTATGAGGCATGTATCCTGGGTATTAAAGCTGCTATTGATATGAAGATTCAGTTCCTGGATGTGTATGGAGATTCAGCCCTGGTAGTTAGTCAGATCAAAGGAGATTGGGATACCAAGCATGATAACCTCATTCCTTACAGAGATCATGTGTTGTCTTTGATCCCACATTTCAAAGAAATTACCTTTGGACATGTTCCACGAAGAGAGAATCAGTTGGCAGATGCTTTGGCCACCATGGCATCTATGTTTGAGATCAGTTGGGATGATGAAGCTCCCAAGATTACTATTGATAGATTTGAAAAGCCTGCATATTGCAATGAGATTGACACAGAAGGGGCAGAGGATAAGCCTTGGTTCTATGAAGTAAAAAGATATCTTGAAGCTCAGGAGTTCCCTGAAGGAGCATCTGTCAAAGATAGGAAGTTCCTGAGAAGGTTTTCTGCTAAATTCTTTTTGAGTAATGGGATTCTGTACAAGCGCAATCATGATTCAACTATGCTTCGTTGTGTGGATAAGAAGGAAGCAATTGAGATTATGGAAGACATGCATGATGGGATTTTTGGCACTCATTCTAGTGGTCATACTATGGCAAAGAAGATATTGAGAGCAGGTTACTATTGGTCTACCATGGAAGCTGATTGCTATCAACACTCCAGAACTTGTCATAAATGTCAAATCTATGCTGATAAAGTCCATGTACCTCCATCACCATTGAATGTGTTGACTGCTCCTTGGCCCTTTGCCATGTGGGGCATTGATATGATTGGTGAGATCAAACCTACTGCTTCTAATGGGCATCGTTTCATCCTGGTTGCTATTGATTACTTCACGAAGTGGGTGGAGGCAGCTTCATTTGCATCTGTTACCAAAAATGTTATGGCTCGGTTCATTAAGAATAATCTCATATGTAGGTATGGCATCCCTGAAAGGATTATCACTGACAATGGCTCTAATCTGAACAACACTATGATTACTGATCTCTGCACGCAGTTCAAGATTAAGCATCACAACTCTTCTCCGTATCGTCCAAAGATGAATGGGGCAGTTGAAGCTGCTAATAAGAATATCAAGAAGATTGTACAAAAGGTGACTGTTACCTACAAAGATTGGCATGAGATGTTACCATTTGCTCTTCATGGTTATCGTACCACAATACGTACTTCAACAGGGGCAACCCCATTCTCCTTGGTCTATGGTATGGAAGCAGTTCTACCCATTGAAGTTCAGATTCCCTCCTTGAGAATTATGAAGGATGCAGGATTGGATGAAGATGAGTGGATTCAGACCCGACTTGACCAGATAAATTTGATTGATGAGAAGAGGTTAGCAGCAGTTTGTCATGGCCAGATGTACCAAAAACGAATGATCAAAGCTTTTAATAAGAAAGTTAAGCCAAAGGTATATCTAGCCGGTGACTTGGTAATCAAGCGTATCATATTACCACATGGTGATCCTAGGGGCAAGTGGACTCCAACATATGAAGGACCATTTGTGGTCAAGACAGTGTTCTCAGGAGGTGCCATGATACTGACTACAATGGATGGTGAAGACTTCCCACAGCCTGTAAACGCAAACATAGTTAAAAAATACTACGCATAAAAAGAGACCCGCTAGGTTGACAGGCCTAGGCAAAAATAAGGGCATCCCGGCAAACCAAAAGGGTTTGGGCAAAATTTAGGGATATATATAAAAAGATGTACACCCGGCAAGTCGAAAACCTGAAAAGGCGGCTTGGGCAAAAAAGGGTATCCCGGTGAATTGAAAACCTGAAAGGGAAATCCAGGCAAAAGTTAGGGATTAAAGCGTATGACTATGTCTCGTTTGGATCACCCATGAAACTGCAACCAGTTGTATTACTTACTCAAGCTCGAACAGATAAAGCTCAATTCAATCATTTCCGTCTCAACAGCAGAAGATGAGATACTTGAAGATAATGGCAATAGTAGAATTGAAACTCAATAGGATTATTTCCCACATAGCTGATTCTCTTTGTTTTGTAAAACTTTATGACAAAATCCTCTTACTAGGGTTTATGTCTCCTTGTACAAACTTACCCATGAAGGGGTCACTCTTTGATATAAATAAAAATCCATTTTTGAATCCTGATTTACTTTTACCCTATTTACATAAGCGAAACGTCCATTGGTTGTGTTTGAATGTATGTATGCTTTTGAATATGATTGATGTTTACAAGAAATGCATGTATGCTTAATATGATTGATGTTTACCAGAAATGCATGAAAATGCAGTAATAGTATTTACTAAGGACGAACGAGGGAAGGATTTCAACGAAGCTTCGCCGGTTCATCTTTACGAGAAAACTACAAAACCCTCGGTAGGACGAATCCATCTTCATAAAGTCTTATCTCCCCTGGAATTTATATCCATCTCTTTTATCCTCATACGGATATACGGGAAATTACTTTCCAATGAGAGTACGACGAACGAAGACGGGAGGTTATATCTGCCCTACCGTCAAACAAAGACGGGAGGTTATATATACCTTGCTATCCCCAGCATACGGGAGGTGATATATACCTTATTATCCCCAGCATATGGAAGGTTATGTATAATATATTCTTCAACAACGAATCGGGATTTATTTTCCCTGGCCAGCAGTTGCTATACAAAGACATCCAGACGCTTCCGGCAGTATCATATCATACATACATCATTTACATCATACCATAACATACATATCCATAAGTACATAATACATTACTTAAGTGCGTCATACTATGCAAGCATACATAATGCATAAACTAATATTTTCCTTGCAGGATAGTTATATGCAGGTAAAACAATATCAACAATTTACAACGGGTCAGAAATAATCCATACACTGCCCAAGATGTTCTCGAATAGCAGGCAAACGGTCTGTAAAAAGATCCATTCCCTGGTTCAAGACATCTTTCAGAAGAACAAATCCTGACGTTCTTTTGACCCTTAAGAGCAAATCCTGACGTTCTTTTGGCTCCTTGTTCAAGACTTTTTCAGAAGAACAAATCCTGACGTTCTTTTGACCCTTAAGAGCAAATCCTGACGCTCTTTTGACTCCTTGTTCAAGACATTTTACTCAGAAGGACAAATCCTGACGTTCTTTTGATCCTTAAGAACAAATCCTGACGTTCTTTTGACCCTTAAGAGCAAATCCTGACGCTCTTTTGGCCCCTTGATCAAGACTTTTTCAGAAGAACAAATCCTGACGTTCTTTTGATCCTTAAGAACAAATCCTGACGTTCTTTTGGCTCCTTGTTCAAGACTTTTTCAGAAGAACAAATCCTGACGCTCTTTTGACTCCTTGTTCAAGACATTTTACTCAGAAGGACAAATCCTGACGTTCTTTTGATCCTTAAGAACAAATCCTGACGTTCTTTTGGCCCTTGGAGAATAGGCAAACGGTCTGTACAAAGATCTATTCCCTAATCCAAAATATTTCCAGAAGAGATAATCATCACAAGATTTATTTCTACTGGTCCATCCAACAACTTAAATCATGTTGCATAAATGATTCAGAGACGGCCTATACAAAGACCTAGTACTGATATCCAGTATCAACATAAAGACATCATCATATTCTGATACTTTAGATGGCATCTCTAAGCCCATCACCAGTTCTTCTAAGTGGCATCTTTAAGCCCACTCAAGCATATACAACCAAATATCAATATCATTCTATGCACTGGTAAGTGCAAATTTTTGGGCTTTTGTGTTCAATCCCCTTCAACCTTCCAGGTCATGACTGGCAAACATACCAATCTAACCCCTCAGGTTTCAGAAAATTGAACAGGGGCAGCTGTTGCACCCCAAAATTTGCCCTCACAATACAAGACTTTGTGTTCTAAGAAGGTTCACAAGTTTCCCAACACTTTCAAGGCCTTCCCCGAGGTTCATGAAGTCTACAAGCTACTTTATGAAGGTTCACAAGGTTCACAAGTTTCTCAACATTTACAAAACCTTTCATGAAGTTCATGAAGTCTACAAGTTACTTCTTGAAGGTTCACAAGGTTCACAAGTTTCTCAATGCTTATATAACCTTTCATGAGGTTCATGAAGTCCACAAGTCACTTTATGAAGGTTCACAAGGTTCACAAGTTCCACAATGCTTTCAAAACCTTTCATGAGGTTCATGAAGTCTACAAGTTACTTCATGAGGTTCACAAGGTTCACAAGCTTCACAATACCTCCCATGAGGTTCACAAGACATCTTATGATGGTCCACAAGGTTCACAAAGTTCACAATTGGTCAAAGGAGTTGACAATTCCCTCAGACAGTGCACCTCCTAAGCAGTGCATCCAAAACTAGGGTTTTGACTTTAATCAGGCTAAATGGACTTCCAAGACTTCAAGTGAGCTTTATATCATCTTATATGTGTGTGAGAAACCCTATGACAAGTTTCAATACTTTTCTCAGAAGTTTGCTCAGTCAGATGATCAGATAAGTCAAAAACAGTCAATGCAGTTAAAAAGTCAAACTGAGGTCAACTGTGGTCAAACCTAAGTCAAACTTCATGATTTTGCCAACATCAAGTATATTAAGTAAAATTCATCATTTGATCAAGGGTTGATCATGATTCATCAAGGAGATTCCAGATCATCAAGAATCAGGAGTTTCTAAATTAGGGTTTCCTTAGTAAAAGTCAACTGAACTTTGACCAGCCATAACTTTCACATACTTCATCACCAAGTCTCCACTCAAAGCTCATTTTGAAGGAAATTTAATTCTCTACAACTTTGTGTCTCACAAGCCAATCCCAAAAATGCTTCATTTGGAAGGTATGAGCTAAGACATTATAGGTCATTTCAAAAGTCAACAAAAAGTCAACAACTTCAAAAGGGCATAACTTGAGATTGGTAAATGATATGGACATGAAATCAGTGGGGTTATTTAGAGGACTCTTTAAGCTTTCCAAAATGTCCAAGAACACCGTCATAGCATTAAAATTGAAGGATATGTGCCCTTGCAAAGTTGGGAAATTTTGTGATGGTTTATGATGAAAATGGAGGTCTAAAACCAATTCTTTCCAAATGGGCTTGTCAAATTATGATCCAATCCATACACTATCATCATGCATGACCCAAATGATTAAAAATCATAATTTTTATTATTTTATTTTTATTTATTTTTGATTTAATTCATAAAAAATCATTTTAAATAGAAATAAAATATGAAAATATGATATTTGATGGAGATTTGGTTTCTAGAATGTCTTCAATGTTGATTGGAATTGAAAGGGAAGTAAATCATGAGATTGATCCAAAAATAGTAAGCCTTCATACACAAATATTTGAATTTCAAAGCATGATCAATTTCAATCTTTTCATATCAAATCTTGTACACAATCAATCAATATTTTGACCTAGATTCAATCACTTATATATACTAAACACAACCCTATTGCCCAGCCACGAATTCTCTGCCTCTAAGTGTAAGTTCCATTGTTCAAAAATTCTTCACAAAAGTCACATTCGGATTCTTGGATTTAGGACTTTAGAAGGTAAAACAAAGACATGGCAAGCTTCATTGGACATCACTGATCATAAACCAGTACTCATATGCATCCCATACATGCCATAATGCTCTACCCGAATCCAATTTACTCTTGAAAATATTTTTTTCGATTCTATTAATTTGCTGCATATCAATGAATTTTGGTTATATAATATTGTTTGTGATGTTATGTAGAATGATTCTGGACAATTGGATTGAAGAATGAGTACCTAAATCACAAACGACCATTATTAGGGTTAAAGCTTCAAAATTAGGGATTCATAGAATACCTAATATAAATTGATAATGGACTCATATTTGGACTGTATTTGTTGTGTAGATCATGTTTGCAGGTTCAATTTGAAGAAATTTCACTCGTATGATGATGTATGGGATTCGCAGGTTTGAATGGCATGAAAATTCGTAAGAGTTTTCCCAGAAAAATTCGCAGGAAAACCTACGAATTTGAGGTTGAAGACGAAGTTGGTTTGGCGCGAATCCTGTATTTGAAATTTTGATTTAAAATATTATTTTATTGTTCTAGATATTTGTCACCACATGTTGTGTGGTCCAGTGGAAGGCCAGGCGTATGTTTGACTGTAGGGCCAGGGTTCGAATCCTGCCTTGTACCATTATTTTTCTATTTTTTCAGGTTACAAAGGAAACTTAATATATTATGTTATGGTTCCATTCAAATATCAGTTGGGCTCTTCCAGCCATGTGGTCATGCGCGCGTATGTATACTCATGAGGTCCTGGGTTCAACACCACCCCAGGCCTTTTGCTTGATCATTATTTTTTCTGATTTTTCAAAGTCAAAGCACAAAACGAATTGAAGCTATTTCCTTATCACCTACGCATGGCTGGCCTAGTGGAAGGTTTTGATGCTTGCAGGCAGAATGACCTGGGTTCAAACCTAGCCAAGGTAAGTTTTCTTTTTTATCAATTTTTCTGTTTCATTTATTTAATTAACTATTCTTTTATTATTAATAAAAAAATATAAATTGAATATGTATATTTAATAAATATCTAAAAAATAACACTTATATTTTTTCTAAATTTTTTTTCTAAACTTTTATTTTTCTCAATTTAAATCATTTTTCTTTTATTATGTAATTAAATTATAATATATGTATATTAATTAAAATAATTTTGTATATTATATTATAAATCCTAAAAATATTTTCTAACAAAACCCTAATCTTAGAAACCTTAATTTATTTTTCTAAATACTTAATTGTAGTTTTTCTAAATTCTAATATAATTATCATGTTTATATTTATTTAATAAAATTAATTTTTATAAATATAATTATAACCTATTTTGTTTTATAATATGTAAATATATCTATAACCTAAATTATTTTCTTTTAATATATGTTTAGAAACAATTGAATCTATAATAATTAAATTTTGTAATTATAATATGTTTAAAAATAATTTAATAATTTGTAAATTAAAATAATTATTTAATTGTTTATATCTCTTTTTATTTCTAAATATAATTGTCTATATTAAAATTTTTTAATCTTTTGATTGTTATTTTCTTATAATATTTTTGCTAATTCAATTTATTTTGATTATTGTTATTATTATTAACTATATTATTACTAACTTTTTATTTCACTAATTTTTCATTATTATTTCACTAACCCTATTTTTAATTTTTATTATTACTAATCCCTATTATATTTATAATTGCCTATTTATTTATTTTTGCTTATTATTTATATTTATTTATTTGCCATTTATTTTAATTGTTTATTATAATTATGTAATTGCTCCTTGGTGTAAATTTTGTAAATATGTAATTTATTTAATTTTATGCTATGGTTAGTAATTTAGGGAGTGTAAACATGTCTTTTATTTAAAATTAAATTTAAATCACTTTAATTATAAGATAAATAAAATTGAACACTCACACACGTAAGTCGATTTTTAATCGCCATCTCACATTTCTAAGGTTATCCCTCAATGTTGCCTAATCATAAGGTCAAGTGGGGTGTATAAAGCAAGTCCCTTAAAAGAAAAATCATCAAGTCCCTAATGGTTGCCTTAGAGATCAAGTCCCTTTTCGAATAATGATGATAGTCCCTCCTGAATGCTTAATACACCCCACAGTTGCCTTCATAAACAGATGTCCCTCATATGTCCCTAACATCCAAGGTAATGACTACCTATTCCTTAATAATAGGGATAGTCTTACCACTTAAAGGATAAAGAACAGAAAAGACTTAAACTTTAGGGTAGGTATCTCCTAGTTGCTTGCTCACTTCATTTCAAATTTTCAAACACTTAACAAATTTCAAACAAATTTTCAAACACAAGTTTTTACGCATCCGTACATGGATCATTATTAACTCTTATGAAAATTTTTTATTCACACACTTCACATTTTCAAAAACAATTCAAAGCGAGCTAAGTAACTAAGAGCCCATGGATAACCATGGATGTAAAGGGTGCTAACACCTTCCCTTTACATAACCTACCCCCCGGACCCAAAAATATCTCTTAAGGTCTTTCCTGTTCTTTTATACCCTTTCCTTTTGGATAAAATAAAAGTCGGTGGCGATTCTTGCTATCCGCAACATAACTAAAGTCAGTTCTCCCACCGTGTTACAGAACTGGCGACTCTGCTGGGGATTTAATATTAAAGAGGGGTACCCTTAGGAATTAGATCACTTTAAATTGTTTGTCTTGTTTGCTTTATACTTATCTGTTGTGTGCTCTTATGAGTGAAAGATCCTAACCCGGATCTAGTGTACCTTAGGTAAATGGCAATAGACCAAGGAAACTGTACGGCGTATACCGATATGGTTGATCTGGTGGCCATAGTTAGTGTGACTTCTTGGTTGGTGCTTATGTTCCTTAAGTCAAGTTGAGGATAATATGAGGCTGCCATATGTTGTCAATACACTAACTAACTTTTAGAACCCTAGTTAACTCATCTTGGCCTTTAGAAAGTAGTGAGGTAACCGACTTTGGTGCAGACTGAAGTTGGTTGACACTCGATACTACGCTCATTGAGATTCTAAACTTGGAGGGTTTTGGTTGGCAAGTAAGTTGCCTACTGAACAACCACCCTTGTGAAGGATCAATGATATTGAGATCCCTTAGAACCTGGTTACTTTTGTAGGACAGGATGAACCAACTAACTTCAGGGGAGGGTATTTACCTTTGAACCTCATGCAAGCCTTTAAACCTAGGGCTATGGTGTGACTTGTTTGTGTGTGCCACATGTTTGTGATTGAACATAACATCATGACATCATCATGCATCATAAGCATAACATTTTCACTAACCATTTCAAGGACCAAAGGATTTATCTTTGTTCTTTGTTGCAGGTCATGGCTTCCGCTCGTAGAAACACCATCAGGATCAACTTTGTGGGCATACCTGCCAAGCTTAAAGAGTTGGTTTCTCAAGTGTCTGATCATTCCCAGTTCATCAAGAGACATGGTCACCTATTGGATCTAGTCACTTCAGGGTTCAATGAAGACATGATGAGTGTCCTGTTTCAGTTCTTTGACCCTAAGCACCATTGCTTTACATTCCCTGACTATCAGCTGGTTCCAACCATGGAGGAGTTCTCTAAACTTCTGGGCATACCTGTTCTTGATCAAAGACCCTTCACAGGCTTGGAGAAGGAGCTCAAACCAGAGGTTATTGCTGCAGCTCTACATCTGAAGAAGTCTGACATTGTTCTAGAAACGAGAAACGGAGTCAAGGGTATTCTTGCTAAAGTATTAATGGATAAAGCTCAAATGTTCTTGAAGGCCATGAGCTATGATGCTTTTGAGGAGATCTTAGCCTTGCTGATTTATGGCTTAGTATTGTTCCCCAATCCAGATCAATTCATAGATGTTCATGCCATCAACATTTTCCTGAGTCACAATCCAGTGCCTACATTGCTTGGAGACATCCTGCATTCTCTTCACACCCGTACTACAAGGGCAAGAGGAACTTTGATGTGTTGCATACCTTTGCTTTCTAGGTGGTTTATTTCTCACCTTCCTCGCTCAGTAATGAAGAATGAGCAAGGGTTCAGGTGGTCCAAAAGGATCATGTCACTCTCGCACTCGGATATCCATTGGTGTTCCAGATCTATGGAGAATGTCACTATCATTGACCGTTGTGGGGAGTTTCCTAATGTGCCACTTCTAGGCATAAGAGGAGGCATCACCTACAACCCCTCTCTAGCTTTACGACAGTTTGGTTACGCTCGGAGTGATGGTCCACATGACATGTTGATTCAGGGCATTGTGTTTGATTACGACAACGATCTTCACGGTTACCGTCAGAGATTCATACGAGCCTGGGGAAAAGTAAACAGGATTGACAGCAAGACACTGGAGCCTAAGTACACTATTCCTATGGAAGCTTATCTCAGATGGGTGCGATCTCGTGCTCAGACTCTCATGATGCCATATCCTGCCGTCCTACCAGTTACCATGGAACCTGTTGCTGAAGGAGACACAGCTTATACCATCCTTCACCCAGACATGCCTACTGATATGGAAGACTTGCAGAGATCATGGATCCAACTGAAGGAGCAAAGGGATACTTTCGAGGCTCATTACAAAGCAAGCCAAGAAAGAATCCTGGAGCTAACAAAGCAACTTCACGAGGAGCGGAACCTCAACTCATACCTCAACACAAAGAGGAAACGTCCATGGGAGACTTAAAACCCCATCTTTTGTACTTATTTCATTTCATTTTTGTAAGCCTAAAAGGCAACACAAAGTTATTACTAATAAAAGTTTACCTTCTTGTTTGTCTAAGCAAATTTAAATCCTGCGGTCCTTGAAAACATTGCATATGCATTCACATATCATTTCATTGCATTACAGGTTTATAATTGTGCACAGGTTTCTCATCTTCTCGCTGTTTATTTTAGCAATGGCTCTTGAACAATCAGTTAAGGATCTCCAGGCACAAAATGCACAGTTCCAAGAGCTGATCTTGAACCTGTCCAAGGGGCAGGATGAATTGAAGGCACTGCTGGCCAAGAAGACTAAGAAGACTAGAAGGTCAGCTGGTCTGATCAACATGGGAAGAAGGTTCAAAGGTCTTGCCAAGACCAAGGAACCAGTTGAAAACTATGAATCTGAGGAATCTGAAAAAGAGGGAGATAGTCTCCACAACACTATGGGGGACTCTGATTCTGAGGCTAATTACTATCATGAGCCTAATGAAGACAAATTCAAGATGCTGGTGGATAGAATGGATGCCATGGAGTTGCAGAAGTCATCTGGGCTGGATTTTGAAGATTTGAGTCTGATATCTGGGGTAGTCATACCCATTGGTTTCAAGGTTCCTACATTTGTTGTTTATGATGGGGTCTCTTGTCCCAAGCTACATCTGAGGTCTTATGTCAGAAGAATTCAACCTCACACTGCTGACAAGAAACTGTGGATCCATTTTTTTCAAGAGAGCTTATCTGGAGCTCAGTTGGAGTGGTATTATCAATTGGAGAGTGTCAACATCAGGGACTGGAATGATCTTGCTGAAGCTTTCTACAAGCAGTATCAATACAATGCTGACTTAGCCCCCACTCGCATGCAGCTTCAGAGCATGTCAATGGGTGCCAAAGAAAGTTTCAAAGAGTATGCTCAGAAGTGGAGAGATTTAGCTGGAAGAGTTCAACCCCCTTTAACTGACAGGGAATTGGTTGATATGTTCATGTGCACGCTGAATGGTCCGTTTTACAGTCATCTCATTGGAAGCTCATCATCTGGCTTCACTGAGTTGATAATGACAGGAGAGCGAGTAGAAAATGGTATAAAAAATGGTAAGATCCAAGTGGGTACTTCTTCATCAGGTACTGCAAAGAAGCCTCCCACTGGGAAGAAAGAATCCAATGCTGTTTATGGTCAACCTGATCGTAACAGAAGGCATCAGTCTGTTAGTGCAGTTCATATTTCAAATCCAACTCCTGCAACAACAGAACAGCCACAGGGTAACCAACAGAGGGCTAGAAGGCAGTTCACGAAGATCAACATGTCAATGGTACAGGCATTGCAACACTTGTTGAAGGTTGAACTTATTACTCTGAAAGAGGTTCCTCAGAATCCTAATGTTACCTCTCCCAGGTACAATCCCAATGCACGGTGTGCATATCATTCAAACTGTCAAGGACATGATACAAATAACTGCTGGATCTTGAAGAACAAAATTCAAGATATGATTGATGCTGGAGAGATTGAGTTTGACCCTCCGGGTACTCCAAATGTGATTACTGCTCCAATGCCAAATCACGAGAAGACTGTCAATGCCATTGATGAAGATTTACATATCCATTCAGTTGCTGAATTGACCACACCATTGTTTGTCATCAGAAAGAAGTTAGTACAAGCCGGGCTCTTTCCGGGTTGTCGTGAAGATTGTGTTTATTGTGAGTATAATCCAGATAAGTGTTGGAGGTTGAAGGACGGAATTCAACGTCTCATGAATAATTACACCATAGTGTTTGAAAGAAGACCATCTTCCGTGAAAAGTATGGTAGAACATATTACTCAAGGTGGGAAAGTTGAAGAGGTTGACATGGTTGACAAAGTGCCGGTAAGAATCACTTCCAAAGGTCCTATTAAAATCACTCATCAGGGTCCAATCAAAATTACTGCTGAAGGTCCTGTAAGAGTTGTTGCTGAAGCCAGAGTGGCTCCTATGGTTATTACTACTCCTGGTCCTATCCCGTATACGTCTGATAAAGTTGTGCCTTGGCATTATGGATCTGATGTCTACATCCATGGTGTTAAGCAAGAACCCTTAGCTGATGCGCCTGTTGATATTGACAATATTGCTGGATCCAGTAAGATCACACGTAGTGGAAGAGTCTTCTCTCCTCCAGTCGCTTCCAAGAATGCAGCTATTCCTGCTGCTACCTCCACCACTGATGCTCGGGGCAAAGGTCCTGTTATTGAACCTGTACCTACTGATGTGCCAGCTGCTGATGATCTTGCTGAGCAGATGGAAGAAGTATTGAAAATCATTCGCAAGAGTGATTATGACATTGTTGATCAGTTGGGGCATACTCCCTCAAAGATTTCTATGTTATCCTTGTTGTTATGTTCAGAGGCTCATGCCAAAGCCTTGATCAAGTTTCTGAAGACTGCTCATGTACCCAATGCAATTTCTGTTGACCAGTTTGAGAATTGTGTTGCTCACCTGACCTATGCTAATGGGTTAGGATTTTCTGATGCTGATTTGACCCCTGCCAAGAGGGATCATAACAGGGCTCTGCATATCTCAATTGAATGCAGGGGCACTACCCTGTCACATGTGCTGATAGACAATGGTTCCTCTTTGAATGTGTTGCCCAAGGAAGTCCTGAACAAGCTGAGTCCTGAAGATGTTGTGCTGAAGCCCAGTAACATTGTGGTGAAGGCTTTTGATGGTTCTAGAAGAGTAGTACATGGAGAAATTGATCTTCCAATCAAAGTTGGTTCCCAGGTGTTTACTGCTACGTTTTTTGTGATGGATATTCGTCCTTCGTACTCTTGTCTGCTTGGTCGTCCTTGGATCCATGGGGCAGGTGCTGTAACCTCTACATTGCACCAAAAGTTGAGATATCCGGTGGATGGAAAGGTTGTTACTGTCTATGGAGAAGAAGAATACTTTGTCAGCCATGTGAATACTTTCAAGTATCTGGAAATGGAAGGTGAATACATTGAGACTCCATGTCAGACGTTTGAAGTGGTTCCTTGGGTTGTTAATGATTATGTAGCTCCTCTTGTTGCAAAGAAAGTTCCCGTGGTCACCAGAAAACCTCCAACAATGGCAATGGCCTCCCTCAATGACGCTAGAGCTGTGGTGGATGAAGGTGGTTGTACTATTTGGGGCCAGCTTCCTGATATTCCATACAAGTCTGACAAGTTTTGTTTGGGTTTCACTGCAGAGTCCCAGAAGGCTGTTCGTCGTGCTCGTGCTGTTCGTATCACCAATCAAGGGGTTATGAAAGATCAGATCAATGCTGTGGGAGACTATGATGAAGACTACAACTTGGATGCTTGGATTTTTCCTACTGTGGGTGCTGAACTCAATAATTGGAAAGCTGAAGATGTTATCCCTATCTCCTTTAGTCAGGAGTAAATACTATTACTGTGTTGTTTTTTTAAGTTTGTAATTTCTGAACAATTAATACTTTCAAGCCATGTGCCTTACCCGGGGCACAATGGCGTGCTTGTTACGGGCTCTCATTTCATTTGCATACATCATTCAATAAAATCAGTGGACGTTTCGTTTTCATAAATATTGTGTTCCTTGTCTTTCTTTTCTTTTCTTTTTGCTTTATCAGCTATGTGTTCTTACACACACCCACATCACTAAAATGCAGATCCTCATCCACTCTGGATCCTGTTGATAACAGTTCTACTATTGCCAATTATAATTTCGAGAATCCGATCTATCAAACTGAAGACGGAAATGAGGACGATTGTGAAATACCTGTAGAGCTTGCTAGGTTGTTACAACAAGAAGAGAAAGCTATACAGCCACATGAAGAGCCAGTCGAAGTTGTGAATCTGGGAACTGAAGAAAACAGGAGAGAGGTCAAGATAGGGGCTGATTTAGAGGACAGTGTCAAGAGCAGGTTGATTCAGATGTTACGTGACTATGTGGAGATCTTTGCTTAGTCTTATGAAGATATGCCAGGGTTGGATACAGACATTGTGGTTCACCGTTTACCAGTGAAAGAAGATTGTCGTCCGAAGAAGCAGAAGGTTCGTCGTATGCGTCCTGAAATGTCAGAAAAGATCAAGGCAGAGGTAATGAAACAGTTCAATGCAGGGTTCTTAGCAGTGACTTCTTATCCTCAGTGGGTTGCAAATGTGGTACCAGTTCCTAAGAAAGATGGTAAGGTACGTATGTGTGTGGACTACAGAGATTTGAACAAGGCTAGCCCTAAAGATGACTTTCCACTTCCTCATATTGATATTCTGGTAGACAACACTGCTCAGCATAAGGTATTCTCTTTTATGGATGGTTTCTCTGGTTACAATCAAATCAAGATGGCACCTGAAGATATGGAGAAGACAACATTTGTTACACAGTGGGGCACCTTTTGCTATAAAGTGATGCCATTTGGTTTGAAGAATGCAGGGGCAACATATCAGCGTGCTATGGTGGCTTTGTTTCATGATATGATTCATCATGAGATAGAGGTATATGTAGATGATATGATAGCCAGGTCTCAGAATGAAGAGCAACATCTTGATCATCTGCACAAGTTATTTGAGAGGTTGAAGAAATACAAGTTGAGGTTGAACCCAAACAAGTGTACTTTTGGAGTTAGATCTGGTAAACTCCTGGGTTTCATTGTCAGTGGAAAAGGTATTGAAGTAGATCCAGCAAAAGTGAAAGCTATACGAGAAATGCCAACTCCCCGTACTGAGAAGGAGGTTAGAGGTTTCTTGGGACGATTGAATTACATTGCAAGATTTATTTCCCAATTAACTACCATCTGTGAGCCAATCTTCAAGTTGTTAAAGAAAGATCAGGTGATGGAATGGAATGATGAGTGCCAGACTGCCTTTGATGAAATCAAGAGATACCTGCTAGAACCACCAATTTTGATGCCACCAGTTGATAGAAGACCCTTGATTATGTACTTAACAGTGTTAGACAACTCAATGGGGTGTGTGTTGGGGCAACATGACGAGTCTGGTCGAAAAGAGCAGGCAATATACTACCTTAGCAAAAAGTTTACCGACTGTGAAACAAGATACTCACTGCTCGAGAAAACTTGTTGCGCTTTGGTATGGGCTGCTCGCCGACTAAGACAGTATATGTTGACTCATACTACCTTATTAATTTCAAAGATGGATCCAATCAAGTACATATTTGAGAAACCTGCTCTCTCCGGAAGAATTGCAAGATGGCAAATGATCTTGACAGAATATGACATACAGTACACTACTCAGAAGGCCATCAAAGGAAGTGTTGTTGCTGATCATTTGGCTCATCAAGCAGTGGATGATTATCAGTCAATGAGTTTTGAATTCCCTGATGAAGACATTATGATTATTACCAAAGAACCTGGACAATATGACGGACCTGAACAAGGATCCCGATGGACTATGGTTTTTGATGGTGCCTCTAATGCACTTTAAAATGGTGTTGGTGTTGTGATCAGTTCCCCTGAAGGTTGTCATACCCCGATTACTGCCAGATTGTGTTTCTATTGTACCAATAACGTGGCTGAGTATGAGGCATGTATCCTGGGTATTAAAGCTGCTATTGATATGAAGATACAGTTCCTGGATGTGTATGGAGATTCAGCCCTGGTAGTTAGTCAGATCAAAGGAGATTGGGATACCAAGCATGATAACCTCATTCCTTACAGAGATCATGTGTTGTCTTTGATCCCACATTTCAAAGAAATTACCTTTGGACATGTTCCACGAAGAGAGAATCAGTTGGCAGATGCTTTGGCCACCATGGCATCTATGTTTGAGATCAGTTGGGATGATGAAGCTCCCAAGATTACTATTGATAGATTTGAAAAGCCTGCATATTGCAATGAGATTGACACAGAAGGGGCAGAGGATAAGCCTTGGTTCTATGAAGTAAAAAGATATCTTGAAGCTCAGGAGTTCCCTGAAGGAGCATCTGTCAAAGATAGGAAGTTCCTGAGAAGGTTTTCTGCTAAATTCTTTTTGAGTAATGGGATTCTGTACAAGCGCAATCATGATTCAACTATGCTTCGTTGTGTGGATAAGAAGGAAGCAATTGAGATTATGGAAGACATGCATGATGGGATTTTTGGCACTCATTCTAGTGGTCATACTATGGCAAAGAAGATATTGAGAGCAGGTTACTATTGGTCTACCATGGAAGCTGATTGCTATCAACACTCCAGAACTTGTCATAAATGTCAAATCTATGCTGATAAAGTCCATGTACCTCCATCACCATTGAATGTGTTGACTGCTCCTTGGCCCTTTGCCATGTGGGGCATTGATATGATTGGTGAGATCAAACCTACTGCTTCTAATGGGCATCGTTTCATCCTGGTTGCTATTGATTACTTCACGAAGTGGGTGGAGGCAGCTTCATTTGCATCTGTTACCAAAAATGTTATGGCTCGGTTCATTAAGAATAATCTCATATGTAGGTATGGCATCCCTGAAAGGATTATCACTGACAATGGCTCTAATCTGAACAACACTATGATTACTGATCTCTGCACGCAGTTCAAGATTAAGCATCACAACTCTTCTCCGTATCGTCCAAAGATGAATGGGGCAGTTGAAGCTGCTAATAAGAATATCAAGAAGATTGTACAAAAGGTGACTGTTACCTACAAAGATTGGCATGAGATGTTACCATTTGCTCTTCATGGTTATCGTACCACAATACGTACTTCAACAGGGGCAACCCCATTCTCCTTGGTCTATGGTATGGAAGCAGTTCTACCCATTGAAGTTCAGATTCCCTCCTTGAGAATTATGAAGGATGCAGGATTGGATGAAGATGAGTGGATTCAGACCCGACTTGACCAGATAAATTTGATTGATGAGAAGAGGTTAGCAGCAGTTTGTCATGGCCAGATGTACCAAAAACGAATGATCAAAGCTTTTAATAAGAAAGTTAAGCCAAAGGTATATCTAGCCGGTGACTTGGTAATCAAGCGTATCATATTACCACATGGTGATCCTAGGGGCAAGTGGACTCCAACATATGAAGGACCATTTGTGGTCAAGACAGTGTTCTCAGGAGGTGCCATGATACTGACTACAATGGATGGTGAAGACTTCCCACAGCCTGTAAACGCAGACATAGTTAAAAAATACTACGCATAAAAAGAGACCCGCTAGGTTGACAGGCCTAGGCAAAAATAAGGGCATCCCGGCAAACCAAAAGGGTTTGGGCAAAATTTAGGGATATATATAAAAAGATGTACACCCGGCAAGTCGAAAACCTGAAAAGGCGGCTTGGGCAAAAAAGGGTATCCCGGTGGATTGAAAACCTGAAAGGGAAATCCAGGCAAAAGTTAGGGATTAAAGCGTATGACTATGTCTCGTTTGGATCACCCATGAAACTGCAACCAGTTGTATTACTTACTCAAGCTCGAACAGATAAAGCTCAATTCAATCATTTCCGTCTCAACAGCAGAAGATGAGATACTTGAAGATAATGGCAATAGTAGAATTGAAACTCAATAAGATTATTTCCCACATAGCTGATTCTCTTTGTTTTGTAAAACTTTATGACAAAATCCTCTTACTAGGGTTTATGTCTCCTTGTACAAACTTACCCATGAAGGGGTCACTCTTTGATATAAATAAAAATCCATTTTTGAATCCTGATTTACTTTTACCCTATTTACATAAGCGAAACGTCCATTGGTTGTGTTTGAATGTATGTATGCTTTTGAATATGATTGATGTTTACAAGAAATGCATGTATGCTTAATATGATTGATGTTTACCAGAAATGCATGAAAATGCAGTAATAGTATTTACTAAGGACGAACGAGGGAAGGATTTCAACGAAGCTTCGCCGGTTCATCTTTACGAGAAAACTACAAAACCCTCGGTAGGACGAATCCATCTTCATAAAGTCTTATCTCCCCTGGAATTTATATCCATCTCTTTTATCCTCATACGGATATACGGGAAATTACTTTCCAATGAGAGTACGACGAACGAAGACGGGAGGTTATATCTGCCCTACCGTCAAACAAAGACGGGAGGTTATATATACCTTGATATCCCCAGCATACGGGAGGTGATATATACCTTATTATCCCCAGCATATGGAAGGTTATGTATAATATATTCTTCAACAACGAATCGGGATTTATTTTCCCTGGCCAGCAGTTGCTATACAAAGACATCCAGACGCTTCCGGCAGTATCATATCATACATACATCATTTACATCATACCATAACATACATATCCATAAGTACATAATACATTACTTAAGTGTGTCATACTATGCAAGCATACATAATGCATAAACTAATATTTTCCTTGCAGGATAGTTATATGCAGGTAAAACAATATCAACAATTTACAACGGGTCAGAAATAATCCATACACTGCCCAAGATGTTCTCGAATAGCAGGCAAACGGTCTGTAAAAAGATCCATTCCCTGGTTCAAGACATCTTTCAGAAGAACAAATCCTGACGTTCTTTTGACCCTTAAGAGCAAATCCTGACGTTCTTTTGGCTCCTTGTTCAAGACTTTTTCAGAAGAACAAATCCTGACGTTCTTTTGACCCTTAAGAGCAAATCCTGACGCTCTTTTGACTCCTTGTTCAAGACATTTTACTCAGAAGGACAAATCCTGACGTTCTTTTGATCCTTAAGAACAAATCCTGACGTTCTTTTGACCCTTAAGAGCAAATCCTGACGCTCTTTTGGCCCCTTGATCAAGACTTTTTCAGAAGAACAAATCCTGACGTTCTTTTGATCCTTAAGAACAAATCTTGACGTTCTTTTGGCTCCTTGTTCAAGACTTTTTCAGAAGAACAAATCCTGACGCTCTTTTGACTCCTTGTTCAAGACATTTTACTCAGAAGGACAAATCCTGACGTTCTTTTGATCCTTAAGAACAAATCCTGACGTTCTTTTGGCCCTTGGAGAATAGGCAAACGGTCTGTACAAAGATCTATTCCCTAATCCAAAATATTTCCAGAAGAGATAATCATCACAAGATTTATTTCTACTGGTCCATCCAACAACTCAAATCATGTTGCATAAATGATTCAGAGACGGCCTATACAAAGACCTAGTACTGATATCCAGTATCAACATAAAGACATCATCATATTTTGATACTTTAGATGGCATCTCTAAGCCCATCACCAGTTCTTCTAAGTGGCATCTTTAAGCCCACTCAAGCATATACAACCAAATATCAATATCATTTTATGCACTGGTAAGTGCAAATTTTTGGGCTTTTGTGTTCAATCCCCTTCAACCTTCCAGGTCATGACTGGCAAACATACCAATCTAACCCCTCAGGTTTCAGAAAATTGAACAGGGGCAGCTGTTGCACCCCAAAATTTGCCCTCACAATACAAGACTTTGTGTTCTAAGAAGGTTCACAAGTTTCCCAACACTTTCAAGGCCTTCCCTGAGGTTCATGAAGTCTACAAGCTACTTTATGAAGGTTCACAAGGTTCACAAGTTTCTCAACATTTACAAAACCTTTCATGAAGTTCATGAAGTCTACAAGTTACTTCTTGAAGGTTCACAAGGTTCACAAGTTTCTCAATGCTTATATAACCTTTCATGAGGTTCATGAAGTCCACAAGTCACTTTATGAAGGTTCACAAGGTTCACAAGTTCCACAATGCTTTCAAAACCTTTCATGAGGTTCATGAAGTCTACAAGTCACTTCATGAGGTTCACAAGGTTCACAAGCTTCAAAATACCTCCCATGAGGTTCACAAGACATCTTATGATGGTCCACAAGGTTCACAAAGTTCACAATTGGTCAAAGGAGTTGACAATTCCCTCAGACAGTGCACCTCCTAAGTAGTGCATCCAAAACTAGGGTTTTGACTTTAATCAGGCTAAATGGACTTCCAAGACTTCAAGTGAGCTTTATATCATCTTATATGTGTGTGAGAAACCCTATGACAAGTTTCAAGACTTTTCTCAGAAGTTTGCTCAGTCAGATGATCAGATAAGTCAAAAACAGTCAATGCAGTTAAAAAGTCAAACTGAGGTCAACTGTGGTCAAACCTAAGTCAAACTTCATGATTTTTTGCCAACATCAAGTATATGAAGTAAAATTCATCATTTGATCAAGGGTTGATCATGATTCATCAAGGAGATTCCAGATCATCAAGAATCAGGAGTTTCTAAATTAGGGTTTCCTCAGTAAAAGTCAACTGAACTTTGACCAGCCATAACTTTCACATACTTCATCACCAAGTCTCCACTCAAAGATCATTTTGAAGGAAATTGAATTCTCTACAACTTTGTGTCTCACAAGCCAAGCCCAAAAATGCTTCATTTGGAAGGTATGAGCTAAGACATTATAGGTCATTTCAAAAGTCAACAAAAAGTTAACAACTTCAAAAGGGCATAACTTGAGATTGGTAAATGATATGGACATGAAATCAGTGGGGTTGTTTAGAGGACTCTTTAAGATTTCCAAAATGTCCAAGAACACCCTCATAGCATTAAAATTGAAGGATATGTGCCCTTGCAAAGTTGGGAAATTTTGTGATGGTTTATGATGAAAATGGAGGTCTAAAACCAATTCTTTCCAAATGGGCTTGTCAAATTATGATCCAATCCATACACTATCATCATGCACGACCCAAATGATTAAAAATCATAATTTTTATTATTTTATTTTTATTTATTTTTGATTTAATTCATAAAAAATCATTTTAAATAGAAATAAAATATGAAAATATGATATTTGATGGAGATTTGGTTTCTAGAATGTCTTCAATGTTGATTGGAATTGAAAGGGAAGTAAATCATGAGATTGATCCAAAAATAGTAAGCCTTCATACACAAATATTTGAATTTCAAAGCATGATCAATTTCAATCTTTTCATATCAAATCTTGTACACAATCAATCAATATTTTGACCTAGATTCAATCACTTATATATACTAAACACAACCCTATTGCCCAGCCACGAATTCTCTGCCTCTAAGTGTAAGTTCCATTGTTCAAAAATTCTTCACAAAAGTCACATTCGGATTCTTGGATTTAGGACTTTAGAAGGTAAAACAAAGACATGGCAAGCTTCATTGGACATCACTGATCATAAACCAGTACTCATATGCATCCCATACATGCCATAATGCTCTACCCGAATCCAATTTACTCTTGAAAATATTTTTTTCGATTCTATTAATTTGCTGCATATCAATGAATTTTGGTTATATAATATTGTTTGTGATGTTATGTAGAATGATTCTGGACAATTGGATTGAAGAATGAGTACCTAAATCACAAACGGCCATTATTAGGGTTAAAGCTTCAAAATTAGGGATTCATAGAATACCTAATATAAATTGATAATGGACTCATATTTGGACTGTATTTGTTGTGTAGATCATGTTTGCAGGTCCAATTTGAAGAAATTTCACTCGTATGATGATGTATGGGATTCGCAGGTTTGAATGGCATGAAAATTCGTAAGAGTTTTCCCAGAAAAATTTGCAGGAAAACCTACGAATTTGAGGTTGAAGACGAAGTTGGTTTGGCGCGAATCCTGTATTTGAAATTTTGATTTAAAATATTATTTTATTGTTCTGGATATTTGTCACCACATGTTGTGTGGTCCAGTGGAAGGCCAGGCGTATGTTTGACTGTAGGGCCAGGGTTCGAATCCTGCCTTGTACCATTATTTTTCTATTTTTTCAGGTTACAAAGGAAACTTAATATATTATGTTATGGTGCCATTCAAATATCAGTTGGGCTCTTCCAGCCAGGTGGTCATGCGCGCGTATGTATACTCATGAGGTCCTGGGTTCAACACCACCCCAGGCCTTTTGCTTGATCATTATTTTTTCTGATTTTTCAAAGTCAAAGCACAAAACGAATTGAAGCTATTTCCTTATCACCTACGCATGGCTGGCCTAGTGGAAGGTTTTGATGCTTGCAGGCAGAATGACCTGGGTTCAAACCCAGCCAAGGTAAGTTTTCTTTTTTATCAATTTTTCTGTTTCATTTATTTAATTAACTATTCTTTTATTATTAATAAAAAAATATAAATTGAATATGTATATTTAATAAATATCTAAAAAATAACACTTATATTTTTTCTAAAATTTTTTTCTAAACTTTTATTTTTCTCAATTTAAATCATTTTTCTTTTATTATGTAATTAAATTATAATATATGTATATTAATTAAAATAATTTTGTATATTATATTATAAATCCTAAAAATATTTTCTAACAAAACCCTAATCTTAGAAACCTTAATTTATTTTTCTAAATACTTAATTGTAGTTTTTCTAAATTCTAATATAATTATCATGTTTATATCTATTTAATAAAATTAATTTTTATAAATATAATTATAACCTATTTTGTTTTATAATATGTAAATATATCTATAACCTAAATTATTTTCTTTTAATATATGTTTAGAAACAATTGAATCTATAATAATTAAATTTTGTAATTATAATATGTTTAAAAATAATTTAATAATTTGTAAATTAAAATAATTATTTAATTGTTTATATCTCTTTTTATTTCTAAATATAATTGTCTATATTAAAATTTTTTAATCTTTTGATTGTTATTTTCTTATAATATTTTTGCTAATTCAATTTATTTTGATTATTGTTATTATTATTAACTATATTATTACTAACTTTTTATTTCACTAATTTTTCATTATTATTTCACTAACCCTATTTTTAATTTTTATTATTACTAATCCCTATTATATTTATAATTGCCTATTTATTTATTTTTGCTTATTATTTATATTTATTTATTTGCCATTTATTTTAATTGTTTATTATAATTATGTAATTGCTCCTTGGTGTAAATTTTGTAAATATGTAATTTATTTAATTTTATGCTATGGTTAGTAATTTAGGGAGTGTAAACATGTCTTTTATTTAAAATTAAATTTAAATCACTTTAATTATAAGATAAATAAAATTGAACACTCACACACGTAAGTCGATTTTTAATCGCCATCTCACATTTCTAAGGTTATCCCTCAATGTTGCCTAATCATAAGGTCAAGTGGGGTGTATAAAGCAAGTCCCTTAAAAGAAAAATCATCAAGTCCCTAATGGTTGCCTTAAAGATCAAGTCCCTTTTCGAATAATGATGATAGTCCCTCCTGAATGCTTAATACACCCCACAGTTGCCTTCATAAACAGATGTCCCTCATATGTCCCTAACATCCAAGGTAATGACTACTTATTCCTTAATAATAGGGATAGTCTTACCACTTAAAGGATAAAGAACAGAAAAGACTTAAACTTTAGGGTAGGTATCTCCTAGTTGCTTGCTCACTTCATTTCAAATTTTCAAACACTTAACAAATTTCAAACAAATTTTCAAACACAAGTTTTTACGCATCCGTACATGGATCATTATTAACTCTTATGAAAATTTTTTATTCACACACTTCACATTTTCAAAAACAATTCAAAGTGAGCTAAGTAACTAAGAGCCCATGGATAACCATGGATGTAAAGGGTGCTAACACCTTCCCTTTACATAACCTACCCCCCGGACCCAAAAATATCTCTTAAGGTTTTTCCTGTTCTTTTATACCCTTTCCTTTTGGATAAAATAAAAGTCAGTGGCGACTCTTGCTATCCGCAACATAACTAAAGTCAGTTCTCCCACCGTGTTACAGTAACATCCTTGCCACATAACGAAATAACACAAAATAATCTAAACATAAGACTCGAAAACGCACAAAAACATAGAAAAACAATAACTAACATGACTTGAAATAATAACTGGAAATCACCGATCAAACTCCCTCGAACTTGAATTTTTGCTTGTCCTCAAGCATAAAGCTTGCATCTTTCGAGATGAAATGAGGATACTCGTGCTTCAGATAAGATCCAAATCACTGGGCGGATACTTTTGGTACTTCTCTCTCAATGAAAATATCTTGCAAACACCGAACCGTGGACACACCACGAACCTCAACCCTCTTTTCGGTAACCTCTCCGACTATGCTTTGGGCTTAGGTCTTCCTATCAATTTTCCCCCTTTTCATTCAGACACTCATTTTAAGGCTTTTTGTGATTTTTCGTTGTATGCACAAGGTTGGTTGACCAGTTTTTTGAGACACCGACTTTTGGGTTCATCCGCCATTAGGCTGAATAACCGGGTGAGGGTTACCCAACTTAGAAGGATCGATTGTTTATTTATCTCCTTTTTTTTCGGTGTATTTTCTCTTCTTTTTGTTTTTTTCCGATCAACCTTGCACAACAACTAGTATAAATGAAGCCTGATTGTCATGATAAACTAATAAGGGGTACTTCTCAGATTTAAGTACCATGGCACAAATCTACATGTCAGACTCGTTACTTACTCATCGGATTCAGTGTGTTTGCATTATACTTTCACATCAAGATTTTTCTATTTCTTCACCCGATTCTTTTTCACTTAACCCTCTACACTCTTTCCTCCTCTCACTCGCAAGACAAAATATCATCATATTTTTCAGCTCGGGGACGATTTCACAAGTAATTCCAATTATTCATTCAAGCAGTACAGACTCTCAATTAAAATAAACGAAACGGTAAAAACATAACACAAATAAAAACCAACAAAATAAATAAATAAACCCTCCCACACCAGAACTCATCAGTGTCCCCACTGATGGAGAACTAGTGTGAATAGGGGACTCACAAAAGCCTACTGAGGTGGTTGGTCTCGCATATGCATCTGCTTCAACCATTCGTGCATTTCTCCGATAAGCTTGCCTTGTCGGATTTGTTCTTTCCCCTGTCGGGTTTGCTCTTCTCCTTGTCGAGTTTGCTCACTTCGAAGGAAGCACATTTTGTTTTGCATCCATTCCCAATCCTTCTCACCCATGCTCCACGACGAACCTGTTCCTTGATTGAAATTGGCTGAGTTACCAACTGGCGGCATAGGCGTCATCTCCGGTTGATAACCTTCTTCTTCATCTGTACCTGCAACATCATCAAAAATAACATCATTGTCCTGTACAGGACTCTCGTATATCCAATTAGCCTCATTTTCAATGCTTATGAAATCAGGCGCAGGTAATGCCAACAAATGATGGTTATGGCTAACCAAAGAGTAATAATCATTAAAGACCTTTATCATACCTTGTGTTGTGAGGGTGGCCAGGTCAATTTTTGTTTTACCTATAACAATAGGCTCTTCCCTCAGCAAAGCACCATATCCAAAGTGGTCGGCAATTTGGGTTATCATGCCTCCCACTGATATCTCTCCCGAGTTAGCATTTGCTACTCTTTTCAGATGGTCAGCCGCAAAAGCCGCGACATTGATCAGTTCTTTGTTGGCCATGCCATACAACAAGTATAACTCCTTCTGAGTTGCTACACCTGTGATGTCTCCTCTACAAAACAAAGTGTATGCCAAGCCTTTCTGCGCATATCTGAAGTAAGGGTTGTGGATGCACGATGCCTTTGCCGCCTTTACGACATACTCGGGATTTCCCGTGATAGCTCTCCAGAAGTCACCTGCAGCAAAATTAGTTAGGGGAGCTCTAGGTCCGAAGCTAGGCAGCTTCAGTACTTCTCCCAGTTCCGCTAAGGATAATGAGTGAGTAGTATTAAATAGACGGAACCTTAATGTTCCAATATATTCCTCATCGGACCCCGTCCACCTGTGCTTCAACTGAAACTCCAAAGAACTCACAAATTCGAAAGTTATGCGCTCATAGGTTGACGCTTCAAATTGCATAAATTCAAGCATGCCTAAAGTGTGAAACATCCTATGAACTTCGAATCTCAGCCCTAAGTTATCAAGCGTGTCATTACAGATATACCTCGCGGGAATTAATGTTGGTGTAAGCCCTAGAGGCCAATACTTTTTGGTACTTGTATCGGATTATTCGTTTAATAATAAAAGGCATTTCTTTATTATGTTTGTCTTTCAGAATAATAAAGTCCCTAGAATAGTTAGTCTGTTTAATGAAATGTTAAGTGTGACTTAATCATGAGATCCCATTAAACATAAAGACATTATTCTTAAAATATCCGTAGTCAAGCTTTATTGCAAAGTGGGATAACATTAAAGCATTGAGACTATTATGAAGATAGACTGATGATCACATCTCATGGATCATGGATAAAGAGTTATCAAGTCTTGACATAGGTATAAATATTAGGAGTAATATTTATACCGGATTGACCCGCTATGAGAATACTACATAGTATGTTATGCAAAGTGTCATAAGTTATTCTCATGGTGATAATGGTGTATTACCACCCTTCGACCTGAAACCACTATGGACCCTAGATGTAGAGTCGGGTGCTTTATTGTTGATCAAACATTATCCGTAACTGGATGATCATAAAGACAGTTGATGGGCACTCCACGAAGCATGCTGAGGGACATGAGTGTCCTAGATGGAATTTGCCAATCCTGCATAACAGGAGAAATGTCTAAGGGCCCAATATTGAACTGGACAAGGATGACACAGTGTATGCCTTGTGTTCAATATAGACATAGGGGCAAAAGGGTAATTGTACAAACATATATTATCACGAAAAAGGTTTTGTCAGATCACATGACATTTTCGTGACTTGGGTAGCAGTGATGTGTTGCTAGATACCGCTCACTGTTTATTATGTTAAATATATAATTTAATATAATTACCAACGTTACGAAATCCTACAGGGTCACACACATAAGGACAGTTTGATGAGAGATAGAGAAATCAAAGGAACACCGTAAGGTACGGTGCACTTAAGTGAAAAATAGAAATTCGGATAATATAATAATAATTATTGTTATTTTATAATGGTTATAAAATAATAATAAAATAAATATATTTATTATAATAATAGTTATTATAATAATATATAATATTATTATGGATCATGTGAATTGGGCTTTTAGCCCGCAGCCCACAAGAGAGTCTATAAAAGGAACCCTTGTGATGAAGCTTTTACTTGATGCAATTTCGTTTTTGATTCTCACTCAAATAATTCCGTTCGTAAGCAGCTAGCACTGTGACCGGAAGCTGTTCGTGTGGACTGAGTAGAGGCGTTGCACTTCATCAACGCTTGTGATCGCTGCATCAAAGATCTGAATCTCCACAAAGAGGTAACGATTCTATCACTGACCATGCTCATTCGTAAGGATCACTAAAGGAAAATTTTTGTTTTCCGCTGCGTTTAGATCGCAATTTTCCTTCAGTGGTATCAGAGCCACTTACGAAACCATGGATCTGATAGCTGTTAAATTTCCGTTTTTTTTTCTGTATTTGATTCGATTAAAACACAGAACGAATTTAACAATAAACGATTAATTAAATTTGGCATCTGTTGTGTACGATTTGGATGATTGATGTTGATTATGCTTCAGAAACCGACATTAGTATGGTGAAGTTGTGCGATACATTGATCATCCATAGGTTACACAATTAGATCGATCACTTTTATATAAGATATAAGAAATTCTGATGCAAAGATGGTATATGGGATATACTGTTTTGATTTCATCCATTCAATCACATAAGGATTGTAATTCTTTTGGAAAGATCATCATTTTCATTCGCTTCGGAATCCGACGTTAGTATGGTGAAGCAATGACATGTTGATCTATCATATTGAGTTATCAATCGAGTTGTGTTTGACGGCATGAAATTGTTGCATTAGGATTAATGGCAGTACAAGTGTTGTATTGCCGCAGACTTTTCCGGTTGGGGTTGTAAATGCACAAAAGTTGTGCAGGAAACGACGTGTGATCAATCAGCCGAAATTTAATTTAGTTTATTTAATTATCGGAATTTTAAACTAATAATAAAAGTGTGTTTATTATTATTTATTTGTGGTGATCAGTTATGGCCTTAGTTTATCCTTTATTATTGTTTTGGGATTTTTAAATACGGCCTGCGAGTCGTGCCTCTCTCTCAATCTCTTTATGTAACTTCTTTTCTCATCTCACTCCCTCGTATGTAAAACGAGTTTTCTTATATGTAATGTAATATTATGTTATGAAGAAAAAGGAAGTATTCAATATTAAAGGAGGATAACCTTGGAGATCATGCTTGGAGAAGCTTAGATCGTTATTAGGTTAGCTTAGGTTCTCTCATTGGCTTGAGAGAACAATTGCGTTAGGGGCCATAATTGTATCTTTTTATATGTATGTTGATGCATGTAATTGTATGTTGATGCATGTGAGAGACGTTTTGCATGTTAAGCCGGTGAGATCAAACTAATAACAAATTCCCTCAAAATTAAATATTAAGTTTATGCTTTCCAAATTTTAGCACTCATCAAGACTAGTATCGAACATTGTAGGTTTCGCCTACGCGAGGTGCATGTTCTATATTAGTAAGGTGTGATGGGATAATTGTAATATCCAATTGCTAAAACAATGGGTCAAACTTAACTAAACAAATTATAATAAGATTATACATGTTTAGAAGCAAGAATTGGGAATGATTCATGTGATGGATCAGAATAAGGAGTTATTCACCCAATTGAAAATATTCGAGAGTTGTATGAGATACAATTGGAAGGAGTTCCTACCTAAATAACTTAGTTTTGTGTAATCAGCCTAACACTGACTTAAAACAAAGTGAAACATGGATCTCGACCCACTAGAAAGTCTTCCAACGGGATTTTCCGAATCAAATGATGAGGGTCATTTGTTTTGAATAAAATAGTGGGAGCATATTTGATTAAAGGCCTAATTAAATATGTTGTTTTAATGATACTTATATTTTCATATTTCTCTTGTAGATTACCATGACAACAAACACATCGAACAATATTTTGCGATCCATCCTAGATAAGGAAAAATTGTCTGGGACAAATTTCCTGGATTGGCACCGTAATCTGAGGATTGTCCTCAAGCACGATAAGAAGTTGTATGTCTTGGAGACACCAGTTCCTGAGGAGGAACCTCCTAGTTCTGCACCAAAGGCAGAAAGAGATGCTTATAAGAAGCATTTCGATGATGCCAATGAAACCGCTTGCCTCATGCTTGCTACCATGAACTCTGAGTTGCAAAAGCAACACGAGAACATGTCTGCGTTCGATATGATCGGACATCTGAAAATGCTTTATCAAGAGCAAGCAAGAAATGAGAGGTTTCAGGTTTCAAAGTCCCTTTTTAACAGCAAGTTAGCTGAGGGAGCCCCTGTAAGTCCCCATGTACTCAAGATGATTGGGTATGTGGAGAACCTTGACAGATTAGGGTTTCCCCTTGGAAAAGAACTTGCGATTGATCTGATCTTGCAATCGTTGCCAGAGAGCTTCAGTCAGTTTGTCCTGAATTTCAATATGAATGACTTGGACAAAAGTCTTCCAGAACTGCTAGGCATGTTGAGAACTGCTGAGCAGAATATGAAGACAAAAGGGAAATCCATTCTGATGGTCAGTAATGGAAAGAAACAGAACAAGAGGCCCATCAAACAGGGTGGTAGAGGGAAAGGCAAGGAAGTTGCCAAACCCAAACCCACTCCTCCTGTTTTGAAGCCTAGTGGAGGAATAGCAAAGGAGGGCACTTGCTTCCATTGCGGTAAGACCGGACATTGGAAGAGAAATTGCCCAAAGTACCTGGAAGATAAGAAAAATGGAGTAGAGACTTCAAATTCAGGTATTTTTGTTATTGAAATTAATTTATCTACTTCTGCATCATGGGTATTAGATACTGGATGCGGTTCTCACATTTGTACTAATGTGCAGGGGCTAAAAAGGAGTAGAGATTTGGCAAAAGGTGAAGTTGACCTACGAGTTGGCAATGGAGCAAAGGTTGCTGCTTTAGCTGTAGGAACTTATGTTTTAACTTTACCTAGTGGTTTAATAATTCAGTTAGAGAACTGTTATTATGTACCTGCAATTAGCAGGAATATTATTTCCGTTTCTTGTTTGGACAAGTTTGGTTTTTCATTCATAATAAAGAACAATTGTTGCTCCATTTATTTGAATGATATATTCTATGCTACTGCAAAAATGAATAATGGACTATATGTCCTTGATCTTGAAATGCCAATTTATAACATTAATACTAAAAGGTTGAAACCTAATGAGTTGAATCCAACTTACCTTTGGCACTGTCGATTAGGCCACATAAATGAGAAACGCATTTCCAAACTCCATAAAGATGGACTCTTGGACTCTTTTGATTATGAATCATATGAGACATGCAGATCTTGTTTAATTGGAAAGATGACAAAGTCCCCATTCACAGGAAAAGGTGAAAGGGCTAATGATCTTTTGGCACTCATACATACTGATGTATGTGGACCACTGAACATACCAGCCAGAGGAGGTTTTCAGTACTTCATCACTTTCACTGATGACTTCAGTAGATACGGATATGTGTATTTAATGAAACACAAATCTGAGTCCTTTGAAAAGTTCAAGGAATTCAAGAATGAAGTACAAAACCAACTAGGGAAGAATATTAAAGTTCTTCGATCAGATCGAGGCGGTGAATATTTAAGCCTAGAATTTGATGACCATCTAAAAGAGTATGGGATTCTATCCCAACTTACTCCTCCTGGAACACCACAATGGAATGGTGTATCTGAGAGAAGAAATCGAACCTTGTTAGACATGGTCCGATCCATGATGAGTCACGCCGATCTTCCAAACTCCTTTTGGGGACATGCATTATTAACAGCAGCTTACACACTTAACCGTGTTCCATCCAAAAAGGTTGATAAGACACCATATGAGATATGGAGTGGTAAGAAACCACATATGTCTTACATGAAGATTTGGGGTTGCGAAGTTTACGTCAAACGACAAATTTCAACCAAGCTTGAGCCCAAATCTGACAAATGCTTATTTGTGGGGTATCCTAAAGAAACAAGAGGATATTACTTCTACAATCCTTCTGAGGGCAAAGTGTTTGTCGCTCGAACTGGAGTCTTTCTGGAAAGGGATTTTATTTCCAAAGGAAACAGTGGGAGGAAAATAGAGCTTGAAGAAATTCAAGAATCACAAAACATTGAAACACCTATGGAGGAACTAGAGCAGGAAACACAAGTAGTTGTGGAAGAGCAACCTGCTCAAGTAGAACAAGACCAGCGTAGGTCAAGCAGGACACGTCACCAACCTGAGAGATATGGATATCTCATAAGTGATCAGGGTGATGTATTACTCATGGATCAAGATGAGCCTGTGACCTACAAAGAGGCCATAACTGGTTCTGAGTCTGAGAAGTGGCTAGAAGCCATGAAATCTGAAATGGATTCCATGTACACAAACCAGGTTTGGACCTTGGTAGAACCTCCTATAGGAGTTAACCCTATAGGATGCAAGTGGGTCTTCAAGAAGAAGACTGACATGGATGGTAAGGTACATACCTATAAAGCAAGACTGGTTGCAAAAGGCTATAAACAAATTCATGGGGTTGACTATGATGAAACCTTTTCACCAGTTGCAATGCTTAAATCTGTTCGGATTTTACTTGCCATCGCTGCATATCATGATTATGAAATATGGCAGATGGATGTCAAAACTGCTTTCCTTAATGGGAATCTTCTTGAGGATGTGTACATGACACAACCTGAAGGATTTGACATACCACAAGATGCCCAAAAGATATGCAAGTTACAGCGATCAATCTATGGATTAAAGCAAGCTTCCAGAAGCTGGAATCTTCGTTTTGATGAAACCGTAAAACAATATGGATTCATCAAAAATGAAGATGAACCTTGTGTCTACAAGAAGGTTAGTGGGAGCATGATCGTGTTTCTGGTATTATATGTAGATGACATATTACTCATTGGAAACGATGTCCCTACCTTGCAACAAGTGAAGACTTGGTTAGGGAATTGTTTTTCTATGAAAGACCTAGGTGAAGCAGCCTATATATTAGGAATTAGGATCTATAGAGATAGATCACAAAAACTGCTTGGCCTAAGTCAGAGTACATACATAGATAAAGTGTTGAGACGCTTTAATATGCATGATTCCAAGAAAGGATTCATACCTATGCAACATGGTCTGTGTTTATCAAAAACACAATCCCCTTCAACTAAGGAAGAAAGGGATCGCATGAATAAGATTCCATATGCATCTGCAATAGGATCTATCATGTATGCCATGTTATGTACTCGACCAGATGTCTCGTATGCATTAAGTGCAACGAGTAGGTACCAATCTGATCCCGGTGATGCTCACTGGGTAGCTGTCAAGAATATCCTTAAGTACTTGAGAAGGACTAAGGATTCATTCTTGATATATGGAGGTCAGGAAGAGCTTGATGTAATTGGTTACACTGATGCTAGCTTCCAGACAAATAAGGATGATTTTAGATCACAATCTGGTTATGTGTTCTGTCTCAATGGTGGCGCTGTGAGCTGGAAAAGTTCAAAGCAGGAAACAGTTGCTGATTCTACAACTGAGGCCGAGTATATTGCTGCCTCAAATGCAGCAAAGGAAGCTGTTTGGATCAAGAAGTTCATTAGTGAACTTGGCATAGTCCCTAGCATTGTGGATCCCATTGGTTTATATTGTGATAACAATGGTGCTATCGCACAAGCTAAGGAGCCTAGATCTCACCAACGATCCAAACACATACTTAGGCGTTATCACCTCATTCGAGAGATAATCGATC
The DNA here is from genome assembly GCA_963966055.1 of Lathyrus aphaca. Classification (NCBI taxonomy): domain Eukaryota; kingdom Viridiplantae; phylum Streptophyta; class Magnoliopsida; order Fabales; family Fabaceae; genus Lathyrus; species Lathyrus aphaca. Next base: position 561,346,350 of record OZ014520.1, on the reverse strand, counting down.
GGGGAGATGTGAAGATATGCAGAGTACCTACACTTGACAATATCGCTGACCCATTAACAAAGCCTCTTGCGCAACAGAAGCATGATGGTCATACTAGATCTATGGGTATTAAGGGTATGCCTAATTGGCTCTAGTGCTAGTGGGAGATTGTTGGTGTAAGCCCTAGAGGCCAATACTTTTTGGTACTTGTATCGGATTATTCGTTTAATAATAAAAGGCATTTCTTTATTATGTTTGTCTTTCAGAATAATAAAGTCCCTAGAATAGTTAGTCTGTTTAATGAAATGTTAAGTGTGACTTAATCATGAGATCCCATTAAACATAAAGACATTATTCTTAAAATATCCGTAGTCAAGCTTTATTGCAAAGTGGGATAACATTAAAGCATTGAGACTATTATGAAGATAGACTGATGATCACATCTCATGGATCATGGATAAAGAGTTATCAAGTCTTGACATAGGTATAAATATTAGGAGTAATATTTATACCGGATTGACCCGCTATGAGAATACTACATAGTATGTTATGCAAAGTGTCATAAGTTATTCTCATGGTGATAATGGTGTATTACCACCCTTCGACCTGAAACCACTATGGACCCTAGATGTAGAGTCGGGTGCTTTATTGCTGATCAAACATTATCCGTAACTGGATGATCATAAAGACAGTTGATGGGCACTCCACGAAGCATGCTGAGGGACATGAGTGTCCTAGATGGAATTTGCCAATCCTGCATAACAGGAGAAATGTCTAAGGGCCCAATATTGAACTGGACAAGGATGACACAGTGTATGCCTTGTGTTCAATATAGACATAGGGGCAAAAGGGTAATTGTACAAACATATATTATCACGAAAAAGGTTTTGTCAGATCACATGACATTTTCGTGACTTGGGTAGCAGTGATGTGTTGCTAGATACCGCTCACTGTTTATTATGTTAAATATATAATTTAATATAATTACCAACGTTACGAAATCCTACAGGGTCACACACATAAGGACAGTTTGATGAGAGATAGAGAAATCAAAGGAACACCGTAAGGTACGGTGCACTTAAGTGAAAAATAGAAATTCGGATAATATAATAATAATTATTGTTATTTTATAATGGTTATAAAATAATAATAAAATAAATATATTTATTATAATAATAGTTATTATAATAATATATAATATTATTATGGATCATGTGAATTGGGCTTTTAGCCCGCAGCCCACAAGAGAGTCTATAAAAGGAACCCTTGTGATGAAGCTTTTACTTGATGCAATTTCGTTTTTGATTCTCACTCAAATAATTCCGTTCGTAAGCAGCTAGCACTGTGACCGGAAGCTGTTCGTGTGGACTGAGTAGAGGCGTTGCACTTCATCAACGCTTGTGATCGCTGCATCAAAGATCTGAATCTCCACAAAGAGGTAACGATTCTATCACTGACCATGCTCATTCGTAAGGATCACTAAAGGAAATTTTTTGTTTTCCGCTGCGTTTAGATCGCAATTTTCCTTCAATTAACTTATGCTTGACCAATACAGACTATTTCCGTTAATGCTCCGGCTCCTCGAACAAGATGTCGTGAGCATTTTCCATACGGTGTGCCCTCTTCCGGGGGCGAGATGGCTCCGCTACGGCTTTTCCAGTGTCTCTTCTTGGAGGCATTCTTGACTACCTGCAAAAATGAACAAACAAAATTCGAAATTTGAATTAAGAAAAAACGTCACCGTAGGAGTGACAAGGGAGATGAGGGGAGCACTTTTTGTGAAGGGAGTATAGAGTTTTGATGAATGGGTGTTGGAGAAATTGAAGGTTCTTTGGTGTGGTGACAATGGAGGCTAGGATTTTAGAAGAGGAGAGAGTGGAGAAGAAAGCAATGTTTTGTGAAAAATAAAACTGAAAAATGCAATTAAGGGTAAATGAGTGGTTTAGTGATAAAATATCATGGACCCCACTCATTAAAAGTGTAAAACAAATTGAATTTTTTTGACCCGCACTCCTGACACGGGCTGTGTTGCGCAACACGGGCACCCGTGTCAGGCCCCTGCATCCATAAAACAAACATTAAAAGGAAGGGGTTGATCAGACTCTGCAACACGGGCCGCGTTGCACAACACGGGCACCCGTGTTGCACCCCTGTATTCCACATGGCCTTGGCTTCCAATCCTCATCTCTTCCTGACACGGGCCGTGTCATGGGACACGGGCACCCGTGTCAGGGCCCTGACTTTTCAAAAAAAACGTGTTTTTCACCATTTGGACCATTTTTCTTTCTTTTACCGACTCTGTGAGACGTTGCTTCAGCCTACCTACAAAATGAACAAATACAGATTAAATGAAACCATTGTGGGTTGCCTCCCACGCAGCGCTGCGTTTAACATCGCATGGCTCGACGATCATTCGTCATACTGGCTAAGACGAATGACATTTGCATGATCTCTAGGTTGTCCTTGAAAATAAGGCTTCAACCTTTGCCCGTTCACTTCGAAGATGTCTTCGTTAGCTTGATTCTTTATCTCGACTGCCCCATGCATGAAGACTCGATGCACCTCAAACGGTCCCGACCACTTAGATTTGAGTTTCCCGGGAAAGAGTTTCAGCCTTGAGTTATACAGTAAGACAAGTTGTCCTTCGAAAAATTATTTCGTTTGAATTCTCTTGTCATGCCATTTCTTTGTTTGATCTTTGTACATCTTAGCATTCTCATATGCCCGGTTCCGGAATTCCTCCAATTCATGCAGTTGGAGTATGCGAGATCTTCCGGCACTAGATAGGTCCATATTCAAATACTTAGTATCCCATAAAGCCTTGTGTTCAAGTTCCAACGGTAAATGACATGCCTTTCCATAAACCAGCTGATACGGTGACATGTCGATCGGTGTTTTAAAGGTCGTTCGGTATGCCCATAGAGCGTCCTCCAACTTAACAGATCAATTCTTTCGAGACGCGTTGACTGTTTTTTCCAGGATTTGTTTAAGTTGTCTATTTGATACCTCTACTTGGCCACTTGTTTGCGGATGGTATGGAGTGGCTACCCGGTGTTTCACGTTATACTTTTGTAGAAGCCACTCCATGAGGTGATTTAGGAAATGAGTTCCTCCATCACTTATTAAAGCTCTTGGTACACCAAATCTTGCGAATATATTATCCTTTAAGAATTTGGTAACCACTTTCGCATCGTTAGTGGGCAATGCCACCGCTTCAACCCACTTTGACACGTAATCCACCACAACCAAGATGTATGTCTTTCCGAATGACTGAGGAAACGGTCCCATGAAGTCTATCCCCCACACATCAAATAACTCTACTTCAAGCATAGAGTTTCGGGGCATTTGATTCCTTCTTGATATGTTTCCGGTCCTCTGACATCTGTCACACTCCTTTATCGATTGCTGAGCATCTTTGAATAAGGTAGGCCAATATAGCCCTGATTGAAGGACTTTACCCGCTGTCCTGGCACCACTAAAATGCCCTCCGTACTCGGAATCATGACATGCTTTTAATACATCTTTCTGTTCTCCTTCGGGTACACACCTTCTGACCAAACCATCCACTCCTCTTTTATACAGATAAGGATCATCCCACAGATAAAACCTGCAATCATGAACAAACTTTTTTCTTCTATTAGTGTCAAAATCATCGGGTATAATACCACCGACCAGATAGTTCGCATAATCCGCAAACCATGGAACACCAATCACAGATAGGATGTGTTCGTCTGCGAACTCATCCTTTATAGGACGTTTATCCTTATTTTCTTCGATCGGTGACATCCGCGACAGGTGATCTGCTACAGTATTCTCATAACCTTTTTTATCACGAATCTCAACATCAAATTCTTGAAGGAGTAGAATCCACCTCAAAAGCCTAGGTTTTGAATCCTGTTTGGCAAAAAGATATTTCAAAGCAGCATGGTTAGTATAAATAATCACTTTTGAACCAAACAGATATTGCCTGAATTTATCAAAGGCATAAACCACAGCTAGCAACTCCTTTTCGGTAGTCGCGTAATTAATCTGTGCAGGTTTCAAAACGTGACTAGCATAATAAATAACATGCAAAAAATTATTCCTACGCTGCCTCAATATAACTCCCACCGCAATATCACTAGCATCGCACATAATTTCAAAGGGTAGGGACCAATCGGGAGCAATAACAATAGGTGTCGACGCTAATTCTTTTTTAAGTGTCTCAAAAGCATCAATTTACTTCTTATCAAACACAAAAACCTTATCTTTAACCAACAGAGTAGTTAAAGGTTTGGCTATCTTTGAGAAGTCTCTTATGAACCTGCGGTAAAAACTCGCATGTCCTAAGAAGCTTCTTATACCTTTCTCGTTAATCGGTGGTGGTAGCTTTGAGATTACTTCCACTTTCGCTTGATCAACTTCGATCCCTTTTTGTGAGATCTTGTAACCAAGAACAATGCCTTATCGTACCATGAAATGACATTTTTCCCAGTTAAGGATCAAATTACTTTCCTGACATTGCTGCAAAACAAGTGAAAGGTTAGCTAAACAGTTATCAAATGAAGATCCGAACACGGAGAAATCATCCATGAACACTTCCATGTGCTTCTCTAGCATATCAGCAAAAATGGATGTCATGCATCTTTGGAACGTAGCGGGGGCATTACACAACCCGAATGGCATCCTCCTATATGCAAAAACACCATAAGGACATGCAAACGCCGTCTTCTCTTGATCCTCCGGTGCAACTGCAATTTGATTGTATCCGGAGTAACCATCCAAAAAACAATAGTAATCATGTCCCGCTAGTCTCTCCAACATCTGGTCAATGAATGGCAACGGAAAATGATCTTTTCTCGTAGCCAAGTTCAATCTTCTATAATCAATGCAAACTCTCCATCCAGTAACAGTTCTAGTAGGAATCAACTCATTTTTTTCATTAGTTATTACGGTTGTTCCTCCCTTTTTGGGCACCATATGGACCGGGCTCACCCAAGCACTATTTAATATAGGATAGATCAATCCTGCATCTAATAGCTTAACAACTTCCTTTCTCACAACCTCCTGCATTACAGGGTTCAATCTCCTTTGGGGCTGCACAACCGGTTTGTGATCTTCTTCCATGAGTATTTTGTGCATGCACACAGTAGGACTTATACCTTTAAGGTCTTCAATTTTCCACCCAATTGCTCCCTTGAATTTCTTAAGAACTCCAATCAACTTGTCCTCTTGCACACTTTTCAAATTAGCGCTAATAATAGCGGGACATTTTTCTTCAGTGTCGAGAAAGACATATTTGAGATTCTCAGGTAGTTGTTTCAATTATGATATCTTCGGCTTGTCTTCACCTTCATCAACCATTATAGGTTGTCTTAGCTCTTCCCACCGATGCATTCTAACTCTTTTCAGGATTGGTTGATTTTCAAGCATTGCTACCACTTCCATATCACTACTTTCAACTTCCTTATCATCTTCAAAAATAGACATACTCAGTACCCTTTCTAGAGGCAATTGGGATACACTCTCTAAATGTTCACTAGCTTCCACTTGTTCTAACACTTGTATGTTACTACTAGTGCCAACATCATCTTTATACTTCAAAGTGTTCCTAACATCAATTTTTAACTCTTCATCGTACACTTTCAAAGTGAATGTTCCCCCTTCCATATCTATCAGAACTCTCCCGGTTTCTAAGAATGGTCTGCCCAAAGTTAAAGGAATTTCTTCATCTTCAGGCATTTCAAGAATCACAAAATCAACCGGAAACACAAACTTGTCCAGTCTAACCAGGACATCATGGACTACTCCATATGGCCGCCTCACAGAATGGTCTGCAAACTGGAGAGTCATCCGAGTATCTTGGACAACACCAATACCCAACTTTTTGTAGATGGATAGAGGCATTAAACTAATGCTCGCTCCCAAATCAATGAGAGCTCTCTTGAATGACCGGTCATCGATGGTGCATGGAATAGTGACAGCTCCTCTATCTTTTTTCTTCATCGGAATCTTTAGTCCCTGCAAAATAGCACTACAAGTTTCGGTTAGAATAATAGGTTCAGCTCCCATGGTCCTCTTTTTAACAATGATATCTTTCATGAATTTGACATAGGTGGGCATTTGCTCAAGTGCTTCAAGTAAAGGAATATTCAGCTCCAGCTTCTTGAACAACTCTAGGAATTTCTCAAAATTCTTCTCTTGCTGTCCTTTCTTTTTGTTTCTTGTTGGATAAGGAAGTTTGATCACCGATTTTGGTTCTACCGTTTTTCTTTCATTTCCGGTGCTGGGGTTACTTCTTCCTCTTCTTCAACAACTTAATTCTCTTTTATTTCCAGTTCCACTTCAATCATTTGATTTTCACTCTCAGAATTATCTTTCACCTCTTCAGTATCTTTACCTCATCGTGTTGTAACTGCATTGACTTTGTGATTATCTCTTGGATTTGTTACAGTTGCACTCGGAAGAGCCCCTTGAGTTTGGGGAATAGCAAGATGTTGGGCAATTTGGCTCATTTGCACTTCAAGGTTCTTGATAGAGGCTCCAGTATTCTTGAAGTTACTCCTCGTTTCTTCTTGGAATTGAGAATTGTGAGCCACCATCTTTTCAATGGCAATTTCCCAATCAGCCTTTCTTGGAACTGGTGGCTGGTATTGTTGTTGCTGGGCCTGATATTGTTGCTGGCCTTGAACCGATTTTTGAATATTCCCTTGTTGATCTTTCCAAGAGAAGTTGGGATGATTTTTTTCCACCCCGGATTATACGTGTTGGTATACGGATTGTTCTTCCTCAACATATTAATCTGTTCAACCTGTTCTTGAGTTGCCAAACAATGCATGGCAAAGTGTGGTCCACAACAAATCTCACAAATCACTGCTTGAACTGGTTCCACCTGAGCCACTGTCTGTGTGCCAAGATTCATCTTTTTCAGCCTTCTTTCAACTTCTGCAGCAATTTGATCTTCCATTTTCACAACTTGCTCTGTCAGCTTTAAATCAATCTTACCACTGGTTGACTCACTGTGCGATCATACAATTCAATATGTTCATTAGCAGCAATAACTTCTATGATTCTTTTGATACCAGTGGCTGTTGAAAAGTTTGTTGAGCCACCTGCAGCAGTATCTATAAGCTGTTTTGTCTTGAGTCGCAACCCATTCACAAAGTTTTGCATCTGCTCGGTCGCGTCCATATTATGAGTAGGACACGCGGTCAAACACCTTTTGAATCTTTTATATGAATCTCCAAGTGATTCACCCTCTTTTTGTTTAAAATTGACAATATCGTATCTCTTCCGGATGAATACTGAAGCAGGAAAATATTCGTTGAGGAATGTTGTTTCCATCTCTAGCCAAGTCGTGATACTAGCAGCTGGTAGTGAATAAAACCATTCTTTTGCATCATCAGTAAGTGTAAATGGAAACATCATAAGTCTTTTTGCTTCCTCAGAATGACCTTCAATCTTCAAAGTGTAGTGGTAGTCAGGAATCTCTGAAGATGCTTGTTGGCATCCTCATTGATTCTTCCAGCGAAAGGTTTGCTCTCCAACTGGCGAATGGTGGACGGATGTAACTGGAAGTGAGCAACATTCACCGGTTGGTTAACAATAGTCATCCGGTTAGGTTGGGCATTAGCCCCTCCATAATCTCCTAACAGCCTTTCTACAAGAGGTTGATTTCCTGCCATGTTATCAAATCCTGGATTGGTCTCCCTGTCTGAGTCAGAGTCACTATGCTCAGAGTGCACATATATGTCATCCTCCGTTTCCTGATTCGGGACACTTGAACCAGTATCAGCCAGTCTATCAATTCTTGCCTTGCGGCGTCTCTCGTGCAAAGCTCTTTCTGGTTCTGCGTCAAAGGAAAACTTAGCTGAGGTCTGATCTCGCATAAACAGTTAGACACAAGTTAGATAACAAAATTTTAATAACACTAAACTAATAAACAGAGAATACAATAAAATTTTAGTCGCAGAGCAACAAAATTTCAATTGAAATAAGAAAATTAACTTAATTTTTGACAGTCCCCGGCAACGGCGCCAAAAACTTGATGGGAAAATAGCAAGTGCACTATTTTTGCCCACTGTAGTAATCTTAGGGAAATTCCCCGAATATCGATCTCAAGGACTGCGTATCAAATTAAGTTATTTACTATTTCAAGTTGAACAAAAAGTTTATAAGGGTTTGTTCAGATTTTCTCAAAAGACTTGTAAACATAAAATCTAGGAAGATAATACTAAGGATGACAAATATGAGAATTATGCTAGGGAGGGTGTATGAGAAATTCTTATAATGATTATTTGTTTATAATCGTTAAAATATCACTGTAACTAAATCATTACCGCCTTATTACAATAGTTTTCCAAAATTCCTTTAAAGAAAACCCTTTGGTATTCCTACTATACTCCAATTCCTTTATCATATAGAATGAATACCAAACATTTGTGTATCGAAAGTTTTACGGTTAAATATGATATCCCAATTCCTTGGTGATATACGATAAAAAGTTTTAATTGACAAACGTTAACAGTGCATTCCTACAATCTGTTAACCGATGATTAAAAATCCAATTTTCCAATATTGATTTTTCTTACAATAAAATCAATCAATCAAAACAATGAAGAAAGAAACAGTGAAATTCATAAAATTAAATTCAATGTCATTACAAATAACTCAGGGACACCCCCTAACATTAGGGGGTTTAGCCACTCATAATCCAATCAATGAAAATCACATACATAAGGAAAAGAAACATTACAATGCAAAAAGGATTGATTGGATCGTCAATTGCTTCCGCCTTTGATCGATCCGACTTCTCCTCTAAAATTCTCCGTTTTCCTTTGCGTGATAATTCTCAATATTCAAAAGTGTGTTTTTCTGGTTCAGATCACCCTAATTTATCAGATTACAAAATTACATGCGAAACATCCAAAATGCCCTCAGCACAAGAGACCAAATAAAAAAATTTGCATTCAGGTGCCATGACACGGACCGTGTCGTGTGACACGGGCACCCGTGTCATGCTGCTGGACTCTGTACACGTGCTATCAAGTGGGGACCTATGACACGGGCCGTGTCATGTGACACAGGCACCCGTGTCATACTGCTGGATTCTTCATAATGTGCATAGCCTTCCTGACACGGGCCGTGCCAGGTGACACGGGCACCAGTGTCAGGCTTCTGGACCCCCTATTTCTCCGTTTCTTCGCACCCGAATCGCCGTTTCCTTCGTATTTGATCACCGACTTGATATCTGCCTGAAAATACACTAAAAACAACCAAATTAAACGCACCAACGATATAAACGAATACACGTAACATCCTTGCCACATAACGAAATAACACAAAATAATCTAAACATAAGACTCGAAAACGCACAAAAACATAGAAAAACAATAACTAACATGACTTGAAATAATAACTGGAAATCACGATCACATATCCATATTCTCTAACTTCAGTGTGTCGAGTTTGAGGATGACACTGTATAGACAATGAACGTCGTTGGAGAAGACTTTCTTGGACTTTACCCAAACCTCATTATAAGGGGAGAAGGCTTGATACTGCGCTTGGAAGTTAGGTGCTATGGAGAACCATAAGACGGTAAGCAGAGAGGCATCAGTTTTCTTCCATTTAGCGAGTTTGGCAGCGGCAACATTAGTCAATTTTGTGGTTAGGCGATCTTCATATCCCTGACCATGAAACCACATATCGACAGCACGAGCCCATATGTTATAGTTTGCTGATCCAGTTAGTTTTTCACATGGGATAAGCGGAACTTTAGTAAACGAGACAAAATTAATGTCTCCCATGGTAGTGGCACAAAAAACGGAGAGTGAAATCGAGGCTGTTTGCACTGGAGCACCATTTTCCGTGAGTCGAAAAGTAAAACAGAAGCCGGATCTGGAACAGGTGGAGAGAGGCGAGTAGATCGGCGGAAAAATGTTTGGAATCAGACACCGAACATACGGGGCAGCAGCGAAAAAAAAAGAGCGACGTCCGGATTGGAGGACGACGAGTTGAATGGTGGGAACAATTTTCCGAAACGCCGTCGGAAGTTTTGCCGGAATAGTAACAGCGGCAGTGGCGGTAGTAGGGTGGTTATTGGAGAATATTGAAAAAAAGAAGAGGCAAACCGGAGTGACAACACGGTTTGCACAAAAAAAAATCTCATCGGAAGACAGTGGGTCAACCGGGAAACGCACGACGAAGAAAGAATTGTCTCTTAGGAGGCTCTAGATACCATGTTGAAATAAGCGAGACTAAGAGACATTTAGATTAAAATGTGTGTTTTGAAAATCACTATGGAGACATTATTATATATAGATAGATTACAACTAATTATATGATATAGTCGATGTGGGACTATTCTATATACAACTATTCTTAACACTATATATATATATTTACATATATCAACAATTTTGATCAAAGAGAGCATAACAAACTTCAAAAAATTCAAGAGTAAATAGGATTTGATTTTAGGGTTGCAGTCATTCTCAAGGAGATTTGAAGGTACAAAAACATTATTGAGGTCCCTCTGAAGGTTTCCCAATCATCATCTTCCTCCAAAGACTCATAAAATGCCATAACCGAAGTTGTTTTTTTGCTTTATTTTTCAATTTTCGATTTCATATTTTTACACATGATACATCTAATTTGTTTACATATTTATGTTTCTTATGATGTTTGCAAACTATTTGGGCAATCTAATTGAAGTTTAGGTGCAAGAATCGTGATTTGCCATTGTTAGGGTTCAAGGTCGTGACTTTAGGGAACCCTAGCTAGAAGCAATTTCAGACCAAATTGAATGGACCAATGAATTCAGGAGATGATTTCTAATTGATCCATGCTTTTAGATCGCATTACTATTGTGTGGTTTGAATTTTTGAAATATGCAAGTGTTGTAGTGACAGATAAAACCGTCACTATAAGTTCTAGTGAGGAATTTGATCTGTAGGTAAAAGTCTGGACGACTGGAGGAAGAAGAAGCCCTGCGCGCGTTTTTGATTTTTGAATTAATTTTTAATATATAATATTTCTTTTCTATTTCATAACAGTTAAAGGCGCATGGCCTGGTGGTTGGAAGGCACAACGGTAACCAAGAGGACATGGGTTCGATCCCAGCGTCTCCCCTCTCTATTTTTAGACCTTTATTCCTTTTTCCTTTTATTTATTTTCTTTTCTTTTATTTTAAAATAATCTTCTAATTCAAATTAATTTTTTTTCTAACCAATAAAAAATAGTTAATTTATTAATATTTTCATAAGAATTATAAAATATCAAAAAAATATTTTTTACATAATTAATTCAAATTAAATTTATTTCATCAAATTATTTATTTTTAATCAAACATTTTTAATAAAAAATCAATTAATCAAAATCTAAGACTTTTATTTCTTTCATATTTTTCTTATCAATTTTATTTTTTAGAATAATTGTATAGAATGCGCGAAACTTGTAAATAATTTATTTTTCTCGCACAATTTTCTTTTTTCTCGAATAATGTAACTGCTAAAGCCTTGTAATAGTTTAAGTTTATTTTCTGCACTTTACATTTTCTGTCAGGTTTTCTATTATTATTTATGTATCTCTCATAAAGCCATGTAATAATTTAAATTAGGGTTTATTTTCCGCATTATAAATTGTTAGATGTATGTTTAATAGGATTGTATGGTAAGACTAAAATCAACCGTTAGCTAACCCTAATTTTCAAGACTAAAATAATTGAATCGAATACACTTGCACACTCACACCTCTAGGGTAAACCTCTCTTTGTTGCCTTACAATAGATGGTCAAGTCCCTCGAATGTAGGGGTACCTTACTTGTTGCCTAAATAAATAAATAAATATCATCATAGTCCCTTCGATATGAAGATTAGAATCCCTCGATGACCCTTTAAGTCGCCTACGAATAAGTGATCCAGTCCCTCGATGACCCTACGAAAAAGATCATAATCCCTCGATGTCCCTTAAAAGTTGCCTTTGAATAAATGATCTTATCCCTATGAAAATGATGATAGTCCCTTCGAATTATTAAGGTATCTCCATATGTTACCTTCTATGACCATAACGATGACCCTACACTTGTTCCTCAAAATCCAAGGATAAGACTACTTACTAGTTAATAGTAAGGACAGTTTTATCCCTAAGGAAATAAAATAACAAGAAAGACTTTACCACTTAGGGTAAGTAACTCTTAAACGCCTGCTCACCATTTTCAAAACAAATACTTTTTACACCCCACTCTCTTTTTCAAAATAATTTCAAACAATTAAACACTTTCTATACATTCATACGAGAATCATTACAAATTTAAATTTTTACGAAATTATTTTAATTACACACTACACTTTTCAAACAAAACAAATAAAGTGAGCTAAGAAATTAAGAGCCCATGGATGCAAAGGGTGCTAACACATTACCTTTGTATAACTTACCCCTGAACTCAAAATCTTTTAAAGGTATTTCCTATTCTTTTATACCTTTCCTAAGTTGGATAAAATAAAAGTCGGTGGCGACTCTTACTTACCGCAACATGTTTTGCGACAAATATTAAAAGCCAATTCTCCCATCGTGTTGCAACGGGGGTCTGGATGGTCTCGTCCCCAGTGTCATCTTTGTCGAAGCGGCAGTCAAGGTCAATGGAATTGATTCGAGGAGGCAGTTTCTACTCTTCGACCCGTGGTTTCTTGTTACCTTTGGTCGCTGCACTGATCACGACTTGTCCTCTGATGACTACATCGAAGCATCTTCTGGCCGCCTCGAAGCCAACATGTAGTGTGACTGTGTGGACCAGCTTGGTGTAGTATTTCATCTTCAATTGAACTATTGAGGGCACAACGGTCAGTTCGGCCAATATTGGTCGACAAAGAATGCAATTGTACAAGGATGGGCATTCTATCACCATAAATTGGACTTTGGCTTCTCTGGCTGTCTCGTTCTCCCCGAATAAGACGAGGAGTTCCACGTATCCCCACGAATTTGTGGTTGCCCCATTGAATCCCTAGAGGTCGGATCCCACGTACGAGGATATGTTCTTTTCGTAGAGCTTAAGGGTTTTGAACAAGTGGGCGTATACAATGTCGACATAGTTGCCCTGGCCGGCCAGGATGCAGAGAATATTGAAGTGTGCCATTTTTCCCTTATCAGTAGAGGGACGCTTGAGTTAGGAGATCCTCTAGAGAGTTCCTCGAGGTAGAAGGAGATAGGGTTGGACTTTCCTCAAGATCTGGCCATAGTCGCCAGTTGGTCATGGGTGGTCAACATGAGTTTGTCGAATTTCCACTTCAACGACACTGCGGCGTTCTCGTTGTTAATACCACCTCCAAAGATTACCAAGGCTGTTGGGAAACCTTCCCAGGGGATGTGGGCAGTGTTTTAAAAACCGGACCGGTCATCAAACCAATGAGGGTACTGAGTCACTGGTTTATTGGTCAAACCACTGGGTCACTGGTCAAACCGCATGATCAAACCAGATTAAACTTGATAACTCGGTTGAATAGATCAGTCTTTATAACAAAACTATATATGTATAAAACTGGTTGAATCATATGATTCAATCTCTGCAAAATATAACTAACACTTAAATTTTTGTAAAATATCATATCATAAATTCACAAGTTCACAATCTAAATTCAAAATTTAAACAAAGGTATCACATATAATAAAATAGTATAAAATTACAAAGTCTAATTGCAAACAAAGTCTAATTGCAATATAATTTAATTAAATAGATTATAACAAAATAACTCCAATGTGTATCAAATTTAGTTCAAAGGAGGAAAAATTGTTTCGATGTTGGGATCTCTTTTTTAATATTAAAATAATTTGTAGTGAAATCAACCGAATCCACAATAGTTTCCTCGTCAATGATATCATTACTTTTTTTTATTCCATTTATTTCATTTTATATTTTAATTTTATTTTTAATTTTTATTTATTTTATATTTTTTAATTAAAATAATATTTTAAAAAATTAATAAATAATGCAATTAAACCGCCAGTTTATGAAAATTGCCGATTTTTCTGATTTTCTCGGTTTACACCGGTTCAATGACATAAGAGGTCCATCATTTGAACGGGATCGGTTACCTGGTCGGTTCCCATTTTGACCGGTCCGACCGGCCGATCCTATTTTTAAAACACTGGTTGTGGGCAGCCAGATAGGCTTTCGTGTATGCCCCAGGGAGGTGGAAGTCTTTAGGCCGAGATACGCAAAGGGCTACTGGAAAAGGAGAGTCCTCGGGTAGAGTGTCTTCGCGACCCCTCTTCGAGTTATGGCCCTCGTGTCGGGGGGGCTCGCTCATCTTAGTGTACTACTTAAGGTGTCCCTCCTTTATCAGTATATCGATTGCGTCCTTCAAGTGGACATAGTCTTCTGTCACGTGCTTGTGGCTTCTGTGAAAACAACAATATTTAGATTTGTCGGTGTTGGGCTTGGGTGTCGTTGGTTTGGGGAACCTCACCCTGCCCTGCTTGAATTCTGAATTGACACATTCAGCGAGGATACGCTCGCGGGGAGCAGTAAGCAATATGTATTTGGAGAAGCGCCCAACTGGCCATCTGCCTTTGTGAATCACGCGAGGTTTGTCATCTTTCTGCCTCTCTCTGGTGCGGCGAGGAGCAGTATAGTCGTCATATTTGGGATTTTTAGTTTTATCTTGATTGCGATTGCTCTTGACGATATGTGCGACTTACTTCTCTTCGTACCTAATGTACCTTTGAGCCTTGAGTAGTGTAACACCCCAAATTTGCCCTCTTCTTTTTAAGCATCATATCACATCATATTCATCATAAGCATATCATGTTCTTGGCATCTTAGCATGGAAAGATGAGGCATAACTGTAACACGGTGGGAGAACTGACTTTAGTTAAATGTTGCGGATAGCAAGAGTCGCCACCGACTTTTATTTTATCCAAAGGAAAGGGTATAAAAGAACAGGAAAGACCTTAAAAGATTTTTTGAGTTCGGGGGGTAGGTTATGTAAAGGGAAAGTGTTAGCACCCTTTACATCCATGGTTATCCATGGGCTCTTAGTTACTTAGCTCACTTTAAACTGTTTTGAGAAGTGTAGTGTGTGATTAGAAATTTTCTTAAGTACTTTATAATGATCCATGTACGGATATATATAAAGACTTTGTTTTGAAAATTGTTTGAAATGTGAAGTGTTTTTGAAATGTTTTGAAAAGGTGAGCAAGTACATAAGAGAAACCTACCCTAAGTTAAATTTTTTCTGTTCTTAAATATCCTTTAAATGGTAAGACTATCCCTATTATTAAGGAATAGGTAGTCATTACCTTGGATGTTGTGAGGGACAAGTGAAGGGACATCTGTGATTAGGCAACTGTAAGGTGTATTAGCAATTCGAAGGGACTTATCATCTTTTATTCGGAAAGGGACAAGATCTTTTACGAAGGCAACCATAAAGGGACTTGATCTTATAATGCTTTAAAGGGACAAGATGATATTAAATAAGATAAGGGACTTTGCTTTATACACCTTACTTGACCTTTTATTTAGGCAACATGAGAGGTATCCTTGAGAATGTGAGATGGCGATCAAATATCGACTTATGTGTGTGCGTGTTCATGTTCATAATATTTATCTTAAAATTAGTGATCTAAATTCAATTTTAAATACAAACAAGTTTTCACACCCTATTTTACTAACCATGGCAGTTTAAATAAGTAATAAAAAAAATTCTACAACTATTACATAATTTACACAATTACATTATAATAAAATAATTTAAATAAATAAGCAATATAATAAATAAATAAAAAGGTTAGTAACAATAAATAAAATAAATATAAAAGAGGTTAGTATAATAATATAATATAGAAAACAAATTAAAAGTTCAAATTTAAATAAATAATCATTTTTAAAGAATTTTAAGAAAAGAAATAAATAATAATAATTATATACTACTAAATATGATTAATAGTTAAATAAATAAATTATATATACATATTAGAAATATTTAATAATTATAAATATACAAGCATAATAAAACAATAAGAAATTAAAATTATAAAAAAAAATTAGGATTTTGAATTGTCTTTAGGAAAAATAAATTATGGTTTATAATAAAAAATTAGGTTTTACATATAAAAATATTGAGGTTCTTTTAATTTATTATTCAATATAAAAAAAAGTTATATATATATAATACAAATAAAATATTAATTTCAAACATATACAATCCTATTTTATTTATATTATTTTTATTAATTCATTATATACTATTTTAATTAAAATTAAAGAAAATAAAAAGAAATAGAAAACAATTAGGTTAACAAACAAAAAATTAGCAAAAACTCACCTACTGGAGCCTGGGGTCGAACCCAGGTCTCCCAGCCTCCACCACCAGTCATCAACCAACTGGGCTGCGCATGCAGCGTGCTTATGGAACGACCCCTTGTGATAATATAATAAACCTGTTAATTAAATGAACTTTTGAACAAAAAAAGACTGACCAAGGGATCGAACCCTGGTCCTTTGGCTTCAACGCTTGCGTCCAAAACCAACTGAGCTACGCGCTCGTTGATGACATATAATGAAATAAATATATAATAAAATAAGTCTAATATTTGAATTGTATTTTCGCGCCATTCAGATCATCTTCTTCCTTGGAATTTCGCAGGTTTTCCTGCGAATTTTGTTGGGAAATCTCCTGGAATTTACCTGCGTACAGAAACCTACAAAATTCGTAACATCTTATATCCATACAATTTTTCCAAATTGATCATGCCAACATGATCAATACAGTTCATTCATCTTATTTATGTTATTAAAATGCATTTATATAAGCCGAATCAAGAAACCCCAATTCCAAGCTTGAAACCCTAACATGGCATTCTAATGTTTGGTCACGGTTTCTTCAATATTCTTGCCCAAAAATCTTCTAAACATGATAACAAACAAAGTTAGAAGCACAAAAACAATTGATAGTGGATAAATTAATGGAATCGAAAATCAAACTAAAAAGAAGAAGATGCGTTCGGATTCCATTATTCATGAGGTTATGGATGCTCATGAGGGTGCAAATAGTATCAAGGGAGTCCAGGGATCATGTCTATGTCCTTAGAATACCTTTAATCGCCCTGTAAGTATGAAACCGAAAATTGAAATTCTAAAAAAAAATTTGAATGTGCAAAGTGTTCTTGGAGGCTGCCAAAATCCGTCCTTAGGCTTGTGATGAGTTTGTGTACATATAGTGAATCAGATTAGGTCAGAAAAGATGGGCCTTATTCATGGATTTGAAGTTGATTGGTATCAAAGAAATCTCATCACCATAATTGTCCAAAAATACAATATTCTCTTGCTCTTTTGGTCTTACACGAATTTGGACAATATATAATCATGTTAAATGGCTTTGATGGTTTTCTAGAAGAAGAATCATATTTAAATATTGATTTTTTGATTTTATTTTGATTTAATATGTATTTAAATGGATAAAATTCAAATAAATATTAAATTAAATTAAAAAAAATCAGAAATTGCATGGGTTGGGTCGTGCTTGGTGTTTTTGTAAAGATGGGATAGCAATTTGGTGGGCTCATTTAGCAAAAATTTGATTTAAAGCCTTATTTGCTTCATAAGTTTCCCTAAAATTTCCCAACTTTGCAAGGGCACAAATCCTTCAATTTTAATGATATGAGGGTGTTCTTGGATATTTTGGAAATCTTAAAGAGTCCTCTAACCAACATCATTGGTCTCATGTCCATATCTTTTACCATTCTCAAGTTATGCTCTTTGGAAGTTGTTGACTTTTTGTTGACTTTTAAAAGGACCTATAATGTCTTAGCTCATACCTTCAAAATGAAGCATTTTTGGGCTTGTCTTGTGAGACACAAAGTTGTAGATAATTCAATTTCCTTCAAAATGAGATTTGGATGGAAAATTCTTGATGAAGCATGTGAAAGTTATGGCTGGTCAAAGTTCAGTTGACTTTTCCTAAGGAAACCCTAATTTAGAAACTCCTGATTCTTGATGATCTGAAATATCCTTGATGAATCATGATCAACCCTTGATCAAATGATGAATTTTACTTCATATACTTGATGTTGGCAAAAACTCATGAAGTTTGACTTTGGTTTGACCATAGTTGACCTCAGTTTGACTTTTTAATTGTTTTGACTGATTTTAACCTACCTGATCATCTGACTGAGCAAACCTTTGGGAAAAGTCTTGAAACTTGTCATGGGGATTCTTGAACACATATAAGATGTTATGAAGCTCACTTGAAGTCTTGGAAGTCCATTTAGCCTGATTAAAGTCAAAACCCTAGTTTAGGATGCATTGCTTAGGAGGATGCATTGTCTGAGGGAATTGTCACATCTTCTGACTAATTGTGAACTTTGTGAACCTTGTGAACCTCATGAGATGTCTTATGAACATTGTGAACCTTGTGAACCTCTTGAGACACAATTACTTGTCTTGTGTAAGGCAAATTTTGGGGTGCAACAGCTGCCCCTGTTCAATTTTCTGAAACCTGAGGGGTTAGATTGGTATATGTGTCATTCGTGACCTGGAAGGTTGAAGGGGATTGAACACAAAAGCCCAAAAATTTGCACTCACCAGTGCATAGAGTAATACTGATGATTAATTGTATATGCTTGAGTGGGCTTGAAGATGCCACTTGGAGGAATTGGAGATGGGCTTAGAGATGCCATCTGGAGATGGGCTTGGAGATGCCATCTAAAGTATCAGGATGTGATGATGTCTTTATATTGATACTGGATATCAGTACTAGGTCTTTGTATAGGCCGTCTCTGAATCATTTATGCAACATAATTTGAGTTGTTAAATGGACCAGTAGAAATAAATCTTGTGATGATTATCTCTTCTGGAAATATCTTGGATTACAGACTGTTTGCCTATTCTCCAAGGTCAAAAGAACGTCAGGATTTGTTCTTCTGAATAATATCTTGAACCAGGGAATGGATCTTTTTACAGACCGTTTGCCTGCTATTCAAGGGCCAAAAGAACGTCAGGATTTGTTCTTAAGGGTCAAAAGAACGTCAGGATTTGTTCTTCTGAATAATGTCTTGAACCAGGGAATGGATCTTTTTACAGACCGTTTGCCTGCTATTCAAGGGCCAAAAGAACGTCAGGATTTGTTCTTCTGAATAATGTCTTGAACCAGGGAATGGATCTTTTTACAGACTGTTTGCCTGTTATTCAAGGGCCAAAAGAACGTCAGGATTTGTTCTTAAAGGTCAAAAGAACGTCAGGATTTGTTCTTCTGAATAATGTCTTGAACCAGGGAATGGATCTTTTTACAGACCGTTTGCCTGCTATTCAAGGGCCAAAAGAACGTCAGGATTTGTTCTTAAGGGTCAAAAGAACGTCATGATTTTTTCTTCTGAATAATGTCTTAAACCAGGGAATGGATCTTTTTACAAACCGTTTTCCTGTTATTCAAAGACAACTTGAGCAAATGCATGGATCATTTCTGACCCGTTGTAAGTTGTTGATATTGTTTTACCTGCATATAACTATCATACAAGGAGAATGTTAATTTATGCATTATGTATGCATGCATAGTATGATGCACTTAAGTAATATATTATGTACTTATGGATATGTATGTTATGGTATGATGTAGATGATGTATGTATGAATCGTGCAGCCTGAAGTGTCTGGATATCTTCGTATAACAACTGCTGGCTAGGGAAAATAAATCTCGATTCGTTGCTGAAGAATATGAGGAACTCGTTCCCGTCTCGTTTGATAATATAGTATTCATAACCTCCCGTCTTCGTTTGATGATATGGTATCCATAACCTCCCGTCTTCGTTTGTTGGTATGGTATCCATAACCTCCCGTCTTTGTTTGTCGTACTCCTGTTGAAGGAATAACTTCCTGAGTATCCCGACTGAGGATAAAAGAGATGGACATAAATTCCAGGGGAAATGTAACGCGAAGTATCTATAGATTTGCCCTGCTGGGGATTTGTAGTTGTCTTGTGGGGATGAAACGGCGAAGCTTTGTTGAATTCCTTCCCTCGTTCGTCCTTAGTAAATACTATTACTGCATTTCATGCATTTCTGGTAAACATCAATCATATTAAAAAGCATACATACATTCAAACACAACCAATGTGAAATTCTATGATCAGGTACGAGATGTCGAATGAGATGTTTAAACACTTGAAGTCTTTAACAAAACTTAAAGTGCAGGAAAATTAAACAACACAGGATATTGTTAACCCAGTTCAGTGTATAACCACACTTACATCTGGGGGCTACCAAGCCAGGAAGGAAATCCAATATAAGTAATATTAATTCTAGACTTAAACCACTCAGTTTAATCTTTCACTTAATATCTACCCAAGGCAATTTTTACCTAAGACACAACTTAGATATGAGTACCAACTCACTCCCCCTCAATCACACAGTGATATGTTTACAAGTTTAATAAAATTGAAGTCATACTTCAAACAAAACAGCTTGATCTTACTTCACAGTTTCAATCAAGACACAATACACTTTTGCTTAAAATCTCATAAAGTGATACACATTAACAACCTGCTTATTAAAACACAACCACCCTATTTTGTCTTCTTAATTTCGTACTCTATTCTGAGAGTTTCTGTTGCTTAAATAGGTGTTTGGATTTTGGGCTTTCAGTAGGTTATCCAATCCTGATACGCATGCTGCCATCACCTTGAATTAGGGTTTGTTACTTCCTTGATTCTAGGTGATTCAGTTCTTCTGAATATACTGAAGTCATATAACAAAACTCCCTACAGATGCGCCTTCTTCTGTTTTATCCATTCATAATTAATTCCAGATATCTTCCCTGAATTCACTCAGTTCTGTTAATCATTAATTAATTTTGGTAGCAGGTTTGAGATGTCACAACATCTGGTGTGACATCCTGAAAACTGAACTTACTTCATTATCTGATACAATGTCACAACATCTGGTGTGACATCCTGTAAATTTAGCTTACTTCATTAACTGATACAATGTCGCAACATCTGGTGTGACATCCTGAATTAAGTTCATTTACTTATACTCTGTTTGATAATGTCACAACATCTGATGTGACATCCTGAACTTAGTTCAACACTTCTTGTTGGTCAAAAATTCTGCCAATTCTAAACATCTACAAACTCCCCCTTTGGCTAATTTTTGGCTAACATAATCTTCTGGTTTATCAGAGTGCAACATAGTTTCTTTTATCAGAGTACAACAGTTGTTTTCTGTTGAGTCATGTGTGAGTTTACTCCCCCTCAAACTTATATGTGTTCTGACTTGTTTCAACAGAAATTTAAAACCACAGCTTTAGTTCAGAAGCAAACAGAAGTCATTTTTCATTAATCAGTAAGCTGCATCATACATTGTTGTTGTTGTTCAGTTCTCTTCTTCTCCCCCTTGTTAGACATAAATTGGGGCCAAATTTTTCATTGATAGAGAGAATTACAAAATTACTAATTCAAAATACAATGCTGCATCAGACATTACAAATTCCTCACATACATTTTTCACTCAGAATCTTCATATTCAGTGTCTTCCTCTTCTTCAGTTTCCTCATCAGAAGCAGCAGCCTTCTGAGCATTCTCTTCAATTTCCAGCCTTTGGATAATCTCCTCAAGCTTCTGCTTCCTGGCATCTAGTTCTTTGCATGTGTTCTTCAGCTCAGCAATCAAAGCATCTTTGGATATTGGAGACTTTGCCTTTGAAGGTCCAGCAGATGTCCCAGAGGGAGCTTCAACATCAGCTGCATGATGACTTAAGAACAACTTGTAGTGGAAGGCCAGAGGACTCTCTCTTTTGCAGATTGAATCCTTCTCAGTGAGGATACCTGGATACTGGCTAAGAATTATTCCACACAGCAAAGAAGGGAAGGCAATAGGCAGCTTTGTTGCAGATGTTCCAGCATGCTTCAATGTCTGATCAAAAATATAAGCCCCAAAGTCCATCTTTTCTTGGGTGCCCACAACATATATGAACCTGCCCAATCCAGTTGCTATTGAGGAGGTATGGTTGGTAGGGACCCAGTTTGCAGTGCCAATCCTATGCAGCATTGTATACTTCCTTGTCAGCAACCTAACAAAAAGTTTCCCCTTAACTGGCCAAGCTTTGACTTGATTAGCAGTGATGACCTTGCACACCTGGTTATTTGTCTTTCCCAGCTCATTAGGTCCATCTGATTCTCTTCCTATTACATATACCTTTCTGAAGTCAGCTGACTTACCATCAGCACAATCCTCTTGAAGGTTGACAATAAATTCCTTGACTAACAGCTCATAGCAAGGAGAGAAGTTTGACACTGTTTTGAATAAGCCAGCAGAAGAGATGAGATCAATTACCTCAGTGCACTCAAGTGCATTGCTGCTCAGCTCTCTTTCAAGTGCTACCCTTCTTTGGTAGACAAATTTCCATCTGCTCACACTTGACACATGATGGAATGAAATGTTGTCCAGAGGAGCTTCTGGAACAGCAGAGGAGGACCTTGAAGGTGCTGGTTTCTTCTTTGGTGGGGATGTTGGGACATCCTCTTCAACATCAGAATCTGGAGGAGTGACAGCTTTCCTCTTTTGTGTATTCACTTTGCTCCATTGTTTGGTAGGACCAAAAACAACTTTAGCTTTGTCCTTCTTTGGTGTAGGCTGCTTCTTCTCAGGAGTTGCATGTCCTGCAGTCTTATTTTCCTTCCTAGTTCTGAGCCTTTTGGCTATGCTAGGGGTCACAGAGGCAATGATTTCTGTGTCAGAATCATGCTCTATGTCAACAACAGAAGGAGGTTGAGTAGTCTCCTCTTCAGCAGGTGGATCAACAGAGGCTTGATCAACAGTGGAGGACTTATGCTGGTCCTCAGATGTTTCATCATCAACATCAGTGGCTGCTTTGTGCTGTTCCTCAGATGTTTCAACATCTATTGGAACATCCTGTTGGACAGAAGTGTCTTCTTCAGCCTGTTTTGGTTGTTCTTCTTGTGGAGCTGGCATGGTGTTCAGGGGAATGGATATACCACTCACAGCTCTTTGCTCAGACAAAATCATGTTCACAAGTTCCTTAATAGAATCATCCACATATTCAGAGGCTTTGGGAGTGGTGTTTGAGGATGAAGGCATTCCTTTGTCTTTGCTGAATACAGGTTCCTTTGCTCTTCTCACTGTTGGAGTTCTAGGCTTTTGAGCAAGAGGAACACTTCCTCTGATTTTTTCCACGGGAGTTGAATCCATAGGTACCACAGAAATGGGGGTTGCATTCACCACATCCTCTTGATTTAGGATTTCTTCAGAGAGGTTAGGGTTTTGGTGTTGAGACATTTTCGAAAGTGGTGGATGAAGAGTTTAAGTTTGAATGATTTTGATGAGCTCTGAAAATCAGTTAGAGTATGCAATTCGTTTTGAGAGGATGATGAGAAGATGAATAGCTGAGAGCAAGCTGGTATTTTTATAAGAGCCGTTACTTGGAGAATTTTAAGGAGAGGGATACACAGAGTTCTTGACCAGACTGGTGTTGCCATCTGGTGATCATGCCACACGATGTCATAGGACATGTTGGCACATCTCCATAACTGCTATATTTCACATAAGCAGATTCCCAATTTGCCCCTTAGGTTTTCAAATTGGGTAGCATCCAAAGCTTTAGTAAATATATCAGCCAATTGCAGATTTGTAGCTACATGTTCCAATGAGATCACTTTCTCTTCCACAAGATCTCTGATGAAATGATGCCTGATATCAATATGCTTGGTCCTGCTATGTTGAATAGGATTCTTTGATATGTTAATAGCACTTAAGTTGTCACAGTACAATGTCATGACATCTTGTGGGACATTGTACTCAGTGAGCATTTGCTTCATCCAAACCAACTGTGAACAACTGCTACCAGCTGCAATATATTCAGCTTCAGCAGTGGATAAGGAAACATAATTTTGTTTCTTACTGAACCAAGAAATCAAATTGTTTCCTAGAAAGAAGCATCCTCCTGATGTGCTCTTTCTATCATCAGCACTTCCAGCCCAGTCAGCATCACAGAAGCCAATGAGAATTGGTTTGCATCCATGAAAGTACATTATGCCATAGTCACAAGTACCATTGACATATTCCAGAATTCTCTTGACCTGGTTTAGATGGCTAACTTTTGGATCAGCTTGATATCTTTCACATACACCTACTGCAAAGGCTATGTCTAGTCTGCTAGCAGTCAGATATAATAAGCTTCCAATCATACTTCTGTATAGGCTTTGGTCTACATTCTCACCCTTGTCATCTTTTGTCAACTTTAAGTGTGTGGGGGCAGGAGTTCTTTTATGAATAGCATTGTCCATCCCAAATTTCTTGACAATGTTCTTAGCATACTTGCTTTGGGAAATGAACATGGAGTCCTCCATTTGCTTTATTTGCAATCCAAGAAAGTAGGTTAGTTCTCCTACTAGACTCATCTCAAATTCAGATTCCATTTGAGTGACAAAATGTTTAACCATCCTGTCTGACATCCCACCAAAAACAATGTCATCTACATATATTTGAGCAATCATGACATTTCCTACTTCATCCTTAACAAACAAGGTTTTGTCTATTCCACCTTTCCTGTACCCTTGCTTGATAAGAAAAGTAGTCAGCCTTTCATACCATGCTCTTGGGGCTTGCTTCAGTCCATAAAGAGCCTTCCTTAGTTTGTACACATGGTTTGGACAGCTTGGATCAACAAATCCCTTAGGCTGTTCTACATATACCTCTTCATTAAGATATCCATTTAGAAAGGCACTTTTCACATCCATTTGAAATAGCTTGAACTTCAGGATACAAGAAATTCCTAAAAGTAGTCTGATTGATTCAAGCCTTGCTACTGGTGCAAAGGTTTCATCAAAGTCTACTCCCTCAATTTGTGTATCCTTGAGCTACAAGTCTAGCTTTGTTCTTTGTAACAACTCCCTGCTCATTTGACTTGTTCTTATACACCCATTTAGTGCCAATCACATTTATGTCATCAGGTCTAGGAACAAGATCCCACACTTCATTCCTTGTGAATTGACCTAATTCTTCTTGCATAGTACAAATCCAGTACTCATCAGTAAAAGCTTCCTTGATGTTTTTAGGTTCTATTTTTGAGACAAAACAAGAACCTGAAATCACCTCTCTTGATCTAGTGCTTACACCTCTGTTGGGATCCCCAATTATCAAATCTTTAGGATGATCCTTCTGGATTCTGATGGAGGGAGGTTTGCTGGATTGTTCTGTCCTTGCATCAGTTTGAGTGAAGTCAGGATGATCACTCTTTTCTTCAGCTTCAGTTTGGTTGTCAGCAGATGTTCCAACATCTTCTGTGACATCTGCAGGGGCATCATCAATTATCACATTTATGGACTCCATGATAATCTTGGTTCTAGAGTTAAATACTCTATAGGCTCTGCTGTTTATAGAGTATCCAAGGAAAATCCCTTCATCACTTTTAGGAACCATTTTTCTTCTTTGCTCCCTATCAGCCAGAATATAACAATTACTTCCAAACACATGGAAGTACTTAACTGTGGGTTTTCTGCCCTTCCAGACTTCATAGATTATGGACAAGGTTCCTTTCCTTAGAGTGACTCTATTATGAATGTAACAAGCTGTGTTCATAGCTTCAGCCCAGAAGTACAATGGTAACTTTTTAGCATGGATCATAGCTCTTGCTGATTCTTGGATAGTTCTGTTCTTCCTCTCAACAATCCCATTCTGTTGAGGAGTGATTGGTGAAGAGTATTCATGATTGATTCCCATGTATACCTCGAAAAGTCATCAACCACCACATAGGCATACCTCTTACCACCAAGGCTCTCAACCTGCATAGGTACCATAAGATCCATATGCAATAATTCCAAAACTTTGGAAGTTGTCAGATGTTGGAGCTTTGGATGGGACATCTTGGTTTGCTTGCCTATTTGACATTCACCACATATTTTGCCATCATCAATCTTCAGTTTAGGAATACCTCTCACAGATTCCATAGATATGATTTTCTTTATGCCTCTGAAATGAAGATGACCCAGTCTTTGGTGCCATAGTTTCACTTCTTCTTCTTTGGCTAAAGAGCAAGTTGAAGTGAGACTGAAATCTTGAGGTTCCCACATATAACAGTTGTCTTTAGATCTGGCTCCTCTCATGACAACCTTCTGTTCTTTATTAGACACTATGCATTCAGTTTTGGTAAAGTTTACACTGTAACCTTGATCACATAATTGACTTATGTTGATCAAGTTAGCAGTCAATCCTTTTACTAGCAGCACATCATCTAGTCTTGGTACATCTGGATAGTCCAAGGTCCCAACTCCCTTGATTTCTCCTTTAGCTCCATCTTCAAAGGTTACATATCAGGATGAATATGACTTTAAGTCTACTAGCAGATTCTTCAATCCAGTCATGTGTCTTGAACATCCACTGTCAAAGTACTAGTATTCTTTAGCTGATACTCTTAGAGATGTATGAGCTATATATGCAACACCCTTCTTTGACCATTTGTATTGAGGTTTCCTTTGATGCCTCTGCCCTGTGTAGTGTCCATTAGTAGAGCTCCAAGGTTGTTTGTTGAACTTGTTCTTGGGCATGTAGCTTTGATCAGCATGAAGACTAGCTTTAGGTACCCATACTTTCTTGATGACCTCTGTCTTCTGCTTAGGGGGTTGCTGATATCTTTGATGTTGATGTCTATGCAGCACTTTCTTGGTAACCTCTATCTTCTGCTTAGGAGGTTGCTGATACATCTGATTTGGATATCCATGCAACTTGTAGCAATGAGGTTTGATGTGTCCAAACCTTCCACAATGATGACATCTCCATCTTTGATACTTCTTCTTCATTATGTTCTTTTCATGATGTTGAGACATTATGTTTGACTTTGTGTTCTTTTCATGATGTTGAAGCATCTGTTGGGACATCTTGTTTGACTTTATGGAATTTGAAGTAGTTTTGCTGGTGCTAGCTTCAACCTTATGAACTTTGTTAAATCCCAGTCCACTTCTATCCCCTGAATGCTTATTGTTGTTGAGAATAACATCCAGTGTGTTTGAGCTACTGTTCAGCATTCTAACAGATTTGGACATATGCTCCAACTTGGAGTTGAGAAGGCTTTATACTCTCCATGCATATTTCAGTGCTCCTTTTAACCAGTTCTCTGTATGATTGCTCAAGCTCTTCAAAAGTAAGCTCCTCATCACTGGATTCACTTTCAGATTCACATAATCCAGCTAGAGCAGTGATATGCTTAGCTGATTCTTCTTCTGAATCACATCCCGAGTCTTCATCAGACCAGGTTACAGAGAGACCTTTCTTCTGCCTTTTTAAATAGGTAGGGCATTCATTTCTGATGTGTCCATATCCTTCACATCCATGACATTTAATCCCTTTTTCTTGATTGGTCTTTTCATCATAATTTGACCTTCTATTAGCATCATAAGGTCTTTTATTCTCAGAAGAGTTTGAGTATCTTCCACTTGGTCTGGACTTGTCTTCCATCTTTCTGAGAATCTTTTTGAATTGTCTTCCAAGCATAGCAATGGTTTCTGATAAATTTTCTTCAAGTTCTGCTTCATTATTTTCTTCTTCTTTATCAGTATTTGACACCAAGGCTATGCTTTTGTTCTTCTTTACAATTTTGTCATTCATTCCCATCTCAAATGTTTGAAGGGAACCAATGAGCTCTTCAACCTTCATTGTGCATATGTCTTGAGCTTCTTCTATTGCTGTGACCTTCATGTCAAATCTTTTTGGCAAAGATCTGAGAATCTTTCTTACAAGCTTTTCATCAGTCATCTTCTCTCCCAAAGCACCAGAAGTATTGGCTATTTCTAAGATGTTCATGTAGAACTCATGAATTGTCTCATCTTCCTTCATTCTCAAGTTTTCAAACTTGGTGGTGAGAAGTTGAAGTCTTGACATCTTCACCTTTGATGTTCCTTCATGAGTTGTTTTGAGAGTGTCCCAAACATCTTTGGCCAGCTCACAGTGATGCACAAGTCTGAAGATGTTCCTATCAATGCCATTGAATAAAGCATTTAAGGCCTTGGAATTGCCAAGTGCTGAATCTTCTTCCTCCTTACTCCATTCTTCTTCAGGTTTCAACACTTTTGCTCCATCTTTGTTGTCTTGGACAGGGTGCTCCCATCCATTGTTGACTGCTTTCCAGGCCTTATTGTCAAGTGATCTTAAGAATGCTACCATTCTTGGCTTCCAGTAGTCATAATTAGATCCATCCAATATAGGTGGTCTGTTTACAGATCCTACATCTCTGTCCATGTTTCCAGAATTTGCAGTCCCTAGATCTCACCCAGTTAAACAGGCAGGGTGCCTGCTCTGATGCCAATTGAAATTCTGTGATCAGGTACGAGATGTCGAATGAGATGTTTAAACACTTGAAGACTTTAACAAAACTTAAAGTGCAGGAAAATTAAACAACACAAGAAATTGTTAACCCAGTTCAGTGTATAACCACACTTACATCTGGGGGCTACCAAGCCAGGAAGGAAATCCAATATAAGTAATATTAATTCTAGACTTAAACCACTCAGTTTAATCTTTCACTTAATATCTACCCAAGGCAATTTCTACCTAAGACACAACTTAGATATGAATACCAACTCACTCCCCCTCAATAACACAGTGATATGTTTACAAGTTTAATAAAATTGAAGTCATACTTCAAACAAAACAGCTTGATCTTACTTCATAGTTTCAATCAAGACACAAATACACTTTTGCTTAAAAGCTCATAAAGTGATACACATTAACAACCTGCTTATTAAAACACAACCACCCTATTTTGTCTTCTTAATTTCGTACTCTATTCTGAGAGTTTCTGTTGCTTAAATAGGTGTTTGGATTTTGGGCTTTCAGTAGGTTATCCAATCCTGATACGCATGCTGCCATCACCTTGAATTAGGGTTTGTTACTTCCTTGATTCTAGGTGATTCAGTTCTTCTGAATATACTGAAGTCATATAACAAAACTCCCTACAGACGCGCCTTCTTCTGTTTTATCCATTCATAATTAATTCCAGATATCTTCCCTGAATTCACTCAGTTCTGTTAATCATTAATTAATTATGGTAGCAGGTTTGAGATGTCACAACATCTGGTGTGACATCCTGAAAACTGAACTTACTTCATTATCTGATACAATGTCACAACATCTGGTGTGACATCCTGTAAACTGAGCTTACTTCATTAACTGATACAATGTCACAACATCTGGTGTGACATCCTGAATTAAGTTCATTTACTTATACTTTGTTTGATAATGTCACAACATCTGATGTGACATCCTGAACTTAGTTCAACACTTCTTGTTGGTCAAAAATTCTGCCAATTCTAAACATCTACACAATGGACGTTTCGCTTATGTAAATAGGGTAAAAGTAAATCTGGATTCAAAGATGGAATTTTATTTATATCACAAAGTGGCCCATACATAGGCAAGTTGGTACAAGGAGACAGAAATCCTAGTGAGAGGAATTCGTCATAAATTTTTTTACAAAACAAAGAAAATCAGTTATGTCGAGATGGAAACGATTGGATTGATCTTTATCTGTTCGAGCTTGAGTAAGTAGCACAACTGGTCGTAGTTTCATGGGTGATCCAAACGAGACATAGTGATACGCTTTAATCCCTAACTTTTGCCTGGATTGCCCTTTCAGGTTTTCAATCCACCGGGATACCCTTTTTTGCCCAAGCCGCCTTTTCAGGTTTTCGACTTGCCGGGTGTACATTTTTTTATATATATCGCTAATTTTTGCCCGAACCCTTTTGGTTCGCCGGGATGCCCTTATTTTTGCCTAGGCCAGTCAACCTAGCGGGTCTCTTTTTATGCGTAGTATTTTTTAACTATGTCTGCGTTTACAGACTGTGGGAAATCTTCACCGTCCATAGTAGTAAGTATCATGGCACCTCCTGAAAATATTGTTTTGACTACAAATGGTCCTTCATATGTAGGAGTCCACTTGCCCCTAGGATCACCCTGTGGTAATATGATACGCTTGATTACCAAATCACCAGCCTAATATACCTTTGGCTTAACCTTCTTATTAAAAGCTTTGATCATCCGTTTCTGGTACATCTGGCCATGAAAAACTGCTGCTAACCTCTTCTCATCAATCAAATTTATCTGGTCAAGTCGAGTCTGAACCCACTCATCTTCATCCAAGCCTGCATCCTTCATGATTCTTAAGGAAGGGATCTGAACTTCAATGGGCAAAACTGCTTCCATACCATAGACTAGAGAGAATGGGGTTGCCCCTGTTGAAGTACGTATTGTAGTACGATAACCATGAAGAGCAAATGGTAACATCTCGTGCCAATCTTTGTAAGTGACAGTCATCTTCTGTAGAATCTTCTTAATGTTCTTGTTAGCAGCTTCTACTGCCCCATTCATCTTTGGACGATACGGAGAAGAGTTGTGATGCTTAATCTTGAACTGCGTGCAGAGATCAGTAATCATAGTGTTGTTCAGATTAGTGCCATTGTCAGTAATAATCCTTTCAGGGATGCCATACCTACATATGAGATTATTCTTAATGAATCGAGCCACCACATTCTTAGTAACAGATGCAAATGAAGCTGCCTCCACCCACTTTGTGAAGTAATCAATATCAACCAGGATGAAACGATGCCCATTAGAAGCAGTAGGCTTGATCTCACCAATCATATCAATGCCCCACATGGCAAAAGGCCAAGGAGCAGTCAACACATTCAATGGTGATGGAGGTATATGCACTTTGTCAGCATAGATTTGACACTTGTGACACGTTCTGGAATGTTGATAGCAGTCAGCTTCCATGGTAGACCAATAGTAACCTGCTCTCAATATCTTCTTTGCCATGGCATGACCACTAGAATGAGTGCCAAAGATCCCATCATGCATATCTTCCATAATCTCTGTTGCTTCCTTCTTATCCACACAACGAAGCAAAGTTGAATCATGATTGCGCTTGTACAAAATTCCATTGCTCAGGAAGAACTTGGCAGAAAACCTCCTCAAAAACTTCTTATCTTTGATAGATGCCCCTTCAGGGAATTCCTGAGCTTCAAGATATCTTTTGACTTCATAGAACCAAGGTATTTCCTCCGCTTCTTCAGTGTCAATCTCATTGCAGTATGCAGGCTTCTCAAATCTATCAATAGTAATCTTGGGAGCTTCATCATCCCAGCTAATCTCAAACATAGATGCCATGGTGGCTAATGCATCTGCTAACTGATTCTCTCTTCGTGGAATATGTCCAAAGGTAATCTCCTTGAAATGTGGGATCAAAGACAACACATACTCTCTGTAAGGAATGAGATTATCATGCTTGGTATCCCAATCTCCTTTAATCTGACTTACTACCAGGGCTGAATCTCCATACACGTCAAGGAACTGAATCTTCATATCAATGGCAGCTTTGATGCCCAGGATACATGCCTCATACTCAACCATGTTATTGGTACAATAGAAACAAAGTCTGGCAGTAATCGGGGTATGACAACCTTCAGGGGAACTGATCACAACACCAACACCATTACCAAGTGCATTAGAAGCTCCATCAAAAACCATAGTCCATCGGGATCCTTGTTCAGGTCCGTCATATTGTCCAGGTTCTTTGGTAATAATCATAATGTCTTCATCAGGGAACTCAAAACTCATTGACTGATAATCATCCACTGCTTGATGAGCCAAATGATCAGCTACAACACTTCCTTTAATGGCCTTCTGAGTAGTATACTGTATATCATATTCTGTTAAGATCATTTGCCATCTTGCTATTCTTCCGGAGAGAGCAGGTTTCTCGAATATGTACTTGATTGGATCCATCTTCGAAATCAATAAGGTAGTGTGAGTCAACATATACTGTCTTAGTCGGCGAGCAGCCCATGCCAAAGCGCAGCAAGTTTTCTCGAGCAGTGAGTATCTTGTTTCACAGTCGGTAAACTTTTTGCTAAGGTAGTATATTGCCTGCTCTTTTCGACCAGACTCGTCATGTTGCCCCAACACGCACCCCATTGAGTTGTCTAACACTGTTAAGTACATAATCAAGGGTCTTCCATCAACTGGTGGCATCAAAATGGGAGGTTCTAGAAGATATTTCTTGATTTCATCAAAGGCTGTCTGGCACTCATCATTCCACTCCATTACCTGATCTTTCTTCAACAACTTGAAGATTGGCTCACAGGTAGCAGTTAATTGGGAAATAAATCTTGCAATGTAATTCAATCGTCCCAAGAAACCTCTAACTTCCTTCTCAGTGCGGGGAGCTGGCATCTCTTGTATAACTTTCACTTTTGCAGGATCCACTTCAATACCTTTTCCACTGACAATGAAACCCAAGAGCTTACCAGATCTAACTCCAAAAGTACACTTGTTTGGGTTCAATATCAACTTGTATTTCTTCAACCTCTCAAACAACTTATGCAGATGATCAAGATGTTGTTCTTCATTTTGGGACCTGGCTATCATATCATCCACATACACCTCTATCTCATGATGAATCATATCATGAAACAAAGCTACCATAGCACGCTGATATGTTGCCCCGACATTCTTCAAACCAAATGGCATCACTTTATAGCAAAAGGTGCCCCACTGTGTAACAAATGTTGTCTTCTCCATATCTTCAGGTGCCATCTTGATTTGATTGTAACCAGAGAAACCATCCATGAAAGAGAATACTTTATGCTGAGCAGTGTTGTCTACCATAACATCAATATGAGGAAGTGGAAAGTCATCTTTGGGGCTGGCCTTGTTCAAATCCCTGTAGTCTACACACATACGTACCTTACCATCTTTCTTTGGTACCGGTACCACATTTGCAACCCACTGTGGATAAGAAGTCACAGCTAAGAACCCTGCATCAAATTGTTTCATCACCTCTGTTTTAATCTTCTCTGACATTTCAGGACGCATGCGACGAACCTTCTGCTTCTTTGGACGACAATCTTCTTTTACTGGTAAACGGTGAACCACAATGTCTGTATCCAACCCTGACATATCTTCATAGGACCAATCAAAGATCTCCACATAGTCATGTAACATCTGAATTAATCTGCTCTTAACACCATCCTCTAGTTCAGCCCCTATCTTGACTTCTTTACTGTTTTCATCAGTTCCCAAATTCACAACTTCGACTGACTCTTCATGTGGCTGTATAACTTTCTCTTCTTGTTGTAACAACCTAGCAAGCTCTACAGGTACTTCACAATCGTCCTCATTTCCATCTTCAGCTTGATAGATCGGATTCTCGAAATTATAATTGGCAATAGTAGAACTGTTATCAACAGTATCCAGAGTGGATGAGGATCTGCATTTTAGTGATGTGGGTGTGTGTAAGAACACATAGCTGATAAACAAAAATAAAAGAAAGACAAGGAACACAATATTTACGAAACGAAACGTCCACTGATTTTTATTGAATGAAGTATGCAGATGAAATGACATCCCGAAACAAGCATACCATTGTGCCCCGGGTAAGGCACAAGGCTTGAAAATTTAATTGTTCACGAAATTATAAATTTAAAAGTAACAACACGGTAATAGTATTTACTCCTGACTAAAGGAGATAGGAATAACATCTTCAGCTTTCCAATTATTGAGCCCATCACCCATAGTAGGAAAAATCCAAGCATCCAGGTTGTAGTCTTTATCATAGTCACCCACAACATTGATCTGATCTTTCATAATCCCTTGATTGGTAATACGAACAGCACGAGCACGGCGAACAACCTTCTGGGACTCTGCAGTGAAACCCAAACCAAATTTGTCAGACTTGTAAGGAATGTCAGGAAGCTGACCCCAAATAGTACAACCACCTTCATCCACCACTGCTCTAGAATCCTTGAGGGAGGCCATTGTAGGAGGTACTCTGGTGACCACAAGAACTTTTTTGACAACAGGAGGAGCTTCAAAATTATTAACAACCCAAGGAACTACCTCAAATGTCTGGCATGGAGTTTCAACATATTCACCTTCCACTTCAAGATATTTAAATGTGTTCACATGGCTAATCATATATCCGTCTTCTCCGTAAACGGTGACAACCTTTCCCTCTACTGGATATCTCAGCTTCTGATGTAAGGTGGAGGTCACAGCACCTGCCCCATGGATCCAGGGGCGTCCAAGCAAACAAGAATACGAAGGACGAATATCCATTACATAAAAGGTAACATTGAAGACCTGAGAACCTACTTTTATTGGGAGATCAATTTCTCCATGCACCACTCTTCTCGAGCCATCAAAAGCCTTTACCACTATATTACTGGGCCTCAACACAGCATCTTCAGGACTAAGCTTATTCAGAACTTCTTTGGGCAACACATTCAGCGAGGAACCATTGTCTATTAACACATGTGACAGGGTAGTGTCCCTGCATTCAATAGAGATATGTAGAGCCCTGTTATGATCCCTCTTGGCAGGAGTCAAATCAGCATCGGAGAAACCTAACCCATTATCATAGGTCAAGTGTGCAACACAATTTTCAAACTGGTCTACAGAAATCTCATTTGGTACGTGAGCAGTCTTCAAAAATTTAATCAAGGCTTTAGCATGAGCCTCAGAACACAACAGTAAAGACAACATGGAAATCTTGGAGGGAGTATGCCCCAATTGATCAACAACATCATAATCACTTTTGCGAATGATCTTCAATACTTCTTCAATCTGCTTAGAAAGATCATCAGCAGTTGGTGCATCAGCTTACACAGGTTCAATAACAGGACCTTTGCCCCGAGTATCAGCAGTGGAGGTAGTAGTTGGAGTAACTGTATTCTTGGAAGCAGTCGGAGAAGAGAAAACTCTTCCACTTCGCGTGATCTTACTAGATCCAGCAATATTGTCAACATCAAGGTTTTCATCAGCAACAAGTGTCTCAGCTAAGGGTTTCTGCTTAACACCATGAATATAAACATCGGAGCTATAATGCCAAGGCACTGCTTTATCAGAAGTGTACGGAATAGGACCAGGAGTGGTAATGATCATAGGAGCCACTCTAGCTTCAACAACAATCTTCACAGGGCCTTCAGCAGTAATCTTAATTGGACCCTTATGAGTGATTTTGACAGGGCCCTTGGAAGTAATCCTCACTGGCACTTTATCAATCATATCCATCTCTTCAACCTTCGCGCCTTGAGTTATGTGTTCAACCATACTCTCCACAGAAGGTGTCCTCTCAAACAATATGGTGTAATTGTCCATGAGGCGTTGAATACCGTCCTTCAACTTCCAGCAACTATCCGGTTTATAAGCACAATAGAAACAATCTTCATTACAACCTGGAAAGAACCCAGCTTGTACCAACTTCTTCTTAATAACAGACAATGGTGTAGTCACATCTGCAACTGAGGAAATTTGTGAAACTTCATCAATGGCATTAACAGTCTTTTCATGATTTGGCATGGGAGCAGTAATCACATTTGGAGTACCCGGAGGGTCAAACTCAATTTCTCCAGCATCAATCATATCCTGAATCTTATTCTTCAATATCCAGCAATTATTGGTATCATGTCCTGGGCAATTAGAATGATATGCGCATCGTGCATTAGGATTGTACCTGGGAGAGGTAACATTGGGGTTCTGAGGAGGGTCCTTCAAAGTGATGAGTTCACCCTTCAACAAGTGTTGCAAAGCTTGGGCCAGTGACATGTTGAATTTGGTGAACTGTCTTCTAGGCCTCTGCTGATTTCCCTGTGGTGGCTCTGGTGTTGCTGGAGTAGGATTGGAGATATGAACTGCACTCACAGATTGGTGCCTCCTATTACGATCAGGTTGACCATAAACAACATTTGACTCTTTCTTCCCACTAGGGGTCTTCTTTGTAGTACTTGATGAAGAAGAACCCACTTGAATCTTGCCACTCCTTATACCATTTTCTACGCGCTCTCCTGTCATTATCAACTCAGTAAAGCCAGATGATGAGCTTCCAATGAGATGACATAAAAAGGACCATTCAACGTACACATGAACATATCCACTAACTCTCTGTCAGTTAGAGGAGGTTGTACTCTACCAGCCAAATCTCTCCACTTCTGGGCATACTCCTTGAAATTCTCTTTAGCACCCATAGACATGCTTTGTAGTTGCATGCGAGTTGGTGCTAGATCAGCATTGTATTGATATTGCCTATAGAAGGCCTCAACAAGATCATTCCAATCACGAATGTTGACACTCTCCAATTGATAGTACCATTCCAATTGAGCTCCAGACAAGCTCTCTTGGAAGAAATGGATCCACAACTTCTTATCAGCAGTATGGGGTTGGATCCTCCGAACATAGGACCTCAGATGCAGCTTGGGACATGAAACACCATCATACACTACAAAAGTAGGGACCTTGAAACCAATGGGTATAACCACTCCAGATATCAAACTCAGGTCTTCAAAATCCAGCCCAGAAGACTTTTGCAATTCCATAACATCCATTCTATCCACCAGCATCTTGAACTTATCTTCATTAAGATCATGATAGTAATTTGCTTCAGAATCAGAGTCCCCCATAGTATTGTGGAGACTGCCTCCCTCTTTCTCAGACTCTTCAGCCTCATAATCTTCAACCTGTTCCTTGGTCTTGATAGGACCTCTGAACCTTCTTCCCATGTTGATTAGGCCTCCTGACCTTCTAGTCTTCTTGGTCTTCTTGGCCAGCAGTGTCTTCAATTCATCCTGCCCCTTGGACAAGTTCAGGATCAGCTCTTGGAACTGTGCATTTTGTGTCTGGAGATCTTTGACTGTTTGTTCAAGAGCCATTGCTGAAATAAACAGCGAGAAGATAAGATACCTGTACATAAGAAACCTGTGATGCAATGATATGGTGTGCAAATGCGTATGCAATGTTTTCAAGGACCGCAGGATTTAAATTTGCTTAAACATCCAAGAAAGTAAACTTTTATTAGTAATAAATTTGTTTGCCCCTTGGGCTTACAATAAAATGAAATAAATACAAAAGATGAGGTTTTAAGTCTCCCATGGACGTTTCCTCTTTGTGTTGAGGTATGAGTTGAGATTCCGCTCCTCGTGAAGTTGTTTTGTTAGCTCCAGGATTCTTTCTTAACTTGCTTTGTAATGAGTCTCAAAAGTATCCCTTTGCTCCTTCAACTGGATCCAGGACCTCTGTAAGTCTTCCATGTCAGTGGGCATGTCTGGGTGAAGGATGGTATAAGAAGTATCTCCTTCAGCAACAGGCTCCATAGTAACTGGCAGGATGGCAGGATATGGCATCATAAGAGTCTGAGCACGAGATCGCACCCATCTGAGATAAGCTTCCATAGGAATAGTGTACTTGGGCTCCAGAGTCTTGCTGTCAACCTTGTTCACTTTTCCCCATGCTCGTATGAACCTTTGACGGTAACCTTGAAGATCGTTGTCGTAGTCAAACACAATACCCTGAATTAACATGTCATGAGGACCATCACTCCGAGCATAGCCAAACTGACGTAAAGCTAAGGAAGGGTTGTAAGTAATGCCTCCTCTTATGCCTAGAAGTGGCACATTAGGGAATTCCCCACAACGGTCAATGATAGTAACATTCTCCATAGATCTAGAGCACCAATGAATATCTGCATGAGAAAGTGACATAATCCTCTTGGACCACCTAAACCCTTGTTCATTCTTCATCACCGATCGAGGAAGGTGAGAAATAAACCACCTAGATAGCAAAGGTATACAACACATCAGAGTTCTTCGTGCCTTCGTAGTACGAGTGTGGAGAGAATGTAAGATGTCTCCAAGTAATGTAGGCACTGGATTGTGACTCAGAAATATGTTGATGGCGTGAACGTCTATGAACTGATCTGGATTGGGGAACAACACTAAGCCATAAATCAACAAGGCTAAGATCTCCTCAAAAGCATCATAGCTCATAGCCTTCAAGAACATTTGAGCCTTCTCTATCAACCCCTTAGCAAGAATACCCTTAACTCCGCTTCTCGTTTCTAGAACAATGTCTGATTTCTTCAAATGTAGGGCTGCAACAATGACTTCAGGTTTAGGCTCTTTCTCTAAGCTTGTGAAGAGTCTCTGATCAAGGATAGGTATACCCAAAAGTTTGGAGAACTCTTCCATTGTAGGAACCAGCTGGTAGTCGGGGAATGTGAAGCAATAGTGCTTAGGATTAAAGAACTGAAACAAAACACTCATCATGTCTTCATTGAACCCTGAAATGACTAGATCTAGTAGGTGACCATGTTTCTTGATGAACTGAGAGTTTTCAGAAATTTGAGAGACCAACTCCTTAAGCTTAGGAGGTATTCCTATAAAGTTGATCCGGATAGTGTTCCTACGAGCAGAAGCCATGGCCTGCAACAAAGAACAAAGATAAATCCTTTGGTCCTTGAAATGGTTAGTGAAAATGCTATGCTTATGATGCATGATGATGTTATGATGTTATGCTCAATCACAAACATGTGGCACACACAAACAAGTCACACAACAACCCTAAGTTTGAAGGCTTGCATGAGGTTTAAAGGTAAGTACCCTCCCCTGAAGTTTAGTTGGTTCATCTTGTCCTATAAAGTAACCAGGTTCTAAGGGATATCAATATCATTGATCCTTCACAAGGGTGGTTGTTCAGTAGGCAACTTACTTGCCAACCAAAACCCTCCAAGTTTAGAATCTCAATGAGTGTAGCATCAAGTATCAACCAACTTCAGTCTTCACCAAATCCGGTTATCTCACTACTTTCTAAAGGCCAAGATGGGATAACTAGGGTTCTAAAAGTTAGTTAGTGCATTGACAACATATGGCAGCCTCATATTATCCTCAACTTTACTTAAGGAACATAAGCACCAACCAAGAAGTCACACTAACTATGGCCACCAGATCAACCATATCGGTATACGCCGTACAGTTTCCTTGGTCTATTTCCATTTACCTAAGATACACTAGATCCGGGTTAGGATCTTTTACACATAAGAGCCCAACAGATAAGTATAAAGCAAACAAGGAAAACAATTTTAAAGTGATCTAATTCCTAAGGGTATCCCTCTTTAATAAATCCCCAGCAGAGTCGCCAGTTCTGTAACACGGTGGGAGAACTGACTTTAGTTAAATGTTGCGGATAGCAAGAGTCGCCACCGACTTTTATTTTATCCAAAGGAAAAGGTATAAAAGAACAGGAAAGACCTTAAAAGATTTTTTGAGTTCGGGGGTAGGTTATGTAAAGGGAAGGTGTTAGCACCCTTTACATCCATGGTTATCTCTTAGTTACTTAGCTCACTTTAAACTGTTTTGAGAAGTGTAGTGTGTGATTAGAAATTTTCTTAAGTACTTTATAATGATCCATGTACGGATATATATAAAGACTTTGTTTTGAAAATTGTTTGAAATGTGAAGTGTTTTTGAAATGTTTTGAAAAGGTGAGCAAGTACATAAGAGGAACCTACCCTAAGTTAAATCTTTTCTGTTCTTAAATATCCTTTAAATGGTAAGACTATCCCTATTATTAAGGAATAGGTAGTCATTACCTTGGATGTTGTGAGGGACAAGTGAAGGGACATATGTGATTAGGCAACTGTAAGGTGTATTAGCAATTCGAAGGGACTTATCATCTTTTATTCGGAAAGGGACAAGATCTTTTACGAAGGAAACCATAAAGGGACTTGATCTTATAATGCTTTAAAGGGACAAGATGATATTAAATAAGATAAGGGACTTTGCTTTATACACCTTACTTGACCTTTTATTTAGGCAACATGAGAGGTATCCTTAAGAATGTGAGATGGCGATCAAAGATCGACTTATGTGTGTGCGTGTTCATGTTCATAATATTTATCTTAAAATTAGTGATCTAAATTCAATTTTAAATACAAACAAGTTTTCACACCCTATTTTACTAACCATGGCAGTTTAAATAAGTAATAAAAAAAATTCTACAACTATTACATAATTTACACAATTACATTATAATAAAATAATTTAAATAAATAAGCAATATAATAAATAAATAAAAAGGTTAGTAACAATAAATAAAATAAATATAAAAGAGGTTAGTATAATAATATAATATAGAAAACAAATTAAAAGTTCAAATTTAAATAAATAATCATTTTTTAAGAATTTTAAGAAAATAAATAAATAATAATAATTATATACTACTAAATATGATTAATAGTTAAATAAATAAATTATATATACATATTAGAAATATTTAATAATTATAAATATACAAGCATAATAAAACAATAAGAAATTAAAATTATAAAAAAAAATTAGGGTTTTGAATTGTCTTTAGGAAAAATAAATTATGGTTTATAATAAAAAATTAGGTTTTACATATAAAAATATTGAGGTTCTTTTAATTTATTATTCAATATAAAAAAAAATAAGTTATATATATATAATACAAATAAAATATTAATTTCAAACATATACAATCCTATTTTATTTATATTATTTTTATTAATTCATTATATACTATTTTAATTAAAATTAAAGAAAATAAAAAGAAATAGAAAACAATTAGGTTAACAAACAAAAAATTAGCAAAAACTCACCTGCTGGAGCCTGGGGTCGAACCCAGGTCTCCCAGCCTCCACCACCAGCCATCAACCAACTGGGCTGCGCATGCAGCGTGCTTATGGAACGACCCCTTGTGATAATATAATAAACCTGTTAATTAAATGAACTTTTGAACAAAAAAAGACTGACCAAGGGATCGAACCCTGGTCCTTTGGCTTCAACGCTTGCGTCCAAAACCAACTGAGCTACGCGCTCGTTGATGACATATAATGAAACAAATACATAATAAAATAAGTCTAATATTTGAATTGTATTTTCGCGCCATTCAGATCATCTTCTTCCTTGGAATTTCGCAGGTTTTCCTGCGAATTTTGTTGGGAAATCTCATGCGAATTTACCTGCGTACAGAAACCTACAAAATTCGTAACATCTTATATCCATACAATTTTGCCAAATTGATCATGCCAACATGATCAATACAGTTCATTCATCTTATTTATGTTATTAAAATGCATTTATATAAGCCGAATCAAGAAACCCCAATTCCAAGCTTGAAACCCTAACATGGCATTCTAATGTTTGGTCACGGTTTCTTCAATATTCTTGCCCAGAAATCTTCTAAACATGATAACAAACAAAGTTAGAAGCACAAAAACAATTGATAGTGGATAAATTAATGGAATCGAAAATCAAACTAAGAAGAAGAAGATGCGTTCGGATTCCATTATTCATGAGGTTATGGATGCTCATGAGGGTGCAAATAGTATCAAGGGAGTCCAGGGATCATGTCTATGTCCTTAGAATACCTTTAATCGCCCTGTAAGTATGAAACCGAAAATTGAAATTCTAAGGAAAATTTTGAATGTGCAAAGTGTTCTTGGAGGCTGCCAAAATCCGTCCTTAGGCTTGTGATGAGTTTGTGTACATATAGTGAATCAAATTAGGTCAGAAAAGATGGGCCTTATTCATGGATTTGAAGTTGCTTGGTATCAAAGAAATCTCATCACCATAATTGTCCAAAAATCCAATATTCTCTTGCTCTTTTGGTCTTACACGAATTTGGATAATATATAATCATGTTAAATGGCTTTGATGAATTTCTAGAAGAAGAATCAAATTTAAATATTGATTTTTTGATTTTATTTTGATTTAATATGTATTTAAATGGATAAAATTCAAATAAATATTAAATAAAATAAAATAAATCAGAAATTGCATGGGTTGGGTCGTGCTTGGTGTTTTTGTAGAGATGGGATAGCAATTTGGTGGGCTCATTTAGCAAAAATTTGATTTAAAGCCTTATTTGCTTCATAAGTTTCCCTAAAATTTCCCAACTTTGCAAGGGCACAAATCCTTCAATTTTAATGATATGAGGGTGTTCTTGGACATTTTGAAAAGCTTAAAGAGTCCTCTAACCAACCTCATTGGTCTCATGTCCATATATTTTACCATTCTCAAGTTATGCTCTTTGGAAGTTGTTGACTTTTTGTTGACTTTTAAAAGGACCTATAATGTCTTAGCTCATACCTTCCAAATGAAGCATTTTTGGGCTTGGCTTGTGAGACACAAAGTTGTAGAGAATTCAATTTCATTCAAAATGAGCTTTGGATGGAAAATTCTTGATGAAGCATGTGAAAGTTATGGCTGGTCAAAGTTCAGTTGACTTTTCCTGAGGAAACCCTAATTTAGAAACTCCTGATTCTTGATGATCTGAAATATCCTTGATGAATCATGATCAACCCTTGATCAAATGATGAATTTTACTTCATATACTTGATGTTGGCAAAAAATCATGAAGTTTGACTTTGGTTTGACCACAGTTGACCTCAGTTTGACTTTTTAACTGCTTTGACTGATTTTAACCTACTTGATCATCTGACTGAGCAAACCTTTGGGAAAAGTCTTGAAACTTGTCATGGGGATTCTTGAACACATATAAGATGTTATGAAGCTCACTTGAAGTCTTGGAAGTCCATTTATCCTGATTAAAGTCAAAACCCTAGTTTAGGATGCATTGCTTAGGAGGATGCATTGTCTGAGGGAATTGTCACATCTTCTGACTAATTGTGAACTTTGTGAACCTTGTGAACCTCATGAGATGTCTTATGAACATTGTGAACCTTGTGAACCTCTTGAGACACAATGACTTGTCTTGTGGAGGGCAAATTTTGGGGTGCAACAATAACATTCTCATGACCTAACATTAGGCATATGATCATCTGTGGAGGGTTTTGAGGCATCACAAGCTATGGCAAGGGTACCAATAGATTTGCTCATGTCCTATGAAGAGTCTACATTGCATTCACAAGTTTAAGATCATTCACAAAAGCCCAGAAAGTTGGAGGATCATCAGAAGAATCAAGCTAGGGAAAAGCTCCTACACAGTGATCCCAAATTAGGGTTTGAGTTTCAAGCATGAAAACCTTATGACTTTGGCCATTTCATTTGGGAAAAGTCCTTCATATGTTAAGAGGATCCTAGTGATGAAATTTGGTGAGAAAATTCCTTGTGGAAGTCAAGTATTTCTCCACTGTGAGATTTCAAGAAATCTAGGGCATGGCATGAAATTCAAGTATCCTCCAAATGCAAAAGACCATGAAACTTATTTTCAAGCTGTTTTATGGGCCAAGTATGATCACAATATTACAAATAATTTCCAAGAGTTGATTTTGCTCCAAGAATTTTGCCAATTTCGTGCATGAGAAGAAACACACCACATAAGAGGCAAAATTGCAAAATCATCAAAAAAGCATGTTACACTTATGACCAAAGATCAGGATTGATTCAAAACAAATCAAGGGATGGATTGAGGTCAGAATGTTCACTTGAAGGAAAGTTTGCACGTGAGAATGAGGCAGTCACACTTTTCATGCAATTTGGCCAATACACCTCAATCACACTCTCCATGCCACTCTTGGTGCAAAAACCATAGTCAGGTGTGAATGCTAAGCATATAAAAGAGAATCATGCCATAAATTCGTGTGGAGGCCCTCACATTTTTCAGATTCATACTTTCTTGCTCAATTGCATTTCTCTTCGAAACTCTTTCTTCAAGTAATCTCTTCACAAACTCTTCACACATTCTTCATCCTTGAACCTTAAGGATCATTTTGCTCACACTCCTGCAAGCTGAAAGTGAAGATTTATAGAGGTGCCATTCAAGAGCAAGAGCTTTCGGATTCCAATATCTAACCTCCCTCAAGCTTCCTCTTGCATTTATTTTGCAAGAGGAGATCAAAAGGAGTAGATCTGCAGCATCTGGAGCATTATCTTGGTGATTTCAAAGTGGTTCCATCTCAGGTATGCTTTGAAATCCATAGATCTAAAACTTGTGTTTATGGTATGCATTGTGATCTGTGAACATCACTGATGATTCTTCATTAATTAGTTTTTAAAATGCTTGAGAATTGAAGTTGTATTGTTGGTTTAAAGTTTCATAGTTAGAACTGTTTGTCTTTGATCCAGACTGTTCATTGATCCATTGTGAATTTCATGACCATATTTGAATTCAGCATGGCTTGTTTAGTTAATCTGGAGCTTTTGATTCATTTTAATGGAAGTTTGTTCATATTGATGAGTTTTCCGGTGCCGGAGCCCTAGCTCCGGTCACCGGATTCTGGCCATGTTCATCTGAGTTTTGTTGAAGAAGACGAACGCAGGACCATTGGATCTGGGATCTGGAGGGTTGAGAATGTGACAACGCATTAAAAAGGGAGGGTGTACCTCACGTGATTTCTGTTTTATAATTTAAACTGATTTAATCCATTTGTTTCGCACCTCACAATAACTGTCGTGTTCTCTCATTATGTCCAATCATTTTAATTACTTGTTTTAATAAGTTGACCAATC
Organism: Lathyrus aphaca; assembly: GCA_963966055.1. Classification (NCBI taxonomy): domain Eukaryota; kingdom Viridiplantae; phylum Streptophyta; class Magnoliopsida; order Fabales; family Fabaceae; genus Lathyrus; species Lathyrus aphaca. Next base: position 561,302,132 of record OZ014520.1, on the reverse strand, counting down.
TGAGGCGTTCACTTGATCTAATGGCCCATGTTTTTTCTGAATTTAATTGAATTTCCATCATAACTATTATAAGCTGCACTGGACTGAGTGGGCCTGGATGGCTATTCCCACCCCCTGACTTTGAGGCCCATTGAATTTGAACTGGAATTGGTTTCTATACGCACCTCCAGCCTCTTTCATTTATTTTAATTTCTTTTTTTTTCCATTTTATTGTCAGTTTGGTTTTTAATTTTTAAAATTAGTTTTAGGTTATTAAAAATTGTGAAAACATTCATGAAAGATCATTTGAGTTTTCTCTAATTTCTGATATTTTTATTTCCCATTTATTTTTTATTTGACTCGTGTAAATTAATTGTTCCTTGTAATTAATTCATTTTATTCCATTTTGAAGCATGCTGACTTGTCCATTTTCTATCTTGTTCATTATTTTGAATTTTTGGATGATTCTTTTTGCTATGGATTCATGAGGAGATGTAGTTTATGTGTGATTTTTGTTCTGATTTTTAGAAACTTGTTCAATTGATTTTGGTTTCTAACTTGTGAGTGAAGCTTCCTAACCCTAATTGATATTTGAACCATCATTTGACTTGTCAAGCTTCTGATTCTTTCTCCCTCCTTTTGGTATGTTGTTATGGTATGATTGAAGATCATTTGTGCAAGGTTGTGGAATTTTTGAATGCTCACTTGATTTGTTTTGAATTTTTGTTCTTGACTTGTCCCATTTTGTCTCCTTTGGATCATTTGTTCTCTCCTTAGCTTAGAAGGGCACTTGTGCCAACTTCTTCTTCTTGTTTAGAGCCTTATTAGGATATGGATACTTCTCTGATCTTGAGTTTTGGTATGTGCCTTGAGGAGTTTGTGTTTGGTTTCTTTTGAAGTCCTTTCATTCTTATGCATCTCCTTTGTTTATTTCTTCTCATGATGTAAATATTTGACTATGAGCCCTTCTTCTCTTCATCTCCCATGCTCCTTAGACACTTTTCTAACATGATTAGGGTTCTGGTCTTGCACCTTGAGTTTGTAATTTTATTATTTTGCTTTACATCTTGTCATGTTTGCTTTGTTTTGCCATAATGGTTCTTATTGCTTTGTTGAATTATGTGATTCTTTTCTCATTCTTGTGCTTCAAGCTTGTATTTGCATTGGGTGTTTATGCGTATGACTTCACTTCTGGTTGTATAGCTTTGGTTTGGCATGTTGTTCATTTTGTGTTGCCTTATACTTGTGTCACTAACCTTTTCAGGGGCTTAGGTAAGTGAGAGGTGTGGATGTGATTCCCACATCTCCAAATCTTATCTCTTCTCTTCTTATTATTATTTGTTCTAACCTTGTGTTTTGTTGGGCTTAGGCCTTACTTCTTCTCCTCCTCTTCTTCTTCTTCTTTTCTTTCCTTCTTCTTCATTAGGATAGAATTCAAACCTCACTAACCTAGGTTCATCTATGCATGATAACAATTAGGATGCTTAGTCCCCCTTAGATTCTTTTACCTTTGAGATCCTTTTGGTGCTCTCTCTCTCTCTCTCTCCTCATCTTCAAACTTAATTCTAATTCACTTTAATAAAGGTTGAGTCTTCTCATGTGACACGAGACTTTGCTATGAGATACTTGCACACGTTCCATTTCGGGGCGAAGTGTAAGTTATCCCTCGTGGTGGATAGGTCTTAGCATGAGATTACCTCACAAAGAAAAGCATAAAAAAACACTTCTTAACCAAAAACCACAAAAACACTTAATAAATGCCAGTAGGTCAGTGTGGTTGAGCCTTCACTTGTGGGACTAGATTTGGGGATTTCCTCCATAGATAGGTGTGCCTCTTGTGCATTCCATTTCGGGATGATGTGAGACGTACACATCCCACTGAGTAAGACTTAGGTACACTTACCTATGCCAACTTCAAAGCATAAACTCATAAAAAACACAAACCAACAATAAGCGTCTTTCCTGCGGGAATTCTTTTCTCATCTCCTTCATTCCGTCCGCGAACTTGCTCCTACTTGTCTTTTTGCAAGACGGTAACGCACTCGTCGTCCGAGCCTGCAACACCTGAGCATTGACATAGGCAGTTCAAGCCTTAAGACACAAGCAATCTTTTCTACCCCTAGTTAGGGGAACTACGACGACTCTGATCCTCATTGTCCAGATGAGGTACGTAGGCAGCGGGGTAGGGCCCGTTCGAGCACAATCTTTATTTTCCCTACATTTTTCCTTTTCATTTCTTTCTCAGTTCTCTTTTCGTTTCTTTTATCCTGTTCAGTTCATTTTCTTTGCAGCAACTTTCATTTCTTCACCCTTTGAAACAAATTTCTTTGCAAGCGTGGATCCCGTCGGGTACGGCGGACGATCTGGGGTACTAATACCTTCCCAGGTCGTAACCGACTCCCGAACTCAGTCTCTTTGGTTCGCAGGGCCCGTGTCCTTCCCTTTCGCTTCTTCTTGTTTGTGCAGCATTACCATTCCCGTTCCTTCGGGATAAAAATGCCTGGCTGGCGACTCTAACCTCTTTCCGCGCCACTTTCGCGTTTGTACCAGGATGGAAATCCGGGGAGCGACAGCTGGCGACTCTGCTGGGGACCTCATAACCAGATTATCTCTGGTTCCCTTGAGAGTCTCTCCTAGCGCTTGTTTGTTTCTATTTCTTTGGATGTTGATTGTTTGATGTTGTGTCTTGTATTTTACTGTTGTTTATTTATAGTTTTATTTACAGCTTTATTTACAACTTTCAGTATTTATTTTCCACATCATATATCATATTGGACTGTCTGGACTGGTTTTCTGTTTGGTGGGGTTCGGGTGATACTGTTTCTGAGAGATAAGCCAAATACCCGGCTTGAGTGCACCATATTATTAGAGTGGACATATTGTACTCACATGTGACATGATGAGTGGTGATGTGTTTCACACCCAGATTGCGACCGTCTTGGAAATATCCTGTGTGGGGATTTCCTCCACTTCGGGATAGGACCTTGATAGTTATGTGCATCTGGGGACCGATCATTGAGAACCTTTATGGAAACAACCCTCTCCAGTGGTGACAGTGGCAGACTACATTTCGTGGCAAACCCATTCGCACCCGAGGGTCCACTGGGGACTCACATAGGATGGCCTGGTTCTCTTATAGGAACTCAGTCAAAGCATCTGGTCGTATGACAATAGTACTGTATCCTATGAGATGAATGTACTATTGTTTCTCGATTTCAGCGCTCGAAGATGGGGACTTATAAGGGATGCTTGTTTTTCCCGGACTCTGCTGAGGCCTCCCTGCGTAGTATATAATGCCAAACCAATTCCTTGATTTGGTCATAAGCCATTTCTCGGAAATGGGGAAAGTATTAATTCTATTCGGCTTTGAGAGTCCGTGATGTTTGACCCGGAGCATACCCGTGAGATTGGGAGGGGTTTAGAGGTTTGCAGGAACCCTTGACCTCATCATACCCTCTTTACCGGTGCAATATTGTGTTCTGATATGGTTACTTTGATTCCGGAGTTCTTGAGTTTATATGGTTCTTGATCGGGTTTATCTGAGACTATCTGAGTGTTTGTGGGTTGTTATCCATAGAATTTGGGTTTCTGATCACTTGGCTTTGACATCCATAATCCAGACAGTCCCAGATTGATCATATGTCTTTGCATTTGCATTGCATCATTTCATCATTAATCATGTTTTGTTTTCATTCACAGGTTCATATCTTTGCTTCCTTTTTCGGTATCCTATTCAGAGATGGAAGATCCTCGCAAGCAGAACATTCATTTCAAGTTTTTCGACACTAAGGTTGGCCTGTTAAAGAAGATGGTGAAGTTGATCACGCCCAATCATGTGGAGAGGTTCAGGAAGGCTTACGAGAGTATTCTGGATGTGGTGGTAGAGTTAGATCCCTCTGAGAGAAGTGCCATTCACACCCTGCTTCAGTACTATGATCCTCAGCTTCGATGTTTCACTTTTCCTGATTTTCAGTTAGGTCCTTTGCTGGAGGAGTATGCTTTGATCTTGGGAGTTCCTGTTCGAGACCAGATTCTGTTCAATGCTGAGATGGTTAGACCTGCACCTGAAACAATTGCTAAGGCTCTTTATCTGAGCACTTTTGCTGTGAATTCTCTGACTATCATTAAAGGAGGTGTATCTGGGTTTTCTTTGGAGGCTTTGGTAAAGAAGGTGGAAGAGTTGGCTGTTAAAGAGGAGTGGGATGTTGTGTGTGCCATTTTGTCTCTTTCTATCTATGGCATCATTTTGTTTGCAGATATGGAGAAGTTCATAGACATGAATGCCATTCATCTGTTCTCGCTGAAGAATCATGTGCCTACGTTGCTCGAAGATTTGTATTACTCGGTGCACTACAAGACTGAAAAGAAAAGGGGAGGTTTAGTTCGTTGTTGTGCTCCTTTATTCCATATGTGGTTCATGAGGCACTTGCCTAGTACTGGTGTGTTTAGTGATGATACCTTGGTGTGGGCTCAGAAGTTGGAAAAGCTGTTTGCTAAGGATGTCAAATGGATTACTCAAAGGCTTCAGGGTGCACGTTTCATCACCAGTTGTGGGAGTTACCTTAGTGTACCTTTGTTGGGAGTGACTGGAGGGATCAATTACAACCCGATCTTGTTGAGAAGACAATTGGGATATGCCTTGAGAGAGGTATCAGAAGAGTTGAAGTTGACCCATGTTTTCTATTTCCCGGTGAAGGACAATATGCCTTTAGTGAGGAAAGCTGCTGGAGCTTGGAAGTGCACCAAAGGAGAAGGGATGGCTAGCTTTGGAAAATGCAACAATCAAACTTTCCCGGAGTATGAGGCTTGGCTGAAGGATAGAGCCAGAAGGGTATTGCTGCCATTCTCACCTCCAATTCCTGAGTCTAATGCCACTGTGTCTTTAGAAGAGTTCAAGAAGTTGGAAGCCCAGCTGTATGAAGTCAAGGTGGAGAATGTAGAAATGGTTAATTTGTATCACCTTGCCAACCGTGCCAAGAATGAAGCTGAAGAGAAATTACAGAAGATGCAGATTACCTTGGAGGCTAAAGAGAAAGAGTTTGCTGGAAGGGAAGCTCACTTTTAAAGACTGGGTCTAATGGAATCAAAGAGAGAAGCAGAATGAAAGAAGAATTCGAAGTCTCTCAAGGAATCTTGTCAGTCTATTGTCTAGTTGCAGGGCCAAAGGGAGCAGGAGTTGAAGAGATATAAAGAAAAGGAAGAGTTTTTCGAAGTGCAGATGACTTTCAAGAAAGAGGAGGTGGAACAAGCCCATCAGATTCGAAGGGAGAAGACTCAGCAGTTGGCAGATAGTCAGCAAGCCTTAGAAGCAGCACTTAAGGAGATTGAAGACCTCAAGTTGATGGCTGGAGTAAAGAAGGCTAGGTCTGAGCTGGGACTTAGTGAGGAAGGTTCAAGGTCTTCAGGGAGCAGTCCTGCTGTCTAGTTTGTTTTCTTAGTATTTGGATTACCTATAGACGTGTTGTAGGAATCTTGGTTGTTTGTTTTTATTTTTGAAAACTTGTACCCTACAGGGAATTCTGTTATTTTGCCTGGTAGGCTAATTTATGCAGTTTTATTCTGTGCATGCTGTTATGGTCTGAATCTGATTTCTATGCAAAGGTTTCTGAAAGTCGAGGATCAACAGCCATCTGTTTATCTTTGTTAAATACCGGAACCGGGGCATGAATGACCTGGAGTTTGAAAGCATAAACAATTGCATTGCATACATATCACCCTTTTCTTGTTTTGCAGGTGTGACTACAGGTTCTTAATGTCTTTTCTGTTTCAGGCACTATAGCTCCCAGAAAGGTTCGAGAGCAGCCGAGTGTACACAGATATCCCACAAGAGTCAACAGAGAAAGAGTCATGGATCAAATGCAGGCTGAGTTAGCTGACTTGAGAACCAGAATGGACAATTTTATGACCCTGATGATAGGAATAGGTCAGAATCAGGAACGTCTGCGTGAGTTGGTTGAAAATAATCAAGCCAGAAACAACGGGGCTGCTGATGGAGGTAATCGTAACGGTGCGGGCGCCCATCAGGTTGAGATCCCTGTGGCACAGCTAGGGGTCACCATTATCAATGATGGGCTGAACAATGTACAGATGGACGGTCAAGACGAACATTTTACGTTGCTGGACGAAGCGGAAGGCCAGGGGGTTGAAATGAACAGGAAATTTGAAGAGATGGCTGAGCAGATCAAGGCCATTCAATCTCAGAGCTCCTTGGGGTTCGACATTACTGACTTGGGCTTGGTTCCAGGGGTTAGAATCCCTTACAAGTTCAAGGTCCCAACTTCCGAGAAGTACAACGGCACATCGTGTCAAAAAACTCACCTCCAGTCCTTTGTGGGAAGGATTGCTGCCCATACTGAAGATGAGAAGCTATGGATGTACTATTTCTAGGACAGCCTGGTGGGGGCCTCCTTGGAATGGTATATGAAGCTAAGTAGGGTCAATGTTAAGAGCTGGAAAGACTTGGCAGAGGCTTTCGTGAAGCAATACCAGTACAATTTGGACATGGCTCCAAATCGCATTCAACTGCAGAACATGTCTCAAACTGCTAAGGAGGGGTTTAAAGAGTATGCTCAGAGGTGGCGTCAGCTCGCTGCCAGAGTGCAACCACCATTGCTGGAGAACGAGATGGCTGATATGTTCATGGGAACATTGCAAGGAGTGTTTATCGAAAGATTGGCGTCCTGTTCGGCTACCAAATTCAATGATATAGTAATTGCTGGAGAGAGGGTCGAGACTCTGTTAAAAATGGGAAAGATTCAGGATACCAGTGCGAGCAGCTCGAGTGGCGTAAGAAAAGCTTTCAACGGACCCCCGAGAAGAAGGGAAGGTGAAACTAATGTTGTGTTTGGCCGAGGACGGGGCCGAGGATATAGAAGATCGTATGAGCAAGTGGCAGCTGTCACTATGCCTTCCAGTCCTGTGCAGCAGGTACAGACTCAACCTCAACAACAACCACAACTACAGCCACAACGTAACAATTATCAACAAAGACCTTATCAGCCAAGACAAGCTCGTCCGGCTAATAGGGTTCTAGAAGCAATTCCCATGACGTACACTGCGTTGCTGCAGAGATTGCTGGACCTGAACTTGATACAACTGAGGACACTAGCACCACCACCACCTGGAGAGCTTCCAGTGGGGTACGATGCCAATGCTAGATGCGCTTTCCATTCAGGGGCACCCGAGCACTCAACTGAGAAGTACAGGGCGCTACAGCACAAAGTTCAAGATTTGATAAACTCCAAGGCGATTAACTTCGCACCACCACCAAATGTTACTTCAAACCCTATTCCGAATCATGGAGGGGCTAGAATAAATGCTGTTGATAGTGGAGAGAAGTTAAGTCTGATTCTGAGCATAGAAGAGGTGAAGACTCCGTTGTTGATGGTGAAAGAAAGGCTGTTAAGAGGACAAGTGTTTCCGGGATGCATTTCTGATTGTGAGAAGTGTTTGAATTCAATGAATAGGTGTGAAGACCTGAAGGTGGGGTTGCAGAATCTGATTGATGAAGGCTTATTGCAGTTTGACAAAGTTGATAATGAAGGTGATTGTGTGTCCACTATAACCATTTTCTATGATCCACCTGAGATGCCTGCTAAAAGAGAACCTGTGACTATTTATGCTCCTGAAGTTAGTCCTGTTACTATCACTGTTCCTGGGCCTGTTCCTTATACAGATGATAAAGCCATCCTGTGGCATTACGGCTCAGATGTTTATGTTGAAGGACAGAAGGTCGAGAGTAAGCCAATTGCTATTGACCCGACTGTAGTGAACGTCGGAGGAGTTGGAGGTTTTACGAGAAATGGTCGTCTTTTTGCTCCCCCAGTTCTGAGAGGAGATCCCGAAGCTGAAGCTGCTGCAAAAGCTAAAGGAAAGCAAATAGCGACTGAAGAAACGACAACTCCTGCTGCTGGACAGGGTACCTTTGAGAAGTAAGTGGAGGAATTTATGCGGATAATAAAGAAGAGTGACTACAAGGTAGTTGAGCAGTTGAACCATACGCCGTCCAAGATATCAATTCTGTCTTTGCTGATGTGTTCTCCAGCACATAGAGAAGCCTTGCTGAAAGTGTTGCAGATGGCATACGTTCCTCAAGAAATAACTGTTAATCAACTGGAAGCTGTAGTGGGCAGTGTGAATGCAAGCCACGGGTTAGGCTTCACAGATAGAGACCTTACGTCAGAGGGCCGTAACCATAACAAAGCACTGCATATTACTATGGAGTGTAAAGGTGCTGTTTTGTCGCATGTCCTGGTTGACACAGGCTCTTTTCTTAACGTACTCCCGAAGAAAGCCTTAATGAAGTTAAATGTTGATGGTATTATCCTGCGACCCAGTGATCTGATAGTGAAAGCTTTTGATGGGTCCAGAAGGTCGGTGTTCGGAGAAGTTGAGTTACCTGTGAAAATAGGGTCTCAAGTATTCAAGAGAACATTCTACGTCATGGACATTCAGCCCGCGTACAGTTGCTTGCTGGGACGTCCTTGGATTCATGCTGCCGGAGCAGTAACTTCCACTTTGCATCAAAAGCTAAAGTACGTGGTTGATGGCCAAGTAATCACTGTGTGTGGAGAGGAAGACATGTTTGTGAGCCATTTATCAACTTTCAAATATGTGGAGATGGACGGAGAGATCCACGAGACGCTGTGTCAGGCTTTCGAAGCAGTTAATGTCAGCATTTTGACTCCGGTAGAGAGGAGTAATGAGAAAGAGGGTACATCCATTCATTCCTACAAGCAGGCTAAGGAAGTGGTTCAGTCAGGAAGCGCCCAAGGCTGGGGCAAGTTGCCGGAATTAGAGAAGAAAGATGACAAGTTTGGGCTTGGTTATCAACCTGATGGGTCCAATTGGCCTCCAAGTGGTAAAGCTATCACTTTCACAAGCGCTGGGATGCTCGACCACAACCATATCTGTGCAACAAGAGAAGATGGAGACAGTGACTGCAACTGGGACAACTGGATACATCCGTGTGCACCTGGAGAGGAGCTAAAGAACTGGTCTGCTGAAGACATTGTCCAAGTTACCTGGCAATCAGAGTAATTTGTTTGTTTCCTTTTCTTATCATGTTGCATTGTCAAATCCTGCACTCTGCCCAAGGTGCAAGGATTCATTGTAGGGCCACCATGCTTTGAATGCATTTATTTTACCATGAAATAAAGGACATTTTTCAGACAAATTGTGTTCTCTTTCTTTCGTTTTAAATTTTTCACAAAAAATAAAAATGGCTATGAGTTTTCCTTTTTGTTTGCGTGTTTGCGTCCCTCTTAAAAAATAAACAGATTCTGAAATAAGCACATCATCTGTGCAGTGTTGATCATCCGGATTCTAGTGATAACGTTCCTGCTATGACCACGCATGACTTTGATCATCCTATCTACCAAGCTGATGAAGGGGTTGAGGAAGACTGTGAACTCCCTGAAGAATTGGTCAGGTTGTTGAAACAAGAGGAAACGGTCATTTAGCCTCATCAGGAAGAAATAAAGATCATCAACATCGACACTGAAGATGTGAGGAAAGAGATCAAGATTGGGGACAGTCTGCAGGCCGAAGTAAAGAAAGAGCTGATTGGTATGCTGCGTGAATATGTGGATATCTTTGCCTGGTCGTTTCAAGATATTCCAGGGTTGGATACTGATATTGTTGTGCATAAGCTACCATTGAGAGAAGACTGTCCTCCTGCGAAACAGAAGCTGAGAAGAACTCGTCCTGACATGGCGATGAAGATTAAGGAGGAAGTTCAGAAGCAATGGGATGCCGGATTCCTTGCCGTAACTAGTTATCCACCTTGGGTAGCTAACATTGTACATGTACCAAAGAAGGACGGCAAAGTCCGGATGTGCGTTGACTACCGGGATCTAAATAGAGCGAGCCCAAAAGATGACTTTCCATTACCTCACATTGATGTGCTGGTAGATAACACTGCTCAATTCTCAGTATTTTCCTTCATGGATGGCTTCTCCGGGTATAATCAGATTAAGATGGCGTCGGAAGACATAGAGAAAACAACGTTCATTACCCCGTGGGGTACATTTTGCTACAAGGTGATGCCCTTTGGTTTGAAGAACGCCGGGGCAACGTATCAGCGGGCTATGGTCACATTGTTCCACGACATGATACACAAGGAGATAGAGTGTTATGTGGACGATATGATTGCTAAGTCCCGAGACGAAGAAGAGCATCTGGTCAATCTCAAGAAGCTGTTTGATAGACTGATAAAGTATAAGCTGAGGTTGAATCCAAACAAGTGCACTTTTGGAGTGCGTTCCGGGAAACTGCTGGGTTTTATTGTTAGCCAGAAAGGAATTGAGGTGGATCCTGCAAAGGTAAAAGCAATACAAGATATGCCTGCACCGAAAACGGAAAAAGAAGTGCGCGGGTTTTTAGGGAGGTTGAACTACATTTCACGGTTCATATCTCATCTAACGGCCACGTGCGAGCCAGTATTCAAATTGCTAAGAAAAGAGCAAACGGTCAGGTGGAATGAGGATTGTCAAAGAGCCTTTGATAAGATAAAAGAATATTTGTAGACACCTCCGATTCTAATGCCTCCAGTTCCAGGACGGCCGCTTATCATGTACTTGACTGTGCTAGAAGGGTCAATGGGGTGTGTTCTAGGCCAACATGACGAGTCTGGTCGAAAAGAGTACGCTATTTACTACCTTAGAAAAAAGTTTACCGACTGTGAATCTCGTTACTCACTGCTCAAGAAAACTTGTTGCGCTTTGGTATGGGCTGCTCGCCGACTGAGACAGTACATGTTGACTCGTACCACACTGCTAATTTCCAAAATGGATCCTGTCAAGTATATCTTTGAGAAACCAGCGTTAACCGGAATGGTTTCTAGGTGGCAAATGATTTTAACAGAGTATGATATACAGTATACTTCTTTGAAAGCCATCAAAGGAAGTGTATTGTCAGATTACCTTGCACAGCAACCTCTTGAAGATGACTATCAGCCAATGAAGTTTGATTTCCCTGACGAGGACATCATGTACCTCAAAGCAAACGATTGCGAGGAACCACTTCCGGAGGAGGGGCCAGACCCTGAATCCAAATGGAAGTTGATGTTTGATGGGGCAGTTAATATCAACGGGCGTGGAGTTGGTGCCGTTCTTATCACTCCTGAAGGTGTTCACTTTCCCTTCGCTACCATAATCACTTTTGGCTGCACCAGCAATGAAGCGGAATACGAGGCATGCATAATGGGAATATAGGAGGCTATTAATCTTCGGATTAAGACCCTCGATATATTCAGAGATTCAGCCCTCGTTATTAATCAAGTTACCGGCAAGTGGTATACGCATCAAGAACACTTAATTCCTTATAGGGATTATGCCAAGAAACTGTTGACGTTCTTCATAACGGTTAAGCTGCAGTACATACCACGTGATGGGAATCAATTTGCCGATGCATTGGCTACTCTTTCTTCGTCCATCAAAGTCTTGTGTTGGAATTATGTACCCAGAATTGACATTTCCAGGCTTAACGCACCAGCTCATGCTTTCTCTGTAGACGCAGTGTATGAGGAGAAACCTTAGTATTTTGATATCAAGCTCTTCCTGGAAAAGCAAGAATACCCAGCAGGGGCATCATCCAACGACAAGAAGACCTTAAGGCGACTTGCTGCCAGTTTCTTCTTGAATACAGATGGGGTTTTGTATAAGAGGAACTTTGACATGGTCTTGCTCAGATGCGTGGATAGACACGAAGCAAGCCTGTTAATGCAAGAAGTCCACGAGGGATCTTTCGGTACTCATGCAGGAGGGTATGCTATGGCAAATAAGTTGTTGAGATCGGGGTATTATTGGATGACAATGGATGCAGACTGTTGTTCATACGCCCGTAAGTGCCACAAGTGCCAAATTTATGCAGACAAAGTGCATGTTCCTCTAAGCCCGCTCAACGTCATGTCATCTCCTTGGCCCTTTTCTATGTGGGGCATTGACATGATCGGGAAGATAGAGCCTACTGCTTCAAATGGTCATCGCTTCATCTTGGTGGCGATGGATTACTTCACTAAGTGGGTTGAAGCAACATCTTATGCCAATGTCACTCGTCAAGTGGTGGCCAGATTTTTGAAAAGAGATATTATTTGCAGATATGGAGTGCCCGAAAGAATCATTACTGACAATGGTTCTAACTTGAACAACAAGATGATGGCAGAGTTGTGTCGGGACTTTCAGATCCAGCATCACAATTCTTCTCCTTACCGACCAAAGATGAATGGTGCGGTAGAAGCGGAAAATAAGAATATCAAAAAGATTGTGCAGAAGATGGTTGTCACTTACAAAGATTGGCATGAGATGTTACCATTTACGCTGCATGGGTACCGAACGTCAGTCAGGACGTCAACTAGGGCAACTCCCTTCTCATTGGTATATGGTATGGAGGCAGTCTTGCCTGTTGAGGTAGAAATTCCTTCATTGCGTGTAATGATGGATGTGAAGCTTGATGAGGCTGAATGGGTACGTGCTCATTACAATCAGCTATGTCTAATTGAGGAAAAGAGATTAGCGGCTATCTGTCATGGTCAGCTTTATCAGAGGAGAATGAAGCGAGCATTCGACCAACGAGTACGTACTCGTGAGTATCAAGTGGGAGAGCTTGTGCTCAAGAGGATCATTCCTCCAGGTTCAGATCACAGGGGCAAGTGGACCCCAAACTACGAAGGACCATTCATAGTGAAGAAAGTTTTCTCAGGCGGAGCATTGATGCTCACCACTATGGATGGAGAAGATTTCCAATCCCCTGTTAACTCAGACGCAGTTAAAAAATACTTCGCATAAAAAGACCCGCTGGACACAAAAACAGAATTAAAGTCCAGGCAAGAAAAGGGCATCCCGGCGAGCTAAAAACAGAATAAAAAGCTCGGGCAAAAGTTAGGGAAAATAAAAAAAATGTGTACACCCGCTGAGTTGAAAAGCCACATTGGACAGCTCAGGCAAAAAAAAAGGGTATCCCGGTGGATTGAAAACCCGAAAGGGAGATCCATGCAAAACAAGGGAATAAGCGAACAACTGCGATCCGAGTAATCTGAACCAAATCATCGTTTCGTACAGCCTGACCATATCAAAAGGATAGGAATCAGTCCCCTCATCTTCTCAGAAAGCAAAGGCAAGAATGGAGAGTTTTGGAGACATGTTGGTCATAGCAGAAAGGGAACTCATTGGGATGCCGTGTCCATTGCCATTAGGATAGTTTATTTTCTCAATTTTATGGTAGCTACCTCTTTCCAGATGGTTGCTTCCTGATGTAAAGACTTTGCATATTCAGAGGCCTTTCAATAAAAGAATATTCAGTAAAAAAAAGCTGTGTTGTGTTTATCTTTTGTTTGCAAAAATGTCCTGAATTTTTGGTAAAAAATAGCATTGCATCTAAAACATGGTGATTTGTTTTCTAAAAGAAAATGACATTGCAGGGAAACATTTGAAATCCTTTTTGAGCGTCGGGTGACGATGGATGAACAAATCATACCATGCAAGTCCCCGGGGCACATATGTGTTTTCTGTTGTTGCAGGTTTTGCAGGATGGCGTCACATTCTCCCAAACAGATTTTCCCCAGCTGAGTCATAGCAGTTGGAGTCCCCAAGCAGTGTATTTTCCCACAAGTGGAGTATGCCCATCAGGATGCTGAATGCCTGATTTCCCCACAGAGGTCATATTTGGGTCTCATTCCCATCAGTGAAATTTTCCCCAGAGAGGTCGCCAATTTATTTTTGGCCAATATGATGATACAAACAGTTATTCATCCCCCTAACCAGAGTTAAGTGTCAAAGCATCTTGACTTGGTTCTCCTCTGCAGAGTTGGGATTCTTGTTGCCATTCAGGCATTTGTTTGATGCTCGTCTGCACGCCCCATCGCTCGTCTATGTTTGATATTTATTGCCGCTCGTCTGCATTTCCCAACACTCGTCTGTGTTTGATGGTTGCTTATTGCTCGTCTGCATTTCTCAACACTCGTCTGTGTTATCACCTTGGTATTGCTCGTTTGCTTTCCCCAGCAGTTTCCCAGGGCTATGTTTGCAGTTGCTCGTCTGCATTTTTCAACACTCGTCTGTGTTTGATATTTGGTTGATGCTCGTCTGCATTTCTCAACACTCGTCTGTGTCCATGATTGGTATTGCTCATTTGCTTTCCCCAACACTCATATGTGTTTGGTATTTACTGTTGCTCGTATGCATTCTCCAGCACTCATCTGTGTTTGTTATCTGTTTGAAGCTCGTCTGCATTGTTGGGATACTCGTCTGTATCATCCCTTACACTCGTTCGTGTTAGCTTATATCCGTATGTGTTGATCTGATAATTACCCTGATAATCGTCTGTATTGCTAGTACAAATGCTCGTCTGTGTTTGAATTTATGTTATTCGTCTGTACTAGTAGATGGTATTCGTCTGTATCATCGCCTGGAGCGCTCGTCTGTGTTTCTTAGATCATCGTCTGATATTCGTTTGTATCATTGGCTTATGGCACTCGTCTGTGTTTTCTCTTGATGATCATCTGATACTCGTCTGTGTTGAAGAGGTTTGAAGTCCTGACGGTGGGATTAAACGTCAAAATGGTTACCGGTCCTGGCGTAACAGGTTATCCGAAGGAGGTTCGTCTATCTCAGACACCACTTATCTACGCAAGATTTGTGAAGAGGGTTCGTCCAATCCTAATGTCACACCTGGCGTAACAGGTTATTTGAAGAAGACTCGTTTGTCTTAGACCATATATCTATGAAGGATATATGAAGAGGGTTCGTCTATCCTGATTATGCATGTCTATCCCACAGACTTAAGTGCATCACCGGTCCTGGCGTAAAGGTTTATCCGAAGGAGATTCGTCTGTCTCAAGTCATGAGGGCTAGTATGTCCAGTTCCTGGCGTAACAAGATTGTTCGAAGAAGACTCGTTTGTCAAAGTATTATGATTCCAGATAACAGTTTCAACTTGGAAGGAGCTCGTCTGCTTTCTCTCCACTTCAGTCACCAAAGCGTCATTTGGTTGGGTTTATTTCCCAGTTCTTGCATTCTCCATCAGAGTGCAAATTTCAGGTCTTCTTGGTATTCAACCACAGTTTATCTTGAACGGTCGATAGCCCGTGCTACCGTCCTTTTCAGATTAACAGTTGTTTGAATAAGGGCAGCTGTAACACCCCAAATT
Source organism: Lathyrus aphaca (assembly GCA_963966055.1). Classification (NCBI taxonomy): domain Eukaryota; kingdom Viridiplantae; phylum Streptophyta; class Magnoliopsida; order Fabales; family Fabaceae; genus Lathyrus; species Lathyrus aphaca. Next base: position 561,287,009 of record OZ014520.1, on the reverse strand, counting down.
TTCCCTCTTCTTTTTAAGCATCATATCACATCATATTCATCATAAGTATATCATGTTCTTGGCATCTTAGCATGGAAAGATGAGGCATAATATTCTCATGACCTAGCATTAGGCATATGATCATCTGTGGAGTCTACATTGCATTCACAAGTTTAAGATCATTCACAAAAGCCCAGAAAGTTGGAGGATCATCAGAAGAATCAAGCTAGGGCAAAGCTCCTACATAGTGATCCCAAATTAGGGTTTGAGTTTCAAGCATGAAAACCTTATGACTTTGGCCATTTCATTTGGGCAAAGTCCTTTATATGTTAAGAGGATCCTAGGGATTAAATTTAGTGAGAAAATTCCTTGTGGAAGTCAAGTATTTTTCCAGTTGCTTGTAAATGAAGAAACTGGTCAACCGTGCATTCTAAAAGTCAACTGTGAGGTTTCTAAGGGTCCAACCCCATTTTTCAAGTCAAGGGATGTTCTTGTAACCTTATAAGAGGTTTGGCAAGATCAAAGATCAAGAATCATGAGGTTTTGAGGTGTTTTGCAAAATTGGCATATGCTTGGTCTTGAAAAATTCCATATTTAGTAACATTTTGCCCTAATTTTCAAGTAAGCTTAACTTGGTGAAAAAAGCTTCAAATGGACCAAAACCAAACATGAAAGTTGAAGATCAAAGCCTCCCATTTTCAAAAAGTACAAGAGCATTTTCATAGCCCTCATGGTTAGAGAGATAGGCCCTTCGAAAATTTCAAAAAATCTAGGGCATGGCATGAAATCCAAGTATCCTCCAAATGCAAAAGACCATGAAACTTATTTTCAAGCTGTTTTATGGGCCAAGTATGATCACAATATTACAAATAATTGCCAAGAGTTGATTTTGCTCCAAGAATTTTTCCAATTTCGTGCATGAGAAGAAACACACCACATAAGAGGCAAAATTGCAAAATCATCAAAAAAGCATGTTACACTTATGACCAAAGGTCAGGATTGATTCAAAACAAATCAAGGGATGGATTGAGGTCAGAATGTTCACTTGAAGGAGAGTTTGCACGTGAGAATGAGGCAGTCACACTTTTCATGCAATTTGGCCAATACACCTTAATCACACTCTCCATGCCACTCTTGGTGCAAAAACCCTAGTCAGGTGTGAATGCTAAGCATATAAAAGAGAATCATGCCCTAAATTCGTGTGGAGGCCCTCACATTTTTCAGATTCATACTTTCTTACTCAATTGCATTTCTCTTCGAAACTCTTTCTTCAAGTAATCTCTTCACAAACTCTTCACACATTCTTCATCCTTGAACCTTAAGGATCATTTTGCTCACACTCCTGCAAGCTGAAAGTGAAGATTTATAGAGGTGCCATTCAAGAGCAAGAGCTTTCGGATTCCAAGATCCAACTTCCCTCAAGCTTCCTCTTGCATTTATTTTGCAAGAGGAGATCAAAAGGAGTAGATCTGCAGGATCTGGAGCATTATCTTGGTGATTTCGAAGTGGTTCCATCTCAGGTATGCTCTGAAATCCATAGATCTAAAACTTGTGTTTATGGTATGCATTGTGATCTGTGAACATCACTGATGATTCTGCACTAATTAGTTTTTAAAATGCTTGAGAATTGAAGTTGTATTGTTGGTTTAAAGTTTCATAGTTAGAACTGTTTGTTTTCGATCCAGGCTGTTCATTGATCCATTGTGAATTTCATGACCATATTTGAATTCAGCATGGCTTGTTTAGTTAATCTGGAGCTTTTGATTCATTTTAATGGAAGTTTGTTCATATTGATGAGTTTTCCGGTGCCGGAGCCCTAGCTCCGGTCACCGGATTTTGGGCATGTTCATTTGAGTTTTGTTGAAGAAGACGAACGCAGGACCATTGGATCTGGGATCTGGAGGGTTGAGAATGTGACAACGCATTAAAAAGGGAGGGTGTACCTCACGTGATTTATGTTTTATAATTTACACTGATTTAATCCATTTGTTTCGCACCTCACAATAACTGCCGTGTTCTCTCATTATGTCCAATCATTTTAATTACTTGTTTTAATGAGTTGACCAATCTGAGGCGTTCACTTGATCTACTGGCCCATGTTTTTTCTGAATTTAATTGAATTTCCATCATAACTATTATAAGCTGCGCTGGACTGAGTGGGCCTGGATGGCTATTTCCACCCCCCTGACTTTGAGGCCCATTGAATTTGAACTGGAATTGATTTCTATACGCACCTCCAGCCTCTTTCATTTATTTTAATTTCTTTTTTTATTTCCATTTTATTGTCAGTTTGGTTTTTAATTTTTAAAATTAGTTTTAGGTTATTAAAAATTGTGAAAAAATTCATGAAAGATCATTTGAGTTTTCTATAATTTCTGATATTTTTATTACCCATTTAATTTTTATTTGACACGTGTAAATTAATTGTTCCTTGTAATTAATTCATTTTATTCCATTTTGAAGCATGCTGACTTGTCCATTTTCTATCTTGTTCATTATTTTGAATTTTTGGATGATTCTTTTTGCTATGGATTCATGAGGAGATGTAGTTTATGTGTGATTTTTGTTCTGATTTTTAGAAACTTGTTCAATTGATTTTGGTTTCTAACTTGTGAGTGAAGCTTCCTAACCCTAATTGATATTTGAACCATCATTTGACTTGTCAAGCTTCTGATTCTTTCTCCCTCCTTTTTGTATGTTGTTATGGTATGATTGAAGATCATTTGTGCAAGGTTGTGGAATTTTTGAATGCTCACTTGATTTGTTTTGAATTTTTGTTCTTGACTTGTCCCATTTTGTCTCCTTTGGATCATTTGTTCTCTCCTTAGCTTAGAAGGGCACTTGTGCCAACTTCTTCTTCTTGTTTAGAGCCTTATTAGAATATGGATACTTCTCTGATCTTGAGTTTTGGTTTGTGCCTTGAGGAGTTTGTGTTTGGTTGCTTTTGAAGTCCTTTCATTCTTATGCATCTCCTTTGTTTATTTCTTCTCATGATGTAAATATTTGACTATGAGCCATTCTTCTCTTCATCTCCCATGCTCCTTAGACACTTTTCTAACATGATTAGGGTTCTAGTCTTGCACCTTGAGTTTGTAATTTGATTATTTTGCTTTACATCTTGTCATGTTTGCTTTGTTTTTCCATAATGGTTCTTATTGCTTTGTTGAATTATGTGATTCTTTTCTCATTCTTGTGCTTCAAGCTTGTATTTGCATTGGGTGTTTATGTGTATGACTTCACTTCTGGTTGTATAGCTTTGGTTTGGCATGTTGTTCATTTTGTGTTGCCTTATACTTGTGTCACTAACCTTTTCAGGGGCTTAGGTAAGTGAAAGGTGTGGATGTGATTCCCACATCTCCAAATATTATCTCTTCTCTTCTTATTGTTATTTGTTATAACCTTGTGTTTTGTTGGGCTTAAGCCTTACTTCTTCTCCTCTTCTTCTTCTTCTTCTTTTCTTTCCTTCTTCTTCATTAGGATAGAATTCAAACCTCACTAACCTAGGTTCATCCATGCATGATAACAATTAGCATGCTTAGTCCCCCTTAGATTCTTTTACCTTTGAGATCCTTTTGGTGCTCTCTCTCTCTCCTCATCTTCAAACTTAATTCTAATTCACTTTAATAAAGGTTGAGTCTTCTCATGTGACACGGGACTTTGCTATGAGATACTTGCACGCGTTCCATTTCGGGGCGAGGTGTAAGTTATCCCTCGTGGTGGATAGGTCTTAGCATGAGATTACCTCACAAATAAAAGCATAAAAAAACACTTCTTAACCAAAAACCACAAAAACACTTAATAAATGCCAGTAGGTCAGTGTGGCTGAGCCTTCACTTGTGGGACTAGATTTGGGGATTTCCTCCATAGATAGGTGTGCCTCTTGCGCATTCCATTTCGGGATGATGTGAGACATACACATCCCATTGAGTAAGACTTAGGTACACTTACCTATGCCAACTTCAAAGCATAAACTCATAAAAAACACAAACCAACAATAAGCGTCTTTCCTGCGGGAATTCTTTTCTCATCTCCTTCGCTCCGTCCGCGAACTTGCTCCTACTTGTCATTTTGCAAGACGATAACGCACTCGTCGTCCAAGCCTGCAACACCTGAGCATTGACATAGGCAGTTCAAGCCTTAAGACACAAGCAATCTTTTCTACCCCTAGTTAGGGGAACTACGACAACTCTGATCCTCATTGTCCAGATGAGGTACGTAGGCAGCGGGGTAGGGCCCGTTCGAGCACAATCTTTATTTTCCCTACATTTTTCCTTTTCATTTCTTTCTCAGTTCTCTTTTCGTTTCTTTTATCCAGTTCAGTTCATTTTCTTTGCAGCAGCTTTCATTTCTTCACCCTTTGAAACAGATTTCTTTGCAAGCGTGGATCCCGTCGGGTACGGAGGACGATCTGGGGTGCTAATACCTTCCCAGGTCGTAACTGACTCCCGAACTCAGTCTCTTTGGTTCGCAGGACCCGTGTCCTTCCCTTTCGCTTCTTCTGGTTTGTGCAACATTACCATTCCCGTTCCTTCGGGATAAAAATGCCTGGCTGGCGACTCTAACCTCTTTCCGCGCCACTTTCGCGTTTGTACCAGGATGGAAATCCGGGGAGCGACAAGTAGAAGTTCATCCAAAGAACGGGGAGGCTCTATCCCGACTTCTCTGTTGAGTTTCCTGTCGGGGAGAAGTCCCTTATCAAGGAGGTATTTTTTCATGTAGTCGGTCGTATTTACCTCAACGGCTTCCTGATTGAATCTTTCGATGTAAGAACACAGTGTTTCGTTCTTTCCATATATGATGGCCTCAAGTGCGACCTTTGTCTTTGGGCGACGCCAGGACGCTGTAAAGTGCCTTGTGAACACTGACCTCAGGCTTCTCTAGGAAGTGATGGATTCTGTAGCCAAGCCTTTGTACCATATCATGGCCTCTTTTCTGAGTGTTGTGGAGAACAATATGCACTTGATGTTTCCCCTGACGTCATTGTGGTAGTCAAGCATGGCGTTGATGTTATCAACGTGGTCATCCGGGTTGGCAGTCCAGTCGTGCATTGAGAGGTTATGGGGTTTCTCCATGCCCGCGGGGAGCCAGGTCTCCATGATGGCCCGAGAAAGTCGGCAACATGGGTCTTCCCCGTCGCTCCTCAAGGGTGAGTGATTCTTGTCCCCAAGGCTTTGGTCACGACAGGGTATACCCTTGGTCTACTGGTGGTCTTCTTAGGATGTCCTCTAGCTTTTCTTTTCTTGGGATCCGAGGAGTGTCGCCCCCAACGGGGAGGGGAGCGACCACGTTTCTTGGTGGCCTCCGGCTAAGATCTCTCCAACTGAGGTCCACGTCTGCGACTACGGGGAGAGGTGTTGCGTGATCGTCAAGGTCTCTACTGAGGAAAGTTGGTGCGATGATCGGTTTCCAACAGGGCGATTCTCTTATGGTGTTGGAATAATATGAGATTTGTCTGTTTATAGCGTTGACCATGGCTATTGTAACACCCCATTTTTAAATTATTTATCGTCGTGTATTTTTGGTGAATGTTGGCCTTGTTTGAGGTGTGTGCGCTTAGACGTTTTAGTGTAGAGTCCTAGTGGGACGGGTAAACTTAAGGTGTGGTTAGTATTGGTGAGGTGTAGTAATAATAATATAGCCTAATTAAATATTATTCATATTATTCTTATTATTATTATTATTATTATGTTAATAATATTACTATGATTACTATTATTATTATTTTATTTTAATTAAAATAATGGGTGGAATCAGTAAAAGATTATGGTGAGGGTAATAGTGGAATTAAGCTTTAATCTGAAAATTTTGGATGGATTTAGTCATAACAACTTTTGATATCAAGGGAGAGATCTAGGAAGAGGAAGAACATCTGCTAAGGCATTGTCCAAATAGCAAATTCGCTAGAATTTCATAAAGGAATTGAGGTAAGGGGGAGAAAGGGTTCATAATTGATGATAATAACATGATAGGGTAGTGAGGGGTCCTTTCCCTCGTAGGATTTTCTGTGTATGATGTTGTTTGGTGATTTTGTTGCTTTCTGAATTGTTGTTGTGAAATCGACCTGAGTTAATTGATTTCTTTCCTGAATTATTGTTGTTGTTGTTCTGTATAGTCCATTGTATGTACAAATCTTTTGTGGTTGCAAATGATGAGTGACAAATCTAGATCTAGATACTTATGAAACTAAATTAATAATGTTAGATGAAAGAACAACATGAATAAGAGTGTAAAACTGATGTAGAAACCATTATAAGACTGGTATGGGGTGTGTAAGTGAGACCCATAGTGAACAGATTCGGACTGAGGAAGAAAATGTGAAAAATTGTTGGTATTCTGCCCATACGCGTACAAGAGAGGTCATACGCTTATGACAGGGCGTGTAGTTGCGCCATTACACATAATGAAGGGGTATTACACGTATGGGAAGCTTTTTGACACGGACATATGGCCAAATATGTAGGTTACATGTAGGAAGTTTGGGCAATACACGTATGAGAAGGTGATATGCCTATTGAGTTGTGTTGAAGGGAATTTTAAGAGGAAAATGGCTCTGCCCATACACATAAGGGGTTGTCCATACGCGTACGAGGCCGAGGCCTGGTGCAATACGCATATGGTGGGCGTAAAAGCATGGGGGCGTGGCAGCTGGACAATATGCGTATGCCCTTGTGCATTACGTATATGACCAGGGTTGTGGTGAAATTTTGGTGTTTCGCAATATTTGTCCCGATTTCACGTCTGATGGTGATTAGCTTGATCTGAGGTATTGGAGTAGACCTTAGGACTTATTTAGTCGAGGATTTGTGATGGAAAATAGTTAATAATGAGGCTTAGGTGGATTAATTAGATGATTAATTACATAAGTCGTGTGAGGTACGTTTGGTGATTGTGTGGATTTTATGTTTCATATGTGATCGGATGGATTGTGAAGATGTATAAAGATGTGTTTATACATGTTTTGTGTGCATAGTCATTGTCATGCATACATCGAGGCATTATTGGTGGGATGAATCATTGTCGTATGTATGTATGTGATTCATCCGTACTCCGTTGTGGAGAGTGTTGGAGATAAATCATTGTCGGATGGACGTATGAGATTTATCCATATTCTTTTATGAATCGAGTTCGATTGAATGAACTAAGGTGAATCGGTACCACATGCATTGTGTCATTGTTGAGTCACATTGCATATTAATTGTTGTTGAATTATGAGTCATGTTGCTAATTGTTATTGTTGTGTATGTTGATTGTGTGAGATACCATCCTTGAAATGTATTATACACCTTTAATTATTGAATGTGTTTCTCACCCTTGTTATTGTTGTTGTTGTTGTTGTATCTGTGCTTCCTTGGAAGTACATATAATCCAGGTACTTGAGTGTTCGTAAATTACGTGTTGCTTGTTTGAGTCATAGGACTGCTCTGATACGTAACACGGGATTTGGGGCTTATTTTGATGTTTTTACTTATTTGCATTATTTTGTTATGTATCACATTTTTTTGAAAACTTGTAAATCAAGATATGTTGATGAATATTGTTGATGTTGGCTTATCGTCATGAGTTGAATAATTCATATTTTCCGCTATTTTAATAAAGAAGTTTTTATCGTTATTATTGGTGATGTGGCATTCCACTTTGGATAAAACTATGACTTTTATGCGTTATTTTATTATTTTATAAAATGGGAAAGTAGGGTGTTACAACTATCATCGGGTCGCCTTCAATTGTTACCAGAATGGGCTCGAAGGTGGCCGTTGTGTGTTACCTGCGGAGCCGTTGGCAGTTGGTTCTGGCGACGGAGTGGCAGTCTTTCCGTCCCCAGAGTCGGCTTCATGGACGACCTGAAGGCTATCATTCTCACCAATGACGTAGTCGACGAGGGTCTGGTCGTGATTGTCACCGTGTTCGCTATTCATGCTAGTTGGTTGAAAAGGGTGAAGCTTTGGTACTTTGTTTCAAAGACGGGGAAAATTGAGTTTCCCACAGACGGCGCCACTGATCTGACCTGATCAGGAGGAACCTTCCAGTAAAGGGTATCTTTTGCGGTTGAGAAAAAAAGGGGTGTACCTACAAGGTACTCTTATGCAACAATGAGAGTGTGCAATGGAGTAAAAGCAAGTACAAAAGAAGGTAAGAGTGAATAGAATACCTGACCCTCTAGTGAAAGAGGGTTTTTATAGTGTGCCCTCAGTGCTAGGCCAAGGTTCCCTTCATGGGTTGGATAAGTTAGGTCCATGGAGAGAACTACCAGGGTTTGCATAGTATCAATTAAGACCTAGCACGTGGTCTTACCCCTGGTCCAACTGTTCTGCAAATCTAGGAGATCACTACAAAGATAGTTGACTGAAGGAGTGGAGCACGTGGGGGAGTTGCTCTCCCCACGCCCTTTAACCATTGGGCCTCAAGCTCGTGCTTGTCGGACTGGGACGTGCTCGACACGCCTGCGGCCAGGCCTAGTCCCGAACATCATGTTTCTAACTATTCCAGGAATGAGCCGATGTTGGAACAGTACGGAGGCAATTGATCATGTTAGTTATGTATTTCTAGGATTGACATCAATTTTGCAAAACAAATATAACAACAATATATTGTATAGGATCTTGCTATATAAAAACAAGTTAAGCAAATAAGTCCTATTGTGCGCTTGAACATGTTGATTGAAGTCTTTCAACATCTGGAGCAACATGTCGAAGAAGATGTCCTAAACAATTCATTCGACATCATGAACTGATACAAGTGGATTGAAGATTCTGTTATAATTTAACAAAAGCATTATATTCTGAGAATTTAAAGCAATCCATTGTGGCGTTGATTTAAAGATTTTGAAGATTCAAATTTGTTTAGAGACAAATATTGAATAAATATAGACTTTATAAATATTGTTTTTAATGATCTTTTTGTAGCAGATTTTTCTGCATGATTGTAGTAGTTGTTATGCTGCATTTTTAAAGGCCTAAAATCTAGTTGGGATTCAGTTATAAATAGAAACCTTGTAACCTAGGTTTAGTAACCAACCAAAGATGTAGAAGTTGTATCATTAAGGTTGAGTTCTTATAGCAGCCGTATTCTAAAAGATTTACTCTTTAGGGTTGTTTTCTTTATAAGCCTCGAAGCTGTTAAGCAAGAGGTATTGTGTACTTGACTGAAGCCTTGAAGCAAAGGTTAAGATATTGTCATGGAAGTGTGTCTTCTGATTCTGAATTGTTAAGTCTGTTATCACTGTTGCGATTGAAGGGGAGTGAGATAGGTTTCTCATATTTAGGAGTTCCTAGATAGAAGTTGTAAAGGTAGTGATTAAGTGAGAAGATCGTAAACTGGGATGTTTGCTGAGGGTCTTTGAATTGATACTACATATTGGATTTCCTTCCTGGCTTGGTAGCCCCCAGAGTAGTTGAGTTTGTATCTAACTGGGTTAACAATTTGATTGTGTTATTTATGATTTTCTGTTTTGGATATTATGCAGTGTTCTTGCTGAATGTTAAACCAGATGTCTAAACATCATGTAGGATATTTAGAATCAAAATACAATAATGATGTTGTGTGTGCCTTGCCATGTTTTCTATAACAGACTAAATGTCTTGACATCGTATTCGGCATCTAGTTATGTCACACCAAAATTTCAATTGGTATCAGAGCAGGCATCCTAGTCTGTTTCTGGATGAGATCCAAGGGGGATACTTTCTGGTTCATGGTCAAGGTAGAAGATTTCTATGAAAATCTGTTTATGTATGAAAGGTTTATATTGTTGTGTGAATGGTCCCTAGAAGTGGAGGATGAACTATTCTGCAAATGTAACATGCTGATGTGCTGCAAGTGTGGCTGGTTCGATTTATTTTCAAACTTATTGTCTCTTTTGGTGTCACCTGGAGAATGTTGCTAGGACTAATATGTGACACTTGAAATTCTTAAGGAGTTTGTGTTTTAATCCGCTGCATAGTTATCTGAAAACTCCTGATGTTCAGAAGGATTTTCTTCTCTAGTGATATGTCCTATGGTGATAAGATATATGCAAGTCCTTGAAATGATGTCATCACATCAAAATTATGCTTAATTATGTTGACTAAAGAAATTGTTGATTAGATGTTTTGGGAGCTAAAATAATGTGATTGAATCACATGTGTTTGGAACCTACTCCTGATCTAGAAGATGAGGCATCTAGGTGGTCTGTCTGAAAAGGTTGTTGGAGTGCCTTTGTTGCTGCATATACTCTTGTTTTGTCTTGGAAGTTTGAACAACTACTGATGGTTGATTCCCTTGTGTTCCCCTGCTAGTGTATGTGTTGATTACTATGAAGGTTGCCTTCAAAGCCATAGTAATTTCTGAAGTCTTTTATGACTGATACTTGATAAAGAGAAATCGTATCAATTATTTAGCACATTTTTAGTCCGTTTTCATTACATTTTGATAAAATTAACTCCCGAATTTTCCGAGTTTTTCACATTTGTTACAGGTACAGTGTATGTCAAGACACAAATATGCAAAATTAAGATATGGAACAAATACACATGAGACAAATCAAAGAACAAAACACAGAAGGAAAATCTGCATATTTTGTAACAGTGGCGGTCGTCACGGATCCATTACGATCGTCACGCAGCTTGTAGCGTGTGACGATCGTCACACACATGTTACGACCGTAACACGCTAAAAAGGGCCAAGACGTTCGTCACAACCCATGACGCTCACACTATGTTATAATTGGTTTTATGCAGAACGTGTGCAAAGGGAAACAGAAGTAGAACGAAGTTACACCACTTTCCTTATTTTTCTCAACCTAAACTTTTACGAAGCAAACTTAGTGCTCCTGCCTTTTCTCAGTAAATGGTTTTATCAGACTTGTAATTTCTCCAACTGTTATATCATTCATTGCCTATAAATAGAGGGAGGAACAGAAGGAAAATGGGGAGAGTTTTATTCCTATTTTTTCATTGTTTCCATTCCTTTGTTTTTCAGTTACTGTAATTTCCTTTCAATTCAATTACCCGTAAGTAATAGTTTCCAATATTAGGGAGCTATTACATTAGATTAGGATATTTATTTTCTAGCCTCAGAATTCGTATCTAATTTCCGAGAAGATCCAAGCTTGCCGCCATTTGTGGAAGAGGGATCTACGAGGAAACGTTCTTTTGTATCAGGTTTTCGATATATTGCATTTTATTTCTATTGTTTAATTGTTATTTATTAATTATGTCTGCATTCTATTTAATTAATTACTATTGTTTTTTCGCTTTAATTAATATGTCTGGCTAATCTAATAGTGTCAGTATGTAATAACGGTAACCGAGAGGATTGAATTAATGCTAAGCTAAAAGTTCTAATTAACTTAATTTATGGCTGAGACTTTTTATAATCAAAATCAAGCTTTTTGTTACGAGAGTAAAAAAAGTAGAAAAAGGTTAGGATCGAGACCACGAGAGTGTGGGGTTTTAACCGGATAGCTAAAGTTAGGAATTTGATTTAAATACAGCGAGAGCGCTTTAAACTGAATTAGATTTTATTAAGTTTCCAAAGAGTATTTTCTAAACACTTATGGGCTAGCGAGAGCAGGCATGAAGCTTAGGAATATAATCTAATACAAGACCACGAGAGTGTGAGTTGAGGGTTTTTAAACTGATAATTTCTATAGAAGCAATTAAGTAAAATAGTTTTCTATGTTTAATCTTGGTTTAATCCGCATAGGTATACTAAGTTACATATCGACCGCCTAAATCATATAATCTTAATTCTAGTAATTTTCCATTTAGTTTACCTTTAGAAACCAACTTTGTGACAAATCTTCGCCTTAGCTAACTAGCATCATTTATAGCACTAGAGTGATAACTTAAGCCCTGTGGGTTCAACATCTTTTTATTACTACGCGATAGGCTGTGCACTTGTAGTTAAGATATTGTTAGACGTTAGGTCGATCGCACATCAATACTGATGTCTGGAAAAGATGTTAGAACATCATATCATGATGGAGTTCATGATTAAGACACTAATTTTTTCATGTCATCAGAAAATGTCAGACGCCTACAGAAGAAGAAGAAGTCAAACTACTTGTCCTACCTTGTGTGAGAAGATAATCCTATCTGACAAATTATGTGTGACTCTGCACAGTTGACTGTATTGTGTGTGGGTGTTCCTTGCATTAGACTTGGAAGACCATAAAAATGGTGCGACTATGCTCAACAAGTGCAAGAAGTGGTAGTTCCTCATGATGGGATTTTGACAATCTCAATGTGTTTTCATTTGGTGCTAAGTGGTCATTTTCAGAAGGAGCTTTGGTTGTTCATGTCAGGGGGAGTTAATGGTGTTGTCTGTGGTCTATTGACGCAAGGGTGCAGAATGTTGAGTGCTGCCGAGGCCTGATCAGAATGCTGAGAATTAATGGAGTTTATGCTAAACTAGTGTATTGTCTTTCCATGACAAGGGAATTTATACATAATCATGGGAAAGGTTTTGATATCATCTCAGAGTTTAGAACATCTCAATCTTGTGTAACAGGAGGTGTGTTTATTCTAGAAAGTTTCCTGTTGAGTAGTTGGTCTGGATATTGTGTTGCTGAAGATGGAGATGATAGACTGTGTAGACATCATAACTTTGATGACTACTTGGAATGGTCTATTTCTGGTTCAGGTGCAGACCATAATGATTATCATGAACTTATAATAGGTAGCATTATCAAAACTTTATGAAGAATGCCTTACTCAAGGAAAGGTGTCATCCTTGGTATGGCTATGAGGTGTAGTTATTAATTATTCCTTCTGAAGTTTCAGACAATGGCAGGGTTGAGGACTTTGGAGAAACATTGGCAGTTTCTCATAAATGTGTGATATTGGTAGGGACTAGTGCAGAATCAACAGAATGGAGGTTGTCTACTCAAACTTGGTTGGTGAATCAAGTATGTGAGAGCATGGAACTCTTGTTTTGTTAAGGGAGGAAGTTCTTTCAAGTGGCAGAAGAAGGAGCTGAATTCAACATCTGGATGTGGACTGATAGTGTTCTAACATCTAGTTCAACATCAGAATCTCAGTTGGTGAAATGGCACATCAATTTAAGATAGAATGATCAACAGGAATTGAATGCTTCAAAAAGACTACTCTCTTAACAGTTTACTGAAGATAAATTTTAGTGAGTTGATTAGAATATATGTGAGAATTCTAACAAACTTGAAGGAGACAATTTGTGGTAGTTGGCTTTTTCATATGAGGATTCATAAATGAGGTGATCAAACTTTGGCAATTGGTTAATCTCTATAGTGGATTCGAAGAATTGAGATAATCAGAGGGTGGCAGCTGGTTGGTCTTGAGGGTTGCCTTGGAACAAGTTGCTCTTGGGCAGAAGAGTGATGAGTTTAAGACTCAAGGAGCTTTTGTTCTTCTTGAAGGTGGATGAAAGTTTATCTCTCTTTCTGAAGTTCTGATTCATGCTAGTGGCACGGTGTTGTTGAAGGTCTTCAGTTCTTAGATTACTATGTTATAGTAAGTCCAGTTGGTGGAACATATCAAGAATCATGGTGATGATGTCTTGGTGTATGGAAGATGTTCTAACTGGTGTTAGGACATTATCTGGGGTCATTGTCAACATTGTATCCAATTAGAGTCCACCTTATCATATGGGAGAATGATGAAGTAGTAGGTTTGAGATGGTAGAGAAGACTGAAGTATACCAGGTAGTGATTGCTTGAATGTCTGAATGTGGATATTCATCAACTGATCCTATTGCCAAAGTTAAAGGAATGAATGAGTATTGTTTTGGAGTGTCTGGCCAAAAAGAAAAGTCTGTGAAGGTAATATAGCCCTATTGTCAAGTCATGCTAGTTGATCAGCTTGTCAATATGTGATGTTTTGGAGCATATGATGACAACAAACCAAAAAGGGATCATGTGTAGATTGGAACAAGGGATGATTGTGTTCAACATGTGAGTTGAACAAAGAGTGAGCTCTTGAAGACATGAAGATGCGTCTTATGTTTTCCATTCATCAGAGTACAAAGAAGCACGTGTCATCCTTGATAGGGGATAATGTTACACTTTTGTGCAGTTGGACTTGTGGATTTAAGAGGGAGTAGAATTTTTCTTGATAGTCTAGACAGTACATGCTATAAAGAGAGAAAAGGAAGTATTATCATGGGTCCTTGGACTATTCATACTTAGAATGGTTGCCTCTGATAAGTGTTTGTGATGTCACACATCATATTGTAACATGGTCTGCTAAGTATGGTAAATCATCTCTAAGGCTGATATATTTTAATTAGTTGTTGTGTGTCTTTCCTTTGAGATCTGAATAAGGGTTGTCTTATGTGTACAAAGGGCAATATGGATTCATCTAGATAAAGTTATTATCTGCAGTATTAATTGAATACATAAGGGGTTGTGAACTATGCATGTAATGTTATTAGCAGACAACTTATGGTACGATGTCAGAACATGTTTCAGAACATGTGTGTTGTGAGCCAAACTAGGAGTTTTTGTGGATGGTGCTGGCAGAAGGATATGGAACACAAGTTTTTCTTCATGCGTGTTTGTTTTTGGTCCATTTAGTTGGGGAGAATAAAGTCATTTGATCAAGGTCTGATTTGGACGGTCCATATTAATTGATGCAAATTTTTTTGCTCCTATAATAAAGATCCTTGACCAAGAATGCTTCTTTATTCAAAGATAGTTCGTTACTATCTATGTCATTTCCTACTATTTATAGAGAGCGTTTCTCCTCATTCAGACTGTTAGTGTTTTCATCTTTTCTTTTCTCTTATGGGTTTTATTTGTATCTGGATGAGTACTACGTGGGTGTGGTGTTGTGATGGACGTGTTTGCCAATTTTTGGCTAAAAATGGGGAGAAATGGTTTGCTCATATGGTGTGTTTGGAGTTGTTGTTCCAATGGTCGTGTCAGACGTGTTCTAGGTGTGGTGGCTGAGATGTCAAGATGGAGGTTGTAGTTTAGTCATTGTGATTTGTGTCCTGAGTTATGCATACAACTGTGACTTGTGTTCTGAGTTACATAAGGGAATATGGTTCTTGTTCTCTTATGCCACCATTGGTCTCCTTGAGGGGGAGTGTTTCTCAGCCTGCGAGGAATGTTTATGGGAACATAAATGGATATGGGTAGTGGTGGATTGGTTATGTCAAGAGTTTAGGACTTTCTGCTCAGAGTTCAGGAGGACTTTCTATTCCCTGTCCACTGTTGTTTCCACTTATGCTGAGGAAGGCTGTTGAGGAAGATGTCGAGCAACATGTCCTGAAATTATGAAGAAAGGGTTGTTGTTGTTTTTTCAGTTTTGCTTCTGTAATCTATGTTGTATTTTTTTATTTGTTTTAGCCAAAATTTTCCAAATGGGGAAATTGTTAGTTATGTATTTCTAGGATTGGCATTAATTTTGCAAAACAAATATAGCAGCAATATATTGTATATGATCTTGCTATATAAGAACAGTTTAAGCAAATAAGTCCTATTGTGCGCCTGAACATGTTGAGTTGAAGTGCTTCAACATCTAGAGCAACATGTCAAAGAATATGTCCTAAACATTTCATTCAACATCATGAACTGATACGGGTGGATTGAAGATTATGTTATAATTTAACAGAAGCAAAATATTCTGAGAATTTAAAGCAATCCATTGTGGCGCTGATTTAAAGATCTTGAAGATTCAAATCTGTTTAGAGACAAATATTGAATAAATATAGACTTTCTAAATATAGAAATATTTTAGGAAGTTATTATTTTTGAAGATCTTTTTGTAGCAGATTTTTCTGCATGATTGTAGCAGTTGTTATGCTGCGTTTTTAAAGGCCCAAAATATAGCTGGGATTAGGTTATAAATAGAAACCTTGTAACCTAGGTTTAGTAACCAGCCAAAGATGTAAAAGTTGTATCATTAGGTTTGAGTTCTTGTAGCAGTCGTATGTATAAAGATTTATTCTGTAAGGTTGTTTTCTTTGTAAGCCTCGAAGTTGTTAAGCAAAAGGTATTGTGTACTTGACTGGAGCTTTGAGGCAAGATTAAGATATTGTCATGAAAGTGTGTCTTCTGATTCTGAATTTTTAAGTCTATTATCACTGTTGTGATTGAAGGGGAGTGAGATAGGTTTCTCATATTTAGGAGTTCCTAGATAAACACTCTATGTTGATTTTCTTTGTCGCAAGTAGCTTGCCTCTCATTTCTTCTTGAAAAATCATATTTAATAATTAATTGAACTTTTGAAGATTACAAAAACATTTTTTATTTTGATTTATGAATATGGAAAGAATGTCAACAATTATTCCAGGGACGGTAAAGTCTTAAAGTGTGTAGCTTGCCTCTTCCAAAGCAGGATTTGACCTGACTGTTTCTCCAAATAGAGTTTCTGGACAATTTTGGCATTATGAAATGATAGTGATATTGCTTCTTCAGTAGTAAGCAAAATGATTGTAATGGTCATTGCTGCATGACTATCCCCAACTGAGCTTTAACCTTATTCCTCAGCAGAAATAGTTATTTCTTAATACAATAAGCAATGTTTGTTTTACGGGAATCCTCAGCTGAGTTCTGATTCTTTCCTCAGTTTGAGTTGATTAGTTCCCCATGACCGAAGTATTGGTATAGTAGTCAGTTGATAGGTTTTCTCTTACCTAGTGTTGGGTATTTATTTAAAACCCCTTACAACTAGGCTTTTCTCTATGATGTTAACTTATGATATCCCCACGAGGATAGGCAAGTCCGAAACTTTATTGATGAATAATCCCCATAGTTTTTCTCTTATATCCTTAATGGATTTGCATGTAATGATTCTCATAGGCTTATTGAAATGTTTTTCCCTAAGGCGGAGTTTTTGCGAGATGGTGTTATCCCTCTCAGAGATTGATGTTTATTGAAAGACATGCTTGGTGTTTATTTCTTAGAAGGAGTATTTTTGTTTCCAGTAAGGATTATGGAAATGTTTCCACATCCTCGACAGAATGTTATCTTTCCTCAACATTGTGTTTCCCTTTGTAGAGTGGATTATTGATGTTTGTTACCCCAGTAGGTTTTTCTTTATTTTGCATTATTGGTGGATCTTCATCTGTTCCCCAACAGAGTTGTAAGAATATTTCTTATCACCATCAGAGTTTATGTGGATATTTCTCCTTTCCCCAAAGAGTGTGTAAGATTTT
This sequence comes from Lathyrus aphaca, assembly GCA_963966055.1. Taxonomy (NCBI): domain Eukaryota; kingdom Viridiplantae; phylum Streptophyta; class Magnoliopsida; order Fabales; family Fabaceae; genus Lathyrus; species Lathyrus aphaca. Next base: position 561,269,918 of record OZ014520.1, on the reverse strand, counting down.
TGTGTTGCTGGCGTTTCCTCCAGCATGTTATCCCCTCATAGTGGAATTCTGGATATTATCCCTTTCGTGGATTATTGAAGACTGATTTTTGGATGTTTCTCCCAAGAAGTATCTTTATCTCCTTAACATGAGTAGATCCTTGTAATAAGATTTATTCCTTTGGTGACTTTTGGTGATCCCCTACAAGATTTTTCCAGTTGATTCTCCAGTAGAATTCCCAGCGATGTCGCTTTGGGATCAGTCGAGTATCTGTTTGATGTGGTGTTTATGTCACATGTTGCTTATCTTTATGTCTATTTCGTCAGCATATTCAGGCATTCACTGTATGCATAAGGATCATATGTTTGAATCTTGCATTCTTTGATATATGTTCCCCGCTCTTTGGTGTTGATTTTCCCCACAGAGTGTGTTGTCTTCTCTCAAATTTAGAGTGTCGACCATTAACATAAAATGTTTATGCTTTCTAATTCCCCAATGAGCTTGTTCCTCATGAATAATTTTAACTCATTTTCCTCCCCATTTTATTATCTGGATGGAAACTTCCCCAATTGAGATATTTCCTCCTCGGGATGAGTCTTATTTGACTGTTTCTCTCCAATTTGTTCTTGGATTGAACTTTGGTCCTCTTGTGAATGTATTACCTTGGTTTAAACGCCACTTAGGTAATATTCCTCTTCTTTGAGCTTATTGTTTTACTCCTACCCAGTAACGGTAATTGAGATTCTTTTAACATCTACAGATTTTTCTACCCAGTAACAGGTAGTAAATGTTATCCCTCCTTGATTGTTTTTACTTCCACCCAGTAACTGGTAGTCGCGATTAATTTGTTGAGTCTATTATCTACATATTTTCTACCAAGTAACAGGTAGTAGATAATATTTCTCCCTTTATCGGTTGATTACCTTTGTTTCTATCACTCAATGATAGTCGATAGTCATTCTTCTCAAGTTGTTTGCTTTGCTCCTACCCAGTAAATGGTAGTTGAGATTTATTATATGCATATTTTCTACCCTGTAATAGGTAGAAAATGATATCTTTTGTTTCGGTTCGTCTACCTAGTAAATGATAACCGGTAATTTTGTTCCTGATCTCATTGCTTTTCTCTATCCAGTAACAGGTAGCAGATGATTTATTTTCTTATGGTTCGCCTTCCTAGGAACCGATAGTCGGTAATTTTGTTCCTCATATTATTGATGTGTCTGTCTAGGAAATGGTAGTCATTACGTTTCCTTCTTGAATTCATTATCTTTACTTCTACCCAGTAACCGGTAGTAGGTGATGTTGTATCCTTTTGTTTACTTGTATCTCTACCCAGTAACTGGTAGTAGATAATTTGTTCCCGGCTTAGTTTCTCTCCACTTTTATGGATTTGAATACTTTGTTTGGTTGATGTTTTCTCTAGTGAAGTTTTATGCTTCGTTGTTGAGCCTTTTTTTATTGTGTTTTGAGTTATTTCCATACAGAATCATTCCCCAAGTTGATTCGGCTATCTAGTGATTTATTTTTCGGGTAAACTCTCTTGTCATCTGTTGTATTCCCCCATCAGGATTTTCCTCTTGTTTCCCCAAGATTTTGTTTACCTCTTGTGATGCTATATTTCCCATATAGATTTTTGGGTTTGCATGTTATCTCATATTCATATCATTTCATGGTCTCTTAGGGCCAAAATTTGGATTTTCTATATTTAAGTCTCTCCCATATTGCTGAAACGAAGGTGTCAATCTTCATATCTCCATATTGAAGAAACTTAAATAGGGTCAACTGTATCACCCTAATTTCCCCCCCTAAGATTTTGGTATTTTTACATTTACATCATTGCATACAAACAAGATCACGCATTGGTTCTTTTATCCTTCTTGGTTGCAGGTTTATGCCTCACAGGGCATCACCATTGCTTTTGTGTTCCTTTTATTTGTTTATGTTCACTAACATCTAATTAAAATCCAAAAATATTTTGTTTTCCATCTTTTACTAACTTTTTCAGGAAGAAAGCAAGAATATCAAAACAGTTCCTCAACTCGAATGAATTTCATCTAAACAAAGTCAAAGTTGATATGCGAGCAATTCAAATTCATCTGATCAAGGATTTCTCAAGTTTTATCAATTATTATTCAAGAAATTCCAAGGTTCATGTGTTTATTTCCATGCATTCTTTGACGAGCAAAATAATCGAGCCAAAACCACAATAGTAGAAGAAAAGCAATTATTTTTCAAATTTTGTACCGTGTAACCGGTTAACACCCAGGTGATAACCAGTTACACTTGCAAAAATTGGAAAAATTTGGCAGCAATTTAAATTTTATGATTCTGGCACCAATTTCATTTTTGATCACACGTGGAATATTCTAGACCATCTCCATTTAATTCCCCTACATCATCAAAATTAATTCCCACCATGTACCTTCATTAATCACCACTCTTTTGCTAATTTCCCTCAAAATTTGATTTCCAAGCCTAATTTTGATCTCCCAAACCTAGCTTTATTCCACCAAATTCCCATACCAATAATCTATAATATAACCTTCATTTCATTCAATTATCAAGTTTTTGAGAGCCAAAAAACCTCTTGCAAAATAAATTCTCAACCACCAAAATTCACCAAAACTCAATTTCTTCTTTTTAAAGTTATCAAGAATTCACATTGAAATCTTGATTAACTTTGAGCTAAACCTTCATCCATTTCATTTTTCTTCATCAATTTCAGTAGATAAAACTTGTTTGTGGAGATCTTGAAGTAATTTGGAGTTGTTCTCATTCTTGAAGTGGTAATTCATCTCACACCATTGTTAGACCTTCATCTTCATCATCCATAATGTAGATCTTTGGTGATTCTTGTGCTTGATCCTCTTGGATCTTATTTTATCTTTTAATTGTTGGTTTTTACTATGGTTTACTCTAAAACTCATGCAAATTCAGATCTATGATCACAAGGTGTTTGAAAAATGTTTTGAAAGAGGATCATGCTGAATTTTACACATTTTTCAGCTTCTGCGCACAGTATAACCGATTAGCACTCATGCGGTAACCGGTTACATAGTGCAATTATTTAATAACTTATGTGTTTTTTAACTATGTAATCGGTTACACCCCAAGCAGTAATCGGTTACATCTGAAACAAAATGTGATTTTCACTTGTTTTTGGGGCTGTTTTGGTTTCTTTTGCTTCTTCTTCCCCTTTTTTCTTATTTTAACCTTGGAGTGCATTATTGAGATTAATTCCTCTTTAATATTAATGGACTTAGGATATCAATTAGAGTGGATTAACATTCATTAAGTCAAATCTATCTTCAAGTGAATTTGTTAAATTCATAAGAGGTGCTTTTGATTAGTGATTTGTTTTTCAAGCTTGAATCTATCAATTAGAGGTGATTGGTATTAAAGATGGAAGGACCTCAAAAGTGTAGTTCAATTTGGTTCTTCTCCACCCCTCCCTCTAATTCTCTTTTTTATTTTTGATCGATGAAATTCTTATGGATCATGGGATTTCTTTGTTGAAATCACGATCAAGACTAGATCATTACCTATTTTCTCTTTGTGCGACATTGTTTTCGGATGACAACCTATATGTTGTTCATCTAACATGCATTAACACAAATAATAGTTATCTTAAGTGGTATTTACTGGCCTCGTTATAGGATGACTTCTATATAAGTTACTCAGCGATTGCTTAACATAGTGCTACATTTGTTCCTCCATATCTTTATTGACATTTGTACTTTCGTAGACCGAACCTTGATTGGTTGCGCAAGCTCAAACATGTTTGATCTTTGTGCTAAGTTCATAATTCTCAAACTTGTTGTTGTAGAGGCTTAAATTCTATCAATCTTCTGAAAAGTTTTGTTAATCAAATGACTTGAGTACATAGGTAAACCATATAGTGCAAAACGCTAGACGAAATTTGGTTGTCACTTTGAGCCTTTCGGCATTGTTACTTTTGTGGGTGATTAAGTTCACTACATTATTATATACTGTTTTTATTTCCTTCTTGTTCCCTATCATTTTTATTTTACCTCTTGTTCCCTTCTCTTTTATTTTATTATGCTTTATATCATTCATTATTATGTTTATGTTTATGTCATTATTTCTTGTGCTTTTCTTTTCTTCTTGTCCATTTGGACATCAAAAACATTAATAAAGGCCTAAACACTTTAAAAGACTTGTTCTTAATTGCTGTTTTTAACTCAGTTTTAATTAGTACCCTAAAATATTTTAGAATATAAAATGTTAAAGTTAATTCTATCCATATAAAAAGGTTCTTATAAGCTTAAGGAGTAATATTTAACTTTATCATGTGAATTTTTCTTAATAGAATGATAATATTATAACAACATGCTATATGTTTCATTTTTTCTTTAAAACATATAGGAGATACGTTACAAAATGTGTTTGAATATTGAAAAACAAAATTACCTTTTAACTATAAAAGATGATTTCCTATTTATTATTAAAAGATATAAACTATATTAAGATAAAACCTCACTAACGGTATTCCCGCATGTTACTCAAGACAATAAAAACTCCTTCAACCAAAATCAATCATTTTCTCTTCATACTTACTTTCCATTTCCTCTATTGATCTTTCAACCCCTTCTCTTCATCCTTTGCACATTTTGAAATTTGTTCTGGTTTATGGTTTTTGGATATGGGGCAACAAACATTGATCTATAGCTTTGTGGCTCGTGGAACCGTAATTCTAGCAGAGTATACCGAATTTTCTGGAAACTTTTCAACCATTGCATCTCAATGTTTACAAAAGCTTCCTTCTTCTAATAACAGATTCACCTACAATTGTGATGGCCACACTTTCAATTATCTTGTTGATAATGGCTTCAGTATGTTATCTTATATTTTTTTTCTCCATATTTTTATAGCTTTTCATTTTTTATAATGTAATTTTTGAAACATTTTATCAAATTCTTTATATAGCATCACATGAATGAATTTTGTCATAAAATATATTCTTTGTCATGGATTTTATAGCGTATTGCGTGGTGGCAGTCGAATCTGCTGGTAGACAAATTCCTATTGCTTATCTTGAGCGTGTCAAGGAAGAATTCAGCAAGAAATATGGTGGTGGTAAAGCTACAACTGCGTCGGCTCATAGCCTTAGCAAAGAATACGGGTACTTTGTTTTTTCTTATTAATATTGTTCGTGTCTAGCACGTTTCAATGTCGTGCCTGATGTTTGTATCTATAACCGCGCCAATGTTTCATAGGTTGTAAAACTTGATTAATTGTTGCATTTTGTATGAAAATATATAGGCCTAAATTAAAGCAACAAATGCAATATTGTATTGATCATCCTGAAGAGATTAACAAGCTTGCTAAAGTGAAAGCTCAAGTTTCTGAAGTTAAGGGTGTTATGATGGAAAACATTGAAAAGGCAAGTTTTTTATCCTTAATATATATATAAAAAATTACTTTATATATATATATATATATATATATATATATATATATATATATATATATATATATATATATATATATATATATATATATATATATATATATATATATATATATATATATATATATTGAATAATTAATGTATTGGGACGTCATATATTTTAAATATAAAAAGATTATTTTAACTGATGACCATAATTTAAAATATTTTTCAATTAATTTATAATAGGTTCTTGATCGTGGAGAAAAGATTGAGATGCTAGTGGATAAGACTGACAACCTTCGATCACAAGTTAGTATCATACATGAAATATTTCATTAATAATGATTCATTCATTCATCCATGCATTTGACATATTTTGTATCACATGTTGCAGGCACAAGATTTTAGAACACAGGGAACAAAGATGAAAAGAAAGATGTGGGTTCAAAATATGAAAGTCAAATTAATTGCTTTTGGTATTGGCCTTGCAATAGTTTTGATGATTTTTATGTCATTGTGTCGTGGCTTTAGTTGCTTGAAATAGTTTTCTTCTTCTCTCGAATCAACTGTACAAGATCCCGTTTGTAATATTTGTGTATGTTTTTAATCTTATGAACACTTTTTTGTGGATTATACAAATCAATTATATAGACTAGTTAAATAGTATATTTGCTCAAGATAGTATGTTTTTGTGTTGGTGGCATTATAACGTGTATCTGTATATCAAATTCATGACAAAACAAAATTTATATAAGAATAACAGATTTACATGTGGCTCAAAACTCATGTTGGAAATTTTTCTACACCAAGGAAACCATAGAAAAAGATAATTGTTAAAAAACACTTGATTTCAAAACTGATTCTATGATTAAGCATGTACTCTAATACTAACTCACTAGCGTATCTCACATACTTGCAAAACACTCCAAAGTAATAAAGCAAGCAAGGTATGGTTAATTTACTCATCAAATTCTTTCTCTTTATCTTAACACACTTATGATTGGGATGTTAATTCTAAAACATGTGAAGTTTAGTAGCTAATAATGTTTATGGTATGATTTAAATTGATAAATTGATGTTTTTTTTATATAATATCATCAATTGTAAGAAATGGTTTCAAAAACATGTGTACAAAGCTGCCTTGTGAAATGCCTATACCAAGTTTAAAGCTCTGAAATAGCTAAAGATATATGCAGGCAAGGAAATTTTTTATAAAAAATACTCGCAATGTCCCAGTTAGAATTTTAAGACAAGACCTGACAGTTGAAGCACACTTATGGGTGGTACTAGTTATATACAATATAGTTCCAAATAGCCACAAATTTAGTGGAGGTTCTATTAATTGGCAGCAGTTTTGCTAAAACATGTGGCTATAAATTGATGTCATTCCTGATGTCTTAACATGTGAGACTTATAGTCTGTAGGTGGTTTTCTCAGATGTTGTAGGTTTTTCTCATGATGTCAAGACTGATGTTATGACATGTTTTTCTGAACATTCAGTTTAGAATATTATGCTTTGTCTTTTGCGTGTTTAAGCAATCTTTTGTGTGATTTTGATGAGTGATTGCTGGCGCATCTTTTGGTGGAGATTTGATCTAGATTTGTTCTGTTTGTTAAGGAAGTTCAACTGATACAATTTTAGTGCCTTTGATTGTGGAAAATCAGGTTAATTAGGTTTAATCTGATTGTTTATAAGGCCCAAGCCCATGAAGTCTGAAGTCTTTTTAAAAGATGCAGTAACCCTAGTTTCAAGACAGAGAGAATATTTTGAAGACGTGTGCATTGTGTTAGGGTTTAGTCTTTTGTGCATTTCTTGTGAGCCAATCAATCGTCACGTTGATGATTGACTTGGATTGAGTTTATTGATTTGTAAGTTGTTCACTCCAAGCTTTTAAGAAAAAGTTTATTTGTTCTTGATTGAAGCTTTTAAGCAAGGTAAAATTTTTGTATTTTAAGAATGTTCTTCTCTCTTTTGTAATTTGTGTTCTTATTACTGTTGTGATTAAGGGGGGTGAGTAGTGTCTCTTATCTAAGTGTGTCTTAGATAGAAAATACACGGGTAGAGATTAAGTGAGAAGACTGTTAACTGAAGGTTGTTTGTTGATGGTCTTTGAACTAATTTTGTTTAGTGGATTTCCTTCCTAGCTTGGTAGTCTCCAGACGTAGGTGTGTATGCATCGAATTGGGTTAACAATTACTTGTGTCCTCTTCAATTGTTTACTGCTTTATTTACCTTGTTCATATGTTAATCATTGTTCAGATATTAGTATCGTGACATCTCCTTTGACATCTCATATCTGATACCATAATTTCATTTAATATCACCTTAGATGTTGCCAAACTTATCTTATTTTTTGATAAATGGATATGAATTATATTTATCTAGATTTATCTCAAATCAAACCCCTTATGAGTCACCAACAGACTAATCTCTTGAAATTTTCTAGGAAAGTCTTCATGGAAAGGGAGACAAGCAACATTGTACTTTATTGCATCACATGTTGCATTAGTCCACAACGTGGAGTGCTGGGACAAATCATCCCGAATTGGCGAGCTAGTTTGTTGTTCGTCCTATTTAATAACTATAATGGGGTTCTCCTTTGGGGCCGAAGAAGAACTCCTACCTTGTTTCAAGGTTTTAGAAGAGAGAGAGAGAGAGAGTCTTACGAAGGTGTTCCTTTCAGGTTGTCTTTTGCCTCCTTTTATGTTGAGGTCACCCTTGTGACTTTTTGGACAATCAGTCAATTGCTCTCGACGCTCCACCTTTTTTATGGCCAAGCAAACTTTCCTCTCAACAACTGGGATGAAAAACATTTTTTTTGCAAAAAGGAAAAGGAAACCTATAAGTAACAAAGCGAGTAAATAGTCCTAACAAACTGAGGATTACTACAGTCTTAGACTTATGCAAATGTTTGTCTATCTCATTGTTATTTTCCTGGTCTAATTACAATGATCTCCATTGGGTCACCTTTCTAAGTCAGAGGAAAGAGATGAGAGCCATCCTCCCTATTTGTGACCAGAGAGGTGCCATCTCGCTCCTTGATTCTCACAAATCAGTCTTTCTAATTTTTGTAATGGTTGGAGTGAGGCTTAAGCATCCTCCTCTCAGACATGACGCACAAAGTCTCGTAAATTCTTCTTATACCAATATTAGTACCATAAAAGGAAAATAATATCCCTATGATAGGTTTAACATCCAATAACCAGCATAATATCACAAAGTCACTAATAAATCACTAGCTGTTTGGCAAAGTTTGGGAAGGTGCGGCATTTACAGTCACTAAAACCTCCGATTTGAACAAGGCAAAGGGAATAAAAACCCTTAACTCTTGAACAACGAGAAGGTGCAAATAAAATTAAGGATTGAGAGAGTAGGGTAGGGTGGTCATGTTTACCCGCTCCTCCTCATCTCACACTTACAAATAACACCATTCTTATTGTCGAAACCAGAGATGTGATGTGTTGCCAAAAATAAGCCACCATCTCCTCACAAATGTACTAGGTCCTGAAGTCTCTATCACCTTACCACTCTAATATATATTTCTAATTATTGCCATTAAATAGAAAAAAGAGATAAAGGGAGTAAAAAACTATACCAGTGAATGAAATATGGATAGTTGAATTTGGTGGAGCTTTGAAGCAAGTTTTCTCTGAGCTTGATGAATGTTTAAAAGAAAGCTTTGGAGGAGAGAGTATCAAAAAAATGGAAGAGTGAATGTTGAATCCCTCTTTATAGGTATTTAAATGGTATACTTAGAGGTAATTAGTAACCTTGCACTATGTACATAACGATTGCAAAAAAGATTTCCATGTATCCAACATGTGAAACGAACTCAAGACGATTTGGCTTCCCAAAACAAACACATCATTAAATGTATTTAATGTTGCACATGCGTCTGTGAAGCTTAATGGAACCACTTCAAGTGAGTCTTGAAAGACTCACCTAAGGTGATTCTTGAGAGACTCACACCATGATTTTCTAGAGGGACTCACCCCAAGGATGACTCTAAAAACTCTTTGGGGTTATCCTAAATGTGAAGATTGAGAAAGATCAAACAAAATCACTTTGTCATTTACAAGTCCTCATGCTCAAGTGATTGTATACCATTATTATTTTAATGAGCCCTAAGAAGGAACAACCCATGTAAGGAAGGAAAGAAACATTAGTAAGGGTGAATGGTCTTATGAAGTCAGAGGCTGGCTTAAATGGGCCATAAGGTCGTCCAATTTTTAGTAGTTGTCTGCATATTGATTTTGGTCCATATGAACTTTGTCCCACTATCCACTTACCCAACAAACATGAGGGATGACATGTCCATTTTAACATACTTGAAGAAAAGGTAAATAAGGTTAACCAACACCTCCATGATCCAAGAAATAATAACTCTTTGACTCAAATTTATAAGAGGGATAAGAGGTAACCACTCTTGGACCCATGACCAAGGATCTTAGAACAAGATTTGTTCATTCCCTTAAGAGGTTTTGATGATAACAAAGTATTGAAATAACAATATAGTTTACTAATGGTTATTCGAGTGTGCAGAATCAAAAGACATTAACCTTGATATTAATCAAGTTAATCACTCAGAAAACTCATTCAAGAGAACAAAGTTGTTATGAATCTAAAGGATCAAAACCATGCTTTCAGACTCTGAAGAGTTTGACTCAAGTCTTTCAGATGCTGAACCTAAGCTTAATTGAAAATACAAAGATCAACCAAGCTCCGAAGGCTGAAACCTTTTGAAGCAGGCTTATTATAAGGAACTGAAGGTTCTTGATTTGGCTGCATATGTAGAAAAAAATTATCATTTATTGATGTCTTGTAAGATATCCTTGACATGCTTGAAGATCTTCTGGTTTGTTGTGCTTCTGTGATGTCAGATCAGATGTTGTAACATCTGTCTTGACAGTTCTGGAACTTTCTAAATACATAAAGTTTTGATTTTATTTATGTATAGTTTTTAGCAGGTATTTGGTCGTTTGATTTGCTCCAGGATATGCGAAATTCAAGGGAGTGTTGCTATCAAAAATAGAAGTTGCTATGCATTAATGTTTGGAGATTATTGAAGATCTTTTCTTGCTTGATTCTTGTTATCTTTTTGAGGAAGTTTCTGATCAGATCCAGGCCCATTCAAAATTCTATATTATTGGATGTTTAACCTAACTACTCTGGAAGAAATATTATGTAAAGCAAGGTGCTTTTGAGTGTTAGGGTTTTTTGTGTGCGTGTATTTTATTTGTGAGCCATTCATACATCACCTAGATGTTTGAATTGGACTGATTTTTGAGTTGTAATTCTGTCCACTCTAAGATTTTAAGCATGAGTGTTTGTTCTTGATCAAATCTTTTAAGCAAGATCAAGGTGTTGTGTTTTAGAAGAGTGATCTTCTGTTTTCTTTGAAAGAATTGGTTGATTATTACAGTGTGTGATTAAGGGGGAGTGAAATGGTGATTTCTCATATCTAGATGTTGATTTCTAGGTAGAAGTTGCACCGGGTAGGTTCGAGTGAGAAGTTGAAAATTGGGACTATTTAGACTTTGAATTGTTCTACTAATTTTGGATTTCCTTCATGGCTTGGTAGCCTCCAGATTAGGTGTGTTTGCACCGAACTGGGTTAAGAATATTCTAATGTGTTTTTACTGCTTTTCTTTATACTGCTTTTATCTTGTTAATACTCATATAGTTATGTCGTGACATCTCCTTCGACATCACGTATTTGATACCCGAATTTCAGGAATGATTATGCATCTTCTGAACAAGCCGCACAACAATTCTGAAGACACTGCTTCAAATGAATTTATCTACATTAACTCATCAACTGTGAAATCACACATCTAGACTATTTTTGATCAAGACTTTGACGAAGGCAAGACGCAGACCCTATGAACTCAAGACTCTGAAGTCTCATTCCAACCAGGTTCTAAATACATAATTTAGCTTATGATCATGCTTTAACTAATTCTAAAACAAGCCTATGAATTAGAAAGTTAAGTATAAGGATAATATTGAGTCTAAGCAAGCTTCAACAAATGTCTACAAGAAGGCTCAAGTAAGAAGTTATCCAAAGGAAGATCACGTGATAACGGTGCACTACTTTATATTAAATCTCGTGATAGTAACATTGTTAGGATATTCTCTCTACAACTGTTCTGCAACTCTCAACATCTTTATGCTAGCTGAGTTTTAGCTCACTTTATTTTCCATCAGCTAAAGTCCTTCAACAAATACTTGTATCATGATAACTTTCAAAAAATATTTGTACCATAGTAGTTTCAATCTTCAACAAATCTATTCATAGTATTGTTTACGTTGAAAATTGTAAACAATCGCTGGTCCTCTAAAAACAACAAAATGTTCTCAGTCACTCGCAGGATCGACCAGATTAATCTTAGGACATATGCTATAAGTAAGTTTTAATTAGTTTTTCAGGAATAATGTCATAAACTCTTCGATAAAATTTATGAAGTGTTTATGGTAAAAAGAGAAAATAAAACAAAACAAGACTAAAAAACAATTGAAGTCGAAAGTAAAGTGTAGTGAAAGTGTAAGTTGTAAAGAAGCGTAAAGAAAGCAAGTAAAAAAATACAATAAAAGGCTGAATAATAAACTTGCTCAAAAGTAAAGAGAATGCAAGGTAAAAGGACTGTAACATAAAAGCTTGAACATAAATTTCATTAATATGAAATAAGGTGGTGATCTCATCACATACATTCTTGTCTTCACTCGTTTCTCTACACACAGGTACTTTGAGTGTTTATGGAGTAACTTTTATAATATGATTCACACACAATTCTAACACTAGAACTACTTTATTTATACTAGTCAAAAGTAACCTCTATTGGTTGTTCACTCCTAAAAATATGCCACTTGTCACTTTGAATGTTCTTGGACTTCCAATGTGCGCCACTTGTCTTTATTCAAATTTGAAAGAAACATAATTTCCCCTCCAATATTGATCTCAAATGCTGCACGTTTGCCACTCCAAGGATACTTGGTCAAAGATAATTATTTTAAGCTTAGAAAATATTCTAAGTCCACGTCCTTATATTCCCCGTGTATTCGACTCAGGCTTCTTCAGCTTTGATTTAGTCGAAGCCTTCTAATTTCTTCTAAAAACATGATGCTAAAGTCAATGCTTCCTAAAGTCAACTAGGTGTCAAAATTAGGAGCTAGCAAATTGCCCCCCAAAAATATCCTTTTGACCTAGCTGACAGAAAGGTCATTTTTTGATCATAACTTTTGACACCCATCTTTCGATGACACAAAAGTATGGTTATAATTGTCTCTCCCCTGAAAAGACACTAGGTCCGAAGGTGCAGACGCGAACTGTCGGTGAGAGAAACGAGGTTGAATTGAATAGAGTCGCCAGCTAGGCATTTTTATCCCGAAGGAAAGGTAATGCTGCATAAACCTGGAAAGAGATGGATAAGACGATTGCGAACCAAAGAAACTGAGAAAGGGGGTTGGTTACGACCTGGGAAGGTATTAGCACCCAGATCGTCCGTCGTACTCGACGGGATCCACGCTTACAAGATTGTGTTTAAAAAGGGGTAAGTATATGTGCTATCTGTGTGCAAAATCTGGGGGAAGAAAGTATGGGTGTTAGTGCAAAAGGTGTGAATTGCTCAGGAACTGAGGCTTAGAAAAGAATGCTGAAAGAGGGGGAAGACACAGAGACTTTTGTTCGATAACTGTTAAGTTATGCCTACGTATCCTCTCGTGCAATGAGGAAGTCAGAACACCGTAGTTTGACTCAAAGAGACTGAAAATAAATTGAATGTGAACTTCTTGCTTGCCTATGCTCAAGTGTATGACTCGTCTGGCTCGAGTGCTAACTGTCTTGCATTAGACGGAAGAAGCAAGTTCTCATTTGTGAATGAGTTTGATGAGAAAAGAATCCCGGAGGAGACGATTATTGTTTGTTTTTGTGTTTTCATTTTTTTATATTATTTTTGGTGTTTTGCATAGGATAATGAGCTTAAGCCTAAATCAAGGGTTGTAAACTCATTATATCCTCCCTGATTAGGGATAATGAGCCTACTTAAGTATGAGATAAGCATCTCAACTTAATTACCTTAATGATATATGATTAAGATCATTAACCTACTTGTGATTATTAAGATGTTTTTTTTTTGGGATTTTTTTTAGTGTTAAGTAATGAGTTTAATCTCTAATCACAGATTAGTAAACTCATTACGCCATCCTAATAGAAGGATAATAGATGAGAACACTTAAGCTGAGGAAGATACCTCAACTTAATCCATGGTTAGGGATTAAATTCATTATATAACAAGCCTTTTATTAAATGGATTTTAATTAAAGGATGAGATTAAGAAGTGGATTTTATGATTTGTAAGACAACTTGAGGGGGAATTTTCCATTAAACACTAGGGTTAGTCCCTCTTAACCAAAAGGAAGAGATAGAACCCTAATGTAAGGCCCAAGTTACAAGATAAAGTCTTAGTGATTATTAATGTGTTTTGATTAAGAGGTGTAAACAAATTAAAGATTTAACACTAATGATTAAAGTTATACACTCCATCCTAAGATAAGGATGCAGGCATAACCCTAATTCAAAGTCCTAAAACTTTAAGAGTTTAGCCTCTGATTATTGAGATGAGAAGAGAGACTCAAGGAGACTCAAAGGCAAAAAGCTAGGGGGGACTATACACAACCCTATAAGTTATCATGCTTGAATATCCTATGGTTTGTGAGGCTTAAGAGAAAAGATCTTCAAGAAGGCCACCATGGAAGAAGCAGATCAAAAGAGAAGGAGGAAGAAGAATAAGTTACTTACTTACTGAAGAAGATAAGTAACTTAAAATAAAGAAAGTGAGAAGGAGGGAGCATAAGTGAAGCAAGTTCACTTCAAAGACAAGTAAATATGCATATGAAAATATGAGACGAGGTGGGAGGTGAAGGCAAATCCACCTCCTAGATAACTTACCAAAAGCTCCTGAAATGTTAGTATGAATGCATAAGACATAAAGCAAAAGGAAATAAGATGAAATGAGATGTAAAGACCAAAATCAGAAGTTAATATGCAATGTAAATGTCATATGAGATGATGCAAAGTCATACAAAATACATATGAATGATCATACAACGATGAGATGCAAAGCAAGCATGTTTAGAAGCATGAAAACACATGGATGTTCATGGAATGTAATGGATGCAAAGCATAGCAAATGAATGAAGAAATGATCAAGAAAATGTTTCAAACATTTCCTAAGATGTCTAAGATGGCATACAAAAGAATGGAATGGCATGATAAGTTCACAAGTTCATGAAATGCAAAGGAGAATGCAAATAAGGATGCACAATTAGGGTTTTAAGACAACATGAGATGCATATGACCAAAACAGAAGCAATCACCATGATAAAAAATTGAAATCAAGCTCAAACAAACCCTAATCCCATATAAGATCACACTCAAAGGAGAAAGTCAGAAGCTTAACCTAGTGGAAGTTATGAAATTTCTAAGTTAACTAGGGTTTTTGGGTGTTTCTAAAGGGAAAATGCAAATCAAATTGAAAATGCAAGATAAAATCATGAGATAAATAACCTAGAAACTATATGCAATATGTGAAACAATGCAAGAAGAACCAAGTTCAAACTCATCATAGTTAGGCAGAAATGAATTTTTCAAGTTAGGGTTAAAAATGTGGTTTTTTAAGAACCCTAATTCAAAGAAAATTGTAAAAATGTGATCAAACCTAAAAAGAAATTTGTATGGTGAGTTTGAAAATGTTTATAAATGTATTGGAATGCTCCATGAATTTTTTGGTGATTTTTAGAAACCTAAATGCATATTTAATTAATTAGAATCAATTAATTAAATAAAACATTTAAATGTTTTAAAAATACTTTTTTAATGCAAAAAATAAAAATAAAATTGTTTTCAGGTAAAAAAAATGTTTGAAAAAAAATGCAAGAAATGAGATTTTTTTGATGATTTATGCTATTTTTAATAGAATGAACAAAATAAATGAAAAGAAAATGAAATTAAAATGAATTTAAATGAAAGTATGAGGATCTGAAGGCTGACATTCAAACTGGGGGAAAATATGTTGAATGCGCGCTGTAACACCCCAAAATTTGCCCTCTTATTTATTACTGTACAACTGACTTTTTGCTTCACATTCGTCTGCATTTCTCCTTAGGTTATATAATTCGCAAGCATGCATTTCATTGAGTTCCTAAGGCATGAGATCTAAGGATTTTTGATGACTTGAACGTCCTTATCTAGAGGATCATTTCTCAGATTCCTTATTTGAGGGTATTGGTCAAAAACCATTGAATCAAGCCATTGTGACTGGGATTAGGGTTGTCTCCCTCCAATATCCCAAAGCCATTTTCTTCATCAATGATCATTCAAAAGATTCCATAAGGAGAGAATTACGACAAATATTTGGTCCATGTGGTATAATCCAAGTACATTCGAGATATGTGAAGGATCAACTTCATCCATGACTAATCCCTTTGGTTTTTATTGGTCAATTGATTTTGTGTTTAGCAAGATGTGATCCAAATGGTGCATTAGAATTATTTTTAAGATTCGAGTTTCCACGACTATTCAAGTCTACATGTCCATCTCCATTCAAATTTTACACTCGTTCGTTCGATTTTTCAATTATGTTCATTCTTGATCCATCATCCAGATAAATCCATAAACTTCTTTTTTAAGTTCAATTGTCCAAAGTCGATTAAACCAATATCTCTTTCTATCCATATTAATTGTCTAAGTTTTTGCCCACTTCGCGAGGGCCTATATGCATAACTACGGAATCTGTTCGTCTTGATTATTTTGTGAATAGCTAATGCATTAATATCTTCTTAATGGGCTTTTATTGAACTTTTGATGGCCCACATTTTGTATGGCTAACTGTTGTTATGGATGAAGTTGTTTTTTTTAATGAAAGTAGGCTGACTAATTGCAGGGAGTTAATTCTTTCATAGAATCTTAATATTATATTGAGGGTGTTTCCGGAATTCATGGTAAGTGAAAATGTGGTAAGCAAAATGTCATCCTCAGCTCAAGAGAAAAAAACACAGAGGCGGTATTTGAGAAATTAAAGGAGGTAACTTTCCTTTTGATACACACCAATTGATGAAAGAGTCATATGACGTGAACGAAAATACAGGGATGATTAACAAAAAGCATAATAGGTAATTATCAAGATAAATATTTTTTTTCAGTTACAAAATTCAGTTACAACCATAACTGATTACAACAGAAAAATTACGGAATAGAAGAACCGAAAAAAGCTCCTAAGTTATCGTTCTCTAACTGAGTATAGAATATAACAGAAGTTTAACAGGAAAAGAGAAAAAATATTTCAGTTATAGATTCAGTTAAAGAGAGGGGGGTTACACATGGAGAAAATCAGTTATAACAGAAAATGCAGATAGATAATTCCTGGCTCAATCCATCTTCAGAAACTCTCCTCAACATTCTTCATCAATCAAACTTCAATAAGCATCGATCCCTCTATTCAACATCATCTTTATTAACCATTAGAAGCTCAGAAACTAACTTTGAACTCTCATCAAATTCGGAAGAAAAAAGCTAAAACTTCAGTTACAAAATCTGAATAATAAACTTCAACATAAACCTATCTTCATCGATTTTTCATCATTCACCAACATCACCATTCTTCGACCTCGATCGTTCATTACCTTATTAAATTAACGCCAGCATCGCTACAAGAATAAAAAAACTCATAAAATTTCAGGAATTCAGAAGAAAAGCCAATACAAATATCAATCACAAAAACTAACAACTAACATAATTTTTAACAAACTATTCTAACCGAATTCAATCAAAAATACCAATGTGCCCTCACCTCAGTCACATATAAGAATTGGTTTTGCTTCAAAAGTAGGGGGTCTTGACGATTCTCCATCTTCACTCTTCTTCACCATTCACCATCCTTCTCTCCAATCCCTCATTTCTTCACTCATCTTTATCAATCGGTAAATCATCATCTTAATCTGGGATCCTCAACAATTCATCACTGGTATCAATCTTCAATCAACTCGCAACATCTTCAACGATTAATATTCATCTTCCTATAGTCACTGTGGCATCAGTCTCGTCACAACCATATCATCTTCAATTGCCGTCAACTTGATTAATTACCTGTAATCAAAACCGTCCTTAGCCTCTTCGTCCGTCTCGTCGCGAATCACCTACAACAACAACGATTCAGAATCATGAAAAATTAATGGAAGAACTTCGCAAGGAGTAGAAGAAAAAGGGTCGAAGTCGATTTCGTACCATTGCACCTTCGTTAGCCTCTTTGCAGAATCATCGCTGATCTTAATGGAAGTGATAGAACTCTCGACATTCTGGATCTTCATCGCGTCATCGTCATTTCCTTCGTCACCATCATCAAAAGGAAACTCTTGCAAGAACACACATAGTTCAACAAAAATCCGTGTATCAAAGATCAACTCATAGCAACAAGACTCAAGTTCGCAGGACAGGCAAGAAAAAGAAGAAGCTAAGGCGCACGTACCTGAACGCGTGTTCGTCACATCGTCGTTAATCGGAGACGAAAAAAACGTTGCGGCAACTTCTCAGATACGTATCCCATAGCTTCGATTCGTAAGGTACGAACCCAAATCTTTCATGTATGAACAATTGATGCGTTTATTTGTTGCTTTTGGTCTTGATAGCGCAAATCTGATGCCGATTACGTAGTTATGAGAGTTTCGGATTTAAAATTTTTCCGCAAATGTTAGGTTAGCTTAGGTTGAAATTAGGTCAAGGTTATGGAGAGAAGGACCGAGTTCCACCGTGGAGAACTCCGCCTCCGTTTGGAGGTGGCGGCGGAGATATGAAGGTTAGGTTGAAGATGGAGGCGGAGACATGAAGGTTAGGTTGGTGGTAGCGGCATTGTGAAGAGGAGTTTAGATTGTTGGTAGAGGCGAAGAGAGGAAAGGGATGGTGAGCGAGAGAAGCGCCGCGGCGTCAAGAAGATGAAGAAGATGAATTTTGGTTTTTCCCCTTTGGTTGATTTCTGTTTATTGTTTTAATTTTATAAAAAAAGAAACTAAAGATATAGGTAAATACTCATAAAGAATAATGAAAACAAATTAAACCACTGGTTTAAATTCCCAAACGATAAGATCATGGAGATATTTGTTGTTTCCCACCATACCGGTGGTGACACTTGTTACCGTCCGGTAGGTGCTCCCTGCGGCAATTCTGTATGTGCTATGCACCACAACTATCACGCGTCCGCGCCCTAAGACCCTTTGGATTAGAGTACTTTAGAAGACCTTAGATCAGATGGCCTCTGTGTAGTCAAGATTGTTGACTGATGCCATGGTATGAACCCTCATGAAGCCTGCGCAATAGGGCCTTGTGTTTTCGCTTTTCGCACCCTTCTGTTCAAGCCCGTTAGCGTTTTAACTAATAACATCTTCTATTCTCACCCCATTCCATTTTCTTAGTATTTTAATTTCTGTTTTGTATAGCTTTTGATTTTAATCATTAAAAAATAGAAAAACTCGTAATAAAATTCCTTAAAAATTACACTAGGATTATAAGTCATTTTAGAAATTTTCTATGTTTTTACTTTCTGATTTTAGGTATTTTTCAATTTAATTTCGATTTTCCATTTAATTGCTTTTCTATTGAATTCTCACATGAACACATAATTTTGTACATTTTATTTCTCCCACCTCCTTTATTATGTTTGGCCCATTCTTTTTACCCTGATTAGAAAACTAATAATAGGACCTAGGATATTTTTTGGTAGATTTTTAGACCATTTTATCCACTGTTTTGGTAGCTTAGTTTGTGCAAAATTGTGAATAGATCTTAGATAGATTTAAGTGACCATTTGACATAGCTAGGCTATGTATTTCTAGGAGATTATTTAACACAATTTTATAGTCAGGTTAGGGACCCTAGGAAATTAATTTCATATTTTTTCCAGGACTTTTACTATTTTTTTAGTGCATGGATTTTAGTCCATTTTTTATATTGTAAATCCATCTAGTTAAGCTTAGGATGTTATGGTGCACTAGGACTTAGATTAATTAGGCTTAATCTTAGGATATTAGAAGGCCTTAGTATGGTTTAGCCACTGATTTTAGAATGTCAATATTAGGCAAGATCCTTTAGTTTTAGGACTTAGGCTTAGAAACCGTCCAAGTTGTGTTTACATGAGGCGTTTAGTCTTATTTTTGTTTTATGCTTTAATACGCATTTAGAGCTAACATTTCTTCATTTTATTTTCCTGTTTTGGTTGCTTTAATATTTGTATTCCACTTGTATAGGCTTCCCCATTTTTAGAACCAACTTAACTTCCTTAGGAAGTAAGTTGAGTTCTAGTTCTTTTCTTATTTTCCTTTCTCCCTTAGGAATAGAAAAACTTCACAAACCATTTGGATCACTTTTTGAATATAACAATTAAATTAGGGTTGCGTCTTAGTCCCCTTAGTTTTCCTTTTTCCACTTGAGTCCTT
Source organism: Lathyrus aphaca (assembly GCA_963966055.1). Classification (NCBI taxonomy): domain Eukaryota; kingdom Viridiplantae; phylum Streptophyta; class Magnoliopsida; order Fabales; family Fabaceae; genus Lathyrus; species Lathyrus aphaca. Next base: position 561,250,044 of record OZ014520.1, on the reverse strand, counting down.
CTTTCTCATATCATAAAGAAAATAATAAAATACTTAATAAAGGTTGAATGTTATCATACGACATGAGACTTTGTTGCGGAGTACTTATGCACGTCCCGTTTTGGGGCGAGGTGTAGGTTATCTACCACGATGGATAAGTCTTAGTATGAGAATGTTCACAAACAATAAACTCAAAATACTTCTTCTAAAAGACAACGAACCAAGACAACACGTCTTCTCTTCTCATCTCATATTCTTTGCGGACGAACATGACTTGTCTCGACATTTCAAACAGCGATACGGTAAACACCCTCGAGTCAGAGCCGATAACACCTGAGCTAGAGCTATGGCAATGTCATCCTAAAAAACACAAATAAGTTCCCGCCTTAGTTAGACGAACTACGACGACTCTGATCCTCATTTTCCCGATGAGGTACGTAGGCAGTGGGGTAGGGCCCATTCGAGCACATTCTTTATTTTCCCTACATTTCCCTCTTTCTTTCCGTTTTCTTTTCCAATTATCTTTCTCATTTCACTTCCATTCCAGATAGCCATTCTTTCATTCAAACAACATATTATTTATCACCCTTTAAAACAGACTAACAAGCGTGGATCCTGTCGGGTACGGCAGACAAATTGGGGTGCTAATACCTTCCCAATTCGTAATAGACTTCCGGACACAGATCTTTGGTTCGCAAGGCCTCGTCCTTTTCCTTCTTCCTCAGGTTTGTGCAACATTACCTTTCCCATTCATTCGGGGATAAAAATGTCTGGCTGGAGACTCTTCCTTTTCTGCGCCACTTCCGTATTTGTACTAGGATGAAAATCCCGGGAGTGACAGCTGGCGACTCTGCTGGGGATCGAACCCAGAATCTCTGGTTTCCCTTGTAGAGTCATTCCTAGCGCCTGTTTGTTTTATTTCTTTGGATGTTTATTTGTTTGTTGTGTGCTTTAGTTTAGCTTTACTGTTTTCATTTACAGTTTTACTTTACATCTTTACTTTACAGCTTTATTTACTGCTTTCAGTATTTATTTTCCATGCATCATACCGGACTGTCTGGTTGTGCTGGTTTTCATTTTTTCTGTGGGATGGGAGTTACTGTGAGATAAGCCAAACACCCGGCTTGAGAATACACTTAGGAATAACATGGTTTCATATTGCTCCACATGCTATTTCAGTATGATGATGTGATGTGAAACCACACCCAGATTGCGACCGTCTTAGGAATATTCTGTATGCGGATTTCCTCCATTTCGGAATAGGACCTCGATAGTTATGTGCATCTATGGACCGATCATTGAGGACCTTAGTGGAAACATCCATCTCCAGTGATGACAGTGGCAGACCACATTTGTTGGCAAACCCACTCGCATCCGAGGGCCCCCTGGGAACTCGCATAGGATGGCCTGGTTCTCTCATAAGAATCCAGTTAAAGCAAAACTGTTCGTATGACGATAGCATTGTATCCCAAGGGCTGAATGTACTATTGTTTCTCGATTCAGTGCTTGAAGCTGGGGACCTATGAGAGATGCTTGTTTTCCCGGACTCAGCGTAGGCCTCCCTGGTTAGTACATAATGCCAAACCAATTCCCTGATTTGGTTATGAGCCATTTCTCGGAAATGGTGAACGTATTATTGCTCTCTGGCTTTGAGAGTCCATGATGTTGATGCAGAGTAGCACACCCGTGAGATTGGGAGGGGTTTACAGGTTTGCATGAACCCTAAAACTTCCAACATACCCGCTTTGTCTGTACGATTCAGCAGTTGTGATTTGGTTCTATGGTTCTTTAGTTCTGAGATCCGGGGTTTCTATTCAGAGAGATCGTTATTGTGATTGCCATTGTGACTCTGTTATTGCGACTGTTATTATGACACTCCACAGACACTCGGATCACTGCTTAATGGCCGCACCAGACACACACCATTGATCACCTGCCATGCATTCATAAGCATCCTTCATAAAATTGCATTCTAACTCGCATGTCTATTCATTTGCAGGGACCCCATCTCTCTACCTTGATTCCGTGACCAAACTTACTTATTACAGATATGAAGCCTATCCAGAAGAACAATGTCTATTATCATTTCTCAGATCCAAAGATTGACGTGCTACAGGGTATGATTGCCTTGATCACTCCGAATCGAGTGGGAGAATTCAGAAAAGAGTATGGTGGTATTTTGAAGATGGTTCACAGGCTTTCCGATTCAGACCGAAGCGTTATCCATACTTTACTTCAGTTTTATGATCCTCCTTTGAGATGCTTTACATTTACAGACTACCAGTTGGGGCCTACATTGGAAGAGTTTTCTCTTATTCTAGGAACACCCGTCAAGGATCAGATTCCTTTCTACTCTGTCATGGTAGAACCAGATGAACTCGAGATCTCCAAAGCTCTTTATTTGAGTCGGGCTGTAGTGCAAAAGGAACTTGCCACAAAGGGAAAGTTAACTGGTTTTCACTTGAATTTTCTAGCGACCACAGCTGAAGAGTATGCCACTTGTAACAAGTGGGAGACCGTTTATGCTGTCATTGCCTTGAGTGTCTATAGTATCATCTTGTTTCCTAATGAAGAGAAATTTGTGGACATCAACGCTATCCGTGTTTTCATGCAGCAGAATCCTATACCTACCTTGTTGGGCGATTTTTATCACTCGGTCCACTACAAAAACGAGAAGAAACGAGGGGGCTTAGTACAATGTTGTTCTCCGCTGGTGCACGAATGGTTTATGAGACGGTTGCCTACTACTGGTGCTTTTGAGACTACCGCATCTTCTGTGAACTGGGATAAGAGGTTGATGGGGTTGAGAGCTAAAGATATAGTATGGATAAATCACAGTTTATTGAAGAAAGACTTCATCTACAGTTGTGGGAGTTATCACAATGTGCCTCTCATCGGAGTAAGGGGATGCATCAACTACAATCCTGTTCTCCTTAAAAGGCAATTGGGATACGCACTAGAGGACCCACCAATGGAGATGGAAGTCAATGAATCCTTTTACTTTCTAGTGGAAAACAACACACTACTGGTGGAATAAGCTGTTGCTGCTTGGAGAAATATTCAGAAGCGAGGATTTGGTATTCTGGGCCGAAGTAACAACCGGTCGTTTCCTCAGTATGATGAATGGTTAAAGCGCAGGGTCGAGATTACTTTTCTTCCTTTTCTCTAGAAGAACCATGGTATCCTGTGGTGGATGAACCAAGGACATCTGTTAGCATCGAAGAGTTCGATAAGATGAAAGCAGAAATAGACGAGTTGCTAAAACAGAATGCCCAACTAAGCCGGGATCATACCAGGGCTGAGCATGCCAGGCTTAGGATTGAGTGGAAAGCCAATGAAGATGCTGAGAAGTATGCCGCTGCAGAAAAAAGGTTTGACGATGATTCAACTCAGTTCGCCAGGTTTGAAGTTGCTAACCGGAACTCTTCTAAGGAGCACATTAACACAAGGAAGTTACTTAATGAAAGGACTCGAATGCTGGAAGACATGAAGACAAGGCATGCTGCCTATAGGGTCAGAAGAGAAGATCAAGATAAATTGCAAGCTGAAGATGTTGCTGATAAGTTGAGAAAGAAAGATGAAGAAGTGTCCAGTATGTTGAAAGAGAAAGATGCAGAACTTGCTAAAGCACTGAAAGATGTTGACTACTACAAGCGTAAGATGGTCTACTTTCAGAAGAAACTGAAGAGGTTTGAAAATGAACCAATACCACTAAATGCATTGGTTGTAATGCTAGAGCATGAGTCAGATGTCAGTCCTGGCGATCAGAGGGAAGTCTGAAGATTGTAGTTTCCTTTAGTAGTTGTAAGACTATCATCAGGATTGTTGATGAAGTCTTTTTGATTGATTGTATTTCAATTATGTTTTTTGCTTCATATACTCCAACAATGTTAGCCCATGATTGGTGCTTTATTAATACAATGGGGTTCTCTCATATATCAATTCAGATTGATTCAACTTTACGGTTTCAACTATGTATCTTACACATCTGCAACACCCACACACCGACTCTTGTATTCTCAGCTCTATATGGCACGTCTGTTGCACCCATGCACCCTGTATCATCAGCACTGTTTATTTGTTTTGCAGCTAAGTCAGAGCGTTGTTATCTATTTCAACTTCACGAAGTCGGAATCAAGGGAGGGGTTGCCTTAGGAATGAATAGACATGCCATAAGCATTAATTTCATGCATATATATTCTTGTGTTTTTTGCAGGTTGTCCGGAGTTTCTAACTTATTCAACTGCAGGCAATATAGCAGGTCAATGCGTTCACCGATATCAGACTAAAAGAAACCGAGTAAGGATGGCTGAACGAATGCAGACTGATCTCAATAAGCTCCGACAGAGGATGGATCAGTTCATGGAAATGATGACTGGCATGGCCCAGAACCAGGAACGTCTCAGGCTGATTGTTGAGCAACCCTATGGGAATGCTAATACTGGAACACCGATTGAGAATGTGGATCCTAACGCTGCCCGTAACGGAGAGCCTAATCCAAATAGAAACACAACACGTAATGCGGGTTTAGAATACAATAAAGAGGACCAGTTCACTCTACTGGATGCTGATATGGGCAATTTGAATGAGATCAATGACCGCAGGTATGAAGAGCTGGCAGAGAAGATTAAGGCCATGGAATTTCAGAATTCCCTAGGCATCGATGTAACTAGTCTCGGGTTAGTACCAGGAGTCAAAATCCCTCATAAGTTCAAGGCGCCATTGTTTGACAAGTACAACAGCAGCACGTGCCCTAGAACTCACATTCATGCTTACTTTGGAAGAATCTCGGCTCACACTGATGACGAGAAACTTTGGATGCATTTCTTCCAAGATAGTTTATCCGGAGCTTCGTTGAGCTGGTACATGAAGCTAAGCAGGGTCTCTATTCGAAGCTGGAAAGATTTAGCTGAAACTTTTCTCAAGCAGTATCAATATAATATTGATATGGCTCCGAACCGCACTAAGTTGAAGAACTTATCTCAAGGACCTAAGGAAAGTTTTAAGCAGTATGCCCAGAGGTGGCGTGAGCTGGCCGCACAGGTTCAACCTCCATTGCTTGATCGGGAAATGGCCGACATGTTTATGGGCACCTTGCAAGGTGTTTACTTGGATCGTCTGGCCGCATGCCCGCCCATTGGTTTTTCCGATATTGTCATTGCTAGAGAAAGGATAGAAAACTTTCTGAAATTGGGAAAGATTCAGGATGCAAGCAGTGCTAGTTCTTCTGGTATGAAAAAGCCTTTTGGAAATGGCCAAAGAAGAAGAGAAGGCGAGACAAATGCTGTGTATAGAGGCAGAGGCAGAGGCCATTATCAAGGTTACTACCAAACAGCTGCAGTGACTATTACTCCACAGGTTCAACAACGACCACAGGGTCAGCAACAATAGACACAGAGAGTGTTTCAGCAAAGAGCGAGAATAAGGGACCGTATGATTGATCTTGTCCCATGTCCATATGCTGTATTACTTCCAGAGCTGCTAAAGTTGAACATGGTCGAGCTTTGTACCATGAGACCTCCTCCTCCAAAGAATCTACCTCCGAATTTTGACGCTAACGCCAGGTGTGAATTCCATTCGGGTTCCTAGGGGCACAGTATCGAGAAATGTTGGGCTTTTCAGAACAAGGTACAGGACCTAGTTGACTCCAAGGCGATCAATTTCGCTCCTCACCCAAATGTACTCCAGAATCCAATGCCTAGTCACGGTGGAACCGGTGTCACGGTTGTTCTACCAGATGGTCCACGTTAAGCTGAAGTCATCGAGTTAATCACCCAGGATGCAAGGGTATTCATGAAGCAAATAAAGCCAGAAGTATTCAAATGCTTTCAGTGATGGCATGCGCGTATTTGCCTTTCTTCATTGTTCTTTTTCGTCCCTATTGAGGGGAAATACGTTGCTCTGATTCTTCATTGGTCACTGGTCAATGGAGATACGTAGGCAGAAGATCATCAGGTCTTTCCTAGCAACCTTATGGGGCAACTTTACTCCCCAGCTTTACTCTTTCCTTCAGACGTCTCGTGTCAGAGTCAGAATAACTAGAAGAAGAGGTATGATTGCCATGGTTGGGTATACGGCTGTAAATTGAAGATTACAAGTCTGTGAAAGAGCTATTGATCACTGAAAGTATCCAAGACTGACAGGTCCAGACGGAGTCAAGCCTCCTCAACAACGACAATTTCCAGCTTCTTTACTGCATTTTCATTTGTAGTTTCTGTTATTTGCAAAACAATTGTATACATGTATGAAGTTGTTTACTTTTGAATGATAATCATAAGAAAACTCACGTGTTTTCTTGAAGTACTCTATTTGTATTCATTTTAATTTCGCATGTGTACATCACAATACCAATTATCGTGCTTAAACTCTATGAAGGAGAATGACAAAACAAAAACGCAAGAATCTCTAATTGTGTGCTCTTGAATAAGACCCTGTTGACGATGTACAAGCTTTGTTTCAAATCCCTAAACACTGGAGATATAAGGGAGATAGACCCTCACTAACCCCTTTGAGCCTTGAAGTAGGAGTTTCTTTTGCACGAAAAAACCCTTACGTTTAACCCAGGGGCAGGGTAGATGTCAGCTAGTCGGACCAAGCGTTCAGGCTTTCATAAAGGAGTGTATTTGAGGATCCATCACATTCCACTATGCTAATCGAGAGGTCCAAAGACCAGAAACCACGATGTTTATCCAAATCAAGAGGTCAAAAGGCAGGAAGCCACAATGGTTATCCTTCATCGACCAAAGAATGAGGCAGTCACAACCCTCGCAAAGCAATCAAGACAAGCAGTGTCACACGACTTGTTCAAAAGGAATAACAAAAAAAAAGGAAATGAAAAAGCCCGCTAAGTTGAAACTTGAAAACAAACGACTTAGGCAAAAGTTAGGGCATCCCGCTGGACTTCACAATCAAAGATTCACAAAAATCAGTCCAGGAAAAAGTTAGGGATATGCAAAAGAACGAAAAGCGAAAAATGCAAAAAGGATTACACAAGAAAGATCCTTAAGCAAGAACAAAGTCGTGTGGCACAGACACGAAAGACCAAAGACTGACTGACTCCAAACAATAACCTGATTGGCGCTTGAACCAATAGCAGCAATGGTTCCTCAACCGACACGAAACCCTTATGAAAGGTGAGTGCTTGTGAAAATTAGTTGAACATAGGAATGGAGAACATTACGAAGAGTGGGTGGGCACAAAAAAACTTCGAGCCTATATACTTTGTTTCTATAACCGTGAACCAGGCCACGATACAACCCTTAAAAGTCCTAACTGAAACAGGGTTATTTTGAGAGCGTACTACTACGAGACCGCGTTCCTGACTCCTTTGAGTTGTGCTAAAAGATCCTTGGTGGTATTGCATGTACATACTTTCATAAACAAAATAATGTCGTATCTTAACTAGTGATTCACTCACAAAGGTTTGCGACACCTTTTCAATAAAGACTTCAAGATTAACATGTGTGTTGCATTAGATTTTTCATTCTAAAAATAAACATTTTTTGCTTGCATACATTTGTTAAGCATCATAAAAAGTTCACATGTGGAAATTCACTCTAGAAGCTTAAACTTGCCAAGTTGAGAAGTCTAAAACTTCTGAAAGACAGTCACGTCGAGGTGCACTTTTCCGAGAAAGCTCCATTGAGTAAAGACTTTACCAACCAGTCATGGCAAGAGCTAGCCAATCCGAGGCAGTTACGTCGAGCAATCTCTTCAAAATTCAGCCAAACTAGGGCAATCACTTCGAGATTTAAATCTCTCCAAGAGCAAAGATTAGTCAGTCAAGTGCAAAACTATTAAAATACTCATACTGGGGCTGGCCACCCCAATAACACGAGAATTCATTCTTTCCCGAAGGCAGACAATCAGAGGCGTCTAGCCTGAGTTTCGAGTACTGGGACAGTGGTCGCTCGTCAAGCCGATTATCTCGTTCAACGCCTCCAAGAGTTCCAAGCTCATCTGTGTTGAAAATGGCTACCTCCCCAGCAGGGTTAGTACACCATTTTATGCAGTCACCACGATACTTAAGAGTTTAAAGACACTGAGTCTTTTGTAAAATCCTCTTAGGGTAAAGTCTCGGTGAAAGCAAATGATCCCCATCACGAGACAACTTGGAATCTTTCCTTCCCAACAGGACGTGTCGGTTTTGTTATCCCCAGCAGAAGGATGGAAGTTATCCCCAGTAAAGTCGCCCAAACTTCTTCTCCAACAGAGATGTTATCCCCGCAGGGTTTCTTGATATTGAATTCGCAATCATCACATTCTCAGCAGAATCAACAGGGACTCATTATTTCCGCATCAGGAACTCCCTTTGCACTTACGCCATTTCATTGACATGTTCAAGACATAATATCCCTAGTGTCACGGAGCATCATGCCATATAATTCAACATATGCATACCCATCATAATCCAAGTTCGAAATCTTAAAGTCCAGCCACAGACTGGCCAAAGTCCATCTTCAGGTGGCGAATTTCTAAAGTCCCCCGCAGTGGGCAAAATTCTCCCGCAGTGAGCAAAAATCCAGCCACAGACTGGCTAAAGTCCATCTTCAGGTGGCAAATTTTAAAAGTCTCCCGTAGTGAGTAAAAGTCCAGCCACAGACTGGCCAAAGTCCATCTTCGGGTGGCAAATTTCAAAAGTCTCCCACAGTGAGCAAAAGTCCAGCCACAAACTGGCCAAAGTCCATCTTCGGGTGGCAAATTTCAAAAGTCTCCCGCAGTGAGAAAAAGTCCAGCCACAGACTGACCAAAGTCCACCCGTAGTGTGGCAATCTAAAGTCCACCCGCAGTGTGGCAAACTAAACTCCACCCACAGTGTAGCAATCTAAAGTCCGTCCTCAGGGTTGCAAATCGTATCGCAAAGTCCAACCACAGATTGGTGAAAGTTCTTCCCTAGGATGTCAAGGTATCTGAAAGTCCACCCACAACGTGGTAGGCCAGTAGTCCTCTGACATTATTCAAAAGGCATCTCCCGTTTACTATTCTTCACATCATAGTTCTACCCAAGCAGAGTTCATATGGTTGGGTTTATTTCCCTGTTCTTTGTCCACAGAGTGCAAATTTTCTGGCTGTTTTTAGCATTCAATCCCTGCATACCTCAAACGTCTGAAAACAACAATTATCATCCATTCAGGTCTACAGTGATTGAATAGGGGCAGCTGTAACACCCCAAAATTTGTCGTCTTATTTATTATTGTACAACTGACTTTTTGCTTCACATTCGTCTGCATTTCTCCTTAGGTTATATAATTTGCAATCATGCATTTCATTGAGTTCCTAAGGCATGAGATCTAAGGATTTTTGATGACTTGAACGTCCTTATCCAGAGGATCATTTCTCAGATTCCTTATTTGAGGGTATTGGTCAAAAAACGTTAAATCAGGCCATTGTGACTGGGATTAGGGTTGTCTCCTTCCAATATCCCAAGGCCATTTTCTTCATCAATGATCTTTAAAAAGATTCCATAAGGAGCGAATTACGACAAATATTTGGTCTATGTGGTATTATCCAAGTACATTCGAGATATGTGAAGGACCAGCTTCATCCATGACTAATCCCTTTGGTTTTTATTAGTCAATTGATTTTGTGTTTAGCAAGATGTGATCCAAATGGTGCATTAGAAATTTTTTTAAGATTCGAGTTTCCACGACTATTCAAGTCTACATGTCCATCTCCATTCAAATTTTACACCCGTTCGTCCGATTTTTCAATTATGTTCATTCTTGATCCATCATCCAGATAAATCCATAAACTTCTTTTTTAAGTTCAATTGTCCAAAGTCGATTAAACCAATATCTCTTTCTATCCATATTCATTGTCCAAGTTTTTGCCCACTCCCGCGAGGGCCTATATGCATAACTACGGAATCCGTTCGTCTTGATTATTTTGTGAATAGCTCATGCATTAATATCTTCTTAATTGGCTTTTATTGAACTTTTGATGGCCCACATTTTGTATGGCTAACTGTTGTTATGGATGAAGTTGGTTTTTTTAATCAAAGTAGGCTGACTAATTGCAGGGAGTTAATTCTTTCATAGAATCTTAATATTATATTGAGTGTGTTTCCGGAATTCATGGTAAGTGAAAATGTGGTAAGAAAAATGTCATCCTCAGCTCAAGAGAAAAAAAACACAGAGGCGGTATTTGAGAAATTAAAGGAGGTAACTTTCCTTTTGATACACACCAATTGATGAAAGAGTCATATGACGTGAACGAAAATACAGGGATGATTAACAAAAAACATAACAGGTAATTATCAAGATAAATATTTTTTTCAGTTACAAAATTCAGTTACAACCATAACTGATTACAACAGAAAAATTACGGAATAGAAGAACCGAAAATAGCTCCTAAGTTATTGTTCTCTAACTGAGTATAGAATATAACAGAAGTTTAACAGGAAAAGAGAAAAAAGATTCAGTTATAGATTCAGTTCAAGAGAGGGGGGTTACACATGAGGAAAATCAGTTATAACAGAAAATACAGATAGATAATACCTGGCTCAATCCATCTTCAGAAACTCTCCTCAACATTCTTCATCAATCGAACTTCAATCAGCATCGATCCCTCTATTCAGCATCATCTTCATCAACCATTAGAAGCTTAGAAACTAACTCTGAACTCTCATCAAATTCGGAAGAAAAAAGATAAAACTTCAGTTACAAAATTTGAATAATAAACTTCAACATAAACCTATCTTCATTGATTTTTCATCATTCACCAACATCACCATTCTTCGACCTCGATCGTTCATTACCTTCTTAAATTAACGTCAGCATCACTACAAGAATAAAAAAAACTCACAAAATTGCAGGAATTCAGAAGAAAAGCCAATACAAATTTCAATCACAAAAACCAACAACTAATAGAATTTTTAACAAACTATTCTAACCGAATTCAATCAAAAATACCAATGTGCCCTCACCTCAGTCACATATAAGAATCGCTTTTGCTTCAAAAGTAGGGGGTCTTGACGATTCTCCATCTTCACTCTTCTTCACCATTCACCATCCTTCTCTCCAATCCCTCATTTCTTCACTCATCTTTATCAATCCGTAAATCATCATCTTAATCTGGGATCCTCAACAATTCATCACTGGTATCAATGTTCAATCAACTCACATCATCTTTAACGATTAATATTCATCTTCCTATAGTCACTGCGACATCATTCTCGTCACAACCATATCATCTTCAATTTCCGTCAACTTCATCAATTACCTGTAATCAAAACCGTCCTTAGCCTCTTCATCCGTCTCGTCGCGAATCACCTACAACAACAACGATCCAGAATCATGAAACATTAATGGCAAAACTTTGCAAGAAGTAGAAGAAAAAGGATCGAAGTCGATTTTGTACCATTTCACCTTCGTTAGCCTCTTTGTAGAATCATCCCCGATCTTAATGGAAATGATAGAACTCTCGACATTCTGGATCTTCATCGCATCATCGTCATTTCCATCGTCGCCATCATCAAAAGGAAACTCTTGCAAGAACACACACAGTTCAACAAAAATTCGTGTATCAAAGATCAAATCATAGCAACAAGACTCAAATCGTAGGACACGCAAGAAAAAGAAGAAGCTAAGGCGCACGTTCCTGAACGCGTGTTTGTCACATCGTCGTTAATCGGAGACGAAATAAACATTGCAAAAACTTCTCAGATATGTATCCCATAGCTTCGATTCGTAAGGTACGAACCCGAATCTTTCATGTATGAATGATTGATGCGTTTATTTGTTGCTTTTGGTCTTGATAGCGCAAATCTGATGCCGATTACGTTGTTATGAGAGTTTCAGATTTAAATTTTTTCCGCAAATGATAGGTTAGCTTAGATTGCAATTAGGTAAAGGTTATGGAGAGAAGGACCGAGTTCCACCGTGGAGAACTCCACCTCTGTTTGGAGGTGACGGCGGAGATATGAATGTTAGGTTGAAGATGGAGGCGGAGACATGAAGGTTAGGTTGGTGGTAGCGGCGTTGTGAAGAGAAGGAGTTTAGGTTGTTGATAGCGGCGAAGAGAGGAAAGGGATGGTGAGTGAGAGAAGCGTCGCGGCATTAAGAAGATGAAGAAGATGAATTTAGGGTTTGGTTTTTCCCCTTTGGTTGATTGCTGTTTATTGTTTTAATTTTATAAAAAAAGAAACTAAAGGTATAGGTAAATACTCATAAAGAATAATGAAAACAAATTAAACCACTGGTTCAAATTTCCAAACGATAAGATCATGGAGATATTTGTTGTTTCCCACCATACCGGCGGTGACACTTGTCACCATCCGGTAGGTGCTCCCCGCGGCAATTCTGTGTTTTCTATGCACCACAACTATCACGCGTCCGCGCCCTAAGACCCTTTGGATGAGAGTACTTTAGAAGACCTTGGATCAGACGGCCTCCGTGTAGTCAAGATTGTTGACTGATTCCATGGTATGAACCCTCATGAAGCCTGCACAATTGGGCCTTGTGTTTTCGCTTTTCGCACCCCTTCTGTTCAAGCCCGTTAGCATTTTAACTAATAACATCTTCTATTCTCACCCCATTCCATTTTCTTAGTATTTTAATTTATGTTTTGTGTAGCTTTTGATTTTAATCATTAAAAAATAGAAAAACTCGTGATAAAATTCCATAAAAATTACAGTAGGATTATAACTCATTTTAGAAATTTTCTATGTTTTTACTTTCTGATTTTATGTATTTTTCAATTTAATTTCGATTTTCCATTTAATTTCTTTTCTATTGAATTCTCACATGAACACATAATTTTGTACATTTTATTTCTCCAACCTCCTGTAAGATTTTTGGCCCATTCTTTTTGCCATGATTAGAAAACTAATAATAGGACCTAGGATATTTTTTGGTATATTTTTAGGCCATTTTATCCACTGTTTTGGTAGCTTAGTTTGTGCAAAATTATGAATAGATCTTAGGTAGATTTAAGTGACCATTTGACATATCTAGGATATGAATTTATAGGAGATATTTTAACACAATATTATAGTCAGGTTAGGGACCCTAGGAAATTAATTTCATATTTTTTCCAGGACTTTTACTATTTTTTTAGTGAATGGGTTTTAGTCCATTTTTACATTGTAAATCCATCTAGTTAAGCTTAGGATGTTATGGTGCACTAGGACTTAGATTAATTAGGCTTGATCTTTGGATATTAGAAGGCCTTAGTATGGTTTAACCACTGATTTTAGAATGTCGATATTAGGCAAGATCCTTTAGTTTTAGGACTTAGGCTTAGAAACCGTTCAAGTTGTGTTTACATGAGGCGTTTAGTCTTATTTTTGTTTTATGCTTTAATACGCATTTTGAGCTAACATTTCTTCATTTTATTTTCCTGTTTTGGTTGCTTTAATATTTGTATTCCACTTGTATAGGTTTCCCCATTTTTAGAACCAACTTAACTTCCTTAGGAAGTAAGTTGAGTTCTAGTTCTTTTCTTATTTTCCTTTCTCCCTTAGGAATAGAAAAACTTCACAAACCATTAGGATCACTTTTTGAATATAACAATTAAATTAGGGTTGCGTCTTAGTCCCCTTAGTTTTATTTTTTCCACTTGAGTCCTTCTTTCTCATCTCATAAAGAAAATAATAAAATACTTAATAAATGTTGAATGTTATCATACGACATGAGACTTTGTTGCGGAGTACTTATGCACGTCCCGTTTCGGGGCAAGGTGTAGGTTATCTACCACGATGGATAAGTCTTAGTATGAGAATGTTCACAAACAATAAACTCAAAATAATTCTTCTAAAAGACAATGAACCAAGACAATGCGTCTTCTCTTCTCATCTCATATTCTTTGCGGACGAACATGACTTGTCTCGACAGTTCAAACAGCGATACGGTAAACACCCTCGAGTCAGAGCCGCTAACACCTGAGCTAGAGCTATGGCAACGTCATCCTAAAGAACACAAACAAGTTCCTGCCTTAGTTAGATGAACTACGGTGACTCTGATCCTCATTTTCCCGATGAGGTACGTAGGCAGTGGGGTAGGGCCCATTCGAGCATATTCTTTATTTTCCCTATATTTCCCTCTTTCTTTCCGTTTTCTTTTCCAATTATCTTTCTCATTTTACTTCCATTCCAGATAGCCATTCTTTCATTCAAACATCATATTATTTCTCACCCTTTGAAACAGACTAACAAGCGTGGATCTCGTCGGGTACGGCAGACGGATTGGGGTGCTAATACCTTCCCAATTCGTAACCGACTTCCGGACCCAGATCTTTGGTTCGCAAGGCCTCGTCCTTTTCCTTCTTCCTCGGGTTTGTGCAACATTACCTTTCCTATTCATTCGGGATTAAAATGTCTGGCTGGCGACTCTTCCTTTTCCGCGTCACTTCCAAGTTTGTACTAGGATGAAAATCCCGGGAGCGACACGCGCGTGATCTAAAGGATGAGATTCAATCTGGCATTTTTATTAATTAATCCTAATTAATTAAATTAATTAAGATATTAGGGTTTAAGTGGATGCATCCTGGCCCTCCAAACGCGCGGTAAACACAATCTAACGGCCTACATTCAAATTGGGAGGATTAGCCCTAATCACAATCCCTAAGCACTTTCAGGTGACCAGAGCAAGCTCCGTTCATTTTCTCCGGCCACACCCTCGTGCTATCTCTCTCAATACGCCATGAAAACACATCAAACTTTCCAGAATCACTCAACTAACAACCCTAAACAAGAATCTACCAACAAAATCCATTTATTTTTCATGAATCAAGAGAATCAAACAAGAACACTTTCACAGGCAAAATTTCAGAAAGCTATGAAATACTCAAAACTCAACCATTTTCAAAAGTAAACATATCCCTATGATCAGCACATCACATAGAATCATATTGCAACCAAAGAAAAGAGTTCTGGAAAAAAGGTTTTAAGGAGCTACCTGAGTTGAAGCTTTGAGATTCTGAGCTTTCTGACTCCCTTATTTGTGCAAAACCACTCCACTTGGTCCCTTGAAGCTTCTGGAGAGCTTAGAACAAGCTTTGAATGGCTGATTTTTTGTGTTTGGTTCTGATAACTCAGAAATCGTGTTTCTGATTGAGGGGTTTTTAGGCCATGGCAAGGGGTGGGAAATGATCCTTGAGGTATGTGGAGTTGAATGGTGAAATAATTTTTTAGTTTTGATGGCTGGTTTGAGAGAATCGAAGAAGGGAAGGTTTATGGAATTTTTGGGTAATCTAAGTTCTTCTATCTTTCAGGCGTGTATGTCTTGTGTTTTATGATCCTTATGCCATGAATAAACAAATGCAATGAGTCGGAAAGACTGCATAACATTGTGGGAATGGTATGGGGTAATTGGCCAAAAAGTCAATAGTTGGTGTACTTTGGTATGGGCCATGGAAGAAGCTGTTCTAGGGTTGCTTTGAGTTCAGCTGAGTTTGTGGAGCACCATAGGATTGATTGTGATGATTGAATGGTGAGATTGAAGAGGTTTTGCAATTTGGCAATTTTGTGAAGTTTAAAGAAATTGGTTGGTTCAAGGCTGAATTTTGGTCATGTCATGTTGTATGATGTTGATATGATGCATTGAAGTCAATTAGAGGTCATGAAATGGCTTGAAACTTGATTTTGCGAAAATCCCTCTTTGGCATGAACGTGAAAATTATAGGATTTTTGCCAACTTTGAAAGGCCATAACTTGAGTTCTAGGATGAATCAAAACATGTTCTTGTACTTTTTGAAAATGGGAAGACATAATCTACAACTTTCATGTCCAAGAATTTTTCATTTGAAGCATTTTTGGTCATGAAAGAATAGGTTGAATATCTTTCCCAAAATGGAAAGTTTCCATTACAAGTCCTTTCCAAAAATAACAAGTTTGCATTTGGCTTGAAATTCTTCAACTTTGTGAACTTATATCAACTTCTAAGATCAAATAAAGATCATATAGACTTAAAACGATGATGATGACCCTTTGGTACCCTTGAGGGAGGCCTCAGATGCCCTGATTTTGACTTTACTTGCTCAAGAAGTTACCCAATTATCAGATGACTTCCACAGTGAATTTATTCATCAAATTTGGTACACATGATCCTTATAACATATTAAGACCATTATAAACAAGAATGACCAAAAAATTTGGGATTAAGGCCTCTGAAACCAAAACCCTAATTTTAGGTCATCTGTGCAGGAAATCTTCAGTCTGCCTCTATGCCTTTTCCATGCTTTGTGATCCCTTGACTTTTATGAACTCTGGGGAGCATATTATGATCATGGAACACACATGGACCCTATTGAAAAGCTTCAAGACCATTGGGATGGCTCATATCACTTCTTGGATTGCTCAGATCACAAAGCCTAGATGTAGATGAAATGAAACTATGCAGTTGAAATGGTATGTTTATGCAAATGCAAAAATGAAAGATCACAAGCCATGGTGTGAGAAAAAGTGAGGGCAAATTTGGGGTGTTTACAGCTGCCCCTATTCAAGCATGTGTTAGCTGTGCAGGATGTAAGCGTCTGGCTTAACATACAAACAAGATAACTTGTGGTTGAATACCAAAGACAGTCCGAAATTTGCACTCACTGGGGAGAAGAAGAAAATGGATATAAATTGTAAAAGATAGTATAATATGAGTATCAAATGAAAGCGATGGAGGAAGACCATCGAGCAGAGGACGACTGTTGGGGGTAAGACGGTAAATAAAGCAATGACGGGGACGACCATCATGCTGGGAAATAAAGAAACCGCGACGAGGACGCCCATCGGGTAGGGAAATAAAATTCTCTGGGGCTTGAGAAAAGCATTGATGGGGACGACCATCAGGTTGAAAAGTAAAGTAAACAATGATGGGGACGACCATCAGATAAGCATGATGAAGGACGATCATCAGGAAAAGGAAAAGGGATCACGACGGGGACGGCTATCGGGTTAAAGAATAAATGAAATATTTGATGAGGGACGGTCATCAAAGGTGAAGGACGATCACCTAGCAGGGGACGACCTGCTCTTTATCTCGACATAGGACGAATGCCGGATAGAAAAGGTCAACGATGGGGAAGGCCATCGGATAAGCATGATGAAGGACGATCATCAAGAGGTGAAGGACGATCACCTAGCAGGGTACGGATGCTCTTGGGGATTATCTCAACATAGGACGAATGTCGGATAACAAAGATCAACGATGGGGACGACCATCAGATAAATGATGAGGGACGGTCATCATAAGGTGAAAGATAATCACCTAGCAGGGGACAACTGCTAAAACAATATCACGACATAGGACGAATGCCGAATAGAAAGTTCCAACAATGAGGATTCCACTGGGGAAAGGTTGAGGGACGGTCATCCAAAGGTGAAGGACGATCACCTAGCAGGGGACGGCTGCCACAAATATCACGACATAGGATGAATGCCGGATAGAAAAAGTTGTTTTGTTTCTGTGGGGATGTAAACACGGACGAGTGCTTACGCTTAAAAATAAAAGGTATAAGTGTTTGACGATGTGTATAGACCAAAGATGCAGACGAGCATCCTTAGAACCATGATACAGACGAGTATCAGTAGAAACAAACGCTGACACGTGTTTAAGGGTGATGATACAGACGAGTATCAATCGGTTAAGCAAGGAACACAGACGAGTGTTGAATCTGTTGAGGGGTGATATATACAAGATACAGACGAATATCAAAGACTTATGTACAAGTATGATCTGCTGGTGAAATTTGTATTGAGAATGCAGAAGGTATTATAGCGACTTTACTGGGGAAGGATAACACGAACGAGTGTCGAAAAGAGCATGTATAAATATGAACAGGCATTTGTGTTTGAGAGTGCAAAGGGGATGTCTTGTCTTTTATCTGCAGGGGATATGAGTTTTGTATATTGTTGGTGAAGTGATATTGAAATTTGCAGGTGATTGGCTCGAACCTGGCTTATGATCATGCAAGTGTTTGATTTTTGCCGTAATCCTCCGTTTTAGACGGAATGCTACGCTAATTTTGGGGGAAAATGATGCGAAATGCTATGATTATGCAAATGAGAAAACCCAATCCGAGATCCGGATCCTGCAGGGACAAAAATCTCTGGTTGATCTGCCTGGAGGGAGAACTCAGCTGGGGAAAGAGATCATTGGCTGATCTGTCCGGAGGGAGAACTCCGTTGGGGAAGATGAAGTTTCAGCAACTCCGCTGGGGAAGTATTTCAGGCATTGCTCTACTGGGGAGAGAATGACAACTCTGTGTGGAAGCAATTCCACTGACTCTGCTGAGGATGAGAGAATCCTGGCAACTCTGATGGGGAATAGAAAGTTCCTGACCACTTTGCTGGGGAAAAGTCGTTGGACAGTGCCCGAGAGATCCCACTTGGGGAGGAGATAACTTCTGGGAAGTAATACGCTGGGGATTGAGGATTTCCTCAAGGGATCCCCTGGGGGGATAAAGACTCTACGAGGGAGTGCTTCTTGTCAACGAGTCTTGCTGATGATGTGATTGCTGACTTGGATGGGGATACTATGCTTGATATGCCCCATGTTGTGAAATGGTCTTCCATGAGTACCTGCAACCTATTAAGACAAAGGAAACATACAAGTGTCCCGCGGTATCCTCAACCGGATTCCGTCATAGGAGTTAGATTTGTCTGAGAGCAACATATTTCCTGCAAACATTTATTAAAATGGCTCATAGGTTTTCATGCAAGTATTGTATTATGAACTTTGGACATTTTGCAAACGAAACTAAAATGTACAAAACAAAGTGTGACTGAAAATTCTGATTTTATTGATGTGTGTGCCCTGAATAGGCAAGTACAGTCAAAGAAGCGAATCCCCTGAAAGGAGGAGATTGCTGTAAATTGAGAAAATAAAAGTGTTGGCAATGTTGAAGATGACGCTCCAATGAGCTTCCTTTGCTATGACCCGTATGACCTTGACATTCTTCTTATCTTGCTTTCTGAAGAGTGTTGATTCTGACCGATGCTTTTATCCTTTCGAAGCTTGCCATGTTGTGAGTGATACCGCTGAATTCAGAATGCAGTTGTTCGCTTTTTCCTTGATTTTGCGTGGATCGCCCTTTCGGGTTTTCAATCCACCGGGATACCCATTTTTTCCTGAGATGTCCGATGTGGCTTTTCAACTCAGCGGATGTACACATTTTTTCAATTTTCCCCTTATTTTTGCCCGAGTCTTTTATTCTGTTTTTGACTCGCCGGGATGCCCTATTTTTGCATGGACTTACATTCTGTTTTTATGTCCAGCGGGTCTTTTATGCGAAGTATTTTTTAACTGCATCTGAATTCACAGGAGACGGGAAGTCTTCACCATCCATGGATGTGAGCATCAGCGCTCCACCCGAGAAGACTTTAGTTATCACATAGGGACCTTCATAGTTTGGTGTCCACTTGCCCCTATGGTCTGCATGAGGAGGAAGGATACTTTTCAGAACAAGCTATCCCACTTGGTATTCCCGAGGTCTGACTTTCTGATTGAAGGCTTTCTTCATTCGCTTCTGATATAGCTACCCATGACAGATGGCTGCTAATCTCTTTTCTTCAATCAAACTCAGTTGATTATATCGAGATCGGACCCATTATGCTTTATCTAGTTTCACATCCATCATTACCCGTAAGGAGGGTAATATAACTTCAACAGGTAGGATAACTTCCATACCATACACAAGTTGATAAGGTGTTGCCCCAGTAGATGTTCTGATAGAGGTTCGGTACACATCCAAGGCAAATGGTAGCATTTCGTGCCAGTCTTTGTAGGTTACTACCATCTTTTGTACAATCTTCTTAATATTCTTGTTAGCGGCCTCAACAATGCCATTCATCTTTGGCCTGTAAGGAGAAGAGTTGTGATGTTGAATTTTGAAGTCCCGACAAAGTTCTGCCATCATCTTGTTATTCAAATTGGAACCATTATCAGTAATGATTCGCTCGGGAATTCCATATCTACAAATGATATCCCTTTTCAGAAATCGGGCTACCACTTGCCTGGTGACATTTGCATACGAAGCTGCTTCAACCCATTTGGTGAAGTAATCAATGGCTACCAGGATGAATCTGTGACCATTTGAATCAGTCGGTTCAATCTTTCCAATCATATCAATGCCCCACATGGCGAAGGGCCAAGGTGAATACATTACATTCAAAGGATTCAGAGGCACATGCACTTTATCTGCATAGATCTGGCATTTGTGGCATTTTTTGGCATAGGCACAACAGTCTGCATCCATTGTGATCCAATAGTAACCCGATCTTAATAACTTCTTTGCCATTGCATGTCCTCCGGCATGGGTACCTAATGAACCTTCATGTACTTCGTGCATCAATAGGTATGCTTCCTTCTTGTCAACACATTTGAGCAAGACCATGTCGAAGTTTCGCTTGTACAAAGAACCATCAGTATTGAGGAAGAAACTGCCGGCTAGCCTTCTCAATGTCTTCTTATCATTTGATGATGCCCCAGGTGGGTATGTCTGAGTCTCCAAGAAGCATTTGATGTCATGGTACCAAGGCTTGCTATCAGTAGCAGTGTCCACAGAGAATACATATGCCGGTCTGTCCATTCTGGATACCAAAATCCGAGGTACATAATTGGCGGCTTGTACTTTAATCATGGATGAAACGGTAGCCAAAGCGTCTGCAAACTGATTCTCATCTCGAGGGATGTATTCAAGCTTAACTGTTATGAAGAAGGTCAACAATCTCCTCATATAGTCACGGTAGGGAATCAGATGCTCCTGATGAGTGTACCACTTGACATTGGTCTGGTTGATTACCAAAGCTGAATCTCCGAATACATTCAAGGTTTTGATCCTGAGGTCAATGGCTTCCTCAAGACCCATGATACAAGCTTTGTATTCTGCTTAGTTGTTAGTGCAGAGAAAGGTAAGCCTTGCTGAGAAAGGCATATGAACTCCTTTAGGTTTAATAAGCACTGCACCAACCCCACGACCGTTGCAATTAACTGCCCCGTCAAACATCATAGTCCATGCTTCTTCTGGGTCAGGCCCTTCAGTGTGAATAGGCTCTTCACAATATTTTGCTTTTAAGAACATGATGTCTTCATTAGGGAAGTCAAATCTCATAGGCTGGTAATCATCAATGGGTTGCTCAGCCAGATAGTCAGACAATACACTACCCTTGATGGCTTTCTGAGAGGTGTACTGAATGTCATACTCTGTTAGAATCATTTGCCACCTTGCAACCCTTCCGATAAGTGCTGGCTTCTCAAATATGTACTTGATTGGATCCATCTTTGAGATTAATAAGGTAGTATGAGTCAACATATACTGTCTTAGTCGGCGAACAGCCCACGCTAAAGCGCAACAAGTTTTCTCGAGCAGTGAATAACATTGTTCACAATCAGTAAACTTTTTGCTTAGGTAGTATATTGCATACTCTTTTCGACCAGACTCGTCATGCTAGCCCAACACACACCCTATCGACTCTTCTAATACTGTCAGGTTCATGATTAGAGGTCTTCCTTCAACTGGAGGCATGAGAATTGGAGGTTCTTGCAGATATTCTTTGATCTTGTCAAAAACTCTCTGACAATCGTCGTTCCACCTGATTGTTTTCTCTTTTCTTAACAATTTGAACAAGGGTTCACAGGTTGCAGTGAGATGAGATATGAACCTTGAAATGTAGTTCAATCTACCCAAGAACCCTCAAACTTCTTTCTCAGTCTTAGGTGCGGGCATCTCTTGAATGGCTTTCACTTTGTCGGGATCAACCTCAATTCCTTTTTCACTTACAATAAAGTCCAAAAGCTTACCCTGAATGTGCATTTGTTGGGGTTCAATCTCAGTTGATACTTTCTCAGACGCTCGAACAACTTCAATAGATTTACCAAATGTTCTTCCTCCGTAAGGGACTTGGCAATCATATCATCCACATAGCACTCAATTTCTTTATGGATCATATCGTGGAATAATGTTACCATAGCCCGTTGATATGTTGATTATATCCCGAAAATCCGTCCATGAAAGAGAATACCGAGAACTGAGTTGTGTTATCCACCAATACATCAATGTGAGGTAATGGGAAATCATCCTCCGGGCTTGCTCTGTTCAGATCCCGGTAATCCACACACATACGCACCTTGCCATCCTTCTTAGGTACGAGTACAATGTTAGCAACCCACGGCGGGTAACTAGTTACAGCGAGAAAACCGGTGTCCCACTGCTTTTGTACTTCTTTAATTTTCATGGCCATATTTGGGCGAATACGGCGCAATTTCTGCTTAACTGGCGAACAATCTTCTCTCAATGGCAACCTGTGCATGACAATATTTGTATCCAGACCTGGCATATCTTGATAGGACCAAGAAAAGACGTCAACATATTCCCGAAGCATACTGATGATCTGTTCTATCACTAGAGCTTGCAGACTGGCCCCGATCCTCACTTCCTTCACATCTTCTTCGGTACCAAGATTAACAGTTTCAACTTCCTCCTGGTGAGGAGCAATCACTTTTTCCTCTTGTCTTAACAACCTGGCCAATTCCTCAGGAAAATCATAGTCTTCATCAACCCCTTCGTCTGCTTGATTAATCGAATTGTCGAAGTCATACGAGGTCATAGTAGTGTCATTGTCGGTGCAATCTGGAGGATTATCTCTGCAAGGGTTAAGATTTGTTCATTTTAGTGATTGATTTTAATCTTGTTAAGGAAAAATGTGGATGGAGTTTTTTATTTTATTTTAAAAACATTTCCATTTATTGCTTTGTGCGAAAATAACAAAAATGAAAGACAATGAGCGAAAAAAGATCATTTGCAAAAGATGTCCATTTGTTCATTAATCATTCATTTGCACAAAATACAAATATGACCCTATTACAAAATGAGTCCTGACACCTTGGGCAAGATGCAAGACTTGATGCATACTTAAACAGGAAATAATAATTACTCTGCAGAAGTAATCCTTATAATTTCCTGGGAAGACCGGTTGAGGACTTGTTGGCCTAGGACCCTTGGATGAATCCAACTTTCCAGGTTGAAGTCACTTTCAGCCTTGTCTTCCACATTGTTGATTGCATCTGGGATTAGCATTCCCCCATGTAAACACCCCAAATTTGCCCTCATCCTTTTCTCACACCATGGCTTGTGATTTTTCATTTTTCATTTTAACATAAGCATTACATCTCATATTACATATTTGTTTCATCTGCATAGTTCCATTGCATCTGCATCTAGGGTTTGTGATCTGATCAATCCAAGAATCAATATGAGTCATCCCAAAGGTCTTGAAGCTTTCCAAGGGGGTCCATGTGTGTTCTATAATCATATTTTTCTCCCCAAAGTTCATGAAAGTCAAGAAATCACAAATATTGGTAAAGGCATGGAAGCAGAGCTAGGGTTTTCCTGCACAGATGACCAAAATTAGGGTTGTGGTTTCAGAGGCCTTAACTCCAATTGTTTTGGTCATTCTTGTTTCTAATGTTCTTAATATGTTATAAGGATCATGTGTACCAAGTTTGATGAAGAAATTCATTGTGGAAGTCATCTGATCATTGGGTAACTTCTTGAGCAAGTTAAGTCAAAATCAGGGCATCTGAGGCCCCCAACAAGGGTACCAAAGGATCATTTTCATCAAATTGAAGTTCTATGATCTTTATTTTATCTTAGAAGTGGTTGGAAGTTCACAATATTGAAGAATTTTGAGCCAATTGCAAACTTGTCATTTTTGGAAATGACTTGTAATGGAAACTTTCCATTTTGGGAAATATTTTCAACCTCCTCTTTCATGACCAAAAATGCTTCAAATGAAAAATTCATGGACATGAAAGTTGTAGATTAGGTCTTTCCCTTTTCCAAAATAACAAGAACATGTCTTGATTCATCCTAGAACTCAAGTTATGACCTTTCAAAGTTGGCAAAAATCCTATAATTTTCAAGTTCATGTCAAAGAGGGATTTTTGCATATTGGCATTTCAAGCTTCTAAGTGACCTCTAATGTACACAAACACTTTATAACATGTCAATACAACTTGCCTAAACCAGAATTGGCCCAAGAATTTGGCATTTTCATGGCTTGATTCACAAGAAATTTTAAAGTTGGAAAGTTGCAAAACACATGACATCTCTTCATCCAAGCCTTCCAGCTGTACTCTTTTGATCCAAGGGCCATCCAGAAACTCTGCTGAGGCCAAGACACCCTTTGAAACAGCTTTGCACCATGCCCATACCTCAAGTACAAAAATTTGACTTTTTTGCAAAACCTCCCATACCAATCAAGCTGTGCCACTAACCACTCTCTGACCAATCAAGACATTACAAACACAGATTATGGAGCTTATTTGACATAACACACAAGCCTGAAACATCTGGGAACTCAGATTGCACAAAATTTGTCAAAATCTTTCCTTCTTCGATTCTCACACCTCAGCCATCAAAGCTCCAAATTTCTTTCACCATTCAACCACACACAACCTAAGGATCATTTCCCACCCCTCACCATGGCCTAAAACCAGCTCAAACCAAAACACGATTTCTGCATACTCAGAACTGAAACTCATAAACCAGCCATTAAAAACTTGTTCTAAGCATCACAACATCCTCAGGGGGTCCATTGGAGTTGGTTTGCACCAAAGAAAAGGACAGAAAGCTCCAAACTGAAAAGCTTCAACTCAGGTATACCTCAAGAACAATTTTTCCAAAACTCCTTTTTCTTGTTATCAAATGATTCTATATCCTTAGCTGATCACTTTGATATGTTTAGAATTGAAAATGGTTGAGAAATGGCCATGTATGCTTGCTCTGAAATTTTGCCCGTAAAATTTGTTTGATTCGATTCTTGCTGTTGATGTAATATAAATGAATTTCATGCCTGGATTCTTGTTTAATATTGTTTATTGATCATTTCTGGAGAGTTTGAGGCATTGATTTAAGGTTTTGAGAGAGTTCAGGGAAGGGGGTCACCGGAGAAGATGACCGGAACATTGTTCCGGTCACCTGAGGGTAATTAGGGTTTAGTCCCAGTTTGAATCTCCAACCTTAGATCTTAGGTTTACCGCACGTGTGTGTGGCTCAGATTCGTCCATTAGCCCTAATTATATTTAATTAGTTTCATTAATTCAGTTTAGCCCAGATTAGATCCTGACCCTCCAAACACGCGCCACTCAACTCCCTCCAATTTTGTTCAAATCCTGGCCTTTGGATGCACTGACTTTCCATTAAATCCACTTTTAATTCATTTTATTTTAATTCTTTTGCATAATTTATTTAAAATAGTTAAAAACATCACAAAAATATTTCCTTTTGCATTTCTGATCTAAATATTTTCTCAACCCAAAAATGATTTTTATTTTATTTTATTAATTTAAAACGTATTTTTAAAATATTTAAATGTTATTTTTAATTAATTAATGGATTTTAATTAATTAAAAATACATTTATGTTTCTAAAAATCACCAAAAAAATCATGAACCATTCCAACACATTTAGAAACATTTTCAAACTCTTCATACAAATTTCTTTTTATGTTTGATCATAATTTCACAATTTTCTTTGAATTAGGGTTCTTTAAAATCACA
The DNA here is from genome assembly GCA_963966055.1 of Lathyrus aphaca. NCBI lineage: Eukaryota > Viridiplantae > Streptophyta > Magnoliopsida > Fabales > Fabaceae > Lathyrus > Lathyrus aphaca. Next base: position 561,224,578 of record OZ014520.1, on the reverse strand, counting down.
TTTCTTAACCCTAACTTTGAAAAATCATTTCTGCCTAACCATGAAGAGTTTGAACTTGATTCTTTTTGCATTGTCTCAAATGTTGCATTTAGTTTCTAGGTTATTTTTCTCATGAATTTATCTTGAATTTTCAAATTGATTTTCATTTTCCTTTGAGAATCACCCAAAAACCCTAGCAAACTTAGAAAAACCATAACTTTCAATAGGATTAGCTTCTGACCTTCTCCTTTGGGGTGTGACCTTGTATAGGTTTTGGGTTTGATTGAGCTTGGTTTCAATTTTTTTATCATGTTATATGCTTCTGTTTTGTTCATTTGCATCTCATATGTTCATAAAACGCTAATTCCTCATGTTCATTTGCATTCACCTTTCATATTCATCATCATGTGAACTTGCCATGACATTTCAAGAATTCATATGTCATCTTAGACATCTTAGGACATGTTGTAACATTGCTTGATCATTTATTCATTCATTTACCATGACTTTCATTCATTACATTTCAAAAACATCCATATGTTTTCAAGCTTCTAAGCATGCTTTCATGACATCTCATCTTTGTATAATCATTCATATGCACATTGTATGACTTTGCATCATCTCACATGTCATTTGTATTGCATAATAACTTCTAACTTTGGTCTTTGCATCTCATTTCAATTCATTTCTTCATGCTTTTAGTCTTATGCATTCATACTAACTTTTCAGGAACTTTTGGTAAGGTATTTTGGGAGGTGTGTTGCTCCCTGGATTTCCATCCTGGTACAAACGCGAAAGTGGCAAGGAAAAATGTAGAGTCACCAGCCAGTCATTTTTATCCCGAAGGAACGGGAATGGTAATGCTGCACAAACCAGAAGAAAGAAAAGGAAGGACAAAGGTCCTGCGAACCAAAAAGACTGGGTTCGGGAGTCGGTTACGACCTGGGAAGGTATTAGCACCCCAGATCGTCCGCCGTACCCGACGGAATCCACGCTTGCAAAGAAACTGTTTCAAAGGGTGAAAGAATGAAAGCTGCTGCAAAAAGAAAGGACTGAAACTGGAAAAAAAGAAAAGAAAGGGGGAAAATGTAGGGAAAATAAAAGAGTGTTCAACGGGCCTTACCCCGCTGCCTACGTACCTCATCTGGACATGAGGACCAGAGTCGCCGTAATTGCCCTAACTAGGGGTGGAAAAGATTGCTTGTGTCTTAAGGCTTGAAATGCCTATGTCAATGCTCAGGTGTTGCAGGCTCGGATGACGAGTGCGTAACCGTCTTGCAAAATGACAAGTAGTGACAAGTTCGTACGTAAAGAGTGAATGAGGTGAGAAGAGAATTCCTGAAGGAAAGACGCTTATTGTTTGTTTGTGTTTTTTAGAAGTCTTTTATGAGTGTGGCACAAGGAAGTGAAAGTAAAGCCTTTTCTAAGGACATGTCCTTATTACCACATCCCAAGATAGAATGAGTAACAAGTCCATCAAGAATGAAGAAGATCCTCAAACTTGTTTCCTAAGATTAGGATTTAAATTCACTAACTTGTTTGTATTATTAAGTGTTTTGGTGAATTAGAATGAAGAAGTGTTTTTTTAGCTTTCCTTTGAGAGAGTGACAAAAGGGAGAAGTCACCTCAACCATTATTAGATCTTTTTCATGGATTTTGTTTGAAGATGAGAAAGGGAGAGCACCAAAAGGATCTAAAAGTTAAAACTAAAGGGGAAGTCTAATCCTAAAGTTATCATGCAAAGGTGGTCCTATGGTTAATGTGGTTTGAACTCTATCCTAAGAAAAAGGAATAGAAGAAGAAGAAAGGAAGAAAGAATTAGAGAACAACTTACTCCTCTAAAGGAGATAAGTTGCTTCTAAAGGAAGAAGAGAGAAGAAAGCACAAGATGGCACAAGGCACATCAATAATTTCAAAATAGAAAGTAAAGATAAAGAAGAGATGAAGAAATGGAATGTGGATGACATCCACACATCACCTACCATGAGCCCCTGAAATGGTTAGTAGCATAAACAAATGGTAAGACAAAGATAAGTGAAATCATATGAGATACAAATGAACACAAGATCATATCAAATCAATACAACCAGAAGTGAAAGCAATCATTTAGTGCACTAATACAAATCACTAAGATAAACCAAGCAATAAGCAAAGCCAGCAAACTATCACCAAGCTTCACAAACTCCTATGAAGAAATCAAAACTCAAATGAAACACAAAAAGACCCCACAAGTTTGACAAACACTATGCAACACAAGGTCAGAACCTTATCATTACAAGAATGAGCATACACAACTCAAGAGCCCAAGGTAAATAGCATACAAGTTCAATCATGGACATCACAAGAAGGGGAAGTGAAATGGACATGCTCATAAGTGCAAGAACAAACAAATGATAACCCAATAAAAACAACAACATTACTTGAAACCAGGAGCCTAAACATATTAAAACGTGCCTAAGAAACAATACCAAGCATGGGAAGAAGCACGCAAACTCCATCATAAGCATCAAAGAGAAAGGGATGAACAAGGATGTGAGGTGATCATGCATTACAATTGTGAGAAACTTTAAAGGTAAGCAACAAAGAAAAATCTCAAAGCAACATACCCCAAATAAGGACCAGGGATCAAACTTCATACAAAAAGGACCCTAAACACCCTATAGGAGTTGACACAAGTGCCCTCCTGGCCTAAGAACTAAGCATGCCAACAAGAAGAAGCAAAATTAAGGCAATCTCATATGAAAATTCAAATCAAATCATAAACTCATGCAAAAATTATGAAAATAAACACAAGTATTCATTAATCAAGTGATATCATCATGTCAAAAAGCCAAAGTCATAATAAATAGGCAACTAGGTCAAAGGACCTCAAGAACACTCATTAGGGTTTTGAAATTTCACACACAAGTCAACTATCAAAAATATTCACACAAGCTTCTAAAAATCATAAGAAAAATCATCCATAAACTACATTTTAATATGAATCAAATGCAAAAAGAACCAAGTCAAAATTCAAATTGATGATCAAGATATAAATTCTACAAGTCAGTATGTATTTAAAATGAATTAATGACAATTAATAAAAGAGGAAATTAATTCCCACGTGGAAAATAAGAATAAATGAAAAGTAAAAATATAAAAAATTGAAGAAAACTAAAAGGATCATTCATGAATTATTTTGGATACATTTTACTATTTTTAAAAATTAAAAACCAAAAAGAAATAAAAATAAAATAAAATAAAAGGAAACAATGAGAGGGGTGCAATCAGCAATGGAATCAGTTCAAATCAAATGGGATCAATAATGAGAGGGATGCGAATAGCACCTGAGGCCCATGGATCCTGCGCAGGTTTATGAAAATTATGGTGGAAATTCAAAGGAAATTAAGAAAAACAAGGATCAACAGATCAAATGCACGCGTGAGATCAAGTCAACAAGGACCACAAGTCAACAAACTGATACGTCAGCAAATGAGAACACCATAACTAACATGTGGAACCACACACAATGCTCAAATCATCAAACATAAAGTCACGTGAGAGGGAGGTGGATTTTTAATGCGCTGGCATCATGTGGATCGTCCAGATCATAGATCCAAGGGTTACATGATCATCTTCTTCCTTCACCTGGAAATTCAAATTTCTAGATTCCGGTGACGGAGCCCTAGCTCCGATCACCGGAAACTTCATGCTCAAGAACAAATGCTCACAGAAATTAACAAAACTCTCCAGATCTAATAAATCAAACACTCTGAGTTCAAATATGAGCTTAGTTTTTCCAATCGATCAATGCACAAGCCAGATCGAAGACAAAAAATTTCAAACATCAAACTTAAATTCAACACCACATACTCATTTATTGCTCAAATTAAAATCTAAACATACCAGAATCATCAGCATAGCACGTAGACCACATTGCAAGCATCTAATTTCAAATCCAGATCAAAGAATTCCAAAGCACACCTGAGGTTGAAGATCCTTCAAAACTCCAAGAAAATACTTCTCCAGCTGCAGATCCACTCCTTTTAACTTCTATTTGCAAAATAAATGCAAAAGAAGCCTTGAAAACTCCTAGATCTTGAGATTCGACACCAACTGCACTTGAATGACACTTGATGAAAACCTTGCTTTCAGCTTGAATTAATGGTATATTTATGATCCTTAGAGCTCACTGAACAAGAATATGGAAAGAGATTGAAGAATGAGAGCCTGAATAGAGAGATTCGAAGGCTTTTATTTTTGTGCATAAAACTTTGAAGTTGATGAATGAAAGAGAGCTAGGTCAAATTCAGTGCATGCTTGGCTTTTATATCATGTCCATACTACACTGATTAGGGTTTGCGAATCAATTGTGGCAAGGAAAGTGTGATAGGGGTGTTTATGCAAATCTGCATGAAACCTCATATGGATCCATTCCCACGTGCATTCCTTCATTCTAGTGCACAACCTGATTCCATCTCACCCTAAATTTACCTCTGAATCAATCCTGGCCATTGGATTCAAGTGAGTCATGCATTCCTTGTGATCTTGCACTTTTGCATTTTTTAAAATAACTTATAATCCACCCACGAATTTCTTGGCCTCTTTGGGACAACATGACTCTTATGCAATGCTTTGGAGTAATATGACCTCAATTGATTCCAAAAGCAGCTTGAAAATACATTACATGCCATTTTGCAACTTGGTAGCAAATGAAAATTCATGTAAACCCTAAAAACAAGTGAAATTCGATTAGCCATAACTTTCAAACCATGAAGGCTATGAACATGTACTTGTACTTTTTAAAAATGGGAGATCATACTCTACAACTTTCATGTTCAATGGAAATTCATTTGGAGTCTTTTTGGCCATGTAAGAATCACTTGAAGATTAGGGCAAAACTTGTCTAAAATAGTAACTTTTCATTACAAGCCATCTGCCAAAAATAGAAAGTCTCTCCAAACCTCTTGATTCTTGATCTTTGGCCTTGCCAAACCTCTTATATGACCTTAAGGATATCCCTTGGCTTGAAAAATGGGATTGGAACCCTTGAATTGCCAAAATTGACTTTTCAAATAATAAGTTTGACCAGTTTCTTCTTATGCAAGCAACTGATGAAATGACTGCCTTCCTCAATGAATTTTCTCATCAAATTTCATCCATAACATTCTCCTATCATATGAAGGACTTTTCCCACATGAAATGGCCAAAGTCATAAAGAATCCTTTCTTGATAAGAAACCCTAATTTGAGGGCCATTTGTGTAGGAGCTTGCCCTTCCTTGGATCATCTGATGATCTCCCAACCTTCTGGGCTCTTGTAGAGGATCTTGAGCTTGAATAAGGCATAAGAACACCTTGTGAGAATTGGCCAATGTCACTTAACCTCTTGCTCTGACTTGTAAGGCTTCAAATGTACCATTGGTTGATCATATGCCCAATGCTAGGACATAAGAATGTTATGCTTCATTTTTCTATGCAAAGATGCTAAAAATATGCCATGCTTATGATGACTATGACATGAGGCTGATGCTAGAAACAAGAGGGAAAATTTGGGGTGTTACAAGGTGGATTTGCCATCACTTCCCACTTATTTTTATCTAATTCATATGCATTTTAACATGTCTTTGAAGTGAACTTGTTCACTTATGTTCCATCCTTCTTACTTTCTCTCTTTAAGTTACTTATCTTCTTCAGGAAGTAAGTAACTTATTCTTCTCCTTCCTTCTCTTTTCATCTGCTTCTTCCATTAGTGGCCTTGAAGAGTCTTTCCTTTTAAGTCTAACAAACCATAGGATATCCAAGCATGATAATGTTTAGGGTTGTGTTTAGTCCCCCTTAGCTTTTTTACCTTTGAGTCTCCTTGAGTCTCTCTTCTCTTCTCAATAATTAGAGACTAAACTCTTAAAGTTTTAGGACTTTGGAACTAGGGTTATGCCCGCATCCTTCTCTTAGGATGGAGTGTATAACTTTAAACCCTAAGTGTTAAACCTTTAATTTGTTTAAACCTCTTAATCAAAACACATTAATAATCACTAAGACTTTATCTTGTAACTTGGGCCTTACATTAGGGTTTTATCTCTTCCTTATGGTTAAGAGGTACTAACCCTAGTGTTTAATGGACAAGTTCTCCTCAAGTTGTCTTACAAACTTAAAATCCACTTCTTAATCTCATCCCTTAATTAAAATCCACTTAATAAAGGATTGTTATATAATGAATTTAATCCCTAATAATGGATTAAGTTGATGTATCTTCCTCAGCTTAAGTGTTCTCATCTATTATCCTTCTATTATGATGGTGTAATGAGTTCACTAATTTGTGATTAGAGATTAAACTCATTACTTAACACTAAACAAAACCAAAAATATCTAATTAATCACAAGTAGGTTAATGATCTTAATCCTACATCATCATGGTAATTAAGTTGAGATGCTTATCTCATACTTAAGTAGGCTCACTATTCCTAATCAGGGAGGATATAATGAGTTTACAAACCCTTGGTTTAGGCTTAAGATCATTAACTTATGCAAAACACCAAAAACAATAATAAAACTGAAAACACAAAAACAAACAATAATCATCTCCTTCGGCATTCTTTTCTCATCACTCTCATTCACAAACGAGAACTTGTTTCTTCCGTCTAATGCAAGACAGTTGGCACTCGAGCCAGATGAGTCATACACTTGAGCATAGACAAGCAAGAAGTTCACAGTCAATTTATCTTCCAGTCTCTTTGAGTCGAACTACGGTGTTCTGACTTCCTCATTGTACGAGAGGATACGTAGGCATAACTTAACAGTTATCGAACAAAATTCTCTGTGTTTTCCCCCTCTTTCAGCATTCTTTAAAATCCTCAGTTCCTGAGCAATTCACCTTTTTACACTGACACCTGTACATTCATTCTTAGATTTTGCACATAGATAGCATATACACCTACCCCTTTAAACACAATCTTGTAAGCGTGGATCCCGTCGAGTACGACGGACAATTTGGGTGCTAATACCTTCCTAGGTTGTAACCAACCCCCTTTCTCAGTTTCTCTGGTTCGCAACCGTCTTATCCATCTTTTCCCAGGTTTATGCAACATTACCTTTCCTCCGGGATAAAAATGCCTAGCTTGCGACTCTATTTAATTCACCTTCACCTTCTCCTTTCGCCGACCGTTCGCATTTGCACCGTGGGACCTAGTGTCTTTTCCGAGAGCGACAACTTGGAGACTCTGTTGGGGAATTCTTATCTTGCAACCAGGGCTTCTGGTTCTTTTTCTAGGTTTCTCCTAGCGCTTGTTTTATTTGTGTTTATGGGGGTGTTATGTGCTATATGTGCTTTTTGTTTATTGCGTTATTTATTGCTTTCTGTACAACTTTATTTATTGCTTTCATTTATTTTTTTTATGCATTTCATACTATTGTCATCATATCATGTGTTGGATCTTTTGTTTGCCTTGGTGGGAGGGATATTCAGTGAGCAAGGTTCCATACCGGGAGCCTGAGTGACACATAAGATAGAGTGGCTTCATATTCTTTCCCATTCCATTTCGGTCTGGTGCGGGAATATGAAACATGGTTCAGACATGGGTTTCTTCTTGAGAACTTTGTGCTACGGATTTCCTGTAGTACTAGGGCTATCTGGGAAGCCTGCTAAGTCTGGATGAACTTTTAGATGACCTTCAACATCTGAGGTGAATTAGAGGAGGATCCTTTATGATTAATGTAAACATTGTACCTCCGGGTTAGAAGTGTTCACACTTCTCATAACTGATCCAAGTCTGAGGATCCTTATTCTAGAACAATACCTGTGAGGGGGTTGGGATGTTTACAGGTTTGCAGGAACCCTTGGCCTCATCATACCCTGTTACCAGATTTGTTTTAAGGTTACATCATTTTGGACGGTTCTTATGAAACTCTGGACTTGTGACTCTTTATTTGAGTCCCCCACCTGGTTACTGGTTTTCTAAGCCTTCATCTGGACTTATGAACACACATGGACCTTATCAAGGCAAATAACAGATCCAACACTTGATCACAAACCCTTGCATATCATTTTACATACATCATTTTGCATCATTTTAACATTTGTCTATTTGTTTTACAGGGTATCCACATCTTATCTTTGGTTTGGTTTTGACTGTTCTTCTGCATCAGCCATCTTCATCAGCATCCATTATCAGTATGGACCAATCCAGGAAGAGCAACATCACACACCATTTCTTTGAGCCCACTTTGGCAGGCATCAAGCAGATTCAGACACTCATCACTCCTGATCATGTCCCTCTATTCAGGGAACATTATGGTGGTATCATGGACATGATCATGGACTTGGATGCATCACAGAGGAGTATGATCCATACTTGCCTTCAATTCTATGAACCTCCTCTTAGATGTTTCACCTTTCCAGACTTTCAGTTGGGCCCTTTATTAGAGGAGTTTTCCATGTTGTTGGGTGTCCCCATCAGGAGAGGGATTCCTTTCAACCCTGAGATGACTACTCCTAGGAATGAAGACATAGCTAAGGCTCTGTATTTGGAAACCACCATCATTGATCAGCATATGACTACTAAGGCTGGAATCCCAGGCCTCCATTTGGATTTCTTGATCACTCATGCCACTAGTCATGCTGTAGCAGGGGAGTGGGACACTGTTTGTGCTCTTTTGTCCCTTAGCATATATGGTATCATCTTGTTTGCAGAAGAGCCTAAGTTTGTAATCAAGAATTCTATCCATCTCTTCTTGCTGAAGAATCCAGTTCCCACCTTGATAGGGGATTTCTATTACTCAGTGCATCAGAGAAATGAGAAGCAGAGGGGAAGATTAGTCAGATGTTGTGCACCTCTTTTCTACTGCTGGTTATTGAGACACTTGCCGAAATCAGAAGCTTTCTTGAATCTTCATCAGTCAAGAAATTGGGCTAAAATAATGATTGCTCTCACTTCAGAAGACATCAGGTGGTGCACTCAGAGCACCAAGGGCAGAGACATAATCACCAGCTGTGGGCAGTATTCCAATGTACCTCTGATTGGAGTAAAGGGTTGCATCAACTATAATCCTTTGTTGTTCAAAAGACAACTATTAGTACATCCACCAAGAGAGCAGGACTTATCAGAAACCCTTTACTGTGACATTCAGCATAATCTTGCTATTGCTCGACAAGCAGGCTGGGCTTGGGATAACATTCAGACAAAAGGGACTGCCATTCTTGGCAAGTGCAACAACATAGCTTCAGCTCAGTATATTGATTGGTCTCGTATCAGAGGACAAATCACCCGCATGCCATTCACCCTGGAAGATGTGCCTGGACCATTAGTAGTAGAGCCTGTAGCTACATTCAGTTTAGAGGAGTTTGAGAAGTTGAAAGAGAGGAATACTCAGCTTTATGAAGCTCTAAAGAAAAACCTCTGGGAGAGGAATGATAGTCGTCTGGACAATGAGAGGTTAGAGAAGCTCCGGATCGAGCATATGACCAAGATTGAGAAGACAGATGATTACATCAGAAGGGCTAGAGCAGGGGTGTTAGTGTTGAAGAATGCTTGCAAAGAAGCTAAGATTCAGAAAGCCATGGCTGAGCACTACTTGGAGGAGAGTCAGGCTAGGGGGATCAAAATTACTGAGGCTCGTTCACAGGAAGATCAGAAGACACGGGCTAAGATAAAGCAGCTGGAAGCTAATGAGAGGAAGAGTCAGGAAGCCTTGTTAGCGGCACAAAAGGAAATCTCTGAGTTGAAACTCTGGGCGGGGTTGAAGAGATCAAAAGACCAAGACAAATATAAGAAGTTGACAAATGCTATTGCCACCAGGAACCTTCTTATCAGGACCAACACAGAGCACCCAGTAGGACCAGTGACTGATGCTCTCCTGAAGGAAGTCAAAGAGGATGACTATGGGCTGGATGTCTAATTTCTTTGTATTTTTACTTCATTTTGTTTGTACTATTGTTGATTTTATTGTATTTTGACCCATCATGGAGACTTGTTGTAATCATGAACTATGTATCTTTACATTTTGTAATATATGGTTTGTGTGTCATTCCGTGGGCTTCATTTCTCTTCAACATCATCACTCCTCGAGGTCTGGAAGGTCAAAACCAAAGAACCAAATCAGATACCCTTGGAAGGCTAATAGACATACTGCATTGCATACTAACCCATTTCTTTGTTTTGTAGGTATTTTTGTTGTTGTTTTCTCACTTTACTATGGTTTCAAGAAACATTGCTCGTAGGAGAGTTTTCCCCATCAACAGAGTTCATCGGTATCCTACAATAAACAACCTTCCGAGCTTACAGATGGAACAGGTTCAGCAAGATCTGACTGATGTAAGAACCCAGATGGCTAATGAAAGAACTGAAATGAGGGCTCAGATGAACCAGTTCATGGCAGTAATGACTGGGTTGGCCCAAAGCCAAGAAAGATTAAGAGAGTTGGTCGAGCGACAAAATCCTGAAGAAAATCACCCAGGTATAGGGGGTACCAGCAACAATGATCATGTACATCCTCGTACTGACCCCCCGAAGTTTGGGCCTCATCTCAACCCATATATTAATGCTATCAGGAATACCCAAGGTAATACTGGATGACGGGCCTTGCAAGAGGACCCTCAAGAAGAACATTTCACTGTAGTTGGAGCAGGAGATGAAGTCTATGATCGTCGTCTGGACGAGATAGCAGAAAAGTTGAGATCCCTAGAGTCTCAAAACTCTTTAGGGTTTGATGTTATGGATATGGGGCTAGTGGAGGGAGTTAGAATTCCTTACAAATTCAAACCTCCATGCTTTGAAAGATATAATGGGGCATCTTGCCCTCGCACCCATCTTCAATCCTTTCTGGGAAGATTGAAGGCTTAAACTATGGATGAAAAACTATGGATGTTCTATTTTGAGGATAGCTTGACTGGGGCATCCCGTGAGTGGTACTCTCATCTGACTAGGGCAACGATCAGAAATTGGAAAGATTTGGCCGAGGCCTTCATTCGCCAATACCAATACAATCTAGACATGGCTCCTAACAGAACTCTTCTAATGGATATGTCACAATCCTCCAGGGAAAGCTTCAGAGAGTATGCTCAGAAATGGAGACAATTAGCAACTGCTGTTCAACCTCCAATGTCGGAAAGAGAAATGGCAGATATGTTTATGAACACCCTTCAGGGGACATACATTTATAGGCTGGAAGCTTTCTCTTCCACTAGCTTTGCTGACGTAGTCATAGCAGGAGAAAGAATTGAGAGTTTGTTAAAAATAGGTAAGATTTCTGATAACGGCGCCAGCTCTAGCAGCACGAGGAAACCTTTTGTAGGGCCCCGAACGTCGGGTGAAACCAATGCAGTACACATGGGCAGAGGTAGGCCCCAATATATGCCAAGATCAATTGCCGCTGTCACAATTCCTACTCCACCACCTCAATAATAATACACTCCGCAACCACAACATTTTCAGCAACAACATTTTCCTCAACAAAGGTCCTACAATAACAACTTCCTTTCCAGCAAAGGCCATCTCAAGTCAACAGGGTAATTGACCCTATACCAATTCCTTATGCCACTTTGTTACCACAACTTTTGAAGCTTAATCTTGTTGAATTAAGGACTCTGGCTCCACCAGATCCTCAGAACCTTCCACGGAATTACGACGTCTATGCCAGATGTGCCTTCCATTCTAATGCACCTGGCCATACCACAGAAAAGTGCAGAGCTTTGCACATGAAGGTCCAGGATCTAGTTGATTCAAAGGCTTTAAATTTTGCACCACCTCCTAATGTCACAAAGAATCCTATGCCCAGTCACAATGGGCCAAGGATAAATGCAATTGAGGAGGATCAACCCATGAATTTAATTGAAGATACTGCAAGCATTCAAACACCTCTGGCCGAGGTTAAAGCTCAGCTTTTAATGTGCCAGGTGTTCCCAGGTTGTGAGGCCTGCTGTGAATCTTGCAAAGTTTCCGTCAATGGGTGTGCAAGCTTGAGAAATGGCATCAATGGCCCTATCAGAGAAGGTATCCTGCAGATAACATCAACGGTTTCTACAACATCAGCAATTCCTACTACAACAACAACAAACACTCCTCCTACAACTGCAAAAACAATTGTTCTAACAGACTCGTCTACAAAGTCAACAACCATCTCTTCCACCACTTCAACAAATGCTAGTTCAACCGCATCCGATTCTACAACTACAACAACCATTAATAACGACGTCTCCACAGTCACCATATACTACGACCCAGCAATGGTCCCCGATTCCAACAATTTTCTGCAACAATCTCAAAAACAACCCAACTTCATTCTTTCACCACCACCATCAGTCAGAAGTCCTGTCACCATATATTACGATCCACAGAAAATCACAGTTCCTACTACCGCTGCAGTCAGTCCAATCACCATCATGGTACCTGGACCCGTTCCGTATGAAAAAGATAATGTTGTACCATGGCACTATGGTTCAGACCTCTACTGCAATGAGGAGAGAGTCGTTCTTGATTCTTCAACTCATACACCACAGATCGATAATGTTGGGGGAGGCGGAGGCTTCACTCGAAGAGGATGTCTTTTCGCGTCACAAATTCCAAGAGTTAACACTGAGGCAGAGGCTGCTGTCAAAGCTAAAGGCAAAAATGTGGTGCCTGAGGAACCAGTTTTGAAAAAAGCCCATAAAACATCCTTTGATCAAGATGTGGATGAATTTATGAGGATAATCAAGAGAAGCGATTACAAGGTTTTGGATCAGCTCCACCAGAATCCTTCCAAGATCTCCATTTTATCATTACTATTGTGTTCCGAAGCTCATCGGGATGCATTACTTAAAGTCTTGCACGCAGCCTATGTGCCTGAGGAGATCACGGTGAATCAGCTAGAGACAGTGGTTTCTAATGTTAATACTAGCCATGGGCTAGGCTTCACCAACGCTGATTTGACTACGTAAGGTCGTCATCATAACAAAGCTTTACACATCACTCTGGAGTGTAAAGGGGTTGTGCTTTCACATGTTCTAATTGAAAATTGGTCTTCACTCAATGTCTTGCCAAAGAAAGCCCTTGTTAAGCTTGAATATGATGGTATAACTCTCCGACCAAGCAATCTGGTAGTTAGAGCTTTTGATGGTTCCAAGAGGTCTGTTCTTGGAGAAGTGGAGCTTCCTGTGATAATTGGCCCGCAGGTCTTTCAAACTACTTTCTACGTGATGGACATTCAGCCGACCTACAACTGTTTGTTGGGTCGACCATGGATTCACGCTGTTGGCGCAGTTACGTCGACCCTTCACTAGAAATTAAAATACGAGTGGGAAGGGAAAATTATCACAATCTGTGGTGAAGAGGATATTTTTGTTAGCCATCTGGCTACCTACAAATACATTGAGATGAATGGTGAAATCCACGAGACCATGAGCCAAGGTTTCGAAGCACTGAACGTCAATGAGGCGACAACTGAAATATTTGCTGCATCCCAGGAGGATAGGATGGGTACTTCAATTGTCTCCTACCAACAAGCTCGAAAGGTTGTTGAAGATGGGAACGCCCAAGGCTGGGGCAATCTGCTACCTGTGGAGAAGAAGGAGGACATATTCGGTTTGGATTACAAACCATTCCGACAAGATCAAGCAGAGGCTGCTAAGGAGCCCAAGTTCGTAAGTGGGGGAATGCTGACCCCAGATGCTGTCAATAACGTGGAAGACGAGGCTGAAAGCGACCTCAACCTAGAGAGTTGGATTCGTCCAAGGATCCCGGGCCAACAAGTCCTTAACTGGTCTTCCCAGGAAATTATAAGAGTTACTCATGCAGAGTAATTATTATTTCCTGCTTTTAGCATGCATCAAGTCCTGCATCTTGCCCAAGGTGTCAAGACTCATTTTGTAATAGGGCCATATTTGTATTTTGTGCAAATGGAATATCAATGAAAATGGACATCTTTTGCAAACAATTTTCTTCTTCGCTCACTGTCTTTTCATTTTTGTTATTTTTCGCACAAAACAATAAAATGGAAATGTTTTCAAAATAAATAACTTCATTTTTTCTAAACAAGATTAAAATTGATCACTAAAAAGAACAAATCTCAACCCTTGTAGAGATAATCCTCTAGATTGCACCGACAACAACACTGATATGACCTTGTATGACTTCGACAATCCAATTAATCAAGCAGATGAAGGGTTTGATGAAGACTATGAGTTGCTTGAAGAGTTAGCCAGGTTGTTAAGGCAAGAAGAGGAAGTGATTACTCCTCATCAGGAGGAAATTGAAACTGTTAATCTTGGTACCGAGGAAGATTTGAAAGAAGTGAAGATTGGAGCCAGTCTGCAAGCTCCAGTAAAAGAACAGCTTATCAACATGCTTCGGGAATACATCGACGTCTTTGCTTGGTCGTATCAAGACATGCCAGATCTAGATACGGATATTGTCGTGCACAGACTACCTTTGAAAGAAGATTGCCCTCCAGTTAAACAAAACTACGCCGTACTCGCCCAAATATGGCCATGAAGATTAAGAAAGAAGTACAAAAGCAGTGGGACGCCAGTTTCCTTGCTGTAACTAGTTACCCTCCGTGGGTTGCTAACATTGTACCCGTGACTAAGAAGGATGGCAAGGTGTGTATGTGTGTGGATTAACGGGACCTGAATAGAGCTAGCCCGAAGGATGATTTCCCATTACCTCACATTGACGTATTGGTAGATAACACGGCTCAGTTCTCGGTATTTTCTTTCATGGACAGATTTTCTGGGTACAATCAGATTAAAATGTCACCCGAAGACATGGAGAAAACAATGTTCATCACACCTTGGGGCACATTTTGTTACAAGGTAATGCCGTTTGGACTGAAGAACGCCGGTGCAACATATCAATGGGCTATGGTGACATTATTCCATGATATGATCCACAAATAAATCGAATGCTATGTGGAGGATATGATTGCCAAGTCCCTTACTGAAGAAGATCATCTGGTGAATCTGCTGAAGTTGTTCAAGCGTCTGAGGAAGTATCAGCTGAAGTTGAACCCCAACAAATGCACATTCGGGGTACGTTCCGGTAAGCTGCTTAGTTTTATTGTAGTGAAAAGGGGATTGAGGTTGATCCCGACAAAGTCAAAGCTATTCAAGAAATTCCTGTACCTAGGACTGAGAAAGAAGTTCGAGGGTTCTTAGGTAGATTTAACTACATATCAAGGTTCATATCACATCTCACTGCAACCTGTGAACCCTTGTTCAAGCTATTAAGGAAAGAACAAACAGTTAGGTGGAACGATGATTGTCAGAAAGCTTTCAATAAGATCAAGGAGTACCTGCAAGAACCTCCAATTATTATGCCTCCAATTGAAGGAAGACCTCTGATAATGTACCTGACAGTATTAGAAGGGTCAATGGGGTGTGTGATGGGCCAGCATGACGAGTCTGGTCGAAAAGAGTATGCAATATACTACCTAAGAAAAAAGTTTACAGACTGTGAACAACATTATTCACTGCTCGAGAAAACTTCTTGTGCTTTAGCGTGGGCTGCTCGCCGACTAAGACAATATATGTTGACTCACACCACCTTGCTGATCTCAAAAATGGACCCCCTCAAGTACATATTTGAGAAGCCAACACTTACCGGAAGGGTTGCAAGATGGCAAATGATTCTAACAGAGTATGACATTCAGTACACATCTCAAAATGCCATCAAAGGCAGTGAATTGTCTTATTATCTGGCTGAGCAACCCATTGATGATTACCAGCCTATGAGATTTGACTTCCCTGATGAAGACATCATGTTCTTGAAATAAAAAGATTGTGAAGAGCCAGTTCACACTGAAGGGCCTGATCCAGAAGAAATATGGACTATGATGTTTGACGGGGTTGTCAATATGAATAGTCGTGGGGTTGGTGCAGTGCTTATTACACCTAAAGGATTTCATATGCCTTTCTCGGTAAAACTCACCTTTTCTTGCACCAACAATGAAGCAGAATACGAAGCATGTATCATGGGTCTTGAGGAATCCATTGACCTCAGGATCAAAACCTTGAATATATTCGGAGATTCAGCTTTGGTAATCAACCAGACCAACGACAAATGGTACACTCATCAGGAGCATCTGATTCCACACCGTGACTATACGAGGAGATTGTTGACCTTCTTCACAACAGTTAAGCTTGAATACATCCCTCGAGACGAGAATCAGTTTGCAGACGCTTTAGCTACCATTTCCTCCATGATCAAAGTTCAAGCTGCCAATTATGTGCCTCGGATTTTGGTATCCAGACTGGACCGACCGACATATGTATTCTCCGTGGATACTGCTAGTAATGACAAGCCGTGGTTCCATGACATCAAATGCTTCTTGGAGAATCAGACATACCCACCTGGGGCATCATCCAATGATAAGAAGACATTAAGAAGGCTGACCGGCAGTTTCTTCCTCAATGCTGATGGTTCATTATACAAGCGAAACTTTGACATGGTCCTGCTCAGATGTGTTGACAAGAAAGAAGCAGACTTGCTGATGCACGAAGTGCATGAGGGCTCTTTCGGTACCCATGCCGGGGGACATGAAATGTCAAAGAAATTATTAAGATCAGGTTACTACTGGATCACAATGGATGCAGATTGTTGTGCCTATGCCAGAAAATGCCACAAGTGCTAGATCTACTCAGATAAAGTGCATCTGCCTCCAAATCCTTTAAACGCGATGTCTTCACCTTGGCCCTTTGCCATGTGGGGCATTGACATGATTGGACAGATTGAACCAACTACTTCAAATGGTCACAGATTCATCCTGGTAGCCATTGATTACTTCACCAAGTGGGTTGAAGAAGCTTCGTATGCAAACGTCACCAGACAAGTGGTAGCCAGATTTCTGAAAAGAGACATCGTCTGTCGATATGGAGTTCCCTAGCGAATCATTACTGACAATGGTTCCAATTTGAACAACAAAATGATGGCAGAACTGTGTCGGGACTTCAAAATACAACATCACAACTCTTCTCCTTACAAGTCAAAGATGAATGGCGCTGTTGAGGCGGCTAACAAGAACATCAAAAAGATTGTGCAAAAGATGGTAGTTACCTACAAAGACTGGAACTAAATGTTACTATTTGCCATGCATGGGTACCAAACCTTAATCAGAACATCTACTAGGGCAACACCTTATCAGCTTGTGTATGGTATGGAAGTTGTCCTACCTATTAAAGTTGAGCTACCCTCCTTACGGGTGATGATGGATGTGAAATTGAATGAAGCAAAATGGGTCCGGTCTCGGTATGATCAACTGAACCTGATTGAAGAGAAAAGATTAGCTGTCATTTGTCATGGGAAGTTATATCAGAAGCGAATGAAGAAAGCATTCAATCAGAAAGTCAGACCTCGGGAATACCAATTGGGAGAGCTTGTTCTGAAGAGAATCCTTCCTCCTCATACAGACCACAGGGGCAAGTGGACACCAAACTATGAAGGTCCTTACGTGATAACCAAAGTCTTCTCAGGTGGAGCACTGATGCTCGCAACCATGGATGGTGAAGACTTCCCGTCTCCTGTGAATTCAGATGCAATTAAAAAATACTTTGCATAAAATGACCCAATGGACATAAAAACAGAATGTAAGTCCTGGAAAAAATAGGGCATCCTGGCGAGTCAAAAAAAGAATAAAAGACTCGGGCAAAAATAAGGGGAAAAAATGAACACCCGCTGAGTTGAAAAGCCGCATTGGACAGCTCAGGAAAAAATGGGTATCCCGGTGGATTGAAAACCCGAAAGGGCGATCCACGCAAAATTAGGGAATAAGCGAACAACTGCATTCTGAATTCGTCTGTATCACTCACAACATGGCAAGCTTCGAAAGGGCAAAGTGTCAGTCAGAATCAGCCTCTTCAGAAAGTAAGATAAGAAGAACGTCAAGGTCATACAGGTCATAGCAAAGGAAGCTCACTGGAACGTCATCTTCAACACTGCCAACACTTTTTTTCTCAATTTATAGCAATCTCCTCCTTTCAGGGGATTCGCTTCTTTGACTGTACTTGCCAATTCAGGGCACACAAATTAATAAAATCAGAGTTTTCAGTCACACATTATTTTATACATTTTTGTTTCGTTTGCAAAATGTCCAATGTTCATAATACAACACTTGCATAAAACATATGAGCCGTTTTAATAAAATGCTTGTAGGAAATATATTACTTCCAGGTAAATCTAACTCCCATTACGGAATCCGGTTAAGGATACCTCGGGACGCTTGTGCGTTTTCCTTTATCTTAACAGGTTACAAGTACTCAAGACAAACAATCTTTCACAACATGGGGCATATCAAGCATTGAATCCCCAACACTATTTTTCCAGGAGTTATCTCCTCCCCAGACGGGATCTCCCGAGCAATGCCTGACAACTCTTTCACAGCAAGGTGGTCAAAGAGCCTTCTGTTCCCCACCAGAGATGCCAGATTTCTCTCACCCTCAGCAGAGTTGGTGGAATTGATTCCCCGCAAAGTTGCCTCCCCCAGTAAAGCAGTACCTGAAACATATCCCCAACGAAGTTGCTAAAACTTTCTCATCCCCAGACAGATTTATCAATGATCTCTTCCCCCAGTTGGGTTATTCCTCCAAGCAGATCGGCCATAGATCTTTATCCCTGCAGGATCCGAGTCTCGGATCGAGTTTCTCATTTGCATAATCATAGCATTCACAGCATATTCACCGAAATAAGCGTAGCATTCCGTTTAAAACGGAGCATTACGGCAAAAATCAAACATTTGCATGATCATAAGTCAGGTTCGAGCCGATCACTTGCAAATACTGATCAATATTTCACCGGCAATATACAAAACTCATATTCCCCGCAGATAAAAGTCAAAGCATCCCCTTTGCACTCTCAAAACAGATGCCTGTTTATATTTATACATGCTCTTTTTGACACTCGTCTGTGTCATCCTACCCCCCGCAGATCGCCTTTCACACTCTCAAAATACAGATATTTGTTCACAACTGGTACATATTCCTTTTGACACTCGTCCATGTCATACTTCCCCAGCAAGTCAAACACTCGTCTGCGTCCCTTGCCCAATCTTTCGACATTCGTCCGTGTCTTGCACATACTTCACCAGCAGATCAATACTTGTACATACTTACATAGAAGTCTTTGACACTCGTCCATATCTTATCTATATCCCCCCTCAGCAGGTCAAACACTCGTCTGTGTTCCTTGCTTAACTGATTGATACTCGTCTGTATCATCATCCTCAAACACGTATCAGTAGTTGCTTCTATCGATACTCGTCTGTATCGCGGTTCTAAGGATGCTCGTCCGCATCTTTAATCTATACACACCATCAAACACTTATATCTTTTATTTTTGAAGGCGTGAGAACTCGTCCGTGTTTACCATTCCCTAGTAAGTCACCAACAAAACAACTTTATTCTATCCGACATTCATCCTATGTCGTGATACTTTCGGCAGCCGTCCCCTTCCAGGTGATCGTCCTTCACCTTTGGATGACCGTCCCTCATCCTTTTCCTTAGTGGAATCTCTGTTATTGGAATTTTCTATCCGGCATTCGTCCTATGTCGTGATATTTTTTAGCAGCCGTCCCCTGCTAGGTGATCGTCCTTCACCTTTTGATGACCGTCCCTCATCATTTATCTGAAGGTCGTCCCCATTGTTGATCTTGTTATCCGACACTCGTCCTATGTCGTGATAATTCCCGAGAGCAGCCGTATCCTGCTAGGTGATCGTCCTTCACCTCTTGATGATCGTCCTTCATCATGTTTATCCGATGGCCGTCCCCGTCGTTTATCTTTTCTATCCGACATTCGTCCTATGTCGTGATATTTTCAGCATCCGTCCCCTGCTAGGTGATCGTCCTTCACCTTTGATGACCTTCCCTCATCATTATTTCATTTATTCTTTAACCGATTGTCGTCCCCATCGTTGTTTACTTTACTTTCCAAGCCCGGTGGTCGTCCCCATCATTGCTTTTCTCATTACTTTAATCCCCAGAGAATCTTATTTCCTTACCCGATGGTCGTCCCCATCATGATCTCTTTATTTCCCCAGCTTGTCGGTCGTCCCCGTCATTGCTTAGCTTACCATTTTATCCCCATCAGTCGTCCTCTGCTCGATGGTTGTCCTCCATCGCTTTCATTTGATAATCATGCTATACTACCTTTTGACAATTTATATCCCTTTTCTTCTTATCCCCAGCGAGTGCAAATTTTGGATTGTCTTTGGTATTCAACCACAAGTTATCTTGTTTGTCTGTTAAGCCAGGCGCTTACACCCTGCACAACTAACTTATGCTTGAATAGGGGCAGCTGTAAACACCCCAAATTTTCCCTCACCCTTTTCTCACACCATGGCTTGTGATTTTTCATTTTTTGTTTTAACATAAGCATTACATCTCATATTACATATTTGTTTCATCTGCATAGTTCCATTTCATCTACATCTAGGGTTTGTGATCTGATCAATCCAAGAATCAATATGAGCCATCCCAAAGGTCTTGAAACTTTCCAAGGGGGTCCATGTGTGTTCTATAATCATATTTTTCTCCCCAAAGTTCATGAAAGTCAAGAAATCACAAAGATTGGTAAAGGCATGGAAGCAGAGCTAGGGTTTTCCTACACAGATGACCAAAATTAGGGTTGTGGTTTCAGAGGCCTTAACTACAAATTTTTTGGTCATTCTTGTTTCTAATGTTATTAATATGTTATAAGGATCATGTGTACTAAGTTTGATGAAGAAATTCATTGTGGAAGTCATCTGATCATTGGGTAACTTCTTGAGCAAGTTAAGTCAAAATCAGGGCATCTGAGGCCCCCAACAAAGGTACCAAAGGATCATTTTCATCAAATTGAAGTTCTATGATCTTTATTTGATCTTAGAAGTGGTTGGAAGTTCACAAGATTGAAGAATTTTGAGCCCATTGCAAACTTGCCATTTTTGGAAATGACTTGTAATGGAAACTTTCCATTTTGGGAAAGATTTTCAACCTCCTATTTCATGACCAAACATACTTCAAATGAAAAATTCTTGGACATGAAAGTTGTAGATTAGGTATTTCACTTTTCAAACAGTACTAGAACATGTCTTGATTCATCTTAGAACTCAAGTTATGACCTTTCAAAGTTGGCAAAAATCCTATAATTTTCAAGTTCATGTCAAAGAGGGATTTTTGCATATTGGCATTTCAAGCGTCTAAGTGACCTCTAATGTACAAAAACACTTCATAACATGTCAATACAACTTGCCTAAACCAGAATTGGCCCAAGAATTTGGCATTTTCATGGCTTGATTCACAAGAAATTTCAAAGTTGGAAAGTTGCAAAACACATGACATTTCTTCATCCAAGCCTTCCAGTTGCACTCTTTTGATCCAAGAGCCATCCACAAACTCTCTTGAGGCCAAGACACCCCTTGAAACAGCTCTGCAGCATGCCCATACCTCAAGTACACAAATTTTACTTTTTTGCAAAACCTCCCATACCAATCAAGTTGTGCCACTAACCATTCTATGACCAATCAAGACATTACAAACAAAGATTATAGAGCTCATTTGACATAACACACAAGCCTGAAACATCTGGGAACTCAGATTGCACAAAATTTGTCAAAAACTTCCCTTCTTCGATTCTCACATCTCAGCCATTAAAACTCCAAATTTCTTTCACCATTCAACCACACACAACCTAAGGATCATTTCCACCCCTCACCATGGCCTGAAACCAACTCAAACCAAAACACGATTTCTGCATACTCGGAACTGAAACTCATAAACCAACCATTAAAAACTTGTTCTAAGCATCACAACATCCTCAGGGGGTCCATTGGAGTTGGTTTGCACCAAAGAAAAGGCCAGAAAGCTCCAAACTGAAAAGCTTCAACTCAGGTATATCTCAAGAACAATTTTTCCAGAAATCCTTTTTCTTGTTATCAAATGATTCTATATGCTTAGTTGATCACTCTGATATGTTTAGAGTTGAAAATGGTTGAGAAATGGCCATCTATGCTTGCTCTGAAATTTTGCCCGTAAAATTAGTTTGATTTGATTCTTGTTGTTGATGTAATATAAATGAATTTCATGCCTGGATTCTTGTTTAATATTGTCTATTGATCATTTCTGGAGAGTTTGAGGCATTTATTTGAGGTTTTGAGAGAGTTCAGGGAAGGGGGTCACCGGAGAAGATGACCGGAACACTGTTCCGGTCACCTGAGGGTACTTAGGGTTTAATTAGGGTTTAGTCCCAGTTTGAATCTCCACCTTTAGATCTTAGGTTTACCACGCGTGTGTATGGCTCAGATTCATCCATTAGCCCTAGTTATATTTAATTAGTTTCATTAATTCAGTTTAGCCCAGATTAGATCTTGACCCTCCAAACACGCGCCAGTCAACTCCATCTAATTTTGTTCAAATCCTGACCTTTGGATGCGCTGACCTCCCATTAAATCCACTTTTAATTCATTTTATTTTATTTCTTTTGCATAATTTATTTAAAATAGTTAAAAACATCACAAAAATATTTCCTTTTGCATTTCTGATCCAAATATTTTTCTCAACCCAAAAATGATTTTTATTTTATTTTTTGCATTTAAAAAGTATTTTTAAAATATTTAAATGTTATTTTTAATTAATTAATGGATTTTAATTAATTAAAAATACATTTAGGTTTCTACAAATCACCAAAAAAATCATGAACCATTCCAACACATTTAGAAATATTTTCAAACTCTTCATATAAATTTCTTTTTAGGTTTGATCATAATTTCACAATTTTCTTTGAATTAGGGTTCTTTAAAATCACATTTCTTAACCCTAACTTTGAAAAATCATTTCTGCCTAACCATGAAGAGTTTGAACTTGATTCTTTTTGAATTGTCTCACATATTGCATGTAGTTTCTAGGTTATGTTTCTCATGAATTTATCTTGCATTTTCTAATTGATTTGCATTTTCCTTTGAGAATCACCCAAAAACCTTAGCAAACTTAGAAAAACCATAACTTTCAATAGGATTAGCTTCTGACCTTCTCCTTTGGGGTGTGACCTTGTATAGGTTTTGGGTTTGATCTAGCATGGTTTCAATTTTTTATCATGTTATATGCTTCTGTTTTGTTCATTTGCATCTCATATGTTCATAAAACCCTAATTCCTCATGTTCATTTGCATTCACCTTGCATATTCATCATCATGTGAACTTGCCATGACATTTCAAGCATTCATATGTCATCTTAGACATCTTAGGACATGTTGGAGCATTTCTTGATAATTTATTCATTCATTTACCATGACTTGCATTCATTACATTTTAAAAACATCCATGTGTTTTCAAGCTTCTAAGCATGCTTTCATGACATCTCATCTTTGTATGATCATTCATATGCACATTGTATGACATTGCATCATCTCACATGCCATTTTCATTGCATAATCACTTCTGAAATTGGTATTTCCACCTCATTTAATCTCATTTCAATTCATTTCTTCATGCTTTATGTCTTATGCATTCATACTAACTTTTCAGGAACGTTTGGTAAGGTATTTTGGGAGGTGGATTTGCCTTCACTTCCCACTTATTTTTATCTCATTCATATGCATTTTAACATGTCTTTCAAGTGAACTTGTTCACTTATGTTCCATCCTTCTTACTTTCTCTCTTTAAGTTACTTATCTTCTTCAGGAAGTAAGTAACTTTTCTTCTCCTTCCTTCTCTTTTCATCTGCTTCTTCCATTGGTGGCCTTGAAGAGTCTTTCCTTTTAAGCCTAAAAAACCATAGGATATCCAAGCATGATAATGTTTAGGGTTGTGTTTAGTCCCCCTTAGCTTTTTACCTTTGAGTCTCCTTGAGTCTCTCTTCTCTTCTCAATAATTAGAGACTAAACTCTTAATGTTTTAGGACTTTGGAACTAGGGTTATGTCTGCATCCTTCTCTTAGGATGGAGTGTATAACTTTAAACCCTAAGTGTTAAACCTTTAATTTGTTTAAACCTCTTAATCAAAACACATTAATAATCACTAAGACTTTATCTTGTAACTTGGGCCTTAAATTAGGGTTCTATCTCTTCCTTATGGTTAAGAGGGACTAACCCTAGTGTTTAATGGACAAGTCCTCCTCAAGTTGTCTTACAAACTTAAAATCCATTTCTTAATCTCATACCTTAATTAAAATACACTTAATAAAGGCTTTTTATATAATGAATTTAATCCCTAATCATGGATTAAGTTGAGGTATCTTCCTCAGCTTAAGTGTTCTCATCTATTATCCTTCTATTAGGATGGTGTAATGAGTTCACTAATCTGTGATTAGAGATTAAATTCATTACTTAACACTAAACAAAACCAAAAACATCTAATTAATCACAAGTAGGTTAATGATCTTAATCCTACATCATCATGGTAATTAAGTTGAGATGCTTATCTCATACTTAAGTAGGCTCATTATCCCTAATCAGGGAGGATATAATGCGTTTACAAACACTTGGTTTAGGATTAAGCTCATTAACTTATGCAAAACACCAAAAACAATAACAAAACTGAAAACACAAAAATAAACAATAATCGTCTCCTTCGAGATTCTTTTCTCATCACTCTCATTCACAAACGAGAACTTGTTTCTTCCGTCTAATGCAAGACAGTTAGCACTCGAGCTAGACAAGTCATACACTTGAGCATAGACAAGCAAGCAGTTCACAGTCAATTTATCTTTCAGTCTCTTTGAGTCGAACTACGGTGTTCTGATTTCCTCATTGCACGAGAGAATACGTAGGCATAACTTAACAGTTATCGAACAAAAGTTTCTGTGTCTTCCCCCTCTTTCAGCATTCTTTAAAAGCCTCAGTTCCTGAGCAATTCACCTTTTTGCACTGACACCTGTACATTCATTCTTAGCTTTTGCACACAGATAGAACATACACCTACCCCTTTAAACACAATCTTGTAACCGTGGATTCCGTCGAGTACGACGGACAATCTGGGTGCTAATACCTTCCCAGGTTGTAACCAACCCCCTTTCTCAATTTCTCTGGTTCGCAACCGTCTTATCCATTTTTCCCAGGTTTATGCAGCATTATCTTTCCTTCGGGATAAAAATGCCTAGCTGGCGACTCTATTCAATTCACCTTCACCTTTTCCTTTCGCCGACCGTTCGCGTTTGCACCGTGGGACCCAGTGTCTTTTCCGGGAGCGACACCCCACTAAATAAACTTGGGAGCTTTAACAGCCTCCTCTTGGACTTGTCGAGATGGTTTGTAACCCAACCCGAACTTGTCTTCCTTGATCTGAACTTGCAGCAGCTTGCCCCAGCCCCGGGCATTCCCGTCTTCAACAACCTTCCGAGCTTGCTTATAAGAAGAGATTGAAGTACCAGACACTTCAGTTGTTGCTTCATTGACATTGAGGGCCTCAAACCCTTGGCTCATTGTCTCATGGATCACTCCGTCCATCTCAATATACTTGTAAGTAGCTAGATGACTGACGAAAATATCCTCTTCCCCACAGATTGTGATGACTTAACCCTCTCATTCGTATTTCAACTTCTGGTGAATGGTCGACGTTACAGCGCCAGCGGCATGAATCCATGGCCGACCCAACAAACAACTATATGCAGGCTGAATGTCCATCACATAGAAGATAATTTTGAAGATCTGTGGGCCAATCACCACATGCAGCTCGATTTCCCCAAGAACCGATCTTTTAGAACCGTCAAAAGCTCTCACTACCAGGTTACTTGGACGCAGTGCAAGACCGTCATATTCCATCTTGACTAAGGCTTTCTTTGGAAGAACATTGAGAGAGGACCCAGTGTCAACCAAGACATGAGAGAGAATATCACCTTTACACTCCAGGGTGATATGCAAAGCCTTATTATGGCTACGGCCCTCCGTAGTTAGATCAACATCAGTAAAACCTAGCCCATGGCTAGTATTGACATTTGAAACCACTGTTTCTAGTTGATTAACTATAATCTCTTTTGGCACGTAAGTTGTGTGCAGGAATTTGAGAAGTGCATTCCTGTGAGCTTTGGAACACATTAGTAGTGATAAAATAGAGATTTTGGAGGGCGTCTGATGGAGCTGGTCCACCACCTTATAGTCACTCTTCTTAATTATTCTCATGAACTCGTCTACATTCTAGTCAAAGGATGTCTTCTGAGCTTCCTTGGAAATAGGTTCTTCAGGCACCACACTATTGCCCTTAGCCTTGGCAGCAGCTTCTACTTCAGCATTAGTTTTTGGTAATTATGAGGCAAAGAGACGTCTGCTTCGGGTGAAGCCTCCGCCTCCCCCCACATTATCAATCTGTGGTGTAGAAGTGTCAAGAGTGACTTTCTTTCCATTGCAATATAAATCTGAGCCATAGTGCCAAGGCACGACATTGCTGTTGTCATATGGAACTGGTCCAGACATTGTGATAGTAACCAGACTGATTGTTGCGGAAGAAGGAATTGAGACAGTCTGAGGTTCATAATAAATCGTGACAGGAGGTCTGACCTGAGATGGTGCTGGTGATGAAGGTTGTTGTTGTTGATGGAGATGTTGATGTGAGTTGTTGAAAGAATCTGGAATGTGGATCGTTGTCGGATCGTAGTAAATAGTAACTGCGGAAATGTCTTCATTGATGGTCGTTGTTGTTGTAGAAGGATGTGTTGAGCTGATGTCTGTTGTTGTTGAAGAAGAGATGGTTGTTGATGTTGTAGAAGAATCTGTTGGAATGATTGTTGTTGAAGTTGTAGGAGTGATATCTGTTACATCTGATGGAATGACATGTGCTGGAG
This sequence comes from Lathyrus aphaca, assembly GCA_963966055.1. Classification (NCBI taxonomy): domain Eukaryota; kingdom Viridiplantae; phylum Streptophyta; class Magnoliopsida; order Fabales; family Fabaceae; genus Lathyrus; species Lathyrus aphaca. The sequence goes on along the minus strand of OZ014520.1, from coordinate 561,197,910 downwards.
TTGTAGAAGGAATGGTAGTTGATGTTGTAGGAGCTAGAACTGTTGAAGTGGTCTGCAAGGTGCCTTCCTTGATAAGATTGTTGATACCAGTCTTCAAATCTGCACAACCGTTGATGGAAGTCTTGCAAGCTTCACAGTGGGCCTCACAAACCGGGAATACCTGACACTTTAAAAGCTGGGCTTTAACCTCGGCCAGAGGTGTTTGAATGCTTGCAACATTGTCAATTAGGTTCATTGGTTGTTCCTCCTTAATGGCATTTATCCTAGAACCACCATGACTAGGCATAGGATTCTTGGTAACACTTGGAGGAGGTGCAAAGTTGACTGCCTTGGAATCAATCAAATCCTGAACTTTCATGTGTAAGGCTCTGCACTTTTCTGTGGTATGGCCAGGTGCATTGGAATGGAAGGCACATCTGGCATTAACATTGTAGTTTCTTGGAAGGTTATAGGGATCTGGTGGGGCCAGAGTCCTCAATTCAATCAAGTTGAGCTTTAATAATTGTGGAAGTAAGGCAGCATAGGGCATCAGAATGGGATCGATAACCCTGTTGATTTGTGAAGGCCTTGGTTGAAACGACCGTTGTTGCTAATTGTTATTGTTGTAAGATCTCTGTTGAGGAAATTGTTGTTGCGGAAGAAAGTGTTGTGATTGTGGAGTATACTGTTGTTGAGGTGCTGGGGATGGAATGGTGACAACAGCCACTGATCTTGGCATGTATTGATGCCTACCTCTTCCCATGTGCACTGAATTGGTCTCACCTGTCCTACGAGGTCCTGCAAAAGGTTTCCTTGTATTACTGGAACTTGCACCATTGTCTGAAATTTTGCCCATCTTCAAAAGACTCTCAATTCTCTCACCAACTATAACTACATCAGCAAAGCTAGTGGACGAGAAAGTAGCAAGTCTGTCAATGTAAGTTCCTTGCAACATGTTCATAAACATGTCGGCCATTTCTCTCTCAGACATCGGAGGCTGGACAGCAGCAGCAAGCTGTCTCCATCTTTGGGCATATTCCCTGAAGCTTTCTCTTGATGATTGAGACATACCCATCAGGAGGGTTCTGTTGGGAGCCATGTCAAAGTTATATTGATATTGGCGTATGAAAGCTTCGGCCAAATCCTTCCAATTTCTGACTGTTGCTCTGGACAGGTGAGAATATCATTCATGGGATGCCCCAGTCAGACTGTCTTCGAAGTAGAACATCCACAACTTTTCGTCCATGGTATAAGCTTTCAGTCTCCCTAGAAAGGACTGCAGTTGAGTACGTGGACAGGAGGTACCATTATATCTCTCAAAGCAAGGAGGCTTGAATTTATGAGGAATCCTGACTCCCTCAACTAAACCCATGTCCATAGCATCAAATCCCAAAGAGTTTTGGGACTCCAGAGATCTCAGCTTCTCCGCTAATTCGTTCAAGTGACGATCATAGACTTCGTCCCCAACACCAATTACTGTAAACTGTTCCTCTTGAGGGTCCTCTTGCAAGGAATGACCTCCAGTGTTTCCTTGGGTATTCCTGATAGCATTGACTTCAGGATTGAGGTGAGGCCCAAACTCTGGCACATTTGTTCGTGGCTGCCCGTGATCATTGTTACTAGTACCTCCTATACCTGGATGATTCTCTTCTAGAGTTTTCCGCTCGACCAACTCTCTTAATCTTTCTTGGCTTTTGGCCAACCCAGTCATTACTGCCATGAACTGGTTCATCTGAGCCCTCATCTCAGTTCTCTCATTAGCCATCTGAATTCTCACGTCAGTCAAATCTTGTTGAACTTGGTCCATCTGTAAGCTCGAAAGGTTGTTTCTTGTAGGATACCGATGAACTCTATTGATGGGGAAAACCCTCCTACGAGCAATGTTTCCTGAAACCACAACAAAGTGAGAAAACAAACAATAAAAGAAATACCTACAAAACAAAGAATGAGGTTAGTATGCAATGCAGTATGCCTATTTGTCTTCCAAGGGTATCCGGTTTGGTTCTTTGGTTTTGACCTTCCAGACCTCTAGGAATGAAGATGTTGAAGAGGAATGAAGCCCATCAGGAAATCCAAGTAAAACATAAACCATATATTACAAATTCAAAAGATACATAGTTTATGATTACAACAAGTTCCCATGGTGGGTCAAATTACAACAAAATCATCAAAAAGTGCAACCAAAATAAAATACAAATACAAAGAAATCAAACATCCAGCCCAAAGTCATCCTCCTTGACTTCCTTCAGGAGAGCATCAGTCACTATTCCAACTGGATGCTCTGTGATGGTCCTGATAAGAAGGTTCCTGGTGGCAATGGCACTTGTCAACTTCTTATAGTTGTCTTGGTCTTTTGATCTCTTCAACCCCGCCCCGAGTTTCAACTCGGAGATTTCCTTCTGTGCTGCTAACAAAGCTTCCTGACTCTTCCTCTCATTAGTTTCCAGTTGCTCTATCTTATCCTGTGTCTTCTGATCTTCTTACAAACGGGCCTCAGTGATCCTGATCCCCCTGGTCTGACTCTCTTCCAAGTAGTGCTCAGCTCTGGCCTTCTGAATCTTGGCTTCTTTGCAAACATTCTTCAATACCAACTCCCCTGCTTAGGCTTTCCTGATGTAATCATCTGTCTTCTCAATCTTGGTCATATGCTCGATCCGGAGCTTCTCTAACCTCTCATTGTCCAGACGACTATCATTTCTCTCCCAGAGGGTCTTCTTTAGAGCTTCAGAAAGCTGAGCATTCCTCTCTTTCAGCTTCTCAAACTCCTCTAAACTGACTGTAGCTACAGGCTCTACTGCTGATAGCCCTGGCACATCTTCCAGGGTGAATGGCATGCGGGTGATCTGTCCTCTGATGCAAGATCAATCAATGTACTGAGTTGAAGCTATGTTGTTGCACTTGCCAAGGATAACAGTCCCTTTTGTCTCTATGTTATCCCATGCCCAGGATGCTTGTCGAGTGATGGTATGATTATTCTGAACATCATAGTAAAGGGTCTCTTCTAAATCCTGCTCTCTTGATGGATGTACCAAGGCATACCCTAATTTCCTTTTGAAAAGCAATGGATTGTAATTGATGCAACCCTTCACTCCAATAAGAGGTACATTGGGATACTGCCCACAACTTGTAATTATGTCTCTGCCCTTGGTGCTCTGCGTACACCACCTGATATCTTCTGAAGTGAGAGCAATCATTCTCTTAGCCCAATTTCTTGACCGGTGAGGATTCAAGAAAGCTTTTTTCTTTGGCAGGTGTCTCAGTAACCAACAGTAGAAGAGAGGTGCACAACATCTGACTAATCTTCCCCTCTGCTTCTCATTTCTCTGATGCACTGAGTAGTAAAAATCCCCTAGTAAGGTAGGAACTGGATTCTTCAGCAGGAAGATATGGATAGAATTATTGCTTACAAACTTAGGCTCGTCTGCAAACAAGATGATTCCATACACACTAAGAGCCAGGAGAGCACAAACAATTTCCCACTTCCCTGCTGCAGCATGACTGGTGTCCTGAGTGATCAAGAAGTCCAAATGGAGGTCTGGGATTCCAACCTTGGTGGTCATATGCTGATCAATGATGGTGGTTTCCAAATACAAAGCCTTAGTTATGTCTTCATTCCTAGGAGCAGTCATCTCAGGGTTGAAAGGGATTCTTCTCCTGATAGGGACACCCAACAACATGGAAAACTCTTCCAACAAAGGACCCATCTGAAAGTCTGGGAAAGTGAAACATCTGAGAGGAGGGTCATAGAACTGAAGGCAAGTGTGAATCATGCTCCTCTGTGATGCATCCAAGTCCATGATCATGTCCATAATACCACCATAATGTTCCCTGAATAAAGGGACATGATCATGAGTGATAAGTGCCTGAATCTGCCTGATGCCTACTAGGGAAGGTTCAAAGAAATGATAAGTAATGTTGCTTTTCCTGGATGAATCCATACTGACGATGGATGCTGATGAAGATAACTGAGGAGAAATACTGATGAAGACACACTAGAGAAGATATCAGCTGAAGGAGATCTCTGATGAAGATAATTGATGAAGATGGTTGAGCAGAAGAACAATCAAAACCAAACCAAAGAAGATGTGGATACCCTGTAAAACAAATAGACAAATGTTAAAATGATGAAAAATGATGTATGTAGAATGATATGCAAGGGTTTGTGATCAAGTGCTGGATTTGTCATTTGCTTTGATAGGGTCCATGGTGTTCAGAAATCCAGATGAAGGATAGAGAACCAATAACCAGGTGGGGGACTCAAATAAAGAGTCATATTAAATCTCATGATAGTAACATTGTTAGGACATTCTCTTTACAACTGTTCTGCAACCCTCAACATCTTTATGCTAGCTGAGTTTTAGCTCACTTTATTTTCCATCAGCTAAAGTCCTTCAACAACTACTTGTATCATGATAACTTTCAAAAAATATTTGTACCATGGTAGTTTCAATCTTCAACGAATCTATTCATAGTATTGTTTATGTTGAAGATTGTAAACAATCTCTTGTCCTCTAAAAATAACAAAATGTTCTAAGTCACTCGCAGGATCGACCAGATTGATCCTAGGACATATGCTATAAATAAGTTTTAATTAGTTTTTCAGGAATAATGTCATAAACTCTTCGATAAACTTTATGAAGTGTTTATGGTAAAAAAGAGAAAATAAAACAAAACAAGACTAAAAAATAATTGAAGTCGAAAGTAAAGTGCAGTGAAAGTGTAAGTTGCAAAGAAGCGTAAAGAAAGCAAGTAAAAAAATACAATAAAAGGCTGAATAATAAACTTGCTCAAAAGTAAAGAGAATGCAAGGTAAAAGGACTGTAAAATAAAAGCTTGAACATAAATTTAATTAATATGAAATAAGGTGGTGATCTCATCACGTACATTCTCGTCTTCACTCGTTTCCCTATACACAGGTACTTTGAGTGTTTATGGAGTAACTTTTATAATATGATTCACACACAATTCTAACACTAGAACTACTTTATTTATACTAGTCAAAAGTAACCTCTATTGGTTGTTCACTCCTAAAAATATGCCACTTGTCACTTTGAATGTTCTTGGACTTCCAATGTGCGCCACTTGTCTTTATTCAAATTTGAAAGAAACATAATTTCCCCTCCAATATTGATCTCAACTGCTGCACGTTTTCCACTCCAAGGATACTTGGTCAAAGCTAATTCTTTTATGCTTAGAAAATATTTTAAGTCCACGTCCTTATATTCCCCGTGTCTTCGACTCATGCTTCTTCAGCTTTGATTTAGTCGAAGCCTTCTAATTTCTTCTAAAAACATGATGCTAAAGTCAATGCTTCCTAAAGTCAACTAGGTGTCAAAATTAGGAGCTAGTAAATTGCCCCACAAAAATGTCCTTTTGACCTAGCTGACAGAAAGGTCATTTTTTGATCATAACTTTTGACACCCATCTTTCAACGACACAAAAGTATGGTCATAACTGTCGCTCCCCTGAAAAGACACTAGGTCCCAAGGTGCAGACGCGAACTGTCGGCGAAAGAGAAATGAGGTTGAATTGAATAGAGTCGCCAACTAGGCATTTTTATCCTGAAGGAAAGGTAATGCTGCATAAACCTGGAAAGAGATGGATAAGACGGTTGCGAACCAAAGAAACTAAGAAAGGGGGTTGGTTACGACCTGGGAAGGTATTAGCACCCAGATCGTTCGTCGTACTCGACGTGATCCACGCTTACAAGATTGTATTTAAAAAAGGGTAAGTATATGTGCTATCTGTGTGCAAAAGCTAGGGGAAGAAAGTACGGGTGTTAGTGCAAAAGGTGAGAATTGCTCAGGAACTGAGGCTTAGAAAAGAATGCTGAAAGAGGGGGAAGACAAAGAGACTTTTGTTCGATAACTGTTAAGTTATGCCTACGTATCCTCTCGTGCAACGAGGAAGTCAGAACACCATAGTTCAATTCAAAGAGACTGAAAATAAATTGACTGTGAACTGCTTGCTTGCCTATGCTCAAGTGTATGACTCGTCTGGCTCGAGTGCTAACTGTCTTGCATTAGACGGAAGAAGCAAGTTCTCGTTTGTGAATGAGTGTGATGAGAAAAGAATCCCGGAGGAGACGATTATTGTTTATTTTTGAGTTTTCAGTTTTTTATTGTTTTTGGAATTTTGCATAGGATAATGAGCTTAAGCCTAAATCAAGGGTTGTAAACTCATTATATCCTCCCTGATTAGGGATAATGAGCCTACTTAAGTATGAGATAAGCATCTCAACTTAATTACCTTAATGATATAGGATTAAGATCATTAACCTACTTATGATTATTAAGATGTTTGTTTTTGGGATTTTGTTTAGTGTTAAGTAATGAGTTTAATCTCTAATCACAAATTAGTGAACTTATTACGCCATCCTAATAGAAGGATGATAGATGAGAACACTTAAGCTGAGGAAGATACCTCAACTTAATCCATGGTTAGGGATTAAATTCATTATATAACAAGCCTTTTATTAAATGGATTTTAATTAAAGGATGAGATTAAGAAGTGGATTTTATGGTTTGTAAGACAACATGAGGGGGACTTGTCCATTAAACACTAGGGTTAGTCCCTCTTAACCAAAAGGAAGAGATAGAACCCTAATGTAAGGCACAGGTTAAAAAATAAAGTCTTGGTGATTATTAATGTGTTTTGATTAAGAGGTGTAAACAAATTAATGGTTTAACACTAAGGATTAATGTTATACACTCCATCCTAAGATAAGGATGCAGACATAACCCTAATTCAAAGTCCTAAAACTTTAAGAGTTTAGCCTATGATTATTGAGATGAGAAGAGAGACTCAAGGAGACTCAAAGGAAAAAAGCTAGGGGGGACTATACACAACCCTAAAAGTTATCATTCTTGGATATCCTATGGTTTGTGAGGCTTAAGAGAAAATATCTTCAAGAAAGCCACCATGGAAGAAGCATATGAAAAGAGAAGGAGGAAGAAGAATAAGTTACTTACTTCCTGAAGAAGATAAGTAACTTAAAAGAAATAAAGTGAGAAGGAGGGAGCATAAGTGAAGCAAGTTCACTTCAAAGACAAGTAAATATGCATATGAAAAGATGAGAAGAGGTGGGAGGTGAAGGAAAATCCACCTCCCAGATAACTTACCAAAAGCTCCTGAAATGTTAGTATGAATGCATAAGACATAAAGCTAAAGGAAATGAGATGAAATGAGATGCAAAGACCAAAATCAGAAGTGAATATGCAATGTAAATGTCATATGAGATGATGCAAAGTCATACAAAATGCATATGAATGATCATACAAAGATGAGATGTAGAGGAAGCATGTTTAGAAGCATGAAAACACATGGATGTTCATGAAATGTAATGGATGCAAAGCATAGCAAATGAATAAAGAAATGATCAAGAAATGTTTCAAACATGTCCTAATATGTCTAAGATGGCCTACAAAATAATGGAATGGCATGGCAAGTTAAAAGTTCATGAAATGCAAAGGAGAATACAAATAAGGATGCAGAATTAAGGTTTTAAGACAACATGAGATGCATATGACCAAAACAAAAGCAATCACCATGATAAAAAATTGAAATCAAGCTCAAACAAACCCTAATCCCATATAATATCACACCCCAAAGGAGAAAGTTAGAAGCTTAACCTAGTGGAAGTTATGAAATTTCTAAGTTAACTAGGGTTTTTGGGTGTTTCTAAAGGGAAAATGCAAATCAAATTGAAAATGCAAGATAAAATCATGAGATAAATAAACTAGAAACTATATGCAATATTTGAAACAATGCAAGAAGAACCAAGTTCAAACTCATCATAGTTAGGCAGAAATGAATTTTTCAAGTTAGGGTTAAAAATGTGGTTTTTTAAGAACCCTAATTCAGAGAAAATTGTAAAAATGTGATCAAACCTAAAAAGAAATTTGTATTGTGAGTTTGAAAATGTTTCTAAATGTATTGGAATGCTCCATGAATTTTTTGGTGATTTTTAGAAACCTAAATGCATATTTAATTAATTAAAATCAAATAATTAATTAAATAAAACATTTAAATGTTTTAAAAATACCTTTTTAATGCAAAAAATAAAAATAAAAATGTTTTCAGGTAAAGAAAAATGTTTGAAACAAAAATGCAAGAAATGAGATTTTTTTGATGATTTATGCTATTTTTAATAAAATGAACAAAAGAAATGAAAAGAAAATGAAATTAAAATGAATTTAAATGAAAGTATGAGGATCTGAAGGCTGAGATTCAAACTGGGGGAAAATATGTTGACTGCGTGCGTGATCTAAAGGCTTAGATTCAATCTGGCATTTTTATTAATTAATCCTAATTAATTAAATTAATTAAGAGATTAGGGTTTAAGTGGATGCATCTTGGCCCTCCAAACGCGCGGTAAACACAATCTAACGGCCTACATTCAAACTGGGAGGATTAACCCTAATCACAAACCCTAAGCACTTTCAGGTGACCGGAGCAAGTTCCGGTCATCTTCTCCGGCCACACCCTCATGCTATCTCTCTCAATACGCCATGAAAACGCATCAAACTTTCCAGAATCACTCAACTAACAACCCTAAACAAGAATCTACCAACAAAATCCATTTATTTTTCATGAATCAAGAGAATCAAACAAGAACACTTTCACGGGAAAAAATTCAGAAAGCTATGAAATACTCAAAACTCAACCATTTTCAAAAGTAAACATATCCCTATGATCAGCACATCACATAGAATCATATTGCAACCAAAGAAAATAGTTCTGGAAAAACAGTTTTAAGGAGCTACCTGAGTTGAAGCTTTGAGATTCTGAGCTTTCTGACTCCCTCCTTTATGTAAAACCACTCCACTTGGTCCCTTGAAGCTTCTGGAGAGCTTAGAACAAGCTTTGAATGGCTGATTTTTTGTGTTTGGTTCTGATAACTCAGAAATCGTGTTTCTGATTGAGGGGTTTTTAGGCCATGGCAAGGGGTGGGAAATGATCCTTGAGGTATGTGGAGTTGAATGGTGAAATTTTTTTTGTTTTGTTGACTGGTTTGAGAGAATCGAAGAAGGGAAGGTTTATGGAATTTTTGGGTAATCTAAGTTCTTTTATCTTTCAGGCTTGCGTGTCTTGTGTTTTATGATCCTTATGCCATGAATAAACAAATGCAATGAGTCAGAAAGACTGCATAACACTGTGGGAATGGTATGGAGCAATTGGCCAAAAAGTCAATAGTTGGTGTACTTTGGTATGGGCAATGGTAGAAGCTTTTCTAGTTTTTTTTTTAGTTTAGTTGAGTTTGTGGAGCACCATAGGATTGATTGTGATGAGCTGTGATGATTGAATGGTGAGATTGAAGAGGTTTTGCAATTTGGCAATTTTGTGAAGTTTGAAGAAATTGGTCATGAAATTTGTTGGTTCAAGGCTGGATTTTGGTCATGTCATGTTGTATGATGTTGATATGATGCATTGAAGTCAATTATAGGTCATGAAATGGCTTGAAACTTGATTTTGCGAAAATCCCTCTTTGGCATGAATTTGAAAATTATAGGATTTTTGCCAACTTTGAAAGGCCATAACTTGAGTTCTAGGATGAATCAAAACATGTTCTTGTACTTTTTGAAAATGGGAAGACATAATCTACAACTTTCATGTCCAATAATTTTTCATTTGAAGCATTTTTGGTCATGAAAGAATAGGTTGAATATCTTTCCCAAAATGGAAAGTTTCCATTACAAGTCCTTTCCAAAAATAGTAAGTTTGCATTTGGCTTGAAATTCTTCAACTTTGTGAACTTCTAACCACTTATAAGATCAAATAAAGATCATAGAGACTCAAAATGACGATGATGACCCTTTAGTACCCTTGAGGGAGGCCTCAGATGCCCTGATTTTGACTTTACTTGCTCAAGAAGTTACCCAATGATCAGATGACTTCCACAGTGAATTTCTTCATCAAATTTGGTACACATGATCCTTATAACATATTAAGACAATTAGAAACAAGAATCACCAAAAATTTTGGGATTAAGGCCTCTGAAACCAAAACCCTAATTTTAGGTCATCTGTGTAGGAAATCTTCAATCTGCCTCTATGCCTTTGCCATGCTTTGTGATCCCTTGACTTTTATGAACTCTGGGGAGCATATTATGATCATGGAACACACATGGACCCTCTTGGAAAGCTTCAATACCATTGGGATGGCTCAGATCACTTCTTGGATTGCTCATATCACAAACCCTAGATGCAGATGAAATGAAACTATGCGGTTGAGATGGTATGCTTATGCAAATGCAAAAATGAAAGATCACAAGCCATGGTGTGAGAAAAAGTGAGGGAAAATTTGGGGTGTTTACAATAACTGACCAACCCACGATCAAGAATCTTATTAAGTTTCTAACAACCATGCTCATGACGTCATGCCATAATGGTTTTTTTACAAAATGTATCTTCAACAACCACTCTATCACTAGCCATCATTGCGCTTTTCCTTGAAACCATACCTCTGCAGTCACATCATAACTGCCACCGCCCAAGGAAACACCTCAAGAGGACATGCGTTCCGCTAACACAATTTGTATTAATGGTGATTTGAAAACCATTAGTCTTCCAAAAGCTTATATATATATATATCTCATTTTTTCACACTTTAACACTTTTACGCTTCCAAAAACCTTTGCAACCTTATTTCCTTCTCTCAGAACTTCAATAACTTAGAAAAATATTTCACCTTACGAACTTTCTTCAATGTCTTCCAACCAAGAAACTTCTCAAAACAAGAAGACTCCAAAGAACAAAGGTTCTCCAGGCACCGCTCCACTTCCTCCCTTTACCCAGATTCCTAGTCTTGAGTTAGTGAAGAATCAACCGTTCACACCGGAACCTCTTCAAGACAAGAAAAGACATATCTATGAGTCCTTGGTAATAATTCCTCTCATCATTTATGATAAACAAACTGCTATTTCTGGACCCTTGTCCAATGTTCCTGCTGATGACTCCAAGTTGGGTGAGTTCTTCCCATCCTACCATAGGACTAAGCCTTTAGGGAAAAAGAACAAAACTACTGAAGGCGAACCCCCAGCTGAGGAATTTTCCCTAGATTTGTCATTTATGAATGGAAACTCTCGACTGGTGAGAGCAACCCCTTTCTTTCAAGGTTTCAACCGCTGGTTGGCCAAGGTGGAAATGGTCAAGGATGATGAATGTGAAAAGATAGGGATCTACGACCTTCTGATGTTGTCGGAGACTGGTCTCCCCTATTGCTCGAACATGTTGATGGCTTCTTTGTACTTCTGGGATAGCATTCATTATACCTTTCATTTACCTTTATAACTTCCACACTCTTCCACATAACCGCTATCACAGGGCTTAAACCTACTGGTCATACCCATGACCCAGAAGTTCAAAATGGAGATACCATAGGCTTTGTCTCATGCAAACCTACTTACGATAACTTCATGAAGTATCACATTCAAAACTTTGACTGAAACTGTTTCTGACGAAGAGCACACTGCCTTTTTAACTATGTGGCTCTATAGATACATTTTTTGCACTAAATCCCTGCAAGTGGCCCATAAATATTTTCCTTTGGCCAACCAACTACATAATAATGCAGGAGTGTGCCTCAGTGAACTAATTATGGCATCGCTTTATGAATCAATAAGTGAGAGTGTTGTTGGTCTGAAGAACGTGAGTTCGACTAGGGCTTTCCAATTAGTTGGACCCATATGGATACTTCAATTGTAGTTCAATGCTACCTTCGAGGCAAACCTACCCATAAAAGGAGTTAGGACTCCGATGAAATCAAAGACATGAGAGTCGAAGGGACTCACCTAGTACAGCTAACCCCTACTGATGAGTGGAGGACTCTTCAAGAATCTTTCTCTTGCTACATTATGATGTTTGCCAAGAGATATGACTTCAGTCCCACCATGGCTCCTTTTTTTTTGGAGAAAGTATGGACCATAATTGCTCACTATATCATTTCCCCCTACATCCAAAAATCACAAAGAAGAATCAAAAGCAATATGGGCGGCCTTTTTGGTTCCTAGATTAATAGTCCACAAGCTGAAACATCAAAGGAGCATGTCATCTTTAATTTCCTACCAGACCAATCAAGTCTCTCGATAGTTTGGGTTTGCTCAAAGATATCCCAAATGTCTATATGACAAGAAAGGACATATCAACCTTTTTGATGCTAACTTCGACGAAGAGGATACTTCGTTTCGACTTTCCAGTCCAGCCCAGATTTCCTTGGTCCAATTCGAGCCTAACTTTCTTTGCACAAAAGAATTATATCAATGGTGGTCGAAGTACTACCACGAGCAATTCCTTGATGCTTCTACCTTTTTCCAATTACTTAACCAATCTTTTGCTAATGTGCAGGAAAAAGTCAAGAAAGGTAAATCTACTCATGTCAAAGAGATTTAAGCCTTCCAAAAGTACACTGAAATTGTCTATCGAACAAATGATCTTAGTCTAACCGTTAGTGAGACTGCTGTCACTTTGAAGGAGAATTTTTTACAAAAAATGAAGAAACTAAAACTCCCTTCCGATATTGCTCATGAGAAACGTTACGAATTAACTTTCAAACTATTTCCTTCAAAGGTTCCTTGACTGCATACTGTTGAGTTTGGAATAGCTCTTGCCCCTCCATTTCCAGACTTGTTTATCTGTGGGGATTCTATTAAAATCCTTTGACAATAGTCACAATCCAAAGCTCAAAGGGTGGTTGCGACTTAACAGAAGCTGGACAGTTTCAAAAGACACCTTCATATAGGGATCAAAGATTTTCACATTGAATCCAAAATATATGAAGGTTTGGGGCCCTCGATTTAGTGATCTTTTACTAACCACTTCCTTACTAATTTGTATTTGTACTTGAATTTTAGCAGTGCCTAAGAAGACTAGATCGTCGAAGAGCATTGTTATGAAGGCTACTCATGAGGCTCTTCAGGATGCTCAAAAGCCTCCTCCTACTCCAACAAGGAAACCAAGGAGGGGTTCCCAAATGACCCTCCACAAGGATGACGGTGAGGATTTGTCTCCCCCTGAAGAGGGTAACTTATCAAAAAGAAAAGGAAGCTTGTCAAAGCTTCTAGACAATCTTCCTTGAAGGTGGCCAAAGTTTTAGAGAAGACACCTTCTTCTAAGGGTGTCTAAAGACAAACTTCTGGGGCCACGTCGAAGGCGACCGCTGGCCCAAACGAAAGCAACAACTCAAGTCCTGATGCTGATGGCACTCAATTATGTTTTATTATTGAATTACTTTCTTCATGAACTCTTTGGTTGACTGTTTATTGGCCTAATCCATTGATTTGCTACTCTTATGCTAATGTTGGTAGCTCTATTCCACCACAACGAACAACTACTACTCCAATTGTTCTTTTGAATAGCAGATGTGAGCCCACTAATCAGCCTACATCTGACCCTTGTTTTAGGAGAAGTTCTTTTAGTGAGATTAAAAAACCTGGAATTCTGGTATCATGGGGCGAACCATGGGGTATGAAATTCTAGTATCAGACACGTGATGTCGAGGGCAATATCACGACGTTACTATCTGAGTATTAAGAAGATAAAACCAATATAAAGAAAAGCAGTAAAAACACAATGGATTGGTAACCTAGTTCGGTTCAAAGACACCTACTCTGGGGGCTACCAAGCCAGGAAGGAAATACACTATTAGTAGAACAATTCAAAGCATAAACGGTCCTAGTTTACAACTTCTCACTTGAACCTATCCAGTGCAACTTCTACCTAGAAATCAACATCTAGATATGAGAAATCACCATCTCACTCCCCCTCAATCACACACTGTGATAATCAACCAATTCTTTCAAAGAAAACAGAAGACCACTTTTCCAAAACACAACACCTTGATCTTGATTAAAAGCTTTGATCAAGAACAAACACTCGTTCTTAAAAGCTTAGAGGGGATAAAATTACAACTCAAAAATTAGTCCAATTCAAACATCTAGGTGATGCATGAATGGCTCACAAATAAAACACACGCACAAAAAACCCTAACACTCAAAAGCACTTTGCTTTACACAATAAACAATATTCCGTCCAGAGTAATTAGGTTAAACATCCAATAATATAGAATTTTGAATGAGTCTGGATCTGATCAGAAACTTCCTCAAAAATATAACATGAATCAAGCAAGGAAATATCTTCAATAATCTCCAAAAACTAACACATAACAACTTTTGTTTTTGAAAACAACACTCCCTTGATTTTCGTACATCCTTGAGCAAATCAAACAACCAAATACCTGCTAAAAACTATACATAAATAAAATCAAAACTTTATGTATTTAGAAAGTCCCAGAACTATCAAAACAAATGTTACAACATCTGATCTGATATCATAGAAGCATAACACACCAAAAGATCTTCAAGCATGTCAAGGACATCTTACAAGACACCAAGACAAATGATAATGTTTTTCTACATATGCATCTAGGGGTGGCAAAATAGGCCCGTCCCGTTGGGTATGCTCGTTTTTCCCACACTTTAGTGCAGGGCGGGCCAAGGGTTTAAGCCATCACCCTCAAAAGTGTCCGCCCCGCCCTGTCCCATTTTCTTCATGGGCTTTTGCGGGCATGCAAATTTAATTAAAATTTTCCATTTTTAGGCTTAAAAGTGTAATGTCTGCGGGCTTTCTCCGCCCTCACTTTTTGCGGGGGAGGCTTAGGTTCTAGGCCCGTATCCTTAACTTTGACCGCCCCGCCCCATTTTTTGCGGGCTTTTGCGGGACGGGCATGCCCGTTTTCCACCCCTATATGCATCCAAACCAAGAACCATAAATCTCCCCCTTTGGCAAATTGTGCTTAAAAACATTATCAGCACCAGACAACCAGAAGGAACCAACCATCAGAGATCAAAGCAGCAGAAGAAATAAGAAACAACATTCTAGTTGCACATAGTAGAACACTTGGTAACACAACACCCAATCAGAACAGCAACCCTCGTTATCCACTCAACCAGACACAGTAGTAGAAGAAATAATGAAAATTTAGCTAACTCTCTCCCTTTTTAGCCATAATATGACAACCACACCAGCAACTGCTCCCCCATAACACAAGATTAGTACTCAACAGAGAGAGAAAGAGAGAGAGAGAGAGAGAGAGATATCACATCAGCTTTCCATATCAACATTGGAAGCAACATCACTAGTCTTCTTTTCAACAGCTTTCTCGCCACGGATAATGTTCTCAACATCATCTTCAATATTATTGCTTGAGTCATTTTCAGACACTGCAACATTCTTCAAATTATTCTTAGAAAGAGAAATAACAACAACAAATTTGTATTTCCTTGTATTGATCTTTATGTTGCCATCAGGATTCACACTTTTGATCCATCCATCATTAATAGGAACAAAATAACACAATCACAGTAGGATAACTACAAAATCTTGACAAGTTTTCCCACACAGCTTTAATTGCTATAGATCCTCATTGATGCAAATACCTAGATTAACTCTCAGTATTTCAAACTAATTAGCACCCAAAGCTTTAGTAAAAATGTCGGCCAGTTGTAAATCAGTGGCTACATGTTCTAAAGCAACAATCTTTTCTTCAACCGGTTCTCTGATGAAATGATGACGAATATCAATATACTTGGTTTTGCTATGTTAAATAGGATTCTTAGAAATGTTGATAGCACTCAAATTGTCACGGTACAATGTCATGACATCTTGTGAGACATTGTATTCTGTCAGCATTTTCTCCCTCCAAACCAACTGAGAACAACTGCTTCCAGCTGTTATGTATTCAACATCAGATGTGGAAAGAGAAACACAATTTTGCTTCTTACTGAAATAAGATATCATTTTGTTTCCAAAAAAGAAACATCCTCCAAATGTGCTTTTTTTTATCATGAGCACATCCTACCCAGTCTGCATCACAATAACCACTTAGCTTAGAATTGGAACCATGAGAGTATAGCATACCATAATCACATGTACCATTGACATACTTCAAGATTCTTTTCACTTGGTTGATGTGACTTACTTTGGGATCAACTTGGTACCTAGCACAAACTCCTAAAGCAAAGGCAATGCCAGACATGTTTGCTGTTAGATATAATAATCTTCCAATCATACTTCTATAGAGACTTTGATCCATATTTACACCCTTTTCATCTTTAGATAACTTCAGATGAGTAGGAATAGGTGTCCTTTTGTGGCAAGCGTTATCCATTCCAAACTTCTTAACTATATTCTTGGAATATTTACTATGAGATATGAATATAGAGTCTTCCATCAGCTTGACTTGAAGACCAAGAAAATAAGTTAATTCACCAACTAGGCTCATCTCAAATTCAGACTGCATCTGTTTAACAAAATGTTGAACCATCTCCTCAGACATCCCACCAAACACATTATCATCAACATAAATTTGAGCAATCATGATCTTCTTTCCTTCTTCTTTCACAAAGAGAGTCTTGTTTATGCTACCTTTTCTGTAGCCATGTTCAATAAGAAATTCAGTAAGCCTCCCATACCAAGCTCTAGGGGCTTGTTTTAATCCATATAGAGCTTTCCTTAGCTTATAGACATGATTAGGTAAATTAGGATCAATGAATCCTTTGGGTTGTTCCACATAGACTTCTTCATTTAGGTAACCATTCAAGAAGGCACTCTTGACATCCATTTGATATATTTTGAATTTCAAGATGCAAGCAACACCAAGAAGTAATCTAATAGATTCAAGTCTAGCAACAGGAGAAAAGGTCTCATCAAAATCAATTCCTTCTACTTGAGTGTATCCCTGAGCAACCAGTCTTGCCGTATTCCTAGTGATAACTCTCTATTCATCATATTTTTTCTTGTACACCCACATGGTACCTATCACATTTGATCCTTCAGGCCTTGGGACAAGATCCCAAACTTCATTCCTCTTGAATTGAGATAATTCCTCTTGCATAACATTAATCCAAAATTCATCAGTTAATGCTTCTTTTAAATTCTTTGGCTTTATCATTGACACAAAACAAGAGTTAGATATTATCTCCCTTGATCTTGTAGTAACTCCTTTATCCAGCTCTCCTATGATGAGGTCTTTAGGATGATCTTTCTGAATTCTGATAGAGGGACTTTTGTTGGTCTGACTATCTTCAGGCTCAGAACTAGAGGGTTGTTCATCAATACCTATGTCTTCAGTTTCTGTTGGAGTTGAATTCTAGAATGTTTAAACATCATCTAGGACATCAACTTATTTGTTCAAGTCTTGATCAACAACAACAACATTTATAGACTCCATCATTAATTTAGTTATGGATTTATAGATACTATAAGATCTGTTGTTGGTATAGTATTCCAGAAATATTCCTTCAACACTCTTTGGATCTAACTTTCTTCTTTGTTCACGGTCTGCTAGGATGTAGCATTTTCTTCCAAAGACATGGAAGTATTTCAAAGTAGGTTTTCTTCCTTTCCATAATTCATACAGAGTAGCTGAAGTAGCTTTCCTCAAGGTGACTCTATTGTGAATGTAGCATGCAGTATTCATTGCTTCAACCCATAAATGATAAGGTAATTGTTTTACATGTATCATGGCTCTAACAGATTCCTGTATAGTCTTGTTATTTCTTTATACAATCCCATTTTACTGAGAAGTAATGGGAGATGAGAATTCATGACTAATTCCTTCAGAGGAGCAAAATTCAACAAACTTGGCATTCTCAAATTCCTTCCCATGATCAATTCTGATTCTAATAACATTGCTTTCCTTCTCTCTTCGACTTTCCAGTCCAGCCTATAACACCCCAAATTTGCCCTCTTCTCTTTAGCATCATCATCATATCATGATCATCATAAGCATGTCATATCCTTAGCATTTTGCATAGAAAAATGAAGCATAGTAGTCACATGTTCCAACATAAGGCATATGATCAATCATCTGAGAACTCGCAATTTTTACAAGTCAAAGTCAAAAGCATGATGACCTAGCAAGAAGCTCACATGACCTTTTGTACAAGCTTGGTATCATGGTCAAAGCCCTAAAAGGATTGAGAATCAAGATCAGATTGGAATGGGTGGCGCAAATGTATTCTTAGAGTTTCCCACCAAAAGGAGGGAAAATTCAAAAAAAAACTGCGTTAACCGGTTAACGGCTGCGAATTTTGAATTCCAGCAGCAGGGTCAGCATGTGTTTTGGCTCCATTTTTTCATTATTTCTGATTTTATTCATTTTGAATTAATTAGGAATTATGGAGAAGGATCTAGATGATTTACCAAGCCTAATTCCAAGGCTAGATCCTAATCACCTTTCTAAGCTAATTCCAAACCATTGTTTTGGACCCCAAACCAAAATTTTGGGCCCCAAGCCTAGAGGATATTTATTCCATTTCCCTCCAAACCAAAAAGAGAACTCTCTCATAATTCACACTTATCATTTTTCTAAATTTTCACAACTCTCTCACCATTCTCTCATTTTCTCTCCCAATTTTCCAAATCACTCAAAGTTCCTCTTTGAAGATCATAAAACTCTGCATTGAAGTTTGTGGATCTTGGAACTAGACCTTCATCCATAGCTTCTTTGCATCATTTTTTTGGTTTCACTACTTGGTTCAGATCTAATTTGGTGGTTAGAAGTGCTTTTGGAGCCAAGTTCTTCATCAAGATCCTTTGCTTGCATTTATTTTGCATTATGTGGGAAGATTAGCACCGGATCTTCGAAGTTTTCCGCAAGATTCCTTATTTCCAGCTCAAACAACATTTACCAAAGCATATCTCAGATTTGTAGGTTGGTTAAGTTCAGATCTATCTCTGTTTTTAGCTTATTTGCATGCTTGAGCTTAGATCCACCATGTGCTTGTGTATTTGCCTGTCTTGCTTAAATTGATTGGTTGATTTGTGAACGGATTTATGTGTTAATGCTCATGAGTCTAATGGTGTTTGATTAACGTGAATTGATCTTACTATTTCATGCATAATTGATTGCTGAACTGTTGTTGAATTATGTGAAATAAGCGGTTTGGAACTGAGTTTTTCTGTAGGTTTTGCTGCTGTTCGCAGAGTGTTAACTGGTTAACGCTTTGGTTAACCGGTTAACACGTCTGTTTTCTATGTTATTTGCTGTAGGTTCAAGTTGGTTAACCGGTTAACGCTTTGGTTAACCGGTTTGAAATTCTGTAATGAGATGTCCTAAGAGATGTTCCAACACTTAATAGGACATTTGACAAATTTAACCAAAACTTTAAACAGCAGGAAAAATAAACAACACAGAAGTTTGTTAACCCAGTTCAGTGTATAACCACACCTACATCTGGAGGCTACCAAGCCAGGAGGAAATCCACTATTAGTAATATTAATTCTAGACTTAAACCACCCTGTTTAATCTATCACTTAATACTTACCCAATGCAATTTCTACCTAAGACTCACTTAGATAAGAGTACCCTACTCACTCCCCCTCAATCACCCAGTGATCAAGTTTACAAGTTTACAAAAGTTGAAGACATCCTTCAAACAATAACAGCTTGATCTTACTTCACAGTTTCAATCAAGTCACAAATGCACTTTTGCTTAAAAGCTCATAAAGTGGTACATAAAAACAACCTGCTATTAAAACACTAGACACCCTATTTGGTCTTCTGAAATTCGTACACAATTCTATGAGTTTCTGTTGATTAAATAGGTATCTGAATTTTGGGCTTTCTGTAGAATGATCCAGCCCTAATGTGCAGCAACTGTCACCTTGAATTTAGGGTTTGTTACCTCCTATATTCTAGGTGCATTAGGTCTTCTGTTTTAATCTGAATCTTCAATTTAAAACTCCCTACAGATGCGCCTTGTTCTGTTTTTATCCAGCATTAATTAATCCCAGATAGTTCTCCTTAAATATCTCTGATCTGTTAATCAATAATTAATTCTGGTAGCAGGTCTGAGATGTCTCAACATCTGTTGGGACATCCTGAAAAACTGAACTTAATCATTTACACAATGTCCCAACATCTGATGAGACATCCTCAAATAAGTTCACATACTCTGTTTGCTAATGTCCTAACATCTGATAGGACATTCTGAACTGAATTTAACATTTCTTGTTTGGTCAAAAATTCTGCCAATTCTTAAACATCTACAAACTCCCCCTTTGGCTAATTTTTGGCTAACATCTTTTCTGGTTTTCAGAGTGCAGCAGAAGTTCTTTTTATCAGAGTATATCATAACTTTTCTGTTGATTCTTATTTGAGATTACTCCCCCTCAAACAAATATGTGTCCTGTCTTTATCCAGTCTTGTTCCAACAGAAAAACTTATTCAGTTCAGAAGCAAACAAACAGAATTTAAACAGCAATTACATTTGATGTTGTTCTCCCCCTTGGTAGACACAAAATTAGGGGCCAAAGACACTATTTCAGTCATTACATTGCTGTCATTACATTTGCCTCACATACATTTGATCACTCAGAATCATCACTCTCAGTTCCCTCCTCAACTTCTGTCTCTTCATCAGCTTCTGTTTCTTCATCAGCAGCACTGTCTTCATCAGAGTTTGCTTTCAGATCTTCTTCATTCTCCAACCTTTGAATTATTTCCTCAAGCTTCTGCTTTCTAGCTTCAAGCTCTTTGCAGGTGCACTTTAGCTCAGCAATCAAGACCCTCTTAGAGATTGGATTCTTAGCAGTGGAGGGACCAGCAGATGTCCCAGAAGGTGCTTCAACATCTGCAGCATGGTGACTTAGGAATAATTTGTAATGAAAAGCCAGGGGGCTCTCTCTCTTGCAGACAATGTCCTTCTCAGTTAAAATTCCAGGGTATTGACTTAGAACAATACCACACAGCAATGATGGAAAAGCTATTGGTAGCTTTGTTGCAGTAGAGATGGCATGCTTCATAGTCTGATCAAAAATATATTCTCCATAATCCATCTTGGTTTGAGTCCCCACAGCAAAGATGAATCTGGCCAGACCAGTTGAGATTGATGAAGTGTGGTTGGTAGGCACCCAGTTTGCAGTTCCAATCCTGTTAAGCATGACATACTTTCTAGTAAGCATGCTCACAGAGAGCTTTCCCTTCACAGGCCAAGCTTTGACCTGATTTGCAGTGATCACCTTACAGATTTGATTATCTGTTTTCCTTAGCTCATTGGGTCCATCTGTGTCCCTTCCTAGATACTGATTAATGATTTGGGGAGAGAACTCAACACACTTACCTCTTACAAATACCTTTCTGAACTCTGAGGACTTACCATTTGAGCAATCCTCCTGAAGATTCACAATGAACTCTTTGACAAGAAGTTCATAGCAGGGAGAGAACTCTGAGACTGTCTTGAATAGTCCTGCAGCAGAGATTAGGTCAATGAGTTCTGTGCACTCAAGTGCATTGCTGCTCAGTTCTCTTTCCAGGGCAACCCTTCTTTGGAACACATACTTCCATCTGTTGACACTAGATACACGATGAAATGATATGTTGTCCAATGGAGCTTCTGGAACAGCAGTTGAAGCTCTTGCTGATGTTGGTCTTTTCTTGGGAGGAGATGTTGGGACATCTGATTCAACATCTGAATCTGATGGTGTGACAGCTTTTCTCTTCTGAGATTGGACTTTGCTCCAGGGTTTTGTTGGACCAAAGGTAGCTTTAGCTTTGCCTTTCTTTGGACTAGCCTTCTTAGTCTCAGGGATGACAGGTTCAGCTCGTATCTTTCCTTTCCTGGACCTTAGTCTTTTAGCAATGCTGGGTTTCACAGATGATATGATCTCTGCATCAGAATCCTGTTCCAGATTGACTATTGGAGGAGATTGAGCAGACTCCTCATCAGCTTGTTGATCAGCAGAAATTTGATCTTCATTTGATTCTTTAGCCTGTTCCACAGAAACTTCTTTATCACTTTCACTTGAGGTTTTATCCTCAGTTTGTTCAACATCAGATGAGTTCTTTTTCTTGTCTTCAGATGTTCCAACATCTGTTGGGACATCTTGTTCTGCAGCAGTGTCCTTTGTAGCTTGAGCTGGTTCTTCTTGAGGTGCAGGAATGGTGTTCAAAGGAACAGAGATACCTTTCACCACTCTTTGTTCAGAAAAGACTTGATTAACAATCTCCTTGATGGAATCATCAACATATTTGGAGTACCTTGTAGACATGTTGGCAGGAGAGGGAATGCCTTTAGCTTTGCTTCTGATTTGATCTTTACATCTCTTTGGTGTTCTTGCCTTTTTAGTGTGAGAGGCGCTTCCCCTGAGCTCGTCCAATGGTGTTGAAGGCATTGGCACAACAGAGATTGGAGTGGCATGAACCACGTCTTCCTTCACTAGTGCAGAAATGAATTTTTACATCGGGCGAAAATGACTTTTTACATCGGTTCCGAGTCCGATGTAAAGGCAGCCGATGTAATAAGTCATAGACATTTTACATCGGTTTTAGGACCGATGTAAAAAATATATCAACCACATCGGTTAATTTTTAAGTCTGATGTAAAAAAAAAAATATAATTTTTTTTCTAATGTAAAAAGGACTTTTTACATCGGTTGGAAGATAAAACTGATGTAATAGGTTTGCTGTTACATCGGTGCTTTCCAATAACCGATGTAAAAAGTGTGCCATACAGGGTACTTTTTACATCGGTTCCCCTTTCGCCCGATGTAAAAAGTGTACCATACATGGTACTTTTTACATCGGTTCCCCTTTAGCCCGATGTAAAAAGTGTTCCATATAGTACTTTTTACATCGGTTCCCCTTTGGCCCGATGTAAAAAGTGTTCCATATAGTACTTTTTACATCGGTTTCCCTTTCGCCCGATGTAAAAAGTACTGTAGAAAATTTATATAATTTTACTATTTTTTAGCAGTTCCTGTAATTTTTTTGGTACCTAATTATTTAACAATTCCTGTAAATTTTTTTGGTACCTAATATTTCCTTCACATAGACCATATTTAGGTCTCTATTTTCATATATTTCTCACCAATATTCAATAAACCAAATATCTAGTACACATATATTCTTCCAAATGTAGAAGTACACATATATTCTTCCAAATGTACTAGTATACACATATAATCTTCTCAATATATAGGAGGTTTATACTAAAATTTACTACTACAACAACAACAACAAATACACATTCAACCAATATTTCCCCCACTTGAATATCAACTTACAATATCCACAAGAATATGAGTTGTAACTTCGGTAGAAAACACAAAAATCAAATTTCCTGAAAATAAATAATAACACCAATTAACCAAAAGACAACACCAAAGTCAATATCTTCAAATAGAGAATTCTATATATCTTACCAGATAAAGCTTAACTTTTATACAACTCAAAGAAACATGTTGCCCAACGGAGTCGCAAATCATACAAATCATCTTCTCTTAGCCACATTTTTTGCACCCTTTTCACTTTTTTCCTATTAAAAATTGAAAAAGTTACTAATCATACTAAATATAATAACAATGTTACTAAGCACAATAAACATAATAAAAATTTATAACTCATACTAACCTTAAATTCAGATGAATCCCGAGACTTCAGAAATTCTAAGAAATGTTCACAACTATTATATTTTTTTTTATTTAAAATACACTAGTTTATAAAACGCACAAACAAATCTGCAGATAATAACAAATTAAGCTAGAAGTGCCCTCTTGTTTTGGGCCTTTGGCAATATCATGGATTGAAGGCCTAAAAAGTAGATAGTTTACCTGGTAACCTTTATATTTGATCAGTTCTTTCAACCTGTCTACAACATACACGAAACCTTCATTGTCAAAATAGCAAATATCGCCAGTTCTCAACCATCTATTCACCAAAGTAACAGCAGTAGCCACTGGGTCATCAACATAACCTGCTAAAATTCCAAATGCACAATTACAAAATACCAAAGCAAATTGTCATTAATACAAGAGTTTGATTGATAGGTATGTTCAATGTAAAAAAGTTTTACCACATGTATCTAACTATATCACGATTCATGAGTAGGAATCCTCTTCATTTCTTTAAGAAATGGAGAGTTCCATTATTATAGTTGTGTGTGTATAAAGTCAAATAAATATTAAATATATGTCATATGTTTTAGAACCTGTGTGCTATTTTATTTACACACAACTGTATAAATGGAGAAAATGAAGAGAATGGAAAAAAGAGAGAATCTTAATCCTTATGCCACTTTGATAAAACAATTTTACCTCCACAACTATGTACATGTTAAGATGTGACTAGATGCATCTTGAAAAAAAAATTACAATTAAACTCATAATCTAAGTATCAATAATTATTAGTTTCACAAAAAATAGATACAAGACAATGTACATGTTAAGATGTGACTAGATGCATTTATGAATGTGCATGCCTTTCATTATTGGAGGTCCTCTAACCCAAAGTTCTCCATGTTCACCAGGAGACATGGACACTCCAGTGTTGGGATTCACTATTTTAGCTTCCATCCCTGATACCAGCCGACCTGTAGTACCTGCACGGCTAGCCTCATCTGGACCTACTATTCGGATAACACCGGCGGTTGATTCAGTTAACCCATATCCCTATAATAAAAAATATATATTAATCTTTTAAGATAATGATTACAAATACAAATAAGGTTTTGAAAAAATTTATCTAGTTAATTGATAATTTATATAGATAAATTGATCAACAATTATTTTTTCAAAATAAATTCATATAACAAAATCAAGGAATAACAATTTCTTTTTGTTATCAAAAAGTAATAACATTTGCCACTACGCAAATGATGATGACACCAACTGCTGGTTTTATAAATATAATATTGGTGCAACATTTTATAGTAAATAGGAGAGTTTACTTGTTTTGGGTGCATTTCAATGGTGCAAATAGCTCCTTTGTAAAAAGTGTTATGCATGACATTGTAGTTTCTACCGGATTAGTTTTTTTTTAACAGTTTATAAGTTTACTTAAGAAGGCCATAGTTAATTAGTTAGTAAAACTGAATTGACAAAGGGTCATTCAATTTGATCAATCGCTTTGTTCATGTCTAATTTTAGAGCAAGCATCCCTTCCTTTGGTTATATGGCCAGAGGCACTTCAGTCTGTTTGTGATCACTAGGTAACAATTTTCAGTGTTGTAACAAATGTGATTATATTTTGAATATATTAATTTCAAATCTGAAAACCATAGTACAATCAAACCTACTAGAAGTTAAAAGGTTGGAAAGTTTGAGAAGAAACCTGGAGGATGGATACTTGAGTGAACTTTGCTTTAAAAGCATCGAAGTTGTCCTTTCCCAAACGAGCACCGCCACAAGCCACCGATTTCAATGACGACAAATCATACCCCTCCGTCGCTCTCTCTTTGCACATTGCCACTACTACTGGCGGCGCCACCGCAAGATTAGTGACTCGAAACCTTTGCAAAACACCCAGCATTTTCTCCAATCCAAACCTCTCCATCACAACCAACACTTCCAACATAGCCATCGACTTCAAAAGGTAGGTAAAACCATACACGTGAAAATAAGGTACCGTAGGCAAACACACGGCAGGACTCTCCATCGGAATCCTAACGGCGTGGTATGCCGCCACCGACGCCATAATGTTCCGGTGGAGGGTTGAGGACGCCGGCGGTGGAAGGTTGAGGACGCCGGCGAACGGTGGAAGGCGCTGCAAACGGACGGACGACGGCGCTGCAACGGACGGACGGACGACGGCGCTGCAACGGGCGAACGACGACGACGCTGCTGCTGCGAACAGGGACGGCGCTGCTGCTGCTGCGTGGAGGTGGCTCCGTCGACGGCGCGAGTGCGAGTGTGATGGAAGAAGAAGAACGTGGACGGCGTAGCTGCGAGTGCGAGTGTGACGGAAGAAGGCTGCGGCTGCGAGTTTGATGGAAGAAGGCTGCTGCTGCTACAGTACTTTTTGTTGGCTGCGGCGGAAATGAGTTTTGAATATGTTACTGTTTCAATGTTACTGTTTTTAGGTTTAGGGTTTTTATTTTTTTTTATTTTTTTAAATCGGTTTAAATACAGACCGATGTAAAATGTAAAATGTAAAAAAAAATTTATTATTTTTTTTATTTTTTTAAATCGGTTTAAATGTAACCGATGTAATATGTATATGTTATTTTTTTTAATAAAACTTATTACATCGGGTATTTGCCTAAACCGATGTAATATCCTATGGTACGTTTTATGGTTTATTTTAATAAAACTTATTACATCGGGTATTTGCTAAAACCGATGTAATAGGTCCTTTTTTTTTTGAATTTTTTTTGATATTGTTTATATCGGTTATTCTAAAAACCGATGTAATAGGTCCTTTTTTTTTTGAATTTTTTTGAATTTTTTTTGAAATTGTTTCTAATGTATTATTTTATATCGGTTATTCTAAAAACCGATGTAATAGGTCCTTTTTTTTTTTGAATTTTTTTGAATTTTTTTTGAAATTGTTTCTAATGTATTATTTTATATCGGTTATTCTAAAAACCGATGTAATAGGTATATCTTTTTTTTTTGAATTTTTTTTAATTGTTTTTTTTAATGGTTTTTTACATCGGTTTTAGAAAAACCGATGTGAAAGGCTTTAGATCAATTTTTTTATTATTTACAAAACTGCCACCGCATTACTTTTTACATCGGTTTTTATCAATAACCGATGTAACATCCCTTATAACAATTTATGTTATTATTTACGAAAATGCCACCGCGTTATTTTTTACATCATTTTTAACAAATACCTGATGTAAAAACATTTAACCAAATGTCTTTTTTTTAGTAGTGCTTGTTGAGAATTTCCTCAGCTGTTTTAGGGTTTTGAGACATTGTAAAGGAAGAAGGATGAACAGCTTTAGGGTTTATGATTTCTGAAGATTTGAGAGTTAATGTGATTCGCTTGTGATGATATGATGAGAATCTTGATAGCTTCTTATAAGTAGTTACTAAATAAGTAGCCGTTACAGTCCAAATGATTAAGAATGGAATTCCCAAGGATCTTGTCCAGACTAGCTTTGCCATCTGGAACTTATGCCATGCAATGTCATATGACATGTTGGCACATCTCATTAACTGCTAAATATCACATAAACATATTCCAAGTTTGCCCCTTAAGTTCTCAAATTGTGTAGCATCCAATGCTTTGGTAAAGATATCAGCTAATTGCAGATCTGTAGCAACATGCTCCAATGAAATCACCTTCTCTTCTACAAGATCTCTGATGAAATGATGTCTGATATCAATATGCTTTGTCCTGCTATGTTGAATAGGATTTTTAGATATGTTGATTGCACTTAAGTTATCACAGTACAATGTCATGACATCCTGTGGGACATTGTACTCAGTGAGCATCTGCTTCATCCAAACCAACTGAGAACAACTGCTACCTGCTGCTATGTATTCAGCTTCAGCTGTAGATAAAGATACACAACTCTGTTTCTTACTGAACCAAGAAATCAGATTGTTTCCTAGAAAGAAGCATCCTCCTGAAGTGCTTTTTCTGTCATCAGCACTTCCTGCCCAATCAGCATCACAGAAGCCAGAGAGAATTGGTTTGCAACCATGAAAGTACATTATGCCATAGTCACAAGTACCATTAACATATTTAAGGATTCTCTTGACTTGATTAAGATGACTGACTTTTGGATCAGCTTGATATCTTGCACACACTCCTACTGCAAATGCTATGTCTGGTCTGCTTGCAGTTAAGTATAACAAGCTTCCAATCATGCTTCTATATAAACTTTGATCTACATTCTCACCCTTTTCATCTTTAGTCAGCTTTAAATGTGTAGGAGCAGGAGTTCTTTTATGAGAAGCATTTTCCATTCCAAATTTCTTCACTATGTTCTTGGAGTACTTGCTTTGTGAGATGAATATTGAGTCTTCCATTTGCTTAACTTGCAGACCAAGAAAATAGGTTAATTCACCTACTAGACTCATTTCAAATTCAGATTCCATCTGCTTGACAAAATGTTTGACCATCTTATCAGACATCCCACCAAACACAATGTCATCAACATATATTTGTGCAATCATGACATTTCCTTCTTCATCTTTAACAAACAGGGTTTTATCAATCCCACCTTTTCTGTATCCTTGCTTGATAAGAAATGTGGTAAGTCTTTCATACCATGCCCTTGGAGCTTGCTTCAGACCATAAAGTGCTTTCTTGAGTTTGTATACATGATTTGGACAGCTTGGATCAACAAATCCTTTAGGCTGTTCTACATATACCTCCTCATTAAGATAACCATTAAGAAAGGCACTTTTCACATCCATTTGAAATAGCTTGAACTTTAAGATACAAGCAATTCCCAACAGTAGTCTTATTGATTCAAGCCTTGCTACTGGTGCAAAGGTTTCATCAAAGTCTACTCCTTCAATTTGAGTGTATCCTTGAGCCACAAGTCTAGCTTTGTTCTTTGTAACAATTCCTTGTTCATTTGACTTGTTCTTATACACCCATTTTGTACCAATCACATTTATGTCATCAGGTCTAGGTACAAGATTCCACACTTCATTCCTTGTGAATTGACCTAATTCCTCTTGCATAGCACAAATCCAGTATTCATCAGTGAGAGCTTCCTTGACATTTTTAGGTTCTATTTTGGAAACAAAACAAGAACCTGAAATCACTTCTCTTGATCTAGTGCTCACACCTCTGTTGGGATCACCAATTATTAAATCTTTGGGATGATCCTTCTGTATTCTGATGGAGGGAGGTTTGCTTGAATCTTCTGACCTTGTATCATTTTGAGTGAAGTTATATTGATCATTCTTTTCTTCAGCTTCAACCTTGATATCAGCAGATGTTCCAACATCTTCTGGGACATCTGTAGGAGCATCATCAATTATCACATTTATGGACTCCATGATAACATTTGTTCTGTAGTTAAATACTCTATATGCTCTGCTGTTTATAGAGTATCCAAGGAAAATTCCTTCATCACTTTTAGGATCCATTTTTCTCCTTTGCTCCCTATCTGCCAGAATATAGCATTTACTTCCAAATACATGAAAATACTTAACAGTGGGTTTTCTGCCCTTCCAGACTTCATATATTGTGGACAAAGTTCCTTTTCTCAAGGTAACTCTGTTATGGATATAGCAGGCAGTGTTCATGGCTTCAGCCCAGAAATACAGAGGTAGCTTTTTAGCATGTATCATAGCTCTTGCTGATTCTTGAATGGTTCTATTCTTCCTTTCAACAATCCCATTCTGTTGAGGAGTGATAGGTGAAGAATACTCATGATTGATTCCTTCTGAAGAGCAGAAATCTAAGAACTTTTGATTCTCAAATTCTTTTCCATGATCACTTCTTATTCTGATCACACAGCTGGATTTTTCCCTTTGCAATCTTTGACATAATTCTTTGAATACATCAAATACATCTGACTTTTCTTTGATGAAGTTTATCCATGTATATCTTGAAAAATCATCAACCACAACATAGGCATACCTCTTACCACCAAGACTTTCAACCTGCATAGGTCCCATAAGATCCATATGTAGAAGTTCCAAAACTTTGGAAGTTGTCAGATGTTGAAGCTTTGGATGGGACATCTTGGTTTGCTTGCCTATTTGACATTCACCACATATTTTGCCATCATCAATCTTCAGTTTAGGAATACCTCTTACAGCATCCATAGATATGATCTTCTTTATGCCTCTGAAATGAAGATGACCTAGTCTTTGATGCCACAGTTTCACTTCTTCTTCTTTAGCTAGAGAACAGGTTGAAGTGAGACTGAGATTTTGGGATTCCCACATGTAACATTTGTCTTTAGATCTGGCTCCTTTCATGACAACCTCTTGTTCTTTGTTAGTCACTATACATTCAGATTTGGTAAAGTTTACACTGTACCCTTGATCACATAACTGACTTATACTGATCAGGTTAGCAGTTAAACCTTTAACAAGCAGCACATCATCTAGTCTTGGAACATCTTGACAATCCAAGGTTCCAACTCCCTTGATCTCTCCTTTAGCTCCATCTCCAAAGGTAACATACCTGGATGAATGTGGCTTTAAGTTTACTAGCAAATTCTTCAATCCAGTCATGTGTCTTGAGCATCCACTGTCAAAGTACCAGTCTTCTTTAGCTGATACTTTCAATGATGTATGTGCTATGTATGCAGTACTTTTATTTGACCAGATGAGTTGAGATTTCTTTTGATGCCTCTGCTCTGAGTGTTGTTCAGCTGATCTCCAAGCTTGATTGTTGATCTTGTTCTTGGGTATGTGGCTTTGATCAGTCTGAATGTCAGCTTTTGGTCTCCAAACTTTCTTGATTACTTCTGTCTTTTGCTTAGGAGGTTGCTGATTTCTAAGCAGCACTTTCTTGGTACCTTCTACTTTCTGCTTGGAAGGTTGCTGACACATCTGATTTGGATATCCATGTAACTTATAACAGTGAGGTTTGATATGCCCAAATCTTCCACAGTGATGGCATCTCCATCTTTGATACTTCTTCTTCATTTTGTTCTTTCCAGAATGTTGAGACATCTGTTGGAACATTATGTTAGTCTTTGTGTTCTGATGTTGAAGCATTTGTTGGGACATCTTGTTTGACTGTGTAATTTTTGAAGTAGCTTTGCTAGAGCTGGCTTCATCTCTGTTATATCCCAGTCCACTTTTGTCCCCTGAATGTTTATTATTGCAGAGAATAACATCCAGTGTATTTGAGCTGCTGTTCATCATTCTAACAGATTTGGACATATGTTCCATCTTAGAATTGAGAAGAATTACTTCACTTTTCAAGGTATCAATGATTACTTGATCACTTGCTTTTTCCTCTTCTAGTACTTCATTCTGCTTCTTTAGCTTTATAACCTCACTGCATATTTCAGAGCTTCTTTTGTATAGATCTTTGAATGCTTGCTCAAGTTGTTCATAAGTAAGCTCTCCACAACTGGAATCACTATCATATTCACACAGTCCAGCTAAAGCAGCAATGTGCTTAGCTGATTCTTCTTCTGAATCTCCTGAGTCTTCATCAGACCAGGTCACAGAGAGTCCTTTCTTTTGCCTCTTTAAGTAGGTAGGTCATTCAAACTTGATATGTCCATATCCTTCACATTCATGGCATTTGACTCCTTTATCTTGACTGGTCTTTTCAGCATACTTTACTCTTTTGTTAGCATCATAAGGTCTTCTGTTCTCAGAGTTTGTGTTTCTTCCACTAGATTTGGATTTTCCTTCCATTCCTCTGAGAATCTGTTTGAATTGTCTTCCAATCAATGCAAGGTTTTCTGATAAGCTTTTATCATTTGCTGGTTCATCATCTTCTTCATCATCTGTATTTGAAACCAAGGCAATGCTTTTGTTCTTTTTAGCATGTGTGTCATTCATTCCCATCTCAAAAGTTTGAAGGGAACCAATGAGTTCTTCAGCTTTCATGGAGCATATGTCTTGTGCCTCTTCTATTGCTGTGACTTTCATGTCAAATCTTTTTGGCAAAGATCTGAGAATCTTCCTTACAAGCTTTTCATCAGTCATCTTTTCTCCCAAGGCTCCAGAAGTATTGGCTATATCCAAGATGTTCATGTAGAACTCATGAATTGATTCATCTTCCTTCATTCTCAAGTTTTCAAACTTGGTGGTGAGAAGTTGAAGTCTTGACATTTTTACTTTTGATGTTCCTTCATGAGTTGTCTTGAGGGTATCCCACACATCTTTGGCCAGCTCACAATGATGCACCAGTCTGAAAATATTTCTATCAATGCCATTGAATAAAGCATTTAGGGCTTTTGAGTTGCCTAGTTCTGAATCTTCTTCCTCTTTACTCCATTCTTCTTCAGGTTTCAGAACTATTGATCCATCTTTGGTGTTTTGAACAGGATGTTTCCATCCAACATTTACTGCTCTCCATGCCCTGTTGTCAAGTGACTTTAAGAATGCAATCATTCTTGGCTTCCAGTAGTCATAATTAGAACCATCCAGTATAGGTGGTCTATTTACTGACCCTATATCTCTGTCCATGTTACAGAATTTGTTTTCCCTAGATCTCACCCAGTATAAACAGGCAGGGTGCCTGCTCTGATGCCAATTGAAATTCTGTAATGAGATGTCCTAAGAGATGTTCCAACACTTAATAGGACATTTGACAAATTTAACCAAAACTTTAAACAGCAGGAAAAATAAACAACACAGAAGTTTGTTAACCCAGTTCAGTGTATAACCACAACTACATCTGGAGGCTACCAAGCCAGGAGGAAATCCACTATTAGTAATATTAATTCTAGACTTAAACCACCCTGTTTAATCTATCACTTAATACTTACCCAATGCAATTTCTACCTAAGACTCACTTAGATAAGAGTACCCTACTCACTCCCCCTCAATCACCCAGTGATCAAGTTTACAAGTTTACAAAAGTTGAAGACATCCTTCAAACAATAACATCTTGATCTTACTTCACAGTTTCAATCAAGTCACAAATGCACTTTTGCTTAAAAGCTCATAAAGTGGTACATAAAAACAACCTGCTATTAAAACACTAGACACCCTATTTGGTCTTCTGAAATTCGTACACAATTCTATGAGTTTCTGTTGATTAAATAGGTATCTGAATTTTGGGCTTTCTGTAGAATGATCCAGCCCTAATGTGCAGCAACTGTCACCTTGAATTTAGGGTTTGTTACCTCCTATATTCTAGGTGCATTAGGTCTTCTGTTTTAATCTGAATCTTCAATTTAAAACTCCCTACAGATGCGCCTTGTTCTGTTTTTATCCAGCATTAATTAATCCCAGATAGTTCTCCTTAAATATCTCTGATCTGTTAATCAATAATTAATTCTGGTAGCAGGTCTGAGATGTCTCAACATCTGTTGGGACATCCTGAAAAACTGAACTTAATCATTTACACAATGTCCCAACATCTGATGAGACATCCTCAAATAAGTTCACATACTCTGTTTGCTAATGTCCTAACATCTGATAGGACATTCTGAACTGAATTTAACATTTCTTGTTTGGTCAAAAATTCTGCCAATTCTTAAACATCTACACGGTTAACACTGAAGCAAAGTGACATTTTTGGGCTATTTTGAGTTTGTTTGATTCTCTTACTTGCTTTAATCATCATGGATCATTGTATGATCATTTTGTATGCTTGTTTAGGTTGGTTTGCTTGCTGGTTGATGTATGCCTTCATTTTTCTCGACACGTAAATTCATGTGTTTGCAAAGCTTGGCATGTTTGTTGATCTTGTCTTTTTGAAACTTTGAGCATGTTTATTCCATGAATTGTGTTGATGTATATGTGCTGGAAATTTTGCTAACATTTGTAGGTGCAGTGGTAAGTGAAGTGTGGATGTTTATCCACATTTCTATTCTTCATCTCCTCTCTTACTTTGCTTTCTATTTTGTGATTTTTGATGAGCCTTATGCCATCATGTGATTCAACTCTTCATCTTTCCCCCTTAGAAGCAACTTATCTCCTTCAGAGGAGTAAGTTGTTCTCTAGCTTTCTTCTCCTATTCTTTTCTTCTTCCTGGCTCTTCTTTTCTCTTAGGATAGCTTCAAGCCGCACTAACCTTAGGACCAATTTTGCATGCTAATATTAGGATTAGTCTTTCCCCATTAGACTTTTACCTTTTGCTCTTTTGTTTCTTTCTCTTCTCATCTCAAAACAAAACCTAAAAAACACATTAATAAAGAAAGAAGTGACTTCTTGTGTATAGCCTTATTCCATGGGGCATATGTATTCATTCCATCTTGGGATAGTACACTTGTCTAGCATGATGCACAAGTTTGATCATGAGGTCATCTTCATCAAGAAAAACCATAAAAAATACTTCTTCATTTTAATCACTAAAACATCTAATAAGTTCAACAAGTTAGTGAGCTTAGGCCCTTTCCCTTGGAAACGAGTCTTGGATAAATTCTCCTTACTTGGTGTGCTTGTTCTATTATTCCATCTTGGAATGTAGTAGCAAGTACACATTCTATGGAAACGAGCTTGAGTTCACTTCCTTGGGCCACACCCATAAAAGACTTCTAAAAAACACAAACAAACAATAAGAGTCTGTCCTTCGGGACTTCTCTTCTCATCACCTTCACTCTTTACGTAAGAACTTGCTCCTACTTGTCATTTTGCAAGACGGTAAAGCACTCGTCGTCCGAGCCTACAACACCTGAGCATTGACATAGGCAGTTTAAGACTTAAGACACAAGCAATCTTTTCCCACTAGTTAGGGGAACTACGACGTCTCTGATCCTTATTGTCCAGATGAGGTACGTAGACAGCGGGGTAAGGCCCGTTCGAGCACACTCTTTTATTTTCCCTACATTTTCCCCCTTTCTTTTCGTTTATCCAGTTCAATTACTTTTTTCTTTGCAGTAGCTTTCATTCCTTCACCCTTTGAAACAGTTTCTTTACAAGCGTGGATCCCGTCGGGTACGGCGGATGATCTGGGGTGCTAATACCTTCCCAGGTTGTAACCGACTCCCGAACCCAGATTCTTTGGTTTGCAGGACCTGTGTCCTTCCTTTTCTTTTCTTTTGGTTTGTGCAACATTACCATTCCCGTTCCTTCGGGATAAAAATGCCTGGCTGGCGACTCTACCTTCTTCCGCGCCACTTTCGCGTTTGTACCAGGATGGAAATCCAGGGAGCGACATAGCCCAGCTTTCCTTGGTCCAATATGAGCCTAACTTTTTTGCACAAAAGAATTATATCAATTGTGGTTGAAGTACTACCACGAGCAATTCCTTTATGCTTCTACCTTTTTCCAATTACTTAACCAATTTTTTGCTAATATACAGGAAAAAGTCAAGAAAGGTAAATCTACTCATGTCAAAGAGATTCAAGCCTTCCAAAAGTACTTTGAAACTGTCTATCGAACATATGATCTTAGTCTAACCGTTAGTGAGACTGCTGTCACTTTGAAGGAATATTTTTTAGAAAAAATGGAGAAACATAAACTCCCTTCCAATATTGCTCCTGAGAGACGTTATGAATTAACTTTCAAACTATTTCCTTCAAAGGTTCCTTGACTGCATACTGTTGAGTTTGGAATAGCTCTTGCCCCTCCATTTCCAGATTGGTTTGTGTGTGGGGATTCTATTAAATCCTTTGACAATAGTCACAACCCAAAGCTCAAAGAGTGGTTGCGACTAAACAGAAGCTGGACAGTTTCAAAGGACACCTTCATATAGGGATCAAAGATTTTCACATTGAATCCAAAATATATGAAGGTTTGGGGCCCTCGATTTAGTGATCTTTTACTAACCACTTCCTTACTAATTTGTATTTGTACTTGAGTTTTAGCAGTGCCTAAGAAGACTGGCTCGTCGAAGAGAACTGTTGTGAAGGCTACTCCTGAGGCTCTTCAGGTTGCTCAAAATCCTCCTCCTACTCCAACAAAGGAAACCAAGGAGGGGTGCCCAAATTACCCTCCACGAGGATGACAGTGAGGATCTGTCTCCCCATGAAGAGGGTAAACTTATCAAAAAGAAAAGGAAGCTTGCCAAAGCTTCTGACACTGCTAGACAATCTTCCTTGAAGGTGGCCAAAGTTTTAGAGAAGACACCTTCTTCTAAGGGTATCTAAAGACAAACATCTAGGGCTACATCGAAGGCGACCGCTGGCCCAAACGAAAGCAACAACTCAAGTTCTGATGTTGATGGCACTCAGTTATTTTTATTATTGAATTAATTTCTACATGAACTATTTGGTTGACTGTTTATTGGCCTAATCCATTGATTTTCTACTCTTAGGCCAATGTTGGTAGCTCTATGTCGCTCCCGGGATTTTCATCCTAGTACAAACGCGAAAGTGGCGCAGAAAAGGTAAGGTCGCCAGCCAAACATTTTTATCCCGAAGGAACGGGAAAGGTAATGCTGCACAAACCTAAGGAAGAAGGAAAGGATGAGGCCTTGCGAACCAAAGATCTGGGTTCGGGAGTCGGTTACGACCTGGGAAGGTATTAGCACCCCCAAATCGTCCGTCGTACCCGACGGGATCCACGCTTGCTTGCTTGCTTCAAAGGGTGAGAAAAATACGAGTGCTGCTGAATAAAACTGCTGACTGGAATAGGAATGCGAAATGAGAGAGGGACTATAAAAAGAGAATGAAAAGAAAGAACAGAGAAAATGTAGGGAAAATAAAGAATGTGATCGAATGGGCCCTACCCCGCTGCCTACGTACCTCATCGGGATAATGAGGATCAGAGTCGACGTAGTTCACCTAACTAAGGCGGGAACTATTTGTTTGTGTTTTTTAGGATGACGTTTCCATAACTCTAGCTCATGTGTTACCGGCTCTGACTCGAGGGTGTTTACCGTATCGTTGTTTGAACTGTCGAGGCAAGTCACATTCATCCGCAAAGATTAGGAGATGAGAAGAGAAGACGCGATGTCTTTGTTGATTGTCTTTTATGAGAAGTGTTTTGAATTTGTTTGTTTGTGAATATTCTCATACTAAGACCTATCTATCGTGGTAGGGACTTACACCTCGCCCTGAAACAGGACGTATATAAGAACTCCGCAACAAAGTCTCATGGCGTATAAGAACATTCGACCTTTATTTAGTATTTTATTGTTTTTCTTTATGAGATGAGAAAGAATGACTCAAGTCGGAAAATGACAAAATTAAGGGGGACTAAGACCAACCCTAAGTTATTTATTATGTACAAAAGGTGACCCTAATGGTTTATGAGGTTTTCTAATCCTAGGGAGCAAAAGGAAAAGAAAGAATGAAAAAGGATGCAACTTACTTCCTAAGGAAGATAAGTTGGTCCTAATATAGGGGGAAATCCTACCAAACACAAATATGGAAGAAAAAAATTAATTAAAATGCATAAAATAAATGCATAAAAAAAATAAAGGATAGGGTGAAGGAAACTTACCTCAATCTTCCCCTCTACAAAACAAAGGTTAATGTGCATTTTTATTAAAAAAATAATAAGGCCAACACACAAAAATTAAATCCTAAGGCAACTTAGACCTAAGCTAGACTCAATCTTAAGTTTAAGGGTGCCTAAACTATGCTAAACTAAAATTCAGCAACTATTTACAGCACTCAAACACACAATCAGCTATGAAAACAATGCATAACACAAATCAGCTTTTTACAGCCAGCATGCAGCATGAAAAGTAGGTGTAAAAGGTCAAATACAGCATGCAAACAAACAAACAACATACATTTTACAGCACCTATATGCAAAAACAGCTTGAAATGCAAAATCCAGAATTGATTATTGTCGCTCCCACCTGATGACACCTGGTCAAGAGGGGTACAGACGCGAACGGTCGGCGAAAGGGAAGAAGGAATGAATAGAGTCGCCAGCTAGGCATTTTTATCCCGAAGGAAAGGTAATGCTGCATAAACCTAAGAAAAGATGGATAAGACGGTTGCGAACCAGAGAAACTGGAAAGGGGGTTGGTTACAACCTGGGAAGGTATTAGCACCCAGATTGTCCGTCGTACTCGACAGGATCCACGCTTGAAAGTTTGTGTTTAAAGGGGTAGTGTCAGTGCTATTTTGTGTATCAAAGCTGGAAAAGAATGCAAGTGTCAGTGCAAAAGATATGGGAAGTGAGATATAAGAGTGTCAGTGTAAGAACAGGGGTGCAAAGCTCAAGATAATGAGGCTAAAAGAACAATACTGAAGAGGGGGGACATACAGAGACTTTTGTTCGATAACTGTTAAGTTATGCCTATGTATCCTCTCGTGCAATGAGGAAGTCAGAACACCGTAGTTCGACTCAAAGAGACTGAAGGATAAATTGACTTGTGAACTGCTTACTTGTCTATGCTCAAGTGTATGACCTGTCTGGCTCAGGTGCAAACTGTCTTGCATTAGACGGAAGAAGCGAATTCTCGTTTGTGAGTGAAGGTGATGAGAAAAGAATCCCGAAGGAGACGATTATTGCTTTGTTTTTGTGTTTTCAATCTTTTATTGCTTTTTGGAGTTTGTCATAAGAAAATGAGCTTAAGCCTAAACCAAGGGTTAGTAGACTCATCACATCCTCCCTCTGATTAGGGGTAATGAGAATACCTTAAGTATGAAGTAAACACCTCACACTTAATCACCATGATGTAGGATTAAGATCATTAACCTACTTGTATTTATTTAGGTGTTTTTGACATTTTTGTTTAGTGTTTAGTAATGAGTTTAAGCCATAATAAAGGATTTAATGGACCCATTACACCATCCTAATAGAAGGATAATAGATGAGAACTTTTAAGCTGAGGAAGGCTCCTCAACTTAATCCATGATTAGGGATTAACCTCATGACAAAACAAAGCCTTTATTAAATGGATTTTAAGTTAATGGTAAGATTAAGAAGTGGATTTTAGGGTTTGTAAGACAACTTGAGGGGGACTTGTCCATTAACACTAGGGTTAGTCCTTCTTAACCAATTAAGGAAGAATTAGAACCCTAATGCAAGGCCCAAGTTACAAGCTTGATGTCTTAGTGATTATTAGGTGAATTTATTAAAGGATTTAAACACATTAAGGGTTTAACACTTAGGATTAAAGTTATACACTCCATCCTAATATAAGGATACAGGCATAACCCTAATCACAAAGTCTTAAAACCTTTAAGGTTTACTCCCTGATTATGAGATGAGAAGAGAAGAATAAAAGATGACACAAAGGTAAAACTAATGGGAGACTAAATCAAACCCTAATTGTGATCATGCTTGGGTATTCCTAGGGTTTGTGAGGCTTGCAAGAAGATCTTCAGAGAAGCCAACAAGGAAGAAGCAGATGAAAGGAGGAGAAGCAAGAAGAAGCAAGACAACTTGCTTCACTTGAGAAGACAAGTTGCTTGAAGAAAGAAAGTGAGGAGGGAACATGAGTGAGCAATCCCACTCTAATACACAAGTAAAATGCAGTAATGATGCATAAGAGAGATGAGAAGAGATTATAAGAAGTGAAGGCAAATTCACTTCTCAAACACTTTTCATGATGTAAATGATGCTAAGAGATGATATGGAAGCAAACCAAGGGGTGTGGATGATCATACAAAGGATGAGAATGCAAATGAGACATGTAAGGACCATGAAAGTTCATGAATGCATATGACATGAAATGAAGGCATAAGCATGGAAAATGGATAATTCAATGATCAAACATGATTCTAATATGTCCTAAGATGTCTTATATGTCATGTGGATGCACAAAATGTCATGGCAAATTCATGTATGCAAGCATATGAAGAATGAATGCAAATGAAGATGCAAATTAGGGTTTGTATACAAGATGCAAAGCAAAATTCAAAATCAGAAGCAAGACATGAGATAAAAAATTGAAAATAGGATCAAAGGTACCTTAAACCTATACAAGTTCACTGCCCAAAGGAGGAGACCTAAATCTTAACCTAATGGAAGTTATGATTTTCTCAAGTTTGCTAGGGTTTTAGGATACCTCAAAAGGAAAAAATACAAAACAAATCAAAAATGAAAGATAAATTCAAACCAATTTTATCCTAGAAACTACATGACATTAGGAATGCAATGCAAAAAGAACCATCATCAAACTCTTCATGGTTAGGCAGAAGGGATTTTTCTAAGTTAGGATGAAAATATTGATTTTTAAGAACCCTAAATCCAAAGAAAAATGTCAAAATAGGTCAAGAACCAAAACGAAATTTGTGTGAAGGGTTTGATAATGTTTCTAAATGTTTCAAAAAGCTCTCTGATTTTTTTTGGAATTTTTAAATACCTAAATGTATTTTTAATTAATTAATTCTCATTAACTAATTAAAAATGATCATTTAAATGATTTAAAAATGATTTTTAATGTAAAAAATAAAAATAAAAATATTTTTGGTTTCTGAAAATAAATAAAAGCTTGGATAAAAATTTCCAGAATTTTTTGATATCATTTACTATTTTTAAAAATTCGTTCAAATAAATAGAAAACAAATGAAATAAATATTAAATTAAATGAGAAAATGGGAAAGTCGGCCAATCCAAGGGTCCAGGTTCAAACTCAAGATGGAGGGAATTGACTTTGCGCGTTATCCAAGGGCCAGAATTCAAACTACGCTAATTAAGATTAAAACCCTAATCTGAGCCCTAATCACTTTCAGGTGACCGGAACAGTGTTCCGGTCATCTTCTCCGGCCATCCTCTCACGCTATCTCACTCAATACGCAACCCCAAGCCCTTAAACTCTCCAGAATCAAACATCTAACAACCCTAAACATGAATCCAGCCCTAAAACTCATTTATTTTTCCTCAAGAACACGAATCAAAGCAAAACAGAAAATTCATCAAAAATTTCAGAAGCATGATACATTCTTGTTTCTCAATCATTTTCAAAAGTAAAGACATCATGATCATCAGGAGAACACATAGAATCAATTAAGAACTTAAAATGCAAGTTCTGGAAAAAAAGTTCTTGAGCTCACCTGAACTGGAGCTTTCACCTTTGGTACTTTCTGGCCAGGTCTTTGCTTCAAATCAGCTCCAATGATCCTCCTGAAGAGTTTGTGATGCTTGTTTGGAGTTTAAATGGTCTCTAAATGAAGTTGGAAGAAGTTCAGTTCAAGAAATGTCAAAATCGTGTTTTTGATTCAGGGTGTTTCAAGGTAAAATGAAGGGTGGGAAATGATCAACAATGAATGTGGAGTTGAATGGTGGAACAAGTTTGGAGATATGATGGTTGAGCTATGAGTTTCGAAGGCTTTTGCATAAGAGGGATTTTTTGTGATTGCTGAGTTTTTGGAGGTTTCAGCTTGTGTTATGTTATGGAATGGCTTTCTTTTGGTACACATATCATGCTGGGATAGGTCAGTGTAGTGGTTGTGGGCTATGCTGATTGGTATGGGGCAAAATGCACAAAGTCAAGAGTTGGTGTACTTGGGGTATGGGCAAGTGGCAGGCTGAGACAGGGGCATGGTTATGCGTAGCAAGGATCAAGGAATGCTATGAAATCAGATTTGATGAGCTGTGGCAAGTGGATGAAAGGTTTTGATCCATTTTGCAATTTTGGGGAAGTTTGGCCCCTTTTGAAATTTGTAAAGTTCAAGGCATGAAACTTGGAATTTCTTTGGGAAATTCTGAATTTTATGTCATGTATGATGTTTGTGTAATGGTTAGAAGTCAAATTGAGGTCACAAAATGCTTTGGCAAGTGTTTTTGCAAGTTTCCCTCTTTGGCACATAAGTGAATTTTTGTGATTTTTCCCAACTTTGCAAAGCCATAACTTGAGTTCTATGATGAATTAGGTCAAGTTCTTGTACTTTTTGAAAAGGGAATGATCCAATCTACAACTTTCATGACCAAGAATTTTTCATTTGAAACATTTTTGAATCAAAAAGAGGAGGTTGAAAAACTTTCCCAAAATGGCAAGTTTGCATTATAAGTCACTTTCCCAAAATGGCAACTTTGCAAATGGCTTGAAATTCTTCAATTTTGTGAACTTCTAACTTCTTCTAAGATCAAATAAAGATCATATAAACCCAAAATGATGGAGAAGAGCCTTTGGTTGGATGATTGGGGGCCTCAGATGCCCTGATTTTGCACTGACTTGCTCAAAACGTCATCTAATGATCAGATGCCTTCCCCATTGAATTTCTCCATGAAAATTGGTATGCATGATCCTTATAACATATAGAGACCAATAGAAACAAGAATGACCAAAAAATTTGGAGTTATGGCCTCTGAAACCAAAACCCTAATTCTAGGTCATCTGTGCAGTTAAGCCTGGCTCTGCTTCCATGCCTTTCTCAGTTCTTGTGATTTTCTGACTTTATTGATCTTAGGGGGATATAATATGATATTTGAACATACATGGACCCTCTTGAGATAATGGAAGACCTTTGGATTGGATCAGATAGCTCATGGATTGCTCAGATCTCAAACCCTAGATGCAGATGACTTTGAACCAATGTAGTGAAGCAAAAATGCCATGTGATATGATATGATTGAACTTATGCAAATGAAAAGAATCATAAGCCATGGTGAAAAGGGTGAGGGCAAATTTGGGGTGTTTACAATTATTTTCATTTTTTAATGCACAAACTCAATGAATAATGCACCAATTCCCTCATGAACATAAATTTGAACATGGATCATCATATATAAATGCAAGAACATGAACATTTTTGAAGGATTATGCAAGAATGCATCACATGGTTGATTATGCAACAAGTAATGAAAAAATGTGGCACATGAACATGCATATGAACATGATGATCATTTATTATGAATATGCAACATGATAGCTCAACAAGAATGCCAAACTCAATGCAAAATTCAGAATTGAATTGATATGGATGATGTGATCAAGTATGCAACCAAATGCCATCAAATGCACATACATACATGATTATGTGAAATGCAACATGCATTGAAATGCAAAATGATTTAATGCAATGCAAACATGTAAAAACAGAATGCAACATGATTATTATATACCTAATAATGCATAAACATGGCAACAACATGCAAGAACTCAAGCTATACACAAAAGAACACAAAAATGCATAACACGCAACATGCACAGAAACGCGTCGAAACGACTCGAAATGGGGGAATGAGCTACTGAAAATGGACTCAAAAATTCCCTAAAATCAATACCTAAACATGTATGAACATTAGAGGCACTAGGATGCAAGATTGAGCAACCAAATGAACAAAAAATCCAAAATCAACAGCGTTAACTGGTTAACCATATGCGTTAACCGGTTAACGGACCCTGGACAACACTGATTTTGGCCAAAAACGCATGCGTTAACCGGTTAACCAAATGCGTTAACCAGTTAACGCTGAACAGAAAGTGAAAAAAGCTTTTAAAATAAGTGCTTTTGGCCACAATCTTACTTCTAATGATCCCTAACATACCTAGGAACATGCTAACACTAATTTCTACTTAATTGGGGCTTATTTACACATGATAGAGCC
Organism: Lathyrus aphaca; assembly: GCA_963966055.1. Taxonomy (NCBI): domain Eukaryota; kingdom Viridiplantae; phylum Streptophyta; class Magnoliopsida; order Fabales; family Fabaceae; genus Lathyrus; species Lathyrus aphaca. Next base: position 561,155,200 of record OZ014520.1, on the reverse strand, counting down.
TATAACTATCAACACTTTAAATCCTAATCCATTAATAATCATAAATCGCAAACAATACATAACGGAAACGAAATTGATCGCAAGCAAAACGAAAAGCAATTAAAGAATGTCGAAATTGCGAGATGAAGAGAATAACTTAAAGGAGAAGAGATTTAGATCACCAACCTACGAAGCGGAGAAGTGCTTCGGTAATTGTTGCAAGAATCGGAGCTTGATCGAAGGGAAAACCAAGAAAACCGCAAAACCGCAAAATAAATGCATTCTTGATGCTTGAACCTTTGTGTGCTTCTGATAAGCCGAAATCCTCACAAAAATCACTAGCTTCTTCTTCTACAATCCACAATATATGGAGGTTGAAGGCTTAAGCTTTAAGATCTTCAAGTTTCAATGTGAAACTTGAAGAGCTTATTCAAAAAGCTTTGGTGAAAAGGGAAATGGAGGAAAAGTGAGAGAGAAAAAGTGATTGTGAAAGAGTGAAAAGTTGGAAAATTGTGGGAACCCCTTGCATTGAAGTGATTAATGAATATATAGAGGCTAGGTTTGGAGCTAGGTTTGGGAATGGAATTAGGTTTGGGGCCCAAAATTAGGCTTGGGATCCAAAATTATGGTTTGGTAGTTAGTTAGGGTTAGGGTTGGAGATGGAATATTCATTGGAACACTCTAGAAGATGGTAAAACATGGTGGAAGCTTCCAAGGGAAATGGAGTGGAATTGAAGTGGAAAAATAAGAGGGAAAGAATGAAAGGGAATGTGGAAGGAAAAGGGGTAAGAAAAGGGAAAGAAAAGGGAAGGAAAGGTGAATTCTTCCCCTTTGGTTGGTTAGCTTGAAGATGGTTTGGATTATTTTTGGGATGTTATTTTTCTCTTTAACTCCAATGTTTGGCAAGCCTCGATCGACCACACACCTCATGCAAAGGATGATGAATGATTTATTTTTTTCAAATGCGATGCAATGATATGCGGAATGATGCAAGAGTGAAGCATACACTGCTCGAGGATGATGATAAATAAGAGGGAAAATTTTGGGGTGTTACAGCTGCCCCTATTCAATCACTGTAGACTTGAATGGATGATAGCATTTACTTTCAATGGTTTGAAGTATGCAGGGATTGAATACTAAAAACAACCAGAAAATTTGCACTCGGTGGAAGAGAAAAGGGAAATAAACCCAACCATCTGAACTCTGCTTGTGGAGAACTCGGATGTGAAGATTAGTAATCTGATGAATGTTTTGGAATAACGTTGGGAGATTGCTGATTTGCCACGCTACAGGTGGACTTTTGCTGGGATATTAATGACACGCCACACAACAAGTGGTCTTCCTCATGCTTCTCCATACTGCGGGGGATTTCAATACTCTGCCACTCTATGGGGATACGTTACTCAGCTACGGGAGACTTTTGATACCTTACCACCTTGAGAATGGACGTTTGCTCACTCTGCATGGATACTCTACCACACTGCGGGTGCTTTGGAAATCTTGCCACACTAGGGGGCAAATTGCTTGCTACGGGAGACTTTCAGAAACTTTGCCACACTATGGGGGCACATTGCTCGCTATGGGAGACTTCTGTAAATTCTCCACACTACGGGGGCACATTGCTTAGCTACGAGAGACTTCTGTAAATTCGCCACACTACGGGGGCACATTTCTCAACTACGGGAGACTTTGAAAATTCGCCACACTACGGGGGCACATTTTTCAACTACGGGAGACTTTGAAAATTCGCCACACTATGGGGGCACATTGCTCAGCTACGGGAGACTTTGAAAATTCGCCACACTACGGGGGCACATTGCTCAGCTACGGGAGACTTTGGCTCACTACAGGAGACTTTTGCTCACTACGGGAGACTTCTGCTCACTACGGGAGACTTTCAGAAAATTCTCCACACTACGGGGGTACATTGCTCAGCTACGGGAGACTTCTGCTCACTACGGGAGACTTTTGCTCACTATGGAAGACTTTGGCTACTACGGGAGACTTTTGCTCACTACGGGAGACTTTTGCTCACTACGGGAGACTTTGATTTCTTGCCACACTACGGGGGCTACTGCTCGCTACAGGAGACTTTGGCTCACTACAGGAGACTTTTGCTCACTACGGGAGACTTTCAGAAAATTCGCCACACTACGGGGGCACATTGCTCAGCTACGGGAGACTTTTGCTCACTACGGGAGACTTTTGCTCACTACGGGAGACTTTTGCTCACTACGGGAGACTTTGATTTCATGCCACACTACGGGGGATGCTGCTCGCTACGGGAGACTTTGGCTCACTACAGGAGACTTTTGCTCACTACGGGAGACTTCTGCTCACTACGGGAGACTTTTGCTCACTACGGGAGACTTCAATGCTTTGCCACACTACGGGGGCACATTGCTCAGCTACGGGAGACTTCTGCTCACTACGGGAGACTTTTGCTCACTACGGGAGACTTCTGCTCACTACGGGAGACTTCAATAATTCTCCACCCGGAGGATGGACTTTGGGAATTCGCCACCCGGAGGATGGACTTTGGCCAGTCTGCGGCTGGACTTTAAGAATTTGCCACCCAGAGGATGGACTTTGGCCAATCTGCGGTTGGACTTTGAATAAATTGCCACACTGTGGATGGACTTTGGATATCAACCTTGGATTTAATACACACATGCTGAATTGTATGACATAATGCCCCATGACACTGGGGGATAGGTACAAAGCGAATTCCTGACGCGGAAATAACCAATCTTTGCTGACTCTGTGGGGAATATAGATGATTGTCGATATTTCTGTTGGAGAATAGTGTGACTAGTCTGCCTCAACTTATTACCTTTGCCAAAAATAAATTGGACTTTAGATTTGAAGGCCCTGCTAGGGGATGCCTCAACTGCTGGGGATTGAATCTCACCCCATAGATTTCGCTGGGGAATCGACAACTTTTCGACCTAGCTGGGGAAAGACTGTCAAGGCTCTGCTGAGGATAACTCTGTTGTCTACCTGAATTTTCCAAACCTCTGTGGAGGAAGAAAACTGTTCAGCTAAATGCCGGGAATTTCTGGATTCTTGTAAGAAGTGCTACACTACGGGAATACGACTCTTGCTAGGGATGATCCTTATTGCTCTGTTGGGGAAGAGAAGGATTTGGTTTGAGATCTGCTGGGAAATAAGATCAAGGAAACCTGCTGAAGAAAAGTTTGACGACTTTACTGGGGATAACTTCCATGCGTCTGTTGGGGATAACGAAACTGAACCGCATCCTGCTGAGGAGGAAAGATTTCAAGTGGTTTCGTGCTAGGGATCATTTACTTTGATTCGGGCTTTACCTTAAGAGGATTTTACAAAAGACCTGGTGTCTCTAAACTCTTCAGGAGTATAATTGCCCAGGTATTCTGAACTTCCGATTATTCGTCTTCGGGAAAAAATGAATCCTTGTGCGATTGGGGTGGCTTGCCCCAGTATGAGTCTTTGAAGAGATTGCTCTAGGAGAGATCTGGATCTCGAATTGATTACCCCAGTTTGGCTGACTCTTGAGGATATTGCTTGACATAACTGCCCCAGATTGGTTGGCTCTTACTATGACTGGTTGGGAAAGTCCTTACTCAATGGAGCTTTCTCGGAAAAGTGCATCTCGACGTGACTGTCTTTCATAAGTTTTAGACTTATCAACTTGGCAAGCTTAAGCTTCTGGACTAAATTTCCATATGTGAGCTTTTTATGATGCCAAACAGATGTATGCAAGCAGAAAAATGTTTATTCTGAGAATGGAAATTCTAATGCAACACACATGTTAATCTTGAAGTTTTGAAAAGGTTTCGCAAACCTTTGTGAGAAAATCACTGGTTAAAATACGACCTCTTTTTTTTTAATAAATGAAAGTATGTACATGCAATACCAACAAATGTTTTTTAGCATAACTCATAGGAGTCAGGAACGCCATCTCGTGGTAGTACGCTCTCAAATTAACCCTGTTTCAGTTAGGACTTTTGAGGGTTGTATCGTGGCCTGGTTCGCGGTTATAGAAACAAAGGATCTAGGCTCAAAGTTTATTTGTGCCCACCCCTCTTCGTGATGTTCTCCATTCCTATGTTCAGCTAATTTTTGTAAGCGTTCACCTTTCATAAGGGTTTTGTGTTGGTTGAGGAACCATTGCTGCTATCGGTTCAAGCACCAATCAGGTTATTGTTTGGAGTCAGTCACCCCTTTTGTCTTTCGTGTTTGTGCCACACAACTTTGTTCTTGTTTGAGGATCTTTCTTGTGTAATCCTTTTCGTCTTTCGCTTTCGCGTTATTTTTCTTATCCCTAACTTTTTCCTGGACTGATTCTTGTGAATCTTTGATTGTGAAGTCCAGCGGGATGCCCTAACTTTTGCCTAAGTCGCTTGTTTTCAAGTTTCAACTTAGCGGGCTTTTTCATTTCTCTTTTTTTTTGAACAAATCGTGTGACACTGTTTGTCTTGATTTCTCTGTGAGGGCTGTGACTGCCTCATTCTTCGGTCGATGAAGGATAACCATTGTGGTTTTCAATCTTTGGACCTCTTGATTTGGATAACCATTTTAGTTTCGGGTCTTTGGACCTCTTGATTAGCATAGCAAAATGCAATGGATCTTCAGATACACTCCTTTATGAAAGCCTGAACGCTTGGTCCGACTAGCTGACATCTACCCTGCCCCTGGGTTAAACGTAAGGGTTTTTTTCATGCGAAAAGAAACTCCTACTTCAAGGCTCAAGGGGGTTAGCGAGGGTATATCTCCCTTATATCTCCAGTGTTTAGGAATTTGAAACAAAGCCTGTACATCGTCAACAGGGTCTTATTCGAGAGCACACAATTAGAGATTTTGCGTTTTTGTTTCGTCATTCTCCTTCATAGAGTTTGAGCATGATAGTTGGTATTACAATATGCACATACATAATTATAAGTGAATGCGAATGAATTAATTCCAGAAAAACATGTGAGTTTTATTATTGATAACATTCAAAAGCAAACATATTTCATACATGTATACAAATGTTTTGCAAATAAAAGGAACTACAAATGGAAATGCAGTAAAGAAGCTGAATATTGACGTTGTTGAGGAGGCTTGAATCCGTATGGACCTATCAGTCTTGGCTACTTTCAGTGATCAATAGCTCTTTCACAGACTTGTAATCTTCAATTTGCATCTGTATACTCAACCATGGCAATCATACCTCTTCTTCTAGTTATTTTGACTCTGACACGAGACTTCTGAAGGAAAGAGTGAAGCTGGGGAGTAAAGTTGCCCCATAAGGTTGCTCGGAAAGACCTGACGATCTTCTGCCTACGTATCTCCATTGACTGACCAATGAAGAATCAGAGCGACGTAGTTCCCCTCAATAGGGAAGACAATGCATTAGAGGAAAACAAACAAACAGTTTCCATTGCTGAGAGTATCTGAATACTGATGGCTTGATTTTCTTCCTGAAGATTCCAGCTTAACGTGGACCATCTGATAAAACAACTGTGACACCGGCTCCATTGTGATTAGGCATTGGATTCTGGAGTACATTTGGGTGAGGCGCGAAATTGATCGCCTTGGAGTCAATTAGGTCTTGTACCTTGTTCTGAAAAGCCCAACATTTCTCAATACTGTGCCCCTGGGCACCCGAATGGAATTTGCATCTGGTATTGGCGTCAAAGTTTGGAGGTAGATTATCAGTAGAAGGAGCTCTCATGGTACGAAGCTCGACCATGTTCATCTTTAGCAGCTCTGGAAGCAAAATAGCATATGGGCATGGGATGGGATCAAGTCTGCGGTTTCTTGCCCTTGTTCTTTCCTGATTTGGTCTCTGCGCCTGATATTGCTGACCTTGAGGTTGTGGTTGAACCTGTGGCGTAATAGTCACTGTAGCTGTTTGGTAGTAACCTTGTGAACGACCTCTGTCTCAGCCCCTATACACAGCATTAGTCTCGCCTTCTCTTCGTCTTTGGCCATTGCCAAAAGGTTTCTTCACACCAGAAGAACCAACACTGCTTGCATCCTGAATCTTTCCCAATTTCAGGAAGTTTTCTATCCTTTCTCCAGCGATGACAATATCAGAAAAACCGATGGACGGGCAGGCGGCCAAACGATCCAAGTAAACACCTTGCAAGGTGCCCATAAACATGTAGGCCATTTCCCGATCGAGCAATGGAGGTTGAACCTACGCGGACAACTCGTGCCACCTCTGAGCATACTGCTTAAAACTTTCTTTAGGTCCTCGAGACAAATTCTGCAACTTAGTGCGGTTTGGAGCCATATCAATATTGTATTGATACTGCTTGAGAAAAGCTTAAGCTAAATCTTTCCAGCATCGGATAGAGACCCGGCTTAGTTTCATGTACCAGCTCAATGAAGCTCCTGATAGACTATCTTGGAAGAAATGTATCCAAAGTTTCTCGTCATCAGTGTGAGCCGAGATTTTTCCAAAGTATGCATGAATGTGAGTTCTAGGGAACGTGCTACCATTGTACTTGTCGAATGATGGCACCTTGAACTTAGGAGGGATTCTGACTCCTGGCACTAACCCAAGATTGGTTACATCGATGCCCAGGGAATTCTGACATTCCATGGCCTTAATCTTCTCCGCCGGCTCTTCATACCTTCGATTGTTGACCTCATTCATATTACCCATATCAGCATCCAGTAGAGTGAACTGGTCTTCCTGAGTGTCTTCATTACGGGCCGCGGTGCCATTTAGATTTAGCCCTCCGTTACGGGCAGCGTTAGGATCCACATTCTCAGTCGGTGTTCCAGCATTAGCATTCCCATGGGGTTGCTCAACCATCAATCTGAGACGCTCTTGATTCTGAGCAATGCTGGTCATCATGTCCATGAACTGATCCATCCTCTGTCGGAGCTCATTGAGATCAGTCTGCATTCGTCCAGCCATTCTCACTCGGTTTATTTTTGTTGGATACTGATGAACGTGTTGACCAACTATATTGCCTGAAGTTGAATAAGTTAGGAAGCCCGAATGACCTGTAAAAATGCACAATATGCAAATCATGCAGTAAATGCGTATGATATGTTCATGAGGATGCGACATGCGACCCTGCAAATGAGTAAGCATGTGTTAGTGATGCAAGCATGCAGAGGATGTTATGCAATGCACTGGCATGTGATCAAAGGTCTGGCGATCACTGGTCTGACGTTGGTGCTGAGAAGACAGTCATGTGTTGGGGTGAAGAGTCATAATAACAGTACCACCGAAATCCCGACTTTCAAAACCAAAGGACCATGTAGAACCTGATCATAATACTGAACAAGGCTGGCAAAGTGGGTATGTTTGAAGTTTCAGGGTTTCTGCAAACCTGTAAACCCCTCCCATATCACGGGTATGCTACACCGAGTCAACATCACGGACTCTCAAAGCCGGATAGCAATAATACATTCACCATTTCCGAGAAATGGCTCATGACCAAATCAGGGAATCGGTTTGGCATTATGTACTAACCAGGGAGGTCTCAGCTGAGTACGGGGAAAACAAGCATCCCTCGTAAGTCCTCAGCTTTAAGCACTGAATCGAGAAACAATAGTACATTCATCCTGAAGGGTACAATACTATCGTCATACGAACAGTTTGCCTTGACTGGATTCCTATGAGAGAACCAGACCATCCTATGCGAGTTCCCAGTGGGCCCTCGGATGCGAGTGGGTTTGCCAACAAATGTGGTCTGCCACTGTCATCACTGGAGAGGGTTGTTTCCACTAAGGTTCTCAATGATCGGTCCCCAGGTTCACATAACCATCAAGGTCGTATCCCGAAGTGGAGGAAATCCCCACATAAGATAGTCCCAAGACGATCGCAACCTGGGTGTTGAACACATCGCCACTCATCATGTAACCATGCGAGTACAACGTGCCCACGCTAATCCTATAGTGCACTCAAGCCGGGTATTTGGCTTATCTCACAGTAACTCCCATCCCGCAGAAAAAATGAAACCAGCACAGCCAGACAGTGATAATGATGCATGATAAATACTGAAAGCAGTAAATAAATGCCGTAAAGTAAAGTTGTAAAGTAAAACTGTAAATGAAAACAGTAAAGCTAAACTAAAGCACACAACAACAAATAGATAAACACCGAAAGAAACAAAAATAGACAAGCGCTAGGATTGACTCTACAAGGGAAACCAGAGATTCTGGGTTCGTTCCCCAGCAGAGTCGCCATCTGTCGCACCCGGAATTTTCATCCTAGTACAAACGCGAAAGTGGCGCGGAAAAGGTAAAGTCGTCAGCCAGGCATTTTTATCCCAAAGGAACGGGAAAGGTAATGCTGCACAAACCTAAGGAAGAAGGAAATGACGAGGCCTTGCGAACCAAAGATCTGGGTTCGGGAGTTGGTTACGACCTGGGAAGGTATTAGCACCCCAAATCGTCCGTCGTACCCGAAGGGATCCACGCTTGCTTGCTTGCTTCAAAGGGTGAGAAAAATACGAGTGCTGCTGAATAAAACTGCTCACTGGAATATGAATGCGAAATGAGAAAGGGACTAGAAAAACAGAAAGAAAAGAAAGAACGGGGAAAATGTAGGGAAAATAAAGAATGTGCTCGAACGGGCCCTACCCCGCTGCCTACGTACCTCATCGGGATAATGAGGATCAGAGTCGACGTAGTTCACCTAACTAAGGCGAAAACTATTTGTTTGTGTTTTTTAGGATGACGTTGCCATAACTCTAGCTCAGGTGTTACCGGCTCTGACTCGAGGGTGTTTACCGTATCGCTGTTTGAACTGTCGAGGCAAGTCGCATTCGTCCGCAAAGATTAGGAGATGAGAAGAGAAGACGCGATGTCTTTGTTGATTGTCTTTTATGAGAAGTGTTTTGAATTTGTTTGTTTGTGAACATTCTCATACTAAGACCTATCCATCGTGGTAGGAACTTACACCTCGCCCTGAAACAGGACGTGTATAAGAACTCCGCGACAAAGTCTCATGGCGTATAAGAACATTCGACCTTTATTTAGTATTTTATTGTTTTTCTTTATGAGATGAGAAAGAATGACTCAAGTCGGAAAAGGACAAAACTAAGGAGGACTAACACCAACCCTAAGTTATTTATTATGTACAAAAGGTGACCCTAATGGTTTGTGAGGTTTTCTAATCCTAGGGAGCAAAAGGAAAAGAAAGAATGAAAAAGGATGCAACTTACTTCCTAAGGAAGGTAAGTTGGTCCTAACAAAGGGGGAAATCCTACCAAACACAAATATGCAAGAAAAAAATGAATTAAAATGCATAAAAGAAATGCATAAAAAAAATAAAGGATAGGGTGAAGGAAACTTACCTCAATCTTCCCCTCTACAAAACAAAGGTTAATGTGCATTTTTATTAAAAAATAATAAGGCCAACACACAAAAATTAAATCTTAAGGAAACTTAGACCTAAACTAGACTAAATCTTAAGTTTAAAGGTTCCTAAACTATGCTAAACTAAAATTCAGCAACTATTTACAACACTCAAACACACAATCAGCTATGAAAACAATGCATAACACAAATCAGCTTTTTACAGCCAGCATGCAGCATGAAAAAGTAGGTGTAAAAACAAACAAACAAACAAACATCATACATTTTACAGCACCTATATGCAAAAACAACTATGAAATGCAAAATCCAGAATTGATTATTTTCATTTTTTAATGCACAAACTCAATGAATAATGCACCAATTCCCTCATGAACATACATTTGAACATGGATCATCATATATAAATGCAAGAACATGAACATTTTTGAAGGATTATGCAAGAATGCATCACATGGTTGATTATGCAACAAGTAATGCAAAAATGTGGCACATGAACATGCATATGAACATGATGATCATTGATTATGAATATGCAACATGATAGCTCAACAAGAATGCCAAACTCAATGCAAAATTCAGAATTGAATTGATATGGATGATGTGATCAATTATGCAACCAAATGCCATCAAATGCTCATACATACATGATTATGTGAAATGCAACATGCATTGAAATGCAAAATGATTTAATGCAATGCAAACATGTAAAAACATAATGCAACATGATTATTATATACCTAATAATGCATAAACATAGCAACAACATGCAAGAACTCAAGCTATACACAAAAGAACACAAAAACGCATAACACGCAACATGCACAGAAACGCGTCGAAACGACTCGAAATGGGGGAATGAGCTACTGGAAATGGACTCAAAAATTCCCTAAAATCAATACCTAAACATGTATGAACATTAGAGGCACTAGGATGCAAGATTGAGAAACCAAATGAATAAAAAATCTAAAATCAACAGTGTTAACCGGTTAACCATATGCGTTAACCGGTTAACGGACCCTGGACAGCACTGATTTTGGCCAAAAACGCATGCGTTAACCGGTTAACCAAATGCGTTAACCGGTTAACGCTGAACAGAAAGTGAAAAAAGCTTTTAAAATAAGTGTTTTTGGCCATAATCTTACTTCTAATGATCCCTAACATACCTAGGAACATGCTAACACTAATTTCTACTTAATTAGGGCTTATTTACACATGATAGAGCCTATAACTATCAACACTTTAAATCCTAATCCATTAATAATCATAAATCACAAACAATACATAACGGAAACGAAATTGATCGCAAGCAAAACGAAAAGCAATTAAAGAATGCCGAAATGGCGAGATGAAGAGAATAACTTAAAGGAGAAGTGATTTAGATCACCAACCTACAAAGCGGAGAAGTGCTTCGGTAATAGTTGCAAGAATTGGAGCTTGATCGAAGGGAAAACCAAGAAAACCGCAAAATAAATGCGTTCTTGATGCTTGAACCTTCGTGTGCTTCCGATAAGCTGAAATCCTCACAAAAATCACTAGCTTCTTCTTCTACAATCCACAATCAATGGAGGTTGAAGGCTTAAGCTTTAAGATCTTCAAGTTTCAATGTGAAACTTGAAGAGCTTATTCAAAAAGCTTTGGTGAAAAGGGAAATGGAGGAAAAGTGAGAGAGAGAAAGTGATTGTGAAAGAGTGAAAAGTTGGAAAATTGTGGGAACCCCTTGCATTGAAGTGATTAATGAATATATAGAGGCTAGGTTTGGAGCTAGGTTTGGGAATGGAATTAGGTTTGGAACCCAAAATTAGGCTTGGGATCCAAAATTATGGTTTGGTAGTTAGTTAGGGTTAGGGTTGGAGAGGGAATATTCCTTGGAACACTATAGAAGATGGTAGAACATGGTGTAAGCTTCCAAGGGAAATGGAGTGGAATTGAAGTGGAAAAATAAGAGGGAAAGAATGAAAAGGAATGTGGAAGGAAAGTGGAAGGAAAAAGGGGAAAGAAAAGGGAAAGAAAAGGGAAGGAAAGGTGAATTCTTCCCCTTTGGTTGGTTAGCTTGGAGATGGTTTGGATTATTTTTGGGATGTTATTTTTCTCTTGAACTCCAATGTTTGGTAAGCCTCGATCGACCACACACCTCATGCAAAGGATGATGAATGATTTATTATTTCCAAATGCGATGCAATGATATGCGGAATGATGCAAGAGTGAAGCGTACACCGCTCGAGGATGATGATAAATAAGAGGGCAAATTTTGGGGTGTTACACTCTACTCTAACGTAACCAACAACTACTACTCCAATTGTTCTTTTGAATAGCAAAGGTGAGCCCACTAATCAGCCTACATCTGATCCTTGTTTTGGGAGAAATTCTTTGAGTGAGATTAAAAAACCTGGAATTCTGGTATCATGGGGTGAACCATGGGGTGTGAAATTCTAGTATCAGATGCGTGATGTCGAAGGCAATATCAAGACATTACTATTTGAGTATTAAGAAGATAAAAGCAGTATAAGGAAAAGCAGTAAACACAATGGATTGTTAATCCAGTTCGATGCAAACACACCTACTCTGGGGGCTACCAAGTCCGGAAGGAAATACACTATTAGTAAAACAATTCAAAGCCTAAACAGTCCTAATTTACAACTTCTCACTTGAACCTACCCAGTGCAACTTCTACCTAGAAATCAACATCTAGATATGAGAAATCACCATCTCACTCCCCCTCAATCACACACTGTGATAATCAACCAATTCTTTCAAAGAAAACAGAAGATCACTCTTCCAAAACACAACACCTTGATCTTGCTTAAAAGCTTTGATCAAGAACAAACACTCGTGCTTAAAATCTTAGAGGGGATAAAATTACAACTAAAAAATTAGTCTAATTCAAACATCTAGGTGATGAATGAATGGCTCACAAATAAAACACACGCACAAAAAACCCTAACACTCAAAAGCACTTTGCTTTACACAATAAACAATATTACGTCCAGAGTAATTAGGTTAAACATCCAATAATATAGAATTTTGAATGAGTCTGGATCTGATCAGAAACTTCCTCAAAAAGATAACATGAATCAAGAAAGAAACGATCTTCAATAATCTCCAAAAACTAACACATAGCAGCTTGTGATTTTGACAACAACACTCCCTTGATTTTCGAACATCCAGGAGCAAATCAAACGACCAAATACCTACTAAAAACTATACATAAATAAAATCAAAACTTTCTGTATTTAGAAAGTTCCAGAACTGTCAAGACAAATGTTACAACATCTGATATGATATCATAGAAGCATAACACACCTAAAGATCTTCAAGCATGTCAAAGACATCTTACAAGACATCAAGACAAATGATAATATTTTTCTACATATGCATCCAGGGGTGGCAAAATGGGCCCGTCCCGTTGGGTATGCCTGTTTTTCCCACACTTTACGGAGCGGGCCAAGGGTTTAAGCCTTCACCATCTAAAGTGTCCACCCCGCCTTGTCCCGTTTTCTTCACGGGCTTTTACAGGCATGCACATTCAATTAAAATTTTCCATTTTTAGGCTTAAAAGTGTAATGTCCACGGGCTTTCCCCGCCCTCACTTTTTTTAGGGGGAGGCTTAGGTTTTAGGCCCATATCCTCAACTTTGACCGCCCCACCTCATTTTTTTGCGGGCTATTGCGGTGCGGGTTTTTGAGGGGCGGGCATGCTCGTTTGCCACCCCTATATGCATGTAAACCAAGAACCTTAAATACTCCCCTTTGGCAAATTGTGGTTAAAAACATTTTCAACACCATACAACCAGAAGGAACCAACCATCAGAGATCAAAGCAGCAGAAGAAATAAGAAACAACATTCTAGTTGCACATAGTAGAACACCTGGTAACACAACATTCAATCAGAACAGCAACCCTCGTTATCCACTCAACTGGACACAACAACAGAAGAAATAATGCAAATTTAGCTAACTCTCTCCCTTTTTAGCAATAATATGACAACCACACCAGCAACTGCTCCCCCATAACACAAGATTAGTACTTAACAGAGAGAGAGAGAGATCACATCAGCTTCCCATATCAACATTGGAAGCAACATCACTAGTCTTCTTTTCAGCAGCTTTCTCGCCACGGATAATGTTCTCAACATCATCTTCAATATTATAGCCTGAGTCATTTTCAGACACCGCAACATTCTTCAAATTATTCTTAGCAAGAGAAACAACAGCAACAAATTTATCTTTCCTTGTCTTTATCTTTATGTTACCATCAGGATTCACACTTTTGATCCATCCATCATTAATAGGAACAAAATAACACAATCACAGTAGGAGAACTGAAAAATCTTGACAAGTTTTCCCACATAGCTTTAATTTCTATAAATCCTCATTGATGCAAATCCCTAACTTACCTATCAGTATTTCAAACTAATTAGCATCCAAAGCTTTTGTAAAAATGTCAGCCAGTTGTAAATCAGTGGCTACATGTTCTAAAGCAACTATCTTTTCTTCAACCGGTTCTCTGATGAAATGATGATGAATATCAATATACTTGGTTTTGCTATGTTAAATAGGATTCTTGGAAATGTTGATAGCACTCAAATTGTCATAGTACAATGTCATGACATCTTGTGAGACATTGTATTCTGTCATCATTTTCTCCCTCCAAACCAACTGAGAACAACTGCTTCCAGCGGCTATGTATTCAGCCTCTGTTGTGGAAAGAGAAACACAATTTTGCTTCTTACTGAAATAAGATATCAGATTGTTTCCCAAAAAGAAGCATCCTCCAAATGTGTTTTTTCTATCATGAGCACATCCTACTCAGTCTGCATCACAATAACCACTTAGCTCAGAATTGGAACCACCGTGAGAGTATAGCATACCATAATCACATGTACCATTGACATACTTCAAGATTCTTTTCACTTGGTTAACGTGACTGAGTTTGGGATCAACTTGATACCTAGCACAAACTCCTAGAGCAAAGGCAATTTCAGACATGTTTGATGTTAGATATAATAATCTTCCAATCATACTTCTATAGAGACTTTGATCCATATTTACACCCTTTTCATCTTTAGATAACTTCAGATGAGTAGGAGCAAGTGTCCTTTTGTGACTAGCATTATCCATTCCAAACTTATTAACTATATTCTTAGAGTATTTACTCTGAGATATGAATATAGAGTCTTCCATCCACTTAACTTGAAGACCAAGAAAATAAGTTAATTCACCAACTAGGCTTATCTCAAATTCAGACTGCATATGTTTAACAAAATGTTGAACCATCTCCTCAGACATCCCACCAAACACATTGTTATCAACATAAATTTCAGCAATCATGAGCTTTTTTCCTTCTTCTTTCACAAAGTGAGTCTTGTCTATACTACCTTTTATGTAGCCATGTTCAATAAGAAATTCAGTAAGTCTCTCATACCAAGCTCTAGGGGCTTGTTTTAATCCATATAGAGCTTTCCTTAGCTTATAGACATGATTAGGTAAATTAGGATCAATGAATCCTTTGGGTTGTTCCACATAGACTTCTTCATTTAGATAACCATTCAAGAAGGCACTTTTGACATCCATTTGATATAGTTTGAATTTCAAGATGCAAGAAACACCAAGAAGTAATCTAATAGATTCAAGTCTAGCAACGGGTGCAAAGGTCTCATCAAAATCAATTCCTTCTACTTGAGTGTATCCCTAAGCAACCAGTCTTGCCGTATTCCTAGTGACAACTCTCTATTCATCAGATTTGTTCTTGTACACCCACATGGTACCTATCACATTTGATCCTTCAGGCCTTGGGACAAAATCCCAAACTTCATTCCTCTTGAATTGAGATAACCCTCTTGCATAGAATTAATAAAAAAATTCATCAGTTAATGCTTCTTTGAAATTCTTTGGCTTTATCTTTGACACAAAACAAGAGTAGATATTATCTCCCTTGATCTTGTAGTAACTCCTTTATCCAGCTCTCCTATAATGAGGTCTTTAGGATGATCTTTTTGAATTCTGATAGAGGGACTTTTGTTGGTCTGACTATCTTCAGGCTCAGAACTAGAGGGTTGTTCATCAATACCTCTGTCTTCAGTTTCTGCTGGAGTTGCATTCTAGAATGTTTCAACATCATCTAGGACATCAGCTTATTTGTTCAAGTCTTGATCATCAACAACAACATTTATAGACTTCATCATTAATTTAGTTATGGAGTTGTAGACACTATAAGATTTGTTGTTGGTATAGTATTCTAGAAATATTCCTTCATCACTCTTTGGATCTAACTTTCTTCTTTATTCACGGTCTGCTAGGATGTAGTCTTTGCTTCCAAAGACATGGAGGTATTTCAAAGTAGGTTTTCTTCCTTTCCATAATTCATATAGAGTAGCTGAAGTACCTTTCCTCAAGGTGACTCTATTGTGAATGTAACATGCATTATTCCTTGCTTCAACCCATAAATGATAAGGTAATTGTTTTGCATGTATTATGGCTCTAGCAGATTCCTGTATAGTCCTGTTCTTTCTTTCTATAATCCCATTTTTCCGAGGAGTAATGGGAGATGAGAATTCATGACTAATTCCTTCAGAGGAGGAAAATTCATCAAACTTGGCATTCTCAAATTCCTTCACATGATCAATTCGGATTCTAATAACATTACTTTCCTTCTCTCTTTGAAGTTTTTTACAAAGACCTCTGAAAACTTCAAAAGCTTCTGAGTTTTCTATGATGAAATTTATCCAAGTGTATCTTGAATAGTAATTCACTAGAACATAAGCATATTTCTTTCCACTAAGACTTTCTACCTGCATAGGTCCCATCAAATCCATGTGAAGAAGTTCTAAGACTCTTGATATGGTAAGATGTTGACTCTTCTGATGTGACATATTAGTCTACTTTCCTACTTGGCATTCTCCACAAATTTTCCTTCTTCAATCTTGAGCTTAGGAATCCCTCTGACAACTTCCATGGATATGATTCTCTTCATGCCTTTCAGATGCAAGTGTCTAAGTTTCTGATGCCATAGTTTAACTTCATCTTCTTTGACAAGCAAGCAAGAGGAGACATGTCTTGATTCTTGATATGCCCATAGATAACAATTGTCCTTAGATATGAATCCCTTCATGATTAATTCTCCTTTTCCATCTATAACAAGACATTCATATTTGGAGAAATTGACTTTCAGTCCTTGGTCACATAGTTGACTTATGCTAATTAGATTGGCAGTCAGCCCTTTTACAAGTAGCACATTGTCAAGTCTAGGCACTCCTAAGCAGTCAAGTTGTCCAATTCCCTTGATTTCACCTTTGGCTCCATCACCAAAAGTAACAAAACTAGTAGCATGGGTCTCATATTCACCAACAGATTAGTGACTCCTGTCATATGTCTTGAACATCCACTATCAAAATACCAGCCATTTTTTGCTGAAACTCTGATAGAGGTATGAGCTATCAAGTTGTTGGTACCAATCTTAGGAATCCATTGCTTTTTGACCTTAGGTATGCTCTGAATTAGAACACGTTGAGGGACATGCTTAGGATATCCATATAGTTTGAAACAATAGGGCTTCAAGTGACCAAACTTTCCACAATAATGACACCTCCATTCATGGGAATTTCCTCTTATGTAGGTGATCTTACCTGATCAGGAGGGCCTTCCAAGGTCTTGGTGAATGGGCCAGAGAATGAAATGAGGAGGGGGGTGTACCTGCAAGGTGCTCCAATGCTCAAGTCAGAAGAGGTATAGAATAAGGTTATCAGAGTGTCAGTAAGAATACCTGTCCCTTTGCCATGAAAGGGGTATTTATATTGAGCCCCCAGCGCTGGGCCAAGGCTCCTAATGGGCTGGATTAGCTAGGCCCAAGGAGGAGCTGCCAGGGGACGCGTAAGAAGCGTTAAGACCTAGACCAAGATTTGCCCCCTGGTCCAACTGCCCCTATCCCTAAGGAGACAATATAGGGGAGTTGGGTGACGTGGTAAGTGAGGTGCTGTTATGGTTCTGCCCGACACAAGCTAGATGCCCGTGACGTGGTCGATGATGTGTGGACGGAGACCATGGGACGGGCAACTCGCTCTTTGCCCGACACGTAGTTAGAGACCCGAGGAAACATCTCTCGGGTGAATGGTCCTACGTCCGACGTGTCCTCGTGCTTGGTCGTTTGGACATGGGCCTGACGAGCACTGGGCCATGCCGTGCATAATGCCTTGGCCCAGTCCAGAACAGGAGCCCCCCAAGTCGAGTCTCTGAGCCAGAGCGATGACTTATGTTTCAACTTGTGGTTCCCCGAGCTGACGGGGAAGTATGATCGTTCGACAGATGGGGTTGTAACAGACTTGTTCGTGACTGATCCTTTCGCCGGAAATGTCGGGGATGGAGGTGATCGGTTGGTCTGCACCTCTTTTGTGGCAGACGAGGGTGTGACGTGGGGATGTGGCGTCTAGGTGAGTCGGGGAGACGGATAGGTGCCCGGGTCGTTTCAGTTTCTTATTTTGGAGAGACGTGTCTCAGACTTAATGGTGTCGCTTCGTTTAGTGTGCAAAGGCGGCGTAGGCAGGATAGGTAATGATGGCCTAGCGCGTTGGTCCACGCGCCAGGCAATATAAAAAGGGGTTGAGTAACTTCATTTCTACTTTTTTCGTTCACACGTTCACCGGAGTTCTCCACATCCTCTATTGTTTGCTCGCTCATCCGTCTGAACCGCCGTCTCCGCCCGTCCTCCTATCTGAACCACCGTCTGCTGTTCGTGCGCCACCGTACCCTTTTCAACTTAACTATGTCAGGTATGATTTTCCTTGTGATCCACTGTTTTTCCTTGTTGTTTTCCGTCAAATGTATGTTATCTTTGTGGAAATGTGGTTAGGTTTGACTTAGGAATAGTGTAGTGGACCGTAGATGTACAGTAGATGGTAGAAAATAGGGTTAGGATCATACTGTACCGGGCATAAATTTCATGTGCCGGGCAATATTTGCATAGGCTATATGAAATTTCTGCCCGGCCTCCATAGAGTGCGCGTGTCACTGAGTTGAGTAGTTAGTGTCCGTCGCCGCTACGCCCTTTCACTTGACCTGCGGTGGAAGGGTGGATTTGATATGACGTCGAATTCACTCTTTCTGTCTGCGTTTCAGGTGCTACCGGGCGTTTACGACCGAGGAGGGAAGATTCCGGGTCCTCGACCGAAGATGCGACAATCGCTCGTCTCCCTGTCGGGGATGGGAGCGTCCGAGATGGTACCGAACACGCCTCATCTTCCGGGCAGGCTGACTTCTCCTGGGTTGCGGACGAGCCTTTGGAGGAGGAATCAGACTTTTGCGATGAGGCCATCACTGCTTACGCTATGGTCGAGACCATAGGTCGGGAGGATCCACCAAACTGGTACTGCTGCGCCCCCAAGGAAGAAGATCGCATTTGCCATCATTTCCCGGGGAAGCAGTTCACCATGTATGAATTTGCTTTCCGTGAAGTGGGGATTAGACTGCCCTTCAACTCCTTCCAGATGTCGGTCTTCAAGTGGCTTCGGCTGGCGCCGTCCCAACTGCATCCTAATGCTCTCGCATTTATGCGGGCATTTGAGTTAGTCTGCCAGTTCCTCGGCATTGGTTGCACCCGGGCTCTCTTCTTCCACGTCTTCCATCTCCAGCGGTCTGGCTCCCGTGGGCGTCATAGTTGGGTCTCTTTCAAGCAGCCCGTGCGCCTGTTCAAGGCGTACGAGGATTCTGTTCGTCACTTCAAAAACCGATGGTATGTGGTGATGCCGATCACCCGTGCTGCCCTTCACTCTCTATACTACTATCAACGGAAGCCAAACGGGGAGGAGACGCTGATGTCGAAGATACCGCTGAGGTGGCAGCGTGATCATTTCGATCTCTCCACGGCCCATTACCGGATCAAATATGCGATGCTCGACCAAGAGGATAGGCTCGCGTATAAGAAGTTGGTTGATTACGTGCAGAGCTTCAGCTTGGGGTTCTGGGCGAATCGACAGGGCGTGCCCTATCTGGATGAGGCCGGGGAACTAATCACCGAGACGCGCTATATTAATACGAAGGCTCTGCTCGAGTGTGATACCGAGGAGGAAGCTCTAGCGTTATTGAGTAGGTAGATTTTGTTTAGCTTTTTGTTTCGGTTAATGTCTTCGCTCGCTAATGTTTGTGTGTAATATTTTGCAGGTGCCATGCCCAGTGCCCGTGATCGGGTGTTGAAGTTAGCGAATCAGGTCGGTGCGGCTGACCGGGTGCCCAAGAAGAAGAAGAAGACTGTGGTCCGTGTCTTGGAGACCGCTGGTGATGCTGGGGCCGGTCCTTCGAATGTGGCGAGCGTGACTCCTTCCTCTCCTCCTTGGGCGATAGATATACCTGACAGCCCGCCGCTATCTGCCTCTCCCCTCCACAAACGGAAGCGTCCGTTGGGGACTCTTTCGAGGTCGTCGCTGGGAAGCCCGAATGGACCGGGAAGCTATCTGCTACCTCCTTGCTATGTGGAACGGTCGTTTTTCAAGGCCGAGGAGGCGATTGCGGTGCCGGCGCCCGAGGCCAAGGCTATTCTGGATCAAGATGCTGGTGCTCGGCGCAAAGATCTGGCTAGGGACATTGCCGCTGTCATCCGGGTGATGGAGACGGCCATGGTCTTGACCGACACTTCGGTCTCCACTGCTTCGCTGGAGGATGCTCTTTTGCAGGTCCGATCGGAGAAGGACAAACTGTCCAAAGACCTGTCGGACTACAAAGAGGAGCATCAGCTGCAGGAAGGGCTGAGCCAGAAGCTGGATGAGGTGGAGAAGGAGCGAGACCAGTTGAAGGCTGCTAAGGCGAGCTTGGAAGAGCAGGTGGCCGATCATCAAAAGTTGACCGAGGACAATGCTGGCCTGAGGGCTCAGATTGAATCTCTCGAAGAAAAGGTCCGTTCTCTGGCCGACGAGACCGAGGAGGAGCGTGCCCTTGGTTCGCGCGGTGAGCTGCTGGGGCATATCCGCACTCTCAATCAAGAGCTGGTGGCCGTTTTCAAAGAGGGTTTCGATAATGCTGTCGAACAACTTGGGCTTCTGAATCCCGAGTTGGTGACGGCGGGGTCGGCCCATAACTACTGTGTCAGGGATGGTGAGATCGTCTGTCCGTTCGAAGCGGAGGAAGAGCTGGGTGGTGAGGAAGAGGAGGAGGAAGAAGAAGTGCTCCGAGCGGAGTCTTAATTATGTAATTTTAATTTGTAGTTTTGTTATGGCCTGCGTGCCCGTTATGTACTTTGGCCTTCGGGCATTTGTAATCTGGCCTTCGGGCGTACTTGGCTTCGGCCGTTGTTATTATTTTTAATATATGAATGTTTTTGTTGTCATTCATTGTGTTCGTTTATGTTTGATATTTGCTTTTATGAATTCGTACTCTGCTCGACCTCGTTAATCTCCTCAGTTTAGGGAACCGATGAAGTGTCAGGCTTTGTGCCCGTTGGGATCGAAGCCCGGGTCCGTTGTTCGAACCCTGGTCTCGAGGCTTGGGCTTTCCCATCGCGAGCTGGGTGCCCTGCCTGTCCTGGTACTTCGACGTTGAGTCTTGGTCAAGATCCCACGCGTCGGGGAGGGTTGTGTTCGCTATGAGACCCCGGCTCGTTCCCGGGTCTCGTGGTTCCTCTCTGGGGTTTTGGAGACGAAGAGCGTGGTCGTACCACCCACGTTTCCCCGTGATACATTTAGCTGTAATATTGTCTAAGTTTTTCTGCGTTCCATGGTCGAGCGAGTTGTTCTCCTTGTAGGTTTTCTAGGTAATAGGCCCCGTTGCTCGTCTTGTCGCGGACGCGGTAGGGGCCTTCCCAGTTGGCCGCCAGCTTGCCCTCTCTTGGGTTTTTCTGGTTTCTTCTGAGGACCAGGGTGCCGACCTGGAACTCTCTTCTTATGACTTTCGCGTCGTGGCATAGTGCTATTTTTTGTTTGAGGGTCGTTTCCCTGAGGGCTGCTTCGGAACGTATCTCCTCGACCAGGTCGAGCTCGGCTCTGAGGGTTTCATCGTTCATTTCCTCGTCTAGGGGTTCCTCTATCCTCCTCGTCGGTGTCCGTATTTCCACCGGGATGACTGCTTCGGTGCCGTAAGTCAGTCGGAATGGGGTTTCCCCGGTGGTAGAATGCGGTGTCGTGCGGTAAGCCCATAGGACGCTGTGTAGCTCCTCGACCCATGCCCTTTTCGCCTCGCCGAGTCTGCGTTTGAGGCCACGTAAGATTACCCTGTTGGCCGCCTCTGCTTGCCCGTTCGTCTGCGGATGTTCGACAGATGTGAAATGCTGTGTGGTGCCCAGGCCAGCGACGAAGTCCTGGAATCCTCCGTCCGTGAACTGTGTCCCATTGTCTGTGACAAGTGCCTGGGGTATACCGAATCGAGCGAGGATGTTGCGTTTGAAGAACCGGAGAATGTTCTGCGCGGTTATTTTAGCCAGTGCCTCTGCCTCGATCCATTTGGTAAAGCAGTCCACCCCGACGATGAGGTATTTATTCTGATTCGATCCGGTTACGAAGGGTCCGAGGATGTCCATGCCCCACCACGCGAAGGGCCATGGGGAAGACAGTGATTTGAAGTCGTTTGGGGGTGCGAGGTGCATGTCGGCGTGTCGTTGGCATTTGTCACATCTTTTGACGTGCTCTTTCGAATCGCTTTGCATGGTCGGCCAGTAGTAGCCTGCTCGAAGGGCCTTTCGTGCGAGCGATCGCCCGCCGAGGTGTTGAGCGTTGATTCCCCGGTGTATCTCTCCAAGTATGTCGGGGACTTTCTCTTCCTCGACGCATTTAAGTAACGGGACGGAGAACCCTCTCCGGTAGAGTTTTCCTTCGAGGAGTACGTACGAGCATGCTCGTCGTTTGACAGTGGTCGCCTCCTTCGGGTCGGCTGGGAGCTCGTCTCTTGTGAGGTAATTGTAAATGGGTGTCATCCAACAGTGAGTATCCCCGATAGCGTTGACCTCGAATGGAGGAGGAAGTTTGTCGATGCTGGGTCGAGGAAGGATTTCCTGAATTACTGATTTATTCCCACCCTTTTTCCTCGTGCTGGCTAGTTTCGAGAGAACGTCTGCCCGTGTGTTGTGCTCGCGGGGTATGTGTTGAACTTCCCACCTTTCAAATTTGTCAAGCTTTTCTTTGACAAGGGACAAGTACTCGAGGAGGTTGTCGTTCTTGGTTTGGTACTCTCCTCGCACTTGTGAGGCCACGAGCTGGGAGTCAGTGGATATCTTTACCTCTTTCGCTCCCAGGTCTTCGGCTAACCGTAGGCCGGCGAGGAAGGCTTCGTATTCGGCTTGGTTGTTCGATGTCGGGAACGCTAGTGCCAATGAGACCTCGATCAGGATCCCTTCTTCATTTTCGAGGATGATCCCGGCCCCGCTGCCTGACGTGCTAGAGGCGCCGTCGACGAAGATCGTCCATTTGTGGGCGCTCTCTGCTGGTGTCGGGCAGTGGGTCATTTCCGCGACGAAGTCGGCCAGCGCCTGGGCTTTCAAGGCTTTCCTACTTTCGTATTGTATGTCGAATTCGGAGAGTTCCAGTGACCACTTGAGCATCCTCCCGGCCATATCCGGACGCCCGAGCAGCTGTTTGATTGGCTGGTCGGTCCTCACCTTTATCGTGTGTGCGAGGAAGTAATATCGTAATCTCCTCGCTGTATTGATGAGGGCCAGGGCGACCTTTTCGATTTGCTGATATAGGAGCTCGGGGCCTTGGAGTGCTTTGCTCGTAAAATAGATGGGCTTTTGT
Organism: Lathyrus aphaca; assembly: GCA_963966055.1. NCBI lineage: Eukaryota > Viridiplantae > Streptophyta > Magnoliopsida > Fabales > Fabaceae > Lathyrus > Lathyrus aphaca. The sequence continues at coordinate 561,132,214 of OZ014520.1, read as the reverse complement.
CCTTCGTCGGTTTCTCTTATTAGGACGGCGCTGACGGCCTCGGTCCCCACGGACAGGTATAAGTATAGGGTTTCTTTTTCTAATGGTCGTGATAAGACCGGGGGTTCGGACAGAACCTTCTTTAGATGCAGTAATGCTTGCTCGCATTCATCGGTCCAGTCGAAGGTAGCCTCTTTGCGAAGGAGTCTGAAGAATGGCAATGCGTGCTGGGCCGACTTGGCGATGAAACGGGAGAGTGAGGCGAGCACTCCATTGAGTGACTGGATCGATTTCTTGGTCCTCGGGGTCGGAAATTCCGAGAATGCCCGGCATTTGTCGGGGTTGGCCTCTATTCCTCTTTCGGTGAGATAGAAACCGAGGAACTTTCCTGCCCGTACGCCGAACGTGCACTTTTCGGGATTGAACCTCATTTTACACTGTCTCGCCTGCTCGAACACCTTTGTTAGGTGTCGAGCATGGGTAACCTCCTCATGTGATTTGACGATCATGTCGTCCATGTATACTTCGAGCATGTCCCCTATTTCATCCTTGAAGACTTTGTTCATCATGCGTTGGTACGTAGCGCCAGCGTTCTTGAGCCCGAACGGCATCACATTGTAATAGTAATTGCCCGTTGGGGTCATGAACGCTGTGTGTTTCTTGTCTGTGGGCGCCATAGGGATCTGGTTATATCCACTATATGCGTCCATGAAGGACAAGAGTTTAAAACCTGCAGAGTTATCAACGAGCATATCTATATTAGGGAGGGGGAAAGCATCTTTCGGGCAAGCCCTATTAAGATCAGTATAATCAACACACATACGCCATTTTCCATTATTTTTCTTAACGAGGACTACATTTGAGAGCCAGGTTGTGTACTGGGCTTCAGAAATAAAATTTGCCTCTAAGAGGTCTTTTACAGCTCGCTCGGCAGCCTCTGCCTTTTCGGGCGACTGCTTGCGCCTACGTTGTGCTATGGGCTTGGCTGCCCTGTCTAACGCTAGCTTGTGACACGCGATCTCGGGGTCCAGCCCGGGCATTTCTGCGGCGTTCCACGCGAAGAGGTCGGAGTTCTCCTTGAGGCATGCCACGAGTTCTTCTCTAGTTTCCTTGGGTAGTCCCTTACCTATCTTGACCGTCCTTTCTGGATCGTCCCCGAGGGGAATGAGCTCGAACTCTCCGTCGGGGATTGGTCGAACCGGGGCGAACTTCCCCTCTTCGGTCTCGTCCAACCCGATGCGATAGTCGAGGTCGATGGCATTAACTCCCCGGGGAGGATCCTCGGTCCTGAGTTTTTTGTTGTTGCAGTTGCTCTTCGTGCTGACCACGGCCTGTCCTTTCACTGCGGCGTCGTAACATCGCCGGGCTGCTTCGATGTCACCGTGGATGGTGACCACACGTCCCAATTTGGTGTAGTATTTCATCTTTAGGTGGACGGTGGATGGGACCGCGGTGAGTTCGGCCAGCGTCGGGCGTCCAAAGATGCAATTGTAAAGGGACGGACAGTCCACGACCAGGAATTGGATTTTGACTTCCCTGGCCGTTTCTTGTTCGCCGAAAGTGACGAGGAGCTCGACATATCCCCACGGTCTGGTTGTTGCTCCGTTGAATCCTTGGAGATCTGATCCGACGTAGGGGGCTAAGTTGGTCTTGTCTAGCTTCAGAGTCTTGAAGAGATGGACGTACATGATATCCACTGAGCTGCCTTGGTCGACCAGGATGCGTCGGACGTCGAACTGGGCCATCTTTGCCCTTATCAGTAGTGGGATGCCTGAATTCGGGGATCCGCCCGGAAGTTCCTCCAGGAAAAAGGATATCGGGTTGGATTTTCCCCGGTACTTTGTCAGTGTCGCTTTCTGCTCGGGGGCAGTCAGTAGGAGTTCGTCGAACTTGCGTTTGACGGAGAGGGCAGCGGCTTCCCCGTTAATTCCCCCTCCCGATATCACCAGTGCGGTTGGGAAGTCTTCCCAGGGGCTGAGTGCAGCGATTCTGCCTTCGGGCAGTGGTTCGGGGAGGAAGAAATCTTCCGGGCGTGACACGCAGAGGGCCACTTGGTAAGGAGAGTTGTCAGGGGGTGTTTCTTCCCGGGGTCTCTTCTTTTCTGGCTCGACATGTCTGGGAGCTTCGTTCTTCTTCGTATACTGCTTTAGGTGCCCCTCTTGGATTAAAATCTCTATTGCATCCTTTAGGTGGACGCAGTCTTCTGTCACGTGCCCGTGACTTCTGTGGAACCGGCAGTACTTGGATTTGTCGGTGTGGGGCTTTGGCGCAGATGGTTTTGGGAACCTGACCCTGCCCTGTTTAAATTCAGAGTTGATACATTCTGCAAGGATACGCTCTCGAGGAGCTGTTAGTAAGGTGTACTCGCTATATCTGCCCGCGGGGCCTCTTCCTTCTCGGAGCTCGCGAGGTCTTTCTTCTCTTCGCTTGTCCCCGTTGCGACGGGGGATGCTCGTGTCCTCGCGTTTGGAGTGCTCGGTATCGCCGGCGTTACGTCCGCTGCGGGCGTTGTGTGCCACCTGTTTTTCCTCGTATCTGATGTAGGCCTGGGCCTTATGCAGGAGTTCGTTCAAGGTACGGGGAGGCTCGATTCCGACGGCTCTGCTAAGCTCACTGCCGGGCAAGAGACCTCTTTCGAGGAGATACTTCTTCATGTGCTCGGTGGTATCCACCTCGACAGCTTCCTGGTTGAATCGCTCGATGTACGAGCGTAGTGTTTCATTCTTCTTCTGTACTATGGCTTCAAGGGTCGCCTCAGTCTTGGGGTGACGACGGGAAGCTGTAAAGTGCTTGGTGAACATGGACCTCATGACTCTCCATGACGTAATGGATTCAGGGGCCAAGCTTTTGTACCAAGCCATGGCCCCTTTCCTGAGGGTTGTTGAGAACAGTCGGCATTTGAGGTGCCCGGTTATATCATTACGGTAGTCGAGCATCGCGTTAACGTTGTCGACGTGGTCGTCTGGATCGGTAGTCCCGTCGTATACAGCCAGATTGGGCGGTTTCTCCATGCCTCTGGGAAGCGGAGCCTCCATTATTGCCCGTGATAAGGGACAGTGCAGGTCCTCCTCGTCGCTCCTTAAGGGGGATAGTTCGTTGTTGTCGGGGCTGTGCCCGTGCCTTGGTGATGCTCCTGCTCGGCCTTCGTCACGACGGGCGCGTGCCCTGCTGACGTGAGGTTCTGGGGAGTGACGTCCTCGCTTCTTTGTTGGTTCTGAACGTTGCTGTGTCCTCCCCTCCGGCTGGAGTCGGGTCTCTTGGCGCTCGGCTTCGAGGGCCATGATTCGTTCGTGTTGTTGATAGAGCATAGAACCGGCCTGATTGAGGGCATTTACCATGGCAATCATTGTGGCGTCTCCTTCGACGGGAACGGGAATGGGGTGAAATGTCTTTGCCCCTGAGTTGTGAGCATGAGGGGCATCCCCGTTGTTTTGTGGCTCTGGAGACGGGGTGGATGGACGACCGTCTCGAGCGTCTGTTTCGCGGGATGGTGGGCCGTCGTCCATAGTGTAGTCGACGAGGGGACGGCTGCGCTCGCTAGGTTGTTCTCCGGCCATGTTGGAAGGACAGAAATAAATGAGCTTTGATCCTCTTTTGATGAAGATGGGGATAGCTAGTTTCCCACAGACGGCGCCACTGATCTTACCTGATCAGGAGGGCCTTCCAAGGTCTTGGTGAATGGGCCAGAGAATGAAATGAGGAGGGGGGTGTACCTGCAAGGTGCTCCAATGCTCAAGTCAGAAGATGTATAGAATAAGGTTATCAGAGTGTCAGTAAGAATACCTGTCCCTTTGCCATGAAAGGGGTATTTATATTGAGCCCCCAGCGCTGGGCCAAGGCTCCTAATGGGCTGGATTAGCTAGGCCCAAGGAGGAGCTGCCAGGGGACGCGTAAGAAGCGTTAAGACCTAGACCAAGATCTGCCCCCTGGTCCAACTGCCCCTATCCCTAAGGAGACAATATAGGGGAGTTGGGTGACGTGGTAAGTGAGGTGCTGTTATGGTTCTGCCCGACACAAGCTAGATGCCCGTGACGTGGTCGATGATGTGTGGACGGAGACCATGGGACGGGCAACTCGCTCTTTGCCCGACACGTAGTTAGAGACCCGAGGAAACATCTCTCGGGTGAATGGTCCTACGTCTGACGTGTCCTCGTGCTTGGTCGTTTGGACATGGGCCTGACGAGCACTGGGCCATGCCGTGCATAATGCCTTGGCCCAGTCCAGAACAGTAGGCAACAAATCTTCTTCTATGATGTTGAGACACCTAATGCAACATCTTTGGTTTGAACTCAGAGGTAGCACGATTTGAGACATATTCTTTTCTTTTGTCAAACCCTTGACCAATCACATCTCCAAATAACTTCCCAATTTGCATAATCTTATCTAAAGTATCTGAAATATTGTTCAGCATTCTGACAGACTTAGTCATTTGATCAAGTTGGGAGTTTAGTAATGTTACCTCATTTTCAAGCTTGGAGATGGTTTCCAAGGGCTCTTCCTTTTCATTCTCCAGTTGTGATATAATTTTCTTCTATTTTTCTCCTTGTTGGTAGACTTTTTCATTTTTGAGACATAGTTCTTTATAGAAAGTAGATAACTCATCATATGTGACTTCATCATCACTGAAATCAGAATAATATCTCCCAGTTAGAGCAGTAGCATTCTTAGCAGATTCTTCTTTAGCTTCACTTTCAGTATCTTCATCAGACCAAGCCACAATAAGACTTTTTTTTTCTGATTCTTGAGATATATAGGACATTTAGATCTGATGTGCCCATAACCTTCACATCCATAACACTGAACTCCTTTTCCTTGAGAAGAGTTCTCTCTAGCCCTTATCTTTCTACCATAATCATTTGACCTATTGATGTCAGATGAGTTGTTCTTGACATTTGGTCTTGACTTTCTATCCATCCTTTACATTACTTTGTTTAACTGTCTCCCAAGAAGAACTAGAGCTTTATATAGACCTTCCTCAGTATTCAAATTACAATCTTCTACTACATTTTCAGTGTTGGAAGAGAAGGCAATATTTTTGTTTTTCTTGTCATATTTGTCACCTATTCCAATCTCAAAAGTTTGAAGAGATCCAATAAGTTCATCTAATCTCATCATGCTAATGTCACAGGCTTCTTCTATGACTGTGACCTTCATGTCAGATCTCTTAGGTAGAGATCTACGAGCTTTTCTCACCAACTTTTCTTCAGATATTGGTTCTCCAAGAGCACTTGAAGCATTAGCTATTTCAAGGATATTCATATGAAAATCATAAATACTTTCATGATCTTTCATCTTTAAATTTTCAAATTTTGTGGTGAGCAGCTGAAGTCTTGACATCTTGACTTTGGAGGTACCTTCATGAGTAGTATTAAGAATATCCCAAGCATTTTAGCAACAATGCAAGTATTGATCAATCTGAAGGTGGTTTTGTAAATTCCATTTGTAAACACCCCAAATTTTCCCTCACCCATTTCACCATGGCTTGTGATCTTTTCATTTGCATAGGTTCAACCATAGCATCTCATATTGCATTTTTGCTTCATTGCATTGGTTCAAAGCCATATGCATCTAGGGTTTGTGATCTGAGCAATCCCTGAGCTATCTGAGCCACTCCAAAGGTCTTCAATCATCTCAAGAGATTCCATGCATGTTCAAGCATCATATTATATCCTCTCAAGATCAAGGAATTCAGAGAATCACAAGAACTGAGGAAGGCATGGGAGCAGAGCCAGGTTTAACTGCACAGATGACCTAGAATTAGGGCTTTGGTTTCAAAGGCCATAACTCCAAATTTTTTGGTCATTCTTGTTTCTATTGGTCTCTATATGTTATGAGGATCATGCATATCAATTTTCATGAAGAAATTCAATGGGGAAGGCATCTGATCAAAGGATGACTTCTTGAGCAAGTCAGTGCAAAATCAGGGCATCTGAGGCCCCCAATGACCCAACCAAAGGGTGTTATTAAACATTTTGAATGTGTATGATCTTTATTTGATCATGGAAGGTGTTAGAAGTTCACAAAATTGGAAAATTTCAAGTCATTTGCAAAGTTGCCTTTTTGGGAAAGTGACTTGTAATGAAAACTTGCCATTTTAGGAATGTTTTTCAACCTTCTCTTTTTGATTCAAAAATGCTCCAAATGAGAAAACTTTGGTCATGAAAGTTGTAGAATGGATCCTCCCATTTTCAAAAAGTACAAGAACTCATTCTAATTCATTTTGGATCAAAAGTTATGGCTTGTCAAAGTTGGGTAAAATCATGAAATTCTCACTTTTGCACCAAAGAGGGAAAGTTGCAAAACCCCATGCCAAGGAAAATGTGACTTCTAATTGACTTCTATGCATTACACAGACATAAACCATAGCCTAAAAGTCAGAATGCACCAAAGAATCTCCAAGTTTCATGACTTATGCTTCAAGAAATCACAAAGGGGCCAAAGTTGTACCAATTTGCAAAAGCTCATGTAACCATGCCTCTACTTGTTACAGCTCACCAAATCTAATCCATAAGCCTTCCTTGATGTTTGATGCACACAGCCATGCCCAAATCCAAGCCTGCCACATGCCCATACCTCAAGTACAAGTCAAGTTGACATTTTGGCAACTTGCCCATACCAATCACCATAGGCCAGCACCCACTCTCTGACCTATAACACTTCTTTATGTGGATCAAAACAAAGCAAAAGCACAACACAACACAGCCTGAGACTCCAAGAACACAGCATACTCAAAAATCCCAAAACTTGCAAAAGCTTTTGAATCTCTTGATTCAGCCATCAAACCTTCAAACTTTTTCCACCATTCAACTCCATAAACCTCACTGATCATTTCCCACCTTCCATTTAGCCCTAAAACCTTCATAATCAAAAACAAGATTTCAACATTTCATGAACTGAGATTCTGCAAACTTCCTCTAGAGGCCATTTAAACTCCAGCTAAGCATCACAAACACTTGGGGGATCATTGGAGAAGTTTTGAAGCAAAGAACTGGCCAGAAAGCACCATTTTTGAAAGCTTCAGTTCAGGTATCATCATGAACATTTTTTTCCAGAAATGCGTTTTTAAGTTCCTAAAAGGTTCTCCATGATTCACTGACGATTCTGATATGTTTAGTTTTGAGAATGACCAAGTATTAAGCATGTATGAGCTCTCTGAAATTTTTTGACCTAGAACTAATTTGCTTCGATTCAGCTTGAATATGTGAAATAAATGTGTTTTAGTGAGTGATTCTTGTTGAGTGATGTATGGGGTTGGATTCTGGGCAGAAAAATTAAGTTTTAGAAGCTTGGGGAGAGAGATAGCAAAATCTCAGGGGAGGTGTGGCCGGAGAAGATGACCGGAGGTCATTTCCGGCCACCTGAAGGTCATTAGTGCATTAATTGTGATTAGGGCTCAGTTTGAATGTGAGCCATAGATCCTGTTGACTTGGTTTAACCCGCGCGCGAATGAGTGGTCCAGATCCATCATTAAAACCCTAATCTTGTAATTAGATTTAATTAATTAGGTTTAATTTAAACCCAGTCAGTTTGAATAATGTCCCTAGGATCTGGCGCGGGTTAACTCCCTCCAAAACCATTTGAATGCCAACCATTAGATCTGTTGACTTCTCATAATTTCATTTTTATTTCATTTATTTTATATTTAACTTCTACGAATTATTAAAAATAGTAAAACATATTTAAAAATTCTGAATTTTTTTGTCAAACATTTCATTAATTTTCAGAACCCAAAAATATTTTTATTTTTATTTTTTGCATTAAAAATTATTTTTAAATAATTTAAATGTTTATTTTTAATTAGTTAATGGAAATTAATTAATTAAAAATGCATTTAAGTATTTAAAAATCACCAAAAAATTCACATTGCATTTAAAAACATTTAGAAGCATTATCCAACTCTCAAAACAAATTTCTTTTTGGTTCTTGAACTATTTTGACCTTTTTCATTGAAATTAAATTCATTTAAAGGGAATATTTTTGTTCAAACTTAGAAAAATTCATTCTGCCTAACCATGAGGAGTTTGATGATGGTTCTTCTTGCATTGCATCCTTCACATCATGAAGTTTCTAGGGTAAAATTGGTTTGAATTCATATTTCATTTTCAAATTGTTTTGTATTTTCCATTGTGAGGTATCCCAAAACCCTAATTGACTTGAGAAATTCATAACTTGCCCTAAGTTAAGAGTTAGATCCCCTCCTTTGGGAAGTGAACTTGTGTAGGGTTAGGGTTCCCTTGGTCCCATTTTCAATTTTTTATCATATCATTTGCTTCTGGTTTTGAATTTTTGCATTGTATGTTGTATGTAAACCCTAATTTGTGCCTTCCTTTGCATCCATCTCTCATTTGCTTGCATTTAAGAACTTGCCATGACATTTTGTGCATCCACATGATTCATAATACATCTTAGGACATATTAGAATCTTGTTTGGTCATTGCATCTTTCATTTGCCATGTTATATGTCCATTCCATTTCATAAACTTTCATGAACTTCCATGGTTCAAAGCATGCTTCATTTGCATCCTCATCCTTGTGTGATCATCCACAACTCTTGACATGTGTTTGCATCATCTCTTAGCATCATTGAAGTCATGTTTATGCTTCTGACTTTGGTTTGCATCATGACATTTCATCTCATTTGCATTACATTTCATTTCTTTTACTAACTTTTCAGGTGGTAAGTTGTTCTGGGAAGTGAATTTGCCTTCACTTCTCACAATATCTCTTCATCTCCCTTATGCATTCATTGTTGCATTTTGTATGTGTGTTAGAGTGATCTTGCTCATTCATGTTCTCTCCTCACTTTCTTTCTTCAAGCACCTTATCTTCTTAAGTGAAGTAAGTTGGCTTGCTTCTTTCTGCTTCTCCTCCTTCCATCTTTCTTCTTCCTTGGTGGCTTTTCCTTGAAGATCTCTTGCAAGCCTCACAAACCATAGGAAAGCCCAAGCATGACAATAATTAGGGTTTTGATTAGTCCCCCATTAGTTTTACCTTTGTGTCATCTTTTGTGTCTTCTCTTCTCATCTCATAATCAAGGACTAAACCTTAAAGGTTTTAAGGCTTTGTGATTAAGCTTATGCCTGCATCCTTCTATTAGGATGGAGTGTATAACTTTAATCCTAAGTGTTAAACCCTTAATGTGTTTAAATCCTTTAATCAATCCATCTAATAATCACTAAGACATCAAGCTTGTAACTTGGGCCTTGCATTTAGGGTTCTAATTCTTCCTTAATTGGTTAAGAAGGACTAACCCTAGTGTTAATGGACAAGTCCCCCTCAAGTTGTCTCACAAACCATAAAATCCACTCCTTAATCTTATAATTGACTAAAATCCACTTAATAAAGGTTTTGTTTTGTCATGAGGTTAATCCCTAATCATGGGTTAAGTTGATGAGCCTTCCTCAGCTTAAATGTTCTCATCTATTATCCTTCTATTAGGATGGTGTAATGAGTCCATTAAATCCTTGATTATGGCTTAAACTCATTACTTAACACTAAACAAAAATCCCGAAAACATCTTAATAATCATAAGTAGGTTAATGATCTTAATCCTACATCACCATGATGATTAAGTGTGAGGTGTTTACTTCATACCTATGGTATTCACATTACCCCTAATCAGAGGGAAGATGTGATGAGTTTACTAACCCTTGGTTTATGCTTAAGCTCATTTTCCTATGACAAACACAAAAAGCAATAAAAAACTGAAAACACAAAAACAAACAATAATCGTCTCCTTCGGGATTCTTTTCTCATCATCCTCACTCACAAACGAGAACTCGCTCCTCCCGTCTAATGCAAGACAGTTTGCACCTGAGCCAGACAGGTCATGCACTTGAGCATAGACAAGTAAGCAGTTCATAAGTCAATTTATCTTTCAGTCTCTTTGGGTCGAACTACGGTGTTCTGACTTCCTCATTGCACGAGAGGATACGTAGGCATAACTTAACGGTTATCGAACAAAAGTCTCTGTATATTCCCCCTCTTTCAGCATTATTCTTTAAGCCTCATAGTCTTGAGCATTTCATTCTTGTTCTTACACTGACACTTCCCTTGTACACTTCACATTTCTTTTACACTGACACTTGCACTCTTTCCAGCTTTGATACACAAATTGCACTGACACTACCCCTTTAAAACACAAATCTTTTAAGCGTGGATATCGAGTATGACGGACAATCTGGGTGCTAATACCTTCCCAGGTTGTAACCAACCCCCTTTCTCAGTTTCTCTGGTTCGCAACCGTCTTATCCATCTTTCCTTAGGTTTATGCAGCATTACCTTTCCTTCGGGATAAAAATGCCTAGCTGGCGACTCTTGTCTTTTGAGCTCACCCATGTGTGTTCTCTCTCCTTTCACCGACCGTTCGCGTCTGTACCCCATTTGACTTAGCCTCATTTTGGTGGGAGCGACACCATTGAATATGGAATTCAAGGATTTAAAATTTCCCAAAGGCTCATCTTCTTCTTTAGACTAGTCCTCTTCTGGCTTCAACTCTGCAGTATCATTCCCATCTTTGTCCTTAACAATAAGATGTTTCCATCTTCTCAGAACAACTTTCCAAGCCTTGTTGTCCAAAGACTTCAAGACGGCAACCATCATTAGCTTCCAATAATCACAATTAGTTCCATCCAGAATGGGTGGTCTATTCATAAACCCCGCCTCCTTGTCCATTATACCAAAAAGTAACTTCCTTGGATCTTACCCAGATGCAGAGCAGGATGCCTGCTCTGATACCAATTTAAATTCTGGTATCAGATACATGATATCGAAGGCGATGTCACGACATAACTATCTGAGTATTAATAAGATAAAAGCAGTATACATAAAAACAATAAAAACACAATGGATTGTTAACCCAGTTCGGTGCAAACACACCTACTCTGGGGGCTACCAAGCCAGGAAGGAAATCCACTATTAGTAGAAGAATTCAAAGCCTAAACAGTCCCAGTTTACAACTTCACAGTTGAACCTACCCAATGCAACTTCTACCTAGAAATCAACATCTAGATATGAGAAATCACCATCTCACTCCCCCTCAATCACACACTGTGATAATCAACCAATTCTTTCAAACAAAAACATAAGATCACTCTTCCAAAACACAACACCTTGATCTTGCTTAAACTATTTGATCAAGAACAAACACTCATGCTTAAAAGCTTATATTGGACATAATTACAACTTAAAAATCAGCTCAATTCAAACATCTAGGTGATGTATGAATGACTCACAAATAAAAAACACGCAATAAAAAACCCTAACACTCAAAAGCACTTTGCTTTACACAATACACAATATTTCGTCCAGAGTAATTGGGTTAAATATCAAATAATATAAAATTCTGAATGGGTCTGGATCTGATCAGAAACTTCTTCAAAGATATCACATGAATTAAGAAAGAAAATATATTCAATAATCTCCAAAAACTAACGCATAACAGCTTCTATTTTTGACAACAACACTCCCTTGATTTTCGCACATCCTGGAGAAAATCAAACGACCAAATACCTGCTAAAAACTATACAAAAATAAAATCAAAACTTTATGTATTTAGAAAGCTCCAGAACTATCAAAACAAATGTTACACCATCTGATCTGACATCACAAAAGCACAACACACCAGAAGATCTTCAAGCATGTCAAGGACATCTTGCAATAAATCAAGACAAATGATAATGTTTTTCTACATATGCAGCCAAACCAAGAACCTTCAGGATATGTCGATGATGCTCGACGTCCGGAGAGGGATCTTGCCGCAACAAGGTTAGAAAAAGTGCTGGTCAAAAATCATCTCCAGAATCAAAAAGTAGCTTTCCTCACTCTGAAGGCGAATCTTCCCTTTTAACAGCTTGTCTATCATCTTCTTGCATTTTAAGTACAATTCATGATGACTCTTCTGTGGTCTTTATGTAATAATGAAAATGCTGGTGCACTTTGCACCCTTTATATTCTTGCTCTTTTATTTATGTTTTCAACCTTCGATCTGCATTTTTATATTTCTTCAAGGTTTTAACATTCCTCTCTTAGCCAAACTTATGACTAGGCATTTCGACGGCTGTCCCAGCGTGTTGTCTCTAAACTATAGAGACTTCGCCTCATTCAACCAAGCCTTACCTTGTGAAACACATTTTGTTCTAATATTAATGTGCTTTGTAACGCCCCGATTTCATAAGTTAAGTTTTTATTTAATTATTTATGAATATGTGGTATTGTGAGGTGTTTTGGGGTGTTTAAATGAATGAAATTATTTTATTTAAATAATTATATTAGAATAATTGAATATTATTTAAATATTATAATTAAAAATAAAATAAGAGAAGTTGGAGTTCTTAGAGGTAATTGTGTCTTTTGAGAAGGTTATGAGAAGGGAATAGAGAGTGTTTTCTCATAACGCGTGTTTTGGTGAAGATTGAGAGAGTGATAAGAAGAACAAGGAGGCTAAGGTTGGGAATTGTTCAAGAAAGAGATCGAAGAGATCAATTGACTAAGGTACGGGGAGTAATTTCCTATTCAATATCTATAATCTATAGGCATGTCGTATGACAAAGGGGATTTTTTAGGGAAACCTTAGGATTAGGAGGATTGTTGGTAGAGTTTGATGAATTATTGTTAGGTATTGTAGTTGGTGAATATATGATGATAATAGGTTGTAGGAATGAAATATGTGTTTCTCTACTGTTAAATGATGGTTTTTGATGAGTTTGGTCGCATCTGAGTTGTGTTGAAAATCGCAGGGTTTTTGCCAAAAATCACCGTCTCGCTTAGTGAGTAGGTGCTCGCTTAGCGAGCGAATGGAATTTTGAGAACTCGTAACCTGAGACCAGCTTGTTTAGCGAGCGTGATGCCCGCTTAGCGAGACATGACATCTTTTGAAAAATGTTTTCTTTTTCCCAAATGACTTGAAATGATTTGTTTTGTTGTATTATGTTGCTATGACGTTGTTGTGAATTCTTGCCATAATATGAATACTAAATAGGTATGAATTTGTGATGAAATGATTCTTAGACGATTATGTTGTATTATGATGACATGTAGCAATGATGATATAAGTAGGCAAAGAATTAGATGAGTGAATGATGAATAAGGAATAATGATGAATGTGTATGCAATAGTTGTTGTGTTATGATGATGTATGATTGTATTGCGTCTTGCATTCCTGGCATAATTATGTTGGGGCTTCTCCATTGGTAGCTTCAATCCCATCGTGTGGATTGGAGTGATATGTTGCTTATGTTGTGTTCCCTTGTGGAGGGATGATGACCCAGTGTCCATCCATGATGATGTTTCGGTACCACATGCATATTATGAGGATTGCATTTGTCTTTTATGTGATGATGTGATTGATTTTGTTTTACATGGGTGAGACTTTATGTAATTGATTTATTGATGCATGTTGTCTTATAATTCCTTCTTTATATTATTTATATTGAATGTGAATATACTCACTATTCCTGCCTTTTGTGATGGTCTATTATGCCATCCTACAGATACTCAAGAATAACTTTGTGTGTGAACGTAGCCTGGAGTATTTCCTTTTGTTGTTTATAGAGTCTAGGGTGATGTCCTGCTCTGTGACGTGTAACATCGGGAATGCTCAGAAGTTTTGTTGTTTTTGTCTGTTTTGAACTGACATGACAATGTTTTGAATTAACAAATGGAATTTTTACACTATGTTGATTAAGAGGTTGAAATGATAACCGCTGCGTATAAATGATGTTTTATTTTAAATATGATGCATGTTGTAACCCGTGTTACGGGACATGACACATAAATGAGTATTACTGATGTTTTCATGAAATGTGATACCCTTTTATGTTGAGAACTCTGATTTCCTAAATAATTTCGTATTATTATGTGTAAACAACCCAAATTTTACCTCACTTTTTCTCACACCATGGCTTGTGATCTTTCATTTTTGCATTAGCATAAGCATATCATATCCAACTGCATAGTTCATTTCATATGCATCTAGGGTTTGTGATATGAGCAATCCAGGAGATGATCTAAGCCATCCCAAAGTCCTCGAAGCTTGTCAAGAGGGTTCATGTGTGTTCCATGATCATAATATGCTCCCCAAAGTTCATAAAAGTCAAGAGATCACAAAGAATGGCAAAGGCATAGAGGCAGACTGAAGATTTCCTGCACAGATGACCTAAAATTAGGGTTTTGGTTTCAGAGGCCTTAATCCATTTTTTTGGTCATTCTTGTTTCTAATGGTCTTAATATGCTATAAGGATCATGTGTGCCAAGTTTGATGAATAAATTCACTATGGAAGCCATCTGATCATTGGGTAACTTCTTGAGCAAGTAAAGTCAAAATCAGGGCATCTGAGGCCTCCATCAAGGGTACCAAAGGGTCATCATCATCATTTTGAGTCTCTATAATCTTTATTTGATCTTATAAGTGTTTGTAAGTTCACAAAGTTGAATAATTTTGAGCCAAATGCAAACTTGCTATTTTTGGAAATGACTTGTAATGGAAACTTTCCATTTTGGGAAAGATATTCAATCTATTCTTTCATGACCAAAAATGCTTCAAATGAAAAATTCTTGGGCATGAAAGTTGTAGATTATGTCCTCCCATTTTCAAAAAGTACAATAACATGTCTTGATTCATCCTAGAACTCAAGATATGGCCTTTCAAAGTTTGCAAAAATTCTATAATTTTCAAGTTCATGCCAAAGAGGGAATTTTTCAATTTCACTTGCCAAGCCTTTTTATGACCTCTAATCAACTTCTATGCACCATAACATGTCAAGGCAACTTCAAAACATCAAAATTGGCCCAATATTGCATGGTTTTGATGGCTTGTTTCTCAAGAAATCTCAAAAGGGCCAAAATGTATAACTTTGCAAAAACCTTGGAAACTCTTCATCCACTTGTGCCAGCTGCATAACTTTGATCCTAGGGCTATCCACAAATCATGCTGAGGCCAAGACACCCCAAAAGCCAACTCTGACTTAGCCCATGCCTATGGTACAAAAACTTTTGACTTTTTGCAAATTGCCCATGCCAATCACACTGAGCCACAATAACTCCTCTGGCCAATCAAGACATCACATAGAGACCTTATGCAACTCATTCCATAACACACATTGGCATGAATGCTCCCACAAGTCAGAATCACCAAAATCTCCAAAAATCTTCATCTCTTCGATTCTCTCAAGACAAGCCACAAACCTCAAAACTCTTTACACCATTCAAACATACACATCCTCAGGATCACAAAGCAACCCTCACAATGACCTAAAAGCCTCTCAAACAAGAACACGATTTCTGCATACTCAGAACTGAAGCTCATAAACCAGCCATCACAAACTTGTTTCAAGCATTCCAGAAGCCTAAGAGGATCCATTGGAGTGATTTTGCACCAAAGAGAGGTCCAGAAAGCTCAGAATCAGAAAGCTCCATCTAAGGTAACCATCAAGAATTTTTTTCCAGAAACTCTATTTTAAGTTCTTAAATGATTCTATGTGTTCCCCTGAGCATGCTGATATGATTGTTTTTTAAAATGGTTGAGAAACCAGGATGTATTGATGTTCTAAAACTTTTGACCTAAAAATTGTTTGCTTCGATTCATATTGTTCTTGAATGATAAATGATTTGTGTGGTTTGATTCATGTTTAGGGATGTTAGAGGTTACATTCTGGAGATTTTGGTGAA
Organism: Lathyrus aphaca; assembly: GCA_963966055.1. Classification (NCBI taxonomy): domain Eukaryota; kingdom Viridiplantae; phylum Streptophyta; class Magnoliopsida; order Fabales; family Fabaceae; genus Lathyrus; species Lathyrus aphaca. The sequence continues at coordinate 561,116,569 of OZ014520.1, read as the reverse complement.
GTTTCATGGTGTTTTGAGGGATTCAGGGGAGGGGACTGGCCGGAATGAATGTACAGGTGTCAGTGCAAAAGGGTGGGAATTGCTCAGGAACTGAGGCTTAGAAAAGAATGTTGAAAGAGGGGGAAGACACAGAGACTTTTGTTTGATAACTGTTAAGTTATGCCTACGTATCCTCTCGTGCAATGAGGAAGTCAGAACACCGTAGTTCGACTCAAAGAGACTGAAGAAATTGACTGTGAACTGCTTGCTTGCCTATGCTCAAGTGTATGACTCGTTTGGCTCGATTGCTAATTGTCTTGCATTAGACGCAAGAAGCAAGTTCTCGTTTATGAATGAGTGTGATGAGAAACGAATCCCGAAGGAACGATTATTGTTTGTTTTTGTGTTTTTAGTTTTGTTATTGTTTTTGGTGTTTTGCATAAGTTAATGAGCTTAAGCCTAAATCAAGGGTTTGTAAACTCATTATATCCTCCTTGATTAGGGATAATGAGCCTACTTAAGTATGAGATAAGCATCTCAACTTAATTACCATGATGACGTAGGATTAAGATCATTAACCTACTTGTGATTATTTAGATGTTTTTGATTTTTTTTTAGTGTTATGTAATGAGTTTAATCTCTAATCACAGATTTGTGAACTCATTACACCATCCTAATAGAAGGATAATAGATGAGAAACACTTAAGCTGAGGAAGATACCTCAACTTAATCCATGGTTAGGGATTAAATTCATTATATAACAAGCCTTTATTAAGTGGATTTTAATTAAGGGATGAGATTAAGAAGTGGATTTTAAGTTTGTAAGACAACTTGAGGGGGACTTGTCCATTAAACACTAGGGTTAGTCCCTTTTAACCATAAGGAAGAGATAGAACCCTAATGTAAGGCCCAATTTAAAAGATAAAGTCTTGGTGATTATTAATGTGTTTTAATTAAGAGGTGTAAACAAATTAAAGGTTTAACACTTAGGATTAAATTTATACACTCCATCCTAAGAGAAGGATGCAAGCATAACCCTAATTCCAAAGTCCTAAAACTTTAAGAGTTTAGTCTCTGATTATTGAGATGAGAAGAGAGACTCAAGGAGACTCAAAGGAAAAAGGCTAAGGGGGACTATAAACAACCCTAAAAGTTATCATGCTTGGGTATCCTATGGTTTGTTAGGCTTAAGAGAAAAGATCTTCAAGGCCACCAATGGAAGAAGCAGATGAAAAGAGAAGGAGAAAGAAGAACAAGTTACTTACTTCCTGAAGAAGATAAGTAACTTGAAAGAAAGAAAGTTAGAAAAATGGAACACAAGTGAACAAGTTCACTTCAAAGACATGTAAATGTGCATATTAATGTTGAGGAAAGGTGGGAAGTGAAGGAAAATCCACCTCCCAAATAACTTACCAAAGGTACCTGAAATGTTAGTATGAATGCATAAGACATAAAGCATAAAGAAATGAAATGAAATGAGATGCAAAGACCAAAGTTAGAAGTGAATGTGTAATGCAAATGACATATGAGATGATGCAAAGTCATACAATATGCATATGAATGTTCATACAAGGATGAGATGCAAAGGAAGCATGCTTGGAAGTTTGAAAACACATGGATATTTATGAAATGTAATGAATGCAAGACATAGAAAATAAATGAAGAAATGATCAAGCAATGTTCAAGCTTGTCCTAAGATGTCTAAGATGTCATATGAATGCTTTAAATGTCATGACAAGTTCACATGATGATGATATGCAAAGATGAATGCAAATGAACATGAGAAATTAGGGTTTTATGAATGTATGAGATGCCAATGACCAAAACAGAAGCATACAACATGATAAAAATTGAAATCAAGCTCAATCAAACCCTAAACCCATACAAGGTCAAACCTAAAAGGAGGAGGTCAGAAGCTAATCCTATTGAAAGTTATGAATTTTCTAAGTTTGTTAGGGTTTTTGGATGATTCTTAAGGGAAAATGCAAATCAAATTGAAAATGCAAGTTAAATTCAAGAGGAAAACAACCTAGAAACTACATGCAATATATGAAACAATGCAAAAAGAATCAAGTTCAAACTCATCATGGTTAGGCAGAAATGAATTTTTCAAATTAGGGTTAGAAAATATGATTTTTAAGAATCCTAATTTAAAGAAAATTGTGAAATTATAATCAAACCTAAAAAGAAATTTGTATGGTGAGTTTGAAAATGTTTCTAAATGTATTGGAATGGTTCATGATTTTTTGGTGATTTTTAGAAACCTAAATGTATTTTTAATTAATTAAAATCATTAATTAATTAAAAATAACATTTAAATATTTTAAAAATACTTTTTTAATGCAAAAAATAGAATAAAAATCATTTTTGGGTTAAGAAAAATATTTGGATCAGAAATGAAAAATATGAGATTTTTTTGATGTTTTTAACTATTTTAAATTAAATATGCAAAAGAAATGAACAAAAATGAATTAAAAATAAAATAAATGGAAAGTTAATGCATCCAAGGGTCCAGATTCAAACAAAAGTGGAGGGAGTTGACTGAGGCGCATTTGGGTGGTTAGGATTTGATCTGGCAGATTTATTAATTAATCCTAATTAATTAACCTAATTAACTGATTAGGGTTTTAACAAGGCATCTGGGCCCTTCATCCACGCGCGAAAATCATATCCTACGGTCCAAATTTAAACTGAGGTCTAAACCCTAATTAGAGCCCTAATGACTCTCAGGTGGCCGGAAAAGACCTCCGGTCATCTTCTCCGGCCAGACTCCTCCCCTGAATCTCTCAAAACACCATAACAATACACCAAAATCTCCAGAAATGATCCTTAAACAAAATTAAACACGAATCAAACCTCAAAAATCATTTATCACTCAAGAACATCATGATTTGAAGTAAAACAGAAAAACGCATACAACTTTCAGAAGCTTAATACATGCTCATTTTTAACTCATTTTCAAAACAAAATACATCACAATGATCAGTGAGACATATAGATTGATATTGTAACTTAAATGGCAAGTTCTGGAAAATTTGTTCTTGAGGATACCTGAGATGAAGCTTTTCAGTTTGGTTCTTTTTGGCCTCCTCTCTTGTGCCATCCAACCCCTTTGAGTCCCCTAGTGCTATTGAGAAGCTTTGCAAGAGTTTAAATGGCTTGGTTTGTGATGTTTGGTTCTAGTATGGCAGAAATCGTGTTTTGGTTTAGGGAGCTTTTAGGCCATGGGAGTGGGTGCTTTGTGATCCTTATGAAGTGTATGATTGAATGGTGTCAAGAGTTTTGAGGTATGTGGCTTGTGTTGAGAGAATCAAAGAGATGAAGTTTTTGCAAGTTTTTGTGAATGCTGACTTGTGTTGTGTTTCAGGCTCCAAGAATATATGAAATGAGGTCCATGAGGCATGTATGTGATGTCTTGATTGGTCAGAAGAGTTGTTGTGGCTCAGCTTGATTGGTATGGGAGTTTTTGCAAAAAAGTCAATCTTTGTGTACTTGGAGGTATGGCACGGGTCAGAGCAGCTCAAAGGGGTGTCTTGGCCTCAGCTTGCATCAAGGATGGACATAGGATCAAATTACATGAGCTGGTACAAGTGGATGAAGAGTTTCCAAGCATTTTGCAACTTTCCCTCTTTGAAAATTTCATGAAAATTTCTTGTGGAAACTTGCAATCCAAGGCACAATTTTGGTTTGAATGCATTGCATTATGTTTGTATGATGCCTAGCAATCAATTAGAGGTCATGAAATGGCTTGAAACTTGAATTTGCAAAAAATCCTCTTTGGCATGAACTTGAAAATTATAGGATTTTTGCCAACTTTCAAAGGCCATATCTTGAGTTCTAGAATGAATCAAGTCATGTTATAATAATTTTTGAAAAGGGAAAGACCTAATCTACAACTTTCATGTCCAAGAATTTTTCATTTGAAGCATTTTTGGTCATGAAAGAGGGGGTTGAAAATCTTTCCCAAAATGGAAAGTTTCCATTACAAGTCATTTCCAAAAATGGCAAGTTTGCATTTGGCTCAAAATTCTTCAACTTTGTGAACTTCCAACCACTTCTAAGATCAAATAAAGATCATAGAGACTCAAAATGATGATAATGACCCTTTGGTACCCTTGTTGGGGCCTCAGATGCCCTGATTTTGACTTTACTTGCTCAAGAAGTTACCCAATGATCAGATGACTTCCACAATGAATTTCTTCATCAAACTTGGTACACATGATCCTTATAACATATTAAGAACATTAGAAACAAGAATGACAAAAATATTTGGAGTTAAGGCCTCTGAAACCAAAACCCTAATTTTGGTCATCTGTGTAGGAAAACCCTAGCTCTGCTTTCATGCCTTTGCCATTCTTTGTGATTTCTTGACTTTCATGAACTTTGGGGAGCATATTATGATCATGGAACACACATGGACCCTCTTGTAAAGCTTCAATACCATTGGGATGGCTCAGATTGATTCTTGGATTGCTCAGATCACAAACCCTAGATGCAGATGAAAATGGAAATATGCAGTGAGACAAACATGCAATATGAGGTGGTATGCTTATGCTAATGCAAAAATGAAAGATCACAAGCCATGGTATGAGAAAAAGTGAGGGAAAATTTGTGTGTTTATAGCTTCCCCTATTCAAGCATGAGTTAGCTGTGCGGTATGTAAGCGCCTTGCTTAACAAACAAACAAGATAACTTGTGGTTGAATACCAAAGACAGACCGAAATTTGCACTCGCTGGGGAGAAGAAGAAAAGGGATATAAATTGTAAAAGGTAGTATAGTATGTTTATCAAATGAAAGCGATGGAGGATGACCATCGAGCAGAGGACGACTGCTGGGGATAAATTGGTAAGCTAAGCAATGACGGGGACGACCGACAAGCTAGGGAAATAAAGAGACCACGACGGGGACGACCATCGGGTAAGGAAATAAAACTCTTTGGGGTTAAAGAAATGAGGAAAGCAATGATGGAGATGACCATCGGTTTAAATAATAAATGAAATATTGATGAGGGACGGTCATCAAAGGTGAAGGACGATCACCTAGCAGGGGACGGCTGCTGAAAATATCACGACATAGGACGAATGTCGGATAGAAAAAGCCAACGATGGGGACGACCATCAGATAAGCATGATGAAGGACGATCATCAAGAGGTGAAGGATGATCACCTAGCAGGGTACGACTACTCTTGGGGAATATCACGACATAGGACGAATGTCGAATAACAAGATCAACGATGGGGACGGCCATCGGATAAATGATGAGGGACGGTTATCAAAAGGTGAAGGACGAACACCTAGCAGGGGACGGCTGCTAAAAATATCACGACATAAGACGAATGCCGGATAGAAGGTTCCAATAATGGATATTCCACTAGGGAAGGGATGAGGGACGGTCATCCAAAGGTGAAGGACGATCACCTGGCAGGGGACGGCTGCCGAAAATATCACGACATAGGACGAATGTCGGATATGATAAAGTTGTTTAGTTGGCGACTTACTGGGGAATGGTAAACACGGACGAGTGCTTACGTTTCAAAAATAAAAGGTATAAGTGTTTGACAGTGTGTATAGATTAAGGATGCGGACGAGCATCCTTAGAACCACGATACGGACTAGTATCGGTAGAAACAAACGTTGACGTGTGTTTAAGGATGGTGATACGGACGAGTATCAATCGGTTAAGCAAGGAACACGGACGAGTGTTTACTCTGCTGATGGGTGATATATACAAGATACGAACGAGTATTAGAGGATCGTGTATAAGTATGAGTGTTGATCTGCTGGTGAAGTATGTGCAAGACATGGACGGGTGTCGAAAGATTGGGCAAGGGACACGGACGTGTACTTGACTTGCTGGGGAAGAATGACACGGACGAGTGTCAAAAAGAATGTGTACAAGTTGTGAACAAATATCTGTATTTGAGAATGCAAAAGGTATTCTGGCGACCTGCGGGGGATACGATGACACAGACGAGTGTCGAAAAGAGCATGTTATGAACAAGTATCTGTACTTGAGAGTGCAAAGGGGATGCCTTGGTTTTTATCTGCAGGGGATATGAGTTTTATATATTGTTGATGAAATGATGGTATTCACAGGTGACTAGCTCGAACCTGGCTCGTGCTCATGCAAATGTTTGATTTTTGCCGTAATGCTCCGTATTAGACGGAATGCTACGCTTATTTTGGTGAATATGATGCAAATGCTATGCTTATGCAAATGAGAAACTTGATACGAGATTTGGATCCTGCGGGGATAAAAGATCTTTGGCTGATCTGTTTGGAGGGAGAACTCGGCTGGGGAAATAGATCATTGATAGATCTGCCCGGATGGAGAAATCATAATGGGGTTGAGGAAGTTTTAGTAACTCCACTGGGGATATGCTTCAGGTATTGCTCTACTGGGGAGGCAATTCTGTGGGGAATCAGTTCCACCAACTCTGCTGAGGGTGAGAGAAATCTGGCATCTCTGGTGGGGAATAGAAGGTTCTTTGACCACTTCGCTGTGGAAGAGTTGTCAGGCACTGCTCGGGAGATCTCGCCCGGGGAGGAGATAACTTCTGGGAAGTAGTGTGCTGGAGATGTAATGCTTGATATGGCCCATGTTGCGAAAGATTGTCTGTCTTGAGTACCTACAACCTGTTAAGACAAAGGAAAACGCACAAGTGTCCCGAGGTATCCTTAGCCGAATTCCGTCATAGGAATTAGATTTGCTTAAGAATTCATATTTCCTGCAAGCATTTTGTTTAAAAAGTAGCCTATAAGTTTTCATGAAAATGTTGGATTATGAACATTGGACATTTTGCAAACGAAACAAAAATGTACAAAGCAAAGTGTGACTGAAAACTCTGATTTTATTAATGTGTGTGCCCTGAATAGGCGAGTACAGTCAAAGAAGCGAATCCCCTGGAAGGAGGAGATTGCTGTAAATTGAGAAAAAGTGTTGGCAATGTTGAAGATGACGCTCTAGTGAGCTTCCTTTTCTATGACCTGTATGACCTTGACGTTCTTCTTATCTTGCTTTCTGAAGAAGGTTGATTCTGATCGGTGTTCCATCCTTTCAAAGCTTGCCATGTTGTGAGTGATACAGACGAACTCAGAATACAGTTGTTCGCTTATTCCCTGATTTTGTGTGGATCGCCCTTTCGGTTTTTCAATCCACCGGGATATCCATTTTTGCCTGAGCTGTCTGATGTGGCTTTTCAACTCAGCGGGTGTACATTTTTTTTCAATTTTTCCCTTATTTTTGCCCGAGTCTTTTATTCTGTTTTTGACTCGCCGGGATGCCCTATTTTTTCCTGGACTTACATTCTGGTTTTATGTCCAGCGGGTCATTTTATGCGAAGTATTTTTTAACTACATCTGAATTCACAGGAGACAGGAAGTTTTCACCATCCATGGTTGCGAGCATCAGTGCTCCACCTGAGAAGACTTTGGTTATTACGTAGGGACCTTCATAGTTTGGTGTCCACTTGCCCCTGTGGTCTGTATGTGGAGGAAGGATTCTCTTCAAAACAAGCTCTCCCACTTGGTATTCCCGAGGTATGACTTTCTGATCGAAGGCTTTCTTCATTCTCTTCTGATATAACTATCCATGACAGATGGCACCTAATCTTTTCTCTTCAATCAGATTCAGTTGATTGTACCATGATCGGACCCATTCTGCTTCATCCAGTTTCACATCCATCATTACCCGTAAGGAGGGTAGCTCAACTTCAACAGGTAGGACAACTTCCATACCATACACAAGCTGATAAGGCGTTGCCCCAATAGATGTTCTTATTGAGGTTCGGTACCCATGCAAAGCAAATGGTAGCATCCCATGCCAGTCTTTGTAGGTAACTACCATCTTCTGCACAATCTTCTTGATGTTCTTGTTAGCGGCCTCAACAACGTCATTCATCTTTGGCCTGTAAGGAGAAGAGTTGTGATGTTGAATTTTGAAGTCCCGAAAAATTTCTGCCATCATTTTGTTGTTTAAATTGGAACCATTATCAGTAATGATTCGCTCGAGAACTTCATATCGATAGATGATGTCTCTTTTTAGAAATCTGGCTACCATTTGTATGGTAACATTCACATACGAAGCTGCTTCAACCCATTTGGTGAAGTAATCAATGGCTACCAGGATGAATTGGTGACCATTTGAAGCAGTCGGTTCAATCTTTCCAATCATGTCAATGCCCCACATGGCAAAGGGCCAGGGTGAAGACATCACGTTCAAAGGATTTGGAGGCACATGCACTTTATCTGCGTAGATCTGGCACTTGTGGCATTTTCTGGCATAGGCACAACAATCTGCATCCATTGTGATCCAGTAGTAACCTGATCTTAATAACCTTTTTTCCATTGCATGTACTCCAGCATGGGTGCCGAAAGAACCTTCATGTACTTCGTGCATCAGTAAGTCCGCTTCCTTCTTATCAACACATCTGAGCAGGACCATGTCGAAGTTTCGCTTGTATAATGAACCATCAGCATTGAGGAAGAAACTGCCGGCCAGTCTTCTCAGTGTCTTCTTATCATTAGATGATGCCCCGGGTGGGTATGTCTGATTCTCTAAGAAGCATTTGATGTCGTGGAACCAAGGCTTGTTGTCATTAGCACTGTCCACAGAGAATACATATGTCGGTCGGTCCAGTATGGATACCAAAATCCGAGGCACATAATTAGCATCTTGAACTTTGATCATGGAGGAAATGGTAGCTAAAGCGTCAGCAAACTGATTCTTGTCTCGAGGGATGTATTCAAGTTTGACTGTTGTGAAGAAAGTCAATAATCTCCTTGTATAGCCACGGTATGGAATCAGATGCTCCTGATGAGTGTACCATTTGTCGTTGGTCTGGTTGATTACCAAAGCCGAATCTCCGAATACATTCAGGGTTTTGATCCTGAGGTCAATGGAGTCCTCAAGACCCATGATATAGGCTTCGTATTCTGCTTCGTTGTTAGTGCAGGCAAAGGTGAGTTTTTCCGAGAAAGGCATGTGAACTCCTTTAGGTGTAATAAGCATTGCACCAACTCCATGACCTTTCATATTGACAGCCCCGTCAAACATCATAGTCCATGCCTCTTCTGGATCAGACCCTTTAGTGTGAATAGGCTCTTCACAATCTTTTTCTTTTAAGTACATGATGTCTTCATCAGGGAAGTCAAATCTCATAGGCTGGTAGTCATCAATGGGTTGCTCAGCCAGATAATCAGACAATACACTGCCCTTGATGGCTTTTTGAGAGGTGTACTGAATGTCATACTCTGTTAGAATCATTTGCCATCTTGCAACCCTTCTGGTAAGTGCCGGCTTATTGAATATGTACTTGACGGGGTCCATTTTTGAGATCAATAAGGTAGTGTGAGTCAACATATACTGTCTTAGTCGGCGAGCAGCCCACGCTAAAGCACAACAAGTTTTCTCGAGCAGTGAATAACGTTGTTCACGGTAGGTAAACTTTTTGCTTAGGTAGTATATTGCATACTCTTTTCGACCAGACTTATCATGCTGGACCAACACACACCCCATTGATCCTTCTAATACTGTCAGGTACATTATCAGAGGCCTTCCTTCAATTGGAGGCATGAGAATTAGAGGTTCTTGCAGGTACTCCTTGATCTTGTCAAAAGCCTTCTGACAATCATCATTCCACCTTACTGTTTGTTCTTTCCTTAATAGCTTGAACAAAGGTTCACAGGTTGTAGTGAGGTGAGATATGAACCTTGAGATGTAGTTCAATCTACCTAGGAACCCTCGAACTTCTTTCTCAGTCCTAGGTGCAGGCATTTCCTGAATAGCTTTGACTTTGTCGGGATCAACCTCAATTCCCTTTTCACTTACAATAAATCCCAGCAGCTTACCGGAACGTACCCTAAATGTTCATTTGTTGGGGTTCAATTTCAGGTGATACTTCCTCAGATGCTTAAACAACTTCAATAGATTCACCAGATGATCTTCTTCAGTAAGGTACTTGGCAATCATATCATCCACATAGCATTCGATTTCTTTATGGATCATATCATGGAATAATGTTACCATAGCCCGTTGATAAGTTGCACCGGCGTTCTTCATTCCAAACGGCATTACCTTGTAAAAAAAAGTGCCCCAAGGTGTGATGAAAGTTGTTTTCTCCATGTCTTCGGGTGACATCTTAATCTGATTGTATCTAGAAAATTCGTCCATGAAAGAAAATACCGAGAACTGAGCTGTGTTATCCACCAATACATCAATGTGAGGTAATGGGAAATCATCCTTCGGGCTAGCTCTGTTCAGGTCCCGGTAATCCACACACATACGCACCTTGCCATCCTTCTTAGGCACGGGTACAATGTTAGCAACCTACGGCAGGTAACTAGTTACAGCAAGGAAACCGCCATCCCACTGCTTTTGTACTTCTTCCTTAATCTTCATGGCTATGTCGGGGCGAGTGCGGCGCAACTTCTGTTTAACTGGAGGGCAATCTTCTTTCTGTGATAGTCTATGCATGACAATATCCGTATCTAGACCTGGCATATCTTGATAGGACCAAGCAAAGATGTCGACATATTCCTGAAGCATACCGATGAGTTGTTCCTTTATTGGAGCTTGCAGACTGGTCCCAATCTTCACTTTTTCATATCTTCCTCGGTACCAAGATTAACAGTTTCAATTTCCTCCTGATGAGGAGTAATCACTTTCTCTTCTTGCCTCAACAACCTGGCCAACTCTTAAGGAAACTCATAGTCTTCATCAACCCCTTCATCTGCTTGATTAATTGGATTGTCAAAGTCATACAAGGTCATAGCAGTGCTGTTGTCGGTGCAATCTGGAGGATTATCTCTGCAAGGGTTGATATTTGTTCTTTTTAGTGATTAATTTTAATCTTGTTTAGAAAAAGTGTAAATGAAGTTATTATTTTGAAAACATTGCCATTTATTGTTTTGTGCAAAAAAATAACAAAAATGAAAAGATAGTGAGCGAAGAAGAAAATTGTTTGCAAAAGATGTCCATTGTTCATTGATATTCCATTTGCACAAAATACAAATATGGCCCTATTACAAAATGAGTCCTGACACCTTGGGCAAGATGCAGGACTTGATGTATGCTTAAGCAGGAAATAATAATTACTCTGCAGGAGTAACTCTTATAATTTCCTGGGAAGACCAGTTAAGGACTTGTTGGGTCGGGATCCTTGGACGAATCCAGCTCTCCAGGTAGAGGTTGCTTTCAGCCTCGTCTTCCACGTTATTGACAGCATCTGGGGTCAGCATTCCCCCACTTATGAACTTGGGCTCCTTAGCAGCCTCTACTTGATCTTGTCGGAATGGTTTGTAACCCAAACCGAATCTTTCCTCCTTCTTCTCCACGGGTAGAAACTTGCCCCAGCCTTGGGCGTTCCCATCTTCAACAAACTTCCGAGCTTGTTGGTAGGAGACAATTGAAGTACCCATCCTATCTTCTTGGGATGCAGCAAATACTTCAGTTGTCGCCTCGTTGACATTCAGTGCTTCGAAACCTTGGCTCATGGTCTCGTGGATTTCACCATCCATCTCAATATATTTGTCGGTAACCAGATGGCTAACAAAAATATCCTCTTCACCGCAAATTGTGATAATTTGCCCTTCCCACTCGTATTTTAATTTCTGGTGAAGGGTCGACGTAACTGCACCAGCGGCGTGAATCCATGGTCAACCCAACAAACAGCTGTAGGCCGGCTGAATGTCCATCACGTAGAAAGTAGTTTGAAAGACCTGCGGGCCAATTATCACAGGAATCTCCACTTCTCCAAGAACATACCTCTTGGAACCATCAAAAGCTCTGACCACCAGATTTCTTGGTCGGAGAGCTATACCATAATATTCGAGCTTAACAAGGGCTTTCTTTGGCAAGACATTGAGTGAAGACCCAGTGTCAACTAGAACATGTGAAAGCACAACTCCTTTACACTCTAGAGTGATGTGAAAAGCTTTATTATGATGACGACCTTCCGTAGTCAAATCAGTGTTGGTGAAGCCTAGTCCATGACTAGTATTAACATTAGAAACCACTGTCTCTAGTTGATTTACTGTAATCTCCTCAGGCACGTAGGTTGCGTGCAGGACTTTAAGTAATGCATCCCGATGAACTTCGGAACACAATAGCAAGGATAAAATGGAGATCTTGGAAGGAGTTTGGTGGAGCTGATCCAAAACCTTATAATCGCTTCTCTTGATTATCCTCATAAATTCATCTACATCCTGATCAAAGGATGCTTTCTGAGCTTCTTTCAAAACTGGTTCTTTAGGCACCACATTTTTGCCTTTAGTTCTGGTAGCAGCCTCTGCCTCCGTGTTAACTCTTGGAATTTGTGACGCGAAAAGACATCCTGTTAGAGTGAAGCCTCCGCCTCCCCCGACATTATCGACCTGTGGTGTATGAGTTGAAGAATCAAGAACGACTCTTTCCCCGTTACAGTAGAAGTCTGAACTATAGTGCCATGGTACAACGTTATCTTTTTCATATGGAATGGGTCCAGATACCATGATGGTGACTGGACTGACTGCAGCGGAAGTAGGAACTGTTATTGTTTGTGGATCGTAATATATGGTAACAGGACTTCTGACTGATGGTGGTGATGAAAGACTGAAGCTAGATTGTTGTTGAGATTGTTGCTGAAAATTGTTGGAATCGGGGACCATTGTCGGGTCATAATATATGGTGACTATGGAGATGTCATTATTAATGGTTGTTGTAGTTGTAGAAGCGGATGCGGTTGAACTAATATTTATTGAAGTGATAGAAGAGATGATTGTTGAATTTGTAGATGAGTCTGTCGGAAAAATTGTTTTTGAAGTTGCAAGAGGGGTGTTTGTTGTTGCTGTAGGAGGAATTGCTGATGTTGTAGATGTTGTTGATGTTATCTGCAAGATGCCTTCTCTGATAAGGCCATTGATGCCACTCCTTAAACTTGCACAACCATTGGTGGAAACTTTGCAAGATTCACAACAGACCTCACAACCTAGGAACACCTGGCACCTTAAAAGCTGAGCTTTAACCTCGGCCAGAGGTGTTTGAATACTTGCAGTATCTTCAATTAGGTTCTTTGGTTGATCCTCCTCAATTGCATTTATCCTGGGCCCACCGTGGCTTGGCATAGGATTCTTTGTTACGTTAGGAGGAGGTGAAAAATTTAAATCCTTTGAATCAACTAGATCCTGGATCTTCATGTGCAAAGCTCTGCACTTTTCTGTGGTATGGCTAGGTGCATTAGAATGGAAGGCACATCTGGCGTTGACGTCGTAATTCCTTGGAAGGTTCTGAGGATATGGTGGAGCCAGAGTCCTTAATTCAACAAGATTAAGCTTCAAAAGTTGAGGTAGAAAAGTGGCATAGGGCATCGGTATAGGATTGATTACCTTGTTGACTTGAGATGGCCTTTGCTGGAAAGGACGTTGTTGTTGGTTGTTATTGTTGTTATAGGACCTTTGTTGAGGAAAATGTTTTTGCTGAGGGAAATGTTGTGGTTGTGGAGTGTATTGTTGTTGAGGTGATGGAGTGGGAATTGTGACAACGGCAATTGATCTTGGCACATACTGGGGCCTACCTCTGCCCATGTGTATTGAATTGGTTTCACCCGACCTGCGAGGCCCTGAAAAAGGTTTCCTTGTGCTGCTGGAGCTGGCGCCATTATCAGAAATTTTGCCCATCTTTAACAAACTCTCAATCCTTTCTCCAGCTATGACCACATCTGCAAAGCTAGTGGAAGAGAAAGCAGCCAACCTATCAATGTATGTCCCCTGTAGGGTATTCATGAACATATCTGCCATCTCTCTTTCCGAAATTGGAGGTTGAAAGGTAGCAACTAATTGCCTCCATCTCTGAGCATACTCTCTGAAGCTTTCTCTTGAGGATTGTTGCATACCCATTAGAAGAGTTCTATTAGGAGCCATGTCTAAATTTTATTGATATTGGTGTATGAAAGCCTCGGCCAAATCCTTCCAATTTTTTATTGTTGCCCTGGTTAAATGAGAGTACCACTCACGGGATGCCCCGGTCAAGCAATCCTCAAAGTAAAACATCCATAGCTTTTCATCCATAGTGTAAGCCTTCAACCTCCCCAGAAAGGATTGAAGATGGGTACGAGGACAGGATGTTCCATTATATCTTTCGAAGCAGGGAGGTTTGAATTTGTGAGGAATTATTACTCCCTCCACCAACCCCATATCCATAACATCAAACCCTAAGGAGTTTTGGGACTCCAGAGATCTCAACTTTTATGCTATCTCGTCCAGACGATGATCATAGACTTCATCTCCCGCACCAATTGCAGTGAACTGTTCCTCTTGAGGGTCCTCTTGCAAGGCCCGTCCTCCAGTATTACCTTGGGTATTCCTGATAGCATTAATTTAAGGGTTAAGATGAGGTCCAAACTCCGGGGGGTCAGTACGTGGCTATCCATGATCATTGTTTCTAGTACCCCCTGTGCCTGGGTGATTTTCTTCAGGAGTTTTCCGCTCGACCAACTCTCTTAATCTTTCTAGGATTTGGGCCAACCCAGTCATTACTGCCATGAACTGGCTCATCTAAGCCCTCATTTCAGTTCTTTCATTAGCCATATGGTTTCTTACGTCAGTCAGGTCTTGTTGAACTTGGTCCATCTGTAAGCTCGGAAGGTTGTTTCTTGTAGGATACCGGTGAAATCTGTTGATGGGGAACACTCTCCTACGAGCAATGTTTCCTGAAACCACAACAAAGTGAGAAAACAACAACCAAAACCTACAAAACAAAGAATGAGGTTAGTATGCAATGCAGTATGTCTATTTGTCTTCCAAGGGTATCCGGTTTGGTTCTTTGGTTTTGACCTTCCAGACCTCGAGGAATGATGATGTTGGAGAGAAATGAAGCCCGAGAGATATCACACAAACCATATATTACAAATGCAAAGATACATAGTTTATGATTACAACAAGTTCCCATGATGGGTCAAAATACAACAAAATCAACAAAAGTACAAACAAAATGAAGTATAAATACAAAGAAATCAAACATCCAGCCCAAAGTCATCCTCTTTGACTTCCTTCAGGAGAGAATCAGTCACTGGTCCAACTGGATGCTCTGTGATGGTCCTGATAAGAAGGTTCCTGGTGGCAATAGCATTTGTCAACTTCTTATACTTGTCTTGGTCTTTTGATCTCTTCAACCCCGCCCGGAGTTTCAACTCGGAGATTTCCTTCTGTGCTGCTAACAAGGCTTCCCGACTCTTCTTCTCATTAGCTTCTAGCTGCTCTAATCTAGCCTGTGTCCTCTGATCTTCCTGTGAACGAGCTTCAGTAATTCTGATCCATCTAGCCTGACTCTCTTCCAAGTAATGCTCGGCTCTGGCCTTCTGAATCTTGGCTTCTTTGCAAGCATTCTTCAATACCAACTCCCTTGCTCGGGCCTTTCTGATGTAATCATCTGTCTTCTCAATCTTGGTCATATGCTTGATCCAAAGCTTCTCTAACCTTTCATTGTCCAGACGACTATCATTCCTCTTCCAGAGGGTCTTCTTTAGAGCTTCAGAAAGCTGAGTATTCCTCTCTTTCAACTTCTCAAACTCCTCTAAACTGACTGTTGCTACAGGCTCTACTACTGATGGTCCAGGCACATCCTCCAGGGTGAATAGCATGCGGGTGATCTGTCCTCTGATACGTGACCAATCAATATACTGAGCTGAAGCTATGTTGTTGCACTTGCCAAGAATGGAAGTACCTTTTGTTTGAATGTTATCCCAAGCCCAGGCTGCTTGTCGGGTGATGGCATGATTATTCTGGATGTCACAGTAAAGGGTTTCTGATAAGTCCTGCTCTCTTAGTGGGTGTACCCAGGCATACCCTAGCTGCCTTTTGAAAAGCAAAGGATTGTAGTTGATGCAACCCTTCACTCCAATCAGAGGCACATTGGGATACTGCCCACAACTGGTAATTATATCTCTGCCCTTGGTGCTCTGAGTGCACCACCTGATGTCTTCTAAAGTAAGGGAAATCATTCTCTTAGCCCAGTTTCTTGACTGATGAAGATTCAAGAAAGCTTCTGAATTTGGCAAGTTCCTCAATAACCAGCAGTAGAAGAGAGGTGCACAACATCTGACTAATCTCCCCCTCTGTTTCTCATTCCTTTGATGCACTGAGTAATAGAAATCCCCGAGCAAGGTAGGAACTGGATTCTTCAGCAAGAAGAGATGGATAGCATTCTTACTTACAAACTTAGGCTCGTATGCAAACAAGATGATACCATATATGCTAAGGGCCAAGAGAGCACAAACAGTGTCCCATTTCCCTGTTGCAGCATGACTGGTGGCCTGAGTAATCAAGAAGTCTAAATGGAGGCCTGGGATCCCAGCCTTGGTGGTCATATTTTGATCCATGATGGTGGTTTCCAAATGCAGAGCCTTAGCTATATCCTCATTCCTAGGAGCAGTCATCTCAGGGTTGAAAGGAATCCCTCTCCTGATGGGGACACCCAACAACATGGAAAACTCTTCTAACAAAGGGCCCAACTGAATGTCTGGGAAAGTGAAACATCTGAGAGGAGGGTCATAGAACTGAATTCAAGTGTGGATCATACTCCTCTGTGATGCATCCAAGTCCATGATCATGTCCATGATACCACCATAATGTTCCCTGAATAAAGGGACATGATCAGGAGTGATGAGTGTCTGAATCTTCCTGATGCCTGCTAGGGAGGGCTCAAAGAAATGATAAGTGATGTTGCTCTTCCTGGATGAGTCCATACTGACAATGGATGCTGAAGCAAATAACTGAGGAGAAATGCTGATGAAGGTAACTGATGAAGATATCTGAAGAAGATGGCTAAGCAGAAGAACGGTTAAAACCAAACCAAAGATAAGATACGGATACCCTGTAAAACAAACAGACAAATGTTAAAATGATGCAAAATGATGTATGCAAAATGATATGCAAGGGTTTGTGATCAAATGTTGAATCTGTTATCTGCTTTGATAAGGTCCATGTGTGTTCATAAGTCCAGATGAAGGCTTAGAGAACCAGTAACCAGGTGGGGGACTCAAATAAAGAGTCACAAGTCCAGTGTTTCATAGGATCAGTCCAAAATGATGTAACCTTAAAACAAATCTGGTAACAGGGTATGATGAGGCCAAGGGTTCCTGCAAACATGTAAACATCCCAACCCCCTCACAGGTATTGTTCAAGAACAAGGATCCTCAGACTTGGATCAGTTATGAGAAGTGTAAACACTTCTAACTCGGAGGTACATTGTTTACATTAATCATAAAGGATCCTCCTCTAATTCACCTCAGATGTTGAAGGTCATCTAAAAAGGTCATCCAGACTTAGCAGGCTTCCCAGATAGCCCTAGTACTACAGAAAATCTGTAGCACAAAGTTCTCAAGAAGAAACCCATGTCTGAACCGTGTTTCATATTCCCGCACCAGACCGAAATGGAATGGGAAAGAATATGAAGCCACTTTATCCTATGTGTCACTCAGGCTCCCGGTATGGAACCTTACTCACTGAATATCCCTCCCACCAAGGTAAACAATAGATCCAGCACAATGACATGATGACAGTAATATGAAATGCATAAACAGTAAATGAAAGCAATAAATAAAGTTGTACAGAAAGCAATAAATAAAGAAATAAACAAAAAGCACATATAGCACATAACACACCCATAAACACAAATCAAACAAGCGCTAGAAGAACCCACAAAAAGAACCAGAAGCCCTGGTCGCAAGATAGCATCCCCAGCAGAGTCGCCAAGCTGTCGCTCCCCCGAAAAGACACCAGGGTCCCAAAGTGCAGACGCGAATGGTCGGTGAAAAGAGAAAAAAGAAGATGAACTGAATAGATTCGCCGGCTAGGCATTTTTATCCCGAAGGAAAATTAATGCTGCATAAACCTAGAAAGAGATGGATAAGACGGTTGCGAACCAGAGAAACTGAGAAAGGGGGTTGGTTACAACCTGGGAAGGTATTAGCACCCAGATTGTCCTTCATACTCTACGGGATCCACGCTTACAAGATTGTGTTTAAAGGGGTAATGTATGTGTTATCTGTGTGCAAAAGCTAAGAATGAATGTACATGTGTCAGTGCAAAAGGGCGGGAATTGCTCAGGAAATGAGGCTTAGAAAAGGATGTTGAAAGAGAGGGAAGACACAGAGACTTTTGTTCAATAACTGTTAAGTTATGCCTAAGTATCCTCTCATGCAGTGAGGAAGTCATAACACTATAGTTCAACTCAAAGAGACTGAAGAAATTGACTGTGAACTGCTTGCTTGCCTATGCTCAAGTGTATGACTCGTCTGGCTTGAGTGCTAACTGTCTTGCATTAGACGGAAGAAGCAAGTTCTTGTTTATGAATGAGTGTGATGAGAAAAGAATCCCGAAGGAGACGATTATTGTTTGTTTTTGTGTTTTCAGTTTTGTTATTGTTTTTGGTGTTTTGCATAGGATAATGAGCTTAAGCCTAAATCAAGGGTTTGTAAACTCATTATATCCTCCCTGATTAGGGATAATGAGCCTACTTAAGTATGAGATAAGCATCTCAACTTAATTACCATGATGACGTAGGATTAAGATTATTAACCTACTTGTGATTATTTAGATGTTTTTGGGTTTTTGTTTAGTGTTAAGTAATGAGTTTAATGTATAATCACAGATTAGTGAACTCATTACACCATCCTAATAGAAGGATTATAGATGAGAAACACTTAAGCTGAGGAAGATACCTCAACTTAATCCATGGTTAGGGATTAAATTCATTATATAACAAGCCTTTATTAAGTGGATTTTAATTAAGGGATGGGATTAAGAAGTGGATTTTAAGTTTGTAAGACAACTTGAGGGGGACTTGTCAATTAAACACTAGGGTTAGTCCCTCTTAACCATAAGGAAGAGATAGAACCCTAATGTAAGGACCAAGTTACAAGATAAAGTCTTGGTGATTATTAATGTGTTTTGATTAAGAGGTGTAAACAAATTAAAGGTTTAACACTTAGGATTAAAGTTATACCCTCCATCCTAAGAGAAGGATGCAGGCATAACCCTAATTCCAAAGTCCTAAAACTTTAAGAGTTTAGTCTCTGATTATTGAGATGAGAAGAGAGACTCAAGGAAACTCAAAGGAAAAAGACTAAGGGGGACTATACACAACCCTAAAAGTTATCATGCTTGGTTATCCTATGGTTTGTTAGGCTTAAGAGAAAAGATCTTCAAGGCCACCAATGGAAGAAGCAGATGAAAAGAGAAGGAGAAAGAAGAACAAGTTACTTACTTCCTGAAAAGAAGATAAGTAACTTGAAAGAAAGAAAGTGAGAAAGATGGAACACAAGTGAACAAGTTCACTTCAAAGACATGTAAATGTGCATATGAATGTTGAGGAAAGGTGGGAAGTGAAGGCAAATCCACCTCCCAAATAACTTACCAAAGGTACCTGAAATGTTAGTATGAATGCATAAGACATAAAGCATAAAGAAATGAAATGAAATGAGATGCAAAGACCAAAGTCAGAAGTGAATGTGTAATGCAAATGGCATATGAGATGATGCAAAGTCATACAATATGCATATGAATGTTCTTACAAGGATGAGATGCAAAGGAAGCATGCTTGGAAGTTTGAAAAAACATGGATATTTATGAAATTTAATGAATTCAAGACATAGCAAATGAATGAAGAAATGATCAAGCAATGTTCAAGCATGTCCTAAGATGTCTAAGATGTCATATGAATTCTTGAAATGTCATGGCAAGTTCACATGATGATGATATGCAAAGATGAATGCAAATGAACATGAGAAATTAGGGTTTTATGAATGTATGAGATGCCAATGACCAAAACAGAAGCATACAACATGATAAAAAATTGAAATCAAGCTCAATCAAACCCTAAACCCATACAAGGTCAAACCCCAAAGAAGGAGGTCAGAGATAAAAGCCAAAATATCCTTTTGCACTCTCAATAAAAATACTTGTACATACTTATACACAATCCTTCTAATACTCATCTGTATCCTACTTATACATAATTCTTTGATACTCATCAATATCTTACGCATCTCCCCAGTAGATCAACACTCATCTGTGTTCCTTGTTCAAACAGTTGATACTCGTCTGTATCATCACTCCTTAAACACGCGTCGTTGTTTGTTTCTATCGATACGCGTCTGTATCGTGGTCCTAAGGATACTCGTCAGTATCTTTAATCTATACATATTTTAGAAACACTTATACCATTTTATTATTAGGGCTTAAACAATCGTCCGTGTTTATCTGTCCCCAAAAGTCGCCAACAAAACAACTTTCTATCTGACATTCGTCCTATGTCGCGATAATCCTCAGCAGCCGTACCCTTCTAGGTGATCCTCCTTCACCTTTTGATGATCGTACCTCATCATTCATCCGATGGCCGTCCCCATCTTCGATCTTTTTATCCGACATTCGCTATGTTGAGATAATCCCCAATAGAGCAGCCGTCCCCTGCTAGGTGATCGTCCTTCACCTCTTGATGACCATCCCTCATCATTTATTTTGATTACCGTCCCTCATCATTTTATCCGATGGCCGTACCCATCGTTGATCTTTCTATCCGACATTCATCCTATGTCGTGATCTTTTCAGCAGTCGTCCCCTGCTCGGTGATCGTCCTTCACCTTTTTGATGACCGTCCCTCATCATTATTTCATTTATCCTTTACCCAATGGCCGTCCCCGTCGTGGTTTTCTTCTTTATCTTGATGATCGTATTTCATCACTTTACCCGATGGTCGTCCCCGTCGCGGATTCTTTATCTCCCAACATGATGGTTGTCCCCGTAAATGCATTTCTCACCGTTTTTATCCCCAGAAGTCGTCCTCTACTCGATGGTCGTCCTTCGTCGCTATCATTTGATATTCAGTCTATACTGTCTATTACAATTTATGTCCATTTTCTTCTTATAATAAAGAGTGCAAATTTTGGACTGTCTTGGTATTCAACCACAAGTTATCTTGTTTGTCTGTTAAGACAGGCGCTTACATCCTACATAGCTAACTCATGCTTGAATAGGGGCAGCTGTAAACACTCCAAATTTTCCCTCTCTTTTATCTCACACCTTGGCTTGTGATCCTTCATATTGCATTGCATAAGCATACCATCTCACACTGCATAGTTATTTCACTGCATAAGTTGCATAACTAGGGTTTGTGATCAAATGAATCTTAGAAGTGGTTTGAGATATATCAGAGGCCATGAAGCATTCCAAGAGGGTCCATGAGTGTTCTATGATCATATTATACCTCTAAGTTTCCTTTAAAGTCACAAAATCTCATAGGATTGCACAGCTACCCAGGCAGGCTTAGGGTTTCCTACACAAATGACCAGAAATTAGGGTTTTGGGTTTGATGCCCTTACACTTAATTTTTTTTCCATTATTGATTCTATTGGTCTATATATGTTATAAGGAGCATGTGTATCAAATTTGAAGCAAAAATTCATTGTGGAAGTCATCTGATCAAATGGTAACTTGTTGTGCAAGAAAAGTCAGAATCAGGGCATCTGAGGCCTCCATCAAGGGTACCAAAGGGTCCTCTTCATCAATTTGAGGTCCTATGATCTTTATTTGATCTTGGGAATGGTTATAAGTTCACAAGATTGGAGAATTTTGGACATATTCCACGAGAAGAGAATCAGTTGGCAGATGCATTAGCCACCATGTCATATATGTTTGAAATCAGTTGGGATGATGAAGCTCCCAGAATTACTATTGATCAATTAGACGAGCCAACATACTGTTATGAAGTTGATTCTGAAGGGGTGGAAGAGAAACCTTGGTTCCATGAAGTGAAAATATATCTTTAAGCTCAGGAATATCCTGAAGGGGCATCCATCAATGACAAGAAGTTTCTGAGGAGATTTTCTTCCAAGTTTTTCCTAAGTAATGGAAGTCTGTACAAGTGAAATCACGATTCAACTTTGCTTCGTTGTGTGGATAATAATGAGGCAAGAGAAATCATGGAATACATGCATGATGGTATCTTTGGTACTCATTCTAGTGGGCATACAATGGCTAAGAAGATTTTGAGAGAAGGTTACTATTGGTCTACCATGGAAGCTAATTGCTATCAGCACTCCAAGACCTGTCATAAGTTCCAGATCTATGCTGACAAAATGCATGTGCCTCCAGTTCCATTGAATGTTCTGACTGCTCCTTGGCCTTTTTCTATGTGGGGAATTGATATGATTGGTGAGATCAAACCTACCGCTTCCAATGGACATCATTTCATTCTTGTTACTATTGATTACTTTACAAAGTGGGTATAGGCAGCCTCGTTTGCTTCTGTTACCAAGAATGTTGTGGCTCGGTTCATCGAACATAATCTTATATGCAGGTACGGCATCCCCGAAAGGATTATCACAGAAATTTGGTACTAATTTGAACAATACTATGATTACTGACCTCTGCATGCAATTCAAGATTAAGCATCACAATTCTTCTCCATATCGACCAAAGATGAATGGTGCAGTGGAAGCCACCAAAAAGTTACATATAAAGATTGGCATAAGATGTTACCATTTTCTCTTCATGGTTATCGTACTACAGTACGTACTTCAACTGGGGAAACCCCATTCTCTCTTGTCTATGGTATCGAAGCAGTTCTACCCATTGAAGTTCAGATTCCCTCATTGAGAATTATGAAGGATGCAGACTTAGATGAAGATGAATGGATTCAGACTCAACTCAACCAGATAAGCTTGATTAATGAAAAAAGGCTTGCAGTCGTTTGTCATGGTCAGATGTATCAGAAGCGTATGATTAAGGCCTTTAATAAGAAGGTCAAGCAACAAGTATATCAGTCTGGAGATTTAGTAATCAAGTGTATCATATTACCACATGGTGATCCTAGGGGCAAATGGACTCCCACATATGAAGGGCCATTTTTAGTCAAGAGGGTATTTTCTGGAGGTGCCATGATGCTTACTACTATGAATGGTGAAGATTTCCCGCAACCTGTAAACGCAGACATAGTCAAAAGATACTACGCATAAAAACGACCCGCTAGGTTGACTGGCCTAGGAAATAAGGGCATCCCGGAGAACCAAAAAGGTTTGGGCAAAAATTAGGGATATATATAAAAAAAATGTGCGCACCCGGCAAGTCGAAAACCTAAAAAGGTAGCTTGGGAAAAAAAGGGTATCCCGGTGGACTGAAAACCTGAAAGGGCAGTCCAAACAAAAGTTAGGGATTAAAGCGTATGACTATGTCTCGTTAGATCACCCATGTAACCTCAACTAGTTGTACTACCTATATCAAGTTCAAACAGGTGCAGATCAGTCCAATTGTTTCTATTCCGACAGCAAGGGATGAGATACTTGAAGATAATGGCAATAGCAGAATTGAAACTCAATACGATCACTTACACATATCTATTTTCCTTGTTTTTGTACTCTTTTAAAAATTTTACAACGAATTCCTCTTACTAGGATTTTCGTCTCCTTGTTCAAACTTGCCTATTTATAAGCCACTTTCTAAATAAATACAATTCTATTTTCGAATTCAGGTTTACTTTTCCCGCTTTACTTAAGCAAAATGTATGTTGATTATGTTTAAATGTATATATGCTTTTGAATATGATTGATGTTTACCAGTAATGCATAAAACACAATAATAGCATTTACTAAGGACGATCAGAGGTAGGAATTCAACGAATCTTTGTCGGTTCATCCTCACAGAGTAATCTTTACTGATATATTCTAACGAAACACTTCAAGTAGCCTCTTGTACTCCTAACTCTATGAAATCTTCAAGTAGATTTCTTTCAAGTCTGATATCCTCCGAAGAATTGATATTGGGCCGGATAAGATCTCCCAGGGGAATGTCCATCTCTTTTATCCTCAGTTAGGGTATTCAGGAACATAATCCTTCAATAAGAAGTACGACAAACTAAAAACGAAAGATCCTAAGTACGATATTCCAAAAGCAAGACGGGAACGATGTCTTCATACTCCTCTTCAACGAATTGGGATTTACTTTCCCCAACTAGCAGTTATTACAAGGAGTTACTGATAAGCTTCAATTACATAATTCATTCATACATCATTCACATCATATCATGGCATACGTATCCATAATGCGTACAACATCTTTGTTTATATTTCATGACATGCAATCCTGCATAAACTAATCTTTCTTTTTTCAGGATAGTTTATAATCAGATAAATGTTACCAATTCCTTGAGACAGTTCAGAGACGATCTATACAAAGATCTAGTGCTGATACTTAATGCAAGATATATTTTTCTCCCTGAGACAGTTCAGAGACGATCTATACGAAAATATAGTGTTAATGCTTAGTGCAGGATGTTTTCAAATATTTATTTCTGACACTTCAACCAAGATATTTTCCGACGATCTATACGAAGATCTAGTACTGATACTTAATGAAGGATATCTTTTTCCCCCGGAGAAAATTCATAGACGATCTACACAAAGATCTAGTGATGATATTTAACTCAGTCATGTTACAGAGATAGTTCAAAGACGATCTATACGAAGATCTAATGTTGATACTTAATGCAATAACAACATGCAGATACTCTTACTTGTTGGTACTTTGGATGGCATCTATAAGCCCATCTCCTAATACTCCGAATGGCATCTCTAAGCCCATTCAAGAAATATAACCAACCAACAGTGTTACTCTGCGCACCGGCGAGTGCAAATTTTTGGGCTTTAGTGTTCAATCCCCTTCAACCTTCAAGTCACGAATGGTGTACATACCAATCTAACTCCTCAAGTTTCAGAAAATTGAACAGGGGAAGATGTTGTACCCCAAAATTTGCCCTCCCATATTCAAGATAATGTGTCTCAAGAGGTCTATTAATAGTCACAAGATTCTCAATCGGTCAAAGGAATTGAAGGTTTCACCAGACAAATCCTCCTCCTGAACAATGGATCTTAGAACTAGGGTTTTGAGTTTCTCCAAGCAAAATGGACTTCCAAAGTCTCCAATAGACTTCATAACATCCCAAATACCTTAAAGAATCCCCATGACAAGTTTCAAAGCTTTCCTCACAGGTTTGGCCAGTCAGATGCTCAAATACTTAAAAATCAGTTAACTTGGTCAACAAGTCAACTGTGGTCAACATAAAGTCAAACTTTAAGATTTTTGATCAACATCAAGATTATGAGGTGGAATTCATCATTTGATCAAGGGTTGATCATGATTCATCAAGGAAACCTTAGATCATCAAGAATTAGGAGTTGCTAAATTAGGGTTTTGTGCAGGAAAAGTCAACTGAACTTTGACCAGCCATAACTTTCACATACTTCATAAACAAATTTCCCATCTAAAGCTCATTTTAAAGGAAATCCAATTATCTACAACTTTGTATCTCACAAGCCAAGTCCAAAAATGCTTCATTTGAAATATATGAGCTAAAACATTATAGGTCTTTTTGAAAGTCAACAAAAAGTCAACTTTTCTAAAGTTCATAATTTAAAAATGGTAAATGATATGGACTTGGGACCAAAAAGGTTGATTAGATGACACTCTAAGATTTCCAAAAGTCCTAGAACACCTTCATGAGATAAAAATTGAGGGAGTTATGCATTGTGGAAGTTGGACAATTTTGAGGAGGTATATGAAGCAAAAAGGGTCTAAACTCACAATTTTTCAAAATTGGCCTACAATATTTCAATCCAAACTCCAAGATAAGACCATACACGACCCAATGACCATATTTTATGATTGTTATTATTTATTTTAATCATTTAAAATCATTTTTAATTAAAATAAATGATATAAAATCAAATATTTGATTTGAAATTCATTTTGGGATCAAATATATGGTATTCAAAGTGATTGATGCATTCCAAATTCGTGTAAGACCAATTTAGCATGATTTAATTTGATTTTTTGGGTAATTAAGACAAATCAGTTTCTTCATCTTCAAGCAATCCACAAAGTTGACCCAAAGGCAAAACTTTCACCCTAATTTACTCAATTGTATATATACCACAAGACCATAATGAGAACACATGGATTCCATGCCATAATAACCTTAGAAAAACTTCAAAAAAAATTGTTAAAATTAGGGCAAAACCTAAGACAACTTTGCAGAAAGGTTTAATCAATTCTTCACATCCATTCACCTTCCTCAAGATCCCAGGACTCTATCCCACAAAGATTTGAAGGTTGAAATCCCATGAAACGCACCACATGAACATGCCATATCTCACTCTACTTTTTGATTCCTAATCTTTTATTTCGTGGCATTTTATCATATTTTCTGTTCATGATGATGTTTATAATTATGTTTAGGTTTATTTTGATCATTTATTTGCAAGTTATGGTACAGATTTCGAAGGGTGCCATTGTTAGGGCATAGGAAGGATCCTTCACAAAAGTGCATGATACAGTGACTTTCAGGCAAAAATAACACCACCATTGGACTCATAAGGCTTGATTTAGTAGGACTACATATGTTTGATACATTTAATTTGTTGTTTGGTGATGTTTACAAAGATCGAAGGTTTAGCTGCGCAAAAATTCGCAGGAAAATGCATGGAAAAATTCGCAGGAAAACACGCAGGGCGAGAGGTTGAAGATGAGACGTGGCACTGTACGATTGGTCAGTTCTGGGAATGATTCAAAAAACGCAACAAAAAGTTATTGCGTCTGATTGTTATCACCAAGACGCGCTTGACCTAGTGGAAAGGATGTTTGCATATGAGTTAAAGGGTGGGGGTCGATTCCAGCCTCCACCCCTTTAATTTTTGAGCAAATTTCTTTTCTTTATTATTATTTATGTTTTCTAATTATTATTATTATTATTATTATTATTATTATTATTATTATTATTATCTTAATTAAACACCATTAAATAAAATGATTAATAATTAACCCTTAGTTTAAAGTTAATCTAATTATTTTTCCAAATTATTTGTCCTTAAAAACAATTATTATTATAAAAACATTGTTTTTTTTTAATATTTAGTTTTCTTTTATTAAAAAAATTATAATTTAATTTCTTTAGGTTTATGTTAACTAACTTCCCCGATTTTTTGCCTCAAACCCCGATTTCGCCATGAGCACCAAATTTTTTCCTAAACCCTGATTTTTCCTAAAAATTTTTTTTCATTAAACCTTTAATTTTTACCTGAAACTTCAAACCCTAAAAATTTAGCCCTAATCTTTATCTTAAAACCCTAAAAATTTAGCCCTGATTTTTATCTTAAAACCCTGATTTCGCCCTAAACAACACTCACACACATAAGTCGATCGTTCTACGATCACCATCTGCACTTCCTAGGGTTCCCCTCTTGGTTGTCTTAAACTAATGGTCAAGTCCCTCTAAAGTGGGGGTGTCTTAAAAGCAAAGTCCCTTTAACATAAAAATCATCTAGTCCCTTCAGATTCAAAAGATCATAAGTCCCTTCGAAGTTGCCTACAAAATAATGATCTCGTCCCTTCGGTAAAAAATGATGATAGTCCCTACGAATTGCTAAAGACACCCCTACAAGTTGCTTTCATTGACCATACGATGACCCTACGCCCGCCCCTTAATAAATCCAAGGTAAATGACTACTTACTCCTTAATAGTAAGGACAATCTTACCCTTGAAAGGAAATAAAGAAACATGAAAGAACAGTCTAGGGTAGGTAGTTCTTAGTTACTTGCTCATATTTCAAAATTGATTTTCACACCTCACTTTCAAACAATTTTCAAAAAACTTAAAGCTTTGTATACATCCATACGAGGATCATTACAAAGACTTATGAAAATTTATAAACACACACTTCACATTACTTTTTCAAACAAACAAGTGAGCTAAGTAACTAAGAGCCCCTGGATAACCATGGATATAAAGGGTGCTAACACCTTCCCTTTGTATAACCTACCCCCCGAACTCAAAAAATTTAAAAAGGTCTTTCCTGTTCTTTTATACCCTTTCCTATTGGATAAAACAAAAGTTGGTGGCGACTCTTGCTATTCGCGCATGTTTTTGTCAAACAAAAACACCAAGTCAGTTCTCCCACCGTGTTACATCAGGCATTCAAACTGGAATACCAGTACCTCGAAATCGGTTGCATGCTGCCTCTCTTTTTATGGGGTTTCTATTTGCAACGGTCGAGCGTGAACGAGGGACATACCTGAGTTTCGTTTAAGCAACATAGGAGGTTATTTAAAACTTACGTTGTTTCCGTCCGGAATTTCAAAGACAGGTGGTACACGGTGAAATCTCTCACTGCACGGGCTTTGTACAATATTTATGTAGAGCAACAAAATACCCAAGGCGATGAGCGTCATGTTTCTTCCATCACGCTCGAGTGGCAGCTGGCTCATTTCAACCATGGTATAGATCAGGTCTTTGTGAAGCCAGAGAATCTGGAGCCCGAGGACATGGTTGGCCAAAAAATACTAGTGGCTTATATCGAGAGCTTTACCCTATCCCTTTGTGTGGACCGGCTAGACAGACCCATCTTGTCCGACGTTGGGGAGACGATCTTCGAAGTTCGACTAATAAACACAAATGCGGCGGTCGAGTGCAAGATGAACGAGGAATCCCTTCATCTTTTAGGTAGTTTATGTTTGTCTTTATTTTGTCTTGATTATTTATTCAATAACTGACTTGTGTTTTTTCTTTGCAACCGCTATGCTTAGCTATAAGGACCGTGTCTTGAAGATGTCGAACAAGGACACAGGGAAAGCTTGGAAGAAGGCCGCCAAGGGTCTTGTTTTACAAGTGGTGGTTGAGGACGCTCCCGGTGGCTCGGGGACTCCTACTCCTTCTCCTTGTTCTCCTCATATCGCGGGGACGCCTATCATCCTGCCATCCGAACATATGCATCCTCCTGCGAAAATCCAGGGCACTGATGGCTCATTGGTCGGTGCAACCGCATGCATGGTCCTGCCCGAGAGCCAAGGGTCATACCTCCTACCCTCTTGTTACCTTTAAAGGGAGCTTTTCAGTAGGGAAGGCTCTATAGTAGTTTCAGAAGTAGAGGCCAGAGTGATCATGAGTCTGGACAAGGCGACTAGACAGGCGAATTTGTCCCAAGACATTGTTGTGATGATCAGGGTTATGGAGACGACCTTGGTCTTATCAGAAAACACTTGCCCACTAATTGAGCCGGAGGTTGTTAAAGAGAAGCTGAAGTCGGCGAGGATCAAGAAGGATAAGCTAAAATATGACCTCTTCGATTACAAGGAACGCCACAAGCTTTAGGAGGGGTTAATGATCGAGTTGGGGGAGGTTAGGCTCGAGCGAGATAGCCTAGTAGACGAGAACGAAAATCTAAAAGACAAAGAGGCTGAGTTAGGTGAGGCTGTCGAGGAGGTTCAGTGTCTTCACACGAAAGAGGTGGAGATGGAGCTCCTCGTTGCCCTTGTCAATAAGGAGGGCGAGGAGGACAAGGCTTTGAAGACTCGGGCTGAGCTGATTGCCCGGATTCAAATGTTGGAGAGCGATTGTGCGCAAACCCTTAAGCTAGGTTTTAATAACATTGTCGAGCAGCTCCGAATGGTAAATCCTGGGGTGATCTCGTAACTGAGGGGACTACTTTCAACTATGATATGTTTGATGGAAAGATCGTCTGCCTGGTCGAGGATTCAACCGAGGAAGAAGAAGGTGAAGAGGAATAGTTTCCCGACCTGCGTGTCGTTTTCATTTTATTAGCTTGCATGCCATTGTTATTTTGTTGGCCCGTGTGCCGTTTGTTTTTGTTTGTACTTAGGCGTAGTCCTCCCCTTTTATACTTTTTATGCCGACAAGTTTTTGGTCGGTTGATTAAATTAAATGAGTTTGCTATTTTGTATTGCTGTGTTTATTTTTCATTTGGACTTGTTGAACTCGTCAGTTTAGGGAACCGACGAGGCTGCGGGCTTTACGTCTGCGGGTTAGCGGGACGAAGACCGCGATCGACATCCTGATCTCGCGGCTTGGACCTCCCCATCACGAGCTGGGTGTCATGTTGGCATGGTACTACGATAGGGGATTTCGTTTAAAGTATCTGTTGTCGAGGAGGGTTGTATCAATGTCCCCGGAATATGGGACCTCCTTTCGATCAAGATGGAGAGTCATGGTTGTACCTTCCATGCTCTTGTGGTCGTGTTGTTATCCTTTTTCGGGTCGTGGTGCGTGCGGGCCGTTTAGCTATAATACTGCTTAAGTTTTCCGGAATTCCCTAGTCAAGCAAGTTCTTCACCTTATAAGTTTTCGAGGTAGTAGGCTCTGTTATCCGTCTTGGCTCGGATACAATACGAGCCTTCCGAGTTCGCGGCCAGCTTTCCTTTTCATGGATTCTTTTGGTTCCATCCGAGGAAGAGGCAACCGACTTGGAACTCTTGTTTAATGATCTTGCATCGTGGCGCAGAGCCAGTTTTTATTTCAGACATGCTTATCGGAGAGCCGCCTTAGACGGTATTTCCTCGACAAGGTCGAGTTCTACATGGAGGGCTTCGTTGTTCAACTCCTCGTCTAGGGGCACTTTTTTCCGCCTCGATGGTTCTCTGATTTCCACTAGAATGACTGCCCCAGTCCCATATGTCAACCGGAATGGGGTTTCCCCGGTTGTCGAGTGTGGGATTGTGTGATAGGCCCAAAGTACGCTATGTAACTCTTCGACCCAAGCTCTCTTCGCTTCACCTAATCTGCATTTCAGACCTCTTAAGATCACTTTGTTGGCCGCTTCTTCCTGGCCGTTAGTCTGGGGCACTTCAACGGACGTGAAATGATTTTTTGTGCCTAGGTTGGCGACGAAATCTTGGAACCTTCTGACCGTGAATTGTGTCCCGTTGTCGGTGATAAACCGGGAGAGGATGTTTCTTTTGAAAAAACAGAGTATATTTTGCGCAATGATTTTAGCGTGGGCTTCGACTTTGATCCACTTCATGAAATAGTCGACACCGACAATGAGGTATTTGTTTTGGTAAGATCTAGTCACGAAGGATCTGAGGATGTCCATCCCCCACCATGTGAAGGGCCACGGGGATGATAAGGTCTTGAGTTTGTTGGGAGGAGCCAGGTGCATATCCTCGTGTCTCTGACATCTGTCCCACTTCTTAAAGTATTCTTTCGCATCGTGTTGCATTGTCGGCCAGTAGTAGCCCGCTTGGAGGGCCTTCTGTGCTAGGGATTTCCCCCCGAGGTGTTGGGCATTTATTCCCTCGTGGATTTCTCCCAGGATGTTGGGGATCCTTGCCTCATTGACTCATTTGAGCAGCGGGATGGAGAATCCTCGCCGATAGAGTTTTCCTTTGACGAGAACGTAGGAGCACGCTCTTCTTTTGGTCGTTGAAGCCTCATTCGGGTCGACAAGTAGTTCGTCCCTCATGAGATAGTTGTAAATTGGGGTCATCCAATTGTAGGTGTCATTGATGGAGTTCACGTGGAGTGGCGCCGATGGTTTCTCGATGCTTGGGCATGAGAGGATCTCTTGGATCATGGATTTGTTCCCACATTTCTTTTGTGTGCTCGCCAGTTTAGACAATACGTTTGCTCGTGTGTTGTGCTCGTGCGATACGTGTTGGACTTCCCAAGAGTCGAACTTTTCTAATTTTTCCTTGACGAGGGCTAGGGATTCGATGATATTTTCCTTCTTAGCTTGATACTCTCCTCGTACATGGGATGCGATGAGATGAGAACCGGTGGAGAGTTTTGCTTCTTTGGCCCCTAGGTCCTCGGCCATTCATAGACCTGCTAGGAATGACTCATATTCGGCCTGGTTGTTCGAGGTCGGGAAAGCTAGAGCCAGTGATACTTTGATTAAGATGCCATTTTCGTTCTCGAGGATTTACCTGCGCCGCTGCCCGTCGAGCTAGAGATCTTGTCCTCAAATATTGTCCACTTGTGGGCGCCACTAGTTAGGGTTCATTGGTAGGTCATATCGGCTACAAAGTCGGCCAGGACTTGCACCTTCAGGTATTTATGATTTCGTATTGGAAGTCGAAATCCGACTGTTCTAGGGACCATTTTAAAATTTTGTCGGCCACATTAAGGCATCCGAGCAGTTGCTTTCTGGGCTCATCTGTTCGAACTTTAATTGTATGGGCGAGGAAGTAATGTCGTAACCTTTTTGGTGCGTTTATCAAAGCTAAGGCAACCTTCTTGATTTGCTAGTACAGGAGTTCGAGTCCCTGCAGGGCCTTGCTCGTGAATTAGATTGGTTTCTTCCCGTCGTGCATTTCACGGATGAGGGCCGCGTTGATCGCCTCGGTAGCTACAGACAGGTAGAAGTATATCGTCTCCTTCTCCTATGGTTGCGATAGAACCGGTGGCTCGGAGAGGGCCTTTTTAAGGTGGAGCAGTGCTTGTTCGCACGCATCAGTCCATTCGAATGTGGCTTCTTTCCGTAGTAACTTGAAGAATGGAAGTGTGTGTTGTGCGGATTTGGAGACGAAGTGAGATAGTGAGGCGAGCATCCCATTGAGCAACTAAATAGATTTCTTCGAATTTGGGTTTGGGAATTCCGAAATCTCCTGACATTTGTCGGGGTTGACCTCGATCCCTCGTTCGGTAAGGTAAAAGTCGAGGAACTTCCTTGCCATGCCGAAGGTTCATTTCTCGGGGTTGAACCTCATTTTGAATTTTCTTGCCTGCTCGAAGACCTTCCTGAAGTGGTGGGCGTGATCGAGCTCCTCGTGGGATTTCATGATCAGTTCGTCCATGTAGACTTCGAGCATGTCCCCGATCTCTCCCTGGAAGACTTTATTCATCATGCATTGGTACATAGCTCTGACATTTTTCAACCCGTATGGAATTACGTTATAAAAGTAATTGCTCGTCAGGGTCATGAAGTTCGTGTGTTGCTTACTTGTGTCTGACACGAGGATATGATTATACCTGTTGTACGCGTCCATGAAGGACAAGAGTTTGAACCCCGCAGAATTGTCTACCAATTTATCAATGTTAGGTAAGGGGAAAGCATGTTTGGGACATGCCCTATTATGATCGGTATAATCAACGCACATTTGACATTTTCCATTATTTTTTTAACAAGGACTACATTAGAGAGCCAAGTTGTGTACTGGGCTTTAGAAATACAAATTTGCCTCTAAGAGGTCTTTTAAGCTTGTTCGGCAGCTTGCACTTTCTCGGGAGACTGCTTCCGCCTACGATGTGATACAACCTCATTGGTCGGATTTATGGATAGCTGATGATAGGTGTCCTCGGGGTCGAGTTCAGGAATCTCGGCGGAGCTCCATGCGAACAAGTTAGCATTTTCTCTGAGGCATGCCACAAGCTGTTCTTTTGTCGCTGGTGGAAGACCGGTGTCAATCTTCACGCTCCTGTCAGGGTCATCTCCAAGGGGGATGAGCTCAAAATCTCCGTCGATGATTGGGCATTACTAGATGGGCTGGTGTTTGCCCGTTGGTGGGGCCTGGTCTTCAGCGTCGTCTTCACCAAGTCGACTGTCAAGGTTGATGGAATTAATTCACGGAGAGGGCTTCCGCTCTTCGACTCGGGGCTTATTATTCCCTTTGGATGCGTTGATCACAGTTTGTCCTCTAACTATTGTGTCGAAACATCTTTGGGTTTCCTCCATGTCCTCGTGCAATGTGACTACATGACCCAGTTTGGTGTAGTATATCATCTTCAAGTGGACCGTTGAGGGCACTGCGGTCAGCTCGGCTAGAGTTGGTCGGACAAGAATGCAGTTGTACAGTGAAGGGCATTCAATCACCAAGAACTAGATTTTAACCTCTCTAGCTGTCTCGTTTTCTCCAAACAGAACGAGGAGCTCTACATATCCTTATGGATTTGTGGTAGCCCCATTGAATCCCTGAAGGTCGGATCCGACATATGGGAACAATTTCGTTTTGTCGAGCTTGGGGGTCTTGAACAGATGGGCGTACATGATGTCAACGAAGCCTCCTTGGTCGACCCAGATGCGACAGACATCGAAGCGCGTCATTTTCCCTTATCAGTAGTGGGATGCTCGAGTTGGGACTCCGCCAAGGAGTTCCTCGAGGTAGAAGGAGATGGAATTGTATTTCCCTCGATATTTGGTCAGAGTTGCCAATTGGTCGGGCGTGGTCAGCAGGAGTTCGTTGAATTTCCTTTTTACTGAGATTGCAGCGTTCTCGTTGTTCATTCCTCCTCCAAAGATTACCAAGGTCGTTGGGAAGTTTTCCCAAGGGCTGCGGGCAGTAAGATATTCTTGCACGTGCGTTTTGGGGATATGGAAATCTTCAGGACGAGATACACAGAGGGCCACAGGGAGTGGAGAGCCGTCAGACAAAGTGTCCTCACGGTTTCTCTTTGAACCATGGTCTTTGTGCTGGAAAGGCTCATTCATCTTGGTGTATTGTTTAAGGTGACCTTCTTTGATCAGTATCTCGATTGCGTCTTTTAGGTGGACACAATCTTCGGTCACGTTCCCGTGGCTTATGTGAAAGCAATAGTATTTGCATTTGTCAGTGTGGGGCTTGGGTGGCATTGGTTTGGGGAACCTCACCTTGCCCTGCTTGAATTTTGAATTGACGCACTCGGCGAGAATACGCTTGCAGGGAGTGGTAAGTAGTGTGTATTCGGAGAAGCTGTTGGTGTAAGCCCTAGAGGCCAAAACTTTTGGTACTTGTATCGAATTATTTATTAATAATAAAAAGCATTTTCTTTATTATGTTTTTTTTTTCAAAATGATAAAGTCCATAGAATAGCTAGTTCGTTTAACGAAATATTAAGTGTGACTTAATCATGAGATTCCATTAAACATAAGGACAATATTCTTAAAGCATCCATAGTCGAGCTTTAATGTGAAATGGGATAGCCTTAAAGCATTAAGACTATTATGTAGATAAACTGATGATCACATCTCATGGATCAAGGATAAGGAGTTATCAAGTCTTGACATAGGTATGAATATTAGGAGTAATATTTATACTAGATTGACCCACTATGAGAGTACTACATAGAATGTTATGCAAAGTCTCATAAGTTACTCTCATGTTGATAGTGGTGTATACTACCCTTCGGCCTGAAACTACTATGAACCCTAGATGTAAAGTCAAGTGTTTTATTGCTGATCAAACGTTATCTGTAATTGCATGATCATAAAGATAGTTGGTGTGTACTTCACAAAGCATGTTGAGGGACATGATTAGCCTAGATGGAATTTTCCTATCCTGCATAACAGGATAAATATCTAAGGGCCCGATATTGAATTTTACAAGGATGACACAATATATGCCTTGTGTTCAATATAGATATAAAGGCAAAAGGGTAATTGTACACACAAATACTATCACAAAAGGTTTTGTCAAATCACATGACAATTTTGTGACTTGGGTAGCAGTGATGTGTTGCTAGATATCGCTCACTGCTTATTATTTAAATACATGATTTAATATAATTGTCAACGTCGCGAAATCCTACAGGGTCACACACATAAGGACAGTTAGAGAAGATGTGGAATAAATAAGGCACGCCGTAAGGTACGGTGCACTTGAATGGAATACGAAATATGGTAAGGTACCATATGATATAATAATAATGGTTATTATTAATTTTATAATAGTTATAAAATATAATAATAATAATAAAATTATGGTTATTATAATAATAGTTATTATAATAATATAATAATATTATTATTGAGTTGGGCTTTTAGGTTATAGCCCATACAAGTAGTTCTATAAATAGGACCCTTGTGAAGAAGCTCAAAAGTTTTTGTTTTGAAACCCTGGGCATATTCCTTTCTTTTTCCTCTCCTTTAACTCTAAACCTTCAATCGTAACCAACTAGCACTATGACTGAAGGAAGTTGTTCGCGTGGACTGAGTAGAGGCGTTGTTCATCGTACAACGCTCGTGATCAAATTGAAATCAAAGGTTTCAAGCACCAAAAGAGGTAAATATTTTATCACAGATCATGACCTTTCGTGAGGATCTCTAAAGGGAAATTTTTGTTTTCTGCTGTGTCTTATCACTAATTTTCCTTCAGTGGTATCAGAGCCACTTACGAAACCATGAATCTGGTAGCTATTTACTTTCTATCAATTTTGTTTTAATTGGATTAAAACACATAAAATTAAATCAAATTCAGATATTGAATTTTTGGCATCAGATTGTGTACAGTTTGGATGGTTGATATTGACTATGCTTCGATATCCGACAATAGTATGGTGAAGCAGCGATATGTCAATCATCCATAAGTTACACATATATGATCGATCTAATTCATATATGATATGATTAATTTTAATTTAAAGATGGTATATTGGATATACTATTTTATTTCATCGATTCAAATCACGTAATGATTATCATTCAGTTGTGAGATCTGTGGTTATTTGCTTCGGAATTCGACTTTAGTATTGTGAAGCAATAACATACGGATAAATTGTATGAAATTATTAATCATGGTGGTTTGATAGTGAGATTGTTGCATTAAAATTTGTGACGGCACAAGGGTTGCATCGTCAATGGGGTTGTTAAAATTTGTGACGGCAGAAGGGTTGCACCGTCAATAAGGTCTGCGCATTCTGAATGTGTGACGGTCTTCGTAGAATTGTGAAGGTCGTCGTAGACTTATGACGGTCGTCATGGAGTTTTGACGGCCGTCGTGGACATTTGACGGCGCAAGCGTTGCGTCAATAATGTTTGCAATAATAATAAAAAGGTTTATTACTATTTTTTCGTAAATTTAATTTGATTTGTTTAATTAATAGGATTTAAATTAATAATAATAAAATTTGATTATTATTTTTCTTGCGGTGATAAGTTATGGCCTTAGTTTAATTTTCTTTATTTTGGATTTTATAAATATGACCTGCGTGTCGTGTCTCTTTCCTATTCTCATAATATAACTTCTTTTCTCATCTTACTCCCTCGTATATAAAACGAGTTTCTTTTATGTAATGTATTATTATGAAGAAAGAGAAGACTACAAAACAAAGAAGGACAACCTTGGAGATCTTTCTTGGAGAAGTGAAGATCTTTATTAGGTTTAGCTTAGTTCTCTCATTGGCTTGGGAGAAAAATTGTGCTAGGGTCCATAGATGTTTCATATGTTTGTATGTTTATATAGATATGTATGCGTGTATGTTGATGCATGTCTGAGGAATGATTTATATGATAAATAATCTGTGATATCAAATTAATTAAAACTCCCTCAAAACTAAATATTAAGTTTTTTACTTTCCAAATTTTAGAACTCATCAAGACTAGTATCGAATTATGTAGTTTTCGCCCAAAGCGAGGTGCATATTCTATATTGGTAAGGTGCAACGAGATAAATGTAATATCCAATTTCTAAAATAATGGGTCAAACTTAACTAAACAAAATATAATAAGATTATATACGTTTAGAAGCAAGAGTTGGGAATAATCCATGTGATGGATTGGAATAAGGAGTTATTCACCCAACTGAAATATTGGAGAATTGTATTGGATACAATTGGAAGGAGTTCCTACTTAAATAGTCGAGTTTTGTGTAATCAGCCTAACATTGACTTAAAACAAAGCAAAATATGGATCTCGATCCACGAGAAAATCTTCCAACGAGATTTTCCGAATCAAATGATGAGGGTCATTTGTTTTGAGTAAAATAGTGGGAGCATATTTAATTAAAGGTCTAATTGAATATGTTTAATGATATTAATATCTCCACCATCTTTTAATGTAGATTACCATGACAAACAACACATCTAATAACATTTTGCGAACAATCTCGAATAAGGAAAAATTGTCAGGGACAAATTTTCTAGATTGGCACCGAAATCTGAGGATTGTCCTCAAACATGACAAAAAGTTGTATGTCTTAGAGACACCTGTTGCTGATGAGGTACCTCTCAATTCTACTCCTAAGGCTGAAAGGGATGCTTATAAGAAGCATGTTGATGATGCCAATGAAACCGCTTGCCTCATGATGGCTACCATGAATTCTGAATTGCAAAAGCAACATGAAAACATGGCAGCGTTCGATATGATCGAACATCTGAAGATGCTCTATCAAGAGCAAGTAAGGCATGAAAGTTTTGAAGTTTCAAAAGCCCTTTTCCAAGCCAAGCTAGCTGAGGGAAGCCCAGTAGGTCTCTATGTACTCAAGATGATTGGGTATATGGATAATCTTGAAAGATTGGGATTTCCCCTCATGAAAGAGCTTGCAACTGATTTGATCCTGCAATCGTTGCCGAAGAGTTTCGGTCAATTTGTCCTTAATTTCAACATGAATGATATGGACAAATCTCTTCCTGAATTGCTAAGCATGTTAAGAACTGATGATAAAATTCTGAAGTCAAAAGGGAAATCCATTCTGATGGTCAGTAATGGAAAGAAATAGAACAAAAGGCCAACCAAACAGGGTGGTAAATTGAAAGGAAAGGAAGTTGATAAACCCAAACATACTGCACCTGTTTTGAAGCCCATTGGAGGCATAGATAAGGAGGGCACTTGCTTTTATTGCAGTAAGATCAGACACTGGAAGAGAAACTGCTCAAAGTACCTAGAAGATAAGAAGAATGGAGTGGAGACTTCAACTTCAGGTATTTTTGCTATAGAAATTAATTTGTCTACTTTTGCATCATGGGTATTAGATACTGGATGCAGTTCTCACATTTGTACCAATGTGCAAGGGCTAAAAAGGAGTAGAGTTTTGGCAAAAGGTGAAGTTAACATACGAGTTGGAAATGGAGCAAAGGTTGCTTCTTTAGCTGTAGGAATTTATGATTTGAATTTACCTAGTAGTTTAATAATTCAGTTAGAGAACTGTTATTA
Source organism: Lathyrus aphaca (assembly GCA_963966055.1). Lineage (NCBI taxonomy): Eukaryota > Viridiplantae > Streptophyta > Magnoliopsida > Fabales > Fabaceae > Lathyrus > Lathyrus aphaca. The sequence continues at coordinate 561,077,932 of OZ014520.1, read as the reverse complement.
TGTACCTGCAATTAGTAGGAATATTATTTCTATTTCTTGTTTGGAAAAGTTTGGTTTTTCATTTATAATAAAGAACAATTGCTACTATATTTATTTTAATGATATATTTTATGCTACTGCACAAATGAATAATGAATTATATATCCTTGATCTTGAAGTGCCAATTTATAACATTAATACTAAAAGGATGAAACTTAATGAGTTAAATCCAAGTTACCTTTGGCATTATCGCTTAGGCCATATAAATGAGAAACACATTTCCAAACTCCATAAAGATGGACTATTGGACTCTTTTGATTATGAATCATATGATACATGAATATCTTGTTTAATTAGAAAGATGACAAAGACACCATTCACAGGAAAAGGTGAAAGGGAAAATGATCTTTTGGCCCTCATACATACTGATATATGTGGACCACTAAACATACCAGCCAGAGGAGGTTTTCGATACTTCATTACATTTACTGATGATTTCGGTAGATATGGTTATGTTTTTTTTTAATGAAACACAAATCTAAATCCTTTGAAAAGTTCAAAGAGTTCAAGAATGAAGTACACAACCAATTAGGTAGGAATATTAAAACTCTTCGATCAGATTGAGGAGGTGAATATTTAAGCCTAGAGTTTGATAACCATCTAAAACAATGTGGGATTCTATCCCAACTCACTCCTCCTGGAACACCGCAATGGAATGGTGTACCTGAGAGAAGAAATCGAACCTTGTTAGACATGGTCGGATCCATGATGAGTCACGCCGATCTTCCAAACTCTTTTTGGGGACATGCACCACTGACAGATGCTTACACACTTAACTGTGTTCCATCCAAAAAGGTAGAAAAGATGCCATATGAGATATGGAGTGGTAAGAAACCACATATGTCTTACATGAAGGTTTGGGATTGTGAAGTTTATGTGAAACGACAAATTTCAACTAAGCTTGAGCCCAAATCTGACAAATGCTTATTTGTGGGGTATCCTAAAGAAACAAGAGGATATTACTTCTACAATCCTTCTGAGGGCAAAGTGTTTGTCGCTCGAACTGGAGTCTTCTTAGAAAAAGACTTTATTTCTAAAGGAATCAGTGGGAGGAAAGTAGAGCTTGAAGAAATTCAAAAATCACAAAGCATTGATACACATATGGAGGAATTAGAGCAGGAATCACAAACAGTTGTGGAAGAGCAACCTGCTCAAGTAGAACAAAACCAGCGTAGGTCGAGCAGGATACATCACCAACCAGAGAGATATGGATATCTCATAACTGATCAAGGTGATGTATTACTCATGGATCAAGATGAGCCTGTAACCTACCAAGAGGCCATAACTGGTCTTGAGTCTGAGAAGTGGCTAGAAGCCATGAAATCTGAAATGGATTCCATGTACACAAACCAAGTTTGGGCTTTGGTAGAACCTCCAGTAGGAGTTAATCCTATAGGATGCAAGTGGGTCTTCAAAAATAAGATTGACATGAATGGTAGGGTACATACATATTAGGTAAGACTGGTTGCTAAAGGTTATAAAAAAATTCACGGGATAGACTATGATGAAACCTTTTCACCAATTGCAATGCTTAAATTTGTTCAGATTTTACTTTTTATCCCTGCATATCATGATTATGAAATATGGCATATGGATGTCAAGACTACTTTCCTTAATGGGAATCTTCTTAAGGATGTGTACATGACACAACCTGGAGGATTTGACATACCTGAAGAAGGCCATAAGATATGCAAGTTACAATGATCAATCTATGGATTGAAGCAAGCTTCCAGAACCTGGAATCTTCGTATTGATGAAACTGTAAAACAATATGGATTCATAAAAAATTAAGATGAGCCTTGTGTCTACAAGAAGGTTAGTGGGAGCATGAACGTTTTCCTGTTTTTATATGTAGATGACATATTAATCATTAGGAACGATATCCCTACCTCGCAACAAATAAAAGCTTGGTTAGGGAAATGCTTTTCTATGAAGGACCTTGGTGAAACAGCCAAATATATTAGGAATTGGGATCTATAGAGATAGATAACAAAAATTGTTTGGCCTAAGTCAGAGTACATACATAGACAAAGTGTTGGGACGCTTTAATATGCATGATTCTAAGAAAGGATTCATACCTATGCAATATGGCATGTGTCTATCAAAAACATAATCCCCTTCAACAAAGGAAGAAAGGGATCACATGAGTAAGATTCCATATGAATCTGCAATAGGATTTATCATGTATGCCATGTTATGTAGTCGACCAGATGTCTCGTATGCTTTAAGTGCAACGAGTAGGTACCAATCTGATCCTGGTGATGCTCACTGGGTAGCTGTCAAGAATATCCTTAAGTACTTGACAAGGACTAAGGATACATTCTTAATATATGGAGGTCAGGAGGAGCTCGCGGTAATTGGTTACACCGATGCTAGCTTCCTAACAAATAAGGATGACTTCAGATTGCAATCTGGTTATGTTTTCTTCCTAAATGATGGCGTTGTAAGCTGGAAAGTACAAAGCAAGAGACAGTTGTTGATTCTACAACTGAGGCCGAGTATATTGCTGCCTCAAATGCAGCAAAGGAAGATTTTTGGGTCAAGAAGTTCATCAGGGAACTTGGAACCCTAGCATTGTGGATCCTATTGATCTTTGTTGTGATAACAATGGTGCCATCGCACAAACTAAGGAGCCTAGATCTCACCAATAATCCAAACATATACTTAGGTGATATCATCTCATTCGAGAGATAATAGATCGAGGAGATGTGAAGATATGCAGAGTACCTACACTTGAAAATATTATTGACCTACTAACAAAACCTCTTGCACAGTAGAAGCATGATGGTCATACTAGATCTATGGGTATTAGGGGTATGCTTGATTGGCTCTAGTGCTAGTAGGAGATTGTTGGTGTAAGCCATAGAGGCCAATACTTTTGGTACTTATATTGAATTATTTATTAATAATAAAAGGCATGTTCTTTATTATGTTTATTTTTTTTCAAAATGATAAAGTCCCTAGAATAGCTAGTTCGTTTAATGAAATATTAAGTGTGACTTAATCATGAGATTCCATTAAACATAAGGACACTATTCTTAAAGCATCCATAGTCGAGCTTTAATGTGAAATGGGATAGCCTTAAAGCATTAAAACTATTATGTAGATAGACTGATGATCACATCTCATGGATCATGGATAAGGAATTATCAAGTCTTGACATATGTATGAATATTAGGAGTAATATTTATACTGGATTGACCCACTATGAGAGTACTACATAGAATGTTATGCAAAGTTTCATAAGTTACTCTCATGGTGATAGTGGTGTATACTACCCTTCGACCTGAAACTACTATGGACCCTAGATGTATAGTCAAGTGCTTTATTGCTGATCAAACATTATTAGTAACTGGATGATCATAAAGACAGTTGATGGGTACTTCACGAAGCATGTTGAAGGACATGATTAACCTAGATGGAATTTGTCCATCCGGCATAACAAGATAAATGTCTAAGGGCCGAATATTGAACTTGACAAGGATGACACGATATATGCCTTGTGTTCAATATATACATAAGGGAAAAAGGGTAATTATACACACAAATACTATCACAAAAGGTTTTGTCAGATCACATGACCATTTTGTGACTTGGGTAGCAGTGATGTGTTGCTAGATACCGCTCACTGTTTATTATGTTAAATACATGATTTAATATAATTGCCAACGTCGCGAAATCCTACAGGATCACACACATAAGGACAATTAGAGAAGAGGTGAAATAAATAAGGCACACCGTAAGGTACAATGCACTTGAATGGAATACGAAATATGGTAAGGTACCATATGATATAATAATAATAGTTATTATTAATTTTATAATAGTTATAAAATATAATAATAATAATAAAATTAAGGTTATTATAATAATAGTTATTATGATAATATAAAAATATTATTATTGAGTTGGACTTTTAGGTTAAAGCCCACACAAGTAGTTCTATATATATAACCCTTGTGAAGAAGCTCAAAAGTTATTGTTTTGAAACTCTGGCCGTATTCCTTTCTTTTTCCTCTCCTTTCACTCTAAACTTTCAATTGTAATCAGCTAGCACTGTGACTGAAGGAAGTTGTTCGTGTGGACTGAGTAGAGGCGTTGTTCGTCATACGACGCTCGTGATCAAATCAGAATCAAAGGTTTTAAGCGCCACAAGAGGTAAACATTTTATCACAGATCATGGCCTTTCGTGAGGATCTCTAAAGGGAAATTTTTGTTTTCCGCTGTGTCTTATCGTTAATTTCCCTTCAAAAGCGCCCAACTGGCCCTCTTCCTTCGTGAATCTCGTGAGGCTTGTCATGCTTGAGGTTTTTGGCCTCGTCTTGGTTGCGGCCGCTTCTGACTTTGTGGGCGACCTATTTTTCTTCGTACCTGATGTACGCATGAGCTTTGTGCAGGAGCTCGTCTAGAGAGCGGGGAAACTCGATCCCGACAACCCTGTTGAGGTCGCTGCCAGGGAGGAGTGCCTTATTGAGGAGATACTTTTTCATATAGTCGGTTGTATCTACCTCGACGGCCTCCTGGTTAAATCGTTCGATGTATGAGCGTAACGTTTCATTCTTTCCCTGAATGATGGCTTCAAGGGTAACCTCTATCTTAGGGTGACGTCGAGAGGTTGTGAAGTTCCTCGTGAACGATGATCTCAAGCTCCTCCAGGAAGTGATGGATTCGGGAGCCAAGCTTTTATACCATGCCATGACCCCCTTCTTGAGCTTCGTGGAGAACAACCTGCACTTAACATTTCTCCCGATATCGTTGCAATAGTCGAGCATGGAATTGATGTTTTCGACATGGTCGTCGGGGTCGGTAGTCCCATCGTACATGGAAAGATTATGAGGCTTATCCATGCTCGCAGGGAGCTGGGTCTCCATGATAGCTCGGGAAAGCGGGCAGCGAGGACCCTCTTTGTCGCTCCTCAAGGGTGAGTACTTTTCGTCCCGAGGGCTTTGGTCGCGGTGGGGAGATACCCTTGGCTGGCTGGTGGGCTGCTCAGGTCGCCCTCTAGCTTTGTTCTTTTTGGGCTCCGGAGAGTGTTGTCCCTGGCGAAGAGGGGGCGATCGCGCTTCTTGGCGGCTTCTGACTGTTGCCTATCGAGCTGAGGCCCCTGTCCGTGGGGTGAGGGGTTGCGCGATCGTTGGGGTCTTCGTGGAGGATACGTTGTACGACGCTCTGTCTATAGTGCAATGATTCTCTCTTGTCGTTGAAACTACATGAGGTTTGTCTGGCTGGGTGCGTTGGCCATGGCTAAGATCGTGGCATATCCTTCGACCGGTATCAGAATAGGCTCGAAGGTGGTTGCGACGTGAGGTTGAGGAACGCCGTTGGCAGCTGGTTCAGGGGACAAAGTGGCAGGTTGTCTGTCCCTTGAGTCAGACTCGTGGAAGGTTATCGCAGTGTTTGCCGGTCATGCTGGTTGGTTGAAAGAGACAGGGTGAAGTTTTGGTCCTTTGTTTCAAAAGACGGGGAGAAATTTTATGTTCTCACAGACTGTGCCACTGATCTGACCGGATCAGGAGGAACCTTCCAGTGATGAACAACTACGGTGGAGAAATTGAGGGGGTGTACTTGCAAGGTACTTCGATGCCAAAATGAGAAGGAGCTAAGGAGTGCAAGTACAAAAAGTAGTGAATATAGAATATCTGACCCACTAATGAAAGAGGGTATTTATAACGTGCCCCCAGCGCTGAACCAAGATTCCTCTCATGGGTTGGATTAATTAGGCCCAGGAAGAAACTGGTAATGAATGTGTAGGAGTATATAAGACCTAGCACGTGACTTTGTCCTTGGTCCAACTACTCCACAATACTAGAAGAAAATAACGGAGACAGTTGATTGAGTGGAACACGTGAGGTGACGCTCTTCCCACGTCCCTATGTATTAAGGCCATGAACCCATGTCCGATGGATTGAACCTATGTCCGACATAAAAGAAATTAATAACCCACAATTCAATCTATAAATTTGAGGTTTTATTCAATCCGATCGCTATATAAAATAACGTGCTAATGATCCTTTCATTATATAAAATTGTTCTACTCACAATATTGTTATTAATGTAAGGATAATTTTAAATGGTAACATTTAAGTGTGAATTGAATTATATTAATATGTAAGTCCAATAAATTGGTTATTTTTTACTTATAATTTAGTAATCAAGGGGTAGCAAGATATTCATTCTTCTAAGCACAATTTTGTCAAAAAAGAAAAGTTCTTCTCTACACACTGGCATTTAAAATCAAACACAGTATTAAACATTATAACCTTTGAAATCAAACATATATATATATATATATATATATATATATATATATATATATATATATATATATATATATATATATATATATATATATATATATATATATATATATATATATATATATATATATATATATATATATATATATATATATATATATATATGCTACTAATTCAACCGTTAACGCAAATATAGTAATAATATTTATTATTATTTACCCAATATTAATATAATCATCCATCATCCTAAGATAGATTGCTTATCCAACATTAGTTACTCAAGCTCTGGATTTCCACTATTTTGTTTATTTTATCTATAATTGTGTGACTATTAATACCAATATTAAAAAGCCAATAATACAGTTAAACTTCTAGAAATACATAAATCTACGTTTTACCTTTTTTTAATGATTTTTGTCCAAGATGGGATCTTAAATAAATTAAACTTTCTTATATGGCAAATTGAAGTGTTAGTCAATCAATTTTTGATGTGTTGATTTTTAAACATTTGTTATATAACTCTTAAAAACTATTTCTAGCTGTAGAATGCCATTGCTAGAAGGCATATGTTTGTCATGGTTAAATTTCAACTTTGTATAGTAAAATAAAATAAATTAATGTTTATACAAATTTTATATATATATATATATATATATATATATATATATATATATATATATATATAACTAATGCCCATGATGCATTTTAAATGCATGTTTTAATGACATATGTACCTTTATCATTTAGTTTAGTTAAAAAGTTTATTATTACTTCCACCTAGAGTTATTATCTAAAATCTTATTGAGATAATAAAAAGAAAAACTTAGTGGTTAAAAAAGATAGCAATTTGGCAAACATTGTTAAACTTTTTTGGCGTTTTATAGCATACTAAAATTTCAAGAGGACAAGTCTATAAAATCTACTGATTTAGGTAAGTGGTATTCGCATATATCTTGAAGGATATTGAGTGGAATCAAGCCAAACAAACACATAGAAATGCAAGAAAGTCATGAGAGAAAGTGATGGCTTCACATGTGCTCCAATGGCTCTTTGTAGGGTCCTAAAGATGAAACTTTTCAAGATTACATGATGAGATTGAGATGGAAAAACCCACCCTTGATAGAGACAGAACATTGAATGGAAAAGTTTTATATATTTATTACCTAACTTCTTATGTCTGTATCCTTTAGATTGGTAGGGACATTGGGAATACTGGTTGGATATTTGGTGGGGGCCATTTTGCAGTTCATGTGTCTTGGAGTTTATATTTTGTTCACCTTTAATTTTAAATATATCATGTTGATTTTTACTTAATTATTACATATGTGCTTACGTCTATATGTTTGTTTTGTAGTGTTCATGTACAATATTTTTTTCTTCATTATCAGCCATGTCTTTTTTTTTTTTTGGCAGTAAAATGACTTCTTTTTTTTAAAGATCAACATCTTACAAGACCCTTTTCAATATATGATCAAGGGTTACTCTTTTCTTAGAGGTTTGATTCAATCTTAAAAATTTGAAAATGTATCTCCTGACAGATCTAAAATCATATTAACAAAAATATTGCAAATGAGACACTTATATTTTATACAAAAATATATTTGGAGATATATCTTCGGATTTCAGAGATATATTTTTATAAAATGTTAAATCAATTATGTATGAATGAGATTTTGAAGTAATAACGTTCAATTCTTAAATTCTTATGTTTAAATTATTTAATTTAAGGGTGACTTCCAACCGTTTAATTTATATTTATAAGCTCAAGATCTAAGTTTTTTCAAATGCACATTTGTTGGAACAAGCAACCACAAAATTAATGAAATTAAGTTGAGAAAATTTGGAAGGAGGGAGGGAGGGAGGGAGAGAGAAAGAGTGTTAAGGGTGAGAATGCAATATTTCATTAGTTAGGGTGAGATTGCACCCTACACACTTATATAGAAATTATACAATGATTGGAATACACTTTGACCAAGTACAATTACACAAAAAACAAAAACTCGGGCTCATAACCGGTTACGTCAAAGTGGGTAACCGGTTACACCTAAAGCTAATTAATTCCAGAATTACTCCAGTTCCAGTGGTAACCGGTTACACCAAATATGGTAACCAGCTACACCTTCGAAAACCCGACTTCTCTGCTACTGGATTTTAGGACCGGTCGTGTATTGCACAAGTACCGCAATGATCCAATTAACCTCCTAAATTGGGTTGGATTGACATTTTCCTCATCCTCATTCTTAGACAGCTGCAACCTTGGTTCAACTAGAGAAATGACATCATTTTAATTTTCCATTTCTCACTTTTTCAAAATCTCAAGTGCGTATCTCCTTTGATGCATGAGCAACCCCATTTCGGACTTATGGAACTCAATGCCAAGAAAATAAGTCATTATACCAAGGTTCGTCATCTCGAATTCTTCCATAAGTTCTCTCTTGAACTTTGAAATACTTTTCTCATTGCTTCCCACGATCAATAAATCCTCTAGATATAGACAAAGGATGATTACTCATTCGCTCGCATTCGTCTTCACAAAGACTCCATCCTCTGATACATATTTCTTGAAGCCAATGTCTTTTAGAAAACCATAAATCCTTCTATTCCAAGCTCTTGGAGCTTACTTCAAACCATATAACGCTTTCTTCAACTTATAGAACTTCAGCTCTTGGTCTTTCACAACAAAATCAGGAGATTGTCCTACATACACCTTCTCTTTAAGTGGTCCATTCAAAAACACGGACTTGACATCTATTTGGTAGATATGCTAATTATGGTTATTTGCAATACCAACAACAAGCCTAATTGTTTCAATCCGAGCAATCAGTGCGAAAACCTCCTCAAATTCCATGCCATATCTTTGCAAAAATCCATTAGCCACCAATCTAGTCTTATGCTTGATTATCTCACCCTTGGGATTTTCCTTCACTTTGAACACCCACTTCACACCAATTTCCTTTTTCCCATTTGGTAGATCAACTAGCTCCCAAGTATTGTTTTTCTTAATGGATTCCAGCTCATCTTTCATAGCACAAATCCATTTTGGACCACTTAAAGCCTCTTCCATATTGACATGTTCAAATTCTTCCATAAGTGCAAAATGGAGGAAATCACCATCGTTATTAACCTCATTGTCACGAAACAACTCACAATCTCGGAGTCTATGAGGAAACCCCAATTGCCTTCTTGATCTCCTGACATTTCCTTCATTTCGAGCTTCGACGGCTTGTTGTTATGTACTTCCTAGTATCTCAGAATCTAAAATTTTGTATCGACTACAGGATTCTGGTAACCGATTACCGCCTTCATGTAACCGGTTACGCTATGATGTAATTGCTTCATTTTATCGATTATAACATCATGATTGATTACGATCCTCTTGTTTACATTATTGAACATTTTTTAATCTCCGGTAGAGTAATATCCAACAAGTATCATAACATCACCCTTATCATCCAACTTCTTTCTAAGTTGACCCAGAACATGTCGATATGCAACAAAACCAAAGACTCTCAAATGGTTCAGAGTTAGCTTGAACCCCGACCATGCTTCCTCCAGTGTTACATTTTTCCTGCTTCATTATAGGGAACATATTCAACAAATAGGTAGCTATATACATCGTTTCTCCCCATAGCTCTTTCGAAAAGTTCTTCCCCTTCAACATGTTTTTCACCATGTTCATGATCGATCGATTCTTTCTTTCGGCTACACCATTTTTTTTATGTTGTATAGGGTGGTACTACCTCATGTACAATCTCTTCTTGATCACAAAACCTCCCAAAGTCATTTCAGAGATATTCTCCCCCACTATTCATTTTGAGCACTTTGAGCTTGTGACCACTTTGCCTCTCCACCATGAACTTGAAATTCTTAAACACGTCAAATACCTCATCATTTCTCTTAATAAGGTATGTCCATAACTTTCTACTATGATCATCATTAAAGGTGACAAAGTACTTATTGCCACCAATGGAATCTACTTGTGTAGGCCCACACACATCCAAATACACCACCTCAAGGTGATTCTTGGTTCTCCGGTCTGCATCATTGCTGAATTTTCCTCTATGTTGCTTAACTTGCTCAAATTCTTCATAAATTTTAGCTGGAATACTGATTGTTGGTAGCCCCGTTACAATTCCATTCTTTTGCAAGTCCTTGAGATCTCTAAATTTAAGATGCCCAAGACGATAATTCCACACCCATTCTTCACGACTTACTACAATAGCAAGACATCTATGCTCCATAAACTTCAACTAAACCTTGAAGGTTCTATTGGCAGCCATAGGCACTTTAAGGACCAAACCTCCCTTTGCATCCATAACATGTAACCCCTTGTTTTCCATATGAATCTTGTAATACTTTTAAAGTAATTGACCAATACTTAGAAAATTACATTTGATTCCCGAAATATACTAGACATCTTTGATCAAGGAATGTCCATCATCTCTCCTCATGATAAAAACATCACCCATCCCGTTGGCCATTATAGTGGTACCATTTGCGAACTTTACTTTGTTCTCCATGGCACAATTGATTTTGACAAACCAATCCTTTCTTCCTGTCATATGAGTTGAACAACCCGAGTCCAAATACTCCTTACAACATTGAACTCCTTTCACACTCATCATGGCGTCTTCCTCTTCATGCAATCAGTTAATCATATCATTCAACCTCATAACCCAATTTTTCAGCATTCTTTGAGTTGATGTAGTTGTTGTCCCCTAGTTGTTTGTTGCTACAATTCTCTCCCGTGATCATAACCAAGAGTGTATTATCTTTATCAAACTCTTGTCTTGCAACCTTGACTTCATCCCCTTTATATATCCTTCTTGTTCGCATTACATTCTTTATTAAAATGACCAAACCGTTGACACACATATCACTGCTCCTTGCTCTTGTAAAATATCTTTCTTTCACATCTATAGTTTCCTTGACCACCATGTTTATTGTATCTATTCTCACCCATTTGAGAGTGCATCCTACGCACTTATATACATATTACACAATGATTGGAATGCGCTTTGACCAAGTAAATTAGCAGAAAAACAAAAACTTTGGATCATAATCGGTTACGCCAAAGTGGGTAATGTAACACCCTATATATTTCCCGTCATTTTAATAAATAAAATACGACACTATCAGAGTAAAACATCATTTTCAATTCAAGGTGCTACTCTCAATCAACATAAAACATGCTCTTAAAATTTGATACATAGCATGAAACAGAAAATTATTCAAATTAAGCAGTGGAAAAGCCAAACATTAATGATATCATTGAAATAGAAAATAGTTTGAAAACTTTTAAAACAACATCAATAAGTTCCAAAATATAATAAATGAAATAAAGCAAAAATGCAACGTTCCTGACTCTTATGTTACGTATCAGAGCAGACACCACTAACATGAAGTACTTCTACTTCACTGACCACGAACTCTAACTACACCTGAGTACATGCATGTTACCCCACGTAGAGGTAACATTCAAACATAAGGGGTGAGATTCTTAAATCAATTAAAAGAGTAAAATGATATAAATATAAGGCATATATATCACATAAGTACAATAACTACACACATATCACGACAAGAATAATAACCCAACTACACATCTACAACAGACACATCAACAACATATGCATCCACATCAATAACAATGCATGCAAATGAGACTCAACCATAGACTCAATGCATGTGGTATCAAGAATCAATCCATATTTCATGATCCAGTTCCCGTCGAAACTCTCGACCCCTTTCCCATGGTCCAGTGTAACCCCTATTTCATGATTACACCCATAACCCCTATTTCATGCTCCGATGTGGCCCCTATTTCATGACCACACCCTACGACGTGATTGAACACAATCACCTCACCAACAACGACAACATGAAACAACGACAACAACAACAACATATAACCACATCAACAACAACGTTCAACAACATCACAACATATAACCACATCAACAACAACGTGTAACAACATCAACAACAACATATAACAACATCAACATGCAATAACAACACCTACATATTCATCATCATATCAACATCACTCAAAAACCATCCTTGCTCGCTAAGCGGCTTCCTATATGGTTGGGGAAATTTCAGATTTTTAACTACTTTCAAAGCGTGCATCTGCTCGCTAAGCGGGCAAGGCAGATTTGACAAAAATAATCCTGCGATGACAGCAAAATTCCTGCTACAATTTTTCACCCAAAAACCAGTCTTTCACCATTTTTAATCACAAATTTTAGCATAGAACCTATAAATAATACACATGCATCATTTACTATGCACAACACATATCAATTCATCAATAATCCCTCAAAATCTACTCATCAAATCCTAGGTTTTTCCATAAAACTCCAATTAACATACCTAAGGACATCTACCCTAACATTCATATCATAATACCCTTAAAAGATGAAAGAGATCTCACTCTTACCTTAATTTGACGAAGAATTTCTCTCTTGACGGGATTCTCTTCCTCTAGCTTCCTTCTTCCTTTCTTATGTTCATGCTTCTCTCAATTCCATGACCAGTTTCTACGAACTGAATTCTCTTTTCTCCAAATTCCCAACATAGCCCTTGGACCCCTAATATTGGAATCCCCATCATGCCCTCACTAACTTCTCATCTAATTACAATAATGCCCATTTCACTTAATATTCCACTAATTAAATTATTTCAATGTATATTAATATAAATTATTAAAATTATATTAATTCCAATAATATAATTCTTCTTACTCGACACATTTTCCTTCATCTCAACACCTCCACCATTCACTAAGGATATGCAATCTCCAATAAAGCACAACAACACATAACACTTTCTATTAATCGAATAAATAATTAAACAATTAAATGGGGTATTACAGCTCTCCCACACTTAGAGTATTTTCGTCCTCGAAAATTCATTGGATACGAACTACTCCGGATAGGCTCTCGCATCCAATAGTCAACTACCATGCCATGAAGGACAATACCAATAATAGCGCAAAACAACGATATAACTTATTAACGACAACCATAACAAGGAGCAATTCTCATGCAGGGTACTCGATAACAAACTCAAGACACAAAATAATCAAGTTACGAACACACAAGTTCACTCTTGAACCGGGAACAACACGATAGTTACCATCATCTTAGGTAACACCTCCCTAATTCCCCATCGTAGGAATTAGCTACACACACCCGAACCATCATCATAGGCAATATGGAAATAACAAAAATAAGAACACCAAAATCCATAACACGACATCACCATAACTAAACTACTAACTTCGTTATCACACGACTTCAAAATAACCATTTTACGATTTACCAGTCGAACATGTAACTTGTACACCCATCTGCCTAGTAGTACAAGATTAACAATTAAACTTTTCGCCATCTCACTTCCATTTTGGAACATCCAATGGTCTCATTATTCTCGTGGGTTCTATCGTCAACCTTCAAATTCTTACAAGTTATACCCATATGAACAAACTGCATTACCTCACACTCCCGATGCACACTCTGATTACTTGCAATTATCAAATACACTAAGTTCACGTCCAACTTCTGACGCTTCCTAAAAATCACCAGAAATCATTATTTACGTTTAATATACCCAACCTTACACTCCATTGGGTTTTCTCTCATACCAGACACAAAGCTCTGAACTCTTCAACCATTAGATCAAACATATGAAAAGACTTTCAACTTAACTCGTCAGGAATTCCAATCCTCTTGTTGTCTCATACTTTATTCCTTTCGACCAAACAGTCATCCTATACTTTTGTGATTATTAATCACTCTGAATTTAGGTCCATAAAAACCATACTTCCTAATCTTTAACACACTTACATTCACAACCAAGTCCAAATCTTGAACATGATGGATCCCTCCATGAATCCTCTGTTGTCGTAAAGCCTAAACTATAACCTTACCATCTTGTATTCACACCCTGCCAAAATTCGTCATCAACAAATATCAATATTCCACTAACGGTGTATCAGGATTAGGCCAAATCAAAATGGAATCATAGTCTACTTTTACTTCAGTTCCCTAAAACCCCCCTTACGACAAACATCCCAAACATACAACTTATTTTTCACAAGTTAACTGAGATAACAAAATTGCTAACTTGGGAAAAAACCTTCTAAAACCCGTAGCCAAAACATTTTAATCTCCTTACCTACTTCGGAGCTTTCTCATCATAGAATTGACATAACCAAGCAAATTCACCTATACCAACCAAAAATCACCCTTCGACAACTTAGCAGATAACTTTATATCCTTCAATACCTATTGTCGCTCTCCCGAAAAGACACCGGGTCAGATAGGGTACAGATGCGAACGGTCGGTGAAAAGAGAAATGAAATGAAGATGAATAGAGTCGCCAGCTAGGCATTTTTATCCCGAAGTAAAGGTAATGCAGCATAAACCTAGGAAAAGATGGATAATACGTTTGCGAACCAGAGAAACTAAGAAAGGGGGTTGGTTACAACCTGAGAAGGTATTAGCACCCATATTTTCCGTCGTACTCGACGGGATCCACGCTTAAAAGATTGTGTTTAAAGGGGTAAGTGTATGTGCTATCTGTGTGCAAAAGCTAAGAAAAGAATGTACAGGTGTCAGTGCAAAAAGTGTGAATTGCTCAGGAACTGAGGCTTAGAAAGAATGCTGAAAGAGGGGGAAGACATAAAGACTTTTGTTCGATAACTGTTAAGTTATGCCTACGTATCCTCTCGTGTAATGAGGAAGTCAGAACACCGTAGTTCGACTCAAAGAGACTGAAGAATGAATTGACTGTGAACTGCTTGCTTGTCTATGCTCAAGTGTATGACTCGTCTGGCTCGAGTGCTAACTGTCTTGCATTAGACGGAAGAAGAAAGTTCTCGCTTATGAATGAGTGTGATGAGAAAAGAATCCCAAAGGAGACGATTATTGTTTGTTTTTGTGTTTTCAGTCTTTTATTGTTTTTGGTGTTTTTGCATAAGTTAATGAGCTTAAGCCTAAATCAAGGGCTTGTAAACTCATTATATCCTCCCTGATTAGGGATAATGAGTCTACTTAAGTATGAGATAAGCATCTCAACTTAATTACCATGATGATGTAGGATTAAGATCATTAACCTACTTGTGATTATTTAGATGATTTTGGGTTTTTGTTTAGTATTAAGTAATGAGTTTAATCTCTAATCACGGATTAGTGAACTTATTACACCATCCTAATAGAAGGATAATAGATGAGCACACTTAAGCTGAGGAAGATACCTCAACTTAATCCATGGTTAGGGATTAAATTCATTATATAACAAGCCTTTATTAAGTAGATTTTAATTAAGGGATGAGATTAAGAAGTGAATTTTATGTTTGTGAGACATCTTGAGGGGGACTTGTCCATTAAACACTAGGGTTAGTCCTTCTTAACCATAAGGAAGAATTAGAATCCTAATGTAAGGCCCAAGTTACAAGATAAAGTCTTGGTGATTATTATATGATTTGATTAAGAGGTTTAAACAAATTAAAGGTTTAACACTTAGGATTAAAGTTATACACTCCATCCTAAGAGAAGGATGCAGGCATAACCCTAATTCCAAAGTCCTAAAACTTTAAGAGTTTAGTCTCTGATTATTGAGATGAGAATAGAGACTCAAGGAGACTCAAAGGTAAAAAGTCTAAGGGGGACTAATCACAACCCTAAGATTATCATGCTTGGATGTTCCTATGGTTTGTAAGGCTTAAAAAAGATATTCAAGGAATCCACCAATAGAAGAAGCAGAAGAAAGGAGGGTGAAGCAGAAGAATAAGTTACTTAATTCATTGAAGAAGATAAGTAACTTAAAGAAAGAAAGTAAGAAATAATGAACACAAGTGAACAAGTTCACTTAAAAGAAACCAACAAGATGCATGTGAAAGAGATAAAGATAAATGAGAAGTGAAGGCAAATCCACTTCTCAAAGTAACTTACCACCTGAAAATGTTAGCATGAATGCATAAAGTATGAAACATAAAGAAATGAAATGAAATGAGGTGCAATGAGATGAAATGACCAAAGTCAGAAGTGTTTATGCAATGTTAATGTCATGTGAGATGATGCAAAGGCATACAAAATTCATATGAATGACCATACAAGAATGATATGTCATGTAAGCATACTTTGAAGTTTGAAAACACATGAAAGTTAATGAAATGAAATGAATGCAAATCATGGCAAATGGATTATGAAATGATCAAGCATGATTCTAACATATCCTAAGATGTATAATATGACATATTAATGCAAGAAATATCATGGAAAGTTCATGTATGGATGCATATGCAAGATGAATGCAAATGAACACATAAAATTAGGGTTTTATGGACAAGCAAGATGCAAATGAACAAAACAGAAGCATATGACATGATAAAAATTTGAAACTAAGCTCAAACAAACCCTAATCCCATACTAAGTCACACCCCAAAGGAGACGGTCAGAAGCCTTACCACTCAAAAGTTATGAATTTCCTAAGTCTCTAGGGTGTTTTGGATGGTTCAAAGGGAAAAATGCAAATCAATTTGAAAATGCAAGATAAATTCATGAGATAAATAACCTATAAACTACATGCAATATGCAAGACAATGCAAAAATAATCATCTTCAAACTCTTCTTGGTTAGGCAGAAATGATTTTGTAAAGTTAGGGTTCAAAAAATATGATTTAAATGACCCTTATTTCAAAGAAAATTCTCAAACTATGATCAAACCCAAAAAGAAATTTGTGTGAAGAGTTTGAAAATGTTTCTAAATGCAAAGGGATGATTCATGATTTTTTTTGGTGATTTTTAGAAACCTAAAATTATTTTTAATTAATTAAAAGACTTTAATTAATTAAAAATAACATTTAAATATTTTAAAAATACTTTTTTAATGCAAAAAATAAAATAAAAATTATTTTCTGGTTAAGAAAAATATTTAAAACAGAAATGCAAAAGGAAATATTTTTTGGATGATTTTTGCTATTTTTAATAAATTGTACAAAAGAAATAGAATAAAATGAAAATAAAATGAAATAAAATGAAAGTCAGCTGATCCTAAGGCCCAGATTCAAACTAGAAAGAGAGGGAATTGACTGCACGCGTTATCCAATGGCTGACATTCAAACTGACTAATTACCTAATTTAATTAATTAATTAAGATTAGGGTTTTAAGTGAAATGATCTGGACCCTCCAAATACGCGTTAATCCTAATCCTACGGCCCACATTCAAACTGGGGAGATTAGCCCTAATTACGAACCCTTAAACATTTCCAGGTGACCGGAGCTAGCTCCTGTCATCTTCTCCGGCCAACCAAAACACCTAACTTCTTCCCTAGGCTAAATCAAAAGCTCTAAAGCTCCAGAATCACTCTCCTAACATCCCTAAGCAGAATCCATCATCAAAACACATTTATCATACATCAAAAACAAGATTCGAAGCAAATCGTAAAATTGAACAAAACTTTCAGAAGTTCAATACATGCTTAATACTCAACCATTTTCAAAACAAATTACATCAGGGTGATCAGTGAAGCATGAAGATTCATTTAGAAACTTAAAATGCAAGTTCTGGAAAAAATGTTCTTGAGATTACCTGAGGTTGAGCTTTCAGTTCTTGAGCATTCTGGACCTTTCTTTGGTGCAAATCAACTCCAATGAGCTTCCTGAGAATGCTTTGATGCTTGGAGTGAGTTTATTTGGCCTCTTTCTGAAGTTCAGTTTTGAAAGGTGAAAAATCATATTTTGATTTGGGTGGGTGTTTGGCTGAAATGAAGGGTGGGAAACGATCCTTGGGTGGTGGTGAGGTGAATGGTGGAAAAATATTTGTTTGAGTGGCTGGTTTTGCAGATTCGAAGAGAGGAAGGTTTTTGGTGATTTTTTCAATCCTGGCTTGTGGGAGGTTCTGAGCTTGTGTGTGGTGTGTTTTGGATTGCTTTAGGTTAGTATAAACAATTGCAATTGGTTCAGAGAGTTGTTGTGGCTCAGCTTGATTGGTATGGTTGTTTTTGCAAAAATTCAACATTGGTTGTACTATGAGCATGGGTCATGGCAGGAGTGGTTCTATGGCATGTCTGGCCTCAGCTGACTTTGTGGAGGGCCCTTAGATCATTAGAAAGCAGCTGTAATGCCTTGATCAAGAGTTTGCAATGTTTATGCATAAATGTCATTTTGTGAACTTTGTAACATTTGGTCATGGAAGTGCCTTGTTCAATGCTGAATTTTGGTCATGGCATGTTACATAATGTTGTTATGGTGCATTGAGATAAGTTAGAGGTCATACAAAGCCTTGGAGATCATTCTTGCAAGAATCCCTCTTTTAAGAATTTTGTGAAAAATGGCTTATGGAAACTTGTGATCCAAGGCATGATTTTGGTCTTGTAATGTTGCACCATGTTTGGTTGATGTCTAGAAGTCAATTAGAGGTCACTTGAATGCTTGAAACTTGATTTTGCAAAAAAAAATCCTCTTTTGGCATGAAACTTGAAATTTTAGGATTTTTGCCAACTTTGAAAGGCCATATCTTTAGTTCTAGGATGAATCAAGACATGTTCTTGTACTTTTTGAAAATGGAAAGACCTAATCTACAACTTTCATGACCAAGAATTTTTCATTTGAAGCATTTTTGGTTGAGAAAGAGGAGGTTAAAAAACTTTCCCAAAATGGAAAGTTTCCATTACAAGTTATTTCCATTTTTGGCAAGTTTGCAAATGGCTCAAAATTCTTCAATATTGTGAACTTCCAACCACTTCTAAGATCAAATAAAGATCATAGAACTTCAATTTGAGGAAAATACCCCTTTGGTTCCATTGTTGGGGGCCTCAGATGCCCTGATTTTGACTTAACTTGCTCAAGAAGTTACCTAATGAACTGATGACTTCCACAATGAATTTCTTCATCAAACTTGGTACACATTATCCTTATAACATCTTAAGAACAATAGAAACAAGAATGGCCCAAAAAATTTGGAGTTAAGGCCTCTGAAACCAAAATCCTAATTTTGGTCATCTATGCATTGAAAACCCTAACTCTGCTTCCATGCCTTGCCAGTTCTTGTGATCTCTTGACTTCCATGAACTTTGAGGGACATAATATGATGATAGAACACACATGGACCCTCTTGGAAAGCTTTGAGGCCTTTGGGATGGCTCAGATGAATTCTAGGATTCCTCAGATCACAAACCCTAGATGCAGATGAACTTGAACTATGCAGATGAAACAAATATGCAATATGAGATGATATGCTTAAGCTTATGCAAAAATGAAAGATAACAAGCCATGGTGTGATAAATATTGAGGGAAAATTTGGGGTGTTTACACCTATAATCCAATTTCCAAAAATTTCACACATTCTATTTACTCCCTCATTGTGTCATCTTTCTAATGCTTCATATCTCATGTCCAACAGATTCTCGATTCTTGAATTCCATAGAAGATAATGGTTGCATATCTTACATTTTATATTCGTCTTATCAGCCTAAGGCATATAACCATGCTTCTATCTTGCCATTACAGTTCCACATAGTTTAACAGTTGCTGGTTCAAATTACCACACTTCATATTTATTATTCGACTCATAACAATACTAATACTATCAAGGAACTTCAAACCATTTGTGATTCATTGCAATTAAAAACCCAATTTATCAAAAACATAACTGTGAGTTTCCATACTACTCACCGACCAACACGCAACCTCAGGCCATCATTCTCTTTTTCACCAATCATACTGAAACTCTCCCAGGCGGCACTCTCAATTTAAATTTTTTCCCTTTTATTAAATCCTCTGACTACTCTTTATATAACACCGACATCTTGTACGGTACCATAGAATCCAGTACTAGGAACAAGATTAAAATAGAATTCCACCTCCCTCTCCTAACAGAACACCCGATACATTCTTTCAAAACAACTATGAAATTCATGCACAACTGATAGTTCATCGTTGTGACCTTATTTCTAATTTCCATAACACTATCTTTGCATCCATGGAAAACCTCATAGCCTTGAATCCGTCTTACCTCCAGATATAGGAATTTACATCAACTAATCCAAAGACTCATCAAGCACCTGGCTTAACTCTGTACCATTCACTCTGCATGCTATCCTATCTTAGCAAGTCTCGTCTATCCCATCCAACATGATCCCGTCTGTTATCAACAAGAGATTAAGGTTGATCAGCTCCTCAATTTGTTGAGAGACATCTGACAATCATGATAGGTCATAAACCATCCTCACCAAGCCATAATAGAGTTCAACGACACACTACACCATCATCTCAATGATTGGCAAACATATGGTTTAACTCCGTCAATCTGTCCTAAGAATAATATCACCTTGTTCCAACTTAAAGATAACTGTGTACCTCCTAAGAAAACACGTCAGGATACTCCACACATCACCAGCCCGTATTTGGCCTAAAACATCGCGCCCCCTTCACAAGGAAGCGAACAATGATAACATCTGATCGTATCCCCTCAAGGATAACACCATTCTCTAAATAGTTGAACAATCCAACATAACACTCCCTCTTGCAGCGACACGATATCCAATATTACAACAACTGGAATATCCAAGAGAAGCAGACGCTTTCCCCCCACTTATTTCCTTCCCAACCTGCAATGGAAAACAAAACAAGTACCAATAGTGTTTTCACACACAAGTCGTATACTAGAGAACAACGCAATTATGCAACATGGTCAAACGGACCGACCTGCTCTGATACCAATTATAATTCCCTATATATTCCCCATCATTTTAATAAATAAAATATGACACTATCAGAGTAAAACATCATTTTCAATTCAAGGTGCTACTCTAAATCAACATAAAACATGGTTTTAAAATTTGATAGATAACATGAAACAAAAAATTATTCAAATTAAGCAGCGGAAAAGCCAAACTTTAATGATATCATTGAAATAGAAAATAGTTTGAAAACTTCTAAAACAACATCAATAAGTTCCAAAATATAATAAATGAACTAAAGCAACAAAACAACATTCCTGACTCCCATGTTACGTATCAGAGCAGACACCACTAACATGAAGTACTTCTACTTCACCGACCACGAACTCTAACTACGCCTGAGCACCTGCATGTTACCCATGTAGAGGTAACATTCAAACATAAGGGGTGAGATTCTTAAATCAATTAAAAGATGAAAATGATATAAATATAAGGCATATATCACATAAGTACAACAACACACATATCACGATAAAAATCACAACCCAACTACACATCTACAACATACACATCAACAACATATACATCCACATCATACACATCAACAAAAATGCATGCAAATGAGACTCAACCATATAATCAATGCATGTGGTACCAAGAATCAATCCATATTTCATGATCTAGTTCCCGTTAGAACTCTCGACCCCTTTTCCATGGTCCAGTGTAACCTCTCTTTCATGATTACACCCTCGACCCATGTTTCATAATCAAGTGTGACCCATGTTTCATGATCATACCCTACGCCGTGATTAAACATAATCACCTCACCAACAACGACAACATGCAACAACGACGACAATATGCGACAACAACAACAACATTCACATCAACAACAACGTGCAACAACCTCACAACATATAACCACATTGTTGTACCCGAAAATTTTCCCTCACATTTTCAAGACAATATGGATCAAGAGGTCTCCTAATGTTCATAAGATTCTCAATTGCTCAAAGGAACTTAAGGTTTCATCAGACAAAGCCTCCTCCTAAGCAATAAATCTCAAATTATGGTTTTATGTTTCTCAAGGTAAATTGGGCTCCCAAAGCCTCAAGTGGACTTCATGGTATCCCATATACTTCAAAGGATCCTCATGTCAAGTTTGAAGACTTTCCCTACAAGTTTGGTCAGTTAGATGCTCAGATGATCAATAATTAGTTAACTTGGGTAAAAAGTCAACTGTGGTCAACATACAGTCAAACTTCAAGATTTTTTGTCAACATCAAGATTATGAAGTAAGATTCATCATTTGATCAAGGATTGATCATGATTCATCAAGAAAACGTCAAATTCATCACAAGGCAAAAGTTGCTAAATTGGGGTTTCTTAAGGGAAAAGTCAACTGAACTTTGACCAGACCTAACTTTCACATGCTTCATCAGAAATTTCCTATCCAAAGCTTATTGTGAATGAAATTCAATTCCCTACAACTTTGTGTCTCACAAGCTAAGGCCAGAAATGCTTCATTTGAGAGATATGGGCCAAGACATTACAGGTTCTCTAAAAAGTCAACAAAAAGTCAACTTTTTAAAAATCTCATAACTTGAACATGGAAGATCAAATGGACATGGAACCAAAAGGTGTGATTAGGATACTTTAAGCTTTCTAAAAAGTCCAAGATCACATTCATATGGTAAAAATTGAGGAAGTTGTGCATTGTTAAAGTTGAGCAAATTTGAGGAGGTGTATAAGACAAGCAATGACCAAAACACTAGTTTTTGCCAAATGGGCCTATGTTTTCACAATACAAACTTAATATTAAGAGGGTTAAATGTGTTTTTGGTTCCTCTAAATATCTCAAACTTCGGTTTTAGTCCCTATAAAAAAAGTTGAGTTTTAATCCCTATAAAATTACTTTTGCATGCAGTTTTAGTCCCTATAGAGGGACTAAAACTACATGCAAAAGTAATTTTATAGGGACTAAAACTCGACTTTTTTTACAGGGACTAAAAGTAAAAATTCGAGATGTTTATAGGGACCAAAAACTATATTAACCCATCTTAAGATGATCCACGGCCTATAAGTCATATATTTTGATTTTCTTTATTTATTTTATATTTTATTGGATTTAATTCATTTAAATTCAATTTTAATTTAAATAAATATTGAAAAATCAAATATTTGATCTATGGATTATTTTGGGATCAAATTTTGAGGTTTATTATCATAATATGTGATTAAAATTCGTGCAAAACAAGAGGAGAAAGATATGATGGCCAAATATGACTAAAATAGAAAGTTTTCAAATCTAATTTCAATCAAATCTCATCACCCCAAAATAACTTGAATCAAATTCCACAAATTGACCTAAATCCATCCTCTATATATACATAACAAGTGCAGATATCAAGAGGGCGGAATTTTTTTTTATCAAAAAGACCCCAGGAAGCCACCCATATCACTTTGAAAGGTTGCATGGAGCCTCGTGAACCTCTACTTCCATCACTTGTCATTTGTGCAAAATCTTCTTTAATTCAAAGCATGCATTGCACGAGGTTTTAATCTGTTTTATGATTGTATTTATGTTAATAATCATGTTTAAAAGTTTATTGATCATTCTTCTTTGAGTTTCAGTGCTGAAACGGTGACTTGCCATTACTAGGGCTCGAAATCTTACAAATTTAGAAACTCAAAATATAAGCATTTTCAAGATGAAATAACCCCATAATCATGATTAGGAGGATCGATTTAGGGAGAATAGGCTTATTGTTTCGTGATTCATTGCGTTCTTTTTAAGTTTTTTGATTTGCAGGTTTTTTTGCTACAAAAGAAATCGTAGCTAAACCCAAGCAAAACGGTAGCTATTTCGTAGCTAATTTTTTGGGTAGAAACGATGACAAGAGGGAAACGATGATGCGTGACATGAATCTATTGAGTTATTTTAAATTTCGCACGTTATTTCATATTCGCTTTGTTTTAATATTTTTTTGTCTTTTCGTTTCAAACTAATTTACAGCAAAGGCTGGTGGCCTAGTGGAAAGGTGGAAAGCGTTTCACCAGGGCGTCCTTTTTCTTTTTTTGGTTTTTCTTCCTTCTTTATATTTTTTCTATTTTGTATTTCTTTTTATTTAATTTTTTTTATCAATTTTATATAAATATTAAAACTCCTTTAAAAAACAAACCAAATAAAAATTAGTTTCTATTTTTTTTACCTATTAATTATTTTCATAAAAAGTATAATATGTAATATATATTTTTTTTATATAATAAAATGAATTGATTTTGTAAATAAACTTTAATTTAGTTCCCTTTTATTTTAATCAAATTAATTTTCTTTGTATGAATAAAAAAATATCAAAATAAATTAATCAAGTCTCTTATTTTTTTGTTGTAAATAATTAATTTTAATACAATAAAAATGGACTTAGCCCACTAATCCAAAGAAAATATCTGAATACAACACACTCTTCACGCCTACACCTTTAGGGTAGCCTCTCTTGCCTTACGAATATTGGTCATGTCCCTCGAACGTAGGGGTATCTTAGCAAAAGACGTTTACGAATAAATTATCATAGTTGCCTATGAAAAAAGATCATATTCCCTCGATGATCCCATGGATAACCATGGATACAAAGGGTGCTAACACCTTCCCTTTGTATAACTTACCCTCGAACTCAAAATCTTTTAAAGGTCCTTCCTGTTCTTTTATACCTTTCCTAAATTGGATGAAATAAAAGTCGGTGGTGACTCTTTCTTACCACAACATATCTTGCGACAAATATTAAAAGTCAGTTCTCCCACCATGTTACACACATCAACAACAACAACGTGCAACACCAACATATAACAACATCAACATGCAACAACAACACCTACATATTCATCATTATATCAACATCACTCAATCATTACTTGCATTTTAGCTAACACACATCATTATGTTACTACCACAACTCTACCTCTTTGCTCCCTTCAACCATGCAACTATAACCACAACACTACATGTTATAACAACTACGCAACAACATTCTACTACAATAACTCATCCACCTCAACATACTACAACAACTACATACTACAACAAGTTCATACTACAATGACTTAACGACTACATACTATGACACGTTAGAAACGAAAACATACAATAACAACTCAACCACAACATATGCATATTCATTTATCCATGTATTTCTCATCATCACATTTAATATTCAACAAAAAAAGTATATAACCTATCAATACATGCTCCTAACATCACCACATCAACACAAAACCACTAGGATATAGAATAAATAATTTCGCATACACAACTAAACATATGTCATGTATTCACAAGTTTCACACAATAACATTCAACATTAACAAAATGCATGTATAACCTCTATTGACCTGATCACACTACATCAACAACATACCAACCATCCTATAACATAAAACACAAATTTTCATGATTTTTTATGAATTAAAAACACATTTTGTCACTTCTAGGTCTCGCTAAGCGACCTCCTCTCGGGTTGGGGAAATTTCAAATTTTTAACTGCTCACTAAGCGGGCATCTGCTCGCTAAGCGGGCAAGGCAATTCTGACAAAACAATCCTATGATGATAGCAAACTCTTGCTATGATTTTTCACCCAAAAACCAGCCTTTCACCATTTTTAATCACAAATTTCAATATAGAACCTATAACTAATACACATACATCATTTACCACGCACAACACACAACAATTCATCAATAATCCCTCAAAATCTACTCATCAAATCCTAGGTTTTTTTCATAAAACTCCAACTAACATACCTAAGGACAACTACCCTAACATTCATATCATAATACCCTTAAAAGATGAAAGCGATCCCACTCTTACCTTAATTTGACGAAGAATTTCTCTCTTGACGAGATTCTTTTCCTCTTCTCTTGCTCTAGCTTCCTTCTTCCTTTCTTCTGTTCATGCTCCTCTCAATTCCACGATCAGTTTCTACGAACTGAATTCTCTTTTCTCACAATTCCCAACATAACCCTTGGACCCCTAATATTGGAATCCCCATCATGCCCTCACTAACTTCTCATCTAATTACCATAATGCCCTTTCAACTCAATATTCCACTAATTAAATTATTTCAATGTATATTAATATAAATTATTAAACTTATATTAATTACAATAATATAATTCTTCTTACTCGACACATTTTCCTTCATCTCAACACCTCCACCCTTCACTAAGGATATGCAACCTCCAATAAAGCACAACAACACATAACATTTTCTATTAACCGAATAAATAATTAAACAATTAAATTGGGACGTTATAGGTAACCGGTTACACCTTAATCTAATTAATTCTAGAATTCATTCAGTTCCAATGGTAACCGGTTACACCAAATCTGGTAACCAGTTACACCTTCGAAATCTGGATTGTATATTTGCACTTTGTAACACCCCAAAAATTGCCCTCATATTTATTACCTCTAACTGGCCTTATACTTCGTATTCATTTGCATTCTCCATTAGCTCATAACATCACAATTATGAATTTCATCGAGCTCCCAAGACATGAGATCAAGTATTCTCTTGTGACTTGCATTTTCCTATTTAGAGGTGATTCATCAGGCCATTACACTCAACATCGAGACAAAGCTTAAGCTCACATCATCATTAGTATTTTCTTATTAATGTTCGTCCAATATCGAGTTTGTTGTCTTCAAGACTTCTCAAAAGGGCTCAGGTGAACTATGGTTTCTTTCCTCTGGCAGTTAGGTTTATGGATTCATCAATGAAAGATTAGGGTTTCATGACAAGGTTTTAAGGCTTAGTCCTATCGCTAAGGTGATATTATGGATTTGATTGTTCAAAGACGAAGTTGTGATCATGGAAATTTGTTAGTTACTATTAATTCAAGTTGACTAGGTTTGTTGAGTGAAAAGGTTGATCAAGAATACAAAGTATGGGTTTGGACATGATTCGAGATCAAAAGTATCCAAGAGGATCAAAGATGTTAAGCATACCAAGTGGGAAGAAAATTCGTGTGGATTTATTTTAATTCAAGCTATCAAAGGCAAGACGTTCACCATATCCGCCAAATTAAACACCAAGTTTTGATTTTTGTTTCAATTTCTTTCTATCTAGGAATCAAAAATATTCAATTTAACTTCAATCACAATTCAGTTGTCTTTATCCAAACCCATATATCATTTTTAATTCTCAAATTAATAGTCCAAAAACCATACTCAAATTTCAAAACTAATGACCATTTTTAATTCAAGTGTCCATATTTGTCCAAATTTCCTACTTCAGTTAGTCTAAACCAATCCATGCTCATGTTTAAAATCAAGTCATTATCCAAAAGTTCATGTTTGTGTCAATGTCAATAAATCAAAAACTTAAACCACATTTTAGTCCATAATAATTCTTTTTCGTCCAAGTGGACATTAACATTTTTCTCAATCCATGTTCACACTTCAAATCCAATATTCATTTTGTTCCTCTAGGTCCATTAGCCCATTAACATTTAAATGATAATTTCAATTCAAAAAAAAGACACATTTAATATGTTATGTATGGACATAAGAAGAAATTAACAAAATTGATGCAAATAACTCTCAAAGAATCTGATTATTGATGGTCCATAACAAAATATTAGGAGGTGAATAATTTAACAAACAAAACTCAGAATTTACATAACAGAAAAAATTTCAGAAGAAGGGAACCAATCACAAAATCAAAGAGAGGGTAGTTGCGATACAAGATAATTCAACAGAGAAAATTGAAAATAAAACTATCTCTAAATCTCTTCATCAGCCTCTGAAAATTCGATCTTCCGCCAATATCGCCATCAGTGATCCACAACAATAACAGTTAATCTTCACTCCTATGTCATTCCACTCTTCCTGCAAGTTCATTAATAGGATCATTAAGCCCCCTCTGAATTTCTTCAGCCGAAACCGCCAATCACACATCAGCCATTAACCTGCAACAATAAAAATTCAGAATTGAAGGAAGCAAGAAATGGTGGATATTGAAACTGAAACTTAGAGAACCACAAGATGAAAAATTTCAATTTGAAACTCAGAGAATCACAGTATATTTCAGTTACAGAAAATCACTAACTAACTCTAACATAATTCTAACTGATTCTTAACCGATTATTACCTGGAAATACGAATTTTCCCTTGGATTCATCTGATATGAGAGCACAGATGCACCAATCTTCAGGGTGATTGATTCTTATCCACTCTCACATTTGCATCAGCTTCTTCTAAACCTTCATTTTCCATACTCTTCAACCACTTCACCATCAATCTCCCTCATCAACCGATTTTTTTTCATCAATTGAACAATTTCTCAAATCCCTTCTTCACTTCACCATTCCATAATTTCTTTGGTTTCTTTCTTTTCTCTTAAATCTTCTTCTTCATCTCCTTCATGCTCCATCTTCATCTCTCTTTGATTTTTCTCATTCATCATCTTCTTCCAACTATCTTCATCAACTGCAAAATCAGGTCCTGTGAAAAAGAGAAGCTATGAATCAATACCAATGACCATTGATTCTGCATAAGGAATTCAATGAGGTTGCAACGAATTCAAGAATTGCAATCAATCATTCACAGTCACAAGGCATAAATCAGAATCGCAAGAAGGATAGGCGCGAAAAAATTCAAACGACAATTTCAGAGATGGAGTAGAAGGACCGAATCAAGTGAAAACCGTGGAATAATAGGCATACCTGAAATTGTGAATTTCGACTCGTCTTCGAAGCAACAATAGGCATTCGTTCTTTCTCTTCTCGGTCCGTGCCTCTTCAACGACCTACTCCGATCATTCTCTCGGTTTCATCTTCTTCAGACCTTCTTCCTCGAACACGCTGAAATCCACGATCGGGCCTTTTCAACGAACTGTCGATCGAAGTCATAAACTCCATCTTCCTCGTCGAACAGCACCGTAATCGCGCACCATCACAATCTTTGAATCAAGGTACGCGAGCTTTTAGATGCGTCTTGATTTCTCTAGATTCCCTGTTTCCGATCTGGTAATTTGTTTGAGCGGTTGTGAGATTCTGATTTTGGATTCATGATTAGCATAGAAAATAAGGTTTGGTTGTGAAGGAGGTCTTGGTTTCTAAGGGGGTACCACTGGAGTCGACGACGGCCTCTGGTAGAACCGTCTTCTCCGGCGGACGAATTAGGTTTCCGGCGCCACGGATGAGAGAGAGGAGAGGAAGAGATGTGTTTGGGGTGGATGGTGTTTTGCTTTGTGTGTGTTGTGAAGGATATAACATGTTCAGTTTTTGTTTTTTCATTTAGGAGTATTATTGAGTGGTGGTGGTGAACCGCCGGCGGCAACTAGGGTTTGTTGGGTGAAGAAGATGAAGGGATGAGAAGGTGTCAGCGAGAAAGAAGAAGAGTCTAGGGTTTTTGTTTTTAAGACTTTCAGATTTTTCTCTTTATAATGTTTTAATTAAAATACAAAAGTTATATTATGTTTAATAGAGATTAAGAATAATAAAGAAAAATTAAGCTCATAAAAACCATAATAATGCACCGTTGAAAAGTTATAATCTCTCATTAATCCACCATCAATTTTGATTGGAAGGGATAAGGTCCCTTTTTGGTGGTACACTCCGGCGGTGACATTTGTCACCGTCCGGTAGGACCACCGAATTTCTTTTCCATGCGCGCTAACCCATCTTAACACCCATACACCATTTCGCTTACTATCCTTCATCGCATCATCTGCTAGCAACTGTATAATCTGATGGTCCTGATTGGTCAAACAAGTTGACCTGGGCACCATAGTATGCACCATCAGACTCCATCGCATATGGGCCCAACATCCATTCATATCCGCACCCCCAGTATAGGCCCAGTTTGGTTTTTTTTAACTGAAACAAATGCTATTCTCACCCCCTCCTATTTCCTTTCTTTTTAATTTTTTGTTTTAATGCCTTTTCAATTTAAATCCACAAAAAATATTAAAATGCATAATAAAATTCCACAAAAATTATATTAGTCTTTTAACTCATTTTAGAAACTTTTTACATTTTTACTTTCTGAATTTTGGCATTTCTCGATTTAATTTCGATTTTCTATTTAATTAGCTTTATATTGATTTCTTTTAGTTACATATAATTTTGTACATTTTATTTCTCCTACTTCCTATAATATTTTTGTCCCATTGTTTTTGCTATGATTAGAGGATTAATAATAGTCCCTGGAAATATTTTGGTGTATTTTTTAGGCCATTTTATCCACTGTTTTGGTAGTGTGGTTTGTATAAAATTATGATTGAATCTTAGATAGATTTAAGTGACCATTTGACATAGTTAGACTTTGAATTTTTAGGAGATTTTTTTATCACAATATTATAGTCAGGTTAGAGACCCTAGGGAATTAATTTCATATTTTTTCCAAGACTTTTGCTATTTTTTTTAGTACCTTGATCTCATTCAACTTTTCCATTTTAAATTCACCAAGTTAGCTTAGGATTTTATGGTGCATTAGGACATAGATTAATTAGGCTTGATATTAGAATAATAGAAGGTCTTAGTGTGGTTTAGCTACTGATTTTAGAATGTTTATATCATGTGAAATCCTTTAGTTTTAGGACTTAGGCTTAGAAACCGTTCAAGTGCGTTTCCATGAAGCGATTAACAATTATTTCGGTTTTATGTCTTATATGCTTTAGAAATTCTTGCAACTTTTTGTTATCTTAATTCATTTTTGATATATTGTTGCATAAACATCTTCATTTCATTTACTAACATCCTCTTTTTGTGCAAGGTATTTTTCGAGGATTCACTTATGGACTTGGATTATTTTATTATGCCTCGATTATATTTTTGTGGATTGTACTTTGTGATGTAATAGCTTAGAACTTGTATGCTTGTATAGTTCTTATAATTAGGCTAGAAAAGATAAAACGAATCGATATAAAACCAAATCTCAAAAATAAAAGTAAAGAAATACTCGATCCAACGTCGAGTAAATTTTCAAATAAATAAATAAAGTTTCATGTGACTTTAGGATTCCTCGATTACTATCGTTCCACTCTATTACACCAAAAGCAAGCCTTGTATGTTGCACACCATAAGTCGTGCGTCTCAGCACCTGTAACACGGTGGGAGAACTGGCTTTCTATAAATGTTGCAGATAGCAAGAGTCGCCACCGACTTTTATTTTATCCAAAAGGAAAGGACATAAAAGAACAGGAAAGACCTTGAAAGATTTTGAGTTCGGGGGGTAGGTTATATAAAGGGAAGGTGTTATCACCCTTTATATCCATGGTTATCCATGGGCTCTTAGTTACTTAGCTCACTTTGAATTGTTTTGAGAAAGGTGTAGTGTGTGATTAGAAACTTTCTAAGTACCTTGTAATGATCCTCGTATGGATGTATACAAAGACTTGTTTATTGAAAATTTGTTTGAAAAGTGTGGTGTGAGCAAGTAATTAAGAGGAACCTACCCTATATTAAGTCTTTACTGTTCTCGTATGTTCTTTCAATGGTAAGACTATCCCTATTATTAAGGAATAGGTAGTCATTACCTTGGATGTGTAAGAGACATGTGTAGGGACATCTGAATATAGGCAACTGCAAGGTGTCTTTAGCAAGTCGTAGGGACTTATCATCTTTTATTCGAAGGGACAAGATCATTTATCGCAGGCAACCTCAAAGGGACTTGATCTTATAGAATGAAGGGACTTGATGATATTTGTGAAGGGACCTTGCTTGAGACACCTTACTTGACCTTTTGAAATAGGCAACATGGGAGGTAACCCTAGAAAGTGCAAGATGGCGATCAAAGATTGACTTACGTGTGTGTATGTTCATATTCAAATATTTATCTTTTAAAGTTAATTATTCTAAGTTAATTTTAATTACAAGTATGTTATTCACACCCTAGAATTACTAACAACACAATAAATATATTCATAATAGAAATAAAGCAAAAATATAAACCTAAACTATTACAAAGCTTCGAGAAATATAATAAAGATAAATAATAAGAAATAAGCAATAATATCAAATAATAAGAAATAAGAATAAAGGTTAGAGAAATAGAATAAGAAATTAGCAAAAAAACAAATTAATATTAGAAAAGATTTTTTTTTAATTTAATTAAGAAAATAGGTTTTAATAATAATAAATAAATACTAAATTATTCACATATTTAACAAATGATTAATGATTAATTATAATTTATAAAAATATTAGGTTAAATTTTGAAGTTAAGGAAAAAAATAGGGTTAGGATTATAAAAATTAGGGTTAGGGTCATGGTTATGAGAATTAGGGTTTTTTAATTATTAATTTAAATATAATTAATTTATTTACAAAATATATACAATAATAATAATAACTATAAATATTAAAAAAATAAATATAAACAATTTGATTTTTGAGAAAATAAATTATGAATTTTTTAAAATATAGGTTTTTATATAAGAAAAATAATATAAACATTTTATTTTAGAAATTGTTTTTTTTAAGAAATTAATTAAGTATTAAATAAATATAAAAAATAAAACATAAAGAAATTGAAGAAAAAACATACCTGGGGCTGGGATTCGAACCCAGGCCCTAGGCTTCAATCTCTCAGTCCAGCAACCATTACCACCAGGCCAAGCGTGTATTGGTGTTTATGATGTGAGTAGCATTTCTTTTGTTATAACCTGGAATAAATTAAATAAAATGCAACAAAACAAAATGGCCTGGAGGGAATCAAACCCAGGTCATGCGCCTCCCATCACCAATGCTCTTACCAACTGAACCATCAACGCGTTGTGATATATATATGAAACAAATAAATAATAAAATAAGTGTAAAATCTGAATTTAAAATTCGCACCATTCAGATCATCTTCTTCCTTGGAATTTCGCAGGTTTTCCGGTGAATTTTGTTGTGAAATCTCCTGCGAATTTACCTGCGTACAAAAACCTACAAAATTCGTAACATCTTATATACATACAATTTTGCCAAATTGATCATGCCAACATGATCAATACAGTTCACTTAACTTATTTATGTTATTAAAATGTATTTATATTAGCCGAATCAAGAAACCCTAATTCAAAGCTTGAAACCCTAACATGGCCGAATTCGTATTAGTCAATGAATCTCCAAGATATTTGCCCAGAATCCATCCTCACATGATAACAAACAAAGTTAGATACACAAAAACAGTTTATGACACATAAATAAGAGGAATCGAAAATTTCAAAAATATGAACAAGATAGAATCGGTATGCATAGTTCAACATGATTTGGATGCAAATAAGGATTGAAATAGCATCAGGGAACCCTAGGGATCATGTCTCAACCTTCAAAACTCCTTAATACCTTCTGCAAATCAAAATCTGAATTGGTGTTTTCTTTGAATTTTTTGAAGTTTGGTTCTTGTATTGGAGGCTGCAAATTCATGTCCTTGTACTTGTGATCAGTTTGTGTATATGTATGGAGTTAAATTAGGTCAAAAGTTTATGGATTTATGGGCTTTGTGGAGATTACTTGATCATGAAGATTCACTTCTTTCAAATATTGAAAATATCTTATAAAACCTTTCTAAATTGGGTCAATCTGATTTTACATGATTCCAATCATCTTTAATTGATTTTTAAGAATTTCTAGAAGAAGAATCATGTCCAAATATTGATTCTTATATTTTATTTAGATTTAATTTGACTTTTAATGGATAAAATCAAAATAAATAATAAATAAATAATAAAAAATCAGAATTTTGTTGCTTTGGGTCAGGCTAGTGGTCCTTGTATGGATTGGATCATAATATTGCAAGCCCATTTGGAGAATTTTGGTTCTAAGGTCCCATTTGCTCCATAAACCTCCTAAACATTTCCCAACTTTGCAAAGACACAAATCCCTTAATTTTAAGGCTATGAGGGTTTTATTGGACATTTTGGAAATCTTAGAGAGTCCTCTAACCAACCTCTTTGGTATCATGTCCATATCCTTTACCATTTTCAAGTTATGCCCTTTGGAAGATGTTGACTTTTTGTTGACTTTTGAAATGACCTATAATGTCTTAGCTCATACCTTCCAAATGAAGCATTTTTGGGCTTGGCTTGTGAGATACAAAGTTGTAGAGAATTCAATTTACTTCAAAATGAGATTTGGATGGGAATTGTTTGATGAAGCATGTGAAAGTTATGGCTGGTCAAAGTTTAGTTGACTTTTCCTATGAAAACCCTAATTAGAAACTCCTGATTCTTGATGATCTGAAATCTCTTTGATGAATTATGATCAAACCTTGATAAAATGATGAATTTTACTTCATATAATTTATGTTGGCAAAAAATCATGAATTTTGACTTTGGTTTGACCACAATTGACCTCAATTTGACTTTTTAACTGCTTTGACTGATTTTAGCCTATATGATCCTTTGTCTGAGCAAACCTTTTGGGAAAGCCTTGAAACTTAACATAGGGATTCTTGAAGATATATAGGATGCTATGAAGCTCACTTGAAGCCTTGGAAATCCATTTAGCCTGATGAAACTCAAAACCCTAGTTTAGGATGCATTGCTTAGGAGGATGCTTTGTCTAAGGGAATTGTCAAACTTTCTGACTAATTGTGAACCTTGTGAACCTCTTCGGATACCTTGTGAACCTTGTGAACACAATTCCTTGACTAGGGGAGGGCAAATTTTGGGGTGCAACAGCTGCCCCTGTTCAATTTTCTGAAACCTGAGGAGTTAGATTGGCCTGTGTGCCATTCGTGACTTGGAAGGTTGAAGGGGATTGGACACAAAAGCCCAAAAATTTGCACTCTCCGGTGCGTAAAGTAATACTTATGATTGGTTGTATTTGCTTGAATGGGCTTAAAGATGCCACTCGGAGGGACTGAATATGGGCTTATATATGCCATCCATAATATCAGAAGGTGATAGTATCTTTATGTTGTCACTGGATATCAGTACTAGGTCTTCGTATAGGCCGTCTCTGAATCATTTCTGTAACATGGTTTGAGTTGAATGTCAGCACTAGATCTTCATATAGATCGTCTCTGCATTATCTCTGGGGAAAAAGAATATCCTTCATTAAGTGCTAGTATTTAGATCTTCGTATAGATCGGCTCTGAACCATCTTTAGGAACATACTTTAACTTAAGCATCAGAATCAAATCTTCGTGGCGATCTCTTCTAAATTACTTTTGGTAATATCCTGGGCTAAGTACAAAATCTTTGTATAGATTGTACCATCCAAAGATAAACTGTTTAATAGACCATTAGAAATAAATCTTCGTAGCGATTATCTCTTCTAGAAATATCCTGGATTAGATAATAGATCTTCGTATAGACCATTTATATACCATCCCAAGGATAGAAAGAATATCAGGATTAAATTTTCGTGACGATTACTCCTGAACTTCTTCTGAAAGACTCTCTTGGATTAAGTGCTAGATCTTCGTATAGATCATTTGCACACTATCCCAAAGATAGTTGACCATTGGAAATAAATCTTCGTAACGATTATCTCTTCTGGAAATATCCTAGATTAAGCACTAGATCTTCGTATAGATCATTTACGTACCCTTCCAAGGACAACTTGAGCATTGATTATCAGAAATGAATCTTCGTAGCGATTATCCCTGAATTAATTATCAGTACTAGATCTTCGTATATATCGTCTCTGAACTGTTTTGAGTTGTTGATAGTGTTTATCTGCCTGCAACTATCCTGAAAAGAAAAGGTTAGTTTATGCAATATGTATGCAGGTATGGCATGATGTACCTAAGTAAATGTCTTATGCATTATGGATGCGTATGCTATGATATGATGTAAATGATGTATGTATGAATCATGTAGCCTGAAGTATCTGGGTATCTTTGTATAATAACTGATGGCTAGGGAAAATAAATCCCGGTTCGATGTTGAGGAATATGAGGACTTCGTTCCTGTCTTGTTTGATAGTATGGTATTTATAACCTCCCGCTTTCCTTCATCGTACTTCTTATTAAAGGAATAAGTTCCTAAGTATCCTGACTGAGGATAAAAGATATGGACATAAATCCGAGGGGAAATGTTACTTGGAGTATCTGAAAAGATTAATCTGTGGGGATGAACCGGCGAAGCTTCGTTGAATTCCTATCTCCGTTCGTCCTTAGTAAATACTATTACTGCATTTTATGCATTTCTGGTAAACATCAATCATATTCAAAAGCATACATACATTCAAACATAACCAATTGACGTTTTCGTTTAGGTAAACAGGGTAAGAGTAAATCTGGATTCAAAGACGGGATTTTATTTATTTTAGAAAGTGGCCTATACACAGGCAAGTTTGTACAAGGGGACAGAAATCCTCGTAAGAGGAATTCGTCGTAAAAGTTTTACAAAACAAAGAAACAGCTATGTGAGAAATAATCCTATTGAGTTTCAATTCTACTATTGCCATTATCTTCAAGTATCTCATCCTTTGATGTCGAGATAGAAATGATTGATTGATCTTTATCTGTTTGAACTTGATTTAGGTAGCACAAATAGTTGGAGTTACATGGGTGATCAAACAAGACATAATCATACGCTTTAATCCCTAACTTTTACCTGGATTGCCTTTTCAGGTTTTCAATCCACCAGGATACCCTTTTTTGCCCAAGCCGCCTTTTCAGGTTTTCGACTTGCCGGGTGTACCAAATTTTTCTTATATATATCCCTAATTTTTGCCCGAACCCTTTTGGTTCGCCGGGATGCCCTTATTTTTGCCTAGGCCAGTCAACCTAGCGGGTATCTTTTTATGCGTAGTATTTTTTAACTATGCCTGCATTTACGGGCTGTGGGAAGTCTTCACCATCCATAGTAGTAAGCATCATGGTACCTCCTGAGAATACCCTCTTGACTACAAATGGTCCTTCATATGTAGGAGTCCACTTGCCCCTAGGATCACCAAGTGGTAATATGATACGCTTGATTGCCAAGTCACCATCCTGATATACCTTTTGCTTAACCTTCTTATTAAAAGCTTTGATCATCCGTTTCTGGTACATCTGACTATGACAAACAGCTGCCATCCTTTTCTCATCAATCAAATTTATCTGGTCAAGTCGAGTCTGAATCCACTCATCTTCATCCAAGCCTGCATCCTTCATGATTCTCAAGGAAGGGATTTGAACCTCAATGGGTAGAACTGCTTTCATACCATAGACTAAGGAGAATGGGGTTGCCCCTGTTGAAGTACGTATTGTAGTACGATAACCATGAAGAGCAAATGGTAACATCTCATGCCAATCCTTATACGTAACATCCATCTTCTGTAGAATCTTCTTGATGTTCTTATTGGCAGTTTCCACTGCCCCATTCATCTTTGGACGATACGGGGAAGAGTTGTGATGCTTAATCTTGAACTGCGTGCAAAGATCAGTAATCATGGTGTTATTCAGGTTAGAGCCATTATCTGTGATAATCCTTTCAGGGATGCCATACCTACATATGAGATTATTCTTAATGAATCGAGCCACAACATTCTTGGTAACAGATGCAAATGAGGCTGCCTCAACCCACTTCGTAAAGTAATCAATGGCAACCACGACGAAACGATTCCCATTAGAAGCAGTAGGCTTGATCTCACCAATCATATCAATGCCCCACATGGCAAAAGGCCAAGGAGCAGTCAACACATTCAATGGAGCTGGAGGTATATGCACTTTATCAGCATAAATCTGACATTTGTGACATGTTTTAGAATGTTGATAGCAGTCAGCTTCCATGGTAGACCAATAGTAACCTGCTCTCAATATCTTCTTTGCCATGGTATGACCACTAGAATGAGTGCCAAAAATCCTGTCATGCATGTCTTCCATAATCTCTGTTGCTTCTTTCTTATCCACACAACGAAGCAAAGTCGAATCATGATTGCGCTTGTACAAAATTCCATTACTCAAGAAGAATTTAGCAGAAAACCTCCTCAGAAACTTCTTATCTTTGACAGATGCCCCTTCAGGGAACTCATGAGCTTCAAGATATCTTTTCACTTCATAGAACCAAGGATTTTCCTCTCCTCTTTCAGTGTCAATTTCATTGCAGTATGCAGGCTTCTCAAATCTATCAATAGTGATCTTGGGAGCTTCATCATCCCAGCTAATCTCAAACATAGATGCCATGGTGGCTAGTGCATCTGCCAACTGATTCTCTCCTCGTGGAATATGTCCAAAGGTAATCTCTTTAAAATATGTGATCAAAGACAACACATGCTCTCTATAAGGAATGAGATTTTCATGCTTGGTATCCCAATCTCCTTTAATCTGACTAACTACCAGGGCTGAGTCTCCATATACATCCAGGAATTGAATCTTCATCTCAATGGCAGCTTTGATACCCATGATACATGCCTCATACTCAGCCATGTTATTAGTACAATAGAAACAAAGTCTTGCAGTAATTGGGGTATGACAACCTTCAGGGGAAATGATCGTAACACCAACACCATTACCAAGCGCATTAGAAGCTCCATCAAAAACCATAGTCCATCAGGATCCTTGTTCAGGTCCGTCATATTGTCCAGGTTCTTTGGTAATAATCATAATGTCTTCATCAGGGAACTCAAAACTCATTGACTGATAATCATCCACTGCTTGATGAGCCAAATGATCAGCTACCACACTTCCTTTGATGGCCTTCTGAGTAGTATATTGTATATCATATTCTGTTAAGATCATTTTCCATCTTGCTATTCGTCCGGAGAGAGCAGGTTTCTCGAATATGTACTTGATTGGATCCATATTTGAAATCAACAAGGTAGTATGAGTCAACATATACTGTCTTAGTCGACGAGCGGCCCATGCCAAAGCGCATAAAGTTTTCTCGAGCAGTGAGTATCTTGTTTCACAGTCGGTAAACTTTTTGCTAAGGTAGTATATTGCATGCTCTTTTCGACCAGACTCGTCATGTTGCCCCAACACACACCCTATTGAATTGTCTAATATTGTTAAGTACATAATTAAGGGTCTTCCATCAACTGGTGGCATCAAAATTGGAGGTTCTAGGAGATATCTCTTGATTTCATCAAAGGTTGTCTGGCACTCGTCATTCCATTCCATTACCTGATCTTTCTTCAACAACTTGAAGATTGGCTCACAGGTAGCAGTTAGCTGGGATATAAACCTTGCAATGTAATTCAGTCGTCCCAAGAA
The DNA here is from genome assembly GCA_963966055.1 of Lathyrus aphaca. Lineage (NCBI taxonomy): Eukaryota > Viridiplantae > Streptophyta > Magnoliopsida > Fabales > Fabaceae > Lathyrus > Lathyrus aphaca. The sequence continues at coordinate 561,038,810 of OZ014520.1, read as the reverse complement.
ACCTCTAACCTCCTTTTCAGTACGGGGAGCTGGCATCTCTTGTATGGCTTTCACTTTTGCAGGATCTACTTCAATACCTTTTCCACTGACAATGAAACCCAAGAGTTTACCAGACCTAACTCCAAAAGTACACTTATTTGGATTCAATCTTAGCTTGTATTTCTTCAACCTATCAAACAACTTATGCAGATGATCAAGGTGTTGTTCTTCATTCTGGGACCTGGCTATCATATCATCCACATATACCTCTATCTCATGATGAATCATATCGTGAAACAAAGCCACCATAGCACACTGATATGTTGCCCCGACGTTCTTCAAACCAAATGGCATCACCTTATAACAAAAAGTGTCCCACTGTGTAACAAATGTAGTCTTCTCCATATCTTCAGGGGCCATCTTGATCTGATTATAACCAGAAAAACCATCCATGAAAGAGAATACCTTATGCTGAGCAGTGTTGTCTACCAAAACTTCAATATGTGGAAGTGGAAAGTCATCTTTAGGGCTGGCCTTATTCAGATCTCTGTAATCTACACACATGCGTACCTTACCATCCTTCTTAGGTACTGGTACCACATTTGCAACCCATTGAGGATAAGAAGTCACAGCTAAGAACCCTGCATCAAACTGTTTCATCACCTCTGCTTTAATCTTTTCTGACATTTCAGGACGCATGCAACGAACCTTCTGCTTCTTTGGACGACAATCTTCTTTTACCGGTAAACGGTGAACCACAATGTCTGTATCCAACCCTGGCATATCTTCATAGGACCAAGCAAAGATTTCCACATAATCACGTAACATATGGATCAATCTTCTCTTAACACCATCCTCTAACTCAGCTCCTATCTTGACCACTTTCCTGTTTTCTTCAGTTCCCAGATTCACAACTTCGATTGGCTCTTCATGTGGCTGTATAACTTTCTCTTCTTGTTGTAATAACCTAGCAAGCTCTACAGGTACTTCACAATCTTCCTCCTTTCCATCTTCAGCTTGATAGATCAGATTCTCGAAATTATAATTGGCAATAGTAGAACTGTTATCAACAGGATCCAGAGTGGATGAGGATCTGCATTTTAGTGATGTGGGTGCGTGTAAGAACACATAGCTGATAAAACAAAAATAAAAAATAAAAGAAAGACAAGGAGCACAATATTTACGAAAACGAAACGTCCATTGATTTTTATTGAATGAAGTATGCAAATGAAATGACATCCCGAAATAAGCATACCATTGTGCCCCAGGTAAGACACAAGGCTTAAAAGTTTAATTGTTCGAAATTACAAACTTAAAATAAAAACACAGTAATAGTATTTACTCCTGACTAAAGGAGATAGGAATAACATCTTCAGTCTTCCAATTGTTGAGTCCATCACCCACGGTAGGAAAGATCCAATCGTCCAGGTTATAGTCTTCATTACAGTCACCCACAAAATTGATTTGATCTCTTATGACCCCTTGATTGGTGATACGAACAGCATGAGCACGACGAACAACCTTCTGAGATTCTGCAGTGAAACCCAAACCAAACTTGTCAGACTTGTAAGGAATGTTGGGAAGCTGACCCCAAATAGCAGAACCACCTTTTGCAACTACAGCCTTAGCATCTTTGAGGGAGGCCATTGCAGGAGGTATGTTAGTAACCATAGGAACTCTTTCAGAAGCAGGAACAGACTGAGGAACAGGATCAGAGCAAGGAACAACTTCAAATGTTTGACACAGAGTTTCAACCATTTCACCCTCCATTTCTACATACTTGAAAGTATTCACGTGGCTAACCATGTACTCTTCTTCACTATAGACAATGACAATTTTGTTCTTCACCGGGTATTTCAACTTCTGATGCAAAGTGGAAGTCACAACACCTGCCCCATGGATCCAAGGGCGCCCAAGCAAACAAGAATACGCAGGACGAATGTCCATCACATAGAAAGTAGAGTTGAAGACTTGAGAGCTTACTTTGATCGGGAGGTCTACTTCTCCATGTACCACTCTTCTTGAGCCATCAAAGGCCCTCACCACTACATCACTTGGTCTTAGCACAACATCTTCAGGACTGAGCTTGTCCAGAACCTCTTTAGGGAGCACATTTAATGAAGAACCATTGTCCACCAGTACATGAGACAAGGTAGTGCCTTTACATTCAATGGAAATATGCAGAACTCTGTTATGGTTTCTCTTGGCAGGAGTCAAATCAGCATCAGAAAAGCCCAAACCATTATCACAAGTCAAATGTGCAACACAATTCTCAAATTGATCCACAGAAATTTCATTTGGCACATGAGCAGTCTTCAGGAACTTGATTAAGGCTTTAGCATGAGCCTCAAAACACAGCAGCAAAGATAACATGGAGATTTTGGAGGGAGTATGCCCCAACTGGTCAACAATATCATAATCACTCTTGCGAATGATCTTTAGTACTTCTTCCATCTGTTTAGAAAGACTTTCAGCAGCTGGTGCCTCAACTTGTACAGGTTCAATCACAGGACCCTTGCCCCGGGCAACAACACTTGGCCCAGAATTGGAGGTAGTAGTTGGAGTAACTGCACTTTTAGAGGTAGCCTGAGGATATAAGATTCTTCCACTTCTGGTGATCTTACTAGATCCAACAATATTATCCACATCAAGATTAACATCAGTAACAGGTGCATCAGCCAGAGGTTCTTGCTTAACACCATGGATGTAAACATCAGAACCATAATTCCAGGGTATAGCTTTATCATAAGTATAAGGAACGGGACCGGGAGTAGTAATGATCATAGGAACCATTCTAGCTTCAGCAACAGTCTTCACAAGGCCTTCAGTAGTAATCCTGACAGGACCCTTAGAGGTGATCCTGATAGGGACTTTGGAGGTAATCTTCACTGGCAATTTATCAACCATAGCTATATCTTCAAGCTTCGTACTTTGAGTCAGATGTTCACACATACTTTCAATATAAGGTGTCCTCTCAAACAATATAGTGTAATTGTCCATGAGGCGTTGAATACCATCTTTTAACCTCCAGTAGCTATCAGGTTTGTAAGCACAATAGAAACAATCTTCATTGCAACCTGGAAAGAAACCAGCCTGCACTAACTTCTTCTTGATAATGGATAAGGGAGTAGTCACATCTTCTACTGAGGAAGCATAGGAAACCTCATCAACAACATTAACAGTCTTCTCATGATTGGGCATGGGAGCAGTGATCACATTTGGGGTCCCAGGAGGGTCAAATTCAATCTCCCCAGCTTTGATCATGTCTTGAATCTTGTTTTTCAACACCCAGCAGTTGTTGGTGTCATGTCCCGGACTATTAGAATGATAAGCACATCTTGCATTAGGATTGTATCGATGAGAAGATGTATTAGGATTCTGAGGAGGATCCCTCAAAGTAATGAGTTCCCTTTCAACATGTGTTGCAAGGCTTGGGCCAGTGACATGTTGATCTTGGTGAACTGTCTTCTAGGATTCTGTTGATTGTTTTGTTGTGGCTCTGGTGCGGAAGGAGTAGGATTGGAAATATGAACTGCTCCCACAGATTGGTGACTCCGGTTACGACTATGTTGACCATACACAACATTAGACTCCTTCTTTCCACTAGAGGGCTTCTTAGCAGTGTTCGATGAAGAGGCACCCACATGTATCTTACCACTTCTTATACCACTTTCCACACATTCTCCAGTCATTATCAGCCCGGTGAAACCAGATGATGAACTTCCAATGAGGTGACTATAGAAAGGACCATTCAGCGTACTCATAAACATATCCACCAGCTCCCTGTCAGTCAGAGGAGGTTGAACTCTGTCAGCCAGGTCTCTCCATTTCTGGGCATACTCTTTGAAACTCTCCTTAGCACCCATAGACATGCTTTGGAGCTGCATGTGAGTAGGTGCTAAATCAGCATTATACTGGTATTGCCTATAGAAGGCCTCAGCAAGATCGTTCCAATCACGAATATTGACACTTTCCAGTTGATAGTACCATTCCAATTGAGCTCCAGACAAGCTCTCTTGGAAGAAATGAATCCACAATTTCTTATCAGCAGTATGTGGTTGAATCCTCCGGACATTGGATCTCAGATGCAGCTTAGGACATGAGACACCATCATACACCACAAAAACAGGAACCTTGAAACCAATAGGTATAACCACTCCAGAAACTAAACTCAGATCTTCAAAATCAAGCCCAGAAGATTTTTGCAATTCCATGGCATTCATTCTGTCTACCAGCATCTTGTACCTCTCCTCACTAGTAGGATCATGATAATAATTTTCCTCAGAATCAAAATCTCCCACATTATCATGGAGACTACCTCCCTCTTTCTCAAAATTCTCAGACTCAAAATCCTCAACCTCTTCTTTTGTCTTGACAGGACCTCTGAATCTTCTACCCAGGTTGATGAGGCCCCCTGATTTTCTAATCTTCTTCTTCTTCTTAGCCAGCAGTGTCATCAGCTCATCTTTCCCTTTAGACAAGTTCAAAATCAACTCTTGGAATTGTGCATTCTGAGCCTGGAGATCTTTGACAGTCAGTTCAAGAGCCATTTCTGCTGAAATAAACAGCGAGAAGATAAGATACATGTTCATAAGAAACCTGTGATGCAATGACATGGTATGTAAATGCATATGCAATGTTTTCAAGGACCACAGGATTTAAATTTGTTTAAACAATCAGAAAGTAAACTTTTATTAGTAATCAATAAACTTGTTTGCCTCTTGGGCTTACAACAAAAATGAAATGAATACAAAGATGGGGTTTTAAGTCTCCCATGGACGTTTCCTCTTTGTGTTAAGGTATGAGTTGAGATTCCGCTCCTCGTGAAGTTGTTTTGTCAGCTTCAGGATTCTTTCTTGACTAGCTTTGAAATGAGTCTCAAAAGTATCCCTTTGCTCCTTCAACTGGATCCAGGACCTCTGTAACTCTTCCATGTCAGTGGGCATGTCCGGATGAAGAATGATATAAGAAGTATCTCCTTCAGCAATAGGCTCCATGGTAACTGGCAGGATATCATGATATGGCATCATAAGAGTCTAAGCACGTGCTCGTACCCATCTGAGATAAGGTTCCATAGGAATGGTGTACTTTGGTTCCAGAGTCTTGCTGTCAACCTTGTTCACCTTGCCCCAAGCTCATATGAACCTTTGACGGTAACCTTGCAGATCATTGTCGTAGTCGAACACAATACCCTGAATAAGCATGTCACGAGGACCATCACTCTGAGCATAACCAAACTGACGTAGAGCTAAAGAAGGGTTGTAAGTAATGCCCCCTCTTATGCCAAGGAGTGGCACATTAGGGAACTCCCCACAACTGATAGTAACATTCTCCATAGATCTAGAACACCAATGAATATCTGAATGTGAAAGTGACATAATTCTCTTAGACCAACTGAACCTTTGTTCATTCTTCATCACTGATCGAGGAAGGTGAGAAATAAACCACCTAGACAATAAAGGTATGCAGCACATCAGAGTCCCTCTCGCCTTCGTAGTACGAGTGTGAAGAGAATGTAAGATGTCTCCAAGTAATGTAGGCACTGGGTTGTGAGTCAGAAATATGTTGATGGCGTGTACGTCTATGAACTGGTCTGGATTAGGGAACAACACTAAGCCATATACCAATAGGGATAAGATCTCCTCAAAAGCATCATAACTCATAGCCTTCAAGAACACTTGAGCTTTCTCCATCAATACCTTAGCAAGAATACCCTTAACTCCACTTCTTGTTTCTAGGACAATGTCTGATTTCTTCAAATGTAAGGCTGCTGCAATGACTTCAGGTTTAGGCTCTTTCTCTAGGCCTGTGAAGGGTCTCTGATCAAAGATAGGTATACCCAGAAGCTTGGAGAACTCTTCCATTGTAGGAACCAGTTGATAGTCGGGGAATGTGAAGCAATGATGTTTAGGATCAAAGAACTGAAACAGGACACTCATCATGTCTTCATTGAACCCTGAAGTGACTAGATCCAGTAGGTGACCATGCTTCTTGATGAATTGGGAGTTTTCAAAAACTTGAGAGACCAATTCCTTAAGCTTAGGAGGTATTCCTACAAAGTTGATCCAGATAGTATTCCTGCGAGCAGAAGCCATGACCTGCAACAAAGAACAAAGATAAACCATTGGTCCTTGAAATGGTTAGTGAAAATGCTATGCTTATGATGCATGATGATGTTATGATATTATGCTCAATCAAAAACATGTGGCACACACAAACAAGTTACACCATAGCCCTAGGTTTAAAGGCTTGCATGAGGTTTAAAGGTAAGTACCCTCCCCTGAAGTTTAGTTGGTTCATCTTGTCCTACAAAAGTAACCAGGTTCTAAGGGATCTCAATATCATTGATCTTTCATAAGGGTGGTTGTTCAGTAGGCAACTTACTTGCCAACCAAAACCCTCCAAGTTTAGGATCTCAATGAGCGTAGTATCGAGTATCAACCAACTTCAGTCTTCACCAAAGCCGATTATCTCACTACTTTTCTAAAGGCCAAGATGGGATGACTAGGGTTCTAAAAGTCAGTTAGTGTATTGACAACATATGGAAGCCTCATATTATCCTTAACTTACTTAAGGAACATAAGCACCCACCAAGAAGTCACACTAACTATGGCCACCAGATCAACCATGTCGGTATACGCCGTACAGTTTCCTTAGTCTATTGCCATTTACCTAAGGTACACTAGATCTGGGTTAGGATCTTTCACACATAAAGCCCAACAGATAAATATAAAGCAAACAAAACAAACAATTTAAAGTGATCTAATTCCTAAGGGTACCCCTCTTTAATATTATCCCCAGCAGAGTCGCCAGTTCTGTAACACGATGGGAGAACTGACTTTCTATAAATGTTGCGGATAGCAAGAGTCGCCACCAACTTTTATTTTATCCAAAAGGAAAGGACATAAAAGAACATGAAAGAACTTGAAAGATTTTGAGTTCGGGGGGTAGGTTATATAAAGGGGAGGTGTTAGCACCCTTTATATCCATGGTTATCCATGGGCTCTTAGTTACTTAGCTCACTTTGAATTGTTTTGAGAAAGGTGTAGTGTGTGATTAGAAACTTTCTAAGTACCTTGTAATGATCCTCGTATGGATGTATACAAAGACTTGTTTTTTGAAAATTTGTTTGAAAAGTGTGGTGTGAAGAGCATTTTGAAAGGTGTGAGCAAGTAATTAAGAGGAACCTACCCTATATTAAGTCTTTACTGTTCTCGTATGTTCTTTCAATGGTAAGACTATTCATATTATTAAGGAATAGGTAGTCATTACCTTGGATGTGTAAGGGACATGTGTAGGGACATCTGAATATAGGCAACTGCAAGGTGTCTTTAGCAAGTCGTAGGGACTTATCATCTTTTATTCGAAGGGACAAGATCATTTATCGCAGGCAACCTCAAAGGGACTTGATCTTATAGAATGAAGGGACTTGATGATATTTGTGAAGGGACCTTGCTTGAGACACCTTACTTGACCTTTGAAATAGGCAACATGAGAGGTAACCCTAGAAAGTGCAAGATGGCGATCAAAGATCGACTTACGTGTGTGTATGTTCATATTCAAATATTTATCTTTTAAAGTTAATTATTCTAAGTTAATTTTAATTACAAGTATGTTATTCACACCCTAGAATTACTAACCACACAATAAATATATTCATAATAGAAATAAAGCAAAAATATAAACCTAAACTATTACAAAGCTTCGAGAAATATAATAAAGATAAATAATAAGAAATAAGCAATAATATCAAATAATAAGAAATAAGAATAAAGGTTAGAGAAATAGAAATAAGAAATTAGCAAAAAAACAAATTAATATTAGAAAAGATTTTTTTAAATTTAATTAAGAAAATAGGTTTTAATAATAATAAATAAATACTAAATTATTCACATATTTAACAAATGATTAATGATTAATTATAATTTATAAAAATATTAGGTTAAATTTTGAAGTTAAGGAAAAAAATAGGGTTAGGATTATAAAAATTAGGGTTAGGGTCATGGTTATGAGAATTAGGGTTTTTTAATTATTAATTTAAATATAATTAATTTATTTAAAAAATATATACAATAATAATAATAACTATAAATATAAAAAAAAATATAAACAATTTGATTTTTGAGAAAATAAATTATGAATTTTTTAAAATATAGATTTTTATATAAGAAAAATAATATAAACATTTTATTTTAGAAATTGTTTTTTTAAGAAATTAATTAAACTTAAATAAATATAAAAAAGAAAACATAAAGAAATTGAACAAAAAACATACCTGGGGCTGGGATTCGAACCCAGGCCCTAGGCTTCAATCTCTCAGTCCAGCAACCATTACCACCAGGCCAAGCGTGTCTTGGTGTTTATGATGTGAGTAGCATTCCTTTTGTTATAACCTGGAATAAATTAAATAAAATTCAACAAAACAAAATGGCCTGGAGGGAATCGAACCCAGGTCATGCGCCTCCCATCACCAATGCTCTTACCAACTGAACCATCAACACGTTGTGATATATATATATATATATATATATATATATATATATATATATATATATATATATATATATATATATATATATATATATATATATATATATATATATATATATATATATATATATATATATGAAACAAATAAATAATAGAATAAGTGTAAAATTTGAATTTAAAATTCGCGCCATTTAGATCATCTTCTTCCTTGGAATTTCGCAGGTTTTCCTGTGAATTTTGTTGTGAAATCTCCTGCGAATTTACCTGCGTACAAAAACCTACAAAATTCGTAGCATCTTATATACATACAATTTTGCCAAATTGATCATGCCAACATGATCAATACAGTTCACTTAACTTATTTATGTTATTAAAATGTATTTATATTAGCCGAATCAAGAAACCCTAATTCAAATCTTGAAACCCTAACATGGTCGAATTCGTATTAGTCAATGAATCTCCAAGATATTTGCCCAGAATCCATCCTCACATGATAACAAACAAAGTTAGATACACAAAAATAGTTTATGACACATAAATAAGAGGAATCGAAAATTTCAAAAATATGAACAAGATAGAATCGGTATGCATAGTTCAGCATGATTTGGATGCAAATAAGGATTGAAATAGCATCAGAGAACCCTAGGGATCATGTCTCAACCTTCAAAACTCCTTAATACCTTCTGCAAATCAAAATCCGAATTGGTGTTTTCTTTGAATTTTTTGAAGTTTGGTTCTTGTATTGGAGGCTGCAAATTCGTGTCCTTGTACTTGTGGTCAGTTTGTGTATATGTATGGAGTTGAATTAGGTCAAAAGTTTATGGATTTATGGGCTTTGTGGAGATTACTTGATCATGAAGATTCACTTCTTTCAAATATTGAAAATATCTTATAAAACCTTTCTAAATTGGGTCAATCTGATTTTACATGATTCCAATCATCTTTAATTGATTTTTAAGAATTTCTAGAAGAAGAATTATGTCCAAATATTGATTTTTATATTTTATTTAGATTTAATTTGACTTTTAATGGATAAAATCAAAATAAATAATAAATAAATAATAAAAAATCAGAATTTGGTTGCTTTGGGTCGGGCTAGTGGTCCTTGTATGGATTGGATCATAATATTGCAAGCCCATTTGGAGAATTTTGGTTCTAAGGTTCCATTTGCTCCATAAACCTCCCAAAAATTTCCCAACTTTGCAAAGACACAAATCCCTTAATTTTAAGGCTATGAGGGTGTTCTTGTACATTTTGGAAATCTTAGAGAGTCCTCTAACCAACCTCTTTGGTCTCATGTCCATATCCTTTGCCATTTTCAAGTTATGCCCTTTGGAAGATGTTGACTTTTTGTTGACTTTTGAAATGACCTATAATGTCTTAGCTCATACCTTCCAAATGAAGCATTTTTGGGCTTGGCTTGTGAGACACAAAGTTGTATAGAATTAAATTTCCTTCAAAATGAGCTTTGGATGGGAATTTTTTGATGAAGCATGTGAAAGTTATGGCTGGTCAAAGTTCAGTTGACTTTTTCTATGAAAACCCTAATTTAGAAACTCCTGATTCTTGATGATCTGAAATCTCTTTGATGAATCATGATCAACCCTTGATCAAATGATGAATTTTACTTCATATAATTGATGTTGGCAAAAAATCATGAAGTTTGACTTTGGTTTGACCACAGTTGACCTCAGTTTGACTTTTTAACTGCTTTGACTGATTTTAGCCTATCTGATCATTTGTCTGAGCAAACCTTTTGGGAAAGCCTTGAAACTTAACATAGGGATTCTTGAAGATATATAGGATGCTATGAAGCTCACTTGAAGCCTTGGAAATCCATTTAGCCTGATGAAACTCAAAACCCTAGTTTAGGATGCATTGCTTAGGAGGATGCTTTGTCTGAGGGAATTGTTAAACTTTCTGACTAATTGTGAACCTTGTGAACCTCTTGGGATACCTTGTGAACCTTGTGAACCTTGTGAACCTCTTGGGATACCTTGTGAACCTTGTGAACACAATGCCTTGACTAGGGGAGGGCAAATTTTGGGGTGCAACAACACCACGCAACCGACCCACCCGATCCGTGGCTTCATCCCATTTATGATTTACGTACATTATCACCAACCATGACCTAGGAGGACCTTGTTACACTACTTTGTTCATACTCGTTTTTCTTTATGGTTTATATCCTTAGGTAGATTTAATCTTTCAAACCTCACTAACCATAGGTCACCTTTAAACTCAACTAACTTAGGGTTGTGTCATAGTCTCCCTTTAGAGTTTTCCTTTTTCAACTTGAGTCTCACTTCTCATCTTAAATAAAAATCAAAATACTTAATAAAGGAGAATGTGTGCAATGCGCCACGAGACTTAAGCTATACGGGAAATGACTAGTGGAGGTCTCCTCCACTCTTCTAGGGTACTTTACAAACGTTCCATTGGGGGAGATCTTGGAAAGTATTCGCTCCTGTATCATAGTCTTTAGTGTTGTACATACAATAAACACAAATTCAAAACACTTCTTCTAAAAGACAATAAACCAGGACATCACGTCTTCTCATCTCATCTCATACTCTTTGCGGACGAATGCGACTTGCCTCGACAGTTCAAACAGCGACACGGTAAACACCCTCGAGTCAGAGCCGATAACACCTGAGCTAGAGCGATGGCAATGACATCCTAAAAAACACAAACAAGTTCCCGCCTTAGTTAGACGAACTACGGCGATTCTGATCCTCATTTTCTCGATGAGGTACGTAGGCAGTGGGGTAGGGCCCATTCAAGCACATTCTTTATTTTCCCTACATTTTCCCCCCTTCGTTCCATTTTCTTTTCCTGATCCTTTTCTCATTTCATTTCCATTCCAGTTAGCAATTCTTTTTGTTCAACAACATCGTATTTCTCACCCTTTGAAATAGACTTACAAGCGTGGATCCCGTCGGGTACAGAGGACGGATTGGGGTGCTAATACCTTCTCAATTCGTAACCGACTTCCGGACCCAAATATTTGGTTCGCAAGGCCTCGTCCTTTTCCTTCTTCCTCAGGTTTGTGCAACATTACCTTTCCCATTCCTTCGGGATAAAAATGTCTGGCTGGCGACTCTACCTTTTCCGCGCCACTTTCGCGTTTGTACTTGGATGAAAATCTCGGGAGCGACAGCTAGCGACTCTGCTGGGGAACGAACCCAGAATCTCTGGTTTCCCCTTTGAGAGTCAATCCTAGCGCTTGTTTGTTTCTGTTTTCTTTGGGTGTTTATTTGTTTGTTGTTGTGCTTAGTTTTGCTTTACTGTTTTGTTTACAGTTCATTGCTTTACTTCACAGCTTTATTTACAGCTTTCTGCACTTTACTTTACTGTTGCATATACTGGCATATACTGTACTGGCTGTTCTGGTTTTCCTTGGCGGGATGGGATTATTGTGAGATAAGCCAAATACCCGGCTTGAGTATACACATAGGATTTAGAGTGGGCAGTTGTGTGGCTTGCATGGTTTTGAGCACGTGTAGTTTTCACGAGTCCCACACCCAGATCAAGATCTCTTAGGATATGTTCTATATTGCCTAGGCAGACCATAAAATGTTCCCAACTGAGCTACTAACACTAGGAACCGATCATCGAGGACCTTAGTGGAAACAACCCTCTCCAGTGGTGGCAGTGGCAGACCACATTTTGTGGCAAACCCATTCGCACCCGAGGGCCCTCTAGGAAATCGCATAGGATGACCTTGTTCTCTCATAGGAACCCCGTTAAAGAAACTGGTCATATGACGGTAGTATTGTACCCTTCGGGATGAATGTACTATTGTTTCTCGACTTCAGTGCTCGAAGCCGGGAACTTATGAGGGATGCTTGTTTTCCCGGACTCAGCTGAGGCCTCCCTGGGTAGTACATAATGCCAAACCGATTCCCTGATTTGGTTAGAGCCATTTCTCGGAAATGGTGAACGTATTATTGCTACTCGGCTTTGAGAGTCCGTGATGTTGACCCGTAGTAGCACACCCGTGAGATTGGGAGGGGTTTACAGGTTTGCAGGAAAACTAACCTTCAATCTACCTTGTTCTTGATACTTGGGTTTTCTTTTGACACATACTTGTGGTCTGGTATTCTTGACAGTCGGTATTCGGGCAAATCAGAAGGCAGTACAATGATGCTCAGTATATGCAACAGTGATCACATGCCATTGCATTGCATCACATCATCCGCATACTTGCATTCCTAACGCATGTTTATTCATTTGTAGGGCTGCATATCACATCCTTGATTCCAGTTATGGGTATTGATCTATGAGCATGGAATCCAAGAAAAATACCAAGTGTATTATCTCCTACAAGGTTCATCAGCCTATTGTGAAAGAAATCCTCAAAGTGAAAGCCTTAGCTCCTCCAGAAGTTCTCAATGTCTTCAAGCAGGATTACGGGTGGATTTTGTATTTCATAGAGCCCATCAGTGACTATGCTTTCAGAGGGATGCACACCTTGCTACAGTTTTATGATCCACAACTTAGATGTTTCGTACTTTCTGATTTCATATTGGCACCTACATTAGAGGAGTACTCGAGCATCCTGAGAGTTTCCATGAAGGACTGTGCACCATTCTTTGGGTCCAAGATTGACCCCGACTTCAAAGATGTAGCAACTGCTCTTTATTTGAGCAAGTCATTATTGGAAGACCGGATTGATAACAAAGGAGGCTTCCGAGGATATCATTTGAGTTTCTTGTTAGATGAAGTTACTAAAGCAGCTGAGGCAAAAAGATGGAGTACCTTCAATGCGATCCTAGCTTTGTGTATCTATGGAATCACTTTGTTCCCGAACATGCCAAACATCGTGGATGTCGATGCTATTTGCATTTTCATAGCAAAGAATCCTATTTCTACTCTCTTAGGTGATCTCTACCACTCTGTGCATTATAAGAATGAGAAGCGAAGGGGTGGAATATTGAATTGTTGTGCGACTGTATTCTACAAGTGGTTCACACGCTTTCTTCCATAATTAGGAGCTTTTGAGAAGACAAAGAACTCACTTGAATGGTCGGAAAGACTGATGGGCTTGCAAGCAAAGGACATTGTCTGGGTTAATCAGGGATTGCGGTGCATTGACATTCTTCATAGTTATGGAGGATTCCCTAATGTTCCATTGATCGGGAGGAAAAGGGGAATTAATTATAACCCTTCCCTCACGATAAGACAGTTCGGGTACGCCTTAAAGGAGACACCAGCCGCTGTGGACATCACAGAGTCCTTGTACTTCCAATCAACAGACGGATTCGAAATTGCTCAGAAAGCTTCTAATGCTTGGCATAGTCGAAAGACAAGAGGGAAGAAGACTTTGGGAGTAGAGGATTGTCGAATGTATCCACCGTTTGTAGAATGGCTAAGAGAACGGGTTGAAGTGTTACTATTACCATTTGGGCCTACGCCTCTTCTATCCCATGGTCATTGAAAAGCCTACCACAGTTAGAATTGAAGAGTTCAACAAGGTGAAGACGGAAAGAGACAGATTGTTAAAGGAGAATGCATAGTTGAGTCAAGAGCTTGCTAAGGCTAATCACGCCAGACTTGATATTGAGTGGAAAGCTCAAGAAGATGCGGAGAAGCATGCTATTGCAAGGAAATAGTGTGAAGTTGAGTTAGCTCGGTATGCGAGGTTTGAGTTTGCTACTAGGAGTTCTTCCAAGGAACATATTGACACTAGAAGGCAATTGGATCAAAAGACCTTGATGTGTGAGAACATGAAAAAGAGGCATGCTGCTTAATAGATCAAAAGAGAGGAATAAGATAAAGTTCAAGCTGAAGAGATCGTGAGTAAGCTAAAGGAGAAAGATGAAGAGATGGCCGGTAAATTGAGAGAAAAGGATGCAGAACTTGCTAAAGCCCGAGAGGAAGCTGCTTATTACAAGCGGATGATGATCTACTATCAGAAGAAGATGAAGAGGGTTGAAGACAACCAGGCACAGACGAAGGAATTGGTAGAAGTTCCAAAGACAGGATCGATCGTTGACTTCGACCTAGATAGAGGATCACATTGACAAAGACATCTTTCTGTTTGTTTGTATGTTGTGGGATTACCATCGGGACTGTTGATGGAATCTTTTTTATCATTGCACTTCTGTTTAAAATCCATGTTTTGTGTGTTTTGACTATATCAACAAATTCTTATCATAAAAAGGTCTCTTTACTATCATTCTGTGTGCTCTCGCTTTATGATCACCGACACATCTGGCACGTTTGCAAAACACGTTGGTCTTCATCTTCTTGGAATTATTTGACATGTCTGCTACACACACACCTTATATTATCAACACTGCTTGTTATTTGCAGCAAAAGGACCTTTTGTTTTCATCAAACCCACAAAAATGGAATCAGGGGATGGAATGCCCTAAGAATGAATCGACATGCCATAAGCATTCATTTCCTGCATATCATATTCTTGTGTTTTTGCAGGTTACCCCAGAGTTTCTAACTTATTCAATCGCATGCAATATAGTTGGTCAACACGTTCACCGATATCCGACTAAAAGAAACCGAGTAAGGATGGCTGAACGAATGCAGACAGATCTCAATGAGCTCCGTCAGAGGATGAATCGGTTCATGGAAATGATGACTGGCATGGCCCAGAACCAGGAACGTCTCGGGATGATGGTTGAGCAACCCCATGGGAATGCTAATACTGGAATACCGACTGAGAATGTGGATTCTAACGTTGCCCGTAACAGAGAGCCTAATCCAAATAGGACCGTAGCACGTAATGCAGGTTTAGAAGACAATCAAGAGGACCAGTTCACTCTACTAGATGATGATATGGGTAACATGAATGAGATCAACGATCGCAGGTATGAAGAGCTGGCAGAGAAGATCAAGGCCATGGAATGTCAGAATTCCCTGGGCATTGATGTAACCAGTCTCGGGTTAGTACCAGGAGTCAGAATCCCTCCTAAGTTCAAGGCACCATCATTTGACAAGTACAACGGCAGCACGTGCCCTAGAACTCACATTCACGCATACTTTAGAAGAATATCGGCTCACACTGATGACGAGAAACTTTGGATGCATTTCTTCCAAGATAGTTTATCTGGAGCTTCGTTGAGCTGGTACATGAAGTTGAGCAGGGTCTCTATCCGAAGATGGAAAGATTTAGCTGAAGAGTTTCTCAAGCAGTATCAATATAACATTGATATGGCTCCGAACCGCACTCAGTTGCAAAACTTGTCTCAATGACCTAAGGAAATTTTCAAGCAGTATGCCCAGAGGTGGCGTGATCTGGCCGCACAGGTTCAACCTCCATTGCTGGATCGGGAAATGGACGACATGTTTATGGGCACCTTGCAAGGTGTTTACTTGGATCGTCTGGCCGCCTGCCCTTCCATTGGTTTTTCTGATATTGTCATCGCTGGAGAAAGGATAGAAAACTTTCTGAAATTAGGAAAGATTCAGGATGCAAGCAGTCCTAGTTCTTCTGGTATGAAAAAGCCTTTTGGCAATGGCCAACAAAGAAGAGAAGGAGAGACAAATGATGTGTATAGAGGTCGGGACAGAGGTCATTCTCAAGGTTACTATCAAGAAGCTGCAGTGACTATTACTCCGCAGGTTCAACAATATCCTCAAGGTCAGCAACAACAAGTACAGAGACCGTTTCAGCAAAGAGCGAGAGCAAGGGACCGTAGGATTGACCTGTCCCATGTCCATATGTTGTATTACTCCCAGAGCTGCTAAAGTTGAACATGGTCGAGCTTCGTACCATGAAACCTCCTCCTCCGGACAATCTACCTCCGAATTTTGATGCCAACGCCAGGTGCGAATTCCATTCGGGTGCCCAGGGGCACAGTATTGAGAAATGTTGGGCTTTTTAGTACAAGGTACAAGACCTTGTTGACTCCAAGGCGATCAATTTCACTCCTCTCCCAAATGTACTCCAGAATCCAATGCCTAGTCATAGTGGAACCGGTGTCACGGTTGTTCTACCAGATGGTCCACGTTAAGCTGAAGTCTTCGAGTTAATCACCCAGGACGCCAGGGTATTCATGAAGCAAATAAAGCCAGCAGTATTCAAGTACTCTCAGTGATGGCATTTGTGTGTTTTCCTTTCTTCATTGTTCATTTTTCATCCTATTGAGGGGAACTACATCGCTCTGATTCTTCATTGGTCATTGGTCAATGGAGATACGTAGGCAGAAGATCGCCAGGTCTTTCCGAGCAACCTTATGGGGCAACTTTAATCCCCAGCTTCACCTTTTCCTTCAGACGTCTCGTGTCAGAGTCAAAATAACTAGAAGAAGAGGTATGATTGCCATGGTTGGGTATACGGCTGCAAATTGAAGATTACAAGTCTGTGAAAGAGCTATTGATCACTGAAAGTATCCAAGACTGACAAGTCCAGACGAAGTCAAACCTCCTCAACTACGGCAATATCCAGTTTCTTTACTGCATTTCCATTTGTAGTTTCTTTTATGTGCTAAACATTTGTCTACATGTATGAAATTTGTTTGCTCTTGAATGTTAACAATATTAAAACTCACATGTTTTTCTTGATGTAATTCATTCGCATTCACTTATAATTTTGCATGTGTACATCGCAATACCAATTGTCGTGCTTAAACTCTATGACGGAGAATGACGAAACAAAAATGCAAGAATCTCTAATTGTGTGCTCTCGAATAAGACCTTGTTGACGATGTACAGGCATTGTTTCAAATCCTAAACACCAGAGATATAAGGGAGATAGACCCTCGCCAAACCCTTTGAGCCTTGAAGTAGGAGTTTCTTTTCGCATAAAAAAACCCTTACGTTTAACCCAGGGGCAGGGTAGATGTCAGCTAGTCGGACCAAGCGTTCAGGATTTCATAAAGGAGTGTATTTGAGGATGCATTATATTCCATCATGCTAATCAAGAGGTCCAAAAACCAGAAACCACAATGGTTATCCAAATCAAGAGGTCCAAAGACTGGAAACCACAATGGTTATCCTTCATCGACCAAAGAATGAGGCAGTCACAACCCTCGGGAAGAAATCAAGACAAACAGTGTCACACGACTTGTTCAAAAAGAAAAAGAAAAAAATACATGAAAATGCCCGTTAAGTCGAAACTTGAAAACAAGCGACTTAGGCAAAAGTTAAGGCATCCCGCTGGACTTCACAATCAAAGATTCACAAGAATCAGTCCAGGCAAAAGTTAGGGATAGGCAAAAGAATGAAAGGCGAAAAATGCAAAAAGGATTACACAAGAAAGATCCTTAAGCAAGAACAAAGTCATGTGGCACATACACGAAAGATAAAAGGGGTGACTGACTCCAAACAATAACCTGATTAGTGCTTAAACTGATAGTAGTAATGGTTCCTCAGCCAACACGAAACCTTTATGAAAGGTGAATGCTTGTGAAAATTAGCTGAACATAGGAATGGAGAACATCACGAAGAGTGGGTGGGCACAAATAAACTATCCTTTGTTTCTATAACTGTGAACCAGGCCACGATACAACCCTTAAAAGTCCTAACTGAAACATGGTTAATTTGAGAGTGTACTACTTCGAGGTCGCGTTCCTGACTCCTATGAGTTGTGCTAAAACGATCCTTGCTGGTATTGCATGTACATACTTTCATTAAAAATAATGTTGTATCTTAACCAGTGATTCGCTCACAGAAGTTTGCGACACCCTTTTTTAATAAATACTTCAAGATTAACATGTGTGTTGCATTAGATTTTTCATTCTAAGAATAAACATTTTTTGCCTGCATACATTTGTTTGACATCATAAATGGTTCACATGCGGAAATTCAATCCAGAAGCTTAAGCTTTCTGAGTTGAGAAGTCTAGAACTTCTGAAAGACAGTCACGTCGAGGTGCACTTTTCCGAAAAAGCTTCATTGAGCAGGGACTTTCCCAACTAGTCATGGTAAGAGCTAGCCAATCCGGGGCAATTACGTCGAGCAATCTCTTCAAATTTCAGCCAAACTGGGGCAATCACCTCGAGATTCAAATCTCCCCAAGAGCGGAGATTAGTCAGTCAAGTGCAAAACTATTCAAATACTCGTACTAGGGCAGGACACCTAAATAGTACGAGAGTTCATTCTTTCCCGAAGACAGACAATCAGAAGCATCTACCCGCAGTTCAGCTACCCGAACTTCAGAGTACCGAGACAGTTATATCCTCAAAGAGTTTCTATGGCACCCTCTTGTCATAATTCTTACAGACTGAGTCTACTACCCATATAGCGGTCGCTCGTCAAGCAATTTATCTCATTCAGTGTTTCTTACAACTCCAAGCTCATCTGCATTGGCAATGGTTACCTCCCCAACAAGGTTATTACGCTAATTCATGCAGTCGTTACGATACCTAAGAGTTTAAAGACACCATGTCTTTTGTAAAATCCTCTTGAGGTAAAATCCATACAAAATCAAATGATCCCCAGCACGAGACAACTTGAATTCTTTTCCTCCCCAGCGGGACGTGTCTCGGTTTTGGTCATCCCCAACAGACGAATGGAAGTTATCCCCAGTAAAGTCACCTAGTTTTGCCTTCAGTTGGTTTCTTTGATCTCGGTTCCTCCATAGATCTAAGGTAACTCCTATTCCCCTAGCAGATTTCAGATAAATCATTCTCTTCCCCCAACAGATCCATAAGAGTGGATAATCCCCAATAGTCGAGGTATCCCCTAGCACGGTCCTCAAATATAAAGTCCAATTTATTTTTGGCAAAGGTGATAATTCGGGACAGATGAATTATTCACTCTTTTCCAACAAAGATGTTATCCCCATGGGACTTCTTGAGATCGAATCCGCGATCATTGTGTTTCCCCACAGAGTCAGCAGGGACTTATCATTTCCGCATCAGGAACTCCCTTTGCACTTGCGTCATTTCATTGACATGTTCGAAACCTAACATCCCCAGTGTCATGGGGCATCATGCCATACAATTCAGCATATGCATACCCAGTATAATCCAAGTTTGATATCTTGCAAAAGTCCATCCACAGACTAGCCAAAGTCCATCTTCGGGTGGCAATTCCTTGAAGTCCAGCCGCAGACTGGCCAAAGTCCATCTTCGGGTGGAAATTCCTTGAAGTCCAGCCACAGACTGGCCAAAGTCCATCTTCGGGTGGCAAATTCTTAAAGTCTCCCGCAGTGGGCAAAAGTCTCCTGCAGTGAGCAAAAGTCCAGCCACAAACTGGCCAAAGTCCATCTTCGGGTGGCAAATTTCAAAAGTCTCCCCCAGTGAGCAAAAAGTCCAGCCACAGACTGGCCAAAGTCCATCTTCGGGTGGCATATTTCAAAAGTCTCCCGCAGTGAGCAGAAGTCCACCCGCAGTGTGGCAAAATTTCTAAAGTCCCCCGCAGTGGGCAAAAGTCTCCCGCAGTGAGCAGAAGTCCACCCGCAGTGTGGCAAATTTCTAAGGTTCCCCCGCAGTGGGCAAAAGTATCCCGCAGTGAGCAGAAGTCCACCCGCAGTGTGGCAAAATTTCTAAAGTCCCCGCAGTGGGCAGAAGTCTCCCGCAGTGAGCGAAAGTCCAGCCGGAGACTGGCAAAAGTCCATCTTCGGGTGGCAAATTCTTAAAGTTTCCCGTAGTGAGCAAAAGTCCCCCGCAGTGGGCAGGAGTCTCCCGTAGCGAGCAAAAGTCCCCCGAAGTGGGAAGAAGTCTCCCGTAGCGAGCAAAAGTCCCCCGCAGTGTGGCAGAACATCCAAAGTCCACCCGCAGTGTGGCAAAATATCCAAAGTCCACCCGCAGTGTGGCAAATTACCCAAGGTCCACCCGCATTGTGGCAAGTCAGTAGCCGTCTGACATTTCTCAAAAGGCATCCCCTATTTACTATTCTTCCCATCGTAATTATCTCCAAGCAGAGTTCATTCGGTTGAGTTTATTTCTTTTTCCTTCTGCCACAGAGTGCAAATTTTCTAGTTGTTTCTGGTATTCAATTCCTGTATACCTCAAATGTCTGAAAGCCACCACTATTATCCATTTACGTCCACAGTGATTGAATAGGGGCAGCTGTAACACCCCAAAATTTGCCCTCATATTTATTACCTCTAACTGGCCTTATGCTCCGTATTCATTTGCATTCTCCATTAGCTCATAACATCACAATTATGAATTTCATCGAACTCTCAAGACATGAGATCAAGTATTCTCTTGTGACTTGAATTTTCATATTTAGAGGTGATTCATCAGGCCATTACACTCAACATCGAGACAAAGCTTGAGCTCATATCATCATTAGTATTTTCTTATTAATGTTCGTCCAATATCGGGTTTGTTGTCTTCAAGACTTCTCAAAAGGGCTCAGGTGAACTATGGTTTCTTTCCTCTGGCAGTTAGTGTCGCTCCCAGAGATTTGCATCCCGGTACAAGCGCGAACGGTCGGCGAAAGGAGAAATGAAGATGAACTGAAAAGAGTCGCCAGCTAGGCATTTTTATCCCGAAGGAAAGGTAATGCTGCATAAACCTAAGAAAAGATGGATAAGACGGTCGCGAACCAGAGAAACTGAGAAAGGGGGTTGGTTACAACTCGGGAAGGTATTAGCACCCAGATTGTCTGTCGTACTCGACGGGATCCACGCTTGAAAGATTTGTGTTTAAAGGGGTAGTGTATGTGCTATCTGTGTATCAAAGCTGGAAAAGAATGCAAGTGTCAGTGCAAAAGATATGTGAAGTGAATAAAAGCAGTGTTAGTGCAAGAAAAGAGTGCAAAGCTCGAGATAATGAGGCTTAAAAGAATAATACTAGAAGAGGGGGGGATATACATAGACTTTTGTTCGATAACAGTTAAGTTATGCCTACGTATCCTTTCGTGCAATGAGGAAGTCAGAACACCGTAGTTCGACTCAAAGAGACCGAAAGATAAATTGACTTGTGAACTGCTTATTTATCTATGCTCAAGTGTATGACCTGTCTGGCTCAGGTGCAAACTGTCTTGCATTAGACGGAAGAAGCAAGTTCTCGTTTGTGAATGAAGATGATAAGAAAAGAATCCCGAAGGAGACGATTATTGCTTTGATTTTGTGTTTTCAATCTTTTATTGCTTTTTGGTGTTTGTCATAAGTTAATGAGCTTAAGCCTAAACCAAGGGTTAGTAAACTCATCATATCCTCCCTTTGATTAGGGATAATGAGAATACCTTAAGTAGGAGATAAACATCTCAAACTTAATTACCATGATGTAGGATTAAGATCATTAACCTACTTGTGATTATGCAGATGTTTTTGAGTTTTTGTTTAGTGTTAAGTAATGAGTTTAAGCCATAATCAAGGATTTAATGGACCCATTACACCATCCTAATAGAAGGATGATAGATGAGAACATTTAAGCTGAGGAAGATACCTCAACTTAATCCATGATTAGGTATTAACCTCATGACAAAACAAAGCCTTTATTAGAGTGGATTTTAGTTAATGGTAAGATTAAGAAGTAGATTTTTTGGTTTGTAAGACAACTTGAGGGGGACTTGTCCATTAACACTAGGGTTAGTCCTTCTTAACCAATTAAGGAAGGATTAGAACCCTAATACAAGGCCCAAGTTACAAGCTTGATGTCTTAGTGATTTATTAGATGAATTGATTAAAGGATTTAAACACATTAAGGGTTTAACACTAAGGGTTAAAGTTATACACTCCATCCTAAGAGAAGGATGCAAGCATACCTTTAATCACAAAGCCTTAAAACCTTAAAGGTTTAGTCCCTGATTAAGAGGTGAGGAGAGAGACACAAAAGATAACACAAAGGTAAAACTAATGGGGGACTAATCAAACCCTAATTGTCAACATGCTTGGGTGTTCCTAGGGTTTATGAGGCTTGCAAGAGATCTTCAAGAAGAGCCACCAAGGAAGAAGCAGATGAAAGGAGGAGAAGCAGAAAGAAGCAAGTCAACTTACTTCACTTAAGAAGATAAGTTGCTTGAAGAAAGAAAGTGAAGGAGGGACATGAATGAGCAAGCTCACTCTAAGGCAACGATAAAATGCAGCAAAGATGCATAAAAGAAGAGATGAGAAGAGAAGTGAGAAGTGAAGGCAAATTCACTTCTCAAAGTACTTACCACCTGAAAAGTTAGCATAAAAAATGAGATGAAATGAAAATGAAATGAATGCAAGAATGCACACCAAAACCAGAAGCACATTTATGATGCAAATGATGCTAAGAGATGATGCAAATGTATGTCAAGATGTGTGAATGATCATACAAGTAATGAGGATGCAAATGAAGCATGAAAGGAGCATGAAAGTTCATGAATGCTCATGAAATGAAATGAAAGCATAATCATGGAAAATGGATGATTAAATGATCAAGCATGATTCTAAAGTGTCCTAATATGTCTTATATGTCATGTGGATGCATAAAATGTCATGGCAAGTTCATGGATGCAAGCATATGCAAGATGAATGCAAATGAAGATGCAAAGTTGGGGTTTTATGAAAGGATGAGATGCAAAACTCAAAATCAGAAGCAAATAACAAGATAAAAAATTTAAAATGCACTCAAAGGAACCCTAAACCCATGTGATCTCACACCCCAAAGGAGAAGACCTAACTCTTAACCTAATGAAAGTTATGATTTTTCTAAGTTTTCTTGGGTTTTAAGGTACCTAAAGGGAAAAAATTCCAATCAAATCAAAAAGGCAGAAAAAATTCATGACAAAAATATGTTAGAAACTACATCTCAAATGAAGATCAATGCAAAAAGAACCATGGTCATACCATTCTTGGTTAGGCAGAAAATAAT
This sequence comes from Lathyrus aphaca, assembly GCA_963966055.1. Taxonomy (NCBI): domain Eukaryota; kingdom Viridiplantae; phylum Streptophyta; class Magnoliopsida; order Fabales; family Fabaceae; genus Lathyrus; species Lathyrus aphaca. The sequence goes on along the minus strand of OZ014520.1, from coordinate 561,015,639 downwards.
TCTTGAAGTTAAGATTCAAAAATGGGATTTTATGAACCCTAAATTCAAAGAAAAAATGTCAAAAATGATTCAAAACCAAAAAGAAATTTGTGTGGATGGTAGGACAATGTCTTTAAATGTTTAAAGATGCAATGTGAATTTTTTGGGATTTTTTAGAAACCTAAATGATATTTTAATTAATTAATTTTCATTAATTAATTAAAATAAACATTTAAATGTCTAAAAAAAAATTTTAAATGCAAAAATAAAAATAAAAATATTTTTGGGTTGAGAAAATTATTTGGAATGGAAATCCAGAAAGAAAATATTTTTTTGGATTTTCTATGTATTTTAAATAAAACGTGCAAAATAAATAAGAAAAATGAATTAAAAAAATGAAATAAACAAAAGTATGCTCAATGGATGGTTTGGATTGATTCTGGGTTTGGATCTGTTGACCTGGCGCGCTATCCTACGGCCCAAATTCAAATTCAAATAATCCTAATTAATTAATTCATTAAACCTGATTAAATGTTAATGAAGAGATCCTGGCCACACAACACACGCGGGAAGCCCTTATCTAACGACCCAGATTCAAATGAAACCCTAAACCTAATTAAAACCCTAATTACTTTCAGGTCACCGGATAAGAGCTCCGGTCGTCTTCTCCGGTGACACTCTCCCCTGAAAACTTTCATCTCACTCCCTAGGTCATTTCTGGAGCTCTAAAGCTCCAAATTGACTCCTTTCACCCTCCTAAGATCAAATCCACCCTCAAAAATAATTTCTTTTCACTCAATCTCAAGATTCAAAGCAATGAACAAAAATGGTGAAACTTTCAAACAAGCAATACATTCTCAATTCTTCATCATTTTCAAAAATAACAAGCTTAGTGTATTCAGGGGAACATGCTTAACCATTTAGTAACTTAAAATAAAGGTTCTGGAAAAATTAATTCGCATGGCTACCTGAGATGGAGCTTTCAACCCTTGAGCTTTCTGGCTGCTTCCTTGGTTCAAAATGCCTCCAATGACCTCCCTGAAGATGCTTTGATGCTTGGAGAGCTTTGAGGAAGGCTGGTTTGTGAGTTTGTGTTCAACTGGTCAGAAAATCGTGTTTTGTTTGTGATGTGTTCTTGGTTGTTTTGAGGGGTGGTTTATGATCAGTGATTGATTTGGAGATGAATGGTGGAAGAAGTTTGAAGTTTTGTTAAGTGTGTTAAGGGTTTCGAAAGGAAATGCAAGTGGAGTGATTTTTGTGAACTAGGGCAATGCTGAGGATTCAGGCTGAGTTCTTGTGTGTTATGGCTTGCATAAAGTCCACATATCAAGTTGTGATAGGTCTGTGGAGTTGGTGTGGGCTATGCTGATTGGTATGGGTGAAAATGCAAAAAGTCAAGGTTGGTTGTACTTTGAGGTATGGGCTGGTTCAGGCTTGGTACAATGGGGTTTCTGGTGCAGCAAGGATCAAGGATGGCCATGGAATTCACTTTGAGGCCATTCAGCATGTTTGTGAAAGGTTATGGGAGGTTTTGCAAATTTGACAAAGTTTGGCCCTTTTGAGATTTCTTCATATGCAAGGCATGAAATTTGGAAATTCTGAGTTTTAGGCATTTCACAATGTTGGTATGATGCTTAGAAGTGTGTTTGAGGTCACAAAATAACTTGGCAAGAGGTTTTGCAAAAAATCCTTTTTGGCATGAAACTTGAAATTATGTGATTTTTGCCAACTTTGACAAGCCATAACTTGAGTTCCATAATGAATTAGATCTTGTTCTTGTACTTTTTGAAAAGGGAATGATCCAATCTACAACTTTCATGACCAATAATTTTTCATTTGAAGCATTTTTGGTTGAGAAAGAGGAGGTTGAAAAACTTTCCCAAAATGGAAAGTTTACATTACAAGTCATTTCCATTTTTGGCAACTTTTGGTTTTGCTCATTTTCCTTCAAATTTGTGAACTTATAAGCACTTAAATGATCAAATAAAGACTATACAACTTCAATTTGATGAAAAATCCACTTTGGTTCCATGTTGGGGGGCCTCAGATGCCCTGATTTTGCTATGACTTACTCAAGAGGTTACCCAATGATCAGATGACTTCCACAATGAATTTCTTAATCAAACTTGGTATGCATGATCCTTATAACATATTGAGACCCTTAGAAACAAGAATGACCAAAATATTTGGAGTTATGGCCTCTGAACCCAAAACCCTAATTTCAGGTCATCTGTGTAGTGAAACCCTAGCTCTGCTTCCATGCTTTGCCAGTTCTTGTGATTCTTTGACTTCCTTGATATTTACGGGATATAAAATGATGATTGAACATTCATGGGCCCTCTTGGAATAATTGAAGACCTTTGGAGTGGCTCAGATGAATCTTGGATTGCTCAGATCACAAACCCTAGATGCAGATGACTTGAACCAATGCAGTGAAGCAAAAAATGCAATATGATATGATATGCTTGCACTAATGCAAATATGAGGGATCACAAGCCATGGTGTGAACTTAGTGAGGGCAATTTTGGGGTGTTTACAGCTTCCCCTATTCAAGCATGAGTTAGCTGTGTAGGATGTAAGCGACGAGCTTAACAGGCAAACAAGATAACTTGTGGTTGAATACCAAAGACAGTCCAAAATTTGTACTCACCGGGGAGAAGAAGAAAAGGGATATAAATTGTAAAATAAATTAAAGTATGATTATCAAAATGCGGGCGATGGAGGACGACCATCGAGCAGAGGACGACTGCTGGGGATAAAGCAATGACGGGGACGACCGACATGCTGGGGAAATAAAGGGATCATGATGGGGACGACCATCAGGTGAAGAAACAAGATTCTCTGGGGATTAAAGGTAAAGTCAGAGATGGGGACGACCATCAGGTTTGTAAAGTAAAGGTAAACAATGATGGGGACGGCCATCAGTTCAAAGAATAAATTAAATATTGATGAGGGACGGTCATCAAAGGTGAATGACAATCACCTAGTAGGGGACGACTGCTCTTTATCACGACATAGGACGAATGCCAGGTAAAAAAGGTCGACGATGGGGACGGCCATCGGATAAGCATGATGAAGGACGATCATCAAGAGGTGAAGGACGATCACCTAGCAGGGTACGACTGCTCTCGGGGTTTATCATGATGTAGGACGAATGTCAGATAACAAGATCAACGATGGGGATGACCATCAGATAAAATGATGAAGGACGATCATCAAAAGGTGAAGGACGATCACTTAGCAGGGGACGGCTGCTCTGTTGGGGATAAGGATAAGGGACGGTCATCCAAGGTGAAGGACGATCACCTGGCAGGGGACGACTGCCGAAAGATATCACGACATAGGACGAATGTCGGATAAAAAAGGGGTTCCAACAATGGAGACTCCGCTGGGGGAAGGATGAGGGACGATCATCCATAGGTGGAGGACGATCACCTGGTAGGGTATGGCTGCCGAAAGATATCACGACATTGGACGAATGTCGGATAGAAAAGTTGCTTGGCTGGCGATTTGCTGGGGAGTGGTAAACACGGACGAGTGTTTACGCTTTCAGAAAATAAAAGGTATAAGTGTTTTGACGTTGTGTATAGATTAAAGATGCAGACGAGCATCCTTAAGACTATGATACGGACGAGTATCGGTAGAAACGAATGTTGACGCATGTTCAGAGATGATGGTATGGACGAGTACCAACTGGTTAACAAAGAACACGGACGAGTGTCGAATCTGTGGGGAATAAGTGTATACAAGATACGGGCGAGTATCTGTATGAGTAAAGATTAGCATTGGTGAGACATAGACGAGTGTTCAACTTGCTGGGGAGAGTATGACACGGACGGGTGTCATAAAAAGAGATGCATAAGTTATAAACTTATAAGTGTAAAATGGTAATCTGGTGATCTGCGGGGATAGGATGACACGGACGGGTGTCAAAAGAAGTGTATTATAAACAAGTGTTTGGTTTATAATGAGTGATTAGGTGTTGCACCCCAAAATTTGCCCTCACAATACAAGACTTTGTGTGCTAAGAGGTTTACAAGGTTCACAAGACATCTTATGAGGTTCACAAAGTTCACAATTAGTCAGAAGATTTGACAATTCCCTCAGACAATGCATCCTCCTAAGCAGTGCATCCAAAACTAGGGTTTTGACTTTAATCAGACTAAATGGACTTCCAATACTTCAAGTGAGCTTCATAACATCTTATATGTGTCTAAGAATCCCCATGATAAATTTCAGAACTTTTCTCAAAGGTTTGCTCAGTCAGATGATCAGATAAGTCAAAATCAGTCAAAATAGTTAAAAAGTCAAACTGAGGTCAACTGTGGTCAAACCAAAGTCAAACTTCATGATTTTTTGCCAACATCAAGTATATGAAGTAAAATTCATCATTTGATCAAGGGTTGATCATGATTCATCAAGGATATTTCAGATCATCAAGAATCAGGGGTTTCTAAATTAGGGTTTCCTTAGGAAAAGTCAACTGAACTTTGACCAGCCATAACTTTCACATGCTTCATCACATTTTTCCCATCCAAAGCTCATTTTGAAGGAAATTTAATTCTCTAAAACTTTGTGTCTCACAAGCCAAGCCCAAAAATGCTTCATTTGGAAGGTGTGAGCTAAGACATTATAGGTCCTTTTGAAAGTCAACAAAAAGTCAACAACTTCAAAAGGGCATAACTTGAGAATGGTAAATGATATGGACATGAAACCAATGGGGTTGGTTAGAGGACTCTCCAATCTTTCCAAAAAGTCAAATAACACCCTCATATCATTAAAATTGAAGGATATGTGACCTTGCAAAGTTGGGAAATTTTTGGGTGGTTTATGAAGAAAATAGGGTATTAAAACCAAATTTTTCTAAATGGGCTGAACTTTTTGTGACCCAAAGTGTTCCATGACATCATGCACGAAAATTATTTGATATTTTCATAATTTTATTTTATTTATTATGATTTTTTACATTAAAAATCATTTTAAATTTAAATAAAATATCAAATGTGAAAATTTAAAATATATTTTGGTTCTAGAAGGTCATTAACATGATTTGGATTGAATTGATATAACATTGATGATGATTGGCTTGAAATAGAAAGGTCTCATTCACAAATATTTGAAATTTAAGTTCTAATCTTTTTCAATCTCCAAAATCAAAAAAATCCATGCAATGATCCAATTTTTCTGACCTAATTCATTCACTATAAGTATATGAAGAGAACACAATGCATAGGGACGAATTTCATAGCCTCAAGAGTAAGTTTGCATATTCAAAAAACTCACCAAAACTCAAATTCGGATTTCACAATTCAGGCTCTTTCAAGCCAATTTGAAGGTTGAGACATGTTCTATGAACATCACTGAATCTATTTGAACCATTTGCAACGTCCAAATCATTGCATATGACCTAAACCGAATCTGTTTTGTTCTTGGTTTTGAAATTTTCGATTCTCTTTATTTATGCATTGCAAACTAATTTTGTTTATTGATTCATGATTAGTTGAAGCTTGTGATGAATTCTGGGCAGTTTAATTGAAGAAAACATGGCTGAATCATGCGTTGCCATTTTAGGGTTTTTGACCTTCAAATTAGGGTTTTGCGTTTGGATGAATATAAATGACTTCTAAAACCGTGGATCAATTCCAAATAACCCCTGGACCTTGCTTGCACACTTAATTTAACAAAATCATGTTGTTTTGATGGTGTTCCAATTTTGCAGGTTTCTTGTATTAAAAATTTCGCAGGAAAATTCATAGTTGATTTCGCAGCTAAACCCACAGGTACCAAGGTTGAAGATGAAGACCATCTGGCGCGAAAAATTAATTCAAAAAAGTCACTTAAAATATAATGTTGGGTTTCTGATTATGTTTCACATTGAGCGTGTGGCTCAGTTGGTTTTGACATTGGTGTGTGATGGTAGAGGGCCAGGGTTCGATCCCTTGGTCAAGTTCTTTTTATTTAAAAGTTCATTTAATTAACAGACTTAATATATTATTGATTGTGTTGGTTATATGATCAGTTGCGCCCTCCCGGCTGGATGGTAAGTGTGCTTGCGTGTTGTGAGAAGGTCCTGGGTTCGAATCCCCCCCAGGCCTTTTGTGTTATTTCTGTTTTGCTTTATCATGATTTTTTTCCAGGTTAGCAACAAAACCTCATGGAGTTCTTTCCTTAACACCTGCGCGCGCATGGTCCAGTGGTTGGTGTGTTGGTCTTGAGGGTTGAAAGCTTAGGGACTGAGTTCAAATCCCAGCCCAGGTAAGTTTTGTTTTTTCATTCTTTTTCTGTTTTTTCTTATTTAATTAATTTATATTATAGTTAAATAAATTTAAATAATAAAAAATATAATGTTTGTATTATTATTTTCTTATTACAATTTAGAATTCATCTTTTTTTTTTTAAATTAAATCTTATTAGAAAAATTATTTATTTATTGTAAATTATTAATATAGTATAATTTTATATAGTTATTAATTAATTCTAATTTATTATTCTAAACAAAAAAACATATAAACCCTAATTTTCTAAAACCCTAAAACATTCTTTAAAACCTAATTATTTTTATAACCCTAATTATAAATGTTAATTTATTTGTTAATCATAACTTTTAATAAACTTTAATTATATGTATATATTTTATAATTTGTTTATAATTATTATTTAATTCTTGCATGTAAATAATTTTTTAGATTATGCCCAAAATAATTAAAACTCTTAATTTGATTTTGTAAATATAATTTATTTTCATAATATGCTTATTTAATTATAATTAACCTTATTTTTATAATATGTATATAATTTAAAACTTTATAATAATTAGTATATAATATGAATTATTTATGTTTTCTTCCTAATCTTAAAAATAATTGTTTATATAAAAATTGAACTTTTAATTATTATGCTAATATTCTTGTTTATTTTATTATTAATCCTATTTATTTTCATATGATATTTATTTTATTATTACTAACCCCATATATATATTGTGATTTATTATTATTGTTACTAACCCAATTATTTATTATGACTTATTTTGCTTATTTATTTAATTTGTTAATTATTATTATTATTATGTAATTGTCTCCTTTATGTAATATTTTAGTAGTAATGTCTAATATTTACTTTTAAATGCTATGGTTAGTAAAATAGGGAGTGAAACATGTTTGTATTTAAAAATTGAATTTAGATCATTAATTTAAAAGATAAATATTTGAAATTGTACACTCACACACGTAAGTCGATCTTTGATCGCCATCTCACTTCCTTAAGGGTTACCTCTCATGTTGCCTAAACTAAATGGTCAAGTAGGGTGTATAAAGCAAAGTCCCTCTTTTTCACATCATCTAGTCCCTTAACAGATAAAAAGATCAAGTCCCTTCGAATGTTGCCTTTGTAATGATCTTGTCCCTTTCGAATAAAGATGATAAGTCCCCTCGAATTGCTTATACACCCCACAGTTGCCTAAATAACAGATGTCCCTTCACTTGTCCCGTACATCCAAGATAATGACTACCTATTCCTTAATAATAGGGATAGTCTTACCATTTAAAGGATTCAAGAACAGAAAAGACTTAAACTTAGGGTAGGTTCCTCTTAGATACTTGCTCACTCTTCAAAACATTTCAAACACTTCATACATTTCAAACAATTTTCAAAACAAAGGTTTTATATACATCCGTACATGGATCATTATAAAACGCTTAAGAAAATTTCTATTCACACACTTCACCTTTCAAAAACATTTTAAAGTGAGCTAAGTAACTAAGAGCCCATGGATAACCATGGATGTAAAGGGTGCTAACACCTTCCCTTTACATAACTTACCCCCCGGACCCAAAAATCTTTTAAAAGGTCTTTCCTGTTCTTTTATGCCTTTCCTTTTGGATAAAATAAAAGTCGGTGGCGACTCTTGCTATCCGCAACATTTAACTAAAGTCAGTTCTCCCACCGTGTTACAGAACTGGCGACTCTGCTGGGGATTTAATAAAAGAGGGGTACCCTTAGGAATTAGATCACTTTAAAATTGTTTGCCTTGTTTGCTTTACTTTACTTGTTGGGTGCTCTTATGTGTGAAAGATCCTAACCCGGATCTAGTGTACCTTAGGTAAATGGCAATAGACCAAGGAAACTGTACGGCGTATACCGATATGGTTGATCTGGTGGCCATAGTTAGTGTGACTTCTTGGTTGGTGCTTATGTTCCTTAAGTCAAGTTGAGGATAATATGAGGCTGCCATACATTGTCAATACACTAACTAACTTTTAGAACCCTAGTTATCCCATCTTGGCCCTTAGAAAAGTAGTGAGGTAACCGGCTTTGGTGAAGACTGAAGTTGGTTGATACTCGATACTACGCTCATTGAGATTCTAAACTTGGAGGGTTTTGGTTGGCAAGTAAGTTGCCTACTGAACAACCACCCTTGTGAAGGATCAATGATATTGAGATCCCTTAGAACCTGGTTACTTTTGTAGGACAGGATGAGCCAACTAAACTTCAGGGGAGGGTATTTACCTTTAAACCTCATGCAAGCCTTCAAACCTAGGGCTATGGTGTGACTTGTTTGTGTGTGCCACATGTTTGTGATTGAACATAACATCATGACATCATCATGCATCATAAGCATAGCATTTTCACTAACCATTTCAAGGACCAAAGGATTTATCTTTGTTCTTTGTTGCAGGTCATGGCTTCTGCTCGTAGAAACACTATCAGGATCAACTTTGTAGGCATACCTCCTAAGCTTAAGGAGTTGGTTTCTCAGGTGTCTGAAAACACCCAGTTCATCAAAAGACATGGTTACTTAATGGATCTAGTCACTTCAGGGTTCAATGAAGACATGATGAGTGTCCTATTTCAATTCTTTGATCCTAAGCACCATTGCTCCACATTCCCTGACTACCAGCTAGTTCCTACAATGGAAGAATTCTCCAAACTTCTGGGTATACCTGTACTTAATCAGAAACCATTCACAGGATTGGAGAAAGAGCCAAAACCTGAGGTTATTGCTGCAGCTCTACACCTGAAGAAGTCTGACATTGTCTTAGAAACGAGAAGCGGAGTTAAGGGTATTCTTGCTAAGATGTTGATAGAAAAGGCTAAAGTGTTCTTGAAGGCTATGAGCTATGATGCTTTTGAGGAGATCTTAGCCTTGTTAATTTATGGCTTAGTATTGTTCCCCAATCCAGATCAGTTCATAGACGTTCATACCATCAACATATTCCTGAGTCACAATCCAGTGCCTACATTGCTTGGAGACATCCTACATTCTCTTCATACTCGTACTACAAAGGCACGAGGAACTCTGATGTGCTGCATACCTTTGCTATCTAGGTGGTTTATTTCTCACCTTCCTCGCTCAGTGATGAAGAATGAACAAGGGTTCAGGTGGTCTAAAAGGATCATGTCACTCTCTCATTCAGATATCCATTGGTGCTCCAGATCTATGGAGAATGTCACTATCATTGACCGTTGTGGGGAGTTTCCTAATGTGCCACTTCTAGGCATAAGAGGAGGCATTACTTACAACCCTTCTTTAGCTTTACGACAGTTTGGTTATGCTCAGAGTGATGGTCCACATGACATGTTGATTCAGGGTATTGTGTTTGACTACGACAACGATCTGCAAGGTTACCATCAAAGGTTCATACGAGCATGGGGAAAAGTGAATAAGGTTTACAGCAAGACTCTGGAGCCCAAGTACACTATTCCTATGAAAGCTTACCTCAGATGGGTACGATCTCGTGGTCAGACTCTCATGATGCCATATCCTTCTATCCTGCCAGTTACCATGGAACCTGTTGCTGAAGGAGATACTTCTTATACCATCCTTCACCCAGACATGCCCACTGACATGGAAGACTTACAGAGATCCTGGATCCAGTTGAAGGAGCAAAGGGATACTTTTGAGACTCATTACAAAGCAAGTCAAGAAAGAATCCTGGAATTAACAAAGCAACTTCACGAGGAGCGGAATCTCAACTCATACCTCAACACAAAGAGGAGGCGTCCATGGGAGACTTAAAACCCCATCTCTTATATTTATTACATTTCATTTTCTGTAAGCCCAAGAGGCAAAACAAATTTATTACTAATAAAAGTTTACCTTCTTGTTTGTTTAAACAAATTTAAATCCTGCGGTCCTTGAAAACATTGCATACGCATTTACATTCCATATCATTGCATCACAGGTTTCTTGTGTACAGGTTTCTCACCTTCTCGCTGTTTATTTCAGCAATGGATCTTGAACAAACAGTTAAGGATCTCCAGGCACAAAATGCACAGTTCCAAGAGCTGATCCTGAACTTGTCCAAAGGGCAAGATGAATTGAAGACACTGCTGGCCAAGAAGACTAAGAAGACTAGAAGGTCAGGTGGCCTGATCAACATGGGAAGAAGGTTCAGAGGTCCTGTCAAGACCAAAGAACAGGTTGAAGACTATGAGTCTGAAGAGTCTGAGAAAGAGGGAGGCAGTCTCCACAACACTATGGGGGACTCTGATTCTGAAGCTAACTACTATCATGAGCCTAATGAAGATAAGTTCAAGATGCTGGTGGATAGAATGGATGCTATGGAATTGCAAAAGTCTTCTGGGCTGGATTTTGAAGACTTGAGTTTGATATCTGGGGTAGTTATACCCATTGGTTTCAAGGTTCCTACTTTCGTAGTTTATGATGGTGTTTCTTGTCCCAAGCTGCATCTGAGGTCCTATGTCCGGAGAATCCAACCCCATATTGCTGATAAGAAGTTGTGGATCCATTTCTTCCAAGAGAGCTTATCTGGAGCTCAATTGGAATGGTACTATCAGTTGGAGAGTGTCAATATTCGTGATTGGAATGATCTTGCTGAAGCCTTCTATAAGCAATATCAATACAATGCTGATTTAGCCCCTACTCGCATGCAACTGCAGAGCATGTCTATGAGTGCTAAAGAAAACTTCAAGGAGTATGCTCAGAAGTGGAGAGATTTGGCTGGAAGAGTGCAACCCCCTCTAACTGACAGGGAGTTAGTGGATATGTTCATGTGTACGTTGAATGGTCCTTTTTACAGTCATCTCATTGGAAGCTCATCATCTGGCTTCACTGAGTTGATAATGACAGGAGAGCGCGTAGAAAGTGGTATCAGGAGTGGCAAGATCCAAGTGGGTGCTTCTTCATCCAATACTACAAAGAAGCCCCCTAGTGGGAAGAAAGAGTCAAATGCTGTTTATGGTCAACCTGATCGTAATAGGAGGCATCAGTCTGTGAGTGCAGTTCATATCTCCAATCCAACTCCTGCAACAACAGAGCCACCACAGGGAAATCAACAGAGGGCTAGAAGACAGTTCACTAAGATCAACATGTCAATGGCCCAAGCCTTGCAACACTTGTTGAAGGCTGAACTTATCACCCTGAAAGATCCTCCTCAGAATCCTAATGTTACCTCTCCCAGGTATAATCCTAATGCACGATGTGCATATCATTCGAATTTTCAGGGCCATGATACCAATAGTTGATGGGTATTGAAAAATAAAATTCAAGATATGATTGATGCTGGAGAGATTGAGTTTGACCCTCCGGGTACTCCAAATGTGATTACTGCTCCCATGCCAAATCATGAGAAGACTGTCAATGCAATTGATGAAGATTCACATATTTCCTCAGTTGTAGAGTTGACTACACCATTGTCTGTTATTAAGAAGAAGCTAGTACAAGCTGGGTTCTTTCCAGGTTGTCGTGAAGATTGTTTATACTGTACTTATAAGCCAGATAGCTGCTGGAGGTTGAGAGATGGAATTCAACGCCTCATGAATAATTACACCATAGTGTTTGAGAGGACTCCACCTTCTGTAGAGAGTATGGTTGATCATATAACTAAGCGTGTGAAGGTTGAAGAGCTGGATATGGTTGATAAAGTGCCGGTGAGGATTACTTCCAAGGGTCCTGTCAAAATCACTCATAAGGGTCCAATTAAGATTACTGCTGAAGGCCCTGTAAAAATTGTTGCCGAAGCTAGAGTGGCTCCTATGATCATTACCACTCCTGGTCCTATTCCGTATACTTCTGATAGAGCTGTGCCTTGGCATTATGGGTCTGATGTTTATATCCATGGTGTTAAGCAGGAACCCTTAGCTGATATGCCTATTGATGTTGATAATATTGTTGGATCTAGTAATATCACACGAAGCGGAAGAGTTTTCTCTCCTCCAGTTACTTCCAAGAATACAGTTACTCCAGCTACTACCTCTACTACTGATGCTCGGGGCAAAGGTCCTGTTATTGAACCTATACAAACTGATGTGCCAGCTGCTGATGACCTTTCTAAGCAGATGGAAGAAGTACTGAAGATCATTCGCAAGAGTGATTATGATGTTGTTGATCAATTGGGGCATACTCCCTCCAAGATTTCTATGTTGTCTTTATTGTTGTGTTCTGAGGCTCATGCCAAGGCCTTGATTAAATTCTTGAAGACTGCTCATGTACCAAATGAAATTTCTGTTGACCAGTTTGAAAATTGTGTTGCACACTTGACCTATGATAATGGGTTAGGTTTCTCCGATGCTGATTTGACTCCGGCCAAGAGAGATCATAATAGGGCTCTACATATCTCTATTGAATGCAGGGGCACTACCCTGTCACATGTATTGATAGACAATGGTTCCTCTCTGAATGTGTTGCCCAAAGAAGTCCTGAATAAGCTTAGTCCTGAAGATGCTGTGTTAAAGCCCAGTAATATAGTGGTGAAGGCTTTTGATGGCTCGAGAAGAGTGGTGCATGGAGAAATTGATCTCCCAATCAAAGTTGGTTCTCAGGTTTTCAATGCTACCTTTTATGTAATGGATATTCGTCCGTCGTATTCTTGTTTGCTTGGGCGTCCTTGGATCCATGGGGCAGGTGCTGTAACCTCTACATTACATCAAAAGCTGAGGTATCCAGTAGAAGGGAAGGTTGTTACTGTCTACGGAGAGGAAGGGTATATGATTAGCCATGTGAACACCTTTAAGTATCTTGAAGTGGAAGGTGAATACGTTGAAACACCGTGTCAGACATTTGAAGTGGTTCCTTGGATTGTTAATGATTATGAAGCTCCTCCTGTTGTCAAGAAAGTTCCTGTGGTCACCAAAGTACCTCCTACAATGGCCTCCCTTAAAGATGCTAGAGCTGTGGTGGATGAAGGTGGTTGTACTATTTGGGGTCAGCTTCCTGATATTCCATACAAATCTGACAAATTTGGTTTGGGTTTCACTGCAGAGTCCCAGAAGGCTATTCGTCGTGTTCGTGCTGTTCGTATCACCAATCAGGGAATTATGAAAGATCAGATTAATGTTGTGGGTGACTATGATGAAGACTACAAATTGGATGCTTGGATTTTTCCTACTGTGGGTGCTGGGCTCAATAACTGGAAGGCTGAGGATGTTATTCCTATCTCCTTTAGTCAGGAGTAAATACTATTACCGTGTTGTTACTTTTAAGTTTGTAATTTCCTGAACAATTAAACTCTTAAGCCTTGTGCCTTACCCGAGGCACAATGGTGTGCTTGTTACAGGCTGTCATTTCATTTGCATACTTCATTCAATAAAAATCAGTGGACGTTTCGTTTTCGTAAATATTGTGTTCCTTGTCTTTCTTTTCTTTTATTTTTGTTTTATCAGCTATGTGTTCTTACACATACCCACATCATGCAGATCCTCATCCACTCTGGATCCTGTTGATAACAGTTCTACTATTGCCAATTATAATTTCGAGAATCCGATCTATCAAGCTGAAGACGGAAATGAGGACGATTGTGAAGTACCTGTAGAACTTGCTAGGTTGTTACAACAAGAAGAGAAAGCTATACAGCCACATGAAGAGCCAATCGAAGTTGTGAATCTGGGAACTGAAGAAAATAGGAAAGAGGTCAAGATAGGGGCTGAATTGGAGGATAGTGTCAAGAGCAGATTGATTCAGATGTTACATGATTATGTGGAGATCTTTGCTTGGTCTTATGAAGATATGCCAGGATTGGATACAAACATTGTGGTCCACCGTTTACCAGTAAAAGAAGATTGTCGTCCAAAGAAGCAGAAGGTTCGTCGCATGCGTCCCGAAATGTCAGAGAAAATTAAAGCAGAGGTAATGAAACAGTTTGATGCAGGGTTCTTAGCTATGACTTCTTATCCTCAGTGGGTTGTAAATGTGGTGCCGGTACCTAAGAAAGATGGTAAGGTACGTATGTGCATGGACTACAGGGATTTGAACAAGGCCAACCCCAAAGATGACTTTCCACTTCCTCATATTGATGTTTTGGTAGACAACACTGCTCAGCATAAGGTATTCTCTTTTATGGATGGTTTCTCTGGTTATAATCAGATCAAGATGGCACCTGAAGATATGGAGAAGACAACATTTGTTACACAGTGGGGCACTTTTTGTTATTAGGTGATGCCATTCGGACTGAAGAATGCAGGGGCAACATATCAGCGTGCTATGGTGGCTTTGTTTCATGATATGATTCATCATGAAATAGAGGTGTATGTGGATGATATGATAGCCAGGTCCCAGAATGAAGAGCAACACCTTGATCATCTGCATAAGTTGTTTGAAAGGTTGAAGAAATACAAGTTGAGATTGAATCCAAACAAATGTACTTTTGGAGTTAGATCTGGTAAACTCCTGGGTTTCATTGTCAGTAGAAAAGGTATTGAAGTGGATCCTGCAAAAGTGAAAGCTATACAAGAGATGCCAGCTCCCCGTACTGAGAAGGAAGTTAGAGGTTTCTTGGGACGATTGAATTACATTGCAAGATTTATTTCCCAATTAACTGCTACCTGTGAGCCAATCTTCAAGCTGTTGAAGAAAGATCAGGTGATGGAATGGAATGATGAATGCCAGACTGCCTTTGATGAAATCAAGAAGTATCTGCTAGAACCACCAATTTTGATGCCACCAGTTGATGGAAGAACCTTGATCATGTACTTAACAGTATTAGACAATTCAATGGGGTGTGTGTTGGGGCAACATGACGAGTCTGGTCGAAAAGAGCAGGCAATATACTACCTTAGCAAAAAGTTTACCGACTGTGAAACAAGATACTCACTGCTCGAGAAAACTTGCTGCGCTTTGGCATGGGCTGCTCGCCGACTAAGACAGTATATGTTGACTCATACTACCTTATTGATTTCGAAGATGGATCCAATCAAGTACATATTCGAGAAACCTGCTCTCTCCGGAAGAATTGCAAGGTGGCAAATGATCTTGACAGAATATGACATACAGTATACTACTCAGAAGGCCATTAAAGGAAGTGTTGTAGCTGATCATTTGGCTCATCAAGCCGTGGATGATTATCAGTCAATAAGTTTTGAGTTCCCTGATGAAGACATTATGATTATTACTAAAGAACCTGGAAAATATGACGGACCTGAACAAGGATCCCGATGGACTATGGTTTTTGATGGAGCTTCTAATGCACATGGTAATGGTGTTGGTATTGTGATCAGTTCCCCTGAAGGTTGTCATACCCCGATTACTTCCAGACTTTGTTTCTATTGTACTAATAACATGGCTGAGTATGAGGCATATATCCTGGGTATCAAAGCTGCCATTGATATGAAGATTCAGTTCCTGGACGTGTATGGAGATTCAGCCCTGGTAGTAAGTCAGATTAAAGGAGATTGGGATACCAAACATGATAACCTCATTCCTTACAGAGAGCATGTGTTGTCTTTGATCCCACATTTCAAAGAGATTACCTTTGGACATATTCCACGAAGAGAGAATCAGTTGGCATATGCATTAGCTACCATGGCATCTATGTTTGAGATTAACTGGGATGATGAAGCTCCCAAGATTACTATTGATAGATTTGAGAAGCCTGCATACTGCAATGAGATTGACACTGAAGAAGCAGAAGAGAAGCCTTGGTTCTATGAAGTGAAAAGATATCTTGAAGCTCAGGAGTTCCCTGAAGGGGCATCTGTCAAAAGATAGGAAGTTTCTGAGAAGGTTTTCTGCTAAGTTCTTTTTGAGTAATGGAATTTTGTACAAGCGCAATCATGATTCAACTTTGCTTCGTTGTGTGGATAAGAAGGAGGCAACAGAGATTATGGAAGACATGCATGATGGGATCTTTGGCACTCATTCTAGTGGTCATACTATGGCAAAGAAGATATTGAGAGCAGGTTACTATTGGTCTACCATGGAAGCTGATTGCTATCAACACTCCAGAACATGTCACAAGTGTCAAATTTATGCTGACAAAGTACATATACCTCCATCACCATTGAATGTGTTGACTGCTCCTTGGCCTTTTGCCATGTGGGGCATTGATATGATTGGGGAGATCAAGCCTACTGCTTCTAATGGGCATCGTTTCATCCTGGTTGCTATTGATTACTTCACAAAGTTGATCGAGGCAGATTCATTTGCATCTGTTACCAAGAATGTTGTGGCTCGGTTTATTAAGAATAATCTCATATGTAGGTATGGCATCCCTGAAAGGATTATTACTGACAATGGCTCTAATCTGAACAATACTTTGATTACTGATCTTTGCACTCAGTTCAAGATTAAGCATCACAACTCTTCTCCGTATCGTCCAAAGATGAATGGGGCAGTTGAAGCTGCTAATAAGAACCTTAAGAAGATTATACAGAAGATGACTGTTACTTACAAAGATTGGCATGAGATGTTACCATTTTCTCTTCATGGTTATCGCACTACAGTACGTACTTCAACAGGGGCAACCCCATTCTCCTTAGTCTATGGTATGGAAGCAATTCTGCCCATTGAAGTTCAGATTCCCTCCTTAAGAATTATGAAGGATGCAGGCTTGGATGAAGATGAGTGGATTCAGACTCGACTTGACCAGATAAATTTGATTGATGAGAAGAGGCTAGCAGCAGTTTGTCATGGCCAGATGTACCAAAAACGAATGATCAAAGCTTTTAACAAGAAGGTTAAGCCAAAGGTATATCAGGCTGGTGACTTGGTAATCAAGCGTATCATATTACCACAGGGTGATCCTAGGGGTAAGTGGACTCCTACATATGAAGGACCATTTGTGGTCAAAATAGTATTTTCAGGAGGTGCCATGATACTTACTACTATGGATGGTGAAGACTTCCCGCAGCCTGTAAACGCAGACATAGTTAAAAAATACTACGCATAAAAAGAGACCCGCTAGGTTGACTGGCCTAGGCAAAAATAAGGGCATCCCGGCGAACCAAAAGGGTTCGGGAAAAAATAAGGGATAGATATAAAAAATGTACACCCGGCAAGTCGAAAACCTGAAAAGGCGGCTTGGGCAAAAAAGGGTATCCCGGTGGATTGAAAACCTGAAAGGGCAATCCAGGCAAAAGTTAGGGATTAAAGCGTATGACTATGTCTCGTTTGGATCACCCATGAAACTACAACCAGTTGTGCTACCTAATTCAAGCTCGAACAGATAAAGCTCAATCCAATCATCTCCGTCTCGACAACAGAAGATGAGATACTTGAAGATAATGGCAATAGTAGAATTGAAACTCAATAGGATTATTTCCCACATAGCTGATTTTCTTTGTTTTGTAAAAATTTTTTTACGACGAATTCCTCTTACTAGGATTTCTGTCTCCTTGTACAAACTTACCCATGTATAGGTCACTTTGTGATATAAATAAAATTCCATCTTTGAATCCAGATTTACTTTTACCCTATTTACATAAGCGAAACGTCCATTGGTTGTGTTTGAATGTATGTATGCTTTTGAATATGATTGATGTTTACCAGAAATGCATAGATGCTTAATATGATTGATGTTTACCAGAAATGCATGAAAATGCAGTAATAGTATTTACTAAGGACGAACGAGGGAAGGATTTCAACGAAGCTTCGCCAATTCATCTCTACAAGACAGTTACAAATCCCCAGTAGGACAAATCCATCTTTATAAGTACTTCTAGTCATATCTCCCCTGGAATTTATATCCATCTCTTTTATCCTCATACGGATAATCGGGAATTTATTCTTCAATAAGAGTACGACGAACGAAGACGGGAGGTTATGGGTACCTTACTATCGAATGAAGACGGGAGGTTATGGATACCTTATTATCGAACGAAGATGGGATGTTATATACTATATTATCAAACAAGACGAGAACGAGTTCCTCATATTCTCCAGCAACGAATCGGGATTTATTTTCCCTGGCCAGCAGTTGTTATACGAAGATATCCAGACGCTTCAGGCTGCATGATGCATACATACATCATTTACATCATATCATACATATCCATAGATACATAATACATTATTTAAGTGCATCATATTATACATGCATACATAATGCATAAACTAATATTATCATCTTGTTTTTCAGATTAATTCTCCAGCAGACAAACTTCATCAACAACTTGTGACTATTGGGTCGTTGTTTATCTTCCCAAAAGTTATCATCATACCTCAGGACGTTGTTTATCCTCCTGAAAGCTACCATTTCCTCAGGACGTTGTTTATCTTCCTGAAAGCATATCATGACCTTGGGCCGTTGTTTATCTTCCCAAAGGTTACACCATTTCCTCAGGACGTTGTTTATCCTCCTGAAAGCTATCATGACTTTGGGCCGTTGTTTATCCTCCCAAAAGTTATCCTTATACCTCAGGACGTTGTTTATCCTCCTGAAAGCTTCTTATACCTCAGGACGTTGTTTATCCTCCTGAAAGCTATCATGACTATTGGGCCGTTGTTTATCCTCCCAAAAGTTATACTTATATCTTAGGACGTTGTTTATCCTCCTGAAGGTTATACCTTTACCTTGGGCCTTTGTTTATCTTCCCAAAGGTAATCTCACTATGTTGGGACGTTGTTTATCTTCCCAGAAAGCTATATCTTCATATCTTTGACTACTTTATCCTCCAAGAGACATATTTGAAGAACTTTTCTCCAAGTGGCATCTTTAAGCCCACTCAAGTATATACAACTAGTCATCAGTATCCCTCTACGCACCAGTGAGTGCAAATTTTTGGGCTTTTGTGTTCAATCCCCTTCAACCTTCCAGGTCACGACTAGCACATATACCAATCTAACCCCTCAGGTTTCAGAAAATTGAATAGGGGCAGCTGTTGCACCCCAAAATTTGCCCTCAAAATACAAGACTTTGTGTGCTAAGAGGTTCACAAGGTTCACAAGACATCTTATGAGGTTCACAAGGTTCACAAAGTTCACAATTAGTCAGAAGATTTGACAATTCCCTCAGACAATGCATCCTCCTAAGCAGTGCATCCAAAACTAGGGTTTTGACTTTAATCAGACTAAATGGACTTCCAATACTTCAAGTGAGCTTCATAACATCTTATATGTGTCTAATAATCCCCATGATAAATTTCAGAACTTTTCTCAAAGGTTTGCTCAGTCAGATGATCAGATAAGTCAAAATCAGTCAAAATAGTTAAAAAGTCAAATTGAGGTCAACTATGGTCAAACCAAAGTCAAACTTCATGATTTTTTGCCAACATCAAGTATATGAAGTAAAATTCATCATTTGATCAAGGGTTGATCATGATTCATCAAGGATATTTCAGATCATCAAGAATCAGGGGTTTCTAAATTAGGGTTTCCTCAGGAAAAGTCAACTGAACTTTGACCAGCCATAACTTTCACATGCTTCATCACATTTTTCCCATCCAAAGCTCATTTTGAAGGAAATTGAATTCTCTACAACTTTGTGTCTCACAAGCCAATCCCAAAAATGCTTCATTTGGAAGGTGTGAGCTAAGACATTATAGGTCCTTTTGAAAGTCAACAAAAAGTCAACAACTTCAAAAGGGCATAACTTGAGAATGGTAAATGATATGGACATGAAACCAATGGGGTTGGTTAGAGGACTCTCCAATCTTTCCAAAAAGTCAAATAACACCCTCATATCATTAAAATTGAAGGATATGTGACCTTGCAAAGTTGGGAAATTTTTGGGTGGTTTATGAAGAAAATAGGGTATTAAAACCAAATTTTTCTAAATGGGCTGAACTTTTTGTGACCCAAAGTGTTCCATGACATCATGCACGAAAATTATTTGATATTTTCATAATTTTATTTTATTTATTATGATTTTTTACATTAAAAATCATTTTAAATTTAAATAAAATATCAAATGTGAAAATTTAAAATATATTTTGGTTCTAGAAGGTCATTAACATGATTTGGATTGAATTGATATAACATTGATGATGATTGGCTTGAAATAGAAAGGTCTCATTCACAAATATTTGAAATTTAAGTTCTAATCTTTTTCAATCTCCAAAATCAAAAAAATCCATGCAATGATCCAATTTTTCTGACCTAATTCATTCACTATAAGTATATGAAGAGAACACAATGCATAGGGACGAATTTCATAGCCTCAAGAGTAAGTTTGCATATTCAAAAAACTCACCAAAACTCAAATTCGGATTTCACAATTCAGGCTCTTTCAAGCCAATTTGAAGGTTGAGACATGTTCTATGAACATCACTGAATCTATTTGAACCATTTGCAACGTCCAAATCATTGCATATGACCTAAACCGAATCTGTTTTGTTCTTGGTTTTGAAATTTTCGATTCTCTTTATTTATGCATTGCAAACTAATTTTGTTTATTGATTCATGATTAGTTGAAGCTTGTGATGAATTCTGGGCAGTTTAATTGAAGAAAACATGGCTGAATCATGCGTTGCCATTTTAGGGTTCTTGACCTTCAAATTAGGGTTTTGCGTTTGGATGAATATAAATGACTTCTAAAACCGTGGATCAATTCCAAATAACCCTTGGACCTTGCTTGCACACTTAATTTAACAAAATCATGTTGTTTTGATGGTGTTCCAATTTCGCAGGTTTCCTGTATTAAAAATTTCGCAGGAAAATTCATAGTTGATTTCGCAGCTAAACCCACAGGTACCAAGGTTGAAGATGAAGATCATCTGGCGCGAAAAATTAATTCAAAAAAGTCACTTAAAATATAATGTTGGGTTTCTGATTATGTTTCACATTGAGCGTGTGGCTCAGTTGGTTTTGACATTGGTGTGTGATGGTAGAGGGTCAGGGTTCGATCCCTTGGTCAAGTTCTTTTTATTTAAAAGTTCATTTAATTAACAGACTTAATATATTATTGATTGTGTTGGTTATATGATCAGTTGCGCCCTCCCGGCTGGATGGTAAGTGTGCTTGCGTGTTGTGAGAAGGTCCTGGGTTCGAATCCCCCCCAGGCCTTTTGTGTTATTTCTGTTTTGCTTTATCATGATTTTTTTCCAGGTTAGCAACAAAACCTCATGGAGTTCTTTCCTTAACACCTGCGCGCGCATGGTCCAGTGGTTGGTGTGTTGGTCTTGAGGGTTGAAAGCTTAGGGACTGGGTTCAAATCCCAGCCCAGGTAAGTTTTGTTTTTTCATTCTTTTTCTGTTTTTTCTTATTTAATTAATTTATATTATAGTTAAATAAATTTAAATAATAAAAAATATAATGTTTGTATTATTATTTTCTTATTACAATTTAGAATTCATCTTTTTTTTTAAAATTAAATCTTATTAGAAAAATTATTTATTTTTTGTAAATTATTAATATAGTATAATTTTATATAGTTATTAATTAATTCTAATTTATTATTCTAAACAAAAAAACATATAAACCCTAATTTTCTAAAACCCTAAAACATTCTTTAAAACCTAATAATTTTTATAACCCTAATTATAAATGTTAATTTATTTGTTAATCATAACTTTTAATAAACTTTAATTATATGTATATATTTTATAATTTGTTTATAATTATTATTTAATTCTTGCATGTAAATAATTTTTTAGATTATGCCCAAAATAATTAAAACTCTTAATTTGATTTTGTAAATATAATTTATTTTCATAATATGCTTATTTAATTATAATTAACCTTATTTTTATAATATGTATATAATTTAAAACTTTATAATAATTAGTATATAATATGAATTATTTATGTTTTCTTCCTAATCTTAAAAATAATTGTTTATATAAAAATTGAACTTTTAATTATTATGCTAATATTCTTGTTTATTTTATTATTAATCCTATTTATTTTCATATGATATTTATTTTATTATTACTAACCCCATATATATATTGTGATTTATTATTATTGTTACTAACCCAATTATTTATTATGACTTATTTTGCTTATTTATTTAATTTGTTAATTATTATTATTATTATGTAATTGTCTCCTTTATGTAATATTTTAGTAGTAATGTCTAATATTTACTTTTAAATGCTATGGTTAGTAAAATAGGGAGTGAAACATGTTTGTATTTAAAAATTGAATTTAGATCATTAATTTAAAAGATAAATATTTGAAATTGTACACTCACACACGTAAGTCGATCTTTGATCGCCATCTCACTTCCTTAAGGGTTACCTCTCATGTTGCCTAAACTAAATGATCAAGTAGGGTGTATAAAGCAAAGTCCCTCTTTTTCACATCATCTAGTCCCTTAACAGATAAAAAGATCAAGTCCCTTCGAATGTTGCCTTCGTAATGATCTTGTCCCTTTCGAATAAAGATGATAAGTCCCCTCGAATTGCTTATACACCCCACAGTTGCCTAAATAACAGATGTCCCTTCACTTGTCCCGTACATCCAAGGTAATGACTACCTATTCCTTAATAATAGGGATAGTCTTACCATTTAAAGGATTCAAGAACAGAAAAGACTTAAACTTAGGGTAGGTTCCTCTTAGATACTTGCTCACTCTTCAAAACATTTCAAACACTTCATACATTTCAAACAATTTTCAAAACAAAGGTTTTATATACATCCGTACATGGATCATTATAAAACGCTTAAGAAAATTTCTATTCACACACTTCACCTTTCAAAAACATTTTAAAGTGAGCTAAGTAACTAAGAGCCCATGGATAACCATGGATGTAAAGGGTGCTAACACCTTCCCTTTACATAACTTACCCCCCGGACCCAAAAATCTTTTAAAAGGTCTTTCCTGTTCTTTTATGCATTTCCTTTTGGATAAAATAAAAGTCGGTGGCGACTCTTGCTATCCGCAACATTTAACTAAAGTCAGTTCTCCCACCGTGTTACATTAGGCAACCGTGCTAGGGATTGGTGACACGGACGGGTGTCAAAAGGGTATATAAAGTTTCTGTATTCAAAAGAAGGATATTTGTGGCTTATATCTGCAGGGGGATGATGTGACACGAACGAAATGTCGAATGAGTATATATAAACATGTACTTGTGTTTGAGAGTGCAAAGAGGATGCTTTGACTTTTTGCTGGGGAAATATGAGATGACACGGACGAGTGTCGGGACAACCAGGTTATGCATAAGTATTTGTTTGTAGAAAGTGTCCTGGTGACTTTACTGGGGAAAGATGACACAGACGAGTGTCAAAAGGAGCATGTATCTGCATTTGAGAGTGCAAAGGGGACGCTTTAGCTTTCTGCTGAGGAAATTGAGAGGTATTTTGTATATTACTGATGTGGTATTGTTGGTATTTACAGGTGATTGGTTCGAACCTGACTTGTGATCATGCAATATGTTTTGATTTTTGCCGTAATGCTCCGTATTAGACGGAATGCTACGCTCTGAGGGAAAATATGATGTAAATGCTATGATTATGCAAAAAGACCGATCCGGGACACGGATCCCGCTGCTCGTGGAGATTTCTGACTGATCTGCTTGACAAGATATCCCAATTGGGGGTGAGACCATTGGTAGATCTGATAAAATATACGACTCTGCTTGGGGAAATAGGTCACTGATAGACCTATCTTAGTAATGATGAGCCCAACTGGGGATGTGGAAGCTTCCGTCACTTTGTTGTGTGGGAAATTCAGACGTTGCTTTTCCGGGAGGGCTGGAGCTCTGTGGGGAGATGGTTCCCTGTCTTTGCTTGAGATGAGAGGTTTGGCGCTCTGGGGGAGAAAAGATCACTGAACGATCTTCTTAGAGATATCTGTGTGGATTCTGCTGAGGATGAGGAGACTTGACAACTCATCTTGGGAAATGAGCACTTACTGATGCTACTCTGGTGAAAATGTGTTGGTGAAGTGATGCCCGATTACTCCGATGGGGAGAAAGCATTTCCGATGCTGTTTGGAGGATGTGCTGAGGAGATGATAATTTGGCAACTTTGCTGGGGAATACATTTCATGTCCCATTTTGCGCTTTGAATACCTGCAACCCTATTAAGACAAAGAAACATACAAGTATCTCGAGGTATCCCTTACCGGATTCCGTCATAGGAGATTAGATATTCCTGGAAGTAAAATATATTTCCTGCAAGCATTTACTAGAGAGGCACATCGATTTTATGCAAGTATCATATCATGAATATTGGACATTTTGCAAACGAAACAAAAATGTACTAGACGCAGTGTGACTGAAAATCTGGTTTTATTAATTTGTGTGCCCTGAATTGGCAAATACAGTCAAAGAAACAGATCCCCTGAAACGAGGAGATTGTTACAAAATTGAGAAACAAAAAGGTGCTGGCAATGTTGAAGACGCTTCCGTGCTTCCCTCTTGCTATGACCCGTATGACCTTGACGTTCTTCTCATCTTCCTTTCTGAAGAAGGCTGATTCTGATCGATGTTTTAACCTTTCAAAACTCGCCAAGCCGTAAGTGATACAGACTAATTTAGAACGTAGTTGTTCGCTTTTTCCCTAATTTTGTGTGGATCGCCCTTTTGGGTTTTCAATCCACCAGGATACCCATTTTTGCCTGAGCTATCCAATGCGGATTTTCAACCCAGCGGGTGTACATTTTTCTTTATTTTTCCTTGTTTTTGCCTGAGTCTTTTATTCTGTTTTTGACTCGCCGGGATGCCCTATTTTTGCCTGGACTTACATTCTGTTTTAATGTCCAACGGGTCTTTTTATGCGAAGTATTTTTTAACTGCGTCTGAATTCACAGGGGACAGGAAATCTTCGCCATCCATAGTAGTGAGCATCAGTGCTCCACCAGAAAAAACTTTCTTTACTATGAACGGACCATCATAGTTCGGAGTCCACTTGCCCCTATGGTCTGTATGAGGAGGAATGAGTCTTTTCAGCACAAGATCTCCTACTTGGTATTCTCGAAGCCTGACTTTCTGATCGAAGGCCCTCTTCATTCTTTTCTGATATAGCTGCCCATGACATATTGCAGCTAATCTCTTTTCTTCAATCAGATTCAGTTGATTGTACCGAGAACGGACCCACTCTGCTTCATTCAACTTAACATCCATCAGTACCCATAAAGAGGGTAATTCAACTTCAACAGGTAGGACTGCCTCCATTCCATACACAAGCTGATACGGTGTTGCTCCAGTGGATGTTCTGATTGAGGTACGGTACCCATGCAAGGAAAATGGTAGCATTTCATGCCAGTATTTGTAGGTGACCACCATCTTCTGCACAATATACTTGATATTCTTGTTAGCTGCCTCAACATCGCCATTCATCTTTGGCCTGTAAGGAGAAGAATTGTGGTGTTGGATTTTGAAGTCCCGACACAGTTCTGCCATCATCTTATTATTCAAGTTGGAACCATTATCAGTAATGATTCGCTCGGGCACTCCATACCGACAGATGATGTCTCTCTTTAGGAATCGGGCTACCACCTGCCTGGTGACATTTGCATACGAAGCTGCTTCAACCCACTTGGTAAAATAGTCAATGGCTATCAGGATGAATCTGTGGCCATTTGAAGCAGTCGGTTCGATCTTTCCAATCATATCAATGCCCCACACGGTGAAGGGCTAGGGTGAAGACATCATATTCAAAGGATTCGGAGGCACATGCACTTTGTCTGCATAAATTTGGCATTTGTGGCACTTTCTGGCATAGGCGCAACAGTCTGCATCCATTGTGATCCAGTAGTAACCTGATCTTAATAACTTTTTAGCCATTGCATGTCCTCCAGCATGGGTACCGAAAGATCCTTCATGCACCTCGTGCATCAACAAGTCTGCCTCTGCCTTATCAACACATCTGAGAAGTACCATGTCAAAGTTTCTCTTGTACAAGGAGCCATCAGTATTCAGGAAGAAACTACCAGCCATCCTTCTTAATGTCTTCTTATCATTGGATGATGCCCTAGGTGGGTATGTTTGATCCTCTAAGAAGCATTTGATGTAATAGAACCAAGGCTTATCGTCTTTAGCAATGTCTACTGAGAATACGTATGCTGGTCTGTCAAGTCTGGACACTGAAATTCGAGGTACAAAGTTGGCAGCTTGAACTTTAATCATGGAGGAAATGGTAGCCAGAGCATCTACAGATTGATTTTCATCTCGAGGGATATACTCAAGCTTGACTGTTGTGAAGAAAGTCAATAATCTCCTCGTATAATCCCGGTATGGAATCAGATGCTCTTGGTGGGTGTACCATTTTCCATTGGTCTGATTGATTACCAAAGTTGAATCTCCGAACACAGTTAAAGTCTTGATCCTGAGGTCAATGGCTTCCTCAAGACCCATGATACAAGCTTCGTATTAGGCTTCATTGTTAGTGCATGCAAATGTGAGTTTTGCCGAGAAAGGCATATGAACTCCTTTAGGTGTAATGAGCACTGCACCAACTCCACGACCATTCATATTGACAGCCCCATCAAACATCATTGTCCATTCTTCTTCTGGGTCAGGCCCTTCAGTGTGAACTGGCTCTTCGTGATCTTTTGCTTTTAGGAACATGATGTCTTCATCAGGGAAGTCAAACCTCATTGGCTGGTAATCATCAATGGGTTGCTCAGCCAGATAGTCAGACAGTACACTACCCTTAATGGCCTTTTGAGATGTGTACTGAATGTCATATTTTGTTAGAATAATTTTCCATCTCGCAACCCTTCCGGTAAGTGCTGGCTTCTCAAATATGTACTTGACTGGATCCATCTTTGAGATCAATAAGGTAGTGTGGGTCAACATATACTGCCTTAATCGGCGAGCAGCCCACGCTAAAGCACATCAAGTTTTCTCGAGCATTGAATAACATTGTTCATAGTCGGTAAACATTTTGCTTAGGTAGTATATTGCAAACTCTTTTCGACCAACCTCGTCATGCTGGCCCAGCATACACCCCATTGACTCTTCTAATACTGTCAGGTACATTATTAGAGGTCTTCCTTCAACTGGAGGCATAAGGATTGGAGGTTCTTGTAAGTATTCCTTGATTTTGTCAAAAGCCCTCTGGCAATCTTCATTCCACCTGACCGTTTGTTCCTTCCTTAACAATTTGAACAGGGGCTCGCAGGTTGCAGTAAGATGAGATATGAATTGTGATATGTAGTTCAATCTACCTAGGAACCCTCGAACCTCTTTTTCAGTATTCAGTGCAGGCATTTCTTGAATGGCTTTGACTTTGTCAGGATCAACCTCAATTCCCTTTTCACTTACAATAAATCCCAACAGCTTACCGGAATGCACCCCAAATGTGCACTTGTTGGGGTTTAACTTCAACTGGTATTTTCTCAGACGTTTGAACAGCTTCAACAGATTCACCCGGTGGTCTTCTTCTGTGAGGGACTTGGCAATCATGTCATCCACATAACATTCAATTTCTTTGTGGATCATGTCATGGAATAATGTTACCATTTCCCGTTGATACGTGGCACCAGCATTCTTCAGTCCAAATGGCATTACCTTATAACAGAATGTGCCCTAGGGTGTGATGAAAGTTGTCTTCTCCATGTCTTCAGGTGACATCTTGATCTGATTATATCCTGAAAATCCATCCATGAAGGAGAATACCAAGAACTGAGCCGTGCTGTCTACCAATACATCAATGTGAGGTAATGGGAAGTCATCTTTCGGACAAGCTTTGTTCAGATCCCGGTAATCCACACACATCCGTACTTTGCCATCCTTTTTAGGCACAGGTACAATATTAGCAACCCACGGAGGGTAAATAGTTACAGCAAGGAAGCCGACGTCCCACTGTTTTTGTACCTCTTCTTTTATCTTCATCTCCATGTCCAGACGAGTGCGGCGTAGCTTCTGTTTTACTGGAGGATAGTCTTCCTTCAAAGGCAGCTTGTGCACAACGATGTCGGTATCCAACCCTGGCATGTCTTGGTAGGACCAAGCAAAAACATCAACGTACTCTCGAAGCATGTCAATAAGTTGTTCCTTCACTGAATCTTGCAGACGGGCCCCAATCTTCACTTCTTTCAAGTCTTCTTCGGTACCAAGATTTACTGTCTTAACTTCCTCCTGATGAGGAGTGATAACCTTATCCTCTTGCCTTAACAATCTGGCTAGCTCTTCAGGTAGCTCATAATCTTCTTCAACCCCTTCATCGACTTGATTAATTGGATTGTCGAAGTCATACGAAGTCATAGTAGTGTCGTTGTCGGTGCAGCCTGGAGGGCACTCTCTGCAGGGGTTTAGATTGGTTCATTTTAGTGATCAGTTTTATCTTGTTTGAAAAAGTGAAATTTTATTATTTTGAAAACATTGCCATTATATTGTTTTGTACAAAAAATGAAAAACAGTGAGCGAAAAAAGAGACTCGTTTGCAAAAGATGTCTTGATATTCATTAATTGATTGTTTGCACAAAATACAAGATGGCCCGATTACAAAATGAGTCCTGACATCTTGGG
The DNA here is from genome assembly GCA_963966055.1 of Lathyrus aphaca. Taxonomy (NCBI): domain Eukaryota; kingdom Viridiplantae; phylum Streptophyta; class Magnoliopsida; order Fabales; family Fabaceae; genus Lathyrus; species Lathyrus aphaca. Next base: position 560,987,127 of record OZ014520.1, on the reverse strand, counting down.
CAAGATGCAGGACTTGATGCTTGCTTAAAAGACAGGAAATAATAATTACTCTGTAGGAGTAACTCTTATAATTTCCTGGAAAGACCAGTTAGAGACTTGGTTCCCTGGGATCTTTGGACGTATCCAACTTTCCAGGTTGCGTTCGTCTTCTTCCTCGTCTTCCAGACTGTTCACAACATCCGGGGTAAGCATTCCTTCGCTGACAAATTTGGGCTCTGTTACAGCCTCTGGTTGATCTTGTCGAGTTGGTCTATAACCCAACCCAAATCGGTCTTCTTTCTTTTCTACTGGAAGCAGCTTGCCCCAGCCTTGAGCGGTACCCTCCTCAACAACCTTCCAGGCTTGTTGATATGAAGTGATGGAAGTTCCAGACACAGCAGTTGCTTCATTAATGTTAAGGGCCTCAAACCCCTGACTCATAGTCTCATGGATCTCCCCATCCATTTCTATGTACTTATAAGTAGCCACCTGGCTAATGAAAATGTCCTCTTCCCCGCAGATTGTGATGATCTGGCCTTCCCACTCAAATTTTAATTTCTGGTGAAGGGTAGATGTAACAGCGCCAGCGGCGTGAATCCAGGGTCTACCCAACAAATAGTTGTAGGCTGGCTGTATGTCCATCACGAAGAAAGTAGTTTTAAAGATTTATGGGCCAATCATCACAGGTAAATCAATCTCTCCAAGCACTGATCTCTTAGAGCCATCAAATGCTCTCACCACTAAGTTACTCGGACGCAATGCCAAACCATCATACTCCAGCTTCACTAAGGCTTTCTTTGGGAGGACATTGAGTGAAGACCCAATGTCTACCAGCACAATAGAAAGAACAACACCTTTGCACTCTAAGGTGATGTGTAAAGCCTTGTTATGACTGCGTCCTTCCGTCATTAAATCAGCATCTGTGAAGCCCAATCCATGATTGGTGTTAACATTTGCAACCACTGTTTCCAGCTGATTAACCGTAATCACTTCTGGCACAAAGGCCGCGTTCAGGATCTTCAAAAGTGCATTCCTATGGGCTTCGGAACACATTAGCAATGACAATATGGAGATTTTGGAGGGTGTTTGGTGAAGTTGGTCCACCACTTTGTAATCTCTCTTTTTGATTATTCTCATGAACTCGTCCACATCTTGTTCAAAAGACGTCTTCTGAGTTTCTTTATCAGCTTGCTCTTCGAGTACCACATTCTTCCCTTTTGCTTTGGCAACAGCTTCAACTTCAGCATTAGGCCTTGGTGTTTGTGAGGCAAAAAGGCGTCCGCTTCTGGTGAAGCCTCCGCCTCCCCCAACATTGTCAAATTGTGGTGAAGAGGTTGTCGAATCTAGAGTGATCTTCTTTCCGTCGCAGTAGAGATCAGAGCCGTAGTGCCAAGGTATGGCATTACTGCTTTCATAAGGAACATGTCCAGGTACCGTAATGGTGACCGGACTGATTGCTGCAGTGGAAGGAACTGTGATAGTATGCAGGTCATAGTAGATTGTGACTGGAGATCTGACAGGAGGTGTTGTTGTTTGATGTTGGAAATTGTTGTTGGGATGAACATTTGCTGGGTCATAATAGATCGTGACCTTCGAGACATCTTCATTAATGTTTGCTGGTTTTGTAGGTGTTTCTGTTGATAAGATGGGTGCTGATGTTGTAGAAGTAAATGTTGCTGAACTCTGATCTGTTGAAATAATGGATGGAGTGATTGCTGGAGTTGTGGATGAATCAGTGGGAATGATAGTTGTTGCAGTTGTAGGAGGATCTATTGTTGCTGAAGAAAGGATTGTTGATGTTGTAGGAGATTCCATTGTTGTTGAAACAAGAGTTGTTGAAGGAGCTGTTATAGTAATTTGCAAGATCCCATCTCCGATAAGGCCATTTATGCCAAACCTTAGCTTCTCACAACCATTAATAGCAGTTTTGCACGATTCGCAGCAGGCCCCACAACCCGGGAACACTTGTCATCTTAAAAGTTGAGTTTTGACTTCTGCCAATGGTGTTTGAATCTGTGCAACATTGTCAATCAGTGCAGATGGTTGATCCTCTTCTATGGCATTAACTCTGGGCCCACCATGATTGGACATAGAATTTCTGTTAACATTTGGAGGAGGTGTGAAATTGAGAGCTTTGGAATCGACCAAATCCTGAACCTTCATTTGCAAGGCTCTACACTTCTCAATATTGTGGCCAGGTGCGTTTGAGTGGAAGGCACACCTGGCATTAGCATCATAATTCTTCAAGACATTGAGAGGATCTGGTGGAGCCAACGTCCTTAATTCAACCAGGTTAAGCTTCAGGAGTTGTGGCAGTAGAGCGGCATAAGGCATAGGGATAAGATCAATCACCCTATTTGCCTGATACGGCCTCTGTTTAAAGGGGCGCTGCTGTTAGTTGTTGTTGTTGTTATACGATCTTTGTTGCGGATAATGAGGTTGTTGCTGATAGTGATGTTGTTGTTGTTGTTGAGGAAAAAGTGGTTGTTGTGGAGCTGGAGCCGGGATGGTAACGACCGCTACTGATCTGTGAGAATATTGGGGTCTGCCCCTGCTTGCATGGATAGCATTTGTTTCACCCGCCCTTCGGGGTCCTACAAAAGGTTTTCTGGGATTGTTGGAAGAGCTTGCACCATTGTCAGAGATTTTGCCCATCTTCAAAAGACTCTCAATTATCTCACCAGCTATAACTACATCGGCAAAACTGGTGGAAGAGAAAGCAGCAAGTCTATCAATATAAGTTCCCTGCAAGGTGTTCATAAACATGTCGGCCATCTCTCCTTCTGACATGGGTGGCTGGACAGCAGCAGCGAGATGTCTCCACCTCTGAGCATAATCCTAAAAGCTTTCTCTTGAAGACTGAGACATGCCCATTAGAAGAGTTTTATTGGGAGCCATGTCTAGGTTGTACTGGTACTGACGGATAAAGGCCTCGGCCAAGTCTTTCCAACATCTTATAGTGGCCCTTGTCAGGTGCGAATACCATTCTCTCGAAGCTCCAGTCAGGCTGTCCTCAAAATAGAACATCCATAACTTCTCATCCATGGTATAAGCCTTAACTCTCCCCAAGAAAGATTGCAGGTGAGTACGCGGGCAGGAAGTACCATTATATTTTTCAAAGCATGGGGGCTTAAATTTGTGGGGAATCCTCACCCCATCTACCAGCCCCATATCCATCACGTCAAAGCCCAAGGAGTTCTGGGATTCCAAAGACCTTAGTTTTTCAGCAATCTCATCCAGTCTTCTGTCATACACCTCATCCCCAGCTCCGACAACTGTGAGCTGTTCCTCTTGGGGATCTTCCTGTAAAATTCTGCCTGCAGCAGTGTTTCCTTGAATATTCCTTACACCATTAACATCGGGATTCAAATGGGGCCCGAACTCTGGTGGGTCAATGCGAGGTTGCCCGCGCTCATTATTGCTAGTTCCTCCTGTTCCAGGGTGAGGCTCTTCAGGAGTTTTTCTTTCCACTAATTCCATCAGCCTTTCTTGGCTCTGAGCTAAGCCAGTCATTACAGCCATAAACTGGGTCATTTGATTTCTCATCTCGACCCTTTCGTTTGCCATTTGATTTCTTACATCATTCAGGTCCTGCTGCACCTGATCAATCTGAATGTCTGGAAGGTTGTTATGGGTTGGGTACCGGTGTGAACGGTTGACAGGGAACACTCTGCGACGAGCAATGTTTTCTGAAACCACAACAAAGTGAGAAACAAACAGTAAAAAAACAACACCTACAAAACAAAGAAAAATGTTAGTATGCAATGCAACATGCTTATTTGTTTTCCAAGGTATCCGGTTTGGTTCTTGGTTTTGACCTTTCCAGACCTCGAGGAGATGCTTGATGATGTTGAGAGAAAGCCCACCAAAATAAAACAAACTGATATATTACCAATAATGAAAATACATAGTCTGTTTACAATACAAGCCCGTGATGGGTCAAAATACAACAAAAAGAAAAGTACATCAAAAGAAATAAATACAAGTAAAAAAAAAGATCAGACATCCAATCCGAAGTCATCCTCCTTGACTTCCTTCAGGAGGGCCTCTGTCACTGGACCAGCTGGGTGCTATGTAATAGTCCGAATGAGGAGGTTCCTGGTAGCAATGGCATTAGTCAGCTTCTTATGCCTGTCCTGATCCTTGGATCTCTTTAACCCCGCCCGGAGCTTTAACTCTGATATCTCCTTCTGGGCTGCCAACAAAACTTCCTGCTACTTCTTCTCATTGGCCTCCAGTTGTTTAATTTTGGCTTGAGTCCTCTAGTCTTCTTGTGCACGGGCTTTGGTGATCCTGACCCACCTAGCCTGGCTTTCTTCTAGATAATGCTCTGCCCTAGCTTTCTGAATCTTGGCCTCCTTGCAGGCGTTCTTCAATATTTGTTCCCCGACTCTTGCTTTCCTAATGTAGTCTTCTGTCCTTTCAATCTTGGTCAGATTCTCAATCTTGAGCCTTTCCAATCTCTCAATGTCCAGACGACCATCACTTCTCTCCCAGAGAGTCTTCTTTAGAGCCTCAGATAGCTGCTCATTCCTTTCCTTCAACTTTTCAAATTCTTCCATGCTGATAGTTGCTGCAGGTTGCACTGTGGAGGGCCCGGGGGTATCTTCTACAGTAAAAGGCATCCTGGTGATCTGAGCTCTAGCACGGGACCAGTTAGAGTACTGAGCTGAAGCAATATTGTTACATCTCCCAAGAATAGCTGTCCCTTTGGTCTGGATGTTGTCCCAGGCCCAAGCAGCTTGCCTGACTACAACAGAGCCAGATTGGATCTCACAGTATAGGGTCTCAGCTAAATCTTGTTCCCTGGGAGGATGAACCAAGGCATATCCCAATTGCCTTTTAAACAGTAAAGGGTTGTAGTTGATGCAACCTTTTACTCCTATTAGAGGCACATTAGGGTATTGCCCACAGCTGGTGATAATATCCTTGCCTTTGGTGCTCTGGGTGCACCACCTGATGTCATCTGAAGTCAAGGAGATGAACCTCTTAGCCTAATTCTTCTGCTGATGCAGGTGTCTGAGTAGCCAGGAGTAGAACAAAGGAGCACAACATCTAACCAGCTTCCCCCTTTGCTTTTCATTTCTCTGGTGGACTGAGTAGTAAAAATCCCCTAGCAATGTAGGCACTGGGTTCCTCAGCAAGAACAAGTGGATGGCATTCTTACTAACAAACTTGGGCTCATCCGCAAACAAAATAACCCCATATATACTGAGGGCTAAGAGTGCACAGACTGCCTTCCATTCTCCCGTTGTAGCCTTCAGGGTGGCCTGAGAAATCAAGAAGACCAGATGTAAACCAGGAATCCCAGCCTTTGTTGTCATGTTTTGCTCAATGAGGGTAGGCTCTAGATTCAGTGCCCTTGTTGTTTCTTCACTTCTGGGAGCAGTCATCTCCGGGTTGAAAGGAATTCCTTTTTTGATAGGAACTCCAATCAATAAAGAAAACTCCTCTAGCAGTGGTCCCATCTGAAAATCAGGAAATGTGAAGCATCTAAAAGGAGGGTCATAGAACTACATGCATGTGTGGATCATGCTCCTCTGAGATGAATCAAGATCCATAACCATGTCCAAAATTCCCCCTTGGTGCTCTCTGAATAGTGGGATGTGGTCAGGTGTGATAAAGGACTGGACCTGTCTGATACCAGTCAGTATAGGCTCAAAGAAATGATACGATATGTTGCTCTTCCTTGGAGTAGTCATGAGTGTGGATGAAGAGGCTGAAAATAAACTGATGAAGATCACAGACTTGGAAGCTGGAGGTGAGTCTCTGGTAGACTGATGCAAGGTGAGTCTCTGACAGACTGATGCAGGTGCTGAAGGAGATAGCTGAAGCAGATGCTGAAGAAAATGACTGAAGCAGAGGTCTAAGCAGTAGAAGGGGTCAAAACCAAACCAGATATGATAGATACCCTGAAAAACAAATAAACAAATGTTAAATGATGCGATGATGATGTATGCAAATGATATGCAAGGGTTTGTGATCAAGAGCTGGATCTGATTATATGTCTTGGTATAAGGTCCCTGTACGTTCAAAGATCCGGATGAAGGCTCAGAAATCCAGTAACCAGGGTGGGGGACTCAAATAAAGAGTCACATATCCGAGGTAATCACAAGAACTGTCCAAAGTGGAGTATTCTTAAACAATACAGTAATAGGGTACGATGTGGTCAAAGGGTTCCTGCAAGCCTGTAAACAACCCATCCCCCTCACATGTAGTGTTCTAGAACAAGGATCCTCAGACTTGGATCAGTTATGAGAAGTGTAAACACTTCTAACCCGGAGGTACAATGTTTACAATAACCATAAAAAATCCTCCTCTAATTCACCCCAGATTCTGAAGGTCATAGTAAAGGTCATCCAGACTTAGCAGGCTTCCCAGATAGCCCTAGCACTACAGGAAATCTGTAGCACAGAGTTCTCAAGAAGAAACCCACATCTGAACCGTGTTTCATATTCCCGCACCAGACCGAAATGGAATGGGAAAGAATATGAACCACTCTAGCCTAGGTGTCACTCAGGTCCCAGGTATAGGACCTTAATCACTCAATGGAACCCCACCCATCAAAACAGAAACCAGATCCAGCAATGACAGTATGATGTATATATAAAAAACTATAAAGAAAGCAGTAAATAAAACTGTACATAAAGCAATAAATAAAGCAAATAAATGAACACATTTAGCACATAATACCCCCACAAATACAAAATCAAGCAATCGCTAGGAGGAACCCACAAAAAGAACCAGAAGCCTTGGTTGCAGTATAAGGGTCCCCGGCAGAGTCGCCAAGCTGTCGCTCCCAGAGATTTGCATCCCGGTACAAGCGCGAACGGTCGGTGAAAGGAGAAATGAAGATGAACTAAAAAGAGTCGCCAGCTAGGCATTTTTATCCCGAAGGAAAGGTAATGCTGCATAAACCTAAGAAAAGATGGATAAGACGGCCGCGAACCAGAGAAACTGAGAAAGGGGGTTGGTTACAACCCGGGAAGGTATTAGCACCCAGATTGTCCGTCGTACTCGACGGGATCCACGCTTGAAAGATTTGTGTTTAAAGGGGTAGTGTATGTGCTATCTGTGTATCAAAGCTGGAAAAGAATGCAAGTGTCAGAGCACAAGATATGTGAAGTGAATAAAAGCAGTGTTAGTGCAAGAAAAGAGTGCAAAGCTCAAGATAATGAGGCTTAAAAGAATAATACTAGAAGAGGGGGGATATACAGAGACTTTTGTTCGATAACAGTTAAGTTATGCTTACGTATCCTCTCGTGCAATGAGGAAGTCAGAACACCGTAGTTCGACTCAAAGAGACTGAAAGATAAATTGACTTGTTAACTGCTTATTTATCTATGCTCAAGTGTATGACCTGTCTGTCTCAGGTGCAAACTGTCTTGCATTAGACGGAAGAAGCAAGTTCTCGTTTGTGAATGAAGATGATAAGAAAAGAATCCCGAAGGAGACGATTATTGCTTTGTTTTTGTGTTTTCAATCTTTTATTGCTTTTTGGTGTTTGTCATAAGTTAATGAGCTTAAGCCTAAACCAAGGGTTAGTAAACTCATCATATCCTCCCTTTGATTAGGGATAATGAGAATACCTTAAGTAGGAGATAAACATCTCAAACTTAATTATCATGATGTAGGATTAAGATCATTAACCTACTTGTGATTATGCAAATGTTTTTGAGTTTTTTTTTAGTGTTAAGTAATGAGTTTAAGCCATAATCAAGGATTTAATGGACCCATTACACCATCCTAATAGAAGGATGATAGATGAGAACATTTAAGCTGAGGAAGATACCTCAACTTAATCCATGATTAGGGATTAACCTCATGACAAAACAAAGCCTTTATTAGAGTGGATTTTAGTTAATGGTAAGATTAGGAAGTGAATTTTATGGTTTGTAAGACAACTTGAGGGGGACTTGTCCATTAACACTAGGGTTAGTCCTTCTTAACCAATTAAGGAAGGATTAGAACCCTAATACAAGGCCCAAGTTACAAGCTTGATGTCTTAGTGATTTATTAGATGAATTGATTAAAGGATTTAAACACATTAAGGGTTTAACACTAAGGGTTAAAGTTATACACTCCATCCTAAGAGAAGGATGCAGGCATACCTTTAATCACAAAGCCTTAAAACCTTAAAGGTTTAGTCCCTGATTAAGAGGTGAGGAGAGAGACACAAAAGATGACACAAAGGTAAAACTAATGGGGGACTAATCAAACCCTAATTGTCAACATGCTTGGGTGTTCCTAAGGTTTATGAGGCTTGTAAGAGATCTTCAAGAAGAGCCACCAAGGAAGAAGCAGATGAAAGGAGGAGAAGCAGAAAGAAGCAAGTCAACTTACTTCACTTAAGAAGATAAGTTGCTTGAAGAAAGAAAGTGAAGGAGGAACATGAATGATCAAGCTCACTCTAAGGCAACGATAAAATGCAGCAAAGATGCATAAAAGAAGAGATGAGAAGAGAAGTGAGAAGTGAAGGCAAATTCACTTCTCAAAGTACTTACCACCTGAAAAGTTAGCATAAAAAAATGAGATGAAATGAAAATGAAATGAATGCAAGGATGCACACAAAAACCAGAAGCACATTTATGATGAAAATGATGCTAATATATGATGCAAATGTATCTCAAGAGGTGTGAATGATCATACAAGTAATGAGGATGCAAATGAAGCATGAAAGGAGCATGAAAGTTCATGAATGCTCATGAAATGAAATGAAAGCATAATCATGGAAAATGGATGATGCAATGATCAAGCATGATTCTAAAGTGTCCTAAGATGTCTTATATGTCATGTGGATGCATAAAATGTCATGGCAAGTTCATGGATGCAAGCATATGCAAGATGAATGCAAATGAAGATGCAAAGTTGGGGTTTTATGAAAGGATGAGATGCAAAACTCAAAATCAGAAGCAAATGACAAGATAAAAAATTCAAAATGCACTCAAAGGAACCCTAAACCCATGTGATCTCACACCCCAAAGGATAAGACCTAACTCTTAACCTAATGAAAGTTATGATTTTTCTAAGTTTTCTTAGGTTTTAAGGTACCTAAAGGGAAAAAATGCCAATCAAATCAAAAAGGCAGAAAAAATTCATGACAAAAATATGTTAGAAACTACATCTCAAATGAAGATCAATGCAAAAAGAACCATGGTCATACCATTCTTGGTTAGGCAGAAAATAATTCTTGAAGTTAGGGTTCAAAAATGGGATTTTATGAACCCTAAATTCAAAGAAAAAATGTCAAAAATGATTCAAAACCAAAAATAAATTTGTGTGGATGGTATGACAATGTCTCTAAATGTTTAAAGATGCAATGTGAATTTTTTTGGGATTTTTTAGAAACCTAAATGATATTTTAATTAATTAATTTTCATTAATTAATTAAAATAAACATTTAAATGTCTAAAAACAATTTTTAAATGCAAAAAATAAAAATAAAATTATTTTTGGGTTGAGAAAATTATTTGGAATGGAAATGCAGAAAGAAAATATTTTTTTGGATTTTCTATGTATTTTAAATAAAACGTGCAAAATAAATAAGAAAAATGAATTAAAAAAATGAAATAAACAAAAGTATGCTGAATGGATGGTTTGGATTGATTCTGGGTTTGGATCTGTTGACCTGGCGCGCTATCCTACGCACCAAATTCAAATTCTAATAATCCTAATTAATTAATTCAGTAAACCTGATTAAATGTTAATGAAGAGATCCTAGCCACACAACACACGCGGGAAGCCCTAATCTAACGGCCCAGATTCAAATGAAACCCTAAACCTAATTAAAACCCTAATTACTTTCAGGTCACCGGAGAAGAGCTCCGGTCGTCTTCTCCAGTGACACTCTCCCCTGAAAACTTTCATCTCACTCCCTAGGTCATTTCTGGAGCTCTAAAGCTCCAGATTGACTCCTTTCACCCTCCTAAGATCAAATCCACCATAAAAAACAATTTCTTTTCACTCAATCTCAAGATTCGAAGCAATGAGCAAAAATGGTGAAACTTTCAAACAAGCAATACATTCTCAATTCTTCATCATTTTCAAAAATAACAAGCTCAGTGTATTCAGGGGAACATGCTTAACCATTTAGTAACTTAAAATAAAGGTTCTGGAAAAATTAATTCGCATGGCTACCTGAGATGGAGCTTTCAACCCTTGAGCTTTCTGGCTACTTCCTTGGTTCAAAATGCCTCCAATGACCTCCCTGAAGATTCTTTGATGCTTGGAGAGCTTTGAGGAAGGCTGGTTTGTGAGTTTGTGTTCAACTGGTCAAAAAATCGTGTTTTGTTTGTGATGTGTTCTTGGCTGTTTTGAGGGGTGGTTTATGATCAGTGATTGATTTGGAGATGAATGGTGGAAGAAGTTTGAAGTTTTGTTAAGTGTGCTGAGGGTTTCGAAAGGAAATGCAAGTGGAGTGATTTTTGTGAACTAGGGCAATGCTGAGGATTCAGGCTGAGTTCTTGTGTGTTATGGCTTGCATAAAGTCCACATATCAAGTTGTGATAGGTCTGTGGAGTTGGTGTGGGATATGCTGATTGGTATGGGTGAAAATGCAAAAAGTCAAGGTTGGTTGTACTTTGAGGTATGGGCTGGTTCAGGCTTGGTACAATGGGGTGTCTGGTGCAGCAAGGATCAAGGATGGCCATGGAATTCACGTTGAGGCCATTCAGCATGTTTGTGACAGGTTATGGGAGGTTTTGCAAATTTGACAAAGTTTGGCCCTTTTGAGATTTCTTCATATGCAAGGCATGAAATTTGGAAATTCTTTGGGCAATTCTGAGTTTTAGGCATTGCACAATGTTGTTATGATGCTTAGAAGTGTGTTTGAGGTCACAAAATAACTTGGCAAGAGGTTTTGCAAAAAATCCTTTTTGGCATGAAACTTGAAATTATGTGATTTTTGCCAACTTTGACAAGCCATAACTTGAGTTCCATAATGAATTAGATCTTGTTCTTGTACTTTTTGAAAAGGGAATGATCCAATATACAACTTTCATGACCAATAATTTTTCATATGAAGCATTTTTGGTTGAGAAAGAGGAGGTTGAAAAACTTTCACAAAATGGAAAGTTTACATTACAAGTCATTTCCATTTTTGGCAACTTTTGGTTTTGCTCATTTTCCTTCAAATTTGTGAACTTATAAGCACTTAAATGATCAAATAAAGACTATACAACTTCAATTTGATGAAAAATCCACTTTGGTTCCATGTTGGGGGGCCTCAGATGCCTTGATTTTGCTATGACTTACTCAAGAGGTTACCCAGTGATCAGATGACTTCCACAATGAATTTCTTCATCAAACTTGGTATGCATGATCCTTATAACATATTGAGACCCTTAGAAACAAGAATGACCAAAAGATTTGGAGTTATGGCCTCTGAACCCAAAACCCTAATTTCAGGTCATCTGTGCAGTGAAACCCTAGCTCTGCTTCCATGCTTTGCCAGTTCTTGTGATTCTTTGACTTCCTTGATCTTTGAGGGATATAAAATGATGATTGAACATTCATGGACCCTCTTGGAATAATTGAAGACCTTTGGAGTGGCTCAGATGAATCTTGGATTGCTCAGATCACAAACCCTAGATGCAGATGACTTGAACCAATGCAGTGAAGCAAAAAATGCAATATGATATGATATGCTTGCACTAATGCAAATATGAGGGATCACAAGCCATGGTGTGAACTTAGTGAGGGAAAATTTGGGGTGTTTACAGTTAGGTTTATGGATTCATCAATGAAAGATTAGGGTTTCATGACAAGGTTTTAAGGGTTAGTCCTATCACTAAGGTTATATAATGGATTTGATTGTTCAAAGACGAAGTTGTGATCATGGAAATTTGTTAGTTACTATTAATTCAAGTTGACTAGGTTTGTTGAGTGAAAAGATTAATCAAGAATACAAAGTATGGGTTTGGACATGATTCGAGATCAAACGTATCCAAGAGGATCAAGGATGTTAAGCATACCAAGTGGGAAGAAAATTCGTGTGGATTTATTTTAATTCAAGTTATCAAAGGCAAATACGTTCACCATATCCGCCAAATTAAACACCAAGTTTTGATTTTTGTTTCAATTTCTTTCTATCTAGGAATCAAAAACTATTCAATTTAACTTCAATCACAATTCAATTGTCTTTATCCAAGCCCATATATCATTTTTAATTCTCAAATTAATAGTCCAAAAACCATACTCAAATTTCAAAACTAATGACCGTTTTTAATTTAAGTGTCCATATTTGTCCAAATTTCCTACTTCAGTTAGTCTAAACCAATCCATGCTCATGTTTAAAATCAAGTCATTATCCAAAAGTTCATGTTTGTGTCAATGTCAATAAATCAAAAACTTAAACCACATTTTAGTCCATAATAATTCTTTTTCGTCCAAGTGAACATTAACATTTTTCTCAATCCATGTTCACACTTCAAATCCAATATTCATTTTGTTCTTCTAGGTCCAATAGCCCATTAACATTTAAATGATAATTTCAATTCAAAAAAAGACACATTTAATATGTTATGTATGGACATAAGAAGAAATTAATAAAACTGATGCAAATAACTCTCAAAGAATCTAATTATTGATGGTCCGTAACAAAAGATTAGGAGGTGAATAACTTAACAAACAAAACTCAGAATTTACATAACAGAAAAAATTTCAGAAGAAGGGAACCAATCACAAAACCAAAGAGAGGGTAATTGCGATACATGATAATTCAACAGAGAAAATTGAAAATAAAACTATCTCTAAATCTCTTCATCAGCCTCTGAAAATTCGATCTTCCGCCAATATCGCCATCAGTGATCCACAACAATAACAATTAATCTTCACTCCTATGCCATTCCACTCTTCCTGCAAGTTCATTAATAGGATCATTAAGCCCCCTATGAATTTCTTCATCCGAAACCGCCAATCACACATCAGCCATTAACCTGCATCAATAAAAATTCAGAATTGAAGGAAGCAAGAAAGGGTGGATATTGAAACTGAAACTTAGAGAACCACAAGATGAAAAATTTCAATTTGAAACTCAGAGAATCACAGTATATTTCAGTTACAGAAAATCACTAACTAACTCTAACAGAATTCTAACTGATTCTTAACCGATTATTACCTGGATATACGAATTTTCCCTTGGATTCATCTGATATGAGAGCACAGATAAACCAATCTTCAGGGTGATTGATTCTTATCCATTCTCACATTTGCATCAGCTTCTTCTGAACCTTCATTTTCCATACTCTTCAACCACTTCACCATCAATCTCCCTCATCAACCGATTTTTTTTCATCAATTGAACAATTTCTCAAATCCCTTCTTCACTTCACCATTCCATTATTTCTTTGGTTTCTTCCTTTTCTCTTCAATCTTCTTCTTCATCTCCTTCATGCTCCATCTTCATATCTCTTTGATTTTTCTCATTCATCATCTTCTTCCAACTATCTTCATCAACTGCAAAATCAGGTCCTGTGAAAAAGAGAAGCTAAGAATCAATACCAATTACCATTGATTCTACATAAGGAATTAAATGAGGTTGCAACGAATTCAAGAATTCCAATCAACCTTTCACAATCACAAGGCGTAAATCAGAATCGCAAGAAGGATAGGCGCGAACAAATTCAAACGACAATTTCAGAGATGGAGTAGAAGGACCGAATCAAGTGAAAACCGTGGAATAATAGGCATACCTGAAATTGTGAATTTCGACTCGTCTTCTAAGCAGCAATAGGCATTCGTTCTTTCTCTTCCCGGTTCGTGCCTCTTCAACGACCTACTCCGATCATTCTCTCGGCTTCATCTTCTTCAGACCTTCTTCCTCGAACATGCCGAAATCCACGATCGGGCCTCTTCAACGAACTGTCGATCGAAGTCATAAACTCCATCTTCCTCTTTGAACGACACCGTAATCGCGCACCATCACAATATTTGAATCAAGGTACGTGAGCTTTTAGACACGTCTTGATTTCTCTAGATTCCGTGTTTCCGATCTGGTAATTTGTTTGAGCGGTTGTGAGATTCTGATTTTGGATTCGTGATTAGCATAGAAAATAAGGTTTGGTTGTGAAGGAGGTCTTGGTTTCTAAGGGGGTACCACTGGAGTCGACGGCGGCCTCCGGTAGAACCGTCTTCTCCAGCGGACGAATTAGGTTTCCTGCGCCGCGAATGAGAGAGAGGAGAGGAAGAGATGCGTTTGAGGTGGATGGTGTTTTGCTTTGTGTGTGTTGTGAAGGATATAACGTGTTCAATTTTTGTTCTTTCATTTAAGAGTATTATTGAGTGGTGGTGGTGAACCGCCAGAGGCAACTAGGGTTTGTTGGGTGAAGAAGATGAAGGGATGAGAAGGTGTCGGCGAGAAAGAAGAAGAGTCTAGGGTTTTTGTTTTTAAGAGTTTCAGATTTTTCTCTTTATAATGTTTTAATTAAAATACAAAAGTTATATTATGTTTAATAGAGATTAAGAATAATAAAGAAAAATTAAGCTCATAAAAACCATAATAATGCACCGTTGAAAGTCATAATCTCCCATTAATCCACCATCAATTTTGATTGGAAGGGATAAGGTCCCTTTTTGGTGGTCCACTCCGGCGGTGACACTTGTCACTGTTCGGTAGGACCACCGAATTTCTTTTCCATGCACGCTAACCCATCTTAACACCCATACACCCTTTCGCTTACTATCCTTCATTGCATCATCTGCTAGCAACTGTATAATCTGATGGTCCTGATTGGTCAAACAAGTTGACATGGGCACCATAGTATGCACCATCAGACTCCATCGCATATGGGCCCAACATCCATTCATATCCGCACCCCCAATATAGGCCCAGTTTGTTTTTTTTAACTGAAACAAATGCTATTCTCACCCCCTCCTATTTCCTTTCTTTTTAATTTTTTGTTTTAATGCCTTTTCAATTTAAATCCACAAAAAATATTAAAATGCATAATAAAATTCCACAAAAATTATAATTTTTCTTTTAACTCATTTTAGAAACTTTCTACATTTTTACTTTTTGAATTTTGGCATTTCTCGATTTAATTTTGATTTTCTATTTAATTAGCTTTATATTGATTTCTTTTAGTTACATATAATTTTGTACATTTTATTTCTCCCACTTCCTATAACATTTTTTGTCCCATTGTTTTTTCTATGATTAGAGGATTAATAATAGTCCCTGGAAATATTTTGGTGTATTTTTTAGGCCATTTTATCCACTGTTTTGGTAGTGTGGTTTGTATAAAATTATGATTAAATCTTAGATAGATTTAAGTGACCATTTGACATAGTTAGACTTTGAATTTTTAGGAGATTTTTTATCACAATATTATAGTCAGGTTAGAGACCCTAGGGAATTAATTTCACATTTTTCCAAGACTTTTGCTATTTTTTTTAGTACCTTGATCTCATTCAACTTTTCCATTTTAAATTCACCAAGTTAGCTTAGGATTTTATGTTTCATTAGGACATAGATTAATTAGGTTTGATCTTAGAATAATATAAGGTCTTAGTGTGGTTTAGCTACTGATTTTAGAATGTTAATATCATGTGAAATCCTTTAGTTTTAGGACTTAGGCTTCGAAACCGTTCAAGTGCGTTTCCATGAAACGACTAGCCATTATTTCGGTTTTATGCCTTATATGCTTTAGAAATTCTTGCAACTTTTTGTTTTCTTAATTCATTTTTGATATATTGTTGCATAAGCATCTTCATTTCATTTACTAACATCCTCTTTTTGTGCAAGGTATTTTTCGAGGATTCGCTTATGGACTTGGATTATTTTATTATGTCTCGATTATATTTTTGTGGTTTGTACTTTGTGATGTAATAGCTTAGAACTTGTATGCTTGTATAGTTCTTATAATTAGGCTAGAAAAGATAAAACGAATCGATAGAAAACCAAATCTCAAAAATAAAAGTAAAGAAATACTCGATCCAACGTCGAATAAATTTTCAAATAAATAAATAAAGTTTCATGTGACTTTAGGATTCCTCGATTACCATCATTCCACTCTATTACACCAAAAGCAAGCCTTGTATGTTGCACACCATAAGTCGTGCGTCTCAGCACCACGCAACTGACCCACCCGATTTGTGGCTTCATCCCATTTATGATTTATGCACATTATAACCAACCATGACCTAGGAGGACCTCGTTCCACTACTTTGTTCATACTCGTTTTTCTTTATGGTTTATATCCTTAGGTAGATTTAATCTTTCAAACCTCACTAACCATAGGTCACTTTAAACTCAACTAACTTAGGGTTGTGTCATAGTCTCCCTTTAGAGTTTTCCTTTTGCAACTTGAGTCTCACTTCTCATCTTAAAGAAAAATCAAAATACTTAATAAAGGAGAATGTGTGCAATGCGCCACGAGCCTTAAGCTATATGGGAAATGACTAGTGGAGGTCTCCTCCACTCTTCTAGGGTACTTTACAAACGTTCCATTGGGGGCGATCTTGGAAAGTATTCGCTCTTGTATCATAGTCTTTAGTGTTGTACATACGATAAACACAAATTCAAAACACTTATTCTAAAAGACAATAAACCAAGACATCACGTCTTCTCTTCCATCTCATACTCTTTGCGGACGAATGCGACTTGCCTCGACAGTTCAAACAGCGACACGGTAAACACCCTCGAGTCAGAGCCGGTAACACCTGATCTAGAGCTATGACAATGTCATCCTAAAAAACACAAAAAAGTTCCCGCCTTAGTTAGACGAACTACGGCGACTCTGATCCTCATTTTCCCGATGAGGTACGTAGGCAGTGGGGTAGGGCCCATTCGAGCACATTCTTTATTTTCCTTACATTTTCCCCCCTTCGTTCCATTTTCTTTTCCTTGTCCTTTTCTCATTTCATTTCCATTCCAGTTAGCAATTCTTTTCATTCAACAACATCGTATTTCTCACCCTTTGAAACAGACTTACAAGCGTGGATCTCGTCGGGTACGGAAGACGGATTGGGGTGCTAATACCTTCTCAATTCGTAACCGACTTCCGGACCCAGATCTTTGGTTTGCAAGGCCTCGTCCTTTTCCTTCTTCCTCAGGTTTGTGCAACATTACCTTTCCCATTCCTTCGGGATAAAAATGTATGGCTGGCGACTCTAGCTTTTCCGCGCCACTTTCACGTTTGTACTAGGATGAAAATCCCGGGAGCGACACACTTGAATTACCACTCAAACTTCAACACATTTCAGATGAATGATGAATTTAATAGTCATACTAATAATTTTTTTACATGTGAATTTGGTTAATAACTCGATCACAATAATGCAAGATCACAATAATGCAAGATCACAATAATGAAATAAATGCAAGAAGCCCCTACAAATCTTTCTAAAAAATGTGTTTGAATGCAGATGCAGAAAAAAAGTTAAAGCAAATTACACAAAATCGTTGAGTTTGGAGATAATGAACTCCTATTTCTTCACTAAGTTAGAACCAAATTGATGCCAATAATATGAAGATAATACCAAAATTGATTGAGTCAGACACTCATAAAGAGACAACCAAGTGCTTGCATGTCAATGATGTTACAATGTTAAAGTGTCAATTCTAACACATCACTGAGATACATCTCCAAAATCTAGAGATGTATTTATGGAATTTTGGGATACGTCTCCAAACATATTTTTAAGGCAAAATAGAGGTGTCTCACTTGGAACGCGTTTATTGGTGTAATTTTAGGTGCGTCTAAAGATGCATCTCTAGATTCTGAAGATATTTTAAACTTTTCACCGGGGTGTGGGAGCACCCCTAAGGGTGGAAAGAGTAATCCCCATATTCCCAAGGGTAGTATTATCTCTCCATAAATTGTTTTGCTAGTTAAAATTATCTTATTTTAGATGTGTTGGTGAACTAAATATGATTACTTCTCATAGTTAGGTAAGTAAACAAGAGTCTCATTTAAATAGTCTCATTTAAATCAAAATACATTGTTTCAACTTCGAGACCTCTTGAACTTATTCATATGGACCTCTTTGGTCCCTCAAGGACCAAAAGCATTGGTGATAACTACTATGGTTTTGTGCTTGTATATGATTACTCGAGATTTTGTTGGGTCATGTTTTTGCATATTAAAGATGAGACCTTTCCAGCTTTCACTCAATTTGCAAGGTTATCTCAAAATAAGATAAATATAAAAATTGTCGTTATCCTAAGCGATCTTGGAGGTAAATTTGCAAACCATCTCTTTGATAACTATTATGATAAACATGGCATTGAGCATATTTTTTCTGCTCCAAGAACTCCATAACAAAATGGTGTTGTAGAGCGCAAACATTGTATTTTAGAGGAGTTTGCGAGAACTATATGCTCAAGGAGTGTAATCTACCTAATTATTTATGGGTCAATGCCATTAGACTAGAATTTTATGTCTTAAATAGGATACTAATATGTGATATTTTAGACAAAACTCCTTGTGAACTACTAAAGGGTAGAAAACCCAATTTAGCATTTTCATGTTTTTTGGATGCAAATGCTTTGTTTTAAACAATGGAAAGGATAATCTTAGAATTTTTTATGCGAAAGCCGATGAAGGTATTTTTCTTGGATACTCTAAATCGAACAAATATTATAAGGTTTATAACAAAAGATGACTTATTGTTGAAGAGTCGGTACACGTCACTTTTGATGAATCTTATCCGAAAAATGAAAGGAAAGGTATTTATTTTCATGATGTGGATGTATCTTCATAAGAAATTCTCATAGAACCTGAAGAAGGAATTGATCAGTCTAAAGCGGTGGAACTTGAGAAATAAGAAGATAATGATTGTGAAAAAGAAAAGGATGAAATTCCAACTGCAATGTGTCGCTCCCCGGATTTCCATCCTGGTACAAATGCGAAAGTTGCACGGAAAAGAAAAGAGTCGCCAGCCAGGCATTTTTATCCCGAGGGAACAGGAATGGTAATGCTGCACAAACCAGAAGAAAAGAAAGGAAGGACATGGGTCCTGCGAACCAAAGAGACTGAGTTCGGGAGTCGGTTACGACCTGGGAAGGTATTAGCACCCAGATCGTCCGCCGTACCCGACGGGATCCACGCTTGCAAAAGAAACTATTTCAAGGGGTGAGGGTATGAAAGCTGCTGCAAAGAAAAGAAAATGAACTGGAAAAAAGAAAACTGAGAAAGGAAATGAATGAGAAAACAAAGAGAAAAATGTAGGGAAAATAAAGATTGTGCTCGAACGGGCCCTACCCCGCTGCCTACGTACCTCATCAGGATAATGAGGATCAGAGACGCCGTAGTTCCCCTAACTAGGGGTAGAAAAGAAATTGCTTGTGAATTAAGGCTTGAACTGCCTATGCCAATGCTCAGGTGTTGCAGTCTCGGACGACGAGTGAGTAACCGTCTTGCAATGTGACAAGTAGGAGCAAGTTTGCGGACGGAGCGAAGGAGATGAGAAAAGAATTCCCGAAGGAAAGACGCTTATTGTTGGTTTGTGTTTTTTTATGAGTTTTCTGTTTTGAAGTTTGCATAGGTAAGTGTACCTAAGTCTTACTCACTGGGATGTGTACGTCTCACATCATCCTGAAATGGAATGCGCAAGAGGCACACCTATCTATGGAGGAAATACCCAAATCTAGTCCCACAAGTGAAGACTCAGACACACTGACCTACTAACATTTATTAAGTGTTTTTTGTGATTTATTGGTTAAGAACTGTTTTTATGCTTTTCTTTGTGAAGTAATCTCATGCTAAGACCTATCCACCACGAGGGATAATTTACACCTCGCCCCGAAATGGAACGCGTGCAAGTATCTCATAGCAAAGTCTCATGTCACATGAAAGCACTCAACATTTATTAAGTGAATTAGAATTAAGTTTGAAGATGAGAAGAGAAAGCACCAAAGGATCTAAAGGTAAAACATCTAATGGGGGACTAAAGAATCCTAAGAGTTGTCATGCATGGATATCCTTGTTGGTGTAAGCCCTAGAGGCCAATACTTTTTGGTACTTGTATCGGATTATTCGTTTAATAATAAAAGGCATTTCTTTATTATGTTTGTCTTTCAGAATAATAAAGTCCCTAGAATAGTTAGTCTGTTTAATGAAATGTTAAGTGTGACTTAATTATGAGATCCCATTAAACATAAAGACATTATTCTTAAAATATCCATAGTCAAGCTTTATTGCAAAGTGGGATAACATTAAAGCATTGAGACTATTATGAAGATAGAATGATGATCACATCTCATGGATCATGGATAAAGAGTTATCAAGTCTTGACATAGGTATAAATATTAGGAGTAATATTTATACCGGATTGACCCGCTATGAGAATACTACATAGTATGTTATGCAAAGTGTCATAAGTTATTCTCATGGTGATAATGGTGTATTACCACCCTTCGACCTGAAACCACTATGGACCCTAGATGTAGAGTCGGGTGCTTTATTGCTGATCAAACATTATCCGTAACTGGATGATCATAAAGACAGTTGATGGGCACTCCACGAAGCATGCTGAGGGACATGAGTGTCCTAGATGGAATTTGCCAATCCTGCATAACAGGAGAAATGTCTAAGGGCCCAATATTGAACTGGACAAGGATGACACAGTGTATGCCTTGTGTTCAATATAGACATAGGGGCAAAAGGGTAATTGTACAAACATATATTATCACGAAAAAGGTTTTGTCAGATCACATGACATTTTCGTGACTTGGGTAGCAGTGATGTGTTTCTAGATACCGCTCACTGTTTATTATGTTAAATATATAGTTTAATATAATTACCAACGTTACGAAATCCTACAGGGTCACACACATAAGGACAGTTTGATGAGAGATAGAGAAATCAAAGGCACACCGTAAGGTACGGTGCACTTAAGTGAAAATAGAAATTCGGATAATATAATAATAATTATTGTTATTTTATAATGGTTATAAAATAATAATAAAATAAATATATTTATTATAATAATAGTTATTATAATAATATATAATATTATTATGGATCATGTGAATTGGGCTTTTAGCCCGCAGCCCACAAGAGAGTCTATAAAAGGAACCCTTGTGATGAAGCTTTCACTTGATGCAATTTCGTTTTTGATTCTCTTTTCTCACTCAAATAATTCCGTTCGTAAGCAGCTAGCACTGTGACCGGAAGCCGTTCGTGTGGACTGAGTAGAGGCGTTGCACTTCATCAACGCTTGTGATCACTGCATCAAAGATCTGAATCGCCACAAAGAGGTAACGATTCTATCACTGACCATGCTCATTCGTAAGGATCACTAAAGGAAAATTTTGTTTTCCGCTGCGTTTAGATCGCAATTTTCCTTCAGTGGTATCAGAGCCACTTATGAAACCATGGATCTGATAGCTGTTAAATTTCCGTCTTTTCTGTATTTGATTCGATTAAAACACAGAATGAATTTAACAATAAACGATTAATTAAATTTGGCATCTGTTGTGTACGATTTGGATGATTGATGTTGATTATGCTTCAGAAACCGACATTAGTATGGTGAAGTTGTGCGATACATTGATCATCCATAGGTTACACAATTAGATCGATCACTTTTATATAAGATATAAGAAATTCTGATGCAAAGATGGTATTTGGGATATACTGTTTTGATTTCATCCATTCAATCACATAAGGATTGTAATTCTTTTGAAAGATCATCATTTTCATTCGCTTCGGAATCCGACGTTAGTATGGTGAAGCAATGACATGTTGATCTATCATATTGAGTTATCAATCGAGTTGTGTTTGACGGCATGAAATTGTTGCATTAGGATTAATGGCAGTACAAGTGTTGTATTGCCGCAGACTTTTTCCGGTTGGGGTTGTAAATGCACAAAAGTTGTGCAGGAAACGACGTGAAATACAATGAAGTGTTCATAAATTTTTTCGGCGGGGCGCTGCCCCTAACAACCCCGCAAGGAGGTGCTGCCCCTAACAACCCCGCAAGGAGGCGCTGACCGGGCAGCGGAACCCCCGGCTAAGTCTGCAAAGTGTGATCAATCAGCCGAAATTTAATTTAGTTTATTTAATTATCGGAATTTTAAAACTAATAATAAAAGTGTGTTTATTATTATTTATTTGTGGTGATCAGTTATGGCCTTAGTTTATCCTTTATTATTGTTTTGGGATTTTTAAATATGGCCTGCGTGTCGTGCCTCTCTCTCAATCTCTTTATGTAACTTCTTTTCTCATCTCACTCCCTCGTATGTAAAACGAGTTTTCTTATATGTAATGTAATATTATGTTATGAAAAAAAAAGAAGTATTCAATATTAAAGGAGGATAACCTTGGAGATCATGCTTGGAGAAGCTTAGATCGTTATTAGGTTAGCTTAGGTTCTCTCATTGGCTTGAGAGAACAATTGCGTTAGGGGCCATAATTGTATCTTTTTATATGTATGTTGATGCATGTAATTGTATGTTGATGCATGTGAGAGAAGTTTTGCATGTTAAGCCGGTGAGATCAAACTAATAACAAATTCCCTCAAAAATTAAATATTAAGTTTATGCTTTCCAATTTTTAGCACTCATCAAGACTAGTATCGAGCATTGTAGGTTTCGCCTACGCGAGGTGCATGTTCTATATTAGTAAGGTGTGATGGGATAATTGTAATATCCAATTGCTAAAACAATGGGTCAAACTTAACTAAACAAATTATAATAAGATTATACATGTTTAGAAGCAAGAATTGGGAATGATTCATGTGATGGATCAGAATAAGGAGTTATTCACCCAATTGAAAATATTCGAGAGTTGTATGAGATACAATTGGAAGGAGTTCCTACCTAAATAACTTAGTTTTGTGTAATCAGCCTAACGCTGACTTAAAACAAAGTGAAACATGGATCTCGACCCACTAGAAAGTCTTCCAACGGGATTTTCCGAATCAAATGATGAGGGTCATTTGTTTTGAATAAAATAGTGGGAGCATATTTGATTAAAGGCCTAATTAAATATGTTGTTTTTAATGATACTTATATTTTCATATTTCTCTTGTAGATTACCATGACAACAAACACATCGAACAATATTTTGCGATCCATCCTAGATAAGGAAAATTTGTCTGGGACAAATTTCCTGGATTGGCACCGTAATCTGAGGATTGTCCTCAAGCACGATAAGAAGCTGTATGTCTTGGAGACACCAGTTCCTAAGGAGGAACCTCCTAGTTCTGCACCAAAGGCAGAAAGAGATGCTTATAAGAAGCATTTCGATGATGCCAATGAAACCGCTTGCCTCATGCTTGCTACCATGAACTCTGAGTTTCAAAAGCAACACGAGAACATGTCTGCGTTCGATATGATCGGACATCTAAAAATGCTTTATCAAGAGCAAGCAAGAAATGAGAGGTTTCAGGTTTCAAAGTCCCTTTTCAACAACAAGTTAGCTGAGGGAGCCCCTGTAAGTCCCCATGTACTCAAGATGATTGGGTATGTGGAGAACCTTGACAGATTAGGGTTTCCCCTTGGAAAAGAACTTGCGATTGATCTGATCTTGCAATCGTTGCCAGAGAGCTTCAGTCAGTTTGTCCTGAATTTCAATATGAATGACTTGGACAAAAGTCTTCCAGAACTGCTAGGCATGTTGAGAATTGCTGAGCAGAATATGAAGACAAAAGGGAAATCCATTCTGATGGTCAGTAATGGAAAGAAACAGAACAAGAGGCCCATCAAACAGGGTGGTAGAGGTAAAGGCAAGGAAGTTGCCAAACCCAAACCCACTCCTCCTGTTTTGAAGCCTAGTGGAGGAATAGCAAAGGAGGGCACTTGCTTCCATTGCGGTAAGACCGGACATTGGAAGAGAAATTGCCCAAAGTACCTGGAAGATAAGAAAAATGGAGTAGAGACTTCAAATTCAGGTATTTTTGTTATTGAAATTAATTTATCTACTTCTGCATCATGGGTATTAGATACTGGATGCGGTTCTCACATTTGTACTAATGTGCAGGGGCTAAAAAGGAGTAGAGGTTTGGCAAAAGGTGAAGTTGACCTACGAGTTGGCAATGGAGCAAAGGTTGCTGCTTTAGCTGTAGGAACTTATGTTTTAACTTTACCTAGTGGTTTAATAATTCAGTTAGAGAACTGTTATTATGTACCTGCAATTAGCAGGAATATTATTTCCGTTTCTTGTTTGGACAAGTTTGGTTTTTCATTCATAATAAAGAACAATTGTTGCTCCATTTATTTGAATGATATATTCTATGCTATTGCAAAAATGAATAATGGACTATATGTCCTTGATCTTGAAATGCCAATTTATAACATTAATACTAAAAGGTTGAAACCTAATGAGTTGAATCCAACTTACCTTTGGCACTGTCGATTAGGCCACATAAATGAGAAACGCATTTCCAAACTCCATAAAGATGGACTCTTGGACTCTTTTGATTATGAATCATATGAGACATGCAGATCTTGTTTAATTGGAAAGATGACAAAGTCCCCATTCACAGGAAAAGGTGAAAGGGCTAATGATCTTTTGGCACTCATACATACTGATGTATGTGGACCACTGAACATACCAGCCAGAGGAGGTTTTCAGTACTTCATCACTTTTACTGATGACTTCAGTAGATACGGATATGTGTATTTAATGAAACACAAATCTGAGTCCTTTGAAAAGTTCAAGGAATTCAAGAATGAAGTACAAAACCAACTAGGTAAGAATATTAAAGTTCTTCGATCAGATCGAGGCGGTGAATATTTAAGCCTAGAATTTGATGACCATCTAAAAGAGTATGGGATTCTATCCCAACTTACTCCTCCTGGAACACCACAATGGAATGGTGTATCTGAGAGAAGAAATCGAACCTTGTTAGACATGGTCCGATCCATGATGAGTCACGCCGATCTTCCAAACTCCTTTTGGGGACATGCATTATTAACAGCAGCTTACACACTTAACCGTGTTCCATCCAAAAAGGTTGATAAGACACCATATGAGATATGGAGTGGTAAGAAACCACATATGTCTTACATGAAGATTTGGGGTTGCGAAGTTTACGTCAAACGACAAATTTCAACCAAGCTTGAGCCCAAATCTGACAAATGCTTATTTGTGGGGTATCCTAAAGAAACAAGAGGATATTACTTCTACAATCCTTCTGAGGGCAAAGTGTTTGTCGCTCGAACTGGAGTCTTTCTGGAAAGGGATTTTATTTCCAAAGGAAACAGTG
The DNA here is from genome assembly GCA_963966055.1 of Lathyrus aphaca. Lineage (NCBI taxonomy): Eukaryota > Viridiplantae > Streptophyta > Magnoliopsida > Fabales > Fabaceae > Lathyrus > Lathyrus aphaca. The sequence goes on along the minus strand of OZ014520.1, from coordinate 560,961,996 downwards.
GGAGGAAAATAGAGCTTGAAGAAATTCAAGAATCACAAAACATTGAAACACCTATGGAGGAACTAGAGCAGGAAACACAAGTAGTTGTGGAAGAGCAACCTGCTCAAGTAGAACAAGACCAACGTAGGTCAAGCAGGATACGTCACCAACCTGAGAGATATGGATATCTCATACGTGATCAGGGTGATGTATTACTCATGGATCAAGATGAGCCTGTGACCTACAAAGAGGCCATAACTGGTCCTGAGTCTGAGAAGTGGCTAGAAGCCATGAAATCTGAAATGGATTCCATGTACACAAACCAGGTTTGGACCTTGGTAGAACCTCCTATAGGAGTTAACCCTATAGGATGCAAGTGGGTCTTCAAGAAGAAGACTGACATGGATGGTAAGGTACATACCTATAAAGCAAGACTGGTTGCAAAAGGCTATAAACAAATTCATGGGGTTGACTATGATGAAACCTTTTCACCAGTTGCAATGCTTAAATCTGTTCGGATTTTACTTGCCATCGCTGCATATCATGATTATGAAATATGGCAGATGGATGTCAAAAATGCTTTCCTTAATGGGAATCTTCTTGAGGATGTGTACATGACACAACCTGAAGGATTTGACATACCACAAGATGCCCAAAAGATATGCAAGTTACAGCGATCAATCTATGGATTGAAGCAAGCTTCAAGAAGCTGGAATCTTCGTTTTGATGAAACCGTAAAACAATATGGATTCATCAAAAATGAAGATGAACCTTGTGTCTACAAGAAGGTTAGTGGGAGCATGATCGTGTTTCTGGTATTATATGTAGATGACATATTACTCATTGGAAACGATGTCCCTACCTTGCAACAAGTGAAGACTTGGTTAGGGAATTGTTTTTCTATGAAAGACCTAGGTGAAGCAGCCTATATATTAGGAATTAGGATCTATAGAGATAGATCACAAAAACTGCTTGGCCTAAGTCAGAGTACATACATAGATAAAGTGTTGAGACGCTTTAATATGCATGATTCCAAGAAAGGATTCATACCTATGCAACATGGTCTGTGTTTATCAAAAACACAATCCTCTTCAACTAAGGAAGAAAGGGATCGCATGAATAAAATTCCATATGCATCTGCAATAGGATCTATCATGTATGCCATGTTATGTACTCGACCAGATGTCTCGTATGCATTAAGTGCAACGAGTAGGTACCAATCTGATCCCGGTGATGCTCACTGGGTAGCTGTCAAGAATATCCTTAAGTACTTGAGAAGGACTAAGGATTCATTCTTGATATATGGAGGTCAGGAAGAGCTTGATGTAATTGGTTACACTGATGCTAGCTTCCAGACAGATAAGGATGATTTTAGATCACAATCTGGTTATGTGTTCTGTCTCAATGGTGGCGCTGTGAGCTGGAAAAGTACAAAACAAGAAACAGTTGCTGATTCTACAACTGAGGCCGAGTATATTGCTGCCTCAAATGCAGCAAAGGAAGCTGTTTGGATCAAGAAGTTCATTAGTGAACTTGGCATAGTCCCTAGCATTGTGGATCCCATTGGTTTATATTGTGATAACAATGGTGCTATCGCACAAGCTAAGGAGCCTAGATCTCACCAACGATCCAAACACATACTTAGGCGTTATCACCTCATTCGAGAGATAATCGATCGGGGAGATGTGAAGATATGCAGAGTACCTACACTTGACAATATCGCTGACCCATTAACAAAGCCTCTTGCGCAACAGAAGCATGATGGTCATACTAGATCTATGGGTATTAAGGGTATGCCTAATTGGCTCTAGTGCTAGTGGGAGATTGTTGGTGTAAGCCCTAGAGGCCAATACTTTTTGGTACTTGTATCGGATTATTCGTTTAATAATAAAAGGCATTTCTTTATTATGTTTGTCTTTCAGAATAATAAAGTCCCTAGAATAGTTAGTATGTTTAATGAAATGTTAAGTGTGACTTAATTATGAGATCCCATTAAACATAAAGACATTATTCTTAAAATATCCATAGTCAAGCTTTATTGCAAAGTGGGATAACATTAAAGCATTGAGACTATTATGAAGATAGAATGATGATCACATCTCATGGATCATGGATAAAGAGTTATCAAGTCTTGACATAGGTATAAATATTAGGAGTAATATTTATACCGGATTGACCCGCTATGAGAATACTACATAGTATGTTATGCAAAGTGTCATAAGTTATTCTCATGGTGATAATGGTGTATTACCACCCTTCAACCTGAAACCACTATGGACCCTAGATGTAGAGTCGGGTGCTTTATTGCTGATCAAACATTATCCGTAACTGGATGATCATAAAGACAGTTGATGGGCACTCCACGAAGCATGCTGAGGGACATGAGTGTCCTAGATGGAATTTGCCAATCCTGCATAACAGGAGAAATGTCTAAGGGCCCAATATTGAACTGGACAAGGATGACACAGTGTATGCCTTGTGTTCAATATAGACATAGGGGCAAAAGGGTAATTGTACAAACATATATTATCACGAAAAAGGTTTTGTCAGATCACATGACATTTTCGTGACTTGGGTAGCAGTGATGTGTTGCTAGATACCGCTCACTGTTTATTATGTTAAATATATAATTTAATATAATTACCAACGTTACGAAATCCTACAGGGCCACACACATAAGGACAGTTTGATGAGAGATAGAGAAATCAAAGGCACACCGTAAGGTACGGTGCACTTAAGTGAAAATAGAAATTCGGATAATATAATAATAATTATTGTTATTTTATAATGGTTATAAAATAATAATAAAATAAATATATTTATTATAATAATAGTTATTATAATAATATATAATATTATTATGGATCATGTGAATTGGGCTTTTAGCCCGCAGCCCACAAGAGAGTCTATAAAAGGAACCCTTGTGATGAAGCTTTCACTTGATGCAATTTCGTTTTTGATTCTCTTTTCTCACTCAAATAATTCCGTTCGTAAGCAGCTAGCACTGTGACCGGAAGCTGTTCGTGTGGACTGAGTAGAGGCGTTGCACTTCATCAACGCTTGTGATCACTGCATCAAAGATCTGAATCGCCACAAAGAGGTAACGATTCTATCACTGACCATGCTCATTCGTAAGGATCACTAAAGGAAAATTTTGTTTTCCGCTGCGTTTAGATCGCAATTTTCCTTCAATCCTAAGGTTAGTGTGGTTTTCTATCCTAAAGAAGAAAGAAAGAAGAAGAGAAGAAGAAGAAAGAAGAAGAGGGGGGATGAGTAAGGCCTAAGCTCAACAAACAAAGGGTTAGCACAATAAAGAAATAAGAAGAAGAGATGAGACTTGGAGATGTGGAACTCACTTCCACACCTCTCACTTACCATAGCCCCTGCAAGGTTAGCAACATAAACACAAAAGCAAAGCAAAATGAAACAAATGACATGCTAACATCATGCAAACAGAAGTGAAGTCATATATACAAATGCTCAATGCAAATGCAAGTTACAAAAATGAAAGAAGAAGCATGTAAGACAATATGATGCAACATGGCAAACAAATGCAAACTTAAGAAAGATGCAAGGCAACCATGCACAAACATGAACTCAAGGCACACAACCAGAACCAAAACAAGTCAAAGAAATGCTTAAGAAGCAAGAAAGATGAAGAGAAGAGACACACAAGACCAAACAATCACATAATGAAGTGAAAGAAGTAAAAGGATGAAGTGAATACACTTAAGAAAGAAAAAATCAAAAAGATAAGCCAAACACAAAAATTTCTAAGACACAAACCCTAAGTCAAGACCAGAATGGAACCATACCCCAAAGAGACCCCAAATGAGAAGAAGAAGTTGGCACAAGTGCCCTTCTAAGCTTATAAGAGAGAATAAGATCACAAAGAAGCAAAATGGGACAAGGTAGGAACAAATATTCACATCAAATCAACAAAGCATCCAAAAATTCCACAACTTAGAACAAATGATCCTCAAACATGATATAACAATGAGCCAAAAGGATAGGGAAAATTCATAAGCCAAGTAGGTCAAATGAAGACAAGAACATGAACTAGGATTAAAAACTTCCTTCACAAGTCAAAGGACCAAGACACAATGAACAAATTTCTAAAAATCAGGGTAAAAATCACACATAAACTAAATCATCTTAGGAATCCAGAGCAAAAAGAATCAACAAGAAACTCAAAATAATGAACTCTATGGAAATTGGACAAGACAGGGTGCACAAAAAAGACTTAAAAAGAATTAATTGAAATGAAGAAATAATGGACACGTGGATATTAAGAAAAAAATGAAAAATGAAAATATAGAAAATTAAGGAAAACTCAAATGAAGACTCAAGAATTATTTTGGAAGTTTTAAAGACTTGGAAGTATTTTTAATAATTAAAAACCAAAATGGATATAAAAGAAATTAAAATAAAAGAAATTAAAATGAGAAATGAGGTGGGAGGTGTGGAAAGCAGGAAATTACGTTGAAATGAAATGGGCCTGGAAGTCTAGGGGGTGCGCATATCATTTCCAGCCCAATAGACTACGCAGGTGTATGAAAATATGGTGGAAAATCAGAGAAATTAAAATGGAAAATAACATGGCCTTTGGATGAAACGGACGCATCTCACTCTCCTTTCATTAGTTGACGTGGCTGAACTATTGGTTGTGAGGCTGAGGTGTATGGAACTTATAGTGTGGTGAGAAGCATGACGTATTAAAACAGAATTAGAAAAACCACGTGAGGAGGAGGCTGGCTCTCATGGAAACGTGGCAAAGTCTGGAGGGTTGAGATGAAGATCCAATGGCTCAGAGCTTGTCTTCAACCTCACATAAACCCTAATAACCAAATGCAGATTCCGGTGACCGGAGCTAGGGCTCCGGCACCGGAAATTGAACAACATGAACAAACAACAATTAAAATGCACAAATAACTCCAGATTGACTAATTAGACTGCCCTGAATCCAAATATGAGCATGAAAAATTCAAAAGATCAATGAATCAACCGGATCGAGCCAAAACAGTTTTGTCCATGAAACTTAAAATTCAAATATCTCACTCATTAATGCACTAAAATCAAAACTAAAACAATCAGAGTTATCAGTGAACATCAAGGATCAAGAAACACACCAACATTTTCATTTCCAGATGCGAAGATTCCAAAGCATACCTGAGATTGCAGACCTGGAATGAGCTTGCTAGAAGTCCAGATGATGGATGCAAATCACTCCAAATTCACTCTAGATGCAAAATAAATGCATCTAAAGCCTTGAATATGGATGGATCTTGAGTTTTGCAAGCACCTGCCCTGAAATGGCAAGGTTGTTGATCTTGACAGATTGCTTGAATAATGGTGATATTTGTGATCCTAAGCTTGCACTGATCAAGGATCTACAATTTGTTTTGGGATTGAGCAAGTGTATGAAGAGATTTTGGAGAAATTGCAAGTTGTGCACAAACTTTGAAATGAGAGAATGAGAGAGAGATGGAGCAAACTGAAACCCTAATTTCTTTTATATCAAGTCATGAACCAATGCTGAAAAAATTGTGTGATTTGCACGTGGGAATGAGGAGAATTTGTGATTTTGCAATTCTTGCAAGTTGTGTGTGATATCATGTAATGCTCATGCCTATCCTTGCTATTCAGCCCATGTGCACTCTAAATCCAACCCTTAATCTCAAACAAACAAAATCTTGGCCATTGGATTAAGTTGTCACACTATTTTCATGAATATGCAAAATTTGCATTTTTGAAGCAACAATCTTGTTTGGCACGAAATTGGTGTATTCTTTGGAGAAAAGTGTGCCATTTGCCTTGTATTTTAACATTGGAAACATATTTAATCCATACCAAGCCTTGAAATTAAGTTTTGAACCTTTTGGCTTTTGGTGCATGCATGAAACTTCAAATTTGCCCTAATCTTAGTCAAATTTTCGAGGGGCCTATAGTCCAAACCATGAGGGCTATGAAAAAGTACTTGTAATTTTTGAAAATGGGAGGCCTTAATCTCCAACTTTCATGTTTGACTTTGGTTCATTTGAAGAATTTTTGATCATGTTAAGCTCACTTGAATTTTAGGGCAAAAGTTGCCAAAAATGGAATTTCCTTAAAACCAACTTTGCACCAATTTTGCAAAAACCCTCAAATCTTCATGATTCTTGATCTTTGAACTTTCCAAACCTCTTATAACATTTTAAGGACATCCCTTGGCTAGAAAAAGTGGATTGGACCCCTTGAAATCACACAGTTGACTTTTTAAAGGCACAGTTGACCAATTACTTCATCTGCAAGCAACTGAAGAATTACCTGACTTCCAAAAGGAATTTTCTCATGAAAATTGGTACCTAGGATCCTCTTGACATATAGAATACTTTGCCCAAATGAAATGGCCAAAGTTGTTAAGTTTTGATGCTTGAATCTCAAACCCTAGTTTAGGTCCATTGCTTAGGAGCCTTGCCCTATCCTGGATTCTCTGATGATCTTCCAACCTTCTGAGCTTTTGTAAATGAACTTGAGCTTGTAATTGCAATATAGACCCATCATAGGACTTGTACAAAACCATTGGGCCTCTTGTCATGGCTTGTGATGCTTCAAGAACCTCCATAGATGGTCATATGCCTAATGTTAGGTCATGAAGAATGTTATGCCTCATCTTTCCATGCTAGGATGCTAAGAAAATGATATGTTCATGATGAATATGATGTGATATGATGCTTAAAATGAAGAGGGAAAATTTGGGGTGTTACATCTGCCCCTATTCAAACAACTGTTAATCTGAAAAGGACGGTAGCACGGGCTATCGACCGTTCAGGATAAACTGTGGTTGAATACCAAAAAGACCTGAAATTTGCACTCTGACGAAGAATGCAAACACTGGGAAATAAAACCAACCAAATGACGCTTTGGTGACTGAAGGGGAGAAAAAGCAGACGAGCTTCTTCCAAGGTGAAACTATTATCTAGAATAAGAATACTTTGACAGATGAGTCTTCTTCAAACAATCCTGTTACGTCAGGAACTGGACATACGAGCCCTCAAACTTTGCAAAACATATGACTTGAGATAGACGAATCTCCTTCGGATATACCTGTTACGCCAAGACCAGGATGCACTTAAGTCTGTGGGATAAGCATGCATAATCAAGGTAGACGAACCTTCTTCATATATTCTGCGGATATATGGTATAAGATAGACGAGTCTTCTTTGAGCAAACCTGTTACGCCAGGTGCAACAATAATTGGTGATGCCTGAGACAGACGAGCCTCCTTCAAATAATCCTGTTACGCCAGGACCGGCAAACATTTTGACATTTATTCCCACAATCAGGATTTTAAACCTCTTCAATACAGACGAGTATTGGATGATCATCAAGATAACACAGACAAATGTCATAGGTCAATGATACAGATGAGTATCAGACAATGATATAAGAAACACAGACGAGCGCTTCAGGCAATGATACAGACGAATATCAGCCACTGGTATAGACGAATACCAGAAATTCAAACACAGACGAGCATTTGGAGTAGCAACAGACAAGTTCCAGGATAATCAGCAAATCACCACACACAGATATAAACTAACACAGACGAGTGTTGGGTATGATACAGACGAGTATCCAAACAATGCAGACGCGCTTTAAACAGATAATCAACACAGACGAGTGTCGGAGATGATACAGACGAGTATCCAAACAAAGCAGACGAGCTTCAAACAGATAATCAACACAGACGAGTGCTGGGGAATGCAGACGAGCAACCAGAAATATTGGGTACCAAACACAGCCGAGTGTTGGAAACTGCAGACGAACAAACATCAAAGATCACACACAGACGAGTGTAGGAAATTGCAGACGAGCAACCATAAATATCACAGATCAAAACACAGACGAGTGTTGGGAGGTGCAGACGAGCAATAACAGAGATTATATATCAAACACAGACGAGTGTTGGGAATTGCAGACGAGCAACCATACATAGATATTAAGCACAGACGAGTGCTGGGAAGTGCAGACGAGCAACAGCAGGGTATTGTATCTCACAACACAGACGAGTGTTGGAAATTGCAAACCAGCAACAGACAAAGATCAAACACAGACGAGTGTTAAGAATTGCAGACGAGCAATAAACAGAGATCAAACACAGACGAGTGTTGAAAATTGCAGAAGAGCAATAAACAAAGTAATCATGGGCCACTGCTGGGGAATATTTCACTGATGGGAGTGAAAATCAAACATGATCTCTGTGGGGAAGGATCATTTTCAGACTTGGCTGGGAAAGATGCTTCAACAATACTCTGGCTGGGGAGAGCATTTTACTAATTCTGAGCTCTGTGGGGACATCAGGTATTCAGCTTCCCGTTGGGCACTCCATTGGGTAATAATAAACTGCTTGGGCTGCCTGCCAAGGCTTAGCTGGGGAAGAATTCTGCTTGGGGGGAACGTGACGCCATCCTGCAACCTGCAACAACAGAAAACACAAGTGTGCCCCGGGGACTTGCATGGTATGATCTGTTCATCCATAGTCACCCGACACTCAAAGAGGGTTTATAGTGTTTCCCTGCATGTCATTTTTTCTTTCAAATTATCACCATGTTTTAGATGCAATGTTATTTTTGCCAAAAATTCAGGACATTTTGCAAACAAAAATAAACACAACACAGCTTTTTGACTGAATATTCTTTTTATTGAAAGGCCTCTGAACAGGCAAAGATTTTACATCAGGAAGCAACCACCTGGAAAGAGGTAGCCACTATAAAATTGAGAAAAGAAACTATCCTAATGGCAATGGGCACGGCATCCCAATGAGTTCCATTTCTGCTATGAACAACATGTCTTCAAGACTCTCCATTCTTGCCTTTGCTTTCTGAGAAGATGAGGGGACTGATTCCTATCCTTCTGATATTGTCAAGTTGTACGAAAGGATGGTGTGGTTCATATTACTCGAATTGCAGTTGTTCACTTATTCCCTTGTTTTGCGTGGATCGCCCTTTCGGGTTTTCAATCCACCGGGATACCCTTTTTTGCTTGAGCTGTCCAATGTGGCTTTTCAACTCAGCGGGTGTACATTTTTTCTATTTTCCCTAACTTTTGCCCGAGCTTTTTTTTCTGTTTTTAGCTCGTCGGGATGCCCTTTTTTTGCCTGGACTTTAATTATGTTTTTGTGTCCAGCGGGTCTCTTTTATGCGAAGTATTTTTTAACTACGTCCGAGTTAACAGGGGATTGGAAGTCATCTCCATCCATAGTGGTGAGCATCAGTGCTCCTCCTGAGAAAACTTTCTTCACTATGAATGGTCCTTCGTAGTTTGGGGTCCACTTGCCCCTGTGATCTGAACCTGGAGGAATGATCCTTTTCAGCACAAGCTCTCCCACTTGATACTCCCGAGTACGTACTCGTTAGTCGAATGCTCGCTTCATTCTCCTCTGATAAAGCTGACCATGACAGATAGCCGCTAATCTCTTTTCCTCAATTTGACATAGCAGATTGTAAAGAGCACACACCCATTCAGCCTCATCAAGCTTTACATCCATCATCACACGCAATGAAGGAATCTCTACTTCAACAGGCAGGACTGCTTCCATACCATATACCAGAGAGAAGGGAGTTGCCCCAGTCGACGTCCTGACTGACGTTCGGTACCCATGCAGCGCAAATGGTAACATCTCATGCCAATCTTTGTAAGTGACAACCATTTTTTGCATAATCTTCTTGATATTCTTGTTTGCTGCCTCTACCGCACCATTCATCTTAGGTCGGTAGGGAGAAGAATTGTGATGCTGAATCTTGAAGTCCCGACACAACTCTGCCATCATCTTGTTGTTTAAGTTAGAACCATTGTCCGTAATGATCCTTTCGGGCACTCCGTATCTGCATATGATATTCAGGAATCTTGCCACCACTTGACGAGTGACGTTGGCATAAGATGCTGCTTCAACCCACTTAGTGAAGTAATCAATCGCGACCAAGATGAAGCGATGACCATTTGAAGCAGTTGGCTCTATCTTCCCGATCATGTCAATGCCCCACATAGAAAAGGGCCAAGGAGATGACATGACGTTGAGCGGGCTTGGAGGAACATGCACTTTGTCTGCATAAATCTGACACTTGTGGCACTTACGAGCGAATGAACAACACTCCACATCCATTGTCATCCATTAATACCCCGATCTCAGCAATTTCTTTGCCATAGCATGCCCTCCTGCATGGGTACTGAAAGATCCCTCGTGGACTTCCTGCATTAACAGGCTTACTTCGTGTCTATCCACGCATCTGAGCAAGACCATGTCAAAGTTTCTCTTATACAAAACCCCGTCTGTATTCAAGAAGAAGCTAGCAGCAAGTCGCCTCAAGGTCTTCTTGTCATTGGAAGATGCCCCAGCTGGGTATTCTTGCTTTTCCAAAAATAGCTTGATATCAAAATACCAAGGTTTCTCGTCAGACACGGCGTCTACAGAGAAGGCATAAGCTAGAGCGTCAAGCCTGGATATGTCAATTCTGGTCACATAATTCCAACACAAGACTTTGATAGACGAAGAAAGAGTGGCCAATGCGTCGGCAAACTGATTTTCATCACGTGGTATGTACTGAAGCTTAACTGTTGTGAAGAATGTCAACAGTTTTCTAGCATAATCCCTATAAGGAATTAGATGCTCTTGATGTGTATACCACTTGCCGGTAACTTGGTTGACGACGAGGGCTGAATCTCCGAATATATCGAGGTTCTTAATCCGAAGATTAATAGGCTCCTCTATTCCCATTATGCATGCCTCGTATTCCACTTCATTGTTGGTGCAACCAAAAGTAATTCTGGCAGCGAAGGGAAAGTGAACACCTTCAGGCGTGATAAGAACGACACCAACTCCACGTCCATTGATATTGACTGCCCCATCAAACATCAACTTCCATTTGAATTTAGGGTCTGGCCCCTCCTCCGGAAGTGGTTCCTCGCAATCGTTTTCTTTGAGGTACATGATGTCCTCATCAGGGAAATCAAACTTCATTGGCTAATAATCATCTTCAAGAGGTTGCTGTGCAAGGTAATCCGACAATACACTTCCCTTGATGGCTTTCTGAGAAGTATACTGGATGTCGTATTCAGTTAAAATCATCTGCCACCTAGCAACCCTTCCGGTTAACGCTGGTTTCTCAAAGATGTACTTGACAGAATCCATTTTGGAAATTAGCAGTGTGGTATGAGTCAACATGTACTGACTCAGTCGGCAAGCAGCCCATACCAAAGTGCAGCAAGTTTTCTCGAGCAGTGAGTAACGGGATTCACAGTCGGTAAACCTTTTGCTAAGGTAATAAATAGCGTACTCTTTTCGACCAGACTCGTCATGTTGGCCTAGAACACACCCCATTGACCCTTCTAGCACAGTCAAGTACATGATTAAAGGTCTTCCTTCCACTAGAGGCATTAGAATTGGAGGCTCCTGCAAATATTCTTTTATCTTGTCAAAAGCTCTTTGGCAGTCTTCATTCCACCTGACCGTTTGCTCTTTTCTTAGCAATTTGAATATTGGTTCGCACGTGGCAGTTAGATGAGATATGAACCGAGAAATGTAGTTCAACCTCCTTAAAAACCCGCGCACTTCTTTTTCTGTTCTTGGTGCAGGAATATCTTGAATAGCTTTTACCTTTGCAGGATCTACCTCAATTCCTTTCTGACTAACAATGAAACCCAGCAGTTTCCTGAACGCACTCCGAAAGTGCACTTGTTTGGATTCAACCTCAGCTTGTATTTGATCAGTCTATCAAACAGTTTCTTCAGGTTGACCAGATGCTCTTCTTCGTGTCGGGACTTAGCAATCATATCGTCCACATAACACTCTATCTCCTTGTGTACCATATCGTGGAACAATGTGACCATCGCCCACTGATAAGTTGCCCCGGCGTTCTTCAAACCAAAGGGCATGACCTTATAGCAGAACGTACCCCACGGGGTAATGAACGTTGTCTTCTCCATGTCTTCCGGCGCCATCTTAATCTGGTTATATCCGGAGAAGCCATCCATGAAGGAAAATACCGAGAATTGAGCAGTATTTTCTACCAACACATCAATGTGTGGTAATGGAAAGTCATCTTTTGGGCTTGCTCTATTCAAATCCCGGTAGTCAACGCACATCCGGGCCTTGCCGTCCTTCTTTGGTACAGGTACAATGTTAGCTACCCAAGGTGGGTAACTAGTTACGGCAAGGAAACTGGAATCCCATTGTTTCTGAACCTCCTCTTTGATCTTCATCGCCATGTCAGGACGAGTTCTTCTCAACTTCTGTTTCACAGGAGGACAGTCTTATCTCAATGGTAGCTTATGCACAACGATGTCGGTATCCAACCCTGGCATATCTTGATACGACCAGGAAAAGATATCAACATACTCACGCAGCATACTGATCAGCTCTTTCTTGACTTCGGCCTGCAGACTGGCCCCAATCTTGATCTCTTTCTTCACATCTTCACTGCCAATGTTGGTGATCTCAATTTCTTCTTGATGAGGCTGAATAACCCGCTCCTCTTGTTTCAACAATCTGACCAATTCTTCAGGGAGTTCACAGTCTTCCTCAACCCCATCATCAGCTTGGTAGACAGGATTGTCAAAGTCATGCGTGGTCATAGCAGGAACGTTATCAATGGAATCCGGATGATCAACACTGCACAAATGATGTGATTATTCAGAATCTGCTTTTTTTTTAAAAGAGACACTAACACAAAAACAAAAAGGAAAAACACATTGCCATTTTTATATTTTTTGTGAAAAATTTAAAAACAAAGAAGGAGAACGCAATTTTGTCTGAAAATGTCCTTTTATTTCACGATAAAATAAGATGCATACAAAACATGGTGGCCCAATACAATGGATCCTAGCATCTTGGGCAGAATGCTGGATTTGACAATGCAGTATGATAATAAAAGGAAACAAAATGAATTACTCTGAGTGCCAGGTAACTTGGACAATGTCTTCAGCAGACCAGTTCTTTAGCTCCTCTACGGGCGCACACGGGTGAATCCAGTTGTCCCAGTCACCATCACTGTCTCCATCTTGGCTTGTCACACAGATTTGGTCGCGGTCAAACATCCCAGCGCTTGTAAAGGTAATGACTTTACCACTTGGAGTAGATCCACCAGGCTGATAACCCAAACCAAACTTGTCGTCTTCTTTTCTAGCTCCAACAATTTGCCCCAGCCTTGGGCGCTTCCTGACTGAACTACCTCCTTTGCCTGTTTGTAGGAATGGATGGAGGTACCTTCTTTCTCACTGCTCTTCTTGTCGTACCTCGAAAAATACGATCCTCGCGAATGCGGTCGTGGCTGGGATGACTTGAGAGTCGCCACCTAATTTTATTTATTCCCAAAGAGGGAAAGGGAAAATATAGATAAAACCCAGGAAGAAAGGATAAAGACAAGGTCGTCGGAACCATTGCCTAGGTTCGGAAGTCGGTTATGCAGGGGGAAGGTATTAGCACCCCCTACATCCATCGTACTCGATGGGAACCTTCTAAGTTGTCACGCGCGAAATGATGTTTATGCCTAATGAATTACTTGCTGAAAGAGGAAAATGATTTAAATCTTATTATCTTTCTTTAGGAGTCGAATTGCACTAAAGACTATGGATAGTTTATTCCGAACCAACAAGCCAAGTGTCTTGCGACGGAATAATCGGAGCGAATAACGAGAGCTCGTAATCCTCCTTTCTACCACTTAAGGCTCGTGGCGTACAATTTTTCTCATATTATTAAAGTATTTTATTACCTAAGACCACTTGACGTTGGATCAAGGGTTTGGATTTAAAGAAACATTTTGGTAGGTCGATTGCGAGGCATAAAGCGATCGCGAAGGGTGAGTGCAAAATGGAGGTTAAAGGTTAAATGGTTACGCAAGAAAGATTCCTAATACTAAGCTAAGGTGGAGCCGTTGGAGCTCGAATTAAACCGAAAGCGTCGAAATTTAGCTCTTTAACTGTCTTAGAATCGACTCAAAGTTAGAATCATTCTATGAGAAGTCGAGCATTACTTTATAATCAAATAATTATTTAAATAAAAGAAATGCGATAAAAATACACTTGGTCTCATATTGATCTAAATGGCACCGATTTGTCGAAATCGAACATTTAGATCGTTTGTTATATCATCGACCATAAAAATAAAATAAAGTCGAAATAATAAAATAAGAGTTTGGCCTCATATTTAATTTAAATAACGTCGATTTATTTGAAATCGAATATTTAAATATTTATTCATCGGCCGAATAAAATAAATAGAAATAATGAGAAATAATAAGGAAAATAAACGTGTGGCCTCAAATTAGGGGATAACGTCGATTTATTAGAAATCGAATATCACCATTTATCATTGGCCGAAATTAAATAGTAAAGTCAATAAATAATAATGGATCTAAAATTAATTAGAAACCATAAGAAATAATAGGAAACGGTCTCATGTCAATTTGGACAACGTCGCAAAGTGGAATGTCACAAATCGGATAATAATATCATAGACCACAATAAAAATGTGAAATAAATCGATAAATCGACAAATAAATAGGAAATGGAAAAATGGCCTCAAATCGGTTTAGACAACGTCGATTAAAAAATCGAATGTCAATAAACCATTAGCTATATCATAGGCCCAAAATAATAAGATAGAATAACGGATAAAAATAATGAATCGGTCTCAATTTAATGGATAACGTCGATTAAATAATCGAATATCTCATTTTTATCATTAATCGAATAATCGATTAAATAATAATGAATAATAAAATTGAAAATGGCCTCATAACAACCTTGATAACGCCGATTTATAATCGAATATCAAAAGGTCATAATTATTTCATTGGCCCCGAATAATATAAGAAAATAAATCAAAAATAAATTATTAACATATTATTTTATTTCTAAAAACAATCTTTAAGTTAAATAAATAAAGACACAAATAATATTTTATAAGCACTAAAACAAAGAAGGGAAAATAGACCAACCAGCCATGGACAATCGACCTAAAACAAACAATTAACCTTGCGCTGGGCCTGGGTACAAATAACCCGGTTCGTTCACATAGCCAAAACCCGGAAACAAAATTCAACAAAAAAACATGAACCCAATCGCATAAGAATCGGTCCAATTAAAAGTATCATTAAATACAATAATAAAAAGAAGACTAAAGCATTGGGATAACATGAACATGTGACAACTCATAAACATTGGGCAGTGAGTTATCAGGATTATAGGGAAGGTAAGAAATAAACGGTCACTTCTTTCTATTAAATCCTATTCAATTCTCATTAAACCACAATAAAACAAATGAAAATGATATAATACACGCTTAAACAACTTTCAATGATACCTAATCCTCTCTCAATAAAGACCTTTTAGAAACCAAACGTCCTTCAAAGTTCACCAGCCCCTCATGCTCAGTTTTCGTTCTTCTCCAAAAGGAAAACCCTCATCGCATATCATCAGCATCATCAAACTTTTATGAAGAAACAAAAAAGTCGCATATCAAACGATAAAGTAACAAACCCTAAACCCTTTTGGAGAACCTTAATCTTAATATTCTCAATAATACGTTTTCAAGCCAACCAACAAATAACCAGGGTCGAGCGATCAAAGAAATCAACAACAACAATTAAACAAAGAACGAATCAAGAAAGAGGTGGTGAAAATATAGAGACAGAGAGTATACCGGGAATGGAAGTTCAAGATGCAGAAGAACAGGTAACCGTCTATGCTCAACTTGAGTCTTCTTCTTCTTCTTTGTTAAGTTTCTTCTGATATGTTGTTGTTTGTATGTTGTGTATGAGTCTTTGTGCGTGAGGTTATGCTCACCTATTTCAGTGTTTCAATGTGAAACTCTGATTAGGCATCTGTAAAAGTGAGCTCTAGATGATTTTAGGGTTTTCCTGGGAGGAATTTCGTAGAGTGTCGGTAGAGGATTTCTCTTTTTCTTTATGTGTGGCTAAGGTTTTTTTTCCTTCTTGAAAATGATTGAGTGTTTTATAGGAGAATATATGAGGACGAAATTCGTGTGAGGTTGTGTGACTTTCAGATGAAATCCTGCTGATACGCGTGAGATTGTGAGCTGGAATTTGCATTCCGTTGGAAAGGATCTTCGGTGTGATTGCGTGGGGACCTCAGGTGGTGAGTCATAGAATTTGTTTGTCTGTAGTGATTAGGAACTTCTTCTAGAACATGTGGTCCCCTGAAAATTGTATTTATTTTTCACTATTGTAAATTCTGATTTTACTGTTGCTGCATAAATCTCTACTTATTATGCTAATGTTCATGTCAACTTCTTCTTTCATGTGTACACAGTACTTGACATGAAGAGTTCATCCCCATGGTTAGAGCTTGGAGTTGAAGATTTTGGTTTATTGGACTGACCCCTTGAAGAGTAGGTAAAGTGGCAATATGCTGGCCTGAATTATTTGGTCCCTTATTACCTTGAGATTTCCAAACATTATGACCTTTCTTGCTTATTGTACTAATCTTGTTTTGATTTCTTTTCAAGTTTATACTTCCGGAACTATTGGTACCTTACTGAAGCCTAGATTGGATGGAAACAGTCCTTGGTGTATTGATGATGGACAAATGATGGAGAACAGGCTCAGAACTTGAATTTAGTTGACTGAAAAAGTAGCTTTAACATTAGATCAATTTTGTCAAACTTTCACATAATATTATTATATCAGTGTTCTCAATTTCTTGTTTTTGCACTTCAAGTGACCATGGAACATGAAACAATGCCAATCACTTTGAGCAGTTGATTTATTCTCCTTTTAAACTTCTGTGTGAAGTATAAGCTCATGGTGCTTTTTCTTTTTACATGATCATCTTGCGTGATATGATTAGTGCTGCAGAAGATGTCTTGACTATTGGTGTTATACAAATGAAATCTTTTGATGATGCTTCATAGCTTTGTAATGACATTTGATATGATGTCTGTCTACAGGTAGAATTCAGGAGTGTCACAGACTAGCTATCCATGAGGTCATACGTGATGCATAAATTTTATTGCTTGGCGAGCTTGACTATTGACATCTTGAATTTATGACTTTATGAACATTCTGAAGCATGGCTTGACTTGGCAAGCGTGTGGATCATGAAGTATTACGGTAATAATATGAAACCTTAAATCTGTTTGCTTAGAACTAAATGGAACTTCTTAAATTGATTTTTTTAACATTGCTTGGATCCACTAACATCATTTCTTTTCTTTTTTCATGTGTATATGGAGCTGAGATGGCTTTCTTGGACGAATGAGCACATAAGGAATGACATATCCTAAAACTTGATGAGTCGTGAGGCTTGATGAAGATCATGGCAATCGGATGTGCTTGAAGCATCAAGATATTTGGAGAAATTCAAGTGTGACCTAGGCTAGCATGAAATTTGGTTCCCTGTTGTATGATTCTTCTTAGGCCTTCAAATTTGTTATGTATCCTAACATTCACCTTTAGCACACAATGTTGTAATGATGCAAGAATGTAATTTGCAATCCGATTTTTGCAATTTGAACTTTGCGTTCCCATTTTGGAAAATGTGCTAAAGACGAAACATTTAAAATATATTGTATTTTTTTCGAACAATAATGTAACTTGCCTCTTGGAGGAATGACACGTTAAGGTTCATTGGCTTCACTTTTCATTCACTTCACAAAAAGTGACCTAAGTAGAAATTAGAAGAGCCCTTTTCTTATGACCATATGAAGCCTAACCCAAAAAGTCTTCAACTTTACCATGAGATTGTAACACTTGAAAAATGCCATGCTTGAATTAATTCCATGAATCAAAAACCAATTTCAAATCTCCCTTGAATTATTTGTTGAAAACAAATTTGGAGTGAATTCTTGAGAAATTTAAACAAATCTTGTTTATCAATGTGAACATGGGCTTTGGATTGTAAACTTGTGCCTTTCATCTTTGAACAAAACAAATGCCCATTTTTATCATATTTCAAACTTGAACAATCAATATGAGACCTCCATTTTTTGTACCATTCTAAATTTTGAGAAACCACACCATAACGAATCTTGACGTGCTTGGATAACAAGAATATGGACACTCACAAACGAAATTTGCAAAGTCTTGGATTATGAAACCAGACATCATGACTATTCTGTGTTCTGATTCCATCACACTTTATCTAATGGACTACGCAACCATAGAGCCTCCTTGTGATACTGACCCTACAAATAGAAAGAGAAAACTAAAATCCACCTATTCTTTTTTATTTTTCTTAATAAAGGTTAGACAAAAATAAAACGCAAGTAGGACAAATTTGGGGTATGACACTTCTCTACAGGAGTCAAAATGCTGACGTTAACTGCTTCGAAAGCCTGACATAGAGTCTCATGGATCTCTCCATCCATCTCCACATACTAGAACATTGACAAGTGGCTTACAAAGATGTCTTCCTCTCTGCATACTGTGATTACCTGGCCATCAACCACATATTTGAGCTTTTGATGCAAGGTGGAAGTAACAGCCCCGACAACATGAATCCACGGGCGTCCCAACAAGCAGCTGTACGCGGGTTGAATGTCCATGACGTAGAAGATACTTTTGAATACTTGAGAACCTATTTTCACGGGTAACTCAACTTCTCCAAAAACTGATCTTCTGGACCCATCAAAAGCTTTGACAATCAAATCACTTGGTCTCAGGACAATACCATCAACATTGAGCTTCATTAATGCCTTCTTCGGAAGCACATTAAGAGAGGATCATGTATCAACAAGGACATGTGACAACACTGCACCCTTGCACTCCATAGTAATATGTAGTGCTTTGTTATGGTTTCGGCCCTCTGACGTGAGGTCTCTGTCTATAAAGCCCAGCCCGTGGCTTGCATTCACACTGCCCACTACAACTTCAAGTTGGTTGACAGTGATTTCTTCAGGAACATAGGCCATTTGCAGCACTTTCAACGAGGCCTCTCTGTGTGCAAGAGAACACATCAGCAATGAGAGAATGGATATCTTAGAAGGTGTCTGGTTCAACTGCTTGACCACCTTATAATCACTCTTTTTAATGATCCGCATAAATTCCTCGACCTCTTTCTCAAACATACCCTGCCCAGCAACAGGAGTTGTTGATTCTTCAGTCACTGCTTGCTTTCCCTTGGCCTTTGCCTAAGCCTCAGCCTCAGGATCTCCTCTCAGAACTGGGGGAGCAAATAAATGACCACTTCTTGTGAAACCACCAACACCTCCGACGTTCACTACAGTCGGGTCAATAGCAATAGACTTGCCCTCAACTTTCTGTCCAGCCACATATACATCTGAGCCATAATGCCATGGAATGGCTTTATCGTCTGTATAAGGAACAGGCCCAGGCACGGTGATAGTCACAGGACTAACTTCAGGAGCATAAATGGTTACGGGCTCTCTTCTGGCATGCATCTCAGCTTCATCATAGAAAATGGTTATGGTGGACACATCATCAGCTTCATCACCAACTCTGTTAAACTGCAAAGATCCTTCATCAATCAAACTCTGCAATCCCGTCTTCAGGTCTTCGCACCCATTCTCTGAATTTAAACATTTCTCGCAATCAGAACAACATCCTGGAAACACTTGACCTTTCAGCAACCTCTCTTTAACTACCAATAACAGAGTCTTCACTTCTTCAATACTCAGCATCAGACTTAACTTCTCACCACCCTCAACAGCGTGGATTCTAGCCCCTCCATGATTCGGAATAGGGTTTGAAGTAACATTTGGCGGTGGTGCGAAGTTGATTGCCTTGGAATCTATGAGATCTTGAACCTTGTGCTGTAGCACCCTGCACTTCTCAGTTGAGTTCCCGGGTGCCCCTGAGTGGAAAGCGCATCTTGCATCGACATCATACCCCACTGGAAGATCTCCAGGTGGTGGTGGTGCCAAAGTTCTCAGTTGAATCAGATTCAGGTCCAGCAATCTCGATAGCAAAGCAGCATACGTCATGGGGATTGCCTCAAGCACCCTATTAGTCGGGCGAGTTTGCCTTGGCTGATAAGGTCTCTGTTGATAGTTGTTACATTGTGGCTGTTGTTGTTGCTATTGTTGTTGAGGTGGTGCCTGTTGCACAGGGCTGGAAGGAATTGTGACTGCTGACACATGCTCATATTGTCTTCTATACCCTCGTCCTCTTCCTCGGCCAAACACAGCATTTGTCTCACCCTCCCTTCTCCTTGGGGGTCCACTGAAATATTTTCTTGCTCCATTCGAGCTGCTTGCACTTGTATCCTGGATCTTTCCCATTTTCAACAAGGTCTCTACCCTTTCTCCAGCAATCACTATATCGTTGAACTTGGTGGCAGAACAAGACGCCAGTCTTTCAATAAACACACCTTGCAGAGTCCCCATAAACATATCAGCCATCTCATTCTCCAGCAGCGGTGGTTGCACTATGGCAGCAAGCTGACGCCACCTCTGAGCATATTCTTTGAAACCCTCCTTAGCAGTTTGAGACATGTGTTGCAATTGAGTGCGATTTGGAGCCATGTCCAAATTATACTGGTATTGTCTCACAAAAGCTTCTGCCAGGTCTTTCCAGCTCTTAATGTTGACTCTGCTTAGCTTCATATACCATTCCAAAGAGGCCCCGACCAGGCTGTCTTGGAAATAGTACATCCATAGCTTTTCATCATCAGTGTGAGCAGCAATCCTTCCCACAAATGACTGAAGATGAGTCTTGGGACACGCCGTGCCATTGTATTTCTCAAAAGTTGGAACCTTGAACTTGTAAGGGATTCTAACCCCTGGAACCAAGCCCAAGTCAGTAATGTCAAATCCCAAAGAATTCTGGGATTGAATAGCCTTGATTTGTTCTTCCATTTCCTCAAACTTCCTGTTCATCTCAGCCCCCTGACCCTCAGCTTCGTCCAGCAGAGTGAATTGTTCGTCTTGGTTATCCATTTGCACATTATTCAGCCCATCATTGATTATAGTAACCCCTGGTTGTGTTACAGGGGCTTCAACCTGACGTGCGCCCGCACCGTTGCGATTACCTCCCTCAGCAGTACCATTGTTTCTGTCTTGACCATTTTCTATCATCTCCCACAAACGTTCTTGATTCTGACCCATGCCTGCCATCAGAGTCATGAAGTTGTCCATCCTCAGCCTCAGGTCAGCTAAGTCAGCTTGCATCTGATCCATGATTCTCTCTTTGTTGACCTTTGTTGGATATCTGTGTGTAACTGGTTGTTCCCGACCTTTCCTGGGAGCTATAGTGCCTGAAACACAAAAGACATTAGGAACAGGTTGCCATGCCTGCAAAACAAGAAAACAGGTGATATGTATGCAATGCAGTTGTTTATGTTTCCAATCCCAGGTCATTCATGCCCCGGTTCCGGTATTTAGCAAAGAAAACCAGATGGATACTGATC
Organism: Lathyrus aphaca; assembly: GCA_963966055.1. Taxonomy (NCBI): domain Eukaryota; kingdom Viridiplantae; phylum Streptophyta; class Magnoliopsida; order Fabales; family Fabaceae; genus Lathyrus; species Lathyrus aphaca. The sequence continues at coordinate 560,940,654 of OZ014520.1, read as the reverse complement.
CTCGACTTTCAGAAACCTTCGCAAAGAAACCACATTCAAACCATAACAGCAGGCACACAAAGAAATGGTGAACTGAAAAACTGCATAACATAAATCAACCTATAAGGCAAACATAACAGAATTCCCCGTAGGGTACAAGTTTCTAAGGAGAAAAGCAAACAGCTAGGATTCCTACAACATGCATGTAGGTAATCCAAAAACAAGGAAAACAAACTAAGAAGCAAAACCACTGCCTGAGGACCCTGAACCTCCCTCACTAAGCCCCACATCAGACCTAGCTTTCTTGACTCCAGCCATCAACTTGAGGTCTTCAATCTCTTTAAGTGCTGCTTCTAAGGCCCGCTGACTATCTGCTAACTACTGAGTCTTCTCCCTTCGAATTTTGTGGACTTGCTCCACCTCTTCCTTCTTCTAAGCCATTTTCACTTCGAAGAACTCTTCTTTTTCTTTATATCTCTTCAACTCCTGCTCTCTCTATCCCTGCAACCAGACAATAGAATGACGAGCTTCCTTGAGAGTCTTCGAATTCTTCTTTCGTTCAGCTTCTCTTTTTGCTTCCATCATTCCTAACCTGTGAAAGTGAGCTTCCTTTCCAGCAAAGTCTTTCTCTTTAGCCTCCAAGGTAGTCTGCATCTTCAGCAATTTCTCTTCAGCTTCATTCTTGGCCCGGTTGGCAAGACGATACAGATTAACCACTTCAGTGTTCTCCACCCTGACTTCATGCAGCTGGGCTTCCAACTTCTTGAACTCTTCTAAAGACACAGTATCATCAGACTCAGCAACTGGAGGAATTGGAGGTGAGAATGGCAGCAATACTCTTCTGGCTCTGTCTTTCAACCAAGCTTCATACTCCGGGAAGGTCTGATTGTTGCACTTTCCAAAGCTAGTTATCCCTTCTCCCTTAATGCACTTCCAAGCTCCAGCAACCTTCCTCACTAAAGGCATATTGTCCTTTACAGGAAAGTAGAAAATATGGGACAACTTCAATTCTTCTGGCACCTCTCTCAAGGCATATCCCAACTGTCTTCTTAACAAGATTGGATTGTAATTGATCCCTCCAATTACTCCCAATAAAGGTACACTAAGATAACTCCCCCAGCTAGTGATGAAACGTGCACCTTGAAGCCTCTGAGTAATCCACCTGACATCCTTGGCAAGCAAATTTTCCAGCTTCTAAGCCCATACCAAGGTATGATCACTAAACATTTCAGTACTAGGCAGATGCCTCATGAACCACATATGAAATAAAGGAGCGCAGCAACGAACTAAACCTCCCATTTTCTTCTCAGTCTTGTAGTGCACCGAATAATACAAATCTCCGAGCAACGTAGGCACAAGATTCTTCAACAAGAAAAGATGAATGGCATTCATATCTATAAACTTTTCCATATCAGCAAACAAAATAATGCCATAGATAGAAAGAGCCAAGATAGCACAAATAGAATCCCATTCTTCCTCAACAGTCAACTCTTCCACCTTCTTTACCAAAGTCTCCAAAGAAAACCCAGGTACACCTCCCTTAATAATGGTCATAGAATTCACAGCAGAAGTGCTCAAATAAAGATCCTTAGCAATAGCCTCAGGTGCAGGTCTACTCATCTCAGCATTGAATGGAATCTGGTCTCGAACAGGAACTCCCAAGATCAAAGCATACTCCTCCAGCAAAGGACCTAACTGAAAATCAGGAAAAGTGAAACAACGGAGCTGAGGATCATAATACTGAAGCAGGGTATGAATGGCACTTCTATCAGAAGGATATAACTCTACCACCACATCCAGAATACTCCCATAAGCCTTCTTGAATCTCTCTACATGATTGGGTGTAATCAGCTTCACCATCTTCTTTAACAGACCAACCTTAGTGTCAAAAAACTTGAAGTGAATATTCTGCTTGCGAGGATCTTCCATCTCTGAAGAGGATACCGGAACCGGAAGCAAAGATATGAACCTGTGAATGAAAACAAAACATGATTAATGATGAAATGATGCAATGCAAATGAAAAGACATATGATTCATCTGGGACTGCCTGGAATCTGGATACCAAGGCCAAGTGATCAGAAACCCAAATCCTCTGGATAACAACCCACAAACACTCAGATAATCTCAAATATTCCCAATCAAGAACCAGATAAACTCAAGAATTCTGGAACCAAAGTAACAAGGGTATGATGGAGTCAAGGATTCCTGCAAACCTGTAAACCCCTCCCAATCTCACAGGTGTGCTCCGGGTCAAACATCATGGACTCTCAAAGCCGAATAGTAATAATACTTTCACCATTTCCGAGAAAGGGCTCATGACCAAATCAGGGAATCGGTTAGGCATTATGTACTACGTAGGGAGGCCTCAGCTGAGTCCGGGAAAAACAAGCATCCCTTATAAGTTCCCAGCTTCAAGCGTTGAAATCGAGAAACAATAGTACATTCAGTCTGCAGGATACAATACTAATGTCATACGACCAGATGCTTTAACTGAGTTCCTATAAGAGAACCAGGCCATCCTATGCGAGTCCCCAGTGGACCCTCGGGTGCGAATGGTTTTGCCACGAAATGTGGTCTGCCACTGCCACCACTGGAGAGGGTTGTTTCCACAAAGGTTCTCAATGATCGGTCCCCAGATGCACATAACTATCAAGGTTCTATCCCGAAGTGGAGGAAATCCCCACACAAGATATTTCCAAGACGATCGCAATCTGGGCGTGAAACACATTGCCACTCATCATGTCACATGTGAGTACAATATGTCCACTCTAATCCTATAGTGCACTCAAGTCGGGTACTTGGCTTATCTCTTAGAAACGGTATCACCCGAGCCCACCAAACAGAAAACCAGTCCAGACAGTCCAGTATGATATATATGATGCAGAAAAAAAAATACTGAAAACTATAAATACAGCCGTAAATAAAAATGTAAATAAAAATAGTAAAATACAGCAAACACAACAAACTAACATCACCCAAGGAAACAGAAATACACAAGCGCTAGGAGAGACTCACAGGGGAACCAGAGATTCTGGGTTCGTTCCCCAGCAGAGTCGCCAGCTGTCGCTCCCCGGATTTCCATCCTGGTACAAACGCGAAAGTGGCGCGGAAAAGAAAAGAGTCACCAGCTAGACATTTTTATCCCGAGGGAACGGGAATGGTAATGCTGCACAAACCAGAAGAAAAGAAAGGAAGGACACGGGTCCTGCGAACCAAAGAGACTGAGTTCGGGAGTCGGTTACGACCTGGGAAGGTATTAGCACCCAGATCGTCCGCCGTACCCGACGGGATTCACGCTTGCAAAAGAAACTGTTTCAAGGGGTGAGGGTATGAAAGCTGCTGCAAAGAAAAGAAAATGAACTGGAAAAAAGAAAACTGAGAAAGGAAATGAATGAGAAAACAAAGAAAAAAATGTAGGGAAAATAAAGATTGTGCTCGAACGGGCCCTACCCCGCTGCCTACGTACCTCATCAGGATAATGAGGATCAGAGATGCCATAGTTCCCCTAACTAGGGGTAGAAAAGAAATTGCTTGTGAATTAAGGCTTGAACTGCCTATGCCAATGCTCAGGTGTTGCAGGCTCGGACGACGAGTGCGTAACCGTCTTGCAACGTGACAAGTAGGAGCAAGTTCGCGGACGGAGCGAAGGAGATGAGAAAAGAATTCCTGAAGGAAAGATGCTTATTGTTGGTTTGTGTTTTTTATGAGTTTTCTGTTTTGAAGTTTGCATAGGTAAGTGTACCTAAGTCTTACTCACCGGGATGTGTAAGTCTCACATCATCCCGAAATGGAATGCGCAAGAGGCACACCTATCTATGGAGGAAATCCCCAAATCTAGTCCCACAAGTGAAGGCTCAGACACACTGACCTACTAACATTTATTAAGTGTTTTTTGTGATTTTTTGGTTAAGAACTGTTTTTTATGCTTTTCCATTGGCAAATTTGGGGTGTTACACAATGGACAACATTCCATTGGCTTGGAGAACCTCTAAGGATCATCCAATTGACAATATACTTGGAGATATCACCAAAGAAGTGACAACATGCTCCAAGATAAGTAACTTTTGTTATCACTTTGCATTCGTTTTGTAAGTTGAACCTAAAAATGAGAAAGATGCCCTACTTGATGAGCATTGGTTTATGACCACAAAATATGAATTTAACCTGTTTAAAATGAATGATGTATGGGACCTTGTCCCTTATATGCGATATCATCAAGTCATTGGCAATAGGTGGGTTTTTAGGAATAAATTCAACGAAAATGGAGTGATAACTAGGAACAAAGCCCGACTATTGGCTCAAGGTTATAACCAAGAGGAGGGAATTGGCTATGATGAAACTTGTGATAAGGTTGCTCTTCTCGAGACTATATGCATTCTACTAGCTTATTCTTGCTCCAAAGATTTCAAGTTATATCAATTGGACGTAAGAAGTGATTTCTTTAATGGATATATTAATGAGAAAGTGTATGTTTCACAACCTCCCGGTTTTGAAAATCATGAGTATCCTAATCATGTTTATAAACTAAAAAGAGCTTTATATGGCCTCAAATAAGCCCATAGGGCTTGGTATGAGAGACTTATTAAGTTCTTAATAAATCAAGGATACTCTATAGGGAAGGTAGATACTACAATTTTCATTAAGCGTCAAGGAAAACATATTCTTTTAGTTCAAGTTTATGTTGATGATATCAATTTTCGTTCCACTAACATGCAATTAGTCAAGGAGTTTTCTAAGCTTATGTAGGGTGAGTTTGAGATGAGTTTCATGGGGGAGTTGAACTAATCTCTCGTCTTCAAATCAAGCAAATCAATGAAGGAACATTTGTGTGTCAAAAAAAAAAATTGCAACGAATTGCTAAAGAAATTTGGTAAGGAAGATGCAATATCGATTGACACTCCAATGGCTAAAAATGGAAACTTGGAAAAAGATGAGAATGGTAAGGATGTTGATGTGAAGAAGTATAAATGTATGATTGGTTCTATTCTATAACTTACTGTATCTAGGCTAAACAACATGTTTAGCATATGTACGCGCACTTGTTATCAATCGACTCCTAAAGAACCACATTTAAAAGAGGTAAAGCGCGTCCTTATATACCTTCATGGTACATCTAAGTATGGGCATTGGTATTCCAAGGGAATCAGTTATAATTTGGTTAGTTATACCAATTCCGATTTTTTCTGTTGAAAATAGGATATGAAAATTACTAGTGGGACTTGCCACATGTTTTCAAACTCCTTAGTAAGTTGGCTTAACAAGAAATACGTTTCCATTGCTTTGTCAACTGCCGAGGCGGAATACGTCGCAGTCGGTAGTTTTTATGTTCAAATTTGATGGCTCAAACAACAACTACTTGATTTTGACAATAAACTACAACATATTCCTATTATATGTGACAACACTAGTGCTATTAATCTAACCAAAGATCCAGTGCAAAATTCTCGCACTAAACATATTGAGATACGTTACCACCTCTTACGTGACCATGTTGAAAAAGGGGATGTCATATTTGAGCATGTTGATAGCAAAAATCAACTTGCGGATATTTTTATAAAACCTCTAGCAACTTAACCATTTTTCAACATTCGAAGGGAATTGGGGATACTTGATATCTCAAATCTTTCATAAATATGATTTGTTTAGATGCACTTTATATTCTTTTGCTCCAACCTTCCTTGGAAGTTCAATTATATACAAGTGCACCCCCTATCAATTTATAAGAAAGGTAATATTATTCCATTTTCTCTCTTTGAAAGTAAGCCTTTTACTTTTGCATGTTATTTATGTTCCAAATACTTGATATACTTGATGTATGAAATATATCATGAATGTTCACTTTCAAAATCTTAATTGATGTCTTTCAATTTATATGCTTATAGTGAACTCATCTTATTATATTTCCATGCTTGAAATATGATGCTTATGTATGAGCATGTTCTCCATTACTAGCTCTTATATGATATATGTGATGGCGTTGTTTATCTATTCTAGTAGGAAATATGTTTGAAGATGTTATAATGTCAAAACAATTATTATTGTGGGTCATTGATATGATGATTTTTTTGGTTTGAGTGGTGATAAATCTATAAAATTGCCATACTATAGCACATGTGTGTGCGACATTCGGGAGCACCAAAAGTATATGTCATGTAAAGGTGTCTCTTTTGAAGCAACTCAAGAGTTTGTGATTACATTGTATCCTTCACCATTCAGGTCTATTGCTTATGAAATTTTGGCATAATTTGTGATAACCATGTTTTATTTATGTTTATTTTTTATTTTGTATGCTTTAAGTGCTCTTATTTATGTTTAGGCACTTTAAATATTTATATCATTCTATGTGCATGTTATTTTATTGATGATCTTATCTTTGTAAACACATTTATGTGTTATATTATCATACATGTGATATATATATATATATGATACTTATCATAGTTTGGTTTGTCTCTTTTTGATGTTATCACATGGGGGATAAACATCTACAAGATGAAGTTTGGGATGCATACATTCAGAGGGAGCTTTCATGAAGACACAAAGTGCATCGTCTCAAGTTTTCACATCAAGTATCTACAAGATGAAGTTTGGGAAGCAAACATTTCGGGGGAGCCTTCTTCAAGACCCAAAATGCAACATCTCAAGTTTTTCCATCATCAAAAAGGGGGAGTATGTGAGTGTAGCTTTCCGTTAGATGTATGTATTTTGCATGATGTCAAAACTATGATACTTTAGTGTTGATGTATATTGGACGATATTCTCTGATTCTTAATGTGCATATTAACATTAAGAACCTTAAAAACATTTTGGAAAAGGTTCATGCATAAAAAAATGCATCAAAAATAAGTTTTATGGGAAAAATAACCTATGTGTCGACACATACATGTTTCGGGTCGATACATAGAAGAAAATGTTTTCTATGTGTCAACACATCTGTTTTTCAGGTCAGCACATGTACCACAGTTTTAAATCATGCAGGCTTTGTTAGATGTGTTGGCTCTACAGGTCGACACATAACTTGTACAGGTCGACAAATAACCTTTACAGCCCGAATTATGACTTACACTAGTCAGCTCATTCAACGTATTTTTCCAAAATTTCACATATTTTTCAATTCTTTTGCATTCTTTTTGCTTCTAAACATGTATATATATACTTCATACATGCATAATTTCCTTTCAATGATTTTGGTAAAATCATAAACGAAACCTAGAACATACAAAGAGTCTTCTTCATCTTCAACCTTGATTTTATGCATACACACAAACAAAGTACATATAACGATTCATTGTTTGAGTGCCATCTAGAATCAAGTTGATAACGTCCAATTTAGCTTGTGGTATTGTAAATCAGGTTGAGATTGTTGGGGGGTTTCAAATAAGAAAACAAAGTTGTAGTTTTTCTTCAAGATCAAATTAGGGCTTTGAAAGTTTTGGACAAGATTACACATTTTGGATTCAATCGAGTGAAGTCTTTAAAGAACAAAGGGTTCTTACAAAGGAGTAGCGTGAGACTATGAATCAAATTGGTAAAGCTTGGGCTACAATAATTCACAATTTGGATTCGATCAAGTGAAAGCTTTGAAGAATGAAAGTTCTTACAAAGTAGTAACGTGAGACGAGTGAACCAAATTGGTCTTGTAGGGTGACTTGATCAAGCTTAGATCAAGGGAAAAGAAAGTGTTAGGATCAACATCAAACATATGGTTTGTAGGGGTGCATTGCTACATTTCTCTTGTAAACTACATTTACAAAGTAAGGTTAATTTCATTATCTCAATTTGAGTTTGAATTGAGGGAAGACATGCCCATAGCAAGGCCGATTGGGCATCTGCCTAAACAAATCCTTGTGTACCCTCTCTATCTCTTTTAAATTTCATTTGCAAATTGTTGAGTTCATTATTTGTGTGATTAATTCGTTTGGTAAATTCTTTTGAAAACAATTTGAAAAACGTTTTATTGAGTTAATCATAATCCTTTAGATTATGGTTGGATTTTAAGATCAACAAAACTATACAAATTTCCAAACGAAATCGATTGTAGATAAGGTGTTCGATAATTTTCCTCAATAGTATTTGTGTGATTTATCATTGGATATAGCATTTCTTATTTAGTATCTTTCAAGGGATTATGATTGAAAAATATTGATTGAATTGCTTATCATTATCTTTGATTGGTTTTCATATATGCATATCCCAGCTTTTTGATAGTGGTTCAGTTTAGAAGAATCGATCCAAGTCACTTCCACTAGCCATTGTTTCTTAAAACAATTTTTTGTTAAGAATTTTTTTGGGGATCTATTCACCCCTTCTAGATAAGTCGTATTCATCTAACACATATGGGTGATGAATCCATATAGACTTTGTATTAAGATCTTGCACCTTTGAACCGAGGATAAGGTAATATCCCAATGGAAGTATTTTAAATCAAAATTCTTACTCGACTTCCAAACAAACAAGTCAATGTGAGTTTGGGCAAAAAAATTGGTGTGAGTGTCATCAGGTGGCCATTTATGACACATTTAAACAAACAGACTTGAGAAGAATATTTGAAATTGAACAAACAAACCAAATCACCACAGTTATAATTACCTATGTATTGTGACTACTTCCCCTAAACTGATGTTAAGAAATCAGTGAAAACTAAACTGAATGTGTTATTAAATGACAATAGTTTGAAGTTTATTTTAGATTAGTTTAATGAATTTTGTAGGAAACAAGGCATCGATACTCATAAACTATTTATAGCACACCTCATCAAAATGACCTAGATGAATAAATGAATATGGCCATTTTGGAGAGGGTAATGTTTCTTTGAGTTGGGTTACCAATGAGTTTATGGGGAGAAGTTATTGCTACAAAATATTAACAAATTAATAGATGTCAATCCATATGAATAGAATCAAGACATCTATGGAGGTTTGGAGTGGTAAACTGGTATACTACTCTAATTTAAAGGCTTTTGCAGCTTTGGTGTTTGCGTATACAGACAAGAAAACTTTGATGATAGTGATAAGAAGTGTATCTTCATTAGTTATCACAAAGGTGTGAAAGGATTCATATTGTGGAATATGGAATTAGAGGATCAAAATTTATCATAAGCATGAATGTTACTTTTGATGAGACTGTTGATTCTTCCCAATTGAGGTCGAAAATAATTTTGGTAAAATAACCTAAATTGGTCATGTTGGACAAGGTGTCATGACATGCTGAGGTGAAGTTATGTTTTGAGGAAAAAAGGTTTTTGGAAGATGTCAAAGGATTTGTCCCAACAAAGGCCTGTTGACATCAACATGAGTAGCAATTTTAGTAACTGTTATCTTTGAAGAATATCACAGAATATTCGGTGGAATATTTGTGATTACAACTAGCATCCAAGATAGAAGATTTTCAGAGATTGAAGGCTTGAAAATCGCAAATCAGGAAGGATTTGTTATAGAAACTAAAGATTGAAAAGTTTCTATGTTCTTGGAGAAATTGAGAATATTCTGTGGGATCAGAATACTGCATGTTTAAAGTCCAAATCCATTGTGTTCTTTTGTTATAAATAGGTTAGGCTAGACCTAGGTTGATAACAAGAAAAAAGATATATTAATTGACAGAAAGTATTAGGGTTTGTTCTTTTGTGAGCCTTTCTTATATCATATTAGATGCTAAGAATATGAGAACTTTACTGAGACTGTAAAGTGTGTACTCTAAAGTTTTTAAGCATAAAGTGTGTTGTTGATCATGAAGTAATTGTGAAGAAATAGAGGAGGGCATCAACCTAGGAAGTGTATTAGGTAGAAATATAATATGGGTAACGATTAAGTGACAAGTTGGAAACCAGAGGTTGTTTCACTTTGAATTAATATTATTTAGTGGATTTTATTCCTGGATTGGTATCCCCTAGAGTAGGTGTGTTAGACCGAATTGGGTAAAAAATTGTTGTGTGTTCATTTACTTTCTGAGAATTTAATTGTTCGTATTGTTCATTGTTTGCAAAAGAAGAGATCAGTTGTTTCGACATCTTATAGGGCATTTGTGATCTGCATATTAGAATTTCAATTGGCATCAAGAGTTGGCACCCTACTATGTTATTGGGTGAGATTCAAGGATGATACTTTCTGGTACAATGAACAAGGACGAAGTAATGGTGGGATACCACTTGTTCAGGATGGAACAAACTATGATTATTGGAATTCTCTCGTGGTAGCCTTTCTTAAATACATATATGGAAAGGCCTGGAAAACCGTGGTGAAAGGATGGGATCCTCCAAGAGTTAAAGACAAGGATGGTGTCATCACTAATGTGGTGAAACCTGAAGAATATTGGGATGATGAAGATGACAAACATCTTCAAATTGATCAGCAAGTGCACTGTTGCAAAACATGCATGTGAAATCTTGAAGACCACTCATGAAAGGACATCTAGAGTGACGATGTCAAGGCTTTAACTCTTTGCAACCAAGTTTGAAAACTTGCAGATGAAGGAGGATGAGAGCATTCGGGAGTACCACATGACAATGGTAGATATAGAAAATTAGTCAGATGTCTTAAGAGAAAGGATCTCAAAAGCCAAACTAGTTCAAATTTTTTTAAGGTATCTTCCAAAGAGATTTGATGTGAAGGTAACTGCTATTGAAGAAGATCAGGATATCAACACATTGAAAGTTGATGAGCTTATTGGGCCTCTTCAAACCTTTGAAGTTGGAATCAGAGGTGATAAGCCTGAGAAGACAAGGGACCTAACTTTGATATCCAATAAAAATGGAGAAGATCAGTAATCAAGAGAAGGCTTGTCTAACACCATTGAATTTGTTAGAAAAGAAATTGACCAGATGATGGGAAAGATAGGCCAAAATCCCAGGTATGATGAATATCTAGTAGTAAACAAATGTATGGGAGAAAAATAAGATTTGAAAACAATCTAGGAAAATGTATTCAGTGTTATGGTTGTGATGGCTTTGGACACAAGAGAATAAAATGTCCCTCGTGCTTCAAGCCACCAAAGAAAAATATGTATACTTCCTGGTCAGAAGATGATCTCTCTAGCAAATGGGAGTTGTCTAATAGGTTTGCTGCATTAACTGGAACCTATGTTGAATACTCAAAACTCACATATGATGAACTTGTTGATAAGTATCAAGAATTATACATCAAAAGTGAAAAAATTTCCAAATAGGGAGAAATCAATATAGAATCATTGATCTTCTTCAAGCTAATATCCCTAATCTGGAAACAAAGGTTAGGTCTCTCAACATGAAGCTTAAAGCCATAATGAATAATGACTCTAGTGGAAAAGGGAAACATCTCCCATATGACAGAAGTCGAGCATTATGTCTCAACATCAGAAAGGTCAACAAAAATTGTCGACAAAAGTCAAAGATTAAAAGCTAACATGCCATTTCTGTGGTAAGCCATGTCATATTAGAACCTATTGCTATAAGTTACATGGTTATCCCAAATCAGGAGGTCACCCTAGAAGAAAATCATATAAAGAAAGAATTAATGCTTTCATGGTGTGTACATCACTTGGAGTAGTTACTAGTCAAGACCAATATATTGGTGAAGGATAGTCTAAACAAAAGACTAAAAGCAAAAACTTATTGAAAAGGAGTAAGGCTCAGTCAATTGACCATATCCTGAGAAAACCAAAAGATGAGAGCATTAGTCTTAGTCAATTAGATTCCTCAAAGTCAGAAGGCTTGACTAAAATACTTATATGGACTTCTCAAAAATCATCCCTAGAGAACAGGGTCTGGTACGAAAGCCTAAGTAAGTTTAAAAGCAACACTCCTCAAGGAAGCATTTGTATCAAGAGAATCAGGATAGAAACATTATATGTCTCACATAATGTCCTGACATCTCTTTGGAACATCCCAAGAGACATCATCTGGGGTAAATTAGGAATTTATTAGCGTAATAAATTAGACCAAGTGGTTGAAAACAGAAAAATACCAGTGAATGTGTGTTTTCAAAAAGAGGGGTCTCACAGTCAATCTTCTATCATTATCCAGAGGAGAAGTCTGGCGTTATTCCTAAGGTTCCCTTGGACAAAGTATCTTTACATACTGTTGAAAGTGTAAACAAATGGAAATATGTGTATCATAAAAGAGTAGACTTGGAGAGAGAGCTTAGACAGGATGCTCGAGAGTGTGAGGAAATTGATCTAAAAAATAGAAAGTGTATTATTTATATCGATGTAGTAATAGTTGGGGTTATCCCCAATATTGATCTCTCGAGGACTACGCATGAAATATAAGTTTCTTATAACAATTCAATCAGATAAAATTTTCCTTTGGGGGTTTGGTTTTTTTAGAATTTATAATAACAATTAGAAAATAATCAGTAAGAATAAAAATGGCTTTGATAAATATAAGGAAATATGCTAGGGAGGGTGTATAAAATGCTTTGTAAAAATAAACCTTAATAATCACTCAATGAGACATGCCTCAAACCTTAGCCTACCGAATCTCAAGTGTTTTCTTTAATTCCTTAATATAAAAACCTTTGATATTCTCCTTTGACCCTAATTCCTTAGAAGTCTTGGGAGAACATTAAGCAATAGTTTTAACAAATTTTTTATCGGTTATTATGGGGTATCCTCATTCCTAAGTGATATTTACCGTAATATTATTTTGCAAAAGTGTTAGGTTGGTTTGTCCGACCTAAACCCTAACAATGAATCAATTTTCAATTGGTCCGATTGAAAAAAGCATTTAGAACATTACAAAATAAAAGCTTAAGGATAAAAGACATAATCTCATAGAACGATTCAATAGAGGTTCATTACATTGCAAATTAGGGACAACCCATAGCATTGGGGGTTTATCCTTTCATAGTTCTTAAAACAAAAAGAATAAACAGATAAGAATAAGACATTAAAATAGATATCGGATTACTTTGATCCTCAATTGCTTCTGCGTATGAACGATCTCAGTTTTCCACAAGTTCTTGAAAGTATAAGAACTCTAAAAATAAAAATATTCTTCAAAGTATAAGTGTATTTTTCTGGCCAAAACCTAACCTAAGTACTTTCAGATCAAACACAACAGTCACGAAATATCCAAAATGCCCCTTCAGATCACTTAAACATAAAGAGTACAAAAATCAAGATCTGCCTCGCTCAGGCCAACACAGTTGTGTCAGCCAACACGATTGTCCGTGTTGGCCTTCTGGTCACATAATTAACATTTCTTTGCTCCAGACATGCTGACACGGGCACCCGTGTTAGCCTTCCGCCTCATGCTCCAAATTTATTGTTTTGATCTTCTCTTGACACGACCCGTGTCGGGAAATGTGGGGGGACCGTGTCAGGGCTACTATAAATCCTTGAAACTTCTTCGAAACTTCCCAAAATCTCCATGTCTCGCACCAGCCCTTCAGGGCTTTTACCTATGATTTGAAAATACCGAACACTACCATAAAACGCATAAAGTGCAATAAAATAACAAAAACTAATAAAATAAACAATAACAAGAAGATAATGCGAAAGCTGAAAATAAGCTAGAAAATAATAACAATAACCAACAATGTGTTGCTGGTTACGTGGTTTCGTGCTGGATGATGGACGAAAAACAAGTGAAAGTGGTGACCGATTAGAAATCATGAAACTCATTGAAGACGCTAGCCTAATGAAGACTGTCATAAAATTTGGACACTGCCATGAACAACTTGTCAAAGAATTTATGGTAAACATCTCTGAAGGTTGTGCTAATGAGAACAATAGTGACTACAAGAAGATATATGTGAAAGGAAATGTTGTGATGTTATCTCCTACTATTATCAATAACTTTCTTGAAAGACCTGACCACCCTTAGCTTGAACTCGAAGACACAGACAACCAAGTTATAAAGAAATCACTAGGGGACAGATTAAACAATGGCCTATCAAAGGAAAATTGTCAGTTGGAAATCTTTAGTGTGAAGTATGTTATTCTCCACAGGATCTCCACTGTAAACCGGGTTCCTACAAATCACACTTCTATTGTCTCTACAAGTCTGGGTAGATTTATCTATATTGTGGGAAAAGGAAAGACATATGACTTTGGCACATTTATTTTTTATCAGATCATGAAACACGACCCTTCCACTGCTACCAAGATGCCAATTAACTTTCCCTCATTGATATGTGACATAATTCTAAATCAATTCCCTAACATACTGGTGTCCACTGACAATATAATGAAGAGGGAATCTCCCTTGACCTTACATTAAAATCTGCTTGCTGGTAATCATGCTCTTGACATTGTCAGGACATCTGGTTAAAAACTACATCTTGATTCTTCCAGAGAGGCGGTTATCACTCAATTGAAGAAGACTTGCAAGGAATTAGATAATTCTATCAAGATAAACACTGCGAGAAAAGCATTGCTCGAAAATTTTCTTCATGCCTTGGAAACAAAAATGAACAAGGAGGATGCAAAAATGGATGTTGAGATTGATAGTAGCAACAAGCAAGAGGGAGATGATGAGTCTAATAAGAGCGATGCTTGATTGTAGCTTTCTTTTTGTGTGGTTTTGTAAGGGTTTGATACCCAAGATGTTTTGGCACTTCATGTGCTTCTTAATGTATTTGTTAAAGTACTATGTTTAGTTTTTCAGTTTTTAATCATCCTTTGTCAAATCTGGCTAAAAATGGGGAGTAATACTAAGTATGACTAACTAAAATTTGAGGGGGAGGACATTCACGTCCGCTGATATTGAGGGGGAAACATAGTTTCATGAAGTAGAGTTCATGATGTGTTCCACTCCTAATCTCTGAAGGAGTGTTATAGTGTTGTTGTGGTTGTTTTAGCCAAAATTTTCCAAAGAGGGAGATTATTAATTCTGTCCAGTTGAGGTTGGAAGTAATTTGGGTAAAACGACCTATATTGGTCATTTTGGACAAGGTGTCGTGACATGCTGAAGGTGAAGTTCTGTTTTAAGGAAAACATGTTTTTGGAAGATGTCGAGGGAGATGTACTAGCAAAGGTCTCTCGACATCAACATCAATAGCATTTTTAGTAACTGTTATCATTGAAGAAAATCACAGAATATCCGGTGAAATATTTATGATTACAGCTGGCGTCCAGGATAAAATATTTTCAGAAATTGAAGGTTTGAAGATCGCAAATCAGGAAGGATTTGTTATAGAAACTAAAGATTGAAAATTTTCTATTTTCTTGGAGAAATTGAGCAAATTCTGTGGGATCAGAATACTGCGAGTTTAAAGACCAAATCCAGTGTGTTCTTTTGTTATAAATATGCTAGGTTAGACCTAGATTGATAACAAGAAAAAAGAAATATATTACTTGACAAAATATATTAGGGTTTGTTCTTTTGTGAGCCTTTCTTAGATCATAATGGATGCTAAGAATATGAGAACTTTACTGAGACTGTAAAGT
Source organism: Lathyrus aphaca (assembly GCA_963966055.1). Classification (NCBI taxonomy): domain Eukaryota; kingdom Viridiplantae; phylum Streptophyta; class Magnoliopsida; order Fabales; family Fabaceae; genus Lathyrus; species Lathyrus aphaca. The sequence goes on along the minus strand of OZ014520.1, from coordinate 560,925,311 downwards.
GTGTACTCTAAAGCTTTTAAGCATATAGTGTTTTGTTGATCACAAAGTGATTTTTAAGGAATAGAGGAAGGCCTCGACCTAGGAAGTGTCTTAGGTAGAAATATAACACGAGTAGTGATTAAGTGACAAGTTGGAAACCAAAGATTGTTTCATTTCGAATTAATACTATTTAGTGAATTTCATTCTTGGATTTGTATCCACCAGAGTAGGTGTGTTAGATCGAATTGGGTAAACAATTAATATGTGTTCATTTACTTTCTGCAAATTTAATTGTTTGTATTGTTCATTGTTTGCAAAAGTAGAGATCCATTGTTCCGACATCTTATAGGATATCTGTGATCTGCGTACCAGAATTTCAGAGACCATTATGGGCATGAAGTGAAAATACCTAAAAGTGAAAGAATAAAAAATATAATTTAGAATACTTGTTTTGAAGTGGTGGTTTCTACTAATTAGTCTAGAGACGAGAAAGATGTTAATGCTCCCGTCTCTATTTCTAGTGAAGGGCAACTTATAGTAGCTCCAAACTATCTATTGATATTTGATAAGGTAAGTATATATATTATACCAACTCAAAGATACAACTGTGTTGATTTTATTTGTTATGCTTTGAACGTGGATGAATGATTCTAAGACTTAAAATCAAACACTTTCAGAGAATAATTTTAAAGAAAAGATAATAAAAAATGGTTGAAGGGGGTGAATGATGAGATGAATTCAGTGGCGAAGAACAATAATTGGGAGTTTGTGAGACTAACTAAGAAACAAATGGTGGTTGAATGCAAGTGTATCTTCAAGAAGAAGAAAGATATTATGAGGATTAAAAAACCAATGTTTAAATAAATGCCTATGGTAAATTATTTACTCAAATGGATGACATTGATTACAAGGAAGTATATTCACATGTGGTAAAACATTATTCTATAAGGATACTTATGAAAATTGTAAATCAATATTATTCTATAAGGATACTTATGAAAATTGTAAATCAATATGATATCGAGTTGGAGAAGATTGGTGTTATAATAGTTTTCTTACACAGGGACTTTGAAGAGACAATCAACATGGAGCAACCTGAAGGTTATTATAGATGACAAATCTAAAGTGTGTTTATTGAAGAATTTGTTGTATGTGTTAAAACAAATCCTATGACAAATGTACCACCAACTTGATGAATTTCTTATTAAGTATGATTTTATGAAAATTGATTATGATAGTTGTGTAAATATATTGGACATGAAAGACGGAATCATTCTCTACCTTCTTCTATATGATGCTGATATTTTGATGGAAAACTCTAGAAGATAACAGTAAGCCCAATGAAACTAAGATGATTTTAGGGTTGGATATCAAGAAAAAATGCAAAAGAAGATAATTGTTTTTATTTTTTTTTTCCACCACAAATATCCGACCCATTGAATGCAAAATGCTAAAACCATCACACTTTTTTGGATCATCACACGAGGGCTTAGACTCTGCAATGTCCTTAAACCTAAAAAGAAAATAAGATGAAGATCAATCCATACTATGCAATGTCCTTAAACCTAAAAAGAAAATAAGATGAAGATCAATCCATATGCAAGTAATATAATGATACATAAATAAAGTATACACCTTGTTAACAATTAATATAATGATTAATGTATTTTATTACATTGAGTATTTTTAACGTTGCTTCCAAGTTATTTTATTGATTAACACATGTATTATTTTGAGTTTAGATATGTAAACAAATTTATCTCTAAGGAAATAGTTAAGTAATATAATTAAATTAAATTAAACAAATACAAAGATGCGTAAGTTGAGACCAAATCATATATGAAACATTAGTGGTAAAACAAAAACAAAAACAAAAAAAAACATAGTTGGTTAAACAAGTGACGCGTAGAAAAAAGAACGCAAATAGTGACTGTTTAACTGAATGACTCAGTACAATTACAGCTTCAAGCCTGCAACATCAACTACATCCATTTCATTCAGAGCCATAAATCTACCTACCAACCAAGAAAACTCGACCCCACCAAACCACAATCACAAACCTCCAAATTTCACCTATAAAAATTTCTCACACCTTTTTCTTCTTCTTCTTCTTCCTTTGCATCATCACTTTTGTTTTTCTTTCTCTCTTTCTCATCACTTAAAAAAGTGTTGAATTAAAAGAGCTAAAAGACCCTTTTTAGTGTTTTCAAGAGACAACTATAATGATCCTATCAGAGAAAGATTAAACCATGCTTTGTCGGCCATTCAAACTTCACATCCCAAAAAAGATCCTTTCCACTCATTCTTCTCCCTACCCTGGAGATATTCATTTTTCTCATTCATCAACTTTTTAGTGTATCTTCTTCATTTTATTACTCCTGGGACAAAAGGGTTTCTATTTTGATTCTAAAAATCTCTTTTTTTTTTTGCTTCAGATCAAAGATCCTCACTTTTCATACAAAAAGGTGAAGTGGTATATTCTATCTTTTTTTTGGATTGGATTTCATTCAATAACTAACTTTCATGATTCTTCTCAATTTCCTTCAAATGGATTCCTTGATCCCAATTGGTGAATTGGTTGCTCTTTTGAAAAGTGATGGTGGCCTTTGAAAGGTATGTTATCTTTGGTTTACCTTTGAATTCTTTCATTAAGATTCAAACACTAACATAAACATGACACCGACACTGATATGTCGACCTGACGATATGACGATACTGACATATGTAATAATTCGTAAAAATGAATAAATTAAACATAATCGTCACAGTGGTGTCGGGGTTGGTCTTGGATACCAACAATCAGACACATTTTTTCCTAGAGGTGTTGATGCTATACAGGCCTTTTAACTATGTATTTTGTGGTCCCTAACATTTGCCTATGCTATTTTTTGGTTTCATTTAGAATATAAATCATGTGGTTGGTTATGCAAGTGATTAATAAATTGTTTGGTTGTGCAGGTGTTGATTATTAAGATGTCTAGGAACATGAAGTATGGAAGAGGTTTTGCAAAAGGGTATTCTGTTAATTTATTGCTACTATTGAGTTTACTCTTTTGTAGCACAGAAGGGTTGAATTTAGAGGGACAAATTCTCTTGGATATCAAGAATGGACTTCATGATAAGTATAATCTTTTGGCAAATTGGAAATCTAGTGATGAAACTCCGTGTGGATGGGTAGGTGTAAATTGCGTGTATGAACGTATCAGCGGTAGTGGTAGTGGTAGTGTTCCGGTGGTTGTTTCTCTTAATTTGAGTTCTATGGATCTTTCTGGAACTCTAAACGGTAGCATTAGGGGTCTTACCAAGTTAACTTATCTTAATCTTGCTTACAATGGTTTGATCGGGAATATCCCGAAGGAGATTGGTGAGTTGTTGAGTTTGGAATATCTTTACTTGAACAATAATCAATTTGAGGGACTGATTCCGGTTGAATTAGGTAAGTTGTCTGTTTTGAGAAATTTGAATATTTGCAACAATAAACTCTCCGGTGTTCTTCCGGGCGAGTTTGGAAACTTGTCTTCTTTGGTTGAGTTAGTTGCTTATAGCAACTTTCTCGTAGGCCCGTTGCCTAATTCTGTTGGAAAACTTGAGAATCTCGTGACTTTCAGAGCTGGAGCGAATAACATTACCGGTGTGTTGCCGGTAGAAATTGGGAGATGTAGGAGCTTGGTACGTCTAGGTCTTGCTCAAAATCAAATTGAAGGGGAGATACCGAAGGAGATCGGGATGCTCGAAAACTTAAAAGAATTGGTTTTATGGGAAAACAAGCTATCAGGTGTTGTTCCTAAAGAGCTTGGGAATTGTAGCAGGCTTGAGACCCTTGCTTTATACGGGAATAATCTCGTTGGACCGTTACCTCATGAGATTGGGAACCTGAAATCGTTGAAGTGGTTGTATCTTTACAGGAATAAGTTGAACGGGTCCATTCCAAGGGAAATTGGAAATCTTTCTTCAGCTTTACACATTGATTTCTCCGAGAACTCGTTGGCAGGCGATATTCCTTTGGAGTTCAGCAAAATCCGTGGTCTAAGTCTGCTCTTTCTCTTTGAGAATCATCTAACTGGTGTGATACCAAATGAGTTTGGTAGCTTGAAGAACTTGACGAAGCTGGACCTGTCGATAAATAATCTTACCGGTCCGATTCCTTCCGGTTTTCAATATTTGACTCATATGTATCAGCTGCAACTTTTCGACAACAACCTAAGTGGTGTTATTCCTCAGGGACTTGGACTTTATAGTCGTCTTTGGGTGGTTGATTTTTCCGACAACAACTTGACGGGAAATATCCCTCCTTATCTATGTCGAAACTCTCATTTGATGCTGTTGAATCTCGCCGATAATCAGCTTTATGGAAACATACCAACAGGTATATTGAACTGTGAATCATTGGCACAGCTGCTTTTGGTCGGTAACAGGCTAACTGGTGGTTTCCCTTCAGAATTGTGTAAACTTAAGAACCTTACCGCCATTGATTTGAATGATAACAGGTTTAGCGGTCCGCTTCCTCGTGACATTGCAAACTGCCACAAATTGCAAAGGCTTCATATTGCAAACAATTACTTCACATTGGAGTTGCCTAAGGAAATAGGAAATCTCTCTCAATTGGTGACTTTTAATGTTTCGTCTAATCTTTTCACAGGAAGAATCCCCCCTGAAATTTTTTGGTGCCAGAGGCTGCAGCGGCTTGATCTCAGTCAGAACCGTTTTACTGATTCGTTGCCGAATGAAATTGGAACACTTCAGCACTTGGAGATTCTCAAGCTCTCGGATAATAAATTGTCTGGAAATATTCCCGCAGCTTTAGGCAATCTGTCTCATTTGAACTGGCTGCTTATGGATGGTAATTTGTTTTTCGGCGAAATACCTCCTCAGTTGGGTTCTCTTTCGAGCTTACAGATAGCAATGGATCTCAGTTACAATAATCTTTCTGGAAGAATACCGTCTCGGCTTGGAAATCTCAATATGCTTGAATATCTCTTTCTCAATAACAACCAATTGGATGGCGAAATTCCGAGTACCTTTAGCGCACTTTCTAGCTTGATGGGATGTAATTTCTCATACAATAACCTCTCTGGCCCTATCCCTTCGACTAAAATTTTCGAAAGTATGGCTTTAAGCAGCTTTGTTGGTGGTAACATAGGCCTTTGCGGTACACCTCTCGTTGACTGCAATAGCTTTTCAGCTTCTCGCTCTATTCCCTCGGCGAAAGACAGTGATTCTAAGCGTGCTAAAATTGTGATGATCATTGCAGCTACCGTTGGCGGTGTTTCTCTCATTTTGATTTTAGTTATTTTATATTTAATGAGACAACCTCGGGAGCCTGTTGATTCCTTTGTAGACCCCGAAACTCTCTCGCCAGATTCGGATATGTATTTCCCTCCAAAAGACGGTTTCACATTTCAAGACCTACTTGAAGCTACAAAAAGATTTCATGAAAGTTATGTCATTGGTAGTGGAGCATGCGGAACAGTTTATAAAGCAGTGATGAAATCTGGTAAGACAATTGCTGTTAAGAAGCTAGCGTCGAACCGGGAAGGGAACAACGTCGATAACAGTTTCAGGGCCGAAATATCGACATTAGGAAGGATAAGGCATCGGAACATAGTGAAACTCTACGGTTTTTGTTATCATCAAGGTTCCAATCTCTTACTTTATGAATACATGGAAAGAGGTAGCTTAGGTGAGTTTTTGCACGGTTCTGCAAATAATTTGGAGTGGCCGACTCGATTTATGATCGCTCTTGGAGCTGCTGAAGGCCTTGCTTACTTGCATCATGACTGTAAACCGAAGATTATTCACCGGGATATAAAATCTAACAACATCCTTCTAGATGAAAATTTTGAGGCACATGTTGGTGATTTTGGCTTGGCGAAAGTGATTGACATGCCTCAGTCAAAGTCGATGTCCGCAGTCGCCGGATCTTATGGATATATTGCTCCTGGTAAGCACCTATTTTACATTATTAGTTAATGAAGCATAAATTTTCTTTTCACTTCATATATTTTGTTCTTACTGTCATAAGCACTTGTGAGATTTTGATGCCAATGAAACTATTTTACAGAATATGCATATACCATGAAGGTTACAGAGAAGTGTGACATATACAGTTACGGCGTAGTGCTGTTGGAATTGCTAACTGGAAAATCTCCAGTTCAACCGATGGAGCAAGGAGGCGATCTTGTTACATGGTCGAGAAACCATATTCGGAACCATGACAACAAATTAAGCTCAGAGATACTCGATACTCGTCTTGATCTTGAAGACCAAATCACTACAAACCACATGCTCACTGTTCTGAAACTTGCTTTAATGTGCACAAGTATGTCTCCTAGTAAGCGTCCGTCAATGCGCGAAGTTGTGTTGATGCTCATCGAGTCGAATGAGCGAGAAGGAAACTTAACACTTACTCGAACAAATCATGATCCTCCTCCTCCTTCTAAAGATAACACATGAAAAGTATGCTGCAACTTCTTCTCTTGAGAGATTTGTTAACAGATATGATTTTTTTTTCTTCTTCTCTTTTCATTTCTATGGTATTGTTTTCTACTAGAGAGAGTAGGATGATGATTTTTGTACATTCTTTCACTTCATTATGCTACTAGAGTTGAGAATTTTAAGTTATACTTGTCTTTTTATTGATTTCACTTTTTATGTATTTTCTTTTGGAATTCAGTATAGTAACTTCATTGTACAGTTGGGAATTACCATTTAATGTTTAGATGATGGGAAGAATAATTATTTTAGTTGTTCATGTAACATGCTCCTATCTATATTTTATCATGCAATATATTTTATTTCTATTGTGATAATAAAAACAACAAACTTGCGTTATCCCATTAAGTGGAGCAAGTTACATATATCAACTTTCTGCCATAAAATTATATTTAAGTCATGTTTTTATATTTGAGATTTGTTTAAAGATCTTTTATAATCTTTTAAAGGTCATTCTCTATCTTTAGTTGTTTAAATTCTCCATCTGATATATATCTTTACCATATAATTTATTGATCTTCTTTCTTTATATTATATGCCAAAACCACCTATCTATTTTCACTATTTTTTTTATTATAGACGCTACCCTAATACTAGGGGTGAAAAACAGGTATGTCCATTCCGTTTAGGCCTGCCAACAAAAATTTACATACAAAAAAAAAAATAGAACGGGGCGGAACAGACATATTGAGGATGCAGACTTAAAACTTAGGTTTGTCCTACAAAAGCATGAGGGCAGGTCGGGAAAACCCGTGAATACTGCATATTTTAAGTTTAAAAATGCAAAAAATTTATGTAAACGCTTTTATCCATGGGTGTCAAGATCGCACTTTAACTTCCAAAAGCTCAAGATCGTGAAAATGAAAGGAGCGATGAAAGCGTAGAGAAAAAGCGTAAAATCGTAGGATCGTAAGAGTTGGAACGATTTATTCTAGTGTTTGTTTTGGAACTTTTTGACCCGGTTTGGATCTGTTTTGACCCGGTCCAAAAAGTGACTAATCAAACCCTAACGACGGCTCTTTTATATTAGGGTTTTGGGACTGAATATATTAAATACTCTCTTTGAGAACTGAAACGTGAAAGCGTCTGACCATCAAAACAACTCCAATATCTTTTCATCTATTTTTTCTACATCGATGAATCAAATGATGATTGGGTTTCTTCTCTTCACCCATTTCCTCTATAAATTCAAATCAAATCATTCTTTTATGTTAAGATTATTTTTCCTAGTTATTTATGTAATTTTGTCTATTTGTTGGGATCTTACGATCTGACTTACGATCCTACGATTTACGATCTTTCCATACCATAACGATCTTTATCGAGATCCCGATTTTGACAACCATGCTTGTACCAACAAAAGCCCGCGGGACGGGACGGGACGGGACGGAGAAGATACATTAGACGATGAAGACCTAACGTCTTGGCCCGTCCCGCACTAAAGTGCGGGCAAAACGGACATTCCCAACAGATTGAACCCGTTTCGGTTTTGTCATCCCCAACACTCTAATATTATCATTTCTAATTTTATTCTGTCTAATCTTACCATACATATCCAAGACAATATTTTCATTTATATTACATTTATTTTATTCTTACGTTTGGTTTTTAACCGCATAACATTCTATCTTATACATTCCAATAAAAATTTTCCTTTTCGATTTGAGCACCTATATGTCTCACAACAATTCTAGAAAATCTAAGATTTATAAAGGCTCTTGATTTTGATCAAAATCAATGTGTATTTGAGCCACTAAATTCACTTTATTATAGTATTTTAGTACTCATAAAGAAGTTCATACAATATATTGCCATCTTAATTACATTTATGAGATCTTCTAAAGTAGTTCTTTAATCCCTATATCATATATTAATATTTATAATGAAAAGGAAGGAATGGATATTAAATTATTTACTTGCATTAATATACACATGCACTCATGGGTTGGCAATGTAAAGTTCCATGCATGCATCAAAGTGAGGGTTTCAAGATTTCTCCATGTGAATGTTTACTATTCAATGCTTGATTTCCGTGGATGTATTGTTTTAATGATACTATTTTATGGTCTTTAGTCAATATACTTTGGATTGAAGCTAAAGCAACTTGATTTAACAAATAGTTCATGAACCACTTTCCTTTGAATAATTCAAATCATAAGATTTATTAATATATTCTTGTGTTGAATCGGACTTAAGTTTCCAATATGTTGATAGATCTCTTCTGATCTTTGCTTTCTTAACTGAATATAAAGTATTTCTTGCTTTGACCCAAAATTTAGGCGAGTTGGTTGCTTGGATTAAAATAAAGGCTTGTTCTTCCTTTATTTTAGTCATTAACCAAATTCGAATAATGAAGTCTACACAAATAGGTTGAGCTGAATTATGTTGAGTCGAACTCATTTCGACTCAAAATTCAACTTGAGTTGTCACAATTTTTTTTATTCTCAAATTTGGTCCGACTCAATAACTTTAATATGAATAAAAAATATAAAAAAAAAAGTAAATATTAGAATCCATAAACATTACAAGCTTGTCATTTGGGCAAGGACATAATGTTACATGGTCAACAAGACTTCAATTCAAGAAGCTGACCAAATCTCGAGTCATGTAATAAATATGAACATGAGTCAAGCATTTGAATCCCAGACAAATAAGGAACAAAACAGGAAATTGTGAAAAATAAAGGATATTTTGAATGATGTCAAAACTTCTATGTCTTAAGATGTCGTATGGGATCGCAAAGAAAAAGGAATATCTCATCAAAAAAGGTTTTTTCTAGTGTATTGAAAGAAATGAGTCGACTCAATCCTTCAAACAGGTCGACTCATTCTGTTAGAGAAATTTGAGTCGACTCAATAAAACTTCAAGTCGACTCATTTGATTAATTTCTTCCCTTGGAACTCACGGTTCCCAACAGGCTGACAGAGGGACATTTTTAGGTCGATTCAAATATCACAAACAGGTCGACTCAAATACATATTCAGGTCAACGCATTCCTGTACAACAATCAGGTCGACACAAAACAACAAACATGTCGACTCATTCCTGTTGTGAGCACCCTTTTATTTTCTCTCTCTTTCTGTATTATGTTTTAATTTTACCACTCTTCTACTAACCCATATATATATATATATATATATATATATATATATATATATATATATATATATATATATATATATAGCTACCATTATTTTTGTGTGAATTAACAAGAAAAGTGAAATAGATACACAAGTGCTCTCTTCATCTTCTCCTTCTCTAAAATTCATCAATTACACACAACAATTTTTGTTGATCAAAGTGCAAGATCAAGGTGATAACGTTCAAACGTGAGATTACGATTTCAGTTTGGGTTGAGAGATTTGTGGGTTTTTCTTGAATAAACCTTGAGGTTTTTTCCTCCAAGATAATTGTGATTTGGGGGTTTTGCACGCATCATTCGTTCGTAGATTCAGTCGAGTGAGGAGGTTTGAAGATCAAGGTGATCGTTCATTCATGTCACGGTAACTGGAGGATTGCGAAGAACGTTGTGGATTCACAAGCATCGAATCAAAGCAGCCATGCTCAAAGTTTGGAGAATTGTATATTCTTGCAAGAGGGGAGCAATTAATCGGAGGTTTGTTTGACGCACATGAAGGACCCGGTTCATCTCGAATCAAGGGGCAAGAAGAGTTATAGCAACAATCGCAATTCAGATTGGTTTGTTGTTCCAATTTTTTTCTTGTATTAACATTGCAATATTAATAAAAGACCCCAATTCGGTTTGTGAATTGGGGGAAGAGTACCATTAGCAAGGACAGTGGGGGAACTGCCTAAACAAATCCCGTGTGTTCTTCGCATTTTTCATTTGTTAATTTTTCTGCATAAAGTGAAGTTGTGTTGCTTGAAAATTTTGTTTTACATTGGTGTGTGCCTACCAAGTGTTTTTGAAATTGTTTCTATCACATTTGGATAGCAACTTGAAAAAAATTATGCACTACATTAATTGTCAAACTACACCTTGTGTGTGTGCACACCAAGTGTTTAATAAGAACTCAAAATACACAACTTCTTATTCTTTGTGTTTATTTCTCATCTATATTCATTATTGGTAATGTATTATTCAATTGTTCTGAATTTAAGTGGTTAATTGGCATCCTATTAATTTATCTATTCATCTCTTAAATCCCGTTTGGTTTTGAATGCATATTGGATCACCGGTGACTTGATTTTATTTATAGGTGATTTTTTTCGGGGAACTTCTGCAAGTTATTTTTCAATTAATTTTTGAAAAGCTTAATTTTAAAAAGGGATCTATTCAACCCCCCTTCTAGATCCGCGCCATCATCGTCTAACAAGTGGTATCACGAGCACCGGTTCATCTAGTGATTTACATATAACTTTTTAGAAAATGGATAACGATCCAACGGGGGTGTATAATAGAGCACCTGTTTTCACCGGAGAAAACTATAGTCACTAGAAGGATTGTATGCGGATTCATATCAACTCTGTTGATAAAAAGATATGGAAGGTTATTCAAGACGGTCCTATGCAAATAACTATAACCGACAAGAATAACCTTGAAATACCTAAACCAGAAGCACAATGGGATGAAAAAGATGAAAATAACTATAGTTATGATTGGAAATCTTGAAATATGATTATTGCTTCTTTGGGAGTTGATGAATATTTTAGAGTCTCACATCATATTACAGCTAAAGCTATGTGGGAAGCGTTACAGATTGTCCATGAGGGAACTGATGACGTGAAGCTAGCTAGAATAAATACATTGCAAAAAGAGTTTGATCGATTTCACATGAACCAAGGGGAAACCATTGGTGAATTGGAAAAGAGATTTTCTCACTTATTAAATTGCTTAAATTCTCTTGATAAATCCACTCCCAACGATGTAGCTACTAACAAAATTCTAAGATGTCTTACTAGGGAATGGTTACCAAAAGTCACGGCAATCAAGGAAGCCAATGATGTAAGAACTTTGGATTTGACCAAGTTAATTGGCAAGCTGCAAGAGCATGAGCAAGAGCTCTTGAATTTACATGAGCATGAAGAAAGTGAAAAGAAAGAAAAGAATGAAAAATCTAAAGACAACGAGAAGAAGAAGAAGAAGAAGTTTATCGCATTGAAGGCTTCTACTTCCAAATCATCCACCAACAACAAAGATGATGAATCTAATGAGGATATGGGGTTGTTTGTAAGAAGATACAATAGGTACCTTAAAAAGAATAAAATATCTCATTCAGACAAACGTCTTGTCAATTATAGAAGGCAATCAAATCCCTTTAAGCAAGATCAAAACAAGAGTACTAAGTCAAAAGGATCATGTTATAGTTGCGGAAAACCCGGTCATTACAAAATGGAATGTCCAATGTTAAAGAAGGACAAAGGCAAAGATAAATATCAAAAGAAAGGAAATAAAGGAAGGAGAGCATATATCGCTTGGGAAAGCGATAGTGAAGTCTCTAGCAACGCTAGCTCAAGTGATGAGGAAGAGAAAGTAAATCTTTGTCTTATGACTCAAAACAAGGGCAAAAGCAAGTAAGTCATTCCAAATTTGATAGTTTCGAAAAATTGTCTTATTCCGATTTACTTAGTACTTTTAGAGTTCTTCACCATGAAGCTAAAGAAGTTTTTAAGCGCCTAGCCTTCGATAGGCTCATTTTAAGCACTTGGAGAAAAAAGGTTTCCGATTCTCAAAAGGCATTAGAAGCTCTTAAGCAATCTATGGTGGAACCTATTAAGAAAGACAAACAAGGGTGGTCAAATTTTCATAGTTGTGAAACTTGTTATATTTGGCTAAAAGAAGTCAAAACTCTTCAAGCCAAACTAGACAAGATGTCACAACCAAAGACGATATTTGCTATTGATCGTTCAAATTTTAGAAATTCTATGAATAATCCATATAAAAATACACCTATTTGGTGAAGGATCAAAATAGAAAATGGGACCCTAAACCAACCTTGAATTGTCTTTATTGTTGCAAGAGGGGTCACACTATTGCTAAATGTTGATTTAGGAGATTCTTATTTCCTAAAGGAATTTTCCAATGGTTGCCCAAATGCAACCAAAGTTTCACTCACACACAAGGACCCAATGAAAATTGGGTACCTCTCTCTCTTGTTTAATCATGTAGGTGGAGTGTCTTGAGGTTACGAAGAAAAGATGATTTCTCGATAGTGGTTGCTCAAGACATATGACAGGTGACATCTCCTTATTCTATGACTTTGTGGATAAGAAGAATGGATTTGTTACCTATGGTGATAATAACAAGGGTGCAATACTCGGTAAAGGCAGTGTAGGTAATCCCTCCTCTACATCTATCTCAAATGTCCTTTTAGTTGAAGGTCTTAAACATAATCTTATTAGCATTAGTAAATTATGTGACAAGGGATATAAAGTCTCCTTTTCAAAAGAAGGTTGCATAATTGAACATGATAATAAGAAGAATGATGTGTTTAAGGGCTTGAGGGTGAATAATGTATACATGCTTGACTTGAATGATGTGTCCGTTAATGATCCTAAGTGTCTAGTCTCTAAGGGTGATGACTCTTGGCTTTGGCATAAACGCTTAGCACACATTAACTTTGACTTGCTGAAAAAAATTGTTTCCAAAGATTTGGTAGTTGGTCTACCTAAAATAAAATTGACCAAAGATCATCTTTGTGATGCATGCCAAATAGGGAAGTAAACAAAGGTCTCTTTTAAATCCAAAAAATTGTTTCAACAACTAGACCTCTTAAACTTCTTCATATGAATCTATTTGGTCCATCTAGAATCAAAAGTCTAGGAGGAAACTATTATGGTTTTGTTATTGTGGATGACTACTCAAGATTTTATTGGACAATTTTCTTAGCAAGTAAAAGTGACACCTTCTCCGCATTTGAAACTTTTGCCAAGTTATCTCAAAATAAACTTAATACTAACATTGTTACAATTCGAAGTAACCATGGAGGTGTATTTGAAAATCATATTTTTGAAGCATTTTGTGAGAAACATGGAATTGAACATAATTTTTCTGCTCCTAGAACTCCGCAACAAAATGGTGTTGTGGAACGTAAAAATCATGTTCTAGAAGAGTTAGGAAGAACTATGATCAATGATAGTGGGCTTCCTAAATATTTTTGGGCCGATGCTATAAGTATGACATGTTATGTGTTAAATAGGGTAATTATTCAACCTATTCTAAATAAAACTCCCTATGAACTTTTAAAATGTAGGAAGCCAAATGTATCTCATCTTCATGTCTTTGGTTGTAAATGTTATGTGTTAAATAATGGTAAAGAAAATCTTGATAAATTTGACTCAAAAGAAGATGAAGGTATCTTTCTCGGATACTCTAATTCAAGTAAAGCTTATAGAGTATACAACAAGAGATTACTTATTGTTGAAGAATTTGTGCATGTTACCTTTGATGAATCTTGTCCGAAAATTGTCGGAAAAGGTAGTTGTGATATTGGTGCAGGTGCTTCTTCTCATGATATCATTAAACATCAAGAAGCTTCATGTGTTGAACCCTTTCCGGATAAAGTTGAGGAGGAGCCGGATAAAGGATATGAAATCAAAGATGAGGATCATACATCAATTCAAGATTATCTACCTTTGGAGTGGAAAACCTCTAAGGATCACCCCATTGACAATATTCTTGGAGACATATCAAAAGGAGTCACCACTCGATCAAGGATAAGTGATTTTTTTTATCATTATACTTTCGTCTCTCAAATTGAGCCTAAGAACTCCAAAGATACTTTACTCGATGAAAATTGGTTTTTGGCTATGCAAGAGAAACTTAATCATTTCAAAAGAAATGAGGTTTGGGACTGTAATACCCCGTATTTAATTAAATGCTCTGAATAATATTAATTATGATTAATTATTATTATCTGAGTCAGAAGCTTTATTAAATATTTTCAGCTCAGAGACATTTTTGGATACTCTCAAATTGGACCCGTTAATATTACTAACTGATAGATATAATTTGTTTGGTTAATAAGAAAAACAAGTTATGTGATATAAAAGGAAAAAGAAAGGAAAAGAAAGTTAGTAAGAAGAAAGGAAGAAAAATGAGAGAAAGAGAAGAGAAGAGAAATGGAGGAAAGGAAGAAGAGGAAAACCTAAAAGCTTCAAGGCCAAGAATCATCACCATTTCATCATCGAATCTTCATCTTCACCAACCTCCTATTCATTGGCAAGGTGGGTTCATAGCTAGAAACTTTTCCTTTTTGGTTTTGGTTGCGTTTTTAGGGTTTATGAGTTTTAGGGCATTTTTATGAAAAATCATAAAATTGGTGAATTAATCGGTTAGAAATCGATATAAATGCTCATTTATGTTTCCTATAGGTGTAGGAACATGTTTAAAATGTTGTTTTGATGTTTGGAAAAGTTTGGTTTGGATTGTGGAAATTACTGTTATGAAAAACTCGTATTTTCTACTGTCTGGGTTCGGTTAACCGGTTAACGGAATTGGTTAACCGGTTAACGCGTTTGAAAATGCGCTACTGCCACTGTTTTGGTCTGGTTAACCGGTTAACGAAATTGGTTAACTCGTTAACGCTGTAAGTGTGTGAAAAAATGTTTATTTTTCCAAACTTTGAAAATTCATAATTTTTTACTCGGTTATCCGATTTAAGCGTTCTTTATACCGTTGGAAAGCTAAAATTATGTAATTTCACACGATGCCGAAAAATATTATTTTCACCCGACTTTTCCGTTTAACCGTAATTATGTAAAGTTAAGGAATTGGGGTATTAATCTATTGCGTGAAGTATGCCTAATCACGAGGATTGATTGAGAGTAGAGACAATGAGATCATGGTGAGATTAGTTTAATTGTGATAATTAAATTAAAGAGTTAGATTATGTGATCGCGAATCATATATTTTTAAAAGCATCAAGAATGGAGAAAAAGTGAGGAAACCTTACCATAAACCAATAGTATGGCCTAGTAATGTAACTAGAAATTTTTAGATGGTATTGTCGTACGATTAATATCTAAGTATGTTCTCTTAACATGTATTTCATTGTGCTATAATGGTAAGTCTCGAGGTGGGTATTACACTGAATCCCACGGGAAGCAATGGTAAGTCTTGACGTGGGTATTACACTGAGTCCCACGGGAAGCAAGGGTAAGTCTTGAGGTGGGTATTACACTGAGTCCCACAGGAAGCAATGGTAAGTCTTGAGGTGGGTATTACACTGAGTCCCACGGGAAGCAATGGTAAGTCTTGAGGTGGGTATTACACTGAGTCCCACGGGAAGCAATGGTAAGTCTTGAGGTGGGTATTACACTGAGTCCCACAGGAAGCAATGGTAAGTCTTAAGGTGGGTATTACACTGAGTCCCACAGGAAGCAATGGTAAGTGGCTTGAGATGGGTATTTCATTGAGTCACATGGGAGGTCTAGTTGAATTATACTTGAGGTGGGTATTTCACTGAGTCCCACGTGAAGTCTTGTAGAGCGTTGTATGGATTATGTTCCATCTTGCTCAGGTTCCTTGTTGAGAGGTATAAAGGAAATATCCTAGCTAGTGATAGTAGGATTTGAAGAACTCTTGGATATGGTTCCAAGGGGTGCGAGACGTATGAACTCAAGGTCATTTTCCTTTTTCAAAGTCTTGAGTTAGGTTTAGATTGAACCCTTAGAGCCAAGAGAACTCTAAGTTAGGGAACCCACTGAGATGTTGTATCTCACCCCACTATTGTTGTTGCTTTTCATGTTTCTTTTGCAGGTTTGATTTACAAGTGGAGCTATGCTCGGGATGTTTCAAGTGAAGCATAGAATTAGTCTTCTGCTGTGTATTTCTTTATCTTTGTATAATAACGGATATTGTATTATTCTTGGTTTTTATTTTAGTATGATTTCCATGTCTTGTGCCATAGTTTATATTGTTTTTAGAATTGGACAAGAATGTGAATTATACTAGTAGGTATTTATGATGGTGTCAGTACCAAAAATTAACTCTGTATGATATTATTCTAGAAATATATATTATATGGGTGTTATAGGGGCCTTGTCCCTCCTCCGCGAGGTCATTGAGTAATTGGCACAAAATGGGTGTTTAGGAACAAGATGGACGAAAATGGTATTATTACTCGCAACAAGGCCCGTCTTGTTGCTCAAGAGTATAACCAAGAGAAAGCCATAGATTATGAGGAAACTTACGCTCTCGTTGCCCGGCTTGAGACTATACGCCTTTTGCTTACATTTGCATGCTCACAAAACTTTAAGTTATATCAAATGGATGTCAAGAGTGCTTTCCTTAACGAATACATAAATGAAGAAGTGTATGTTTGTCAACCTCCCAGTTTTGAAAATTATGAAAATCCTAACTATGTATACAAGCTTAAACGTGCTTTGTATGGTCTCAAACAAGCTCCTAGAGCTTGGTATTAGCGCCTTACTAAATTTTTATTAAATCAAGGATTTTCAAGAGGAAAGGTTGATACTACCCTTTTCATTAAACGGGAAGGAAATCACTCAATCTTGGTTCAAGTGTACGTGGATGATATTATCTTTGGGTCCACTAATATGAAATTGGTCAAAATATTCTCAAGTTCGATGCAAGGTGAATTTGAGATGAGTATGATAGGGGAGCTTAATTACTTTCTTAGACTTCAAATTAGACAACTTGAAGAAGGTACTTTCATAAGTCAAACAAAATATTTTAACGAGCTTCTCAAGCGGTTTGATATGACAAATTCAAAACCTATCGATACACTAATGCCAACCGCAACAAGCTTAGACCGTGATGAGAATTGTAAGGATGTGGACATAAAAAGATATAGAGGTATGATCGACTCTCTTATATATCTTACCGCATCTCATCCAGATATAATGTTTAGTGTTTGTATGTGTGCTAGATTTCAATCTCGCCCTAAGGAATCACATTTAAAATCCGTTAACTGCATCTTAGATACCTTTGCGCTACTTTTAAGTTTAGACTTTGGTATCCTAAGGGTAGTGATTGTTCTTTGGTAGGTTTTTCCGACTCCGACTTTTCCGGTTGCAAAGTGGATAGGAAAAGCACTAGTGGTACTTGTCACTTCTTTTCAAATTCTCTAGTAAGTTGGCATAGCAAAAAGCAAGTTTCTGTTGCCTTGTCAACTGCGGAGGCGGAATATGTTGCGGCCGGAAATTGTTGTGCCCAAATTTTGTGGCTCAAACAACAATTGCTCGACTTCAACATTAATCTAAAAAAATATTCCCATTTTATGTGATAACTCTAGTGCGATTAATCTCACCAAAAATCCACTCTTGCACTCACGCACTAAGCACATTGAAATTCGCCATCATTTACTTAGAGATCATGTAGAGAAAGGAGACGTGGTATTTGAGCATGTTGAAAGTTCAAATCAACTTGCCGATATTTTACAAAACCACTTGTCACTGAGCCTTTCTTTCACACCTGTAGGGAACTTGGTGTTCTTGATATTTCAGATCGTTCTTAATGATTGGCATTTGTTTATTATATATTATCGCTTGAGTTATCGTATCGTGCCATTAATAACAAGTCTTCTTGAAGCATATAATTTTGGTTTTTCATAATTACATTTCACAAGCAAGAGGTAATATCGTTCTTCTTCCGTATTTCTCACAAATATGATTCATCTATGGTAATTTGTTTGTCATCTTTGATATTGTCGCTCCCCGGATTTTCATCCTGGTACAAATGCGAAGGTGGCGCGGAAAGAGGTAGAGTCGCCAGCCAGGCATTTTTATCCCAAAAGAAAGGGAATGGTAATGTTGCACAAACCAGAAGAAAGAAGAGGAAGGACACGGGTCCTGCGAACCAAAGAGATTGAGTTCGGGAGTCGGTTACGACCTGGGAAGGTATTAGCACCCCAAATCATCCGCCGTACCCGACGGGATCCACGCTTGCAAAAGAAACTGTTTCAAAGGGTGAGGGTATGAAAGCTGCTGCAAAGAAATGAAAAGAAACTGGAAAAGGAACTGAGAAAGAAACTGAATGAGAAAACCAAGAGAAAAATGTAGGGAAAATAAAGATTGTGCTCGAACGGGCCCTACCCCGCTGCCTACGTACCTCATCAGGACAATGAGGATCAGAGACGCCGTAGTTCCCCTAACTAGGGGTAGAAAAGAAATTGCTTGTGAATTAAGGCTTGAACTACCTATGCCATTGCTCAGGTGTTGCAGACTCGGACGACGAGTGCGTAACCGTCTTGCAAAGTGACAAGTAGGAGCAAGTTCGCGTATGGAGCGAAGGAGATGAGGAAAGAATTCTCGAAGGAAAGACGCTTATTGTTTGTTTGTGTTTTTTATGAAGCTTTATGAGTGTGTCACAAGAAAGTGATCTCAAGCTCTTTTCCATGGAATGTGCACTTGTCACTACATTCCAAGATGGAATAATAGAACAAGCACACTCAAGTAAGGAGAAGATCCCCAAAAATTGAAACCAGAGATTAGGGCCTAAGCTCACTAACTCATTAACTTATTAAGTGTTTTTGGTATTTACAGTGAAGAAGTGTTTTTTATGCTTTTCTTGGTGAAGAAGATACCTTGATCAGACTTGTGCATCACAAGGTAAGCTTGTACTATCCCAATATGGGAAGACTACAAGTACCTCATGGGATAAGGATATTGCTCAAGGTATTACTTCAAACTTTATTAAGTGTTTTATTTAAGAGTTTTGAGATGAGAAGAGAAGAAGAACCAAAAGGATCACAAAGGTAAAAGTCTAATGGGGGGACTGAAGAAACCTAAGTGTTGTCATGCATGGGTATCCTAAGGTTAGTGTGGTTTTCTATCCTAAAGAAGAAAGAAAGAAGAAGAGAAGAAAAAAGAGAAGATAAGATAAGTAAGGCCTAAGCCCAACAAACAAAGGGTTAGTCACAAGTAAGAAATAAGAAGAAGAGACGAGACTTGGAGATGTGGGAATCACTTCCACACCTCACACCTACCATAGCCCCTGCAAGGTTAGCAACATAAGCACAAAAGCAAAGCAAAATGAAACAAATGACATGCCAACATCATAAAAACAGAAATGGAGTCATATATACAAATGCTCAATGGATATGCAAGTCAAAAGAATGAGAGAAGAAACATGCAAGACAATATGATGCAACATGAAACACATGACAAAACAAATGCAAACTTAATGAGATGCAAAGAAAAAATGCACAAACATGAATTCAAGATACACAACCAGAACAAAAACAAGTTAAAGAAGTGCTTTAGAAGCAAGGGAGATGAAGATAAGAGACACACAAGACCAAACAATCACAAAATGGGAGGAAAGAAGTAAAGAAATGAGGTGAATACACTTAAGAAAGAAAGAACTTAGGAGATAAGCCAAATAAAAATATTTCTAAGACACAAACCCTAAGCTAAGATCAGAAAAGTACCCATACCCCAAAGAGACCCCAAATGAGAAGGAGAAGTTGGCACAAGTGCCCTTCTAAGCCAATTAGAGACCTTATGATCACAAAGAAGCAAAATGGGACAAGGTAAGAACAAATGTTCACAACAAATCAACAATGCATCTAAAAATCCCAAAACTTAAGACAAATGATCCTCAAACATGATATAACAATGATCCAAAAGGGTTGGGAGAAATTCAGAAGCTAGATTGGTCAAATGAAGACAAGAACATGAACTAGGGTTAAGAAACTTCACTTACAAGGAAAGGACCAAAACCAAATGAACAAATTTCTAAAAATCAGGGGAAAAATCACACATAAAGTACATCCTCTTAGGAATCCAGAGCAAAAAGAACTAACACAAAACTCAAAAAAGATGAACACTATGGAAAATGAACAAGGCAGGGTGCTCAAAAAAGACTTAAAAAAGAATTAATTGCAAGGAAGAATTAAATGACACGTGGATAATGAAAATAAATGGGAAATAAAAATATAGAAAATTAAGGAAAACTCAAATGGACAGTCATGAATTATTTTGGAGTTTTTTGACACTTAGAGGTATTTTTAATAAATGAAAACCAAAATGAAATAAAGAAACAAAAAAGAAAAAGAAATAAAATGAGAGAACTGGGCTGGGGGTGTGGAAAGCAGGAAATTCAGTGTAAACGCATTGGGCTTATGAAGGAGGGAGGTGCGAAAAGCAGGTCTGGGCCCAATAGCTGCGCATGAATATAATTCAATATGGTGGATATTCAAGGAAATAAATGGAAAATAACAGAGTCATTGGATTGATCCAGCGCGTATGGTGTGCTGTTCATTAATTGACGTGGACATTTGGTTGGGTGAGAGGCTGAGGAACAAAAGAGTTATTGTGGGATGCGCATCATGCAGTAATAAAATAGAAACAAATTGTGAAGCCAAGGCACGTGAGAGGGATGGGGGGTCACTTAAAGACGTGGCAAGATCTAGTGTATTGTGAGGCAAGATCTAAATGCAGAGAGTTCATCTTCTTCGTTGGAAACCCTAGCTCAAACATTTGCAGATTCCGGTGATTGGAGCTAGGGCTACGACACCAGAAATTAACAACATGAACAAACATCAATTAAAACTAACAAAGACCTCCAGATTGGGTAATTGATAGGCCCTGAATTCAAAAATGGCATTGAAAAGATCATTGGATCAAAGAATCATCCGGATCGAGAGCAAACAAAAATGACCATGAAACTTGAAATTCAAATATCTAACTCTACAATGCACCAAATTCAAAACCACAACCAGCAGAGTGATCAGTGAACATCAAAGATCAATATACACACCAACATTTTCATTTCTAGATGTGAAGAATCAGAAGCATACCTGAGTTGCAGATCTTGAGAGAGTTTGATAGAAGGCCAGATGATGAAGCAAAATCACTCCAAATGCTCTCTAGTTGCAAAATAAATGCAACTAGATCCTTGAATATGGCTGGATCTTGAGCTTTGCAAGCACCTGCCCTGAAATGGCAAGGTTGTGATTCTTGAGAGAAAGCTTGAACAAGTGTGTGATTAATGATCCTGAGCTTCCAAGGATCAAGGATCTACAATTGGTTTTGGGAGAGAGCTCGTGTATGAGGAGATTTGAGAGAAATTGCAAGTTATGCAAAAACTTTGAAAATGAAGAATGAGAGAGAATTCAGGGATTCTGAAAACCTAATTTGTTTTATATGCTGAAAAGATGAAGAAGTTTGCACGTGGGAATGAGGAGTATTTTGTGATTTTGCAAATTTTGCAATTTGTGATGAGAGCATGAAACACTCATGAATTCTCTTGCCTTCAGCCCCATGTGCACTCTAATCTGATCCATTAATCTCAAACAAACAAAATCTTGGCCATTGGATTAAGTTGTCACACTTTTCTCATGAATATGCAAAAAATCCACTTCTGAAGCAACATTCTCACTTGGCACGAATTTGGTGCATTCTCTTGAGCAAAGCATGCCATTTGCATTGTATTTTAACTTTGTAACCAAATTGGATCCATACCAACACTTGAAATTGAGTTTTGAGACTTTTGGCTTTTGGTGCATGCATGGAAATCAACTTTTGCCCTAATTTAAGCCAAATTTTTGAGGGTCATATATTCCAAACCATGATGGCTATGAAAAAGTACTTGTACTTTTTGAAAATGGGAGGCCTTAATCTCCAACTTTCATGTTTGACTTTGGTCCATTTGAAGAATTTTTGATCATGTTAAGGTCACTTGAATTTTAGGGCAAAAGTTGCCAAAAATGGAATTTCCTTAAAACCAACTTTGCACCAATTTTGAAAAACCCCTCAAAACTTCATGATTCTTGATCTTTCAACTTGAAAAACCTCTTATAACATTGAAAGAACATCCCTTGGCTAGAAAAATTGGATTGGACCCCTTGAAATCACACAGTTGACTTTTTAAAGGCATAGTTGACCAATTACTTCATCTGCAAGCAACTGAAGAATTTCCTGACTTCCACAAGGAATTTTCTCATGAAAATTGGTACCTAGGATCCTCTTGACATATAAAAGACTTTTACCAAATGAAATGGCCAAAGTTGTGAAGTTTTCATGCTTGAATCTCAAACCCTAGTTTAGGATCCTTGTGTAGGAGCTTTGCCTTAGCCTGGATTCCTTGATGATCTTCCAACCTTCTAAGCTTTTGCAAATGAACTTGAACTTATAAATGCAATGTAGACCCCTCATGGGACTTGTACAAAACCATTGAGACCCTTGTCAAGGCTTGTGATGCTTCAAGAACCTCCATAGATGATCATATGCCTAATGCTAGGACATGAGAAATGTTATGCCTCATCTTTCCATGCTAGGATGCTAAGAAAATGATATGTTCATGATGAATATGATGTGATATGATTCTTAAAATGAAGAGGGCAAATTTGGGGTATTACAGCTTCCCCTATTCAAACAACTGTTAATCTGAAAGGGACGGTAGCACGGGCTATCGACCATTCAAGATAAACTATGGTTGAATACCAAGAATACCAGAAATTTGCACTCTGACGAGGAATGCAGAACACTGGGAAATAAACCCAACCAAATGACGCTTTGGCGACTGCAGGGGAGAAGAAAGCAGACGAGCTTCCTCCAAGTTGAAACTGTTATCTGGAATCAGAATACTTTGACAGACGAGTCTTCTTCAAACAGTCCTGTGACGCCAGGAGCTGTAAACATTTTGACATTTAATTCCACCATCAGGACTTCAAACCTCTTCAACACGACCGAGTGTTGGATAAGATCAAGCAATCAGCTAAGGAAATGGTATCGAGCGATCCATAACCAGGAATGTGAGCACGGCTCAAACAACGAGGAATAATATCTATGCGCTTTGAAAAACGTGTTTTTCTGATCTTTCATCTCCCTAGGTCGGCGTACACGGCTTTTCAAAGCCAATTAAGTTTGCTTTAATTGCCTTCATTTTCCTTAATCGCATTTTATGACATAAAATCATCACATTTCATTTTCTCATTCATCTTCATATAACACTCTCCACTCTCAAGCAACCCTAAAACTCATCCTTCTCAAAATTCACTCAAAGTCTTCATCAATGGCCTCAAGAACTATTGGAAAAAGAACTTTGAGGGGATCTTCATCTCAATCGACACTTTCAGCAACTGCTTTATCACTTCTTCCTTATGACCTTGCTGAAATTTATGATAGAAAGTTCAAAAATAGGAAAGTCATTCCTCAATATGTTTATTCAAAGAGAACTGCCTCTCAAATGGAAATCCTTCATATTGTTGAACTAATTGATTTTCAAGAAATCAATCCTTTCTTATCTTGTCAAGTTGAGTACAATGAGGATATGATTCGTATGTTTTATGCAGGTTTGGTTGGACAATTTAAGGGTTTTGAGTTTAACTTCAGAATGGGTGACAAAATGTTTGTGGTGAATGCACAAATTTGGAAAGATTTGTTCAAAATTGATCCTACTACTCCTAGTATTTTGATGACGGATTCAGATTATGTTGTTAACTACGAATTTCGTAAGGAATTGAATGGCATGCTAAAAGAGCCTTTCATTGAGTCAATTGTCAACACCGAGTTGTTTCCAACTTCCACCACTACCAGCAAAGTCAATCCTACCGATCAAATTCTTCATTGGATTGTATCACACAATCTCCTTCCCAGGAAAGGCAGATTTTCTCGCATTGATATTCCGGAAGTTCACCTCATATATATTCTTCAGAACAAAGTGAAAGGGAATTGGGCACATTATTTTGCGAGTCGTGTTTTTTCCCTTAAAGAAAAGAAGGGTGCTGCTCTTGATTATCCTTTAATTATTCAAGCCATCATCAACAAAATAAAAATCGTGGTTCAAGGTATTTCGTTTGTCTCTATTTCTGAAAACAATCTTTTCCAACAAAAGACGCTTAGCTTGATGGGTCACGTGTGGGATCCTAAAGAAAAACGGTACAGGTTTATATTTCGGGCTGGTTAAGGAAATGATAATAAGGATGAAGCTGAGGCAGAAGGTGATCTAAATCAAAATGAGGATCAAAATGTTGCTCCAATGAACACTGATAAAGTACAGGTTGATAATAAAGATTGGTATCGCGCGCCTTCCAATGATTCTGCATAATATAAGAACCAAGGCTGGGGTGAATGGCAGTACACCAGATGGACTCATACTGCAATGTTGTTTGCTCCACCTTCTCCACCACCTCCACTACCACTGCAAGACAACAATGTCGACATCATGGATATGCTACAGAATATACACTTGGAACAACAAAGTTATTATGAAGCTCAATCCTAGCGTTATGCGGAATTGGAACGGAGAATAGGTGAGCAAGATAATGCTTTTGCCTCTTATATATCGGTTTAAGATGAACGATATACCACTTTGCAAGCTCACTTACAAACTCAAAGTACCAATTTTGATTCTTTCGCATCAAACTCTTTGCCCCGGATTAATGAAATTCATGGTTCTCATGTGGCTCTTTTAAATTCATTCAACACCCTCAACACAAATTTCATCCACTACACTTATCAACATGAGGGAAATCGTCAACCGGAAGTATACCATCATCGTCATCCTTCACAAAAGGGTCCAAGGCCATGAGAGCATCTTGCATTTCATCTCATCTTCATATGCATTTTTTTTGTATTTTCTATATGACAATGGTTAATGTTTCATTATATTGATTAACATGTTTGTTCTATCTTAGTTTGGATAATGTTTAATCATTTTCGTTGGTTTGGTTATCCTATCTTGTTTACTTGTCGATAATTGTTCTTTCATCGCTTATTGTGTGTTTGTTGATGATTGATTCTTATTGCAATGTGGCACCTAATAATATTTCTCGCTATCTGGGTCTTGTCTAATTTCTTTTCACGTTTTGATGTTATCAAAGGGGGAGATGTGATTAGTAAAGGTTGTACCATTTTGGCGGTATATATTCAGGGGGAGCATGGTGTTGTATAAAATGCTCTTTCAATTTCAAAAATTTTTCCATCATAAAAAATGGGGAGTTTGTGAGACATAAATGATATTTTGAATGATGTCAAAACTTCTATGCCTTAAGATGTCTTATGGGATCGCAAGGAAAAGGAAGATCTCATCAAAAAGGGTTTTTCTAGTGTATTGAAAGAAATGAGTCGACTCAATCCTCCAAACAGGTCGACTCATTCTGTTAGAGAAATTTGAGCTGACTCAATGAAAGCTTCAGGTCGACTCATTTGATTGATTTCTTCCCCTGGAACTCACGGGTCCCAACAGGCTAACAGAGGGGCATTTTTAGGTCGACTCAAATATCACAAATAGGTCGACTCAAATACATATTCATTTCGATGCATTCCTGTTCAAAAATCAGGTCGATGCAAAACAATAAACAGGTCGACTCATTCCTGTTGTGAGCGCCCTTTTATTTTCTCTCTCTTTCTGTATTATGTTTTAATTTTATCACTCTTCTAATAACCCATATATATATATATATATATATATATATATATATATATATATATATATATATATATATATATATATATATATATATATATATATATAATTTTCATATTAATTTTGTGTGAATTAACAAGAAAAGTGAAATAGATACACAAGTGCTCTCTTCATCTTCTCCTTCTCTAGCATTCATCAACAATTACACACAATAATATTTGTTGATCAAAGTGCAAGATCAAGGTGATAACATTCAAACATGAGATTGCAATTTCAGTTTGGGTTGAGATATTTGTGGGTTTTTCTTGAATAAACCTTGAGGGTTTTTTCCTCCAGGATCATTGTGATTTAGGGGTTTTGCACGCATCATTCGTTCGTAGATTTAGCCGAGTGAGGAGGTTTGAAGATCAAGGTGATCGTTCATTCATATCACTATAACTGAAGGATTATGAATAATGTTGTGGGTTCATAAGCATCGAATCAAATCAGCCATGCTTAAAGTTTGGAGAATTGTATATTCTTGCAAGAGGGGAGCAATTAATCGAAGGTTTGTTCGACGCGCGTGAAGGACTTGGTTCATCTCGAATCAAGGGGCAAGAATAGTTATAGAAACAATCGCAATTTGGATTGGTTTGTTGTTCCAATTTTATTCTTGTATTAACATTGCAATATTAATCAAATATCCCAATTCAGTTTAATTGGGGGCATAGTACCCTTAGCGAGGACGGTGGGGGAACTGCCTAAATAAATCTCGCGTGTTCTTCTCATTTTTCATTTATTAATTTTTCTACATAAAGTGAAGTTGTGTTGCTTGAAAATTTTGTTTTGCATTGGTGTTTGCCTACCAAGTGTTTGTGAAAATGTTGCTATCACATTTGGATAGCAACTTGATAAAAATTTTGCACTACATTAATTGTCAAACTACAACTTGTGTGTGTGCACACCAAGTGTTTGATAACAACTCAAAATACACAACTTCTTATTCTTTGTGTTTATTTCTCATCTATATTCATTGTTGGTAGTTATTGTTCAATTGTGCTGAATTTAAGTGGTTAATTGGCATCGTATTAATTCATTTATTCATCTCTTATATCCCATTTGGTTTTGAACGCATATCCTATCACCGGTGAATTGATTTTATTTAGAGGTGATTTTTTTCGGGGAACTTCTGCAAGTTATTTTTCAATTAATTTTTGAAAAGCTTAATTTTAAAAAGGGATCTATTCAACCCCCTTCTAGATCCGAGCCATCATCTAACAAAAATGGCCATAAAAACGTAACATATCGGTTAGAGACATTAAGGTCGAATTAAAGTTAAGATAAAAAAGGGGTTCTTCACTTTCACATATTACTACCCAAAATGAATACCTTTATTATTGCATAGCACAAACATGGCCTCTTCAATTGTACTAACATTAACTATATTTGGCATCTACAGTTGGATTCTAGTAAAACTGACTTAAGCCACACTCTCTTAAGAAGTTACGATAGTCTGATCACTGTTCAGTGATGGTGAAAGCTTCCTCAACCACCGTCAATACCAATGCCATATAGGAGATGCGAGCCTCTATGGAGGAGTTGCATCATTAGGATGAAATTCGGCATAATAAATTACATAATCTTCAACAACAACAACTAGAAGGAAAAAAATAGGAGGTATAGAAGCGTTAGACACTTAACATCTCTCCGTTGAGATCTTGGACACACTACACCCAAAGAATTATAAGTCTCCCCCACAAGTAGATTTCAACATAAAAAGAGAGCCACATGGGCACATTATCGACATCGAGATCCAAATAACGATCATAGGCACAAATGAATATCTCGTACGTAAGCTCCTCTCAGGCACACTAAAAGAGGCCTCCATACATTGGAACACCAACCTTCACCGTTCTCCATTACCATTTAACACAACCTTTCTAGAAATTTAGTCTACCAATTCAATGAGAACAAACATCACAAGGTGTTGATCGCAAGCTTGTTCAGTCTATGCTTGGGACACTTCCTATCTGAATGAAAATATCTGGCATGTTTCAATAAGGAAGTAATCGAGATAATCAACCCTGACAATGATATATTTGTAGGGGAATTCCAAAACAGGTTCAAAGTATATCATTTGAGTGAATCCTCTACCAAAAGCCCATAAATTTAATGGAAGAAGTAATGGCAAAGGAAAAATGCTATATCAAAGGCGAGGAAAACAATGCAGAAAAAAGATCCAGAGATGCGCAGGAACCCAAAAGTGGGGGATCTGAATCCTCCAATCCATGTAGTAACCATTTACCTCACCCGATCAGGGACAATACGAGAACAAATACCTTTGAACACCATGCAAGAACAAATTTTGTGTGAGGTATACCATAATATAAGGCCACCCCAGATGCCCCGACACCAAAATGAAAGGTGATGAAAAAAGAGCTAAATAAATGGTGTAAATACCATAAGGTCAAAAGTTTCATCCCCCACACTTATGATTGGCATCAATTGTAAAAGGAAATAAAGTGTATCGCCCAAGAGGGGAACCTAAAAAGATACGTCCAGGGAAAACCATATGGGTTTAGATTGATATCACGACCTTTTAAGCATGATAGACCCCGAAGTCCTCAACATAATAGGGAGAAAGAGTCATAAGAAAGAAAGACGGATAAACCAACAAACTTTCACCAGAAGGGGGAATATAGTTCCTCCCGTAGGAGGTATGCTCACCAAGTCATGTACGTGATTGATTCTCCCCTAAGCTCAGATCAATATTAACACCCAAGGTTACATTTCATACAAAGATGTCGTCGAAGATACTTACTCACATAGATGATCCCATGATAATTCGTGTAGAAATATTTAGTTGAGATGTCAAGCGCGTTCTCGTAGATCCCAAAAACTTTGTCGACATCCACTTTTAGGATGCCTTCGAAAAGTTACAGCTCGACCTTGAACATTTACAATATGTTATGGGTTCCTTGGTATCTTTTTATAACAAACATGTGGAGTTAAAAATGAATTTCTCCATCTGGATTATTTATGGGTAAAGAAAGCACACCAAATCCATAAAAGTCAGATATCTAGTTGTATATGTAACATCCTACTTCTTGACTCGAAAAATAATTATATATAACATGTATAACACATAAATCCTCCAAGTAGGATGCTACTCATACAATAATAAAACACCCATGAACACTTAATTGAAAATTAAATCATTTTATTAGCAACAGTAATTATAAAATAATTGGCATCAAAAGCATTAACAACAATAAGTTTGAAAAATGTTTCAACATCAAAATCAAAGGAAATATAAGCAAAATAAAACATATAAAAGAATAATTCATTCCCCTCTTGTTACGTATCATAGTGACTCCAACCATAGACTCGATCGACAGTTAAATAAATAGCTGCAACACCATCCTCTTCATCAAGCTCTTGATGAGGTACCTGATTGTATGTACTCCATAGGAGCACAGATGCAACAACACAAAAAGGGGTGAGAATATGTTCAAATAATAATCGATTCACGAAACAATTAGGGAAGATTCACACATCACACCAAACATACATAATTAATCACCATATAACCATGCATCTTATAACAATACCAATCATATTCAACTCATACAACATAAAAAAACAATATCATATGGATCCCATACAATTCCTACACCATATAAACATCAATATGTAAGTAGATCAATTATCACTCAACAATCATCAACAAGTATTTCCAACAATGGACATAATTGTACTTGCATTTCACCTCATATATTCACAAATTGAATATACATCCACACATCACTCAAACATATAAATTTATCTCACAAGGCACTACCATGAGGTAGATATATGCTTTAGCTTTCCAACACTTTAAACCACATCTGGTTTGGACATACGAAACTAAAATTATGGTAAAAACGATTGGACAACATACTAGGTTTCAGTTAAGCAATTTATTAAACATCAACTAGCATTAATCGATTGGCATATGGGTGCAGTAGATTGACATCAATTCCTATTTGTTGTACCCAAAATTTTTCCCTCACATATTCAAGACAATGTATCTCAAGAGGTCTCCTGATGGTCATAAGATTCACAATTGCTCAAAAGGATTCATGGTTTCATCAAACAAAGCCTCCTCCTAAGCAATGAATCTAAAACTAGGATTTTGAATTTCTCAAGGAAAAGTGGACTTCCAAAGCCTCTAGTGGACTTCATGACATCCCATATACCTCAAAGAATCATCATGTCAAGTTTCAAGGCCTTTCACACAAGTTTGGTTAGTCAGATGTTCAGATACTTAAAAATCTGTTAATTTGGTCAACAAGTCAACTGTGGTCAACTTAAAGTCAAACTTCAAGATTCTTGGTCAACATCAAGATTATGAGGTGAAATGCATCATTTTATCAAGGGTTGATCACGATTCATCAAGGAAACCTCAGAATCATCAAGAATCAAGAGTTACTAAATTAGGGTTTTGTGTAGGAAAAGTCAATTGAACTTTGACCAGCCATAACTTTCACATACTTCATAAATAATTTCCCATCCAACACTCATTTTAAAGGAAATTCAATTATCTACAACTTTGTGTCTCACAAGCCAAGTCCAAAAATGCTTCATTTGAGAGGTATGAGCCAAAACATTACATGTCTTTTTGAAAGTCAACAAAAAGTCAACTTTTTCAAAAGCTTATAATTTAAAAATGGAAAATGATATGGACATGGGACAAAAAGGAGAAGTTAAAGGATACTCTAAGCTTTCTAAAACGTCCTAGAAAACCTTCATGGGATAAAAATTGAGGGAGCTATGCATTGTGGAAGTTGGACAATTTTGAGGAGGTATATGAAGCAAAAAGGGTCTAAACTTAGGATTTCTTCAAATGGGCCTACAAAATTCCAACCCAAACTTGAAGATGAGGTCATGCACGACCCAATGATCAATTTTTCTGATTTTTATTATTTATTTTATATTATATTAGATTTTAATCATTAAAACTCAATTTTAATTGAAATAAATTATGAAAAATCAAATATTTGATCTAAGACTTATTTTTGGATCAAATATTTTGTGATTAAGATGATTGAACTCTTCCAAATTTGTGCAAGGCCAATATAGCATGATAACATTTGATTTTTGGACAAATTTGGCAAGGTAATTTCTTCATTCACAAGTAAAACAAATCCATCATAACAAAGCCCAAAATCTGACCTAATTCACTCTATTATAAGTACATGACAATATTACAATGAGAGGACACGAAAAATTCAGACAAAGAGATAGTCTTCAAACTTCAAAAAATCAAGAAAATTTGAAATTTGGATTCCTGGTTTCAAGCTGTTTTCAAGCAATTCGAAGGTTGTCATTGAATCTTCGAGGTCCCTCAAACATGTCCCAATCATGAGCATCATCAAATTCATCCAAAATCGCAAAAACCGATTGCGTTTTTTCTTGTTTTTTCTTGGATTTCGATTTTGATTATACATGTGTTTTAACTTCAATTTGATTATGCAATGTTGTTTAGAATGATGATTAGAAGGTTTCTGGGCTGGTTAATCGTGTTTTCTGTGCGGGTATCGTGATTCACCATGATTAGGGTTTTTGAGCTTGAAGTTGGGAACTCTATAAAGAAGCAATTTAAGGACCAATTAACGATTCAATGAGGCTCACAAGACATCTTTTGACTGATTTACATTATTATAATTGATTTATATTGTGTGTATAATATTTTGCAAAACGCAGGTCTTCTAGTGACGGAAGAAAATTGTCACTAAAACCTTTAGTGACGGAAAACTGTAACTAAAGGCTAAGTGGACGGACCATTGAAGAAGACGATGGCGCGCGGTTTATGAAATTTGAATTTCGTTTTGAATTATATATTTTTATTTGCATTATGTTAACGCAAGTGACGCATAGCCTAGTGGCTGAGACGCAAGGGTTGGAAGCTTGGAGACCTGGGCTCGAATCCCAGACTCCCCATATTCTTTTTTTGCGCTTGTTTTCTTGTTTTTTTAATTATATATTTTCATAATTTTTATTTATTATATTAACTAATTAAATAATCTTAATTAACAATTAACCACCAAATTAATCCTCCACTAATCTTTTTCTTAAAAAACAATTTCAATAATTATTCTTAACTATTTTTTTCCTCACATAATTTATTTTTATAATATTTAGTTTATTTGATTTTAATTAAAATTGGTAAATAAAATTAATTAATTAGATTTAGGTTAATTAATTAAAACCTAATTTTTCTCGCTAACCCTAATTTTTATCAAAACCCTGATTTTTGTTCAAACCCTAATTTTTCTAACCCTGATTTTCTAAACCTTTTTCAAAACCCTAATATTTTTATAAGAAATATTTTTTTTCCTAATTTAATTTAATTAGCTTTATTTATCTTATTTAGAAATTTGTATAGGGCGCTCTCTTATGTAATTTAAAATTTCCGCTCGATTATGTAATTGCTTCTCTTATGTAATAACTTAGGTTTAAATTTCCGTCTTTTATTTTCTACAATTCTCCTAAAAAGACAAATGTACCCCCTCCCCTAATGTAATAGCATATGATCTTTATTTCTGCCTTTAAATTTCTGCAAACTTTAAATGCATGGTTAGTAACTTAGGGAGTGCGGATATTGTATGGTTAATTAATTGAACCTAGGCCACTAACTTTTAAGATAAATATTCGAAATTAATATTCACACACGTAATTCGATCGTTCTACGATCGCCATCTGCACCCCCTAGGGTTCCCCTCTTGGCTGCCTCAATATATGGTCAGTCCCTTGAATGTGAGGGTGGCTTAAGCAATGTCCCTTCGAACAAATAAATCATAAAGTCCCTTCAAAGTTAAAAAGATCATAGTCCCTTCGAAGTTGCATACGAAATAAATGATCTCGTCTCTCGATGACCCTACGAAACAAATGATGATAGTCCCTACGAATTGCTAAAGACACCCCTACAAGTTGCTTTCTCTGACCATACGATGAACCTACGCCCGTCCCTTAGTAAATCCAAGGTAATGACTACTTACTCCTTAATAGTAAGGACATTCTTACCCTTGAAAGGAAATAAAGAAACATGAAAGACCAACTTAGGGTAGGTAGCGCTTAATTACTTGCTCACACTTTCAAAAACTCTTTTCACACCCCCACTTTTAAAACATTTTCAAACTCAATGCTTTGTATACATCCATACAAGGATCATTACAAAGACTTATGAAAATTTTCTAAGCACACACTGCACATTTTCAAACAAGTTAAAGTGAGCTAAGTAATTAAGAGCCCATGGATAACCATGGATATAAAGGGTGCTAACACCTTCCCTTTATATAACCTACCCCCCGAACTCAAAATATTTTAAGGCCTTTCCTATTCTTTTATACCCTTTCCTATCGGATAAAATAAAAGTCGATGGTGACTCTTTCTATCCGCACTTGCTTTTGTCAAACAAAAACACCCAAGTCAGTTCTCCCACCATGTTACAAAATTGGCGACTCTGCTGGGGATTACTAAGTAAAAGAGGGGTTACCTTAGGAATTAGATCACTTACTCATTTGATTTGTTTGCTTTATCTTTAAGGGGTTTTTGTGGGGTTACTGTGTGAAAGATCCTAACCCGGATCTAGTGTACCTTAGGTAAGTAGCAATAGACCAAGGAAACTGTACGGCGTATATCGATATGGTTGATCTGGTGGCTACAGTTAGTGTGACTTCTTGGTTGGTGCTTATGTTCATTAACACTAACTACCCTTTAGAACCCTAATTAACCCATCTTGGCCTTTAGAAAGTAGTGAGATATCCAACTTTGGTGAAGTCTAAAGTTGGTTGATACTCGATGGTACTCTCATTGAGATTCTAATCTCGAGGAGTTTTGGTTGGCAAGTCAGTTGCTTACTGAACAACAACCTTTGAGAAGGATATGTGATATTGATATCCCTTAGAACCTGATTACTTTTACTAGGATAGGATAAACCAACTAAACTTCAGTGGGAGGGTACTTACCTATAAACTCCATGCAAGCCTTTTAAACTTAGGGCTATTGTGTGACTTGCTTGTGTGTGCCACTTGTTTGTAATTGAACATAACATCATAAGCATAACATTCTCACTAACAATTTCAAGGACCAAAGAATTTATCTTTGTTCTTTGTTGCAGGTTATGACCTCCACTCGTAGGAATACTATCCGGATCGACTTTGTAGGGATACCTTCCAAGCTTAAGGAATTAGTCTCAAAGGTTCCTGAAAGCTCCCAATTTATCAAGAAGCATGGTTATCTACTTGACTTGGTTACCTCAGGATTTGATGAAGATATGATGAGTGTCATGTTCCAGTTCTTTGATCCTAAACATCATTGCTTCATATTTCCTAATTATCAGCTGGTGCCCACAATGGAAGAATTCTCCAAACTACTTGGTATGCCTATCCTTGATTAGAAACCTTTCACAGGCTTAGAGAAAGAGCCTAAACCTGAAGTCATTGCTGCAGTCTTACATTTGAAGAAACCAGACATTGTCCTAGAAACAAGAAGCAGAGTTAAGGGTATTCTTGCCAAAGTATTGATAGAGAAAGCTCATGTGTTCTTGGATGCTATGCGTTACGATGCTTTTGAGGAAATCTTATCCTTGCTGATTTATGGTTTGTTATTGTTCCATAATCCAGACCAATTCATAGATGTACACGCCATCAACATATTTCTGACTCACAATCCTGTGCCTACCTTGCTTGGGGATATCTTGCACTCTCTCCACACTCGTACTACGAACGCGCAAGGAAATTTAATGTGTTGCATAACTCTACTATCAAGGTGGTTTATTTCACACCTTCCTCGATCTGTGATGAAGAATGAACAAGCTATGAGGTGGTCTACAAGGATAATGTCACTCTCTCATTCAGATATTCACTAGTGTTCCTGATCTATGCAAAATGTCACTATCATTGACCGTTGTGGAGAGTTCCCTAATGTGTCACTCCTTGGCATAAGAGGGGGCATTACTTATAATCCTTCTTTGGCACTACGTCAGTTTGGTTATGCTCGGAGTAATGGTCCTCATGCCATGCTTATTCAAGGTATTGTGTTTGATTATGACAACGATCTTCAAGGTTACCGTCAAAGGTTTATACGAGCTTGGAGTAAGGTGAACAAGGTTGATAGCAAGACTCTGGAACCAAAATACTCCCTTCCTATGGAACCTTACCTCAGATGGGTGTGGTCTTGTGCTCAAACTCTTATGATGCCATATATTGTTGTTCTACCGGTGACTGTTGAGCCTATCATTGAAGGAGATGTTCCTTATACCATTCTTCATCCTGATATGCCTACTGAGTTGGAAGAGCTGCAGAAGTCCTGGATCCAACTAAAGGAGCAAATGAATACCTTTGAAGCTCAATTCAGGGTTAGCCAAGAAAGAGTGTTGGAACTGACAAAACGACTTCACGAGGAGCGGAATCTCAACACATATCTCAACACCAAGAGGAAGCGTCCATGGGAGACTTAAATATCAAATGTTTTATTTTTTTTATAAGTTTTGTTCTCTTTCATTTGTAAGCCTAATGGGAATATTATTTCAAGCCTACTAATAAGAGTTTTTATTTTTGTTTGTTTTAACAAATTTAAATCATGCGGTCCTTGAAAACATTGCATATGTATCTACATACCATATCATTACATGACAAGTTTTCACAATAGGTTTCTCATCTTCTCGCTGTTTATTTCAGTAGAAATGGATCTCGAACAATCCGTCAAAGATCTTCCAGCTCAGAATGCCCAATTCCAAGAGATGATCCTGAACTTGTCCAAGGGACAAGAAGAACTCAAGGCACTCCTAGCTAAGAAAAAGAATAAGACCATAAAACCAGTTGGCTTCATCAATCTGGGTAGAAGGTTCAGAGCTCCGATCAAGACAGATGATGAGGTTGAAAACCCTGGGGATGAAGATTCTGTGAAAGAAGAAGAAAGTCTACGTGGTACTACTGTGAATTCTGATTATGAGGAGAATTATTACCATGATTCAACTGGTGATGAGAAATATAAGCTATTGGAAGACCGTGTGAATGCCATGGAATTGCAGAAAACTTCCGGATTATATTTTGAAGATCTGAGTTTGATCTCTGGAGTTGTCATCCCTATTAGTTTCAAGGTTCCTACTTTTGTGGTATATGATGGTGTGTCATGTCTCAAGCTGCATTTGAGATCTTATGTCCGAAGGATCCAACCACATACTGCTGATAGGAAGTTATGGATTCTTTTCTTTCAGGAGAGTTTATCTGGAGCTCAATTGGAATGGTACTATCAACTTGAGAGTACCAATATTCGTACTTGGAATGATCTTGTTGAGGCCTTCTATAGGCAATATCAATATAACTCTGATTTAGCACCAACTCGCATGCAACTCCAAAGCATGCCTACGGGTTCTAAAGAAAGTTTCAAGGAGTATTCCCAGAAGTGGAGAGATCTTGCAAGCAGAGTTCAACCTCCTTTAACTAACAGGGAGTTAGTTGACATGTTTATAAGTACACTAACTGGTCCTTTCTACAGTCATCTCATTGGAAGTTCATCATCTGGTTCCACTGAGCTGATAATGACTGGAGAACACGTGGAGAATGGAATACGAAGTGGTAAGATAAAAATGGTTGCCTCTTCAAGTACTACCAAGAAACCCTCTAATGGAAAGAAAGAATCGAATGTTGTGTATGGCCAATAGGGTCGTAATAGGAATAACCAATCTGTGGGAGCTGTCCCAATCTCTAATCCTGCACCTGCACAAAAAGATTAGCAACAAAATAGTCAGTCTAAGCAAGGTACGCCTATGAGACAATTTACAAAGATCAATATGTCGTAGGCTCAGGCTCTGCAACACATTTTGCAAGGAGAGTTGATTACTTTGAGGGACCCTCCTTAGAATCCCAATACTACCTCTTCTCGTTATAATCCCAATGCAAGGTGTGCATATCACTCCAACTGCCCAGGCCATGATACTAATAATTGTTGGGCGTTGAAGAATAAGATTCAGGATATGATTGATGATGGAGAAATTGAGTTTGATCCTCCTGAGACTCCTAATGTGATTACTGCTCATATGCCTAAACATGAGAAGAATGTTAATGCTGTTGATGATGGTTCTTATGTTTCTTTGGTGACTGATTTGACTACTCCTCTATCCATTATCAAGAAGAAGCTGCTACAAGACGGTTTATTTCCGGGTTGTAATGAAGACTGTTTTTACCGTGCCTCCCAACCCAATGACTGTTGGAAGCTGAAAGAAGGTATTCAACGTTTAATGAACAACCATACTATATTGTTTGAGAAGACCCCTTCTATG
This sequence comes from Lathyrus aphaca, assembly GCA_963966055.1. Classification (NCBI taxonomy): domain Eukaryota; kingdom Viridiplantae; phylum Streptophyta; class Magnoliopsida; order Fabales; family Fabaceae; genus Lathyrus; species Lathyrus aphaca. The sequence continues at coordinate 560,888,238 of OZ014520.1, read as the reverse complement.
GAGAGTTTATGTGAAGGCTTGTCTCAAGATCTGAAGCTTGAAGATGTGTCCGTGGTTAATAATACTCCTGTGAAGATCACTTCTAAGGGTCCTGTGAGGATTATTTCTAAAGGTCCTGTGAAGATTACTGCTGAGCCAAAGGTAGCTCCCCTGATTATTACTACTCCTAGTCCAATTCCATATTCTTCTGACAAGGCTATCCCTTGGAATTATGGATGGCTTCTCTGGTTACAATCAGATTAAGATGGCACCTGAAGATATGGAGAAGACTACGTTTGTCACATAGTGGGGCACCTTTTGTTACAAAGTAATGCCATTTGGTTTGAAGAACATTGGGGCAACATATCGGCGTGCTATGATAGCTTTGTTCCATGATATGATTCACCATGAGATAGAGGTATATGTTGATGATATGATAGCCAGATCCCAGACTGAAGAAGAACATCTTGATCATCTGCACAAGTTGTTTGAGAGGTTGAAGAAATACAAACTGAGATTAAATCCAAACAAATGTACCTTTGGAGTTAGATCTGTTAAACTTTTGGGTTTCGTTGTCAGTGGTAAAGGCATTGAAGTTGACCCTGCAAAAGTAAAATCTATACAAGATATGCCCGCCCCTCGTACTGAGAAAGAAGTCAGAGGCTTCTTGGGACGTCTGAATTACATTGCAAGATTTATTTTCCAATTATCCGCTACTTGTTGTAATACCCTAAAATTTGCCCTCTCATTTTTGCATATCATTTCACATATCATATGGCATACCCAAAACAAAAATTTGTATCTATACATACGAATTTCGTATCGATACATAAACTTGTATGTATTGATACATACGAATTTCGTATCGATACATGATTCAATTAAATTGTAGGAAATAACCAAGGCTTCAGTATGCATCGATGCATACATTTTCGTATCGATACATATCAGTTATAAAACTAACATGTATCGATACATATGAGTTTCGTATCGATACATGATATTTGTTTACCCTATTTTTTGTCATGTTTACCATGCTAACATTGGTTTTATAGGGGGGAAGATTGAGGTAAGCATTACTTCATTCTTATCTCTTATGCATTTTAATTGTGTTTGCCTTAGCACCTTGTGCTTTGATCATAGACTTTCCCCTTTTGTTCTCTTAGAAACAACTTATCTTCCTTAGGAAGTAAGTTGGGTTCTAATTCTTTTTTCTTATTAGGTTTAGAATACCTCACTAACCATAGGATATCCTTTGAATGAATAACTTAGGGTTGTGTCTTAGTCCCCCTTAGTTTTTTCCTTTTCCGACTTGAGTCCTCATCTATCATCTTCAAACAAAATCAAAAAAGACATCTAATAAAGAATTGAAAATAGTCTCTTGTGTATAACCTTATTCCATGGGGCACTCATATTCATTCCATCTTGGAATAGTACGGGCTTGTCTAACATGATGTACAAGTTTAATCATGTGACTATCTTCACAAAGAAAACATAAAAGACATTTCTTCAAAAGATACAAAAACATGTAAAAAGTTCAAAAAGCTAGTGAACTTAGACTCTATTTCTTGGAAACAAGTCTTGGATAAATTCTCCTTACTTGGTGTGCTTGTTCTACTATTCCATCTTGGAATGTAGTAGCAAGTACACATTCCATGGAAAAGAGTGTGAATTCACTTCCTTGTGCCAAATTCATAAAAAAATCTTTAAAAAAAACAACAAGCAATAAGAGACTTTCCTACGGGAATTCTCTTCTCATCTCATTCATTCACAACGCAAACTTGCGATGACTTATCTCGCATGCAAGACTGTAAACGCACTCGCACAAGTCGAGCCTGCAACACCTGATCATAGACATACACAGTTCCAGCGCATAAAAAACACAAACAAATAGTTCCAGCTTAGTTAAGCGAACTACGTCGACTGTGATCCTCATTTTCCCGATGAGGTACGTAGGCAGCGGGGTAGGGCCCGTGCGAGCACATTCTTTATTTTCCTTACATTTTCCCTTTTCTTTCCCTTTTCTTTTCCAATTCCCTTATTTCAATTCCAGTTCCAATCAGAAATTATTTTGTTCAGCAGCATCTTATTTCTCACCCTTTGAAACAAACAAACAAGCGTGGATCCCGTCAGATACGGCAGACGATCTGGGGTGCTAATACCTTCCCAAGTCGTAACCGACTCCCGAAACCAGATCTTTGGTTCGCAGGACCTTGTCCTTTCCTTCTTCCTCAGGTTTATGTAATATTACCATTCCCATTCATTCGGGATAAAAATGCATGGCTGACGACTCTACCTTTTCCGTGCCACTTTCGCGTTTGCACTAGGATGAAAATCCCGGGAGCGACAGCTGGTGACTCTGCTGGGGAATGAACCCAGAATCTCTGATTTCCCTCGTAGAGTCAATCCTAGTCCTGGTTGCTTTTGTTTATTTGGGTGTTTATATGTGTGCTGTTGTATGTTTATTTACTGTTTTCATTTACAATTTACTTTACAACATTTATTTACTGCTTTCAGTATTCATTTTCCATGCATCATATACTGGACTGTGTTGGTTTCATTTTTTCTGTGGGATGAGATTTGTTACTGTGAGATAAGCCAAATACCCGGCTTGAGTTCACCTAGGAGTAGAGTGGTTCCACTTTGGCTTCATGGTATTTAGCTATGTTGGTATTAGTGAGTTCCACGCCTTGACTTGCGACCTTCTCGGGAATGTATTGATGCCGAAATCTTTCTAGGGCAATACACAACCTTGATAGTTATGTGCAGTCAGGGGACCGATCATTGAGAACCTTTGTGGAAACATCCCTCCCCAGTGATGACAGTGGCATAACACATTTGTTGGCAAACCCACTCGCATCTGAGGGCCCACTAGGAACTCGCATAGGATGGTCTGGTTCTCTCATAGGAACCCAGTTAAGGCAAACTGTTCGTATGACATTAGTATTGTACCCTTTGGGATGAATGTACTATTGTTTCCCGATTCAATGCTTGAAGCTGGGGACTTACGATGGATGCTTGTTTCCTTGGACTCAGTTGAGAGCTCCCTGAATAGTACATAATGCCAAACCAATTCCCTGATTTGGTCATGAGCCATTTCTTGGAGATGGTGAACGTATTATTGCTGCTCGGCTTTGAGAATTCGTGATGTTGACCTAAGTAGCACACCCGTGAGATGGGAGGGGTTTACAGGTTTGCAGGAACCCTAAAACTTCCAACATACCCACTTTGCCAGTATTGTCCAGTGTATGATCTGACTATACGGTGCTTTGACTATCGGTTCTGGAATTTCTGTACAGAAACAATACTATTATGACTCTCCACAGTTGGTTCACCGCTCAACACCAACATCAGACCACTGATCACATGTCTGCTACATACATAACATCATGTCATTTTAGCATACATATTCGGTTATTTTCAAGGAGCCCATATCCGAACCATGTCATTATATGTTCCTATATCAAAATTTGAATCAAAGCAGATAGATTCTTTGGAAATAACCAAACATGACATTTGCATACCTCCTTACATACATAACAGGTGTTCGCAGACAAATTCTTATCCCGACTTGGTTTCTCTTCAGAATGGCCAACATGGATCACGATTGTCAGGATATGAGCATGGAACAACTCCGAGAAGAGGTGATTAAGATGAAGACCCAGCTGGGGCATTTCATGTTGGACATTCTAGCATAGTCCCAGAATCAGAAACTGATGAGAGAAGAGGTCGATGAGATGAAAGCTCAAATGGGCCGAACTACAAAAATGCGGGGAGCTATGTTGAAGGAAGAGAACAAACAATCGTCCGCTTTTGCATCCGAAGTTCTGACTCCTCCTGTTTCTTTGGGACCTTTGATAGAATAGGGATCGCCTCCCGGATCTCCTTTATTGTTAGAATCTGCTCATCCTTCACAGCCTTCTGAGATGTGAGAAGTAGGGAAGTCTGAGAAGAAGTTCGATCCAGTCCCAATTCCATATGCCCAATTGCTTCAACTCTTGCTGGAGTTGAAGTTGATTAAGCTGATTGATATGGGACATCAGTAGACCAGGTACCCCATGGGTTCTAATACCAAGGCTAGATGTGAATTCCATTCAGGAGCATCCAGCCATAATGTGGAAAATTGCAAGGCTCTCAAGCATAAGGTCCAAGAACTCATTGACTCGGGAGCAATCGGGTTTGTGCCTGTCTAGGAGGCCAAGCAAAAGTATGTTTCACCACCTGCTGCAAAAGAGAAAGGTACTCCTCCTCTCATTCAGGAACATTCCCCATATCGTAAGCCTTGGGTTTTGCAACTTCCGCATCAACAGATGATAACAGGAGCTCCCTAGAAACGAGAAAGGGTTTTTGATCCATTACCTATGTCATGCGCAGACTTACTTCAGCCTTTGCTTCGGTTGAAGTTAATTGAGCTTCGTAAGCTGACCTCACTGCCTATTCTACTACCGAACAAATGGGATGCTAACACCAACTGTGGTTTTCATTCTAGGGCACCAGGTCATGATATTGAAGGATGTAAAGCCTTTCAGCACCAAGTGCAAGACTTGATTGATGCCAGAGTAATCAAGTTTGGACCAGCTGGTATGAAAGTAGTTGGTAATTCGGTTTTAACGGACGTCAAAGAGGTGAACATCCCTTCCTCTTCTCTGGGACTTACCCCAAGTCATAGGTGTGCTCCTCATCTTTGGTCATCGCATCCACAATCCTTTCTAGATATGGGAAGAAAAGTATATGGGCATTCTGGGTGCCTTAATCATTATCATCAACAAAATCATCCACAACAGAGACAGGGACCTAAGAAACCTGAGGGAATGCTTGCTCAAGTTTTAGTTTCTCGAAGTCAATTACTTGATTTCCTTCTTAAAGGCTCTTTGATAAAACGGAGCCATATCATTCCAGTTCCGTATCCTTTTCCTCCAGACTATGACATGATCGCTCGATGCCAGTACCACCCAGGGACATTCGGACATACCATCGACAATTGTAGAGAATTTGAACACAGGGTGCAGAGTTTGATTGAGGCAAAGGTCATTACGCTAGAGGGTCTGCCTTTGAATTGAAGTTTTTCAGATTAATCACCTAGGTTTGTAAGAGTATTCGCAGAAGCAAATAAAGCCATAAGTATTCAGATACTCTCAGCAACGACAATTGTGTGCTTGTCTTCCTTCAAAGTATTGTCTTCCCTAATGAGGGGAACTACGTCATTCTGATTCTCCATTGGTTAATGGAGATACGTAGGCATAAGATTGTCAGGTCTTTCCGAGCAACCTTATGGGGTAACTTTATTCCCCAGCTTTACTCTTTCCTTCAGGCGTCTTGTGTCAGAGTCAAAATAATTGGAAGAAGAGATATGACTACCATGTTGGGCATATGGCTATTTGATTGGAAGTTACAAATCCATGATAAAGCTACTGATTGTTGAGTATCCAAGACTGATCAGTCCAAACAGAGTCAAGTCTCCTCAATTATGGCAATGTTCAGCTTCTTTACTGCATTTCCATTTGTAGTTTTCTGTTGTTTGTTTAAACATTTGTATGAATGTATGAAAGTTGTGTACTTTTGAATATTAGCAATAATAAAACTCACATGTTTTTCTTGAAGTAATTCATTCGCATTCACTCATAATTTTATACGTGTCATTGCAATACCAATTGTCGTGCTTAAACTCTATGAAGGAGAATGACGAAACAACAACGCAAGAATCTCTAATGGTGTGCTCTCGAATAAGACCATGTTGACGATGTACAAGCTTTGTTTCAAATCCCTAAACACTATAGATATAAGGGAGATAGACCCTTGCTAACCCCCTTTGAGCCTTGAAGTAGGAGTTTCTTCTCTCACGAAAAACCCTCACAGGTAACCCAGGGGCAACGTAGATGTCAGCTAGTCGGACCAAGCGTTCAGGCTTTCATAAAGGAGTGTATTTGAGGATCCATTACATTCCACTATGCTAATCAAGAGGTCCAAAGACCAGAAACCACAATGGTTATCCAAATCAAGAGGTCCCAAGACTGGAAGCCACGATGGTTATCCTTCATCGACCAAAGAATGAGGCAGTCACAACCCTTGCGAAACAATCAAGACAAACAGTGTCACACGATTTGTTCAAAAAAAAGGAGAAATGAAAAAGCCCGCTAAGTCAAAACTTGAAAACAAGCGACTTAGGCAAAAATAGGGCATCCCGCTGGACTTCGCAATCAAAGATTCACAAGAATCAATCCATGTAAAAGTTAGGGATAAGCAAAAGAATACAAAATTGAAAGGCGAAAAGGATTACACAAGAAAGATCCTCAAACAAGAACAAAATCGTGTGGCACAGACACGAAAGACAAATGGGTGACTGACTCCCAACAACAACCTGATTGGTGCTTAAACCGTTAGTGTAATTGGTTCCTCAACCATCACAAAACCCTTTTTTGAGAGGTGAGTGCTTGTGAAAGCTAGCTGAACATAGGAATGGAGAACATCACAAAGATGGGAGGGCACAAATAAACTTCGAGCCTATATCTTTTGTTTTTATAACCGTGAACCAGGCCACGATACAACCCTCAAAAGTCCTAACTGAAACAGGGTTATTTCGAGAGCATACTATCATGAGACCGCGTTCCTGACTCCTATGAGTTGTGCTAAAAGATCTGGGTTGGTTTTGCATATGCATGCTTTCCATTATTCAAAAAATTCAATGTCATATTTTAACCAGTGATTCACTCACAAAGGTTTACGACATCTTTTTACAGTAAAACTTCAAGATTAACATGTGTTTTGAATTAGAATCTTCATTCTCAAAATAAATAGTTTCTGCTTGCATACATTTGTTTGGCATCATAAAAGTTCACATATGGAACCTCAGTCCAAAAACTTAACCTTGCCAAAGTTGAGAGGTCTGAAACTTCCGAAGGATGATCATATTGAGGTGCACTTTTCCAAGAAACTCCATTGATTATGGACTTTCCCAAACAGTCGTGGTAAGAGCCAACTAATTTGGGGCAATCACGTCGAGTAATCTCTCCAAGGTTCAGCCAAACTGGGGCAATCACTTCGAGACTCAAATCTCTCCAAGAGCGTTTAGTCTGGGTATTCACTCAAAGATCATGTAATCTGGGGCAATTACTCAAAGGCTCGTATTGGAGCAGGCCACCCCTAGAGCAGTAAAGGTCATTCTCTCCCGAAGACGGTCAACCAAAATCACTTATCCAGAGTTCAAATACTGGGTCATAATATCTCATAATGATTCAAGGATTTTTATTTCCATAGACCGCTCAGTCTGGGATAGTTATTTCAAGATCTGATAAGTCTCCGCAAGAGTTTGAAGACATTGAGGCATTTTAGATACCAGGTCTTCTGTAAAATCCTCTTGAGATGATTTCCTTGTAAACAACACAGGAAAAGGTTTGAAAACAACATCATCTTCTTCAGCACACATCAGGGCGAGGCAGATTCAGTCTCAACGAGTCTCTTTTACAACGCATATTCAAATGCGGATTGAAAAGAAGGTTCGTTCAGCGCAGCTCAGGCGAGATCCTAATGGTGAAAATCGTCGAAATATTGCTTTGGAGTCGTAACAACGCATATTCAGATGCGAATTCTAAAGAAGGGTCGTTTCAGCGTAATGCAAGCGAGAACCTGACGGTGATAATCGTCAAAATAATTTGAACCGTAACAACGCATATTCAGATGCAGATTCTCACTATATCTCGCCCCCAGCAAGAGGTGATCAAGACACTTATTCCCACCAGGGAATGTCCCCAAAGGAGTTTTCTACCATTCCTAGTAGAGTCAGACACAAAATTCCCCAGCAAAGTAATAGAAGACTGATGTCCTCAAGCAGATAGTTTTACTTCAACAAAGGAGCATTCCCCATCAGAGTTTTCCTATCTCCAGCAATATATGGAGACATTCCTTCCCCAAGAAGAATATTGTGTATCTGAGGCGTTTCCCCAACAGATTTCTTCCTCAGCAGAGTACCAACACATATGTTTCCCCAGCCGAGTCAGGAGGATCTCACTTCCCCAACGGAGTTCAACGGGTAGAATACCTCCCTAATTAAGTTCATCCCCAGCAGGATCCTGGCTCCCCAATCTCAAAGTCCAATTTATTTTTGGAAATGGCGGAAGTTCAAAGCCGGCGTATCAGTGACAATATCCCCCCACAGAGTTGTTTTCTCCGTACAAGGATTAACCAGATCAATGCGGTGATAATCATTTCTCCTCAGTCAAGCCACCTGGGATACTTGAAGTCTCCTTTTCAGGAGATCCTTTTGCATTTGCATTTAGTAATCATCATTACATTTGCATCCTCCAAAGCGTAGCATTTCCATTGTAATGGAGCATTACACCATGAATTCAAACATATGCATGTCAGCATGGGCCAGTTTTGGGAATATTGCATGGAAACCCACAATATCTTCTAAACCTGAGGTATCTCCCACAGAGCGTCTAGTTCAAGTATTTCAGTGTCGAGCCCCAAGTTCGTCATTGTTGTGAACCCCAAGTTCACGTTTCCGTTGTCGAGCCCCAAGTTTGCCAACATTTTGAACCCCAAATTCAACCTTTTCTTGCAAACCCCAAATTTGTCAAGTTTTTCAGTGTCGAGCCCCAAGTTCGTCATTGTTGTGAACCCCAAGTTCACATTTTCGTTGCCGAACCCCAAGTTCGCCAACATTTTGAACCCCAAGTTCAAACCCTTGCTTGCAAACCCCAAGTTTGTCAAGTTTTTCCAGTGTCGAGCCCCAAGTTCGTCATTGTTGTGAACCCCAAGTTCACGTTTCCATTTCTGAACCCCAAGTTCGCCAACGTTTTGAACCCAAAGTTCAACCCTTGCTTGCAAACCCCAAGTTTGTCAAGTTTTTCAGTGTCGATCCCCAAGTTCGTCATTGTTGTGAGCCCCAAGTTCACATTCAGTTGTCGAACCCCAAGTTCGCCAACATTTTGAACCCCAAGTTCAATCCTTACTTGCAAACCCCAAGTTTTTCAAGTTTTTCAGTGTCAAGCTCCAAGTTCGTCATTGTTGTGAACCCCAAGTTCACTTTTCCGTTGCCGAACCCCAAGTTTTTTTTTGCCGAACCCAAAGTTCGTCAATGTTATTGTACCAACCATTTTCATTTTCCATCGAGTTAAAATTTTCAAGTCTATTCGAGTATTCAATCACTCCACACCTTGAAAGTCTAAAAGTGGTCGCTATTATTCATTCAAGTTTGCAGATGATTGAATAGGGGCAGCTGTAATACCCCAAAATTTGCCCTCTCATTTTTGCATATCATTTAGCATATCATATGGCATACCCAAAAAAAAAAATTGTATCGATACATAAACATGTATGTATCGATACATACGAGTTTCGTATCGATACATGATTCAATTAAATTGCTGGAAATAGCCAAAGCTTCAGTATGCATCGATGCATACATTTTCGTATCGATACATATCAATTATAAAACTAACATGCATCGATACGTATAAGTTTCATATCGATATATAAGCCTGTTTTTCTGCTAAACAGCTGCTGTTTTGACATAAAATGGCATGAGAGTTCAGTTTTCACGGGGCTGCATTTGTGAGTGAATTGTGCACACTCTTCACACTTCCTTTTCCCTTGGATTACTCTACCACATTCTAGAGTCTTATACAACTTTCCAAGGAATATTCAAAGGAATATTCTAAGGAATATTCCACGGAACCCTCTAGAACTCTCTAGAATCCTAACTAACTCCAAACCTAACCTAACTCCTAAGCAACCTCCAAACTCAAACCTCATGCCAAACCTACACATTATATAAACCCACTTCATCCCAAAGCAAAAGCTCTCTCTCTCATTTTTTTCACCCCCCTCATTTTTTCACTATTCTTCATCTTTTTCACTTCATCTCTTTCATTCTTCTCCCAAACCTTTCCACCATTTTCAACCTCTCACCAAAGCTTCTTCATAGAAGTTCTTCAAATTCTTCATTGGAATTTGAAGAACTTAAAGCTAAAACCTCCATTAATCATCTCATTGTGAAGCTTATTTGAAGAATCAATTCTGATTTTGGAGGAGTTTTGAGCTTATTGGAGGTTATTGATCAAGTGTTCATTAAGAAGCATCATCAACCGCATTTATTTTGCGCATTCGCGGATCGAAGCTTCGACTCTCCGGTTTTATTCTCCATTTGCATTCTGATCTACATCGCAACACTCACCGAAACAATCCTCCGCTTCATAGGTTGGTGATCTAAATCTGCTTCTCGATTTAACTTATTCTCTTCATCTCGCCATGACGATATTCTTCGTGTATTTATCATTGTGTTTGCGCTTTACCGTTTAATTTCGTCTTGATTATGATTTGATCACTTTGTTTGTTCGTAGTTAGAATTATAGCTTATTCTAGGTTCCATTAAGGTTTAAATTATGGCTTTTAGGTGTAAAATTTGTGCTCACTAGATAATAGTTGCATTAGGAGCTTTAGGAAATAAGTCGATTGCAAGAAGTGATTTTTCCCTCTTTTTCTTGGGCATTTCTTCTCCCTTTACCACCATAGATTTATAGGTTTTGATTTTAGGGAATTTTCTAGGTAAGTTTCGACATCTGACTCCTCCATTTTGAGTCGTTTCGACACGCTTCGGTCCATTTCACATATTTTTTGTTTACGTGTTCGTTTGTGCATGAAATGACTTATTGCATATTGTTGCTATGTCCATGCACCTTTTGTCATGTAAGTAATCATGTTGCATTCTGTTTTTGCATCTTTCGTATGTTTCGTTAACTCATTTGCACTTCATTGTATCAATGTATATGTTGCATTTCACATAACCATGTATGTACGTGCATTTGGTTGCGTTTTGGTTGCATGTTTGATCACATCATTCACATCAATTCAATTCTGAATTTTACATTAAGCTAGGCATTCTTGTTAATGTATCATGTTGCATATCCATGATCAATGTTCATTATGTTCATATGTCATGTTCATGTGCCATATTTTGCATACTTGTTGCATAATCAATCATAATCCCTTAAAGATAATCATGACATTCAATTATGTGCTTGATCTATGTTCATGTTGCATTCATTCATGTTATTTTAGAATTTTACATTGAGTTTATGCATAAAAAATGGAAATAATCAAATCTGCATTTTACATTTCATAGCTGTCTTTGCATATAAGAGTTGTAAAATGTATGTTTTTTGCTATGATGTTCATGTTGTTTGTGACGTTTTACACCTGTCTTGCATGCTGATTGTGTGCTGTAAAGAGCTGATTGTGTGTTGCATTGTATTTCATTGTTGTTTTTGCATTTGGAAGCTGTTATAGGTTGCTGAATTTTGCATTGTATTGCCTTTAGGTTCTCTAAATCGTAGATTGAGTCTAATCTAGGTCCTAGTTCCCTTAGGAATTAATTTGGTATTTGTTTACCCTATTTTTTGTCATGTTTGCCATGCTAACTTTTGTTTTGTAGGGGGGAAGATTGAGGTAAGCATTACTTTATTCTCATCTCTTATGCATTTTAATTGTGTTTGCCTTAGCACCTTGTGCTTTGATCATAGGTTTCCCCCTTTTGTTCTCTTAGAAACAACTTATCTTCCTTAGGATGTAAGTTGGGTTATAATTCTTTTTTCTTATTAGGTTTAGAATACCTCACTAACCATAGGATATCCTTTGAATGAATAACTTAGGGTTGTGTCTTAGTCCCCCTTAGTTTTTGTCCTTTTCCGACTTGAGTCCTCATCTATCATCTTCAAACAAAATCAAAAAAGACATCTAATAAAGAATTGAAAATAGTCTCTTGTGTATAGCCTTATTCCATGGGGCACTAATATTCATTCCATCTTGGAATAGTATGGGCTTGTCTAGAATGATGTACAAGTCTAATCATGAGACAATCTTCACAAAGAAAACATAAAAGACATTTCTTCAAAAGATAAAAAAACAAGTAATAAGTTCAACAAGCTAGTGAACTTAGACCATATTCCTTGGAAACAAGTCTTGGATAAATTCTCCTTACTTGGTATGCTTGTTCTAATATTCCATCTTGGAATATAGTAGCAAGTTCACATTCCATGGAAAAAGTTTGAATTCACTTCCTTGTGCCAAATTCATAAAAAACGCTTAAAAAAAGCAAACAACAAACAATAAGCGACTTTCCTGCGGGAATTCTCTTCTCATCTCATTCATTCACAACACGAACTTGCGACGACTTGTCTCGTATGCAAGACGGTAAATGCACTCGCACAAGTCGAGCCTGCAACATCTAAGCATAAACATACACAATTCCAGCGCATAAAAAACACAAACAAATAGTTCCCGCCTAGTTAGGAGAACTACGTCAACTCTGATCCTAGTTTTCCCGATGAGGTACGTAGGCAGCGGGGTAGGGACCGTGCGAGCACATTCTTTATTTTCCCTACATTTTCCCTTTTCTTTCCATTTCTTTTCCAATTCCCTTTCTTATTTCAATTCCATTTCCAGTCAGAAATTCTTTTGTTCAGCAGCATCTTATTTCTTACCCTTTGAAACAAACAAATAAGCGTGGATCCCGTCGGGTGCGGCAGACGATCTGGGGTGCTAATACCTTCCCAGGTCGTAACCGACTCCCGAACCCAGATCTTTGGTTCGCAGGACCTTGTCCTTTCCTTCTTCCTCAAGTTTGTGCAGCATTACCTTTCCCATTCATTCGGGTTAAAAATGCATGACTGGCGACTCTACCTTTTCCGCGCCACTTTCGCGTTTGTACTAGGATGAAAATCCCGGGAGCGACACTTGTGAACCAATATTCAAGCTGTTGAAGAAAGATCAAGTAATGGAATGGAACGACGAATACCAGGTAGCTTTTGAGGTGATCAAGAAATACCTCTAGGAATCTCCAATATTAATGCCACCGGTTGTTGGAAGACCCTTGATTATGTACTTAACAGTGTTAGACAATTCAATGGGGTGTGTGTTGGGGCAACATGAAGAGTCTGGTCGAAAAGAGTAGGCAATGTACTACCTTAGCAAAAAATTTACCCACTGTGAAACAAGATACTCACTGCTCGAGAAAACTTGATGCGATTTGGCATGGGCTGCTCGTTGACTAAGACAATATATGTTGACTCATACAACTTTATGGATTTCAAAACTGGATCCTATCAAGTACATATTTTAGAAACCTCTCTCCGGATGAATAGCAAGATGGAAAATGATTTTGACAGAATATGACATCCAGTACACTACTCAGAAAGCAATTAAAGGAAGTGTGGTAGTAGATCATTTGGCTCATCAAGCAGTGGATGATTACCAATATATGAACTTTGAATTTCCGGATGAAGATATTATGCTTGTTACTAAAGAACCTAGACAATATGAAGGACCTGAGTAGGGATCCCGATGTACTATGGTTTTTGATGGAGCTTCTAATGCGCTTGGTAATGGTGTTGGTGTTGTGATTATCTCTCCTAAGGGTTGTTATACACCGTTTACTGCTAGAATTTGTTTTAATTGTACCAATAATATGGCTGAATACGAAGCATGTATCATGGGTATCAAGGCTGCATTGAGATGAAGATCCAATTCTTGATTGTGTATGGGTATTTAGCCCTGGTAGTTAGTCAGGTTAAAGGTGAATGGGACACAAAACATCCAAATCTCATTCCTTACAGAGAGCATGTATTGTCTTTAATTCCATAATTTGAAGAGATTACTTTTAAACATATTCCGCGAGAAGAGAATCAGTTGGCAGATGCATTAGCCACCATGTCATCTATGTTTGAAATCAGTTGGGATGATGATGCTCCCAGAATTACTATTGGTCGATTTTCTGAACCTATATACTATTATGAGGTTTATATTGAGGGAGTATAAGAAAATCCTTGCTTCCACGAAGTAAAAAGATACCTAGAAGCTCAGGAGTATCCTGAAGGGACATCTATCAATGACAAGAAGTTTCTAAGGAGATTCTCTGCCAAGTTTGTCCTGAGTAATGGAATTTTGTACAAGCGCAATCACGATTCGACTTTGCTTCGTTGTGTGGATAAGAAGGAAGCAAGAGAGATTATGGAAGACATGCATGATGGGATATTTGGTACTCATTCTAGTGGGCATACAATGGGTAAGAAAATTTTGAGAGCAGGTTATTATTGGTCTACTATGGAAGTTGATTGCTACCAGCACTCTAAAACTCGCCATAAGTGCCAGATCTATGTTGATAAAGTACATGTACCTCCAGTTCCATTGAATGTTCTGACTGCTCCTTGGCCTTTTGCCATGTGGGGCATGAATATGATTGGTGAAATCAAACCTACTGCTTCCAATGGATATCGTTTCATTCTCGTTGCTATTGATTACTTTATGAAGTGGGTAGAGGCAGCCTCGTTTGCTTCTACCAAGAATGTTATGGCTCGATTCATCAAACATAATCTCATATGTAGGTATGGCATCCCTGAAAGGATTATCACAAACAATGGTACTAATATGAACAATACTATGATTATTGACCTCTACACACAGTTCAAGATTAAGCATCATAATACTTCTCCATATCGACCAAAGATGAATGGCATAGTGGAAGCCGCCAACAAGAATATTAAGAAGATCTTGCAGAAGATGACAGTTACATACAAATATTGGCATGAGTTGTTAGCATTTGGTCTTCATGGTTATCGTACCACAATATGTACTTCAACTGGGGCAACCCCATTCTCTCTTGTCTATGGTATGTAAACAGTTTTACCCATTGAAGTTCAGATCCCCTCCTTGAGAAGTATGAAGTATGTAAACTTAGATGAAGATGAATGGATTCAGACTCGACTCGACCAGATAAACTTGATTGATGAAAAGAGGCTTGCAACTGTTTGTCATGGTTAGATGTATCAGAAACGTATGATCAAAGCCTTTAATAAGAAGGTCAAGCAACAAGTATATCAGACTAGAGACTTGGTAATCAAGCGTATCATATTACCACAAGGTGATCCTAGGGGAAAATGAACTCCCACCAATGAAGGGCCATTTGTAGTCAAAAGGGTATTTTCTGGAGGTGCTATGATGCTTACTACTATGGATGGTGAAGATTTCCCGCAACCTATGAACGTATACATAGTCAAAAAATACTACGCATAAAAAGAGACCCGCTAGGTTGACTGGCCTAGGAAAAAATAAGGGCATCCCGGTGAACCAAAAAGGTTCGGGAAAAAATTAGGGATATATATATAAAAAAAAGTGTACACCCGGCAAGTCGAAAACCTGAAAAGGTGTATCCCGGTGGACTGAAAACCTGAAAGGGTAGTCTAGGAAAAAGTTAGGGATTAAAGCATATGAATATGTCTCATTGGATCACCCATGTAACCTCAACTAGTTGTGCTACCTATATCAAGTTCAAACAGATACAGATCAGTCCAATCGTTTCTATTTTGACAGCAAGAGATGAGATACTTGAAGATAATGGCAATAGAAGAGTTGAAACTTGATGGGATCACTTACACATAGTTTTTTTCCTTGTTTTTGTACTCCTGTTAAATTTTCTACGACGAATTCCTCTTACTAGGATTTCCGTCTCTTTGTTCAAACTTGCCTGTTTATAGGCCACTTTCTAAATAAATACAATTCTATTTTCGAATTCAGGTTGACTTTTCCCTTTTTACTTAAGTGAAAACGTCTGTTGATTATGTTTGAATGTATATATGCTTTTGAATATGATTGATGTTTACCAGAAATGCATAAAATACAATAATAACATTTACTAAGGGTGATCGGAGGTAGGAATCCAACGAATCTTCGCCGGTTCATCCCCATAGAGTAATCTTTATGGATATATTCTAACAAAATAGTCCAAGTAGCCTCTTGTACTTCCAACTCTACGAGATCCTCAAGCAGATTTCTCTCAAGCACGATAGCCTCCGAAGAATTGACACTTGATCAGGATAAGTCTCCCAGGGGAATGTCTGTCTCTTTTATCCCCAGTCAGGGTATTCATGAATTTAATCTTTTAATAAAGAAGTGCGACGAACGGAAATCGAAAGGTCCTAGGTACAATATTCTGAAACGAGACGGGAACGAAGTCTTCATATTCCTCAGCAATGAATCGGGATTTATTTTCCCCAGCCAGCAGTTGTTATATAAAACTACTCATGCGCTTCAATTACATAACTCATACATACATCATTTACATCATATCATGGCATACACATCCATAATGCATACGACATCCTAAATCATATTCGGAACATCATGTCATACAATCCTGCATGAACTAATCTTTTCTTTTCAGGATAGGTTACAATCAGATAAACATTACCAAGTCCTTGAGACAGTTCAGAGACGATCTATATAAAGATTTAGTGTTGATACTTAGTGCAGGATATCTTTTTCTCCCTGAGACAGTTCAGAGACGATCTATACGAAGATCTAGTGCTGATACTTAGTGCAAGATATTTTCAGAGATAATCAAAACAAAGATTTACTTCTGATACTTCAATCAAGATATTTTCCCGAGATAGGTCAGAGACTATCTATACAAAGATCTAGTACTGATACTTAGTTCAGGACATCTTTTCCCCCAGAGATAATTCAGAGATGGTCTACACGAAGATCTAGTACTGATATTTAGCTCGAATATGGTTAACCGGTTAACGGGCACGAATTTTGAATAAATGCTTCAAAAATCAGTTTAGTTCCAATTCCCTCCATTTCCTTTTCCTTCACATTTTTCACACTTCATCACACTCCCTTCACATTTCAATTTACCTTGGAGTTTTCTACCATCTTCTAGACTCTTCTAGCATATTCCAAGGAATATTCTAGAACTCCAACTAACTCCAACTACCTCCAAACCTAACCTAATGCCCAAGCAAGCTCCCAACCTAGCCCTAGCTCCATGCCTATACTATATATAATCTCAAATCACCCAAAAGCAAAGGGTTCCAACCTCATTCTCACCATTTTCATCTTCAATCTCTCATTTCTCTCTCAATTCTCCCACTTTCTCACCAAAATTCTCAAAGCTTCTTCATAGAAGTTCTTCAAATTCTTCATTGTAATTTGAAGAACTTGAAGTTAAACCTTCATCAATCATCAACTTGGAGAGATTATTTGAAGAAACAATTCTGTTTTTGGAGTGTTTTTAAGCTCATTGGAAGTGGTTGCGCAAGTATTCATCAAAATCGAATCACATTTATTTTGCATTCGCGAAATCTCTGGTTTTCTTCTTCGCTTGCACTTTGATCTACACTGCAACACTCACAGAAGCAATCCTCCGCTTCGTAGGTTGGTGATCTAAAACCACTTTTCACTTTAACTTATTTTCTTCATCTCACCATAACGACATTTTTTGCATGTTCATTGATTGTGTTTGTGTTTTATCGTTCAATCGCATTTTGATTGCGATTTGCGTATTTTGGTTGTTAGAAGCTAGATTTATAGCTTTATCTAGGTCCTAATAGGTGTTAGAAAACCTCCTTTAAGTAGAAAATTTGAGTTAACATGTTCATGTATGTGTTAGGGTTTCTTAGAAGTAGGTTCATGACCATAAGTGCTTATTTCTACGCCTTTTTCACCATTCTGTTCAGTGTTAACCGGTTAACACGTTAAAAACACCTCTGGAAATTGAAAATTTTAGTTCGTTAACCGGTTAAACTATAGCGTTAACTGGTTAACGTTGTCCAAAACTTGAAAATGCTTTGTTTTCATTGTGTGTTTGCATTGCATTGTGTCTTAAACTTCATGTAGTGATAGAGCATGAATTTAGGGAATTTTCAAGACTATTTTTGGTACCACATTCCATCATTTCGAGTCGTTTTGACGTGTTTCCGTTATCTTTTTGCATATTGTGCATTTACTTGTTAATTGTGCATAAAGTGACTTGTAAATCATTGTTGCCTTGTTCAAGCCTTTCATTTAACATGCTTATATGTGTTTCATATTCTGTTTTGGTTTCATTATCATGATCCATAATTGCATTGCATATTGCATGTTGAATTCTTGAAAATACATAATCATAAATATGTATATGCTTGCATTTGGTTTTCATTTTGATCATACTTTCATGTTAATGCTAATTGTGCATTTGCATCAAGTTGCATGATGCATTGTGTTGATTTTTGATACATGTTCATAATCCATATCCATGTGTTTATGTGCAAATACTTGAAGTGCATACTTGTTGCATATTTAGTGTTTTATGCATTCTTTCATGAGCAAGCTCTTGTAAATAAGCATATTAATGTTGCATTAATCCATGTTAATATTAATGTTAATGTTGCATTTGTCCATGTTAATTGTGCATTTGCCATTGGTTTCGTGCATAAAAAAATGAAAATAAGCAAATCTACCTTTTGCATTTCATAGCTGTTTTTTATGCAGTAGTTGTAAAATGTATGTTAATTGTTGCAAGTTCACACTTCTTACACCTATTTTGCATGCTGATTGTGAGCTGTAAAAAGCTGTGTGCGTCGTACATTGCATTTCATTGTTATTTGGGCATTTAGGAGTTGTAATAGGCTATTGGATTTTGCTTTGCATTATTTTTAGGTCCTCTAAACTTAGGATTGAGTCTAGTTTAGGTCTTAGAATCTCTTAGGAATTGATCGGTAGTTGTTTACCTCATTTCTTATTCATGTTTGTCATGCTAACCCTTGTTTTGTAGGGAGGTAAAGGTAAGTTCCTCACAACTTATTCTTTTTATTTCTTCAAGAATCTTTCATAGCCTTTATGCTTTAAAAGTGTATTTGAGTTGACATTTTTGTGTTTAATTTCTTCACAACTTCATGTTAATTCCCCTTTGGAATCAACTTAACTTCGATAGGAAGTAAGTTGTATTTTATTTCCCTTTTTTTCTTTTCCTTTTCGCATTAGGATTAGAAACCGCACTAACCTAGGTTCATCCGTGTATGATAACACTAGGATCTTAGTCTTCCCCTTAGACTTTTTTCCTTTGGTTCGCTTTGCTTTCTCTTTCTCATATCACAAAGAAAAGTAAAAAACATCTAATAAAGGTTGGTCTTCTCATATGACATGAGACTTTACCGTGGGTTACTTATGAGCGTCCCATTTCGGGGCAAGGTGTAAGACATCTACCACGATGAACAAGTCTTACTATGAGAATATTTCACAAACAAATTCAAAACACTTTTCTAAGAGAAAAAACAACAAACAATAATCATCTTTTCCTACGGGAATTCTTTTCTCACCTTACTCATTCTCAACGCGAACTTGTGACGACTTGTCTCATTTGCAAGACGGTAAACGCACTCGTTCAAGGCGAGTCTGCAACACCTGAGCATAGACATAAGCAGTTCCAGCGCATAAAAAACACAAACAAATAGTTCCCGCCTTAGTTAGGCGAACTACGTCGACTCTGATTCTCATTTTCCCGATGAGGTACGTAGGCAACGGGGTAGGGCCCGTTCGAGCACACTCTTTATTTTCCCTACATTTCCCCCTTTCTTTTCGATCTCTTTTCCAATTCCCTTTCAGTTCCAGTTCTAGTTAGTAATTCTTTCGTTCAACAACATTTTATTTCACACCCTTTAAAACAGACTAATAAGCGTGGATCCCGTCGGGTACGGCTGACGGTCTGGGGTGCTAATACCTTCCAAGGTCGTAACCGACTCCCGAACCCAGATCTTTGGTTTGCAGGACCTTATCCTTTCCTTCTTTCTCAGGTTTGTGCAATATTACCTTTTCCATTCATTCGGGATAAAAGTGTATGGTTGACGACTCTACCTTTTCCGTGCCACTTTCGCGTTTGTACTAGGATCAAAATCCGGAGAGCGACAACCCCTCCCCTAATGTAATGTAGGATCTCTATTTCCGCCTTTAAATTTCTGCAAACTTTAAATGCGCAGTTAGTAACTTAGGGAGTGCGAATATTGTATGGTTAATTAATTGAACCTAGCCCACTAACTTTTAAGATAAATATTCGAAATTAATATTCACACACGTAAGTCGATCTTTCTACGATCGCCATCTGCACCCCCTAGGGTTCCCCTCTTGGTAGCCTCAATAAATGGTCAAGTCCCTCGAATGTGAGGGTGTCTTAAGCAGTATCCTTTCAAACAGATAAATCATAAAGTCCCTTCAAAGTTAAAAAGATCATATTCCCTTCGAAGTTGCCTACGGAATAAATGATCTCGTCCCTCGATGACCCTACGAAAAAAATGATGATAGTCCCTACGGATTGCTAAAGACACCCCTACAAGTTGCTTTCTCTAACCATACGATGACCCTACGCCCGTCCCTTAATAAATCCAAGGTAATGACTACTTACTCCTTAATAGTAAGGACAATCTTACCCTTGAAAGGAAATAAAGAAACATGAAAGACCAACTTAGGGTAGGTAGCGCTTAATTACTTGCTCACACTTTCAAAAACTCTTTTCACACCCCACTTTTAAAACATTTTCAAACTCAATGCTTTGTATACATCCATACGAGGATCATTACAAAGACTTATGAAAATTTTCTAAACACACACTGCATATTTTCAAATAAGTTAAAGTGAGCTAAGTAATTAAGAGCCCATGGATAACCATGGATATAAAGGGTGCTAACATCTTCCCTTTATATAACCTATCCCCCGAACTCAAAATCTTTTAAGGTCTTTCCTATTCTTTTATACGCTTTCCTATTGGATAAAATAATAGTCGGTGGCGACTCTTGCTATCCGTGTTACACTATTACATTTTGCCTTTCATATTTTCATGTTTTGGCTAAGAAAAATCGATTGATTCAGGGAATCAATTGATTGACATAATTCAATATTTCAATTTTGCATGCATACAATCGATTAACATAGGATGTCAATCGATTGACATCAGCCTAAAATCCAAAAATCCCAGTTTTTCAGACGTAACTTCATCTTCCCCATTCCATACCCCTCATACATCATCTCAAATCTCATTATAACATTTAAATACATCAAATACATATCCTACTATGATCAATACATCAATTACATGCTAATCAAACACTTAGCCCACCGATTTTATCATGAATTAACTAAATTGTGTTCATACCCTAAAACATCCAATTTCAACACAAGATCATCATTTAATCAATTAACTTATGAATATCAAGCAACATAACATCAAACACAAATTTCACATCAATTCATGGCGCATAAAAACAGAATCACAGTCATCATCTATCATATCAACATCAAACAATAGATAAAAGAGAATCCTAATGGAGGTTAAGGAAAACCTTTACCCTTTCATGATTAAGGTACCCTTAGATGAATAATCCCCCTACCTCATAAATTCAGACAAAGCTTAAGCAATCGAGCTCCTATGGTATTCTCTCCTAAAGCCCTCTCTCTCTCTCACTCTCTCTCTCTCTCTCCCCAAAAGCTCTTGCTCTCCTCTTTTTTTTTTTCACGTATTGGAAAACGCTCTCAAACCTATTCTCTCTTTTACTTCTCTTAATATATATTATAACCTAATTAAATTTCAATTAATTCAATTATGGACCAACTAAGACATAAGCTCTCTCCACTAAACATCTAATTTCTAATATTTACCCTGTAAGCCCAACTCTTACTATTCTCACAATTTCTCATATTCTAATTAATGAAATTCCACAAAAATAAAATAATCACAGACAAATCACAACAAGTGTCGTCGGCTAAACACGTCATAAATTAATATTTAAATAAATAAATAAAATAAATAAATTGAGGAATAAATAAAATAAACGACTAATTAAATCATGGTCTTACATTATATACATGCTCCTTCTATAACATCATTATGAATTATCCATTCCTCAACACCTTATAAGTTATCTACTCAATGTTGTACGCTACCATGAAGTATCCTTTAGAAAATTGGCAAATAAGTGCCATAAAAGAATTCCAAGAAGTGGTCAGAAAAGGTTATAAGTACAACCTCACAATAAAAAGGTGGAAATAATTGTATGCTCATCACCAAGAACCGACCCTCGCAACATGAATTTCATGGATTTGGACCTTCGATAGAAGCATTTAGAGGACATTTTGACACCCGCTAAAGATATGAAGGAATCCAATATGGCGGGGAGGTGCAACTTTTGCATGTTTCCCGAGAGGAGGAAAAATGGGAACTTAAAAATTAGGAAGATAATGGAGTCGACTAGAAACAAAAACTATTTTACGAGTAGAAAGGGAAATACATGAAACTTGAGAATCTATTACATGGCGTTTTCAAATCGGGAAAAATCAACGGCAAGGTCAACCACGGGTTTTAAATCTCAGCAAGTGTGAGATAATTTTTTAGTTAATCCTTTATTTTTCAATAAATAAGGCAATGATGCAAATCACCATTTTTGTACTTATGGTTGGTATCATGATATGAAGCTAAAAGCTAACCCTAACAAAGTATGAAGAACAATTATAATCTAAAAGAAAACTAAGAGAAATAAAATTAAAATGTAACTTGATTTTCATTGATCCCCTTAAATGTCTCTATGAGACTAAATTATATAATACTCGAATTAGTAATAAGCTAAAAGGCCCAAATACTACTAAGAGCTTAATTCAACAACACATTCAAAATAAAATAACAACTAAATAATTGTACTACTAATTAAAATGTCTAACTGCACCTCCTATCATATCATCAATAAAATAATAAGGAAATACTCTTTTTGCCCCCGCAAAGGTAGATGATAATAATTAGGCACATAGTTTTGTTATGCTCATCCTCTTCCATATTTCAATTAAGGGCTCCACATGATCACCATTGCGTCTTCTGGGGTATAAATGCTTTCTTAGGGGGTATCATTGCACTCTCCAAGGTGTTATTTCCTACAGGGATCCATTAAGCTTAAAGCTCACCTAAATTAAACATTACCCTATATGTAAACAAGATTATAAAAAGATATCGAATGAGCAAGGGCTCGCCAAAATATGGACTCTTGCAAACAAAGAAAAATAATTAAATAATTAAATCATAATATGGGGTGAAGGGGATCCCCACCTCTAAAGTAATCATAATACACATAAAAATTATAAAATAATTGTCTTTAACCCCTTGAGAATGCCTCATGAACGCCTTTTTGTCTCCAAGTATGGCTCTGGAAAAATACCATCTTCACTCTAGGTGGATAATATATAAATATTTGTGCAAAAAGATTTTACCCTTGTCCCTTTCTTTACTATTTAATATATAATAAATACCTGTCATTTACCCTCTAAAAACATTTGAGCACGTGCCTGATATCTCTATCCATGGTCCCACCAATTCTAGGTGAAAAGATACCAAACAAAGTCACTTAGACTAATCATTTAACTATCAAAACTAATAGAACAACCATCACAACTCTCGAACATTATTGTTTTAACAAATATCCAATTCACTTTATTACGTGTCTTCCTCGAACCCTCATAACAATGGTTCCACAACTTCCACTTCTCGTAGGGTGTGTTTGTTATAATAGAAGTTGTGAAGAGAGAGAGATAAAGAAGAGAGAAGTAGAAGAGAAATGTTTGATTTCTCTTGCTTGGAATGAAGAGAAATTGAAGAGAGATATATGTTTTTTATGGGACCCACATCATTTTTCAGTCTTCTCTAACCAGCGAAGAAATGAACAGGAAGTCTCATATTTTTGTTCAATTTTATTTTTATCCCTTTTCAATAACATGCACAATAAAACCCATAAACCTCTAATAATGACTATTAATTTTTAGACAAAATTAAAAACTCAATTATTTAAATTCCTTAAAACTAAATTTATATAATTAATTAAATAAAAAAATATATTAATAATTAATTTTTATATAATAATTATAATATAATTTATTAACTGAAATTAAATAAAACTTAAATTGATTTGTATAAGTCTTAGGGGTATTTTTGCACTTTCACAAAAAACTAGCACTTGTTTCTTCTCTATTTCTCTTCTTTTTATATTATTCCAAACAATACACTAAATCTACTCTATTTCTCATCTATTTCTCTCTTTTCACACTCTTTCTTATTTATTTTTCTCTCTTTTCATAATCTCTTCACAACCAAACATACCCTTAATGGGTATCAAGCTCAATCATATTACCACTTGAGTCACAACTTCGAATAAATACCTTATTCTAAAAAGAAAACAAAAATGGTGGTAAAGAGTATAAGAAGACATTATATGTGATAAGTTTTCATGTTGAGGGGAAAAGAGATAAGGGTGTATGAGCTGTTGTTATGCCATAAATATAAAATTGCTGAAGTGAAACAATTTTGGGGCGAAAATTTGATGAAAATAGAAAACCCAAAACTATGGTATTTATAGGAGAAACCCCATATAAACTGAGTAACCAACAATAAATTATAGTCACCGTTAATGTACTAGAATATCAAGGGCTCTACTCGCAATTCTACGAAACAAGGGACAACTCAGAATAATTGATCCTTCCTAAAACATTTGTAATCATTTCCATCATTAATAACACACTTCTTTATATTTGGTTCCAATAATTAGGAAATGAACCATTAAATTAATTTGAATGGCAAAAATCAATCCCAATCTTAAATCCATAGGTGGAAACTTCTTTATAGCACCTTTAAAAGTATTTTGCCTCAACCGCTTCTCTATAACACCCTTCATGATTTAGGAACTATAAATTAACGTTTCTTAGCCCTAAATTGTCCACCCTTCCAGTCCTCGAGCTTGCGGGATTATGAATCATCATGACTCGGCCTTAAAACCCTTCACTCTTCCAGGCCTTGTGTTTTAGGGTTTATGAATTGTTATGTCTTGGCCTTAAATCCATTTTCCCTTCCAACCACTTAAGGGACTATGGGCCTCTATGTCATAATTTATGCCAATTCTGGTATTACATAATTATAAACGTAATACCCCTTACCCATATAGAAGAAATTAAATATGAGCTACTTAATGATATACACAAGGGCATATTACATGGTCATCTAGGCTTCAATGCACGAAGTTGGCCCATCCTTGAGTTATGTAATAAATATGGACATGAGTGTCATACCCCAAGATTTACCCTACTTTTTTTCATCTGGCTTATGATCCTCACTTCATCTACATACTTCTTTTCATCTTTATCTGGCTTATGATAATCATTACATGTTCAAGAAAGCATCATTGATTCAAAGGTTATTTTATATTTATGATACAAAACTGGTGGATCATGAAGGTGTGAGAAAACACAAGAAGGGGTGTTGAATTGGATTTTTAAAATGAAAGCATTTTGTGAAAACACAAACAAGTAAACCAATAAGCACACAAGAGAGAATGGCACATGATATATCCTGGTTTACTTGAAAACTATCAAGCTAATCTAGTATATTCGCCAAGGTGATTTCTCCTTAACACAAGAACTTAATCCAATATAATCAACTAATTACACTGCACAAGCAACTACTGTGACTAACTACCACTAAGATACATTGTCCTAGCCTTCCTAAAGCTTATAACCTCAATGGTCCTTTAAGGAAAACAAACAACTATTTGTAATGAAGATTTTTTTACAAATAAATGCTTCTACACAAGCAGGGTATACACAATGAATATCAATGACTAGAAGAAAAAAAATACATATAAAAAGATTTTTACATGGTGATTCAGTGTTGTGTAAAATGTCTTGTTTTTCTTCACGTGATCACATCCTTATATAGCCAATAAAGGATCTGTTGGAGGGAATATCGGTAATTCTTAAATGAGCTGACTATTGAAGGAATGTTGTTACATATGGATGAAATTCGTACATAAAATATGTCCTTTTCCACATAATTAGGGTAGTGGAATGGAACATCTTTGTACTTTGTACTTTTCCCTCATAAATATTAACCTTATCTTCTATTTATCAGAGACTTCTGGTAGAAAGATGTTTGAAGAATGATTAGAAGAAAAGATAATTAGGTCTTCAGAAACTCAAGTCTCTAGAATCTTCAAAACTTGTTCACCAGAACCTTGTCTTCAAAATCTTCAGCATTTGTCTTCAACACCCTTGGTCTTTAGAAACTTAAGTCATCAGAGTCTTCAGATCTTGTTCCACAGAACCTTGTCCTCATAATCTTTAGCACTTGGTATCCAAAACCCTTAATCTTCCGAAACCTTAAGTCTTTAGAATCTTCAGAACTTCGTTCAAAAAAACCTTGTCTTCAGAATTCTCCAACACTTAGTCTTTGAAAGATAACGACTTTAGAAGCTTAACAGGATTCAAAAGTAGAACATCAGAGCATACTTAGAATACATAATCCAAGAGACTATTGCAGTAGCAACAATGTCTTCTCAGCATCTTTCTGAATGTGATCAGATACAGAAGCAACCTTGTTTCTTTGACACAAAAGTGACTTATGTCATACATAATGACTCACATATGGTCTTTATCAATCAACATAACCTGTTTGTTAAATCTAGAGAATAAAAAATGTTAGAATATCACAATTTTTGTCACACAAATACTCCTTTGTTATCATCAAAACATAGAGATAAAATGCAGAACCAAATCTTGTTCTTAAAATATCCCCCTTTTTGATGATAACAAAACCATTTATTTTGATGAAACAATTTATATAAGGTAATCCCCATAAACAAAACATTTAGAGTTAAGCTAGTAGCTCCCCATGAATCTGTTAGTTTCAAAATTTAATTTATGCTTGTTCAGAGCTCCCCCTGAGGCCAAGACTCACAAAATAAATTTTGAGTTTCCAAAACATAAGGATAGAGAAGGAATACTTCCCTACGACAACTCATTAGATTCTGACTAGAACACTTGGTATTCATCTCAGAACCTGGTTACTATCAGAACTTGATGAATGATCAAAACTTAGTTCTGAGCCTGATTGGATAATGCCTCACATCATGTATCAGAACTTATTTTACTTGATACTTTCATTGTCATGACCAAAACACTATACTTTTGAAAGTTCACAACTTCTTAAGTATCCGATTTTGATATGATAGATTCTACTTTCCATGTATTCAGACATTCCACGACTTCTGAATAGAGCATAACTTATGAATATCATCTTGTATTAGAGAATTGACTTGAGTTGCTTTCAAGGAGATCTTAGTTTTTGACACTTTAGTTATGACTTCCATACTTTTATAAGGTTTACAACTTCTTAACAATATGATGTCAAGCAAAATATCTTTACTTTCAGAAAGTTCACAACTTCTGAACAATATTAGGTATATCTGTTTTGAATAAACATATGTTCGTGAAATGCATAACTTCGAATATATGAAGTATCAGAGTTAAATTAATACATAAGATTCTTAAGTTTAGAAGGCATGATCTTTATATTCACCCTGTCTAGAGTGCTTAGTGAACTTATTCTAAGTTCCTTAATTGAAAACATCAAACAAACAGTTAGTGGCAAAAAAAAATTTATAATGTTTGAGTTCGAGTATAGAGAATAGGTACTATCAAAGTCATTTTACTTTCTCCCTCTTTTTGTCATAATAAAAAAGATGTAATAATATTCAAACATATGCATCAAAACAAAAAAAAACAAAGATAGGAGAAATAAAATTCTAAGGGGTAGCCTAGAAAGTGTCTAAGGGTTGGGAGGAGGAGGGAGCCTCTAAAGGATATGAGCAAGAGCATTTTGAATGTTGACAGTGATTTCATCTTTCTTTTCCATTCTTGATCTGAAGAGAGCTATTTCCTCCCGAAGTCTTTCTAGAGTCTTCAACACTAGTTTAGAAGTAGATGGTTCAGTATATTCAACAGCCTTAAAAGCATATTGCTTCTCTTTCAGAGCATCCTTTCTCTCAACAGCTTCCAAATGAAAAATTTCTGAAACAACTAGTTGTTCAAAGCTATTATCTTCAGAGACAACTTGCTTGCCTGTATCAGATATGACATTAACCAAGACAATATTCTCAAGTGCAGGAAGACATAAAGGAGAAATTTTTTGCTTCAAGACTTCAATTGTGGGTATAAGACACGAATGAAAATTCTTCTCAGCTAATTTATATCCAAAATTCTTCATCCGAGAGATTTTGCAATCAAACCATTCCCTGTAGTTTTACCAAGCTGAATCACCTGCAGCTAGATTTGCAGGTGTGAGACTAATCTGCATAGCAGCATCAAGACGATTCTTGAACTCTAGATCAAATTTCCTCAGCATCTTACCAATATTGGGAGTTTTGGGCTTAGAGATATTCAGGGATTTGATTGTTAAGTCAGAAAGGTTAGGGTTTGGATCAGGGCCATATACACTAGGTATGACCAGAGAGGGAAACCCTTTATATTCTTCAAAGTTAGAGACATTGAAGATATGATCCGCATTGGTTAAGTCTTCAGGAGTGCCCTCAAATAGTTGATTATTTGGATTTTGAGATTGGGGAGCATTAACTAATGGCGGTATGATGGGTAAAGGTAGTGATGATGGAGGAGGTATAAGAGTCATATAACCAAAGGAGGAATGTTGTTCAGGAACATATTTTTGAGATATATTTTCTATAGGTTGTGTTGGTTGTGGATTTGATGTATTGATGAGTGATGGAGATGGAGTGGTCAATGTTGGTATGATAGCATTGAAAACACCATATCTAGAGACAAGCAAGGAATTATCGAGAGTCTACTTATATTGATTACCAACAAGAGAAACATGATAAGTTATCTGAGAAGATACATGAGTATCAATAATAATAATCATTTCTTGCGTTTCATCAATGACATGAACATCATCCTCAGTGGTTGATGTAGTTGCCATCTTTGACCTTTTTGTAGAAGGTCCTTCACCATCAACAAATCTCTTCTTTTTTCCTTTCCTCTTTTTCTTAGGGAGCTCTAGAAGATTGTCTGCTAGATTTTCTAAGTCAATCCATGCATCTAAAACATCATCTTTAAATCCAACAAGATAACTTGACAATTCTTCTGGATGATAGAATCTGTTAGAAGAAGGAAATCCACCAACTGGAATCCTCATGGCTTCAACTACTTCCTTAGGTAGAAAAATAGCAGGATGAGTGATCTTTTCAATGACTTTCATATACTCTTAAGATTCTTTGAATGGAAGACGCTTCCAACCGCTCTTTTTAACTTGTTTATTTCTCCATTGATCAAAAGATCGTCAACAATTCCTGATTCAACAAGAATGTCAGAAATGATTCTACTGTAAGAGATATGATTCCCTTTTTGGTAGAACCAGTTCTGGAGTTCATGATCGATTCTTTTAGGAATCAGAATAAACTGACTGGGAGATGAATCTTTATCCCTTTCATAAAAAAGTATAAAACATACTTCTGAGAAATATTAATATAGTCTTAAAAATGAGTAGGACGACGATGGTAAACATTTCCTTACATAATCTTGAACCAAACTCTTAGAGAGTCTCTCAGAAGAGAAGACGACGATTCCTTCTTTGAGTCAAAATCAGTTACTTATTTGAAGATAGAGGCCACGATTTTGGCTTCCCTTTACTTATCAACTAGAACATTGAATATTCTTAAGTCTTTTCCATCATGCGATATCAAATTAGAGAGTCTGTTCAGTAATGACAATTCATATTCCAAAAACAGAGGAAATCCAGAGGAGCCCCTAGGTGGTGAAACCAATGACGAAGGGCAAGAAAACAATGATATGAAAATGGTAACCTTGACGGTGGGAATGACAAACGGCCATTTAATTTCTTTTACTCTTGTTTTGGTTAGTCATCCTTTTGGATGCAATTTTGTAATTTTTACAAGAGTGTGATGTTATCCCCCTTATGCTTGTGACTCTTTTTTTCTCCAGGCCTTTGCACTCGTACAATTTTCATGCATTTATGGCTTTTAATTTTATTATTTTGTGCCAATAACGTTGTTCTTGTTTTTCTCCATTCCCACTTATTATCTGAACCTTCTTCCATAGCTTCGTTCATGATCATTTCTTTAATGATTTATTTTTATATATGCATATGTCACTCAGTTTTAGCGACGATTTATTGTTCTTCTATGATTTTTCCTTTTTTTCTCTATGTTTGTCTCTTTGTGTCATCACCACATATGACAACATTGGCACAATCAATATATATATATATATATATATATATATATATATATATATATATATATATATATATATATATATATATATATATATATATATATATATATATATATATATATAATGTGCATATGTTTTAAACCGTTTAATTTTATTATTTTGTTCTTATTATCGTATTAAAAATAATCTTGTGCATATAACCAAGCCCATCGGATATAAAGCTCGTAAAACTTTAAGTGTTCGATTAAGGAATGCTTAATTATTATTTTTTACAGTCCCCAGGTTCTCGTTTGTTTTTAGAGTTGAAAGCCTCAAGCTAATAGTTGTCCACCATACTCATTTACATTAAGTACTTGACTGATTTAGTTTTTTTGGATTTTTCTTCAAAATCTCTTTTCTCATGATAGTGGGGATGACCACAATTTAAGGAGCTCTAAGTCACTACGTATGCACTGCCCAGAACGTAGCCGTAAGTCTTTTTAAATTGAGAATTCTAGGAGCCGAGTTATGTTAACCCAAACCTCATACAAAGGATAAGATTCCTTTATGAAGACTTACCAATACACCCCCAACCCTTATACGAGGAGTATTCAACTCATTTATGGGCAATGTCGACCCTTATATGAGATGTAACTCGTTAATAGGGAGTTTCAACCCTTATACGAGGAGTATTCGACTCGTTTATGGGCAATGTCGACCCTTATATGAGATGTAACTCGTTTATGGGGACTTACGACCTTTATACGATGAGTATTTGACTCGTTTATGGGCAATGTTGACCCTTATATGAGATGTAACTCGTTTATGGGGAGTTTTTCTTCTGATTCGTCGAATATTTCTTTTAGCTGGATACCTATAAATAATATCTCAATATATTTGTAATTCAGGGTGTCTCATTAAAATCCATTACTCTTGCAAGGGAAAAGAGTACAACCCAGACATTTTTTTCCTTATCTCATTACATAGCTTTAACTGAAATATAATCTAAGATTGGATACATTCCATGTCCTAGGTATTTCTATTCCTTCCAATGTTTCTAGCTTATAAGCCCCGTTGTTCAGTTTTTGGATCACCCGAAATTAGCCTTCTCAATTAGGAGCCAACTTTGCTTTATTCTTTGGGTCCGTAATCCTTTTCAGAACCAGATGTCCTTCATGGAATTCCCTTTGACGAATCTTCAGGTTAAACCTTTTAGCCAACCCGAGTTTTGTTGCAACTTTCCTAATGTGTGTTATTTCTCTGACCTCGTCCAGTAAATAGACAGAGTTATTTAAGTCATTTTTGTTGATAGATTCATTAAAATGTTCTCTCCTCCAGGTAGGATTATTGATTTCCACTGGTATCATAGCATCTGCTCCATACACCAATCAGAGAGGATTTTCTTGAGTAGTGGAATGAGGTGTTATATGATAAGACCAAAGGATCTTATAGAGATACTCAAACCACATACCTTTTGCTTCATCCAACTTTTTCTTTATTCCCAATAGAATAACCTTGTTTTTCGCTTTTGCTTGTCCATTGGTTAGAGGATGTTCTACAAATGTGAATTTGTTCTTGATATCAAAGTCCCTGCAAAACTCCACCACATAAGTACTCACAGACTGGGTTCCATTGTAAGAAATTATGACTATGGGTAAGACAAACCTGCATATAATATTTTTCCAATAAAATTGTTGGACCCTCTCAGCTTTAATTTGGGCTATGGCCTCGACTTCCACCCATTTTGTAAAGTAATCCACAACTACAATTAGGAACTTGAGTTGTCCTGGTGCAGTCGGGAATGGACCCATTATGTCCGCTCCCCACTAATAGAAAGGCCAATGATAGAAGAAAAAATGCAATAGTTAAGCTGGTGAATGTATGAATGGAGAAAAAAATTGGCACTTCTCGCATTTGCTTACAAACTCGGTACAATGTTGCAGCATGTGGGCCAGTACTACCTGACTTTGAGAATCTTCCCGGAAGGCTCTTCCCACAATATGGCTTCCACATTCCCCTTCATGAATGTCTTTAATTACCAACTCAGACTCATTTTTTAATACATATGTTAACATAGGTGTTTCTCTTCCCATCTTATACAACCTGTCTAAAACCATGACATACCGAGAAGATAATATTTTGATACGCCGATCTTTGTTGGTGTCCTCAGGAAGAACTCCTTGGACCAAGTAACAGACAATTGGCATCATCCATCCTGTGATGACTTCAATTGATAATATTTCCTCTATTTATGTGCTAGGTGTCTCTAGAACTTCTTGTATCACCATTTTATTCATCCCCGAGCTTTTCGTACCAGCTAATAGGACTAGGATATCGACCCGAGCATTCTCTGCCCTTGG
The DNA here is from genome assembly GCA_963966055.1 of Lathyrus aphaca. Lineage (NCBI taxonomy): Eukaryota > Viridiplantae > Streptophyta > Magnoliopsida > Fabales > Fabaceae > Lathyrus > Lathyrus aphaca. The sequence goes on along the minus strand of OZ014520.1, from coordinate 560,856,049 downwards.
GATATGAAAGACTTCGAACTCTAAGAATGTTATGGATATGCCTAATTTTATATGTAAATATATGATTAAAGCAGGGTCCTTTGTCTGATACTCGCCTTTCATCTGTCCTACTACCAGATGTGAGTCAGTCTTGACCATCGGATGGGTTACGCCAACTTCTTTAGCAAGTTTCACCCGTGCGATAAGAGCTTCATATTCGGCTTGATTATTGCTAGCCTGAAAATTGAAACACAAAGAATATTCCTGTATAAAGTCTCCTGGTCCTTCCAGTATTTTCCTTGCTCCACTACCTTTGAGGTTAGATGACCCGTCTATTTAGAGGATCCATTTGTTGGAAGTTTCCTCTCCCATGGGAGTGCTCAACTCAACCAAGAAGTTAGCTAGCATTTGTTATTTGATGCTGGTCCTCGGGGTAAATTCGATGTCATACTTGGATAACTCCACTTCCCATGTAACCATTCTCTCGACTAAATCTGGCTTCTTCAATATTTGCTTTATTGGGTAATTTGTCTTGACGGTTATATGATGTCCTTGAAAATAGTGTCTCAACTTTTGAGTTGTCATAACTAATGTTAATGCCTGTCGCTCGATCTTTTGATATCTCAGCTCAACCCCTTTATAAATTTGCTAACAAAATATACCGGTCGTTCCCCTTCATCTCTAATCTTGCACTAAAATGGAACATAAAGCTTTGACTATTATAGATAGGTATAGGACCAGAGGTGCATTTTCTTTGGGCCTTACCAAGATGGGAGGCGAAGATAAGAAACACTTTACTCCCTGGAAAGCTTATTCGCATGCTTTTGTCCATTCAAACTCTTTTTCTTTTCTTATGGCTGCAAAAAAAGTGAATGGATTTATCGACTGTACACAATAGGAAACAAGACAAAGCAACTAATCTCCCAGTTAACTGTTGGACCTCCTTCTCTGAGGATGGACTTCTCATATTTATTACTGCCTGGAACTTGTCCGAATTAACTTATATTCCCCGGTTAGTGAGCATGAACCCGAGGAATTTCCCGGCATGAACCCTGAATGTACATTTTTCCGGGTTCAGCCTCATATTATAACTTCTTACAAAGGCAAATATTTATGTTAAATCCTTGACATATTGGTCAACACTTGTTTTGATGACCATGTCATCTATGTACAACTCCAAATTCTTGCCTTTCTGTGTGACGAATACCTTGTCCATTAACCTTTGGTAGGTAGCCCTCACATTCTTGAGTCCGAACGACATTACTTCATAATAATAGTTTCTTTGGTTGGTTATGAAGGTTGTTTTTGGGGCATCAACGAGATTCATCTGGATTTGGTTATACCTTGAATAAGCATCCATGAAACAAAGTAGCTAGAACCCTGAAGTTGCATCTATGAGACGATTAATATGTGGAAGCAGGTACAAATATTTAGGGCAGGCTTTGTTGAGGTCTGTAAAAGCTACAAACACTCGCTACTTCCCCGATTTCTTTTTTACTATTACCACATTGGACAACCAGGTTGGGTACTTGATCTCCCTAATGAACCCGACCTGGAGTAGCTTCCCCACCTCATATGTAATGGATTTTCTCTTTTCGTCGCCTCTTTTTCGCTTTCTCTGCGAGACCAGATTTATATCTAGATCCATTTCTAGGTGATGGCACATGAAGTTCGGGTATATTCCCGACATATCTGAAGTTTTCTAAGCAAACAAATCTATATTATCTTTCAAGGTTTGTACGATCTATTTTTCTTCTTTAGGAGACAGGTTGACTCCAATATGTGATACCTCAGAAGGTAGGTGTCCGATCTATACCTGGTTAGTTTCTTCATTGGATGTTAAACTATCCTCGGATGAATCATCGTGGGGGTCTATGTTGACCAGATTAATCTTGAAATTGCTGGTTGGATCATCTCTTTCTGTAAGATTCTTCTTCTTAATCTTTAGACTGTCTTTATAACATTTTCATGTCAGACCCTGGTCGCCTTTGACAACACCAATCTGGCCGTCCTCTAGGGGAAATTTCATGGTAAGGTACAATGTCGAAAGTGTTGCCTCCAAGGCGTTGAAGGATGGTCTGCCAATAATAATGTTGTACGGTGAGGCATTGATTACTATCAGATATCCTACTTGGATTGTCTTCGCATTCACGGTGTTGCCAAAAGTGGTTAGCAAAGGAAAATGCCCCGGCACTTGAACCCGTTCACTAAAGAATCCCACCAGGCTGTCTTTGAATGGAAATAATTTGGATGTATCAAGACCTATTCCTTTGAAATCATCCCAATAAAGTACGTCATCTGAACTCCCTGGATCAACTAGGACACATTTTATGCTCCAATTGTTGATTTGTACTCTTATCAAAATCGGGTCATTTTCAAGAACAAGGACTCCTATATCATCCTTTTTCGAGAAACTGACCATATCTAGGGTGCCTTCTGACTCTTCCTAAGACTTTCAATCAATGAGCATCACCGCATGGGCATATCTTTTCCTAGTCGAATTGGCTTCCCCTCCCTCGACGAAACCTCCAGCAATAATATTCAATGTGTGCCGAGCAGGCTTTATTTCATTTTGTGGGTGAAGGACATCCTCCATGGCCATAAGTTGCGCCATGTTTATAATATCTTCCTTAGTGGACATATTCGTGAATGTGATGTACGTCCTAGGAAACTCTTACCAGGGTCCCACGGTGGACGCCAAATGTTCTTGGTAAAGAACACTAAAACTAATTGTCTCCTTATGGAAATAAGAAAGACTACAATATGTGTAATTATAAGGTATCTTTGGGGATTTGGGAGCTACACGAATGTTGTGTATAGTCCCAAGAATGAATGTCTTGCTTATCCCTCTGGTGGGAGCCCCTTTTATAGTCTTCCTCCAACCTCCATTAAGAGTATAATTCATGAGAAGCCTTTAGGCATTCCTACGTTTCAAATAATTGTAATTGTAGTCGCTTATCATGAATGTATCCATTGAGTTGATTGTAACGTCCACATTGAATACCCGTCAGACGTTATGACCTTTGGAATTCTTCCTAGTTCCATCTTCGACCAAGGTTCCAGATTCAATCTAGAGTCTTCCTGGCTTTTGGCCTTCTAGCTCGTCATCTGGTTGAGTCAAGTACTCATTCCCGAGGCATGAGGATATTATACCTGACCATTTTCTTTAGCCTCTTCTGAATTCCAAACATCGCTTGTATCTTATCTGACTGATTATATAGTCCAACCATGAGAAATATAACCAGGATATATATATATATATATATATATATATATATATATATATATATATATATATATATATATATATATATATATATATATATAGGGGCATATCTAGTGAGATTATTTGTCATTTATTATAATATTTTAATTTAATTCATTTATTTTAATGATGATGAGAGAGAAAATAAATGAGACATAATCTCAACCATTTATTTTAAAATCTAATGATTCAGATTCATTCTCATGTTCTCACATAAAAATGTCATTCTTTTATATATATATATATATATATATATATATATATATATATATATATATATATATATATATATATATATATATATATATATATATATATATATATATATATATATATATATATATCATCCATCTCCCCCAGTTTCCAGTTTCAACAAATTTAATTTAAAACTAAAAATCACAAGGATGCGATGGTGTGGCAAGCATATAGTTTCGTAAAATGAACAATAAAATGTTATTTTTAACGAATAGTGAACACATTAAGAATCTCAATTTACATATTCAGATTTATATAAATATATATAACAAAAATAGATAGAGTTTTACTTTTTTAAGCTGAATTTTACACCACTTATTTTATTTCTCACAGAATAATTAAACAAGCATTTTATTTTTGTACAAATTTCTACGTCACTTTCTTTTTTCAGTTTTCGTCATTCCACCCTAAGGTATTCGTTGTTCTATGATCATAAATGAAAATTTTGATATATGTTAATGCATGGTAATGTGGATGATGTTGTCTTCAAAAGATTTCATTTTCTATTCAGATTAGTTCTTTGATCTTATATGTTCTGGAAATTCTGGAAATTTTGATAATGTTGATAATGTTATGATGTTTGTTTATGAAACAGTGTTGATATAGAAATTAAGGAGCAATGGGAAAGCGAGTTAGGGATAAAGAGAGTGGAATTTCTAATGGAATGAATAGCCATCATCCTCATCCAGGAAGAGTATGGGGAATTCTTCATGTAATAAAGTATCATCATTGGCGTCAAGTCAAGAGAAGGATCACACATAAAAGGCCTTGTAATGCCAGTCATGATTCAAGTAAGCATATAATCAAGTGTCCAAGTGTCCGTGCCTGTGTCCATATCAGACACCTGCACCGATACTTATGTTTTTCTAACAGAATTTTTTTTCGTTTTATAGGAAATGAAATTCTAGAAACTTCTGATAATTCTAGGGTTGATAGTATGAGAGAGCATTTGCAGCCAAATACATCTTTATTCGACGTAAGTAAAGGAGAATATTGTGTTGATTTTCTCTTTTTATAATGTTTATCCTTTTGAATATCGTTCTATGATTCATATATAAATACCTGATACCAGACACGCCACTGACACAAACACATCGGTAATATATAATTTGTGAATTGATATATGTAACATAAAATTTTCCAGGTTGAAGAAAATAAGCTGGTACAAACTACACATAACAAAGCTTCAATAAAATCAAAAATAAAAGCACTTCTTAATGAAGATACATACAAAATGAGAGGGAAACACAAGAGAAGCTCAACCTGTCCTACAAAATCGCACCTAACTCGCATCGATTCAGTTCATCGCTTGGAAGTTGATCCGCTAAGTGAAATGCTGTTAACCGTTGAGAATCCAGAACCAGTTCTAGAAACTTTTCAGAACCATCTTGCTGCAGGAACATTGGAAGTTCTGTCTCCGGTTTTCTCAGATAAGAAAAACTCAATCGCCAACGACAGCAATAGCAATGACAAATGTGTCGAATGTGGTGCAGTGTTTTCTAGCGACCCTTTCGAAAAACATGATGAAAAGATTCATCATAAGCATCGCAATCTGTCGATTAGCGAAGGCGTGCAGGAAGATAAGCTCATGAACGCGAAAATATTTACAACCGATGCTTCGCCGCTTCTTTTCAAGGATTTTCTTGATGCTCTTGATTTAATCAACACAAACAAAGAGTATCTGTTGAAATATATAAATGATCCTGGTTCTCCTTTGCCATTTGAGCTTCATAATCAACCACACTCTCCCAATGGTAAATCGAGACGAGCCAAATCGATCTCGTTACCGGTTGGTGGTTCATCCTCCGGAACCAAGGATCCTGACCACATTGTAGATGAATGGTTCAATACAAAAGAAATGATAGAATCAGAAATTCAAATTTTAGCAGATTTTCACAAACCATCAACTTCTTCTTCTTCGCGTAAAGCTGATCATCATCAACTACTCGATTCGGATCAAGATCAAGAATCGGTTGAAAGAGATAACAAAAAGACTTCCTCAGATACATCCCAAGTTTCAAACAATGTGAAGAACAACAACTTCAAGGATCTTAGAAAGAAGATAAAGCATATAATCGAAGAAAGCAAAAACGAAAAGCTTCGCATTACAATGGATGCTGTAGTCGACAAAATTCCTCGCGGCAACAAGTTTTCCAAAAATGTAAGGAAGTTGATGAACCATGAAAAGTTCAAACAACAAAATAAGCGCCAACTATCAGGCATGAGGACTAGTTCTCTAAAAGAATCGGTTAATCGATACACTCAGCTTTACGACACTTGTTTTCACAATGAAGTAGTTAGCAATAAGGAAGAGAAGCAGCCTAAAACTGAAAGCTTAAAGTTGAAAACCGACGAGAAAAATTCGGTATTGAAGACACCGAAATTGATTAAAAGGTTCCTTTCGTTACCTAATCTAAAATCTTACTTCAACCAAAATGAGGAACCTTATGTTATCTCATCTCCTCAGAATTCATCTAGAAAATCTGATAGAACTAGAAGCTCTAGCATAATGGATGGCTTCTCAAATAGTCAAATTCTCTTACTTTCACCTTCACCTTCTGATCATACAAATGAAGAAATCCCTTTGACAGATGAACATAAACATGTTATTGTTAAGAGTGCTTCCGATTCAGGATCAGATGTTAACGACGAGGTAAAGTCGGAAAAGAGTATACCATTTGATGGTGCAGGAAACTTGAGAGACAATGATCTTTCTGGTAGCAATGAACAAGAAATCGGTTATACAACAGAATCGAGTACTATGTTGATTGAAGAAAACTCGGCTTTCTCTTCTGATACAAGCTTCTTAGATTGTACATTTGAGTTGGAAAATTTAAAAATATTAGAAGGTATGGTAGTAGTATATTATATATACTTTAACATTGCTATATTAGTATATTTCATTTTTCACATTATAATCGAATTTAAATGTTTTCGCGGATTCGTGTACAGAATCATCAGATCAAGAGTTAAAGCCAATGCTAGCTGGTGATGAATTGAACTATATGTATGAGCAACAAGAACCAAAAATAGAGCAACATGAGGAGGTTGACAATTTTCTCAAACATGGATATAAACTTCCATGCAACGAAATTGATACGAGTAACGAAGCTGCGTTTAATTATGTAAAGAAAGTTTTAGACCTCTCAGGTTTCACTAGCCATGAATCTCTTGAAACATGGTATTCTGATGGCCAACCACTTGATCCATCAATTTATGAAGAATTAGAGGGATGTTTGCTTCTTGATCCTGATTGTTCTGGAAATTGTGAAGGTGGACATTGCAATCATCTTCTTTTGTTTGATATAATCAATGAAGGATTGTTGGAGATTTTCGGTCGATCGTATAATTATTATCCTAGACCTTTATCTTCTCTTTCTCGTGTTCATCCATTGCCTAATGGGAGAGATGATGTTTTACATAAAGTATGGAAGCTTATTACCTGGTATCTGAGTTCAACTCCTGATGAGGATTATATATCATTGGATTACTATGTTAGTAAAGATCTAGCAAGAAATGATGGGTGGATGAATCTTCAGTTTGATTCTGAATGTGTTGGGCTTGAGATAGATGATTTGATTTTCGATGATCTCTTGGATGATATTATCTACTCTTAAATGTTCTGAGTCTTATTCAGCTAAGTGGAATCGGTTACATAGATAAGATTACGTCATCAATTATGTATGGTATTAATTTTATAGAACAGATTTAGATTTTGCCATCGTTTATGTATGATATTAATTTTATTGTCAGGTAGCATACTACTTGTAACACACTTCTCCCCAAATACAAATTATATAAATAAACGGAAATAATCAAAGTAACTCACAGAAGGTGTCACATTTCTTCATAAAACATCAATTCAAAATATTATATTAAAAATATTCTTTTCTCTAAAACTCAAAACTATCGCAGCAGAATCATATATTCAAAAATATTTTTCCTCATATTTCATTAAAATGTAAAGACCTTTTGGCAAAAGTCAACATTTAACAACTCATAAAACTCATAATAACAAAACGACAATCCAATTATACAAGTGTTCTATCCCCCGGGATGTTATATCTATCAGAGCAAGACACCAGACACTCTAGAATTAAACTATACAGCTTCCAGCTAAAATTTCACGCACCACGAACTCATATCGGATATCTGCAAGTTACCCACAAAGGAGGCAACATTTCCAAGCAGACAGGGTGAGAAATCATAATTCATTATAATAATATAAGGATATGGAATACAAATACATCAAGTATAAACATACCATAACAACATCAACAACAAAATTCAGCAACAAACACAATCTCCAAAAAAATACATCCCTTACAAAGTGATGTCAACTACAATGAAATGCGTAATATACATGTGGTACCAAGTTTCTCCGTGAGATGGACACATGACCATCAAACCTCTACAAGGGAGCACTCCAAAATCACCGAATCACTTCAATCCGCACAATGGGATTGAAGTTACCAAAAAGGCCGAAGCCCCACCAAAAATATGCCATGAAATGCAACGATGCATTACTCCATAAATATCACTGAAAAGTCAATAGTGCATCATTCATTTCATGTTCGGCAAATAAATCATCAAATAATCATGTCTTTCATCACGACAGCACATCGATAATACTTCTTTATCGATAATACAACAAAACAACTTCTTTGATCAACAAGATAGCAAAACAACTTCTCTCATCAACATCAGCAAATCGTCAATTCACAATAACCTCATGTTTATAAGTATAAAACCAATTTTTAACAATACAATAAACTAACTTCTTTTATCAACAACAACAACAAATCATCAATTTACAATATAAATCATGTTTATAATCATAAAACCAATTCCAGCAATACAACAAAAACAACTTCTTTCATCAACAACGACAAATCATCAACTTACGATAAAATTATGTTTATAATCATAAAACCAATTCAAAATTTTCTAAATATTCATCATTGAAAAATGTCTCACTTCACTCATTTTATTTCATCAAATTAAAGTTCGTCTCGTTAGCTTTTCGACGCTTCAAACGGGACCTAAATCGGAGTTACGGATCAAAAGTTATGAATTTTTCAAAACTAAAAGTGTCACTATTACAGTAGCGTTAACCCACTTTTCCCATTTTCTAAAATAACATAAGTTTTCAGATAAATCAGAGTTTAATTAACAAGTGAGTAGTTACATTTTCAAAATCAACCAAAAGTATAATCATTTATTAAAAACAGCGGAAATATCTTTTTATTCAACAATCGGCAATTCGCCAAATATCCACAAAATTCATCAATTCACTTAATTTATAAGTTTCAACAAAATATGATACGTAACTATTACAACAAGAATAATTAAATAACAAATATCCCCATTTCCCGTGTTACGTATCAGAGCGACTCCTAGGACTCGACCAAACAACATGTACTCCGAGCATACTCAAGTACCTGAATCATCTGTACTTCCGAAGAAGCACAGACGCAACCAAACAACAAAGGGGTGAGAAAACAATTCAATAAATTAACGGTGAAAATAACATCTTACAGGGTAGTCTCACCTCTATTCATCAAATACACATCATACATCATACTATTAATCGATATCTCAAATAGTTCATCAACACATATCATACATCATTAATTCAATCAATGCAAAGTGACTCAATGGCACCATGCAAATGCGGTACCGACTCACAATAATGGTTCATCAAATAAAACCCCGAATGCATCGTTAACGTCTCCAACAAGACACGATCATCCCTGCAACCACGATTCTCAACGAATCCCGAATGATCACTTACGCTCCACCGAGACATGATCATTCCACCAAATGTGTATGCATATGCAGACTCAAACACATATACCATATTACAAATATGCATGACAACAGTCATGCCTTCACGATCCTCATGATCTTCATCAATTATCACACATCCCATCACATGGGTCACATAAACAATCAGACAATATTCACACATATTATCAACACAATTCATATGGTTCATCATCAAGAGTCATATAAATCAACATAAGCACATATATTCCTACACACTAATTACCAATTATCATATCCTATGAATTCCTCATTAATTCCACCCTCAATGATTTTTCATACATTTTCCAATATAACATGATCCTTCCGATCCTCACCGCTATCAACCTTACCTCATGGGGTCTACGCAAAGCATACAATCAACAATATTACCAATCAACATGATCCTCGTGATCTTCATCGGTTATTAACCAGCCCATCATATAGTTTGTACAAGAATTATAATAACATCACCATACTCAACACATTTTAAGTAACCAATTAATAAAGTTATACTATCCACAATAACCATCTAAAACTCACACACTAATTATCAGTTGTCAGGTCCTATAGTTACTCATGGATGTTATTCTCAAAGCCTTAGACTAATGATAAGAAAGTAGACCAAGGGAACAGGACGAAACCGGCTTAAAATATCATGAATTTCCCAAATACAGAGGCCTGACACGGCCCCCCGTGTCCCCTGACACGGCCCGTGTCACACGGCCTGACGAACCATCCTGAAAACATCATTTTCCAAAGTACAGAACTGTGACACGGCCACTCGAGTCGTGTGACACGGCCCGTGTCACACCCTCTGATCTCCAATCTTCTCAAAAATCCTCCCCATCTTGTTCCCGTAGCCTGACACGGCCACCCGTGTCGTGTGACACGGCCCGTGTCATGAGCCCTGCGCCCAAAATCAACTTTTTCCCAAAAATCACTTTTCATTCCCCATCTCATACCAGTTCGGGTTCTATTGATTATATCTTACTTTTATCACTCAAAACAGTCCCATGTCATTCTTATACTTATTTTAAGACCTTTAATACCACATATCTTCCCAACCTAATATTACTAATCAAATTAGGGATTTTAAGTTTCTCTTCCTCTTCTCAATTCACATCATCAACAACAACATTCATATAACAGTTTTCATATTAATCCAATTATATCAATTCAAACAATGATTATTCCAAATACAACAATCAATCATGAAATTCCATATTCATACCACAATTCATCAAATTATACCAAATCACATAATCCCTAGGAGAGTAAGGACCTCTCAACTACCCTTTCATGTTAGATCACCAATAAAGAACCTTTTCTCCCCCTTACCTTAGATTCAATCGATTCCTTGAACAATCTTGATCTTGGAGCTTTAGGTCTCTTGCTCTTCTCTCTCTTTTTCCTCTTTCTCCAGAGTCAACTTCTTATTTCCACCCAAAACACGATGAATGAAAATGATTCCTTTTACCCTCTCATAAACCACACCAATTTACCACCTTGCCCCTTAGACCTCCAATTCTTACTATTTTATTTATTTAGTAATAATATTCAAATAATACCATATTATCATTATATTATTATTTAAATAAACAATTCTTCACTTATAATCTCAAAAACACCACCCATATACATAATAATTATTTTATTAAATAAATTATGAAATCGGGGTGTTACATCTCTCCCCCGTTTATTTTATTTTCGTCCTCGAAAATAGCACTTAATGAAATTATCTAGATATACTATCGCACCCGGCTAATCACTCCCTTTCCATAACTGGTAATTCTATAATTAATCCAAAACAACAATATTAGTGCTACGAAACTACCACAACAACAAAAACACCACAATCATCAATTCACAACACGTAGGTATACACCTGAAATAAAACACAACAAAAACCGTTACCATCACCATATGTAACACTTCTCTAATCCTCATCATAGGAATTAGTTACTCGCACTCGTACTATTCAATCCAAACGCAATTTCATACTATCATCCTTAAATCCGAATAATATTCTTATATACAAATATAAATCGACAAAACAAACAATACTCAAGTGGTCGGATTGACTTCAACCAATCCAACATGTATACTATTTCAGTCGGCATGACACATCTATCCATCAATTATGATTCCATCTACTATGAACAATAGATTAAGGGTGATCAGTTCCTCAATTTGTTGATAGACATCCGACAACCATAACGGCGGCATAAATCATCATTACCCAACACAATAGCATGCTTCAACTCGTGCCCCAAAGTCCGTAAGCATAATGCTTTGTCAACTCTCTAAGGCTTACCAACGCCTTCTTAGTTTCCTTAGTTCCAACTTCGACAATTATACCCAAACGTCCGAAATCCATTCCACAATCTCTTATACACGCTCATAGCACAACACAACCTTAAATATCATTCCAACACCAGAATCGCTACAACATCGAGTACAATCCAATTCGGTTCGTTCCAATTATAACTTTCATCCGGTTAAAATTTTTAACAACGTTACTCGAGCATTCGTCTTTTCTCTCAACTCCACCATCACATAACATCGTCGCTTTACTCATTCTTATTCAACGTAAATTGCTTCTCAATGCATTCTCCAACACAGATACATTCTTAAAAATACCAACATTTTATTCCTAATAATATTTCACACTTGTCTTTATCTTTCCAAATTTTCAGCAATAGTCGCTCATCTTCAACCACATATTTCTCTTCCAATACAGAACTCCCAAACACAAAATCATATTCCAAAATGAATAGAATTTCGCGTAGATTCTAAAACTTCAAAAATCGCTTAAATTCAATTTACGAGCAAAAAGTTATCGTCCTTGCAATGGGAGTGGTCAAGAATTCCCGTAAGCAGAATTTTCCAAAAATTCAGCATCAGACCCAAATACTAAAATGCACTTATCTCCCTCTTCACCAACCTCTTGAAGGCAAATATTATATGCAAATTATAGATAATTTCGTAAGCTTTCCAAAAAGTCCATAACCACTTCAATTCGAATCACGAGTAAAACGTTATGCCTCTTTTACTGACAGATGCTCCAAAATTGCCAAAATTCAGAATTCAAGATTGATGAACATAAGTTCCATCTTTCTCCCTTACTTCCAAAATTCACCAACGTTCTTTCTTTTTCCTCCAACTACGAAAATTACTCGACATTAATCCAACTATACTCGCGACATACAATCTACCAGTTTGATCCATCAACTTATCATTCCCTTCGGAAGAATCTCTTAATCTCATTCAATTCCTCATCCATATTCTACGCACCTCTCACACTCGACCGGTAAGAATTCACGAGTCCTACTCTCGCTGGTCAGCAATAACATTGCTTCAACAACCTTTCACTCTCTCAATCCACATCAATTTTGAACCAACTTCGACATTCCAACAACAGTCCGGGAGCAACCTCTCCCCCACTTAATTCCAAACCAACACCTACAGACAATGTCTAGAAACCAACAAGCAAGTGCCGACAGTGTTTTCACACACATGTCGCACACTGAGGAATAAACGACATTAACAACATTGGTCGGACGAACCGACCTGCTCTAATACCACTAGTGTAACGCCTTTCTACCCCAAATACAAATTATATAAATAAACGAAAATAATCAGAGTAACTCACAGAATGTGTCACATTTCTTCATAAAACATCAATTCAAAATATTATATTAAAAATATTTTTTCTCTAAAACTCAAAACTATCGCAGAGGAATCATATATTCAAAAATATATTTCCTCATATCTCATTAAAATGTAAAGACCTTTTGGCCAAAGTCAACATGTAATAACTCATAATAACAAAATGATAATCCAATTATGCAAGTGTTTTATCCCCCCCCCCCCCCCCCCGCCCCAATGTTACATCTATCAGAGCAAGACACCAGATACTCTAGAATTAAGCTATACAACTTCCAGCTAAAACTTCACGCACCGCAAACTCATCTCGGATATCTGCAAGTTACCCACAAAGGATGCAACATTTCCAAGCAGACAGGGTGAGAAATCATAATTAATATAAGGATATGGAATACAAATACATCAAGTATAAATATATCATAACAACATCAACAACAAAATTCAGCAGCAAACACAATCTCCAAAAAAATACATCCCTTACAAAGTGATGTCAACTACAATGAAATGCGTAATATGCATGTGGTACCAATTTTCTCCGTGAGATAAACACATGGTCATCAATCCTCCACAAGGGAGCACTCCAAAATCACCGAATCACTTCAATCTGCACAATAGGATTGAAGTTACCAAATAGGCCGAAGCCCCCACCAAAATTATGCCATGAAATGCAACAATGCGTCACTCCATAAAAATCACCGAAAAGTCAATAATGCATCATTCATTTCATGTTCAGAAAATAAATCATCAAATAATCATATCTTTCATCACGACAACACATCGATAATACTTCTTTATCGATAATACAACAAAACAACTCCTTTGATCAACGAGATAAATAAACAGCTTCTCTCATCAACATCAATAAATCGTCAATTCACAATAACCTCATGTTTATAAGCATAAAACCAATTTTTAACAATACAACAAAATAAATTCTTTTATCAATAACGACAAATCATCAATTTACAATATAAATCATGTTTATAATCATAAAACTAATTCCAACAATACAACAAAAGCAACTTCTTTCATCAACAACAACAAATCATCAACTTACAATAAAATTATGTTTATAATCATAAAACCAATTCAAATTTTTCTAAGTATTCATAATTGAAAAATGTCTCACTTCACTCATTTTATTTCATCAAATTAAAGTTCGTCTCGTTAGCTTTCCGACGCTTCAAACGGGACCTAAATCGGAGTTACGGATCAAATGTTATGAATTTTTCAAAACTAAAAGTGTCATTGTTACAGTGTTAACCGGTTAACCCATAGCGCTAACCGGTTAACGCCTCATTTATTCGTCCAAAACGCATATTTTTCACTGGTTAACCGGTTAACACCTATGGTTAACAGGTTAACACCTGTACATAAGCAGTTTTCTGCTGTTTTTACGAATTCTACACCAAAATACCCCAATTTTTCATACGAATTCATTCCAATGCAACCCAAAATTTTTTACCAATCAATAATTAATCACATACAACAACAAATGCATCAATTCAAACATCAAACACATCATTCTAAATCATCTTATCAATCATAATTCCCCAATTCATACCCTTATAACTCAATCCATGTCATTAAACCTAACAATCACCAAAATCATATCAAACATAATCTATTCATAAACCAATTCCTATAAAATTATAATAGATTATGAAAACTCCTCATACCTTAGAGAATTCCGTAGAGTGACACTCTTCTCCAAGGTTCCTAGCAACTTCAAGACCTTAAGCTTCCTCTTCTTCTTTTCCTTTCCTCAGAGCTCTTCTTCACCAACAAAAAAAAAATGAAAAAGTGAGAACTTTTGATCGTGTTCTCCTATTTGGGTAAAATTATCCCAGTTTATGTTTTTCCAAACTTATCTTACTCTTTTCTAATAAAGACCACCTTACCCTTTATTCAATATATTTTTATTAATAATAATAATAATAATAATAATAATAATAATAATAATAATAATAATAATAATAGTATAATAATACACTAATTATTCATGTTATATAAAAATACTCCTTATACTCTCAAATGACCAATATAACCTCCATATCCACACTTCTATTATTTTAAATAATAAGCAACAATTCGAATAATACTACATGATTATTCTTATCATTAATATTGTCAAAATAATTTCACCACAATGCATCGTACCACATAACCACCTATTGTCAAAATCATCATATCTCCTCAAATAAGCAACAATTACTCATAATCGAATTTAGGGTGTTACACAACTCATTATTATGCAGCTTCTAGTGTTTATTTTTCCTTGCTTAATTTCCTTAGAGAATTGATTATTTAAAAAAATGTATCTAAATGGATTATAGTTGTTTGAATATTGTACTTTATTTTTGATAGATTGTTTTAATCCTTAATTATACTAAATCATAGGTGTTTGATAATTGAATATTTGAGAATTGAATGATTAGTTTTTCTTTTTTATAATGAAAGGCAATATATTAAAAGAAGTATTAGGAGTGTTTCAATCTAATAAATAAAATCTAAGAAACAAATAGAACAATCCCTACAGGAAATATATATATATATATATATATATATATATATATATATATATATATATATATATATATATATATATATATATATATATATATATATATATATATATATATATATTTACAAAAAATCAATAGGGTGAATATATATATTTAATCTTTTTAGATAACCACAATAAAAAAATAAAGAACAATCCTATAAAAAATGGTTCCCCAATTAAAAATTACATTATTGAAAATAATTTGATTTCTATATATCCAAATATACCAACAAACTACTAACCAAATTAACACCACGTTCACCTCATGGTCTTTGTCCAAAAGGACGCTAACCAATTCCAAAGATGAAAATAGTTAATGTTAGCTCTAATTATTAGTTATTACGGTTTATGTGGAAGTTTTTATTACCACATAATGTTACCAAAGACATGTTGATTGGTTAGTTGAATCAATTTCGCTATTTACTTTTCAAAATAAGTTTTATAAAATAGTTTTGAAAAAATGTTTTTAAAGAAAAATATAACTAAAAAATTTGTTTGGTGACATAACTTTCTAAAACTTATTTAGAAATGAAAAAATAAAAATATTCATTTGGTTATCTAATTTTTAGAAACAGTTTTTAAGATGAGAAAAATAAAAAATCTATATTTTAATTCAATTTTTAAAAAATATGTTATTAATATAAAATGAAAAAGATTTTTATTATAATTAAAAATGATTCTGTATAATCTATTGAGTACAGTCAGATTAAAATCTCTCTACTAATAATGCATGTAATATATAGAAGAAAATTTGAAACAATTTATTCAGATCTATTGTAATATTATAAGTTAATTATACATAGAAACTTTTGCATGATAAATGAAAGCTAGAAGAGGTACTCCTATTAACAAACAAAATATTTAAAACTAACTATCTCCTTAAATTTGCAATCAGTAATATAACAATAATTTTCTTAAGTTAAGTCAATTATTTACAATAATACCATTAATGAAAAGTGGTTGTTTTTTCCGTGTTTTTGTATTTTAGAAATGTAGAGGAATGTTGAAAAGTGAAAAGTAAAACATAATTGATCAGTTTTGGTTTTTTAATTTTAAAAACAATAAAAGATGGAACAGTTTTGCAAAGCAAATTTAAAAAAATACAAAACAAATAATTTTTTTAGTTTTTAAATTTTTGAAAAGAAAAAAATAGATTTTAGAAAGTAAATCAAACATATCTTTAATCTTTAATCTTTGATGTTTAGAAAATCATTTTTTCTTTTTTATTTCTTTAAGCTACAGTTCCGCTCATTACGATTTTTAAATATCAACCAATTTTAAGAATAATTAACTACATCGTTAAAAATAGACTTGACATTACATATTTCATCATTAAAAGTTAAAGGAGTGAATGGAGAATAGAAAGCACGTGAAAAATAAAATATTTTAAATTGTAGTATATATCTTTTTATTTTGATGTTCATTTTAAATTTAATTTATGCCTAATTTAATTTATCATTTGTTTGTAATTTATTTATAATTTGATCATTTTGATTATTTGATTAGACGTGTGCTTTGAAATACCGTTACACTTAATATATTAGTTTTGGACCATGCCAATATTTTTTAGTTTATAAAATTTGATGTAAGTCAATATGTTGAGTGTAATTTGAATCACAAGTTAAAAATACTTAAACTAGGATTTTTATGAAGCTTAACTGGAATCAAATATGCTATAATTTGAATCAAACACTCATTGAAATCTAGAATTTAGGCATATTGATCTAATTTGAAACATGAATGTGTGCGATTCGAATCACATAACTCCTTGACATGAATCACAACGTTTTTTTTATATTTGAATCATGTTAATAAAAATTCTTTTCAAAACTAATGGTAATTCGAATTATGCTTTAGTGTGACTCGAATCACAGACATAACATGATTCAAATCAAATAATAAATTCTTCACTTTACTATCTTTAATTCAAATCATTCTTTCTTTGATTTAAATCATAACCTTATGGTTTGACTCAAATAAACTTGTAATTTCTTAACCTTTTTGTGCCCAACCCATAACACCTATTTAAACATTATTTACACCTATTTAAACATTATTTTTTGTGACTCTTACAAAAGAGTAAGTCAATTAGTTGAGAGAGAAAGCATTTTTTCTGTGACTCTTACAAAAGAGTAGGTCAGTTAGTTCTCAGAGAAAAAGAGTTGGTTAATTAGTTGAAATTGGACATTTAGTCAGTTAGATTGATTAACTCAAGGATATTCACACTAAAAAAGAAGTCTCACAATGAGTTTCTTCCAGAATGTGATATGTTGAGATCCATACCCATTTTGTCAGGATACTTGAAAACCCATGAGAGTTTCTTCATTCACAAACACATTATCACCTTGACTCAATTTGTGAAAAACTTCCTAGAATATTGTTATTGTGATAATTTATAGTTGCGTTGTGTGAGATTCTTAGAATACCTTTCATCATTTTCAACCTTGTACCAAGAAACCATTGTAGTGGTTCTCAACTATAAAGATTAAGTGTGTGAGGTAGATCTAAGGTACATTAGGGAAAATAATTTTTTGTGTGAAGTTTTTGTTAAGTGGATAGGGAAAAATAATCGCTTTGCATATGCAATTTAGTGGTGTTTTATTTAGCAAGTAAATATTTTCTCTATACTCTAAGGAAGACTTTAGTGGAACTGGGTAAAGGTTGACGCAAAAAGAAATAGAGAGTTGTCTAACTATTTTTTACTCTAACTATTTTGTTGAGTTTGTAGATAATTGAAAAAATATTCTGACTCTGAACCATAGCATAAAAGCGTGTACAAACAAGCCAAACTGTATTGATCAAGTCAACATTTTTGAATAGAAACCCTCCAGACAAACTCTAATAAAAGCTCTGACTACAATTTTGTGAAAGTCTCAAAACCCAATACTCTGAATACTTTGAAGTCTCACAAAAGATTTGAAGACAAAATCTGATATCTACTCAAGTTTCAATCGACTTGCATACGAAGCGTCTGACTAGAGATATTTGTATTAATGTGGCAACTACGATTTGATGTGACAGAAGTATCAAAGAAATTTAATTTTCTATAAATTATTGTACTCTATGTCAAAGATTTCTTATGCGTCCCATCATCCTCACCAACTATCGGCTACAAGCGTCACTCTAGTGTTGCATTAGAAGTGACCTTCATACAACTGACACCTAAAGGATATTTCATCTTTACACCTCTTTACACCTCCTAGTGGATCTAAATTTTTCTATATAAAGAGATATTTGAATATTGAAGAAAAAATCGATATATATATATATATATATATATATATATATATATATATATATATATATATATATATATATATATATATATATATATATATATATATATATATATATATATATATATATGAACTGGACATTCATGAAGGCTTACACTCAGAATAAATATACAAAAAAATAAGCGTTTCTCGTACTTATACACTTAGAACAAAAAGTCATTAAATATTCTTGTTAAGTGTCATACTTGATTTAAACTCGTGTATTTTCTTATCTGAAGCATCTTGTAAACACAAAACTTAACTCTGATTGTATTCCTCAAGAAACCAGGTTAGTCAGGCTCTTTAGAAGCCAATAACATCAAGTTGTTGAGGATTAAATCTTCTGAAGCGACCAGGTAGGTGAGAATCTTAAGGCGTCAGTTACCGTCAGATTTCTTAGGGGACCATTTTGGTCAAAATTCTTAAGGAATCAGTTACAGATTGTCATTGCATTTGTAATCAGTTTTGATTATTGGATTAAGTCATTTTTCTAAGGAAAAATCACTCATGTGAGAACTGAGGGTAGCCTTCTTAATGGTGAACCAGGATAAAAATCCTTGTATACTTGAGAGGTGACAAATGAAGCCCACAAATGTACCATCTTCGTAGACGGATCATCCAACTCGATAGGAAGCAGGGGGAGCATCGTCTTTGAAATCAAGGAGGGAATCCTGATCGAAGTTTCCCTTTCCCTATCCTTACCAACCATGAATAACCAGGAAGAGTATGAATCCTTCCTCGCAAAGCTACACTTGGTCGAAGACTTAGGGGCTAAAGAGGTAAAATCTTCACGGATTCCCAGCTCGTCGCCTCTCAAGTACTGGAAGAATATCAAGCCAAGAACAACAATCTCTCAGAGAACTTATCTTTAGTTAGAGAAAGAATAACTAAATTCGATTACGCTGAAGTAAAATATGTACCTCACAAGCACAACACTCAAGAAAACATCTTGTTAAAACTCACGAGCACAAAAAAGAAAGGGGGAAACAAGTCTGTCATCCAAGAGATACTTTATCACCCGAGCGTCGAAAAACCCTTCATAACTTTCAACGTAAATGACATCGGTGACGATGGCTGCTGGATGATCCTGATACACAACTAACTCATAACAGGGGAAGTACTCCTCAATGAGAAAGAGGCTAACATGATCAGGCGCAGATCTTGCGCCTACGTCTTAGTCGAGGACAAGTTGTACATATGAGGATTATTCATCCCTATACTCAAGTGTGTCGAGGAATCCAAGGTCTCCCACATCCTGCAAAAAAATCCATGAGGGGATCAACGCCTAATACTTCGAAGGAAAATACCTCTTTCGGAAGGCCCTCTAAATAGGATACTACTGGCCCACTGTAACACGGTGGGAGAACTGACTTTTAATTTATGTTGCGGTAAGTAAGAGTCGCCACCGACTTTTATTTTATCCAATAAACAAAAGGAATAAAAGAACAATAAAGACCTTTTTTAAAAAGATTTGAGTTCAGGGGGTAAGTTATACAAAGGGAAGGTGTTAACACCCTTTGTATCCATGGTTATCCATGGGCTCTTAACTACTTAGCTCACTTTACTTTTGTTTGAAAAATAGTGTAGTGTGTGTTTAGATAATATTTTCATAAATCTTTAACTTTGCAATGATCCTTGTATGGATGTATACAAAGTGTTTAGTTTGAAAGTATTTTGAAAAGTGGGGTGTAAAGAGTGTTTTGAAAAGAAGTGAGCAAGTACTTAAGAACTACTTACCCTAAGTTTGTAAGGTTTTTCTTGTTATTTATTTCCTTTAGGGGTAAGAATGTCCTTACTATTAGTGAGAAAGTAGTCTTTAACTTGGATGTTTAAAGGGACGAGCGTGGGGTCATTGTATGATCATAGAAGGCAACCTTGTAAGGGTATCTTAGTAATTCGAAGGGACGATCATCATTTTCGTAGGGTCATCGAGGGACGAGATCATTTATTTGTAGGAAACTCGAAGGGACTATGATCTTTTATCTGAAAGGACTTGATGATTTTATTCGTAGGCAGCTTTTACTAAGATACCCCCACGTTCAAGGGACTTGACCATGTTTCAAGGCAACCAAGAGAGGGAACCCTAGGAGGTGCGGATGGCAATCGTATGACGATCGACTTAAGTGTGTGAATATTGATTTCAGATATTTTATCTTGTGAATTAGGGTTAGTTAACGATTGATTTTAGTCTTGCCATACAATCCTATTAAGCATACATCTAACAGTTTATAGTGTAGAAAAATAAAAACCTAGTTTAAACTATTACATGACTTTGGGAGAGATACATAAATATAAAAAATCTACACAGTCACGTTTGAGGCTCCTGATTCGGGTAACCAGCTCATCACGAGTCAACAAGGTCTTCACATCGTCAGCCTCATCATCGACAGGGCCGTAGCAGTCTCTAGAGCATAAATCATGTCCTCAAGACCCTTTTTTCTTGGAAGCACACTCAACAATCAGAGTAGCAATGTCCTCCGTTAACTTGGTCGATTCATCTTTCTTTTTGTGCAACTCGGCGAGAATCTCGGACTGGATCTGATAATTCTCCTTATATTCATCGAAAGAGGTCTCCAGCTTGATCACCTGCACTTCAAGCTTCACGTTTGATGCCTACATCTTCTTAGCCTCACCAGCCAAGCAAGTCCCCTCGTCATTGAGGACCAAAGCCATTTCCAATACCCTCATCAAGGAAACCATATCCCGAGCCAAGGAATTTCTCCTGGTCGCCTTATTAATGCCTAAGATGGTCGACGAATCTACTTGAGGCACAAAAAAAGAGTGGCCCCTTCAAAGAACCCCTATTAAGATAGCAAGGGGCAACATAAAGGTGTCCTCGACAACAACCTCTATGAGATCCACATTCATAGTGCCATTCATGCACTGCCTTTTCTTTTCCTGAGTGTCCAACTAAGGGGTAGACTGATTGACCCTAGGGAAGAAGAAGTACTTAGGTCGGAGTCACTTTTATGTTGATTCATGAGTGGGGCAAGTCGATTCTTGGAGCTCTTTTCCCGCCCTTTGCAGTATTTCCTTTGACCAACGCCATCTTAAGCACACATTTTTGAAGATTTGTCATTTGACTTGTGACAAACAACGAGCATATGTTAATATACCAAGAAATAAGAAGCATTCAAACAAGTTAAAAAAGAAAAACAGCTACCTAAAAGCAACAAAGCATCCTCGACGGTACTACACTCGAGGAGCTCCTTGGTGTTGATAAATCGGGCCTCATAAATGGGTCGACCTTGCTTCTCGAGGAAAACATCCCCGTTCTTAGTCTCCCACTAAGAAGAAGCGAAGTTTTCAATGAATTTCACAAGCTTGTCGTAGCCACGCTGGTCCTCAGGGTCAAACTCGTTAGGCTTAGTGATGTAGTAATTCATGCTGTTATCGAAGAGGCCATTGCATAAGTAAATAGAGAACCTCGAATTTGTCTTCGTCACCTCCTCTCCATCCTCATCACGATGCACACTCATATCCTTTTTGTGTACGACCACACGCTCAAACACATATTCTATGGTTGCTCGCGTTACAAGCTTAACCTTATAATACATATCCTTAAAGGTACGGACAAAGTCCATAAATATCTTAAGCAACTTCTTTGGCTGCTTGAGGGATACCCAACATTGCTTTCCATTCGAACTTTTTCTTTGAAGATGAAAGCATCAGAAGAATATGGGGAGGATGGATCAGATCTCAATATATCGACACACGATCTCGAAGGCTCGGATGAACGCAATCGAGTTTGGATGCAACTGGGAGGAAACTGAAGCCCCAACTCTTTGAAGGCATACTCGTACATGGCAAAATGGTTCCCTTGGAAACACGAGCAAATCCGCTCCTCCTGATCATTTTTGTAAACTTCCCTATTTTCCGGAGCCCCTGAGTATCCCGCACCTTCTTCGGCGATAGTGTACACACTCTCCGAGTAATCAATAAAGTGTGAGGGTATCCCTCGAGGTTCCAGTCTGACCCATTCTACTTCGAGATCATTAATTGTGTCGACCAGATGAAGACCATCGGTGTTACGAGCCATAGAGACCTGAAAATCAGAGGGAAATAATGAAATCGACGATCAAATCAAATCCATCCTTCCATTTCAAATCAGGTGAAAGGGTGAGGAGAGGCACGGGGACACAACCCTCGACCAAAGCCGTTATTCAAATGGTAAGTAAAGAAATAGCGAGGTTCATCTCCTTGACATTAATTTCATCATACAAACACATGATCTTCGCGGGGAAAAGCCTTTTCGACACGAAGTTCATCAACAAAACTAAAGATTTTTGCGGGGAAAAACCTCCTCGACGTGAAGCTCATCAAAAAATTCTTTATCTTCACAGGGACGAGCCTCTTCAATGCGAAGTTCATCATACATTCATAATCTCTACCGACACAATTCTATTTACCGCACTAATGGCAGCGCTGAAATGGCTATCGAACGAAATAACACGCAAGAAACGTACTTTCATACTAAAAAACTAACTTTCCTCCAACTTCTGGCGTTTGGAAATGGCAGAACCACCAACAAACACCAACACTCACCAGACCAAACACGAAGGAAGAAGAAAAAGACATTTTCTAGTCCTACATTAACATGAAAGTTAAGAAAATAAGAATGTTGACTTAATTTGAGAAGATGATGAAGGTTGATGGCGGATTGGCATCGGCGACGACAGAGGAAACTCAAAGGAAAAGTAAACTTTGAGAAAGATGAGAGCGAACTTTGAAAATGAAGAAGAGAGCGAACATATCAAATGTCCCTCCAGCTTTCCCTCTTATAATCAAACTCCAATGCATGGGGAAACATATTTCTATTTTAGGTAAGTGTTTCATTATTCATAGGCCATCATTACCTTTACTCATAGGCCATCATTACACATTAAACATCTATGACACGTGCCTCGAGGGAACGAAACATCTGTCTTTTCAAATCCTGTCAAATTTCTGGATTCCCTCACGAGCATGTCCTCGGGGGAATGCTTGAAACAAGTTTACGGCCTTGGGCATAAGCGACAACGTTCACATTCCCTCACGAGCATGGCCTCGGGGAAAAGCCTGAAAAATGTTACAATGTCGAACACAAGCAACAAGCCTTCGTATTCCCCCACGAGCATAGCCTCGGGGGAAATCTCGAAGAAAACTTACGGGCATCATGATGACTCGCGAGCAAAGCCACACGCTCAACGCAATCACAATCCTAAATCTCGACCATGATCCCTACACGACGCATCTTCCTCGTGAGCGAAGTCCAACGAGTTACGAGCAAGATGCCATCCTCGTGTACACAAACCCACAAACAAGAGATGCACGTAGCGAGCACCATTTACAACGACACGAGATTGCAATCGCACACCCAAATAAATACTCTATTATTTCAAAGTCCCTTGCTCATCCTCGACACGTGAACTGACTCTAAATCATTGCTCCTCTGCATAGGAATAATGACTTGGGGGCTCTTATTTTGGACTGAGCATGTGGATGACAACCGTCGAGGACAACCTAGAGTGTTGGCACAATCCAATTTTATGTCGAGGACAACCTAAAGTGTTGGCCTAATCCATTGGGGCTAGTGGAGAACATGTTCTCCATGTGCTCCTCACTTGAGGACACTTCACCAACTGATCCCGCACACCTCGCAGAGCTATTTTGCCCTTCGTAACGAGCATGTCTTCCATTATCCAGAGAGTACAAAGTAGTTGACACAGGACAATGATTACGAGTTGTTCATCCCTACTTTCACGTAAGAATCCCGACTGTCATATGTTGTAACATTCAGCCCATAATGGAGACCATTGACCATGCGCTGGGGGATCTCTATAAAAACCTTATCTGCAAGAGGGTCAAATATTTTATTCTCTAATCCTTTTTCACTTACCTTTTCACCCAAACTGACTTGAGCATTAGAGTGCTTGCATGTACACCCTTTTTTTCTGATCGTTTGCAGTTCACGGGCGTGTTGCTGACCACTAATTTACTCTAATCATTGATAAGATAACATTTCAAATCACATTAGAAAATAAGAATATGATAAATTAAGTTATATTATAAAACAACTTAAACTGATCAATGTTTTTGTAACCCTTTATTTGTATATCGCTCTTTGACTGTTAGAATTTGATTCAATAGTTCTAGTTCTTCAAACATCACTTTCTTATATACTAGTTTTTATCTTGAGCGTAATTAATACTTTGAAAAATGAACTAGTAGAGAAGAAATGGTTGGTTGAAGAATTAGAAACATTGAAACAAATTATAACCGTTAAAGAGTGAGATAAAAATAATGGATTGTAGAAAGCTCGAAAAAATATTGTTTAATGTAATTTGTTCTTCTAATATAACTTAATTTTTCATATTATTAATTTCTAAATCAGATTAAAATGTTATATGTTTAGTAACCAATTGACAAATAAGCATTCCACATAAGTTATATTAAACTCAACTGAACATATCATGATGACCGTGGTGAAATGTTGTGCGCTAACTATTTCACTGCGGTTGGAACATACAACCATAGTGAAATGTTGTAAAATCTTCCAAAATGTTGGCATTGGGTGTCGAATCCGTGACATTTTCACCTTTTACTACAATTGGTTTTTTCAATCGTGGTCTTATGTTACGCGCTATTATGTTTTTACCACAGTTATCAACTCATGGTAGTAAAGAGGACACATACTATCACACTCTTTGTTATCAGAGACCTCCAACCGTGATAAAATATGCTTTTTATAGCAGTGAAACACATGTTTTTTTATCTTTTAATGAATGTATGATAAATAAAACGCTACCGCATATTCGAATATGGAGTTATAACTAACTACTCATGTAATGTGAGTTAATATAGCTTTGAATGAAGTAGCAGGTAGATAGTATTGGTGTGAAATGTGCAGACAAGTCAACCTACACTTACAAATGGCAGCCATGCAAAACGGAACTTCAAAATTCATTTACTCCTAAAAGTAAAACTATCCTTCATCTGTCTCGCAATATCCGAGGATTTTAATGAATTAAAAGATTCAAAACGGCCAATGGTGATTTTATTAAATTAGTTTAAAGAACAAAAAATAACCATTTCTCTATTTCATGATGAATGTTATTTTATTCAATAAAATTTGTTAGAAAATGAATTTTATTTATTTTTTCACTTGTATACTCTGATTAATAGTAATATATTTTAATTTCAAATTAGCTTTTATGATAGTGTAGTGTCACACAAATAATTTATTAGATTAATTTAGCAAAAATGTCATAATTGTAACAATTTTATTTATTTTTAAATATGTAAAAACTTTAAAAACATTTATTTTAAAATTAAAAAAAGTGACTTGTGATTAGGGGTGGAAAAATAGATCGTCCGTCCCGCTCACCTCGTTTAATATCCACCAAGTTGAAATGAATATAAAAATCTAGTATGTCCCGCTAAAGTGGCGGGTTGGCGGACGGTGAATTTATCCGTTTTTTTTTTAAATATGTTTTAAATAAATTAAAATATTTTTTTATTTTTATTTTTACATTTCAATAAAAAAAACATAAAACCAACATTAAGAAAACATAAATGGAAAAAGACTAAAATCATCAAATATTAATCCTCAATCAAAAATAGAACTTTCAACAAGTTTTCACCTAAAATAAAAGCACTTTTGTCATTTTTCATTGGTAAATTTCCAAATACATACCCAACAATCGAGACAAAGAAAATATATTAGTCCTAATAATCTAAAAACAATTTATGTACATATCACAAGTTATTTTCAAAGACTCTTCCAAATACTTAAAAAATGTTTTTTTCATAGGTGTGACGGATTTTGACGGACATCGGATTTTGGCGGGACGGGCTATGGCGGGTTATGATCTTTAGCAAAGCAGAATTTGATGGGTGAAGGGTCACAACCTATTTTGCAACCCCTACTTGTTATTACTTAATATTAGCAATTAAAATTTATAATTGAAAAAAATTCAATTAATACAATATATAAATTGAAAGTGATAATATTTTAAATATATAATTGATCCATCACAAATGACTATACACCACACTAATATAACATACTTTTTTTTTTTTTACATTTTTAAAGTATATAAATTTTTTAATGGGTATTTTTAAAAATAGATATTTCTTTTAATAAATAATGAAATTAATTCAAAAAAATATAAGAGGTATTCAAAACTCTTATAAAAAAATAAAAAAAATAATATTCATTTAATACAACTAATTAGAGAAGAAAATCATTTATAAAAGGAACAAGAGTGGATCAATTTAGTGACGAGTCAGAAAAATTATAAAGTTTGGATAAAAAATTTAAAGACCACAAATTCATATTGTATATAATATAAAGACCTCAAATTCATATTATCAACAAAATTTAAAGATCGTAAATTCACATTGTCAACAAAATTATGCTAAAAATAAAAGAGATTAAACATAAACTTACATTTGCGCATAAAATAAAATAAGGAGGCAATAATTTTTTCGATTGCATTTTTGTTTGTTGGAGTCTTTTAATTGATCAAAATTTATTTCAAAATTTGATCAAACATTGCATGTTTACGAGAAGTTTATTCCATGCTGATAATTTTAGTGTATTTAGTTTATTTTTTCAGACACTTTTGCGTATAATTTTTTATTTATTTTTTATTCAATTATTTTTGTTTTTTAACTAAATTAATTATTGAAATTATTTAGAATTGATATTGTTTCTAATTTTATGTATTTTGTGTTATTGATTTTTAATTTAATTAATAAACTTTAAATTTCTAACAATTTTTTATTTTTATTTTTTAGTGTTATGAATCAGCCACCTTAAAAATAAAATATAATAGGTTTCTTTATGATCAAGAAACCCGCAAGGGTTAGGATTCAGGGTAACCAAAGGTAACAATAAGAATTGATTATAAACTCATATTCTTTCCTTTCTCTTGAAACTAGATTACAAGTATACAAAAATAACAAATAACCTCTCTCACTTTTGAATTAGGGTTTTATCTTCCTATTTTCCCTTATACAAAAGATGAGAGACTAGTATGTTATTTATAAGAAAACTAACACACTAACCTAATGGGATTTTTAACAATTATCCATTACAAGCTAACTTAGGGTACAAGCTAACTTAAACAATTGGATCCATAACACAAGACCTAATTAGACATACATACTAGAACTGACTTCGACTACAGTATGTATAACTTCTGCACTAGCATGTGAACCAAATTCGACTTCATGCTAAACCTCTCTCGTATCAAAGTTCGATCTAATATTACACAAATCTCCACCTTGGACCAAACTCTATACAAATAAAAAATAAACTAGCTTTCTTCATCCATGGCTTTCAGCCATTCAATTTTATTTCGACTTCTCATATCTTCCTTATAGTTTCTAGGTTCTTCGTCTATAACATCTCTTGCAGAGATTAAGGCATAAGATATAAGATCAGCATAACCAAGTCTCGGAGGTGGCTTCAACATCAGTTTCTGCTTCTTCTTTGACTTCATCTGGGTCATGCAATTCATCATCACTATGCTCCATCACAACAGGAATTTATCCCTGTTCCAACTCTTCGTTAACATAATCAGTTTTCTTGAAAGTCATCTCAACTTCATTGAAAACTACATATCGACTGGTGATACACCTTTGCAACATAGCCTATAAGCTTAGACTCTTTCTAGGTATCCCATGAACATGCATTTCAGAGCTCTAGGTTCGACCTTGTCTTGCCTAATGTGAGCATAGGTTACATACCCAAATACTCTTAGTTTTCTAAGATCTGGTGGATGTCCCGACCAAACTTATTCATGTGTCTTCATATCTAACACAGTCGAAGAACATTTGTTTATCAAATATGTTGTTGTTGAAACAACCTCAGCCCAAAACACTTTCCTTAATCCAACACTAATCAACATGCATCTTACCCTTGTCGAAAGCTTCATTACAAAATTCAAGTTCATTATCAGCTCTCAACCTCTTGACCTTTTTTGCCTATTTTAATTTCGACAAGAACCTTCCAATTCTTGAAATTCTCAAAAGTTTCATCCTTCGGCTTTTGAATGAATACTCATAACTTTCTGGAATAATCATCAACTATGGATAGAAAATACCTTGCACCTGAATGTGAAAGATTCCTTGCAGTCCCCCAAATATCAACATGGATGTAATCAAGGGATCCATGTGTTCTTTGTTTACCTTTATTAAACTTCACCCTACAGGATTTACCAAATACACAAGGTTCATAAAACTCCAACTTCTCGACTTTGTCACCACCTAGCAGGTTATGTTTCCCCAGTTCGACTAGGCCTCTTTCGTTGAGATGGCCCAGTCTCATGTGCCATAATTTTTCTTCGACACAAGTTTCATGGATACTACATTTGTCAAACCACTTACAACCTTAACCTCAAGGGTATACAAGCCTTGTTTCTTCACGCCTCTCAAGACTTCCTTCGACCCCTTCATGACTCTTAGGATACTTTTCTCTCCTTGAAAAACACATCCTTTCTTGTCGAATTCACCAAGAGAAATCATATTTCTCTTCAAGTCGAGGACATACCTAACTTCGGTCAATATCCTTATTGACTCATCATGGATCTTGAATCTCACAGATC
Source organism: Lathyrus aphaca (assembly GCA_963966055.1). Classification (NCBI taxonomy): domain Eukaryota; kingdom Viridiplantae; phylum Streptophyta; class Magnoliopsida; order Fabales; family Fabaceae; genus Lathyrus; species Lathyrus aphaca. The sequence goes on along the minus strand of OZ014520.1, from coordinate 560,826,643 downwards.
CAATAACTGCAATTTTGCAAGCTTTGTTGTTTCCAAGTAGCACCGATCCACCATCTTGATCACATAGTTCCTCGAAAAAATATTTGTTTGGATTCATGTGCCAAGTGCAACCTGAATCTATAATCCACTCTTTTCTTGAGTCGTCGCTTGAAACCACAAGAACATTAGATGAGTCGAAATCCTCTTGAGCAATGACAACATTTCCATTATACTTACCTCCATGATCTTTCAGGCGTTTATGACGCACCTTTCGAATGTGACCCTCATTCTTACAATGATAGCATCAAACACCAGATGCTTCACTACTATAAGACTTCTGTTGACTTTTACCCTTCTTCTTGTCGAACTTACCATCCTTTCACTAGAATTTTGCCTTAATGGACAAACCTTCACCAATTGTCGAAGGTTTATGCTCCTTTCGTTCGTTCAAGCCCTTAGAGTACAAGGTATATTGAACATCTTCAAATGTCAGGGACTCTCTTCCATATAAGAGGATTTCTTTGAAGTGAGCATGTGTTCTGGGCAAAGTGCATAACAACTACGCTTGATCTTCATCATCAATCTTCATATCAATATTTTCAAGATCAAGAATCAGCTTGTTGAACATATCCAACTACTCAGCCAACACTTTGTCTTCACTCATCTTGAATGAATACAAATCTTGCTTCAGGTAGAGTCGATTCACCAACGATTTGGTAATGTACAAACCTTCATGTCTTAACCATAACCCTAACGTCGTTGTCTCCTTTGATACCTCTAGAAGAACCTTATCACCAAGGCTCAACAATATTTTGTTGTGTGCTTTCTCAATCACGGATGTCTTTTCAGCTGTCGTTAACACAACATTCATAGTCGTCTCTCCCTTCAACGCTTCCAAGCATCCTTGCTGAACAAGTAGGGATTTCATTTTCAAGCGCCACAGACCGAAGTCGTTCACACCAGTGAACTTTTCAATCTCATATTTTGTTGAAGGCATCTTATCCATGCTCACCACACCAATTTGTTGTAATTTGGATACTTTAAAACAAAGTATAATAGGTTTCTTTATGATCAAGAAACCCACAAGGGTTAGGGTTTAGGGTAACCAAAGATAACAACAAGGATTGATTATAAACTCATATTCTTTCCTTTCTCTTGAAACAAGATTACAAGTATACAAGAATAACACATAACCTCTCTCACTTTTGAATTAGGGTTTTATCTTCTTATTTCTCTTATACAAAAGATGAGAGACTAGTATGTTATTTATAAGAAAATGAACACACTAACGTAATGGGCTTTTTAACAATTACCCATTACAAGCTAACTTAGGGTACAAGCAAACTTAAACAATTGGATCCATAACACAAGACCTAATTAGACATACATATTATAACTAACTTCGACTACAATATGTATAGTTTATGCACTAGCATGTGAACCAGCTCCGACTTCATGCTAAACCTCCCCCGTATCAAAGTTTGATCCTATATTCCACATTTAGAGTTAGAATTCTATGTAAGAAAAAAAGAAGAAATTAGAAAATATATATTCCCACGTCATGAAGGTCACATGACTCCGATGGAGTGAAATATTTTCTCATCCACTAAATATTATACCCTCTTTCTCACCTGACACTGAGGGAGCGAAAGATTTTTCAAATTCATAAATTCCACTTAATCTATACCTACATTAGTTGAATACCAATCATTTGTGGTCTAGTGTTGAAGGTTTGGGTCTTAAGAGTGTGATTCTCTCAAAGTCTCAAGTTCGAATCCCACTAGACACAAATTGATTATTAAAAAAAAATCATCAACAACAATTAACTTTTTTTTGGGGAAAACACAAAACATAACCTAAATTAATCCCTCTCATGAAAAGAAACCCAAAAATAATCAAAATTATCTTTCAGCATAGATTTAACATAATGAAAAGGTGAAAAGGGATTTTTTTTTGAAAAGGCAAAATTAAATGATATTACCAAAATTGAGGCACAAGAGATGCCACTAGAAAATTACAAAATAATTCATAAAACCACCACAAAACCAAAATACCAAAAAAAAAAAAATACAATGATCAATACACCTAAACCAAACCATTTGCCCCAACCCACAATAACAACTATAAGAAAAACTCAAACCCATAACATCAGAAAAACAGGCAAAGCAGATAGCCACCATGAAAGTCCACATAACACCTTGCAAGCGTTGAGATAAAACCAACTAAACTGAAGAGCATTCCACAACGAGCGACAAACCTCACAGTTGTCAGAGACCAAGAAACTGAACCGCTAAACTCTGAAATAGATCACTGAAAACACCAAAAAAACTCTGGGCTTCTAACGAAAAAACCCTGCTAAAAGGACTCTCACCAAGCATTTGGTTGCCACCAATAAAGCTCAATTAACCCATGCTAAAAGACTTGAAACTATTCCTCCTGAAACGAACATAACCAAAACAAAAGAACATGCTCCCGACAACTCCGAAGAAAAGGGCACCACAACATACACCAAACACAGAAAATTGAAAATTGCAACAACGCCACGAAACCCAAAGGACTCAAATATGTATCCAAAAGCATTTTAGATGTTTCCAGTTCTATTCCAACAAAATTCGACTAATCGCCAAGGCTCAATCCAGACATATGAGCAACACGATTATAAACACACAAATTAGCCAGACTCCCCCTAACCAAGGTCAGGATATCAGTCGAAGGCAGCGAGACCTCAACCCAAACAAACAAACTCCTACAAAACACCCTTTTGAAAAAATCACCACCCAAAGGATCCCTCTCACGATTAACCGCTCCCAAAAGCGCCACGCTGAAAAACCCTATCAACAAATCAAAATTCAATCTACACGATGAAGCTGTTGGCACGAAAACCGCCCTTAAACTGCATGCAATCTTCTGAGAGAAATGAATTAGCAGGACAAACTAGCAGATCACCACAAATCTGCCTACACAAACTACCAGGACTTAGGGATTAATTGTCGTCTAAGTGTAAACCAATAAATTTCATGAATCATGGACTTGTTAGCCATATTTTGATAGACGAAGGTACGAGAATATATGAAGAAGAAAGAGAAAAAGTTGCAAGGTTCGATTCAGGTTTTGGCTTTTGTGCCCCCATACTACTATATATTACTTCTTTCATCTTCAATACTCCATTATCCCTCACCTTTCCTATTTCCTATCTCTACAAGACTAAAGAGTTTGAATAATTGCCCATGATTTTTTTTTAATAAGCAAGAATCAGATTAAAAGAGAGAACTAATAGTTCTTAAAACAAAATCAATTAATACAACATAGAAAATTTAAAGTGACACTCTTTCAATTATTTTTGAAAATGTGAGTTATTAAGTTGCATATGTTGTTAATAACATCTCCAATCCATATATTGTTAGTAACATCTCCAATGCATAATGCATATAATTATTACTACTATTAGAGAAGTAAATATATGTGAGTATGTAATGTTTTTATCGTTTAAATTTTTGTATAAATTGTTTATAGAAGTAATGCAAAAAGTGTGTTTTTTTATAATTAAAAACAATAAAACTTTGATAATTATAAAATCAACTATATAAAAATATAAATTGATAGGATCTACAATAGATTGTTATTGAAACCATCGTTAAAATAAAATATATTAAAATTGCTTAGATGTTTTTAGGCCACAAAAATAAATAGCTCAAACAACCACAATTAATTTTTCCATCAAATATCCCAAAATAAAGTTATTAATAGGCATGTATAGGTATTGTAAAATTTATGTGTTAAAATTTGATACTTAAAAATCCAATATAATGTTATTTTATGATGAAACTATTAAATTAATGCTGCCAATTACATAGTCCAATATGAACTTCAAAATATAGCTCCAAAAGAGCTTTTGCTTACAAACAAGAAATACCATTAAATTGATCACCCATGCATGGTTGACAAAAAAAAACTTCACTCTAAATTGACCCGACAAGATAAACAACATACGAGGCAGAAATCTTAAATATTGATAAAAGAAACCTAAGACTATCTAACCTAAAAGCAATATTGAATTGGCAGAACAATAAATAAAAAACTACATGCATGCAAAACATCATAATAAGTCTTATTAAGGACTAGAACCACCACCACCACCCAAACCACCGCTACCACCACCTATGCCTCCATCTCCGCCAGACCCACCACCCATACCCAAACTACTAGAACCACCACCCAAGCCACCACTTCCACCACCTAAGCCTCCGGCGCCGCCGGATCCACCTTGGCTTCCATCTCCTCCCGGTGCACCCAAACCTACAATTCCTCCGGGGCCACCCAAACTCCCGATACCAGTACCACCACTCAAGCCACCAGGACCGCCGCCTAAGCCTCCCGCTCCTCCGGTACCACCCAAACCTCCAACACCACCTCCAGCACCACCTAACCCACCAACTCCAGCACCACCTCCAGCACCACCTAACCCGCCAACTCCACCACCAAGGCCATGGTGACCACCGAGAATTCCAGCTCCACCGCCAATCCCATGGAAGGCACCAATTCCAGCTCCACCAGCAATCCCGCCAACTTTCCCAATGCCACCACCAAGTCCGCCAGCTTTTCCTATGCCGCCACCAATACCATGGAAACCACCAATTCCAGCTCCCGCTCCAACACCATGGAAACCTCCAATTCCAGCTCCGGCACCAACACCATGGAAACCACCAATCCCAGCTCCACCACCAATTCCACCAACTTTTCCTATTCCACCACCTATCCCACCACCAATCCCACCAACCTTTCCGATTCCACCACCTATCCCACCTATTCCACCACCAATCGCACCAACTTTTCCAATTCCACCTCCAATTCCTCCACCTATTGCACCAGCCTTCCCAATTCCACCAACAAACCCACCAACCCCTGCAACACCTCCCACAAATCCACCAACACCACCACCCAAAAAGTTCTTCTTTTCATCAACACCCTTACCATTTGAACTCTCTGCATGTGGCGCAACATTTGCATGCACCACACCCATTTTTTGTTCATCACCACCATTTGGAACAGTACGTGCTGCACTTGCATGCACTACAACAAATACAACAAACACAAGAAATGTACTCCACTTCTCCATCTTACTTACCTTTCAACACTTTGTCTCGGTTTTTCAGTAGGAAAAACTTGATATGATATTGTAGATTGCATGCAAAAGGGGTGTGTTATATAATAGTGGAATCAGTATAGTGGACAGTTGAGAGTAATAAAAGATAGCGAGTGAAGGTAATAAAGAGTTGTCAAGTGTCGAGAATGCATGGGAAGACTTTAATAAGTTTAGGGCTATATCAGAAAAGTAGGTAGAATCAAAAGAAGAGAAAATTTAAGAAGGTCATGTGGGTATCTCTCATATAGTAATTGTTGAAATCATAACAGTTCGTATTTCACTAAGTATTAGACCACGCTTCTATTCATCCATGAAAAAGTTGAAATACATTTTCAAACTCTAGATGTTTGCAACCCACACTGGCCAATCTCTTTGATTAGTTTGATGACATTTATATGAATTCCGATCCATTTAATTTTAGTGTAATTAACACACGGTTTAATGAGACTTGTTTATTCTTCAAAACCTTGAGGATATATCATTTGAAAAGGTAAGTAAGTTCTTAGTATATTAAATTTGTGTTGAATATTGTTACTCTACAAAGTTAACTAACTAACAACTTTAACACTACTAAAAAATAAGACATTTGATTAAATGATTTTACATCAGACATTTATTATAACTGATGTAAAAAATAACGCGGTGGCAGTTTCGTAAATATTAAAAGATTTGTTATAAAGCCTTTTACATCGGGTATTGGTTGCAACCGATGTAAAAAATAACGCGGTGACAGTTTCGTAAATATTAAAAGAATTTGTTATAAAGCCTATTACATCGGTTGTTATTTCAACCGATTAAAAAATAGTATTAAAAAGAATTTCAAAAGTCACGTACCCTATTACATCGGGTTTCTCATAAACCGATGTAAAAGCCTAAAAAATAAATTTAAAAATTCATGCACCCTATTACATCAGGTTACTAATAAACCGATGTAATAGCCTATATAAAAAAAAAAATTCACGCGCACCTATTACATCGGGTGTTAGTAAAACCGATTTAAAAAATAGAATAAGAAAGAATTTCAAAAGTCACAAACCTATTACATCGGATTTCTCATAAACCGATGTAATAGCCTATATAAAAAAAATTAAAAATTCACGCACCCTATTACATCGGGTTTCTCATGAACCGATGTAATAGCCTATATAAAAAAAATTAAATTTTTTACTAAGTGCACCTATTACATCGGGTGTTAGTTAAACCGATTTAAAAAATAGAATAAGAAAGAATTTCAAAAGTCACGAACCTATTACATCGGGTTTCTCATAAACTGATGTAATAGCCTATATAAAAAAAATTAAAATTTCACGCACCCTATTACATCGGGTTTCTCATGAACCGATGTAATAGTCTATATAAAAAAAATTTAAAATTTTTATTAAGTGCACCTATTACATCGGGTGTTAGTTAAACCGATTTAAAAAATAGAATAAGAAAGAATTTCAAAAGTCACGAACCTATTACATCGGGTTTCTCATAAACCAATGTAATAGCCTATATAAAAAATATTTAAAAATTCACGGTGCGTTAATTGTGGAGATTAAGAGTTTTATGACCTTATTATCTTTGGAAATCCAAAAAGGTGGAGATTAAGAGTTTTATGACCTTATTATTTTTCTTAACGGTGCATTAATGGTAACTTATGTGTTTTAATTCTTTTAATTCCCAATCATAATCAACTTAAAAACAAGGATTAAATAAAAACAAAATACCAACAGACTTCAAAAAGCCTCCCTCTCTCATCTCACACCCACACGTTCTCACTCTCTCAACGTTCATCATCCTCCAACCCTAACGGCGACGGCAGAAACCCTAACCTATCCGACGAACCTTTCTCCTATCCAAATCCAAAAACCACTTTCATAAACTCAACCGAAAACCTAACTTCTCTCAACATCAACTTGTGTAAGCACCAAAGAAAATGGATCTAATCAAGTTTCAGTCACAAACCCGTGAAGGGGGAGGAAGACTTTGAATGCTAATGCTTCACAAGATCTCGTTGTAGAACCCAAGTCGTCGGAGTTACTCGCGCGGACACACGTTCTCCCCCTCAGGTAATACTCTTCAATCTGCGTAATTCAGTTTCTTCTTCTTCTTTCTTGTTTGATGCGATTTCGAACTTCTTGCGTTCTGAAATTAGGTTGTTCTCGGTGTATGAGTCTCGTTGTAGGCCTCTTGTTCTTGCTGATGATTCTTTGGTTCTGTTGCGGTTAGGATGCAGTTTCACTCAACTCTGAATTTGTTGCAGGTTAACAATGAGATTGATGAAAAGTTTGAAGATGAAAGCAATGGTTGAAGCTTCAAGATTCTGTTGAAGGTGAGGATAATGATGAATGAAGAAGGAAGGAGATGAAGAGCGTATGAAGGTTGAATGAGAGTTATTGAAGGTTGGCGAATGGAGAATGGAATGAAGATTGAAGAAAAATCAAAGAAGTGGTGGAGAGCTATTACAACGGTTTTATGAGAAAACCGATGTAATAACCCAACATTTTACATCAGGCCAACCCTCAACCGATGTAAAAAGTCTGATTTGGCACTTTTTATATTTTTGCCACACCTATTACATCGGTTTTATGAGAAAACTGATGTAATAACCCAACTTTTTACATCGGGTTTTTGAATCCACAAATGTAAAAAACAACCGTTTACAAAAAAAATATATATATATTTTTTTCACATCAGACTTAAAAATTAACCGATGTGGTTGGCATACTTTTTACATCAGTCATAAAACCGATGTAAAATGTCTTTGACTTATTACATCGCCTGCCTTTACATCGGACTCAGACCCGATGTAAAAAGTCATTTTCGCCCGATGTAAAAAGTCATTTATGCACTAGTGTAATTTGACTAAAACCATAAATAAAATGAGAGAGGACAAAGAGAGAGTTAGGTAAATTGACCTTAGTGAGACCAAGAAGAAGGAGAAGAAACTGGATAGATCGAGACAATATGGATAATAACAAAACGACAACCTATTACGTCAATAATCGGCTAGAAGACATCAATGATAGAGAAGTGGAAAGAGTATTCGAAAAGTGGTAAAAAAGTGATCGACGTCTATATTGCAAAAAAAGGAACAAAATGGGGAAGGGTTTTCAATTTTGTTCGATACATAAAGATATATGACGAGAAATGGCTGGAAGAATAACTCAGAGACATCTGGTTCGGATCATACAAGACTTGGGTAAACATATCCAAATTCGAAAAACCCAAAAGGAAAGAAGTTCAGGGAAGAAGCATTAAGGAGAAAAAAGAGATAGAAGTTGGAAGGGCGAGACATGAAGTCGGGCACGAAAACACAAGAAATCAGTCAAGTAATATATTCAAATCAAGAAATGGGCATAACGATAGAATATAAGACATAAGCTATGCAGAAACATTGAAGCAAAAAGAACCAAAACATCAAAAGGTCTGGTTACAAAAGGGAAATGAAAGGGATAGATGTGACAAAGAAAGCACGAGAATTACGTTAACAGTCAACAACAGTGAGATGATGTGGATAAAGTCTGGTTATACAGGTTTTATCAAAAGGCAAAAGGGATACATTCACTGTAGATTCGGATGAGTGAAGAAGGCAACACATCCCTAGCTAGAAGTCATACCACTAGGAGGTGAAAAGGTGTTCATAAAAGTAAATGATAATGAGGATCTTAAGAGCCTCATTAAGGACTCATAATGATTCTTCTAAGAAGAATTTAGCATAATCAAATAATAGGAACCAAGAGATGTAAGAGGTGCCAGATTCACTCAAAGTCTACGACATCTCATTTCATACATGGAGAAATAAGATGTTTTCGTTACTATATTTTTCATTCTGTAGATTAATTAAAATTGATCAAGCAACGAAAAAGATGGAGAGATTAGATGTGGCTAGGTTATTCATCAAAATATCATTTATGGAAATCATCAACAAAATGACGAAAATACATATAAATAATGAGTCATTTCCCATTCACATCATATAGGAAGCTTGTGAATGTCATTCAAATAAAGAAATCAATGAATCTTTGAAGAATCAAGTGAAGAAGAGGACGAACAATTGTTGAGATCTGGAGAAACTTTCTTCCCAGAATCGTCTAAGGAATCAGAAGACGAAAGGAGTCGACAAAAATTTGGAAACTAATTATGAGTATTTAATGCATAGAGATATTATGATAAATGTAAAGATGGTAGAGAGGAGGGATACCAATCAATTACGGAATGGAAAAAACCAAACGACACCGACAAGAGAACAAGAAGGCGTAAAGGCATAAAAAAGGACAATAATACATGCAGAATAAATGAGGAAAGAGACGGGGTAGATTCTGACATTAACCAAAATAATGGTGTAACAAAATATGCAAATCAGGTAGATGATGGTGTAGCTCAATTTTGTGGTTTCGAAGCACAACTGATTAATGTTGCAGTTCGATTCATTTTTTATCCTATGAAGCTGATTAAGGAAGAGAAATAGATGTCTCCAATTAACCCTGCTTGCATAATGAGTTTAAATAGGTGACTGTTGGTTTACAGATGCTATCAAAAAAATGGATACCTTTTAGATTATTCTCAATAAGTTTAGGATATATCTGCTATTCTTGATATTTGTGATGGTTTCTTGAGTTTGGGATTGAGAGCGAGTTGAGATTTAGTAAGATAAGCGAGATTTCTATTTTTTGGTATTGTGGAGAATTTTCTGATCTTTTTTGGATAAGTCCGAGGACATAATTGTTATTTTTTTGTTTGGTGTGCTCGCAAAGATCTTACGACCTTTTGCCTACGTACCCCTAAAAAGAGAATTGAGGGATTAGAATATCGTAGTTCCTCCTAAGGCTAAGGCTAGGAGGAGAGATTTTTTTATCTTGATCAAAGCACACGATGAATGATGCTCAAATGGTTTTCTTGATTTGAGTCCAAGCGAAAACTTTGTAGTTGGGTGTTTGAATTACATAGCTTAAGGCATAAGCTAAATTTGGTATCTTGAATTGCATAACTCAAGAAAGGCTAGATTGGTACCCTGTATTGCATAGCTCAAGGAGGAATGAATGGTTATCTTGAATTGCATAGCTCAAGAAAGGCTGAATGTTTACCTGAATTGCATAGCTCAGGAGAGTTGGATGAGGGTATCTTGGTTTTCATAGCTCAAGAAAGGTTGGATTTGGCTGGATGTCTTAGTTATAGTCCAAGTGTATGATTGTATGGAAAGTGATCTTAGTTATAGTCAAAGTGTATAATTGTATTGATTTGAATGTTTGTCTTAGTTATAGTCAAAGATTATGGATGAACTGTTTGACTGAGAGATGTGAGAATTTATCATCTCTAAAGTGTTTGACTGGAAAGTGTCTGGGGACTTTATGTGTGACGCCCATATAATATATATCTAGAATAATATCATACAAGTTTTATTTTGGTACTGACACCATCATAAAGGCCTAATAGCATAATTCACATTCTTGACCAATACTAAAACAAAACAAACTATGATACAAGACATGGAAATTATGATAAAACAAAAATGCTAAGATCAAATACCATAACCATATTGTACAAAGACACAAAAATACACAGCGGAAGACTAAAACTATGCTTCCCTTGAAACATCCCGGGCATAGCTCCACTTGTAAATCAAACCTGCAAAAGAAACCTGAAAAGCAACAACAATAGTGGGGTGAGATAACAACATTTCACTGGGTTCCCTATCTTAGAGTTCTCTCGGCTCTAAAGGGTTCGAATCTAGACATCACTCAAGTCGGGGGAAAACCTAGACTTTGAGTTCACATAAAACTAGAGACACAAAGTAAAACAAAATGGAGCACACACAAGGTGCTTTAAGGCATCTTTCCCCGCCCAGCCATACTCCCCGATGGCAAGCAGGTACGGGTCACTCGATCCTTAACGTGTAAATAACTTTCCCCGCCCAGCCACACTCCCAAGTGGAAAGCAAGCACAGGTCACTCATTATCTACCAAAGGTACTTTCCCCGCCCAGTCATACTCCCAGATGACAAGCAAGCACGAGTCACAATTACTCACCCCAAAGTAACTTTCCTCGCCCAGTCATACTCCCAGATGACAAGCAAGCACGGGTCACAGTTACTTTCCTAATGGATAAATTTCCCCGCCCAGCCATACTCCCCGATGGCAAGCAAGTACGGGTCACGATTATCCATTAAGGGGTTCGAATCCACGTACTTATTATGTTTCACGGCCATCCCACCTCGTGAGATTTCAACATGATCAAAGCATAATTAAATTAGGATTATATCGCAAGGAAGCAACTTCCAACTTCCTACAACTACCTAGCCCGAAGACACTAATCGCGTATCGACGTCTAAGCATTGTCATGTCTCTAAACAATTTGTATCAACCTAGGGTAATCCTACTTACCTCACAAGTTATACCATCTCTTAAATCCTAGTCACAATACTAGGCCATTCAAATGGTTTTAGGTAAAGTTTCCTCACTCTTTCAATATTCTCGATACCTTTAAATTATATAGTTTTCAATTACATAATTCTAACATTTTAGTTTAATTATCACCATTACATAATTTTCACTATAATCTCATGTCTCTACTCTCAATCAATCCTCATGATTAGGCATACCTTCCACAATAGATTAATACCCTAATTCCTTAACTTTACATAATTACGGTTAATCGGAAAAGTCGGATAAAAGTCGGGTGAAAATAATATTTCTCAGCATCATCAATTTGTAAATGTTTTTAACTTCAAATCGATATGTGGAACACTAAAAACGGATACCCGGATCAAAAGTTATGAAAAAAACATAATTCAGCTGAAAGCTACAGTTCGCGGGGAGAACACAAAAAAATCCCTACAGTCCGCGGGGCGAACCCATTAAAATTATGCTAAACCTGCTACATTTTGATTATTTTCCCTTATTTTTTCCCGAGTCCTTTATTCTATTTTTGACTCGCCGGGATATTTTTGCCTGGACTTACATTCTGTTTTTATGTCCAGCGGGTCATTTTATGCAAAGTATTTTTTAACTGCATCTGAATTCACAGGGGATCGGAAGTCTTCACCGTCCATAGTAGTGAGCATCAGTGTTCCACTAGAGAAAACTTTCTTTACTATGAATGGACCATCGTAGTTCGGTGTCCATTTGCCCCTGTGGTCTGTATGAGGAGGAAGGAGTCTTTTCAGCCCAAGATCTCCTACTTGGTATTCCCGAAGCCTGACATTCTGATCGAAGGCTTTCTTCATGCTCTTCTGATATAACTGCCCATGACAGATTGCAGCTAATCTCTTTTCTTCACTCAGATTCAGTTGCTCGTACCGGGATCGGACCCATTCTGCTTCATTCAGTTTGACATCCATCAGTACCCGTAAGGAGGGTAATTCAACTTCAACAGGTAGGACTGCCTTCATACCATACACAAGCTGATACGGTGTTGCCCCAGTAGACGTTATGTTTGAGGTACGGTACCCATGCAAGGCAAAGGGTAACATTTCATGCCAGTCTTTGTAGGTGACCACCATCTTTTGCACAATCTTCTTGATATTCTTGTTAGCTGCCTCAACAGCACCATTCATCTTTGGCCTGTAAGGAGAAGAGTTGTGGTGTTGGATCTTGAAGTCCCGGCACAGTTTTGCCATCATTTTATTGTTCAAATTGGAACCATTATCAGTAATGATTCGCTCGGGCACTCCATACCGACAGATGATGTCTCTCTTTAGGAATCGGGCTACCACTTGCCTGGTGACATTTGCATACGAAGTTGCTTCAACCCACTTGGTGAAGTAGTCAATGGCTACCAGGATGAATCTGTGGCCATTTGAAGCAGTTGGCTCAATCTTTCCAATCATATCAATGCCCCACATGGCAAAGGGCCAAGGTGAAGACATCACATTCAAAGGATTCGGAGGTACATGCACTTTGTCTGCATAAATCTGGCATTTATGGCATTTTCTGGCGTAAGCACAACAGTCTGCATCCATTGTGATCCAGTAGTAACCTGATCTTAGCAATTTCTTAGCCATTGCATGCCCTCCAGCATGGATACCGAAAGATCCTTCATGCACCTCGTGCATCAGCAAGTCTGCCTCTGTCTTATCAATACATCTGAGAAGTACCATGTCAAAGTTTCTCTTGTACGAGGAACCATCAGTATCCAGGAAGAAACTACCAGCTAGCCTTCTTAATATCTTCTTATCATTGGATGATGCCCCAGGTGGGTATGTTTGATCCCCCAAGAAGCATTTGATGTCATAGAACCAAGGCTTATCATCTTTAGCAATTTCTACTGAGAATACGTATGCTGGTCTGTCAAGTCTGGATACTGAAATCTGAGGCACAAAGTTGGCAGCTTGAACTTTGATCATGGACGAAATGGTAGCCAGAGCATCTGTGAACTGATTTTCATCTCGAGGGATATACTCAAGCTTGACTGTAGTGAAGTAAGTCAGTAATCTCCTCGTATAATCCCGGTATGGAATCAGATGCTCCTGGTGAGTGTACCATTTGCCGTTGGTTTGATTGATTACCAGAGCTGAATCTCCGAATACAGTTAAAGTCTTGATCCTGAGGTCAATGGCTTCCTCAAGACCCATGATACAGGCTTCATATTCGGCTTCGTTGTTAGTGCAGTTAAAGGTGAGCTTTGCCGAGAAAGGCATGTGAACTCCTTTAGGTGTAATGAGTACTGCACCAACTCCATGACCATTCATATTGACAGCCCCATCAAACATCATTGTCCATTCTTCTTCTGGATCAGGCCCTTCGGTGTGAACAGGCTCTTCATGATCTTTTGCTTTTATGAACATGATGTCTTCATCAGGGAAGTCAAATCTCATAGGCTGGTAATCATCAATGGGTTGCTCAGCAAGATAGTCAGACAATACACTGCCTTTGATAGCTTTCTGAGATGTATATTGGATGTCATATTCTGTGAGAATCATTTGCCATCTTGCAACCCGTCCGGTAAGTGCTGGCTTCTCAAATATGTACTTGACTGGGTCCATCTTTGAGATCAACAAGGTAGTGTGGGTTAACATATACTTCCTTAGTCGACGAGCAGCCCACGCTAAAGCACAACAAGTTTTCTCGAGCAGTGAATAACGTTGTTTACAGTCGGTAAAATTTTTGCTTAGGTAGTATATTGCATACTCTTTTCGACCAGACTCGTCATGCTGGCCCATCACACACCCCATTGACTCTTCTAATACTGTCAAATACATTATTAGAGGTCTTCCTTCAACTGGAGGCATAAGGATCGGAGGCTCTTGTAAGTATTCCTTGATTTTGTCAAAAGCCCTTTGGTAGTCTTCATTCCACCTGACTGCTTGTTCTTTTCTTAACAACTTGAACAAGGGCTCACAGGTTGCTGTAAGGTGAGATATGAACCTTGAAATGTAGTTCAATCTACCTAGAAACCCCCAAACTTCTTTTTTCAGTCTTTGGTGCAGGCATCTCTTGAATGGTTTTTACTTTGTCAGGGTCAACTTCAATTCCCTTCTCACTCACAATAAATCTCAGCAGCTTACCGGATCGCACCCCAAAGGTGCATTTGTTGGGGTTTAGCTTCAGCTGGTACTTCCTCAGAAGCTTGAACAGCTTCAACAAATTTACCAGGTGGTCTTCTTCTGTGAGGTACTTGGCAATCATGTCATCAACATAACATTCTATTTCTTTATGGATCATGTCGTGGAATAATGTTACCATAGCCCGCTGATAAGTGGCACCAGCATTTTCAGTCCGAATGGCATTACCTTATAGCAGAATGTGCCCCAGGGTGTGATGAAAGTTGTCTTCTCTATGTCTTCAGGTGACATCTTGATCTGATTATATCCTGAAAATCCATCCATGAAGGAGAACACCGAGAACTGGGCCGTGTTGTCGACCAATACATCAATGTGAGGTAATGGGAAGTCATCTTTTGGGCTAGCTCTATTCAGGTCCCGGTAATCCACACACATCCACACCTTTCCATCCTTCTTAGGCACAGGTACAATGTTAGCGACCCACGGCGGGTAACTAGTTACAGCAAGGAAACCGGCGTCCCACTGTTTTTGTACCTCTTCTTTTATCTTCATGGCCATATCCGGACGAGTACGGCGCAACTTCAGTTTTACTGGAGGACAACCTTCTTTTAGAGGCAGCTTGTGCATAACAATGTCGGTATCCAGACCTGGCATGTCTTGATAAGACCAAGCAAAAACATCCACATACTCCCGAAGCATGTCAATAAGTTGCTCTTTCACCGAATCTTGCAGACGGGCCCCGATCTTCACTTCTTTCAAGTCTTCTTCGGTACCCAGGTTAACCGTCTCAACTTTCTCCTGATGAAGAGTGATAACCTTCTCCTCTTGCCTTAACAACCTGGCTAGCTCTTCAAGTAGCTCATAATCTTCTTCAACCCCTTCATCGGCTTGATTAATCGGATTGTCGAAGTCATACGAAGTCATAACAGTGTTGTTGGAGGGCATTCTCTACAAGGGTTTAGATTGGTTCATTTTAGTGATCAGTTTTATCTTGTTTAGAAAAAAGTGAAAATGAAGTTATTATTTTGAAAAATATTACCATTTTATTTTTGTACAAAAAATAAAAAAATGAAAAACAGTGAGCGAGAAAAAAGAAGAGACTCATTTGCAAAAGATGTCCTGATATTCATTAATTGATCGTTTGCACAAAATACAAGATGACCCGATTACAAAATGAGCCCTGACATCTTGGGTAAGATGCAGGACTTGATGCATGCTTAAAGACAAGAAATAATAATTACTTTGCAGGAGTAACTCTTATAATTTCCTGGGAAGACCAGTTTGAGACTTGGTTCCCCGGGATCCTTGGACGTATCCAGCTTTCCAGGTTGCGTTCATCTTCTTCCTCGTCTTCCAAACTGTTCACAGCATCTGGGGTAAGCATTCCCCCGCTGACAAATTTGGGCTCCTTTGCAGCCTCTGGTTGATCTTGTCGAGTTGGTTTGTAACCCAACCCGAATCTATCTTCTTTCTTTTCAACTGGCAGCAGCTTGCCCCGGCCTTGAGCAGTACCCTCTTCAACAACCTTTCGGGCCTGTTGATACGAAGTGATGGAAGTTCCAGACACAGCAGTTGCTTCATTGATGTTAAGGGCCTCAAACCCCTGACTCATAGTCTCATGGATCTCCCCATCCATCTCTATGTACTTATAAGTAGCCAGCTGGCTAACAAAAATGTCTTCCTCCCTACAGATTATGATGATCTGGCCTTCCCACTCAAATTTTAACTTCTGGTGAAGGGTAGATGTAACAGCGCCAGCGGCGTGAATCCAGGGTCTACCCAACAAACAGCTGTAGGCCGACTGTATGTCCATCACGAAAAAGGTAGTTTTAAAGGTCTATGGGCCAATCAACACAGGAAAATCAATCTCTCCAAGCACTGATCTCTTAGAGCCGTCAAATGCTCTCACCACCAAGTTTCTCGGACGCAATGCCAAACCATCATACTCCAGCTTCACCAAGGCTTTCTTTGGGAGGACATTGAGCGAAGACCCAGTGTCTACCAGTACATGAGAGAGAACAACACCTTTGCATTCTAAGGTGATGTGTAAAGCCTTGTTATGATTGCATCCCTCCGATGTTAAATCAACATCTGTGAAGCCTAGTCCATGACTGGTATTAACATTTGCAACCACAGTTTCCAGCTGATTAACCGTAATCTCTTCTGGCACGTATGCTGCGTGCAAGACCTTCAAAAGTGCATTCCTATGGGCTTCGGAACACATTAACAACGATAATATAGAGATTTTGGAGGGTGTCTGATGAAGCTGGTCCACCACTTTGTAATCACTCCTTTTGATTATTCTCATGAACTCGTCCACTTCTTGTTCAAAAGATGTCTTCTGAGTCTCTTTAGCAGTTGGCTCTTCGGGCATCACACTTTTCCCTTTTGCCTTAGCAACAGCTTCTGCTTTAGCATTGGGTCTCGGTTTTTGTGAGGCAAAAAGGCGTCCGCTTCTGGTGAAGCCTCCGCCTCCCCCAACATTATCAACTTGTGGTGAAGAGGTCGATGAATCTAGAGTGATTTTCTTCCCGTCGCAGTAGAGATCAGAGCCGTAGTGACAAGGTATGGCATTACTGCTTTCATAAGGAACAGGTCCAGGTACCGTAATGGTGACTGGACTGATTGCTGCAGTGGAAGGAACTGTGATGGTATGCGGATCGTAGTAGATTGTGACTGGAGATCTGACTGGAGGAGTTGCAGTTTGTTGTTGAAAATTGTTGTTGGGATGAACATTTGCTGGGTCATAATAAATCGTGACCGTTGAGACATCTTCATTAGTGTTTGCTGGTGTTGTAGGCGATTCCGTTGATAAAATGAGTGCTGATGTTGTAGAAGTAAATGTTGCTGAACCTTGATCTATTGAAATAATGGATGGAGTGATTGTTGAATCAGTGGGGATAATAGTTGTTGTTGTTGTAGGAGGATCCATTGTTGCTGAAGAAAGAGCTGTTGAAGGTGCTATTGTAGTAATCTGCAGAATCCCATCTCTGATGAGGGCATCTATGCCAAACCTTAGCTTCTCACAACCATTGATAGCAGTTTTACACAATTCGCAGCAGGCCTCACAGCCTGGGAACACTTGGCATCTTAAGAATTGAATCTTGACTTCTTCCAACGGTGTTTGAATCTGTGCAACATTATCAATTAGTGCAGATGGTTGGTCCTCTTCTATAGCATTAATCCTGGGCCCACCATGATTAGGCATGGGATTTCTGTTAACATTTGGAGGAGGTGTGAAAATGAGAGCTTTGGAATCAACCAAATCCTGAACCTTCATCTGTAAGGCTTTGCACTTCTCTGTATTGTGACCAGGTGCATTGGAGTGAAAGGCACACCTGGTATTAACATCATAATTCTTGGGGAGATTGAGAGGATCTGGTGGAGCCAACGTCCTTAGCTCAACCAGGTTAAGTTTCAGGAGTTGTGGCAGTAAAGCAGCATAAGGCATAGGGATAGGGTCAATCACCCTATTTGCTTGAGATGGCCTCTGTTGAAAGGGGCGCTGCTGTTGGTTGTTGTTGTTGTTGTTGTTGTACGTTCTTTGTTGCGGAAAATAAGATGGTTGTTGATAATGTTGTTGTTGTTGAGGATATGATGGTTGCTGTGGCACTAGAGCCGAAATGGAAACAGCTGATACTGATCTGTGAGAATATTGGGGCCTGCCCCTGCTTGCATGGATAGCATTTGTTTCACCCGCCCTTCGGGGTCCTGCAAAAGGTTTTCTGGGGTTGTTGGAGGAACTTGCACCATTGTCAGAGATTTTGTCCATCTTCAAAAGACTCTCGATTCTTTCACCAGCTATAACTACATCGGCAAAACTGGTAGAGGAGAAAGCAGCAAGTCGGTCAATATAAGTTCCCTGCAAGGTGTTCATAAACATGTCAGCCATCTCCTGTTCAGACATGGGTGGCTGGATAGCAGCAGCAAGCTGTCTCCACCTCTGAGCATAATCCCGAAAGCTTTCCCTCAAAGACTGAGACATGCCCATTAGGAGAGTTCTATTGGGATCCATGTCTAGGTTGTACTAGTACTGACGGATAAAGGCCTCGGCCAAGTCTTTCCAACATCTTATAGTGGCCCTTGTCAGGTGCGAATACCATTCTCTTGAAGCTCCAGTCAGACTGTCCTCAAAATAGAACATCCATAACTTCTCATCCATGGTATAAGCCTTGAGTCTTCCTAGGAAATATTGCAGATGAGTACGCGGGCATGAGGTACCATTGTATTTCTCAAAGCATGGGGGTTTGAATTTGTGGGGAATTCTCACTCCATCTACCAGCCCCATATCCATCACGTCAAAGCCTAAAGAATTCTGGGATTCCAAGGACCTTAACTTTTCAGCAATCTCATCCAGTCTTCTGTCATACACCTCATCCCCAGCTCCGACAACTGTGAATTATTCCTCTTGGGGATCCTCTTGCAGGATTCTTCCCCCAGCAGTATTACCTTGAACATTTCCTGGGATATTAACATCTGGGTTCAAATGGGGTCCATACTCTGGTGGGTTGATGCGAGGTTGCCCGCATTCATTATTGCTAGTTCCTCTTGTACCAGGGTGAGGCTCTTCAAGTGTCTGCCTTTCTACCAGCTCTCTCAACCTCTCTTGGCTATGGGCTAAGCCAGTCATTACTGCCATAAATTGGGTCATTTGGTTTCTCATTTCGACCCTTTCGTTCGCTATTTGATTTCTTACTTCATTCAGGTCCTGCTGTACCTGATCCATCTGAATGTCTGGAAGGTTGTTACGGGTAGGGTACCGGTGTGCACGGTTGACAGGGAACACTCGGCGACGAGCAATGTTTCTTGAAAGCACAACAAAGTGAGAAACAGAATAATAAACAAAACCTACAAAACAAAGAAAAAGGTTAGTATGCAATGCAATATGCTTATTTGTTTTCCAAGGTATCCGGTTTGGTTCTTGGTTTTGACCTTTCCAGACCTCGAGGAGATGCTTGATGCATGATGTTCTGTAGATGGTCCAAGTGTGTCTTCCAAGGTGAAAGGCATCCTGGTGATCTGAGCTCTAGCACGAGACCAGTCTGAGTACTGAGCTGAAGCAACATTGTTACATCTTCCAAGGATAGCTGTCCCTTTGGTCTGGATGTTGTCCCAGGCCCAAACAGCTTGCCTGACAACAACAGAGCCAGATTGGATCTCACAGTATAGGGTCTCAGCTAAATCCTGTTCCCTGGGAGGATGAACCAAGGCATATCCCAATTGCCTTTTAAACAGTAAAGGGTTGTAGTTGATGCAACCTTTTACTCCTATCAGAGGCACATTAGGGTATTGCCTACAGCTGGTGATAATATCCTTGTCTTTAGTGCTCTGGGTGCACCACCTGATGTCATATGAAGTCAAGGAGATGAACCTCTTAGGCCAATTCTTCTGTTGATGTGGGTTCAAGAAAGCATCTGATTTAGGCAGGTGTCGGAGTAGCCAAGAGTAGAACAAAGGAGCACAACATCTAACCAACTTCCCCCTTTAATTTTCATTTCTCTGGTGGACTGAGTAGTAAAAATCCCCTAACAGCGTAGACATTGGGTTCTTCAGGAACAAGTGGATGGAATTTTTACTTACAAACTTGGGCTCATCTGCAAACAATATAGCCCCATATATGTTGAGGGCTAAGAGTGCACAAACTGCCTTCCATTCTCCTACTGCAGCCTTTAGGGTGGCCTTAGAAATCAAGAAGTCCAAATGTAAACCAAGAATTCCAGCTTTTGTTGTCATGCTTTGCTCAATAAGGGAAAGCTCCAAGTGTAGTGCCCTTGCTATCTCTTCACTTCTGGGAACAGTCATCTCTGGGTTAAAGGGGATCCCTCTTCTGATAGGTACTCCAATCAACAAAGAAAACTCTTCCAATAGAGGCCCTATCTGGAAGTCTGGAAAGGTGAAACATCTAAGAGGAGGGTCATAGAACTGCAAGCATGTGTGGATCATGCTTCTCTAAGAAGAATCAAGGTCCAGGACCATGTCCAAAATTCCCCCATGGTGCGCTCTGAATAGTGGGATGTGGTCAGGTGTGATGAGTGACTGGACCTGCCTGATACCAGTCAATATGGGCTCAAAGAAATGATAAGATATGTTGCTCTTCCTTGGAGTAGTCATGAGTGCTGGTGAAGGAGCTGAATACAAATGCTGATGAAGATCACAGACTGAAAAGCTGAAGATGAGTCTCTGGAAGACTGATGCAGGTGAGTCTCTGACAGACTGAAGGAGATGCCGAAGGAGATACTGAAGAAGATGACTGAAGCAGAGGTCTAAGTAGTAGAAGGGGTCAAAACCAAAACCAAGATATAATGAGGTGGATACCTTGAAAAACAAATAAACAAATGCTAAATGATGCAATGATGATGTATGCAAATGATATGCAAGGGTTTGTAATCAAGAGGTGGATCTGATTATCTGCCTTGATATAAGGTCCATGTGTGTTCAAAGGTCCGGATGAAGGCTCAGAAATCCAATAACCAGGGTGGGGGACTCAAATAAAGAGTCACATATCCAGGGTTAATCACAAGAACTGTCCAAAGTGGAGTATTCTTAAACAATACAGTAACAGGGCATGATGTGGCCAAGGGTTCCTGCAAACCTGTAAACAACCCATCCCCCTCACATGTAGTGTTCTAGAACAAAGATCCTCAGACTTGAATCAGTTATGAGAAGTGTAAACACTTCTAACCTGGAGGTACAGTGTTTACAATAACCATAAAGGATCCTCCTCTAATTCACCCCAGATTCTGAAGGTCATAGTAAAGGTCATCTAGACTTAGCAGGCTTCCCAAATAGCCCTAGCACTACAGGAAATCTGTAGCACAAAGTTCTCAAGAAGAAACCCGCATCTGAACCGTGTTTCATATTCCCGCACTAGACCGAAATGGAATGGGAAAGAACATGAACCACTCTAGCCTAGGTGTCACTCAGGTCCCAGGTATAGGACCTTAATCACTCAGAGGAACCCCACCCACCAAAACAGAAAACCAGCTCCAGCAATGATAATGACAGTATGATGTATAAAAACCGTAAAGAAAGCAATAAATAAAAATGTACATAAAGCAATAAATAAAGCAAATAAATAAACACACTTAGCACATAACACCCCCGTAAACACAAATCAAACAAGCGCTAGGAGGAACCCACAAAAAGAACCAGAAGCCCTGGTTGTAGTATAAGGGTCCCCAGCAGAGTCGCTAAGCTGTTGCTCCCAAATATTTGCATCCCGGTACAAGTGCGAACAGTCGGCGAAAGAGAAGGAATGAATAGAGTCGCCAGCTAGGCATTATTATCCCGAAGGAAAGGTAATGCTGCATAAACCTAAGAAAAGATGGATAAGACGGTTGCGAACCAGAGAAACTGAGAAAGGGGGTTGGTTACAACTTGGGAAGGTATTAGCACCCAGATTGTCCGTCGTACTCGACGAGATCCACGCTTGAAATATTTGTGTTTAAAGGGGTAGTGTCGGTGCTATCTGTGTATCAAAGCTGGAAAAGAATGCAAGTGTCAGTGCAAAAGAAATGTGAAGTGCTGAATAACAGAATGTCAGTGTAAGGAAAGAGTGCAAAGCTCAAGACTATGAGGCTTAAAGAGTAATGCTGGAAGGAGGGGGAATATACAGAGACTTTTGTTCGATAACAGTTAAGTTATGCCTACGTATCCTCTCGTGCAATGAGGAAGTCAGAACACCGTAGTTCGACTCAAAGAGACTGAAAGATAAATTGACTGTGAACTGCCCACTTGTCTATGCTCAAGTGTATGACCTGTCTGGCTCAGGTGCAAACTGTCTTGCATTAGACGGAAGAAGCAAGTTCTCGTTTGTGAATGAATGTGATGAGTAATGAATCCCGGAGGAGACGATTATTGTTTGTTTTTGGTGTTTTCAATCATTTATTGCTTTTTGGAGTTTGACATAAGTTAATGAGCTTAAGCCTAAACCAGGGGTTAGTAAACTCATCACATCCTCCCTCTGATTAGGGGTAATGAGAATAGCTTAAGTATGAAGTAAACACCTCACACTTAATCACCATGATGTAGGATTAAGATCATTAACCTACTTGCATTTTTTTAGATTTTTTTTGGAGTTTTTATTTAGTGTTAAGTAATGAGTTTAAGCCATAATCAAAGATTTAATGGACTCATTACACCATCCTAATAGAAGGATAATAGATGAGAACATTTAAGCTGAGGAAGGCTCCTCAACTTAATCCATGATTAGGGATTAACCTCATGACAAAATAAAGCCTTTATTAAAGTGGATTTTAGTTAATGGTAAGATTAAGAAGTGAATTTTTTGGTTTGTAAGACAACTTGAGGGGGACTTGTCCATTAACACTAGGGTTAGTCCTTCTTAACCATTTAAGGAAGAATTAGAACCCTAATGCAAGGCCCAAGTTACAAGCTTGATGTCTTAGTGATTATTAGATGGATTGATTAAAAGATTTAAACATATTAAGGGTTTAACACTTAGGATTAAAGTTATACACTCCATCCTAAGAGAAGGATGCAGGCATAACCTTAATCATAAAGCCTTAAAACCTTAAAGGTTTAGTCCCTGATTAAAAGATGAGAAGAGAGACACAAAAGATGACACAAAGGTAAAACCAATGGGGGAATAATCAAACCCTAATTGTGATCATGCTTGGGTATTCCTAGGGTTTATTAGGCTTGCAAGAAGTCTTCAAGATGAGCCACCAAGGAAGAAACAAAGATGGAAGGAGAAGAAGCAGAAAGAAGCAAGTCAACTTACTTCACTTAAGAAGATAAGTTGCTTGAAGAAATAAGGTGAGGAGGGAACATTAATGAGAAAGCTCACTCCAACACAAATACAAAATGCATCAAATATTCATAAAAGAGATGAGAAGAGATTGTGAGAAGTGAAGGCAAATTCACTTCTCAAAACACTTACCACCTGAAAAGTTAGCAAAAGGAAATGAAAATGAAATGAAAATGAAAAGTATGCAATGATGCAAACCAAAACCAGAAGCATTTTCATGATTTTAATGATGCTAAGAGATGATGCAAGTGTATGTCATGAGATGTTGATGATCATACAAGCAATGAAGATGCAAATAAAGCTTAAAGGAAGCATGAAAGTTCATGAATGCACATGAAATGAAATGGAAGCATAACATGGCAAATGGATGATGCAATGATCAAACATGATTCTAATGTGTCCTAGGATGTCTTATATGTCATGTGAATGCATAAAATGTCATGGAAAGTTCATGAATGCAAGCATATGCAAGATGGATGCAAATGAAGATGCAAAATTAGGGTTATATGAACATGTGAGATGAAAAACTCAAAAACAGAAGAAAATGACAAGATAAAAAATTGAAAATGGACTTAAAAGAACCCTAACCCCATATGATTTCACACCCCAAAGGAGAAGACCTAACTCTTAACCCTAAGGAAGTTATGATTTTCTAAGTTTTTTAGGGTTTTTAAGGTACCTAAAGGGAAAAAATGCCAATCAATTCAAAAAGGCAGAATAAATTCATGACAAAATTATGCTATAAAGTACATCTCAAACGAAGATCAATGCAAAAAGAACCATGGTCATACCATTCTTGGTTAGGCAGAAAATAATTCTTGAAGTTAGGGTTCAAAAATGGGATTTTATGAACCCTAAATTCAAAGAAAAAATGTCAAAATGATTCAAAACCAAAAAGAAATTTGTGTGGATGGTATTACAATGTCTCTAAATGTTTAAAGATGCAACATGAATTTTTTGGGATTTTTTAGAAACCTAAATGATATTTTAATTAATTAATTTTCATTAATTAATTAAAATAAACATTTAAATGTCTAAAAAATAATTTTTAAATGCAAAAAATAAAAATAAAAATATTTTTGGGTTGAGAAAATTATTTGGAATTTAAATGCTGAAAGAAAGTATTTTTTTGGATTTTTTATGTATTTTAAATAATTCGTGCAAAATAAATAAGAAAAATGAATTAAAAAACAAAATAAATGAGAAGTATGCAGAATGGATGGCCTGGATTGAAACTGGGTTTGGGTGGGTTGACTGCGCGCCACATCTAAAGGTTGAGATTCAAATCCAACTAATTTTAATTAACCAATTAATTAATCCTATAATTAAGTTAATGAACTAATCTGGGCCCTTTATCACACGCGGGAAGACAAGATCCAAAGGCCAGAATTTAAACTGAAACCCTAACCCTAATTAACACGTTAATGACATTCGGGTGGCCGGAGAAGACCTCCGGCCAGACTCTCCCCTGAAAATTGCTATCTCACTCAAAACCTCACCACAAGTCCCCTAAAGCTCCAAAATCACTCAACAAACATCAAGGAACAATAATCCAAGCACGAAATCCATTTATTTTCAGAAACAAGCATGAATCGAATCAATCTCTTTTTAGGTCAAAAATTTCAGAGATTCGGTTCATGCTCATTTCTTCACCATTTTTAAAAATAACAAGTTCAGTGTACTCAGGGGAACATTTCTATAACTTAAAAAGAGATTTCTGGAAAAAAGTTTAAGATAGCTACCTGAGATGGAGCTTTCAACCCTGGAGCTTTCTGGCTGCTTCCTTGGTGCAAACTGCTTCCAATGACCTCCCTGAAGAAGCTTTGATGCTTGGAGAGCTTTGAGGAAGGTTGGTTTGTGAGTTTGTGATCAAATGGTCAGAAAATCGTGTTTTGTTTGTGGTGTGTTTTTGGCTGCTTTGAGGGGTGGTTTATGATCAGTGATGAATTTGGAGATGAATGGTGGAAGTAGTTTTGAGTTTTGATGTTTGAGCTGAGTGTTTCGAAGGAAAATGCAAAGGGGGGAGTTTTTGTGAACTATGGCAATGCTGAAGTGTTAGGCTGTGTTCTTGTTATGTTTGGCTTGCTTTAGGTTAGTATAAACAAATGCCATTGGTTCAGAGAGTGGTTGTGGCATAGTGTGATTGGCATGGTGCAAAATGCAAAAAGTCAACATTGGTTGTACTTTGAGGTATGGGCTGTTTCAGACCAAGTACCAAGGGGTGTCTGGTGCAGAAAGATTCAAGGATAGCCATGGAAATCTCTTTGAGGCAAATCAGCAAGTTGTGACAAAGTTATGGGAGGTTTTGCAAATTCATGAACTTTTGGCCCTTTTGAGATTTCTTTATGTGTAAGTCATGGAAATGTGAAATTCTTTGGGCAATTCTGAGTTTTAAGTCATTCACTATGATGCTATGATGTGTAGAAGTCAATTTTAAGTCACAAAATAGCTTGGCATGAGGATTTGCAAAAAATCCTCTTTGGCATGAAACATGAAATTATGTGATTTTTGCCATCTTTGGAAAGCCATAACTTGAGTTCCAAAATGAATTAGATCTTGTTCTTGTACTTTTTGAAAAGGGAATGATCCAATCTACAACTTTCATGACCAAGAATGTTTCATTTGAAGCATTTTTGGTTGAGAAAGAGGAGGTTGAAAAACTTTCCCAAAATGGAAAGTTTACATTACAAGTCATTTCCATTTTTGGCAACTTTTGGTTTAGCCCAATTTTCTTCAAAATTGTGAACTTATAAGCACTTAAATGATCAAATAAAGACCATATAACTTCAATTTGATGAAAAATCCACTTTGGGTCCATTGATGGGGGCCTCAAATGCCCTGATTTTGCTCTGACTTGCTCAGGAAGTTACCCAGTGATCAGATGACTTCCACAATGAATTTCTTCATCAAAATTGGTATGTATGATCCCTATAACATATTGAGACCAATAGAAACAAGAATTACCAAAAAATTTGGAGTTATGGCCTCTGAAATCAAAACCCTAATTTTAGGTCATATGTGCAGTTAAACCTTGGCTCTGCTTCCATGCTTTGCCAGTTCTTGTGATTCTTTGACTTCCTTGATCTTTAGAGGATATAATATGATGATTTAACAGACATGGACCCTCTTGAGATGATTTAAGACCTTTGGGGTGGCTCAGATGGATCCTGGATTGCTCATATCACAAACCCTAGATGCAAATGAACTTGACCTAATGCAGTGAAGCAAAAATGCCACATGATATGCTATGATTAAACTAGTGTAAATGAAAAGATCACAAGACATGGTGTAAACTTAGTGAGGGAAAATTTGGGGTGTTTACAGTAGCCTCACGAACGGTTCGACTAATATCATTTGGTCGATAGACAGTTTCAAAGTACTTTTGGAAAGCTTGTATCTCTTGGATGTGAGCAAACTTACTTTTCTTGGCCTTCTCCTGCACATTAAGAAAAGCAAGGTCAAGTTGAGCAGAGAATTCAGTAGCAGTGAGAAAGTTCTCACTATAATACTTGCGCCACCAATCATTGAAAAGATGAGTGCGCTGAGTTGAGGGTCGAAAGAAGACAGGAGACAGGACTGCCTTATGGGATTCCCATCTGGTGAAGATGTCAGCATCATCATCCTCGTCGAAAATATTATTGTAAAAAATAACCTGGCTCTTTCTATCATAAATACATTTGGGGAAGCTCTGACTCAGCCCAAATTTCCTAGAAACTAAATCAGGTTGGTAAGAAATAAGGCTTGTATCAGGTCTCCCACCATTCAACCTATAAACAAAGAATCTGGGAATTAAAAAGGCTTCCCAAATTCCAACAGAGTCCACATGAAGCTTCCTTGTAGGGGAGTTAGGGAAGGCCCTAATGAACCACTTAGGACCATACTTCCTACAAGCAAAGGGAGCCATGTATGATGAAAAATTATACTGATGTGCAAACATCATCATAAAACTAGAGAAGACCCCTTTTAGGGTTTCGCCTCCGTCATTGGAAGTAAGCTTGGCTAGTCGAACGCCCTTAGTACTCCTTAGCCTGATTTCTTCTGACTCTTCATCAACTTTTCCTTTCTTGGGAAGCACAAGCTCAAAAGTGGCATTCAGCCAAAGTTGAAGAAGCCATAGAGGGCCATTGAGACTCATAGAACCAGAATTATGG
This sequence comes from Lathyrus aphaca, assembly GCA_963966055.1. Lineage (NCBI taxonomy): Eukaryota > Viridiplantae > Streptophyta > Magnoliopsida > Fabales > Fabaceae > Lathyrus > Lathyrus aphaca. The sequence goes on along the minus strand of OZ014520.1, from coordinate 560,799,113 downwards.
TCTGGGTCCCTCAATCGAGTCACTCCCTCACTGAGAGACTCATAGAGACTGTCCAGGATTAATTCACTTAAGTAAAACTTCCTGTTATTGTGAAGCTGGTTTGCTAAGGGTAGATACTTCTTCGCCACCTGTAGAGACTTGGTGCAGAAGACATATCTAGACATCTAGAATGTAAGGAAAGCAATATGCTCCTCATCAGAAACCACCTCTTCCTTTGGTTTGGAATGATGCCTGAGGAAGAGAGTGTATGTTAGTTTGGATGTGTTGAAGCCGATAGTGTCTTCGACGTCAACGGTGGGATCATAAGCAGGACCATCAGGTCGAATCCCTTTGATAGCGGTTATGTCAAAAAGAGTGGTGGTAACCATCCCACAAGGAAGATGAAAGGTATAATGGGTACAGTCCTAGAAATACAAGGAGGCAGACAAGAGGTTCAAATAGTAGGGCATTGTAACACCCCAAAATTTGCCCTCATATTTATTACCTTAACTGGCTTTACGCTTCGCATTCATCTGTATTATCCATTAGGTCGTAACATTCATAATTAAGCATTTTCATTGAGCTCCTAAGACATGTGTAAACACCCCAAATTTTCCCTCACCCTTTTTCACCATGGCTTATGATTCTTTTCATTTGCATAAGTTCAGTCATATCATCTCATATTGCATTTTTGCTTCACTGCATTGGTTCAAACTCATCTGCATCTAGGGTTTGTGATCTGAGCAATCCCTGAGCTATCTGAGCCACTCCAAGGGTCTCCAATCATCTCAAGAGGGTCCATATATGTTCAAATATCATATTGTATCCTCCCAAGACCAAGAAAGTCAGAAAATCACAAGAACATAGAAAGGCATGGAAGCAGAGCCAAGCTTAACTGCACAGATGACCTAAAATTAGGGTTTTGGTTTCAGAGGCCATAACTCCAAATTTTTTGGTCATTCTTGTTTCTATTGGTCTCTGTATGATATGAGGATCATTCATACCAATTTTCATGAAGAAATTCAATGGGGAAGGCATCTGATCAATAGATGACTTCTTGAGCAAGTCAGTGCAAAATCAGGGCATCTGAGGCCCCATATCATCCAACCAAAGGGTCTTCTCCATCATTTTGGGTGTATATGATCTTTATTTAATCTTATAAGAAGTTAGAAGTTCACAAAAGTGAAGAATTTCAAGCAATTTGCAAAGTTGTCATTTTGGGAAAGTGACTTGTAATGCAAACTTGCCATTTTGGGAAAGTTTTTCAACCTCCTCTTTTTGATTCAAAAATGCTTCAAATGAAAAATTCTTGGTCATGAAAGTTGTAGATTGGATCATTCCCTTTTAAAAAAGTACAAGAAATTGATCTAATTCATCATAGAACTCAAGTTATGGCCTTGCAAAGTTGGGAAAAATCACAAAATTTCACTTATGCACCAAAGAGGGAAACTTGTAAAAACTCATACCAAGGCAAAATGTGATCTCTAATTGACTTCTAACCATGACACAAACATCATACATGACCTATAATTCATAATTGCCCAAAGAATTCTCAAGTTTCATGCCTTGATCATCAAGAATTCTCAAAGGGGCCAAAACTTCACATAATTGCAAAACACCCCATAACTTTATTCCCACATGCTGAATTGCCTCAAGATTGAATTTGTGGACATCCATGAAGTCAGCTGCGCATGGACATGCCCAAAGGCCAGCTGCATTCTTGCCCATACCTCAAGTACAACTTTCTTGATTTTTTGCAAAATGAGTCATACCAATTACAACAGTCCACCACCCACTCTCTGCCCAACCAGAACACTACAAGCATGCCTCAAGGCTCATTTTTCACAGGACACACAAGCTGAAACCTCCAATAACACAGCATTCCACAAAACTCTCCAACTTGCAAAACCCTTCGAATCTCTCATCTCACTCACTCAATCTTCAAACAAATTCCACCATTCATCTCTAAATCACTCACTGATCACAAACCAACCATTGAAACACCCAAAAACACCCCATAGCCAAAACACGATTATTGGCCAGTTGAGGTGCAATCTCACAAACCAGCCAAGAGAAATTCCTTCTAAGCATCAAAGCTTCATCAGGAGGTCAAAGGGAGTCATTTTGCACAAGAGGTGTGGCCAGAAAGCTCCAAACTGAGGAAGCTCAAGCTCAGGTAACTTCTTCAAACTTTTTTCCAGAAGTGTTATTTTAAGTTCTCATAATGATCTTCATGCTTCACTGATTACATTGCACTTCTTACTTTTAAAAATAGTTGAGAAATGAGCTTGTATGCATGTTCTGAAACTTTTTCAGTTTTTGAGTTTTGATTTGAATCATGAGATTGAGCAAGAATAAATTTGTTTTAGGGGTGGATTTGAGTTCAGGGAGATGAGGGGAGTTGATCTGGAGCTTTAGAGCTCCAGAAATAACCTAGGGAGAGAGTTTGAGATTTTCAGGTGAGGGGGTCACCGGAGAAGACGACCGGAGCTCTTCTCCGGTGACCTGAAAGTCATTAAATGTTTTAATTAGGTTTAGGGTTTTGTTTGAATGTAGCCCGTTGATTTGAGTTTCCCGCGTGAGATGAATGGTCCAGATGCTATCATTAAACCCTAATTGATTTAATTAACTTAATTAATTGAAATTAGCTGAGTTTAAATTCAGGCCATTAGATCTGGCGCGCAGTTAACCTAAAATTCCCCAGATTCAACCACATCCCTTGGATTGGATTACTTTCATTTAATTCAATTTTATTTCATATTTTTCTTATTTATTTTGTTCCATTTATTAAAAATAGCTAAAAATTTCCAAAAATATTTTCTTTCTGCATTTTGACTTCAAATAATTTTCTAAACCCAAAAAAATTTTTATTTTTATTTTTCACATTAAAAAATAATTTTTTAAAGTATTTAAATGTTATTTTAATTAATTAATGGAAATTAATTAATTAAAATACCATTTAAGTTTCTAAAAATCACAAAAAAATCACATTGCATCTTGACACATATAGAGACATTATCAAACCATTCATACAAATTTCTTTTTGGTCCTTGATCTATTTTGACATTTTTCTTTGGATTTAGGGTTCTTAAAAATCAATATTTTTACCCTAACTTAGAAAAATCTTTTCTGCCTAACCATGAAGGGTTTGATAATGATTCTTTTTGCATTACATTCCACATATCATGTAGTTTCTAGGATAAAATTGGCATGAATTTATCTTTCATTTTTTATTTGTTTTGCATTTTTCCTTGTGAAGTACCTTAAAACCCTAGCAAACTTAGAAAAATCATAACTTCCTTAGGGTTAAGAGTTAGGTCTCCTCCTTTGGGGTGTGGTAACATATGGGGTTAAGGTTCCTTTGGTCCTATTTTAAATTTTTTATCTTGTCATTTGATTTTGATTTTGAATTTTGCATTGCATCTTGTACATAAACCCTAATCTTTGCCTTCATTTGCATTCATTCTTCATATGCTTGCATACATGAACTTACCATGACATTTTGTGCATCCACATGACATATAAGACATCTTAGGACATATTGAAATCATGTTTGATCATTTCATCATACATTTTCCATGTTATTCATCCATTGCATTTCATAAGTTTTCATGAACTTTCATGGTTCTTACATGTCTCATTTGCATTCCCATCCTTTGTATGATCATCCACATCTCTTGGTTTGCTTTCATACCATCTCATAGCATCATTTGCATCATGATTATACTTCTGACTTTGGCTTTCATCTTTGCATTTCATCTCATTTTCATTTCATTTCATTTCTTGTTGCTAACTTTTCAGGTGGTGAGTGTTTGAGAAGTGAATTTGCCTTCACTTCTCATGATCTCTTCTCATCTCTTTTATGCATTCATTGCTGCATTTTACTTTTGTATTAGAGTGAGCTTGCTCATTCATGCTCCTCCCTCACTCTCTTTCTCCAAGAAACTTATCTTCTTAAGTGAAGTAAGTTGACTTGCTTCTTTCTGCTTCTCCTCCTTTCATCCTGCTTCTCCCTTGGTGGCTCTTCTTGAAGATATCTTGCAAGCCTCACAAACCCTAGGAACACCCAAGCATGATCATAAGTAGGGTTTTATTAGTCCCCCATTATTTTTATCTTTGTGTCATCTTTGAGTCTTCTCTTCTCATCTCTTAATCAAGGACTAAACCTTGAAGGTTTTAAGGCTTTGTGATTAAGCTTATGCTTGCATCCTTCTATTAGGATGGAGTGTATAACTTAAATCCTAAGTGTTAAACCCTTAATGTGTTTAAATCCTTTAATTAATCCATTTAATAATCACTAAGACATCAAGCTTGTAACTTGGGCCTTGCATTAGGGTTCTAATTCTTCCTTAATTGGTTAAGAAGGACTAACCCTAGTGTTAATGGACAAGTCCCCCTCAAGTTGTCTTACAAACCATAAAATCCACTTCTTAATCTTACCATTAACTAAAATCCACTTTAATAAAGGCTTTGTTTTGTCATGAGGTTAATCCCTAATCATGGATTAAGTTGATGAGCCTTCCTCAACTTAAATGTTCTCATCTATTATCCTTCTATTAGGATGGTGTAATGGGTCCATTAAATCCTTGATTATGGCTTAAAATCATTACTTAACACTAAACAAAAACTCCAAAAACATCTAAATAAATGCAAGTAGGTTAATGATCTTAATCCTACATCATGGTGATTAAGTGTGAGGTGTTTACTTCATACTTAAGGTATTCTCATTACCCCTAATCAGAGGGAAGATGTGATGAGTTTACTAACCCTTGGTTTAGGCTTAAGCTCATTTTCTTATGACAAATTCAAAAAGCAATAAAAGATTGAAAACACAAAAACAAACAATAATCGTCTCCTCCGGGATTCTTTTCTCACTTCATTCACTCACAAACGAGAACTTGCTTCTTCCGTCTGATGCAAGACAGTTAGCACCTTAGCCAAACAGGTCATACACTTGAGCATAGACAAGTAAGCAGTTCACAAGTAAATCTATCTTTCAGTCTCTTTGAGTCGAACTACGGTGTTCTGACTTCCTCATTGCACGAGAGGATACGTAGGCATAACTTAACAGTTATCGAACAAAAGTCTCTGTATATCCCCCCCCCCCTCTTCCAGCATTATTCTTTAAGCCTCATAGTCTTGAGCTTTGTACTCTTTTTCTTACACTGACACTTCTTCACTTCATTTCACATTGTTTTTGCACTGACACTTGCATTCTTTTCCAGCTTTTGTACACAAAAAAGCACTGACACTACCCCTTTTAAACACAAATCTTTTAAGCGTGGATCCCGTCGAGTACGACGGACAATCTGGGTGCTAATACCTTCTTAGGTTGTAACCAACCCCCTTTCTCAGTTTCTCTGGTTCGCAACCGTCTTATCCATCTTTTCTCAGGTCTATGTAGCATTACCTTTCCTTCGGGATAAAAATGCCTAGCTGGCGACTCTTTTCATCCTTTCTCCTTTCGCCGACCGTTCGCGTCTGTACCCCTCTTGGCCCGGGTGTCATTTGGTGGGAGCGACAGCTTGGCGACTCTGTTGGGGACCCTTATATTGCAACCAGGGCTTCTGGTTCTTTTTGTGGGTTCCTCCTAGCGCTTGTTTGATTTGTGTTTACTGGGGTGTTATGTGCTATGTGTGTTTATTTATTTTGCTTTATGTACTGCTTTATGTACAGCTTTATTTATTGCTTTCTTTATAGTTTTGCATATTTCATACTGTCATTTGCTGGATCTGGTTTGCTGTTTTGGTTGGGTGGGGTTCCATTGAGAGTTTAAGGTCCTATACCTGGGACCTGAGTGACACCTAGGCTAGAGTGGTTCATGTTCTTTCCTATTCCATTTCGGTCTGGTGCGGGAATATGAAACACGGTTCAGATGTGGGTTTCTTCTTGAGAACTTTGTGCTACAGATTTCCTGTAGTGCTAGGGCTATCTGGGAAGCCTGCTAAGTCTGAATGACCTTTTATTATGACCTTCAGAAGCTGAGGTGAATTAGAGGAGGATCTTTTATGGTTATTGTAAACATTGTACCTCCGGGTTAGAAGTGTTTACACTTCTCATAACTGATCCAAGTCTGAGGATCCTTGTTCTAGAACATTACCTGTGAGGGGGTTGGGCTGTTTACAGGTTTGCAGGAACCCTTTGGCCACATCATACCCTGTTATTATCTTGTTTAAGAGTACCTCACTTTGGATAGTTCTTGTCATTAACCCTGGACATGTGACTCTTTATTTGAGTCCCCCCATCCTAGTTACTGGATTTCTAAGCCTCCATCTGGACCTTTTGAACATACATGGACCTTATATCAGGACAGATAATCAGATCCAGCTTGATCACAAACCCTTGCATATCATTTGCATATGTCATCATTGCATCATTTGACATTTGTTTATTTGCTTTTCAGTGTATCCATTTATTTATATCTTGGTTTTGGTTTTGACCCCTTCTTCTGCATAGACCTCTGCTTTAGCTGTCTTCATCAGTTATCTGCTTCAGTTATCTCCATCCTCACCAGGATCAGTCTGTCAGAGACTTATTTTCCAGCCTTAGTCTGTGATCTTCATCAGCACTTATCTTCAGCTTCTTCAGCAGCACTCATGGCTACTCCCAGGAAGAGCAACATATCCTACCACTTCTTTGAGCCTGTATTGACTGGAATCAGGCAGGTCCAGTCACTCATCACATCTGACCACATCCCACTGTTTAGAGAACACTATGGAGGTATCTTGGATATGGTTATGGACCTTGATCCTTCACAAAGGAGCGTGATCCACACATGCTTGCAGTTTTATGACCCACCACTGAGATGTTTCACCTTTCCAGACTTTCAGATGGGACCTTTGTTGGAAGAGTTTTCTTTATTGATTGGAGTAACTATCAGGGGTGGAATCCCCTTCAACCCAGAGATGACTGCTCCCAGAAATGAGGAGATAGCAAGGGCACTGTACTTGGAGCCTGCCCTTATTGAGCAAAGCATGACAACAAAGGCTGGGATTCCTGGTTTGCATTTGGATCTCTTGATTTCTCAGGCCATCCTGAAGGTTTCATTGGGAGAATGGAGGGCATTCTGTGCACTGTTAGCCCTCAGCATATATGGGGCTATACTGTTCGCAGATGAGCCTAAATTTGTCAGCAAGAATGCCATCCATTTGTTCCTTCTGAAGAACCCAGTACCCACACTGCTAGGAGACTTTTACTACTCCATTCACCAGAGGAATGAGAAACAAAGGGGAAATTTGCTCAGACACCTGCCTAAGTCAGATGCCTTCTTGAACCCACATCAGCAGAAGAACTGGGCCAAGAGGTGCATTGCCTTGACTTCAGATGATATTAGATGGTGCACCCAGAGCCCCAAGGGCAAGGACATTATCACCAGCTGTGGATAATACCCTAATGTTCCTCTGATATGAGTAAAGGGTTTCATTAACTACAACCCTTTACTGCTTAAGAGACAGTTGGGCTATGCCTTGGTTCACCCTCCCAAAGGACAAGATTTAGCTGAGACCCTATATTGTGAAGTTCAACCTAATTCAGCTGTTGTCAGGCAAACTGCCTGGGCTTGGGACAACATCCAGACAAAAGGGGTAGATATTCTTGGAAGGTGTAACAATGTTGCTTCAGCTCAGTACTATGTCTGGTCCCGTACTAGAGCTCAGATTACCAGAATGCCTTTCACATTGGAAGACATACCTGGACCATCTACAGTACAGCCTGCAGCAACAGTTAGCCTGGAGGAATTTGAAAAGTTGAAGGAAAGGAATGAGCAGCTATCTCAGGCCCTGAAGAAGACTCTTTGGGAAAGAAGTGATGGTCGTCTGGACATTGAGAGATTGGAAAAGCTCAGGGTTGAGCATCTGGCCAAAATTGAAAGGACAGAAGACTACATAAGGAAAGCAAGGGCTAGGGAACAAATACTGAAGAATGCTTGTAAAGAGGCCAAGATTCAGAAAGCTAGGGATGAGCACTATCTGCAAGAGAGTCAGGCTAGGTGGGTCAGGATCACCGAAACCCGTACACAAGAAGACCAGAAGACTCAAGCCAAGATTGAACAGCTGGAAGCCAATGAGAGGAAGCAGCAGGAAGCTTTGTTGGCTGCACAGAGAGAGATATCAGAGTTGAAGCTCAGAGCAGGGTTGAAAAGATCCAAAGACCAGGACAGGCATAAGAAACTGACTACTTCCATTGCTACCAGGAACCTCATCATTAGGACCATTACAGAGCACCCAGCTGGTCCAGTGACTGAGGCACTCCTGAAGGAGGTCAGAGAAGATGAGTTTGGACTGGATGTCTGACTTTTTGCTTGTTGTTTGTTTCCATTTGATGTACCTTTTCCTTTTGTTGTATTTTGACCCTTCGTGGGCATGTATTGTAAAACAAACTATGTATTGTTCATCATTTGTTCATATTTTAGTTTGATTGTCATCTGGGTTTATTTCAACAACATCAAGCATCTTCCTCGAGGTCTGGAAAGGTCAAAACCAAGAACCAAACCAGATACCTTGGAAAACAAATAAGCATACTGCATTGCATACTAACTTTGTTTTTGTTTTGTAGGTTTTGTTATTATTAGTTTCTAACTTTGTTGTGATCTCAGGAAACATTGCTCGTCGCCGAGTGTTCCCTGTCAACCGCACGCATCGGTACCTAACTCGTAACAACCTTCCTGACATTCAAATGGAACAAGTACAACAGGATCTGACTGAGGTCAGAAATCAGATGGCCAATGAGAGAGTAGAGATGAGAAATCAGATGTCTCAGTTTATGGAAGTAATACTGGCTTGGCCCAGAGCCAAGAAAGGTTAAGAGAGTTGGTGGAAAGACAAACTCCTGAAGAGCCTCATCTGGGAACAGGGGGAACTAGCAACAATGAACGGGGCCAGCCTCGTATTGATCCACCAGAGTATGGACCTCACTTGAATCCAGAAGTTAACATCCCGAGGAATGTGCAAGGTAATACTGCTGGGGGGAGAATCATGCAAGAGGATCCCCAAGAAGAACAATTTACTTGAGGTATATGACAGAAGATTGGACGAGATTGCTGAAAAGTTAAGATCTTTGGAGTCTCAGAATTCTTTGGGCTTCGATGTGATGGATATGGGACTAGTAGATGGGGTGAGAATTCCCCACAAATTCAAACCCCCGTGCTTTGAAAATTATAATGGTACCTCCTGTCCACGTACTCACCTGCAATCTTTCTTGGGTAGGCTCAAGGCTTATACTATGGATGAGAAGTTATGGATGTTCTACTTTGAGGACAGTCTGACTGGGGCTTCGAGAGAATGGTATTCGCACCTGACTAGAGTCACCATAAGATGTTGGAAGGATTTGTCCGAAGCTTTCATCCGGCAATATCAGTACAACCTGGACATGGCTCCCAATAGAACTCTTCTAATGGGCATGTCTCAGTCTTCTAAAGAGAGCTTCCGGGATTATGCTCAGAGGTGGAGACAGCTTGCTGCTGCTGTCCAACCACCCATGTCAGAAAGGGAAATGGCTGACATGTTCATTAACACTTTGCAAGGGACTTATATTGATAGGCTGGCTGCTTTCTCCTCTACAAGTTTTGCAGATGTGGTCATAGCTGGTGAGAGGATTGAAAGTCTCTTGAAAATGGGCAAAATCTCCGACAGTGGTGCAAGTTCCTCTAGCAATCCAAGAAAACCATTTGCAGGACCCCGGAGGGCAGGTGAAACAGATTCTATTCATGCAAGCCGGGGCAGGCCCCAATATTCTCACAGGTCAGTAGCAGCTGTCACCATCCCAGCTCCAGTATCACAACAACCATTGTATCCTCAACAACAACAACCACAGTATCAGCAACAAGCTCATTATCCACAACAAAGATCGTATAACAACAACGGTAATCAACAACAACGTCCTTTCCAACAGAGTCCATCACAAGCAAACAGGATAATTGACCCAATCCCAATGTCGTATGCTGCACTCTTGCCACAACTCCTAAAGCTCAACCTAGTAGAGTTAAGGACGGTGGCTCCTCCAGATCCTCTTAATCTGCCAAAGAACTATGATGCAAATGCCAGGTGTGCATTCCACTCAAACGCACCGGGGTATAATACTGAAAAATGCAGGGCCCTACAGATGAAAGTCCAGTACTTGGTGGACTCAAAAGCTCTCAATTTTGCGCCTCCTCCGAATGTCACAAGAAATCCAATGCCTAGTCACAACGGACCTAGGATCAATGCTATTGAGGAGGGCAAACCATCCACATTAATTAGTAGTGTTGCACATATCCGAACACCTTTGGTTGAAATCAAAGCTCAGCTGTTAGAATGCCAAGTGTTCCCCGGATGTGAGGTCGGCTGTGGATATTGCAATATTGTCGTTAATGGATGTGAGAGACTGAGAAACGGCATAGATGGCCTCATTAGAGATGGCACTCTTCAGATTACAACAACAGTGACTACAACTCCAACAATTCCTTCATCAATAATCACAGATACTCCTACAACATCAGCAACCCTTGTTCCAACAGATTCTGCTACAACTCCAACAATTACTCAATCAATCACTTCAACGGATACAAGTTCAGTAACAATTCCTTCTACAACGACAACACCCATTACTCCATCAGTTCCTGCTATAACTGCAACATCCGTCCAGTCAACAGTACCGTCTACAACATCAACAACAGTTAATGAAAGCGTCTCAACGGTTACGATATACTACGATCCCGCAAACGTTCCTTCCAACAACTCACAACAAAATGCTACTCCTGTCAGAACTCCAGTTACCATATATTATGATCCACACACCATTATGGTCCCCTCTGCAGCTGCTATCAGTCTGGTCACTATCACAGTACCTGGACCAGTTCCTTACGAAAGCAATAATGCCATCCCTTGGCATCATGGCTCAGATCTATATTGCGAGGGGCAGAAAATCACTTTAGAGTCATCAACTTCTTCACCTCAGATAGACAATGTGGGGGGAGGCGGAGGCTTCACTAGAAGCGGACGTCTCTTTGCCCCGCAAATTCCAAGACCCATTGCTGAAGCAGAAGTTGCTGTTAAGGCAAAAGGGAAGTACGTGGTGCAAGAAGAATTGGTTGCTAAAGAAACTTTGAAGACTCCTTTTGATCAAGAGGTTGATGAATTCATGCGGATAATCAAGAAGAGCGATTATAAGGTGGTGGACCAGCTTCACCAGACACCTTCCAAAATATCCATACTATCATTGCTAATGTGCTCTGAGGCTCATCGGAACGCACTATTAAAAGTCCTTCACGCAGCTTATGTGCCAGAGGAGATTACTGTCAATCAGTTAGAGGCTGTGGTTGGAAATATCAACGCTAGTCATGGGCTAGGATTTACCAACGCTGATCTGACAACGGAAGGTCACAATCACAACAAGGCTTTGCACATTACCTTAGAATGTAAGGGTGCAGTTCTTTCTCACGTATTGGTGGACACAGGGTCATCACTCAATGTCTTACCCAAGAAAGCCCTTGTGAAGCTGGAACATGATGGATTGGCACTACGCCCAAGCAACTTGGTAGTGAGAGCCTTTGACGGTTCCAAAAGATCAGTTCTGGGAGAGATAGAGTTGCCAATAATGATTGGCCCACAGGTTTTCAAAACGACCTTCTTTGTGATGGATATACAGCCTGCCTACAGCTGTCTATTGGGTAGACCATGGATACACGCCGCTGGCGCCGTGACGTCAACCCTTCACCAGAAGTTAAAATTCGAGTGGGGGGGCCAAGTCATTACCATTTGTGGGGAAGAGGACATCTTCGTTAGCCAGCTAGCTACTTTCAAATACATAGAAATGGATGGGGAGATCCATGAGACCATGAGTCAAGGGTTCGAAGCCCTCAATATTAATGAAGCATCTGCTGTGTCTGGGACTTCCATCACATCATATCAACAAGCCCGAAAGGTTATTGAGGAAGGTACCGCTCAAGGCTGGGGCAAGCTGCTGCCAGTTGAAAAGAAAGAAGACCGATTCGGGTTGGGTTACAGACCAACTCGACAAGATCAACCAGAGGCTGCAAAGGAGCCCAAGTTTGTCAGTGGGGGGATGCTCACCCCGGATGCTGTGAACAGTTTGGAAGATGAGTCAGAAGACGAGCGCAACCTGGAAAGCTGGATACGTCCAAGGATCCCGGGGAACCATGTCTCAAACTGGTCTTCCCAGGAAATTATAAGAGTTACTCCTGCAGAGTAATTATTATTTCCTGTCTTTTAGCATGCATCAAGTCCTGCATCTTGCCCAAGATGTCAGGGCTCATTTTGTAATCGGGCCATCTTGTATTTTGTGCAAACGATCAATTAATGAATATCAGGACATCTTTTGCAAATGAGTCTTTTCTTTTCCGCTCACTGTTTTTCATTTTTCATTTTTTGTACAAAAGTAAAATGGAAATGTTTTTCAAAATAATAACTTCATTTTCACTTTTTCTAAGCAAGATAAAATTGATCACTAAAATGAAAAAATTTAAACCCTTGCAGAGAATGCCCTCCAGACTGCACCGACAACAACACTGCTATGACTTCGTATGACTTTGACAATCCAATTAATCAAGCTGATGAAGGGGTTGAAGAAGATTATGAGCTACCTGAAGAACTAGCCAGGTTGTTAAGACAAGAGGAGAAGGTTATCACTCATCATCAGGAGGAGGTTGAAACGGTTAATCTTGGCACGGAAGAAGACTTGAAAGAAGTTAAAATCGGGGCCTGTCTGCAAGATTCAGTGAATGAGCAACTTATTGACATGCTTCGGGAGTATGTAGATGTTTTTGCTTGGTCTTATCAGGACATGCCAGGGTTGGAAACCGACATTGTTATGCACAAGCTGCCTCTGAAAGAAGACTGTCCGCCAGTAAAACAGAAGTTGCGCCGTACTCGCCCGGATATGGCCATGAAGATAAAAGAAGAGGTACAAAAACAGTGGGACACCGGTTTCCTTGCTGTGACTAGTTACCCGCCGTGGGTTGCCAACATTGTACCTGTGCATAAGAAGGATGGCAAGGTGAGGATGTGTGTGGATTACTGGGACCTGAACAGAGCCAGCCCGAAAGATGACTTCCCATTACCTCACATTGATGTATTGGTCGACAATACTACTCAGTTCTCGGTATTCTCCTTCATAGATGGATTTTTCAGGATATAATCAGATCAAGATGTCACCTGAAGACATGGAGAAGACAACTTTCATCACACCCTGGGGCACATTCTGTTATAAGGTAATGCCATTCGGACTGAAGAATGCTGGTGCCACCTATCAACGGGCTATGGTAACATTATTCCACGACATGATCCATAAAGAAATTGAATGTTATGTGGATGACATGATTGACAAGTCCCTCACTGAAGAAGACCACCTGGTGAATCTGCTGAAGCTATTCAAGCGTCTGAGGAAGTACCAATTGAAGCTAAACCCCAATAAATGCACATTCGGGGTGCGATCCGGTAAACTGCTGGGATTTATTGTAAGCGAGAAAGGGATTGAAGTTGACCCTGACAAAGTCAAAGCCATTCAAGAAATGCCTGCACCAAAGACTGAAAAAGAAGTTCGGGGGTTTCTAGGTAGATTAAACTACATCTCAAGGTTCATATCTCACCTTACAGCAACCTGTGAGCCTTTGTTCAAGTTGTTGAGAAAAGAACAAACGGTCAGGTGGAATGAAGATTGCCAAAGGGCTTTTGACAAAATCAAGGAATACTTACAGGAGCCTCCAATTCTTATGCCTCCAGTTGAAGGAAGACCTCTAATCATGTACTTGATAGTATTAGAAGAGTCAATGGGGTGTGTGCTGGGCCAGCATGACAAGTCTGGTCGAAAAGAGTATGCAATATACTACCTAAGCAAAAAGTTTACCGACTGTGAACAATGTTATTTAGTGCTCGAGAAAACTTGTTGTGCTTTAGCGTGGGCTGCTCGCCGACTAAGGCAGTATATGTTGACCCACACTACCTTATTGATCTCAAAGATGGACCCAGTTAAGTACATATTCGAGAAGCCAACTCTTACCGGACGGGTTGCAAGATGGCAAATGATTCTGACAGAATATGACATTCAGTACACATCTCAAAAAGCCATCAAAGGCAGTGTATTGTCTGATTATCTAGCTGAGCAACCCATTGATGATTACCAGCCTATGAGATTTGACTTCCCTGATGAAGACATCATGTTCTTAAAAGCAAAAGATCATGAAGAGCCTATTCACACTGAAGGGCCTGGCCCAGAAGAGGAATTGACTATGATGTTTGATGGGGTTGTTAATATGAACGATCGTGGTGTTGGTGCAGTACTCATTACACCTAAGGGAGTTCACATGCCATTCTCGGCAAAACTTACCTTTAACTACACTAACAACGAAGATGAATACGAAGCTTGTATTATGGGTCTTGAGGAAGCCATTGACCTCATGATCAAGACTTTAATTGTATTCGGAGATTCAGCTCTGGTAATCAATCAAACCAATGGAAAATGGTATACTCACCAGGAGCATCTGATGCCTTACCGGGACTATACAAGGAGGTTACTCACATTATTCACAACAGTCAAGCTTGAGTATATCCCTCGAGATGAAAATCAGTTTGCAGATGCTCTGGCTACCATTTCATCCATGATGAAAGTTCAAGCTGTCAACTTTGTGCCTCGGATTTCAGTATCCAGACTTGACAGACCAGCATACGTATTCTCTGCAGACCTGGCTAAAGATGATAAGCCTTGGTTCTATGACATCAAATGCTTCTTGGAGGATCAAACATACCCACCTAGGGCATCATCCAATGACAAGAAGACATTAAGAAGGCTGGCTGGTAGTTTCTTCCTGAATGCTGACGGTTCCTTGTACAAGAGAAACTTTGATATGATACTTCTCAGATGTGTTGATAGGGCAGAAGCAGACTTGTTAATGCACGAGGTGCACGAAGGATCTTTTGGTACCCATGCTGGAGGACATGCAATGGCTAAAAGGTTGTTAAGATCAGGCTATTACTGGATCACAATGGATGCAGACTGTTGTGCTTATGCCAGGAAATGTCATAAATGCCAGATTTATGCAGATAAGGTGCATGTGCCTCCCAATCCTTTGAATGTGATGTCTTCACCTTGGCCCTTTGCCATGTGGGGCATAGATATGATTGGCAAGATTGAGCCGACTGCTTCAAATGGCCACAGATTCATCCTGGTAGCTATTGACTATTTTACCAAGTGGGTTGAAGCAGCTTCATATGCAAATGTCACCAGGCAAGTGGTAGCCCGATTCCTGAAGAGAGACATCATTTGTCGGTATGGAGTGCCCGAGCGAATCATTACTGATAATGGTTCCAATTTGAACAACAAAATGATGGCAGAGCTGTGCCGGGACTTCAAGATCTAACACCATAATTCTTCTCCTTACAGGCCAAAGATGAATGCGTTGTTGAGGCAGCTAACAAGAATATCAAGAAGATTGTGCAAAAGATGGTGGTCACATACAAAGACTGGCATGAAATGCTACCATTTG
This sequence comes from Lathyrus aphaca, assembly GCA_963966055.1. Taxonomy (NCBI): domain Eukaryota; kingdom Viridiplantae; phylum Streptophyta; class Magnoliopsida; order Fabales; family Fabaceae; genus Lathyrus; species Lathyrus aphaca. The sequence continues at coordinate 560,783,659 of OZ014520.1, read as the reverse complement.
CCTTGCATGGGTACCGTACATCAATCAGAACATCCATTGGGGCAACACCGTATCAACTTGTGTATGGTATGGAGGCAGTCCTACCTGTTGAAGTTGAATTACCCTCCTTGCGGGTACTAATGGATGTCAAACTGGATGAAGCAGAATGGGTCTGATCCCGATACGAACAACTGAGTCTGATCGAAGAGAAGAGATTAGCTGCAATTTGTCATGGGCAGCTATACCAGAAAAGAATGAAGAAAGCCTTCGATTAGAAAGTCAGGCTTCGGGAATACCAGTTAGGAGATCTAGTGCTGAAAAGACTCCTCCCTCCTCATACAGACCACAGGGGCAAGTGGACTCCAAATTACGATGGTCCATGCATAGTGAAGAAAGTATTCTCTGGTGGAGCACTAATGCTCAGTACTATGGATGGTGAAGACTTCCCATCCCCTGTGAATTCAGATGTAGTTAAAAAATACTTCACATAAAATGACCCGCTGGACATAAAAACAAAATGTAAGTCCAGGCAAAAATAGGGCATCCCGGCGAGTCAAAAATAGAATAAAAGACTCGGGCAAAAGTAAGGGAAAATAAATAAAAAATGTACACCCGCTGAGTTGAAAAGCCGCATTGGACAGCTCAGGCAAAAATGGGTATCCCAGTGGATTGAAAACCCAAAAGGGCGATCCACGCAAAATAAGGGAATGAGCGAACAACTGCATTCTGAATTCGTATGTATCACTTACAACATGGCAAGCTCTAAAGGTTAAAGCATTGGTCAGAATCAACCTTCTTCAGAAGCGAGAGGAGAAGAACGTCAATGTCATACAAGTCATAGCAAGGGAAGCACTGAAGCGTCATCAACATTGCCAGCACCCTTTTGTTTCTCAATTTGTAACAATCTCCTCATTTCAGGGGATTTGTTTCTTTGACTGTACTTGCCAATTCAGGGCACCCCAAATTAATAAAATCAGATCTTCAGTCACATCTTGTCTCGTACATTTTATCTTTATTTGCAAAAATGTCCGATGTCCTTAATATAATGGTTGCATAAATACAGATGCGCCTTTTCTAAATTACATGCTTACAGGAAATATATTTTCTCCCGGGAGTGTCTAAATTCCTATGATGGAATCCAGTAAGAGATACCTCGGGGTACTTGTACATCTCTTTGTTATTACATGATTGCAGGTGCTCAAAGTGCAACAAGGGGCATGAAAGCTTCTCCCCAGCAGGATGCCAAGTCATTATTTCCTCAGAACATCCTCCAAACTGCACTGGAAGTGCTTTTTCCCCATCAAAGTTGCCAGACATCACTTCTCCAGCACATTTTCTTCAAAGCAACATCAGGAGGGGCTCATTTCCCCAGCTAAGTCCATCATCCTCAGCAGGGCCTCTACAAAAATCACTAGGAAGATCGTTCAGTGATCGTTCCTCCCCAGCCAAGTGCAAAGACAAGGAACCATTTCCCCGCAGAGCTCCAGCCTCTATCCAGAAGAACAAGGTCTGAAGATCTCACAACAAAGTGACAAAAGCTTCCGTAGACCCCAGTTGGGCTCCTCATTATCCAAGATAGGTCTATTAGTGACTTACTTCCCCAAGCAGAATCATATATCAGATTTACTGATAATCTCATCCCCAGTTGGAATACCACTGCAAGCAAGATCAGTCAGAGATCTTCACCGCAACGGGATCCGAATCCCGGATCGGTATCTTTTGCATAATCATAGAATTCGCATCATATTTACCCCCCCCGGAGCGTAGCATTCCGTCTAATACGGAGCATTACGGAAAGAGACAAACATATTACATAATCATAGGCCATGTTTTGAATCAAACACCTGTAAATATCAACACTCTATCAGAATACCTCTCAAATTCCCCGGCAGAATGCCAAAGCATTTTCTCTGCAATTCCCAAAATACAAATACATGCTCCTTTTGACACCCGTCTGTGTCATCTTTCCCCAGAAAGTCTCTAGAACATCCCCTACAAACAGATACTTGTACATAACAGATACTCCTTGACACTCGTCTGTGTCATATTCCCAGCAGAAAGCCAAAGCGTCCCCTTTGCACTCACGAATACATCTACACACTTCCATCGACACCCGTCCGTGTCACCATTCCCCAGCATGATTACCTAAACACTTATTGTAAACCAAACACTTGTTTATAACACACTTCTTCCGACACCCGTCTGTGTCATCTTATCCCCACAGATCTTCAGAAATATCTCTTATAACTTATACACTTCCCTTTATGATGCTCGTCCGTATCAAACTCTCCCCAGCAAGTTGAACACTCGTCCGTGTCTCATTCATGCTTATTTTCACTCATACAGATACTCGCCCGTATCTTGTATACACACTTAATTCCCCTCAGAGTCGACACTCGTCCATGTTCTTTGTTAATCGGTTGGTACTCGTCCGTACCATCATCTCTGAACATGCGTCAGCGTTTGTTTCTACCGATACTCGTCCGTATCGTAGTCTTAAGGATGCTCGTCCGCATCTTTAATCTACACACAATGTCAAACACTTATACCTTTTCAGAATTTCCCAAAGAATTCTCAAGTTTCATGCCTTGATCATCAAGAATTCTCAAAGGGGCCAAAACTTCACATAATTGCAAAACACCCCATAACTTTATTCCCACATGCTGAATTGCCTCAAGATTGAATTTGTGGACATCCATGAAGTCATCTGCGCATGGACATGCCCAAAGGCCAGCTGCATTCTTGCCCATACCTCAAGTACAACTTTCTTGACTTTTTGCAAAATGAGCCATACCAATCACAACAGTCCACCACACACTCTCTACCCAACCAGAACACTACAAGCATGCCTCAAGGGTCATTTTTCACAGGACACACAAGTTGAAACCTCCAAGAACTCAGCATTCCACAAAACTCTCCAACTTGCAAAACCCTTTGAATCTCTCAGCTCACTCACTCAATCTTCAAACAAATTCCACCATTCATCTCTAAATCACTCACTGATCACAAACCAACCATTGAAACAACCAAAAACACCCCATATCCAAAACACGATTCTTGGCCAGTTGAGGTGCAATCTCACAAACCAGCCAAGAGAAATTCCTTCTAAGCATCAAAGCTTCATCAGGAGGTCAAGGGGAGTCATTTTGCATAAGAGGTGTGGCCAGAAAGCTCCAAACTGAGGAAGCTCAAGCTCAGGTAACTTCTTCAAACTTTTTTCCAGAAGTGTTATTTTAAGTTCTCATAATGATCTTCATGCTTCACTGATTACATTGCACTTCTTACTTTTAAAAATAGTTGAGAAATGAGCTTGTATGCGTGTTCTGAAACTTTTTCAGTTTTTGAGTTTTGATTCGAATGATGAGATTGAGCAAGAATAAATTTGTTTTAGGGGTGGATTTGAGTTCAGGGAGATGAGGGGAGTTGATCTGGAGCTTTAGAGCTCCAGAAATAACCTAGGGAGAGAGTTTGAGATTTTCAGGTGAGGGGGTCACCGGAGAAGACGACCAGAGCTCTTCTCCGGTGACCTGAAAGTCATTAAATGTTTTAATTAGGTTTAGGGTTTTGTTTGAATGTAGGCCGTTGATTTGAGTTTCCCACGTGAGATGAATGGTCCAGATGATATCATTAAACCCTAATTGATTTAATTAACTTAATTAATTGAAATTAGCTGAGTTTAAATTCAGGCCATTAGATCTGGCGCGCAGTCAACCTAAAATTCCTCAGATTCAACCGCATCCCTTGGATTAGATTACTTTCATTTAATTCAATTTTATTTCATATTTTTCTTATTTATTTTGTTCCATTTATTAAAAATAGCTAAAAATTTCCAAAAATATTTTCTTTCTGCATTTTGACTTCAAATAATTTTCTCAACCCAAAAATATTTTTATTTTTATTTTTCACATTAAAAAATCATTTTTTAAAGTATTTAAATGTTATTTTAATTAATTAATGGAAATTAATTAATTAAAATACCATTTAAGTTTCTAAAAATCACAAAAAAATCACATTGCATCTTGACACATTTAGAGACATTATCAAACCATTCATACAAATTTCTTTTTGGTTCTTGATCTATTTTGACATTTTTCTTTGGATTTAGGGTTCTTAAAAATCAATATTTTTACCCTAACTTAGAAAAATCTTTTCTGCCAAACCATGAAGGGTTTGATAATGATTCTTTTTGCATTACATTCCACATATCATGTAGTTTCTAGGATAAAATTGGCATGAATTTATCTTTCATTTTTTATTTGTTTTGCATTTTTCCTTGTGAAGTACCTTAAAACCCTAGCAAACTTAGAAAAATCATAACTTCCTTAGGGTTAAGAGTTAGGTCTCCTCCTTTGGGGTGTGGTATCATATGGGGTTAAGGTTCCTTTGATCCTATTTTCAATTTTTTATCTTGTCATTTGCTTTTGATTTTGAATTTTGCATTGCATCTTGTACATAAACCCTAATCTTTGCCTTCATTTGCATTCATTCTTCATATGATTGCATACATGAACTTACCATGACATTTTGTGCATCCACATGACATATAAGACATCTTAGGACATATTGAAATCATGTTTGATCATTGCATCATACATTTGCCATGTTATGCATCCATTGCATTTCATAAGTTTTCATGAACTTTCATGGTTCTTACATGTCTCATTTACATTCCCATCCTTTGTATGATCATCCACATCTCTTGGTTTGCTTTCATACCATCTCATAGCATCATTTGCATCATGATTATACTTCTTACTTTGGCTTTCATCTTTGCATTTCATCTCATTTTCATTTCATTTCATTTCTTGTTGCTAACTTTTCAGGTGGTGAGTGTTTGAGAAGTGAATTTGCCTTCACTTCTCATGATCTCTTCTCATCTCTTTTATGCATTCATTGCTGCATTTTACTTTTGTATTAGAGTGAGCTTGCTCATTCATGCTCCTCCCTCACTCTCTTTCTCCTAGCAACTTATCTTCTTAAGTGAAGTAAGTTGACTTGCTTCTTTCTGCTTCTCCTCCTTTCATCCTTCTTCTCCCTTGGTGGCTCTTCTTGAAGATCTCTTGCAAGCCTCACAAACACTAGGAACACCCAAGCATGATCATAAGTAGGGCTTGATTAGTCCCCCCATTAGTTTTATCTTTGTGTCATCTTTGAGTCTTCTCTTCTCATCTCTTAATCAAGGACTAAACCTTGAAGGTTTTAAGGCTTTGTGATTAAGCTTATGCTTGCATCCTTCTATTAGGATGGAGTGTATAACTTTAATCCTAAGTGTTAAACCCTTAATGTGTTTAAATCCTTTAATCAATCCATTTAATAATCACTAAGACATCAAGCTTGTAACTTGGGCCTTGCATTAGGGTTCTAATTCTTCCTTAATTGGTTAAGAAGGACTAACCCTAGTGTTAATGGACAAGTCCCCCTCAAGTTGTCTTATAAACCATAAAATACACTTCTTAATCTTACCATTAACTAAAATCCACTTTAATAAAGGCTTTGTTTTGTCATGAGGTTAATCCCTAATCATGGATTAAGTTGAGGAGCCTTCCTCAGCTTAAATGTTCTCATCTATTATCCTTCTATTAGGATGGTGTAATGGGTCTATTAAATCCTTGATTATGGCTTAAACTCATTACTTAACACTAAACAAAAACTCCAAAAACATCTAAATAAATGCAAGTAGGTTAATGATCTTAATCCTACATCATAGTGATTAAGTGTGAGGTGTTTACTTCATACTTAAGGTATTCTCATTACCCCTAATCAGAGGGAAGATGTGATGAGTTTACTAACCCTTGGTTTAGGCTTAAGCTCATTTTCTTATGACAAATTCAAAAAGCAATAAAAGATTGAAAACACAAAAACAAACAATAATCGTCTCCTCCGGGATTCTTTTCTCACTTCATTCACTCACAAACGAGAACTTGCTTCTTCCGTCTGATGCAAGACAGTTAGCACCTTAGCCAGACAGGTCATACACTTGAGCATAGACAAGTAAGTAGATCACAAGTCAATCTATCTTTCAGTCTCTTTGAGTCGAACTACGGTGTTCTGACTTCCTCATTACACGAGAGGATACGTAGGCATAACTTAACAGATATCGAACAAAAGTCTCTGTATATCCCCCCCTCTTCCAACATTATTCTTTAAGCCTCATAGTCTTGAGCTTTGTACTCTTTTTCTTACACTGACACTTCTTCACTTCATTTCACATTGTTTTTGCACTGACACTTGCATTCTTTTCCAGCTTTTGTACACAAAATAGCACTGACACTACCCCTTTTAAACACAAATCTTTTAAGCGTGGATCCCGTCGAGTACGACGGACTATCTGGGTGCTAATACCTTCCCAGGTTGTAACCAACCCCCTTTCTCAGTTTCTCTGGTTCGCAAACGTCTTATCCATCTTTTCTCAGGTCTATGCAGCATTACCTTTCCTTCGGGATAAAAATGCCTAGCTGGCGTCTCTTTTCATCCTTTCTCCTTTCGCCGACCGTTCGCGTCTGTACCCCTCTTGGCCCGGGTGTCATTTGGTGGGAGCGACAACATGGGGTCAATGCCATATGAAAATTAAGGTTTCGTACCCTATCCATATCCATTAGGTGGATACAAATTTTTGGTTATGTGGCCATCAACCACATCAGCCTCTTGTGCACTTGCTACTAGATTAGGGTTTGTTTCCTATGTCGAGTGATCTTTAAGGATTTCACTTGAGGATAATATTCACGGGTGCATCCAATCCATCATCGAGGTGTATAAATCATAATTGGTTTGAATTAGAGTTCTGGCTCTTCTTAATATCTTAAGGTATATTCTCCTTCATTGATCATCTCAAGAGAATTTGGGGTTCACATTTATGATCGAGCTTGATGACATTTCACCAACTGAGGTCTATTGTACTAAAGCTTGAGTTGGGCTCATTTTATGATGGTATTCATTCGGGTGTGTCACTTCTAAGTGATTCACAATGCATAATCCAAGATATTGATTTATGAATTTATCATGGCATCAAAGTGTTAGGAGCTAATTTTATTCTAAAAGATCGATTCAAGTTAGAGAAGGTTCACGTGAGTTACTGTGAGTACGAGTTAAGGAGGGAAGCATATTATTATATCTTTGTTGAGTGTGAATTTTGCTGATGAATTTGCCGGTGAACTTTGTTTCACTTAGTTCCAATAGAGGAATTATGATTGATATGGTTATGGCGCTTATTACTCCTAATAATGATATTAAGAGGAAGACTATTGATTTTTCTTTTGAGATTAACTCCCAAAAGCATTGATCAGGCTAGGTATGCTGGTGTTATTTGGGCATCGGTGGAGGGATTTCTTGGGAGATACACATCAGGGATCATATAAGTAAATTAGAGGAATTCAATTCACACAAAAAAAATGAAAATAACATAATAGATTTTCCTGCTCATTTTCCTTTTTCCCTTATTCCTCTTGTTGATAACTTACAACCGATAAATAAACAATAAACCAAAACTCAGTGTAACAAAATGCTCACGAAAGCTTTTAATAGAAATCGGTTAAGGAAAAAAAATTTAACCGGAAAATCAGTTACAAATGCTAACAACAGAAATAATAGAAGGAGGCCTTTCAATTCAAGTATTACAGAAAAAATACAACAGGAACAATTCGGTTACACAAAAAGGGATAGAACAGAATTCAGTTATGGTTTTATCTGAAGAAAAAAAGATTCAGATCAGAGAATCAAAGAGAAAAAATTGACAACTGAAAAAACTCAGAAGGGGGATTTCTCTTTGAATCTCCATTCTCCATCATCCCCAAACTTCAGTTATATTCTATTCTTGACAGCCTCGTCAAGGGTTTTCAGCTTCTCAATTTCGATCATCCTCGCCATCTTCAATCACCCTCTCAATTTCAATAGAAAAGATTATTTCTGATTACCCTCATCACTTCTTTTATTCTTAATTTGTTCTGCTTCAACCTACAACATAACAAATTTAATTTGAGAGAACCACAATAACTGATAACAGAAACTCAATGCACCAGTTGAGGGGAAGTTGATAACAGAATAAATTGAATGGAAAAATTCAGTTATACCAGCCCTAACAAACTAACTGAATCATTCTTTTCCACTCTCCTTGAAGCTTGCTCTTCCTTTAGGCATTCTTTGTCACTTCACTTTTCAATCTCTACAAGAAAAACTGAATTAAAATAATAGAATTCATAACCAATTCTAAAAAATTCCTAACAGTTTTCTAGCTTCTAACAACTTTATAATATAATTTCCAACTAACTTTTAACTAAAAATACTTGTGAAAGTTCAAAATCACCCTTGAGTTCATCTCTATAAATCAGAAACTCATCTGCATCTTCTTCCTCTTCACCATTTCCTCTAGTTTTTTTGATTCATTCATCTCCCTCATTCTCTCCATTTCTTCATCGCACATTCACTCTCCAATCTCTTTCACCTTCAATCTTCATCTATCATCAATCTTCATCTCTCTCAAAATTCAATAATCTCAATCTTCTCTATTCAGGCCACCATCCTCAATATTCATCTTCACACTCCGATACTTGCAACGAACCATTCCTCCCTCAGTCTGCAATTTCAGTATTCTTCATCAACAAGAAGATTTAACAGAAAAAGCTTCTACATTGTTGATCGATTCTTCATCTCTTCATCAACTCTTCATCAACAACCACAACAACCTTCTGCTTTTTCCATCACCTCCATCATCATCATCAATATGCAATCATCAATCACAACGATAATCAACACCGAGCCATCAGTTCAACTACACAACACAACCGCAAGACTCAAATCGCAGAAACAGAAGGAAGGAAAAGAAAGGAGCCGAAGTCGCATCAACAATAATCATCGCTCAATCGTAACGAACTCAGATTCGAATAAACAGTGGAAGAAGAGGAACGGGACAAAGTCAAGCTTACATGAAGCACTATGTATCGTCTTCATCGCTCTCTATCAAGTGGAGCTCTCAATCGCTCATAATCTTCATTGAAGTTTCTTTGTTTCCAGGTACGAATCAGAACATTCTTTTGAGCGTAATTGTTTGTTGCATTGATGTTCGTTGTTCTTGAGCCTGTTTTCTCCGATCTTGTAGCTTAATTGAGCTTTTAAAATTTCTATTTCCGAATTCGTGATGAGCTTAGAAAATGAGGGGATGATTTTAGGTTAGGATTCATTTGGCCAGTTTGGTGTTTGGAGATGAACAGCGAAGGCGACAACGGCGGTTTAGGTTGAAGAAGGAGACAACAGCGGCAGAGTGAATAGAGGCTTAAGGTTTTTTGTTTCAGAATACTTGTGTGTTTCACTTTAATAGAATTTGTTAAGAAATATCATGAATATTAAAGATTGAGAGAGAGTGTGAGATAAGTCACAGGTAAGATCTAGAGATATTTTGCAATTTCCACCATATCGGCGGTGATACTTGTCACCGTCCGATAGATTTTCCCTACTATGATCCCTTATGCGCTAGAACACCATATCACTATGCACCCTAAGACTTCAGTACATTAGGCCTCACTCTCTTTGCTTTTCGCACCTCCCTTCTAAGCCCAATCCTCCTTTTCAACTTCACGTTTACAAACTCCACACCCCTGCCTCTTTTCCTTGTAGTTCTTTAATTTCTTTTTCACCTAGTTTCCATTATAATCCATAAAAAAATATTAAACTCTTGATAAAATTCTACAAAAATTACACAAGCACCTTAACTCTTTAGTGTGTTTTTATTTTCTGATTTCATTAATTTTTTCATTTTATTTTTATTTTTCACTTGATTCTTTTTCATTGAATTCCCACATTAACATCTCAGTTTGTCCAATTTATTTCTTCAACCTTAAGTAACATTTTCACACCATTATTTGAACATCTATTAGAAGACTCATAAAGGAACCTAAGAATATTTTTGTTATATTTTTAAACTCATTTTGTCCATTGTTTTGGAAGCCTTGTTTGTGCAAGTTTGCAAGTCCTCATTAGGTAACTTTGAGTGACCATTTGGTGGAGTTAAGTTGTGAACTTTTGGGAGATATTTTAATACATTGTTGTATTCTGGTTGGTAACTTTAGGGAATTAATTTCACATTTGTTTCATGACCATTGCTATTTGTTAGGTGCCTTGTTTATCAAGTAACTTTTTCATGTTTCTCTTCTCCTCATTCCTTCTCCATTCAATCTCTTGCACTTGAGTAATTCTTCTTTTGTGTTGCTCACACTTTCATTTACATTTTAAGACACTTCTAATTGATGCTAGGTTCTTACTTTAACATTCAAACTTGGTTTAATTCATGTTTATCTTACACTTTCATTCAAACTTCTTCATCTAACTTCATATTAATATCCTTTAGGGTTTAGTACCTCATTAGGGCATAGATTTTAGATGTTTGATCTTATAACCTTAGAACACTTTAATATGGTTTTGCTACTAAATTTAGAAGCTTATTATAATTTATCATTCTTTAGATTTAGGTCTTAACCCTAGGAGGCCTTTGGTGTTTTCCCTTAGCTAGTTTGAGCTTTACTTGTGTATATGCTTTCAAAATTCATTGTAAAGCTAACCTTTATTTTGTAGGAAGGTTGAGGTAAGCCTTGTTTATACAAATTTTCCCTATTCTTCTTTATGCTTTCAAATTGTGTTTGTCTTAGCCCTTTAGGCTTTGTCTTGTACAACTTCATGTTAATCCCTCTTTAGAAACAACTTAACTACTTTAGAGAAGTAAGTTGCTTTCTAATTTCTTCTTATTTTCTTCTTCTTCATTAGGATTAGAAGGCCACACAAACCACAGGGTCTCCCATGCAATAAACAATGTAGGGTGAGTCTTAGTTCCCTTAGTTTTTCCTTTCTCAACTTGAGTCATTCTTTCTCATCTCAAAGAAAAGCTACAAAAACACTTTAATAAAGATTGAAGTAATCTTAGATGCAGAGACTTATTCCATGGAGCACTTGTATTCATCCCATCTTGAGATAGTGAAAGCTTGCCTCTCATGATGTACAAGTCTAATCATAATACTACTTTCACAAACAAAAAACAACAACAAAAACACTTCTCTAAAAGACAGTTAACAAATAACATATGTCTTTTCCTGCGGGAATTCACCTCTCATCTCACTCACTTACAATGTAAGAACTTACTCCTACATGTATCTTTGCTAGACAGTAACACACTCGTTCAAGGAGAGCATGTAACACCTGAGCATAAGCATAAGCGGTTCAATCTCATAAAAACACAGACAAGCAGTTCCCACCTTAGTTAGGCGAACTACGCCAACTTTGATCCTCATTTTCCCGATGAGGTATGTAGGCAGCGGGGTAGGGACTGTTCGAGCACACTCTTTATTTTCCATACATTTTCACCTTTTCTTTTCGATTTCTTTTTCCAGTTCCCTCTCTCATTCCAGTTTCAGTTAGCAGTTCTTTATTCAGCAGCAGTTTGATTCCTTACCCTTTGAAACAGACTAACGAGCATGAATCCCGTTAGGTACGGTGGACGATCTGGGGTGCTAATACCTTCCCAGTTCGTAACCGACTCCCGACCCCAGATCTTTGGTTCTCAGGAACTTGTTCTTTCCTTTTCTCTTCGGTTTCTACATCATTACCTTTCCTATTCATTCGGGATAAAAATGCCTGGTTGGCGACTCTACCTTTTCCGCACCACTTTCGCGTTTGTACTAGGATGAAAATCCCGGGAGCGACATGTATATGTGTCTTTGTCAGCATTAAAAGATCATATATCCCTATGCTTTTCCAGTGTCCAACCTTAGTTCTCTCTAACCTAGCCAACCATAGATCAAACTCAGTAAATTGGCTGACAACTCTGACCAGCCTGGTACCATCATAGAGGTACTTCACATCCAGTTCATTAAGAGGAAGTGGGTCAGAAGAAGAATCGTCAGATTTATGAAGGTGTTTGTGCCTTAAGGTTTGAGTTTTTCGGTAGCAAGGGAAGAACTCTTTCAGCTTTTCATTTGTGCTATGTATAGTAGCCAATGGACCGGATAAAACAAAGGACAGTCATTTACAAGAATGGAATCATTTCCTGAGACTGGTACACGCTCTTTGTCTCGTTGTTCAAAGGTTCGAGTGCGAACTGAGGTTTTTTTTATGGTTTTCGGTTAAAAAATGTTGTTGAAAGGTGGAAGAATCTGTTCAAAATGGAAAGTTTTGGCTTTTTGACCTTTCTTTTGAGGAATGTTGGTCTTAGAGGACGCCATTGTTGATAAAGAGAATGAGGTTTTCTAGGGTTCTTGGAAAGAAAGGAGGAGACTTTAGCAAGAAGGAGATGAATTCGCAAAGTGTCTGGAAAGTTTTCTTTGTTTACTGAAGAGGGTATTTATAGGAGAAGGAAATGAGAAGTTGCAAAGCTTAGCCACTTGATGGAAACATAAAGTGGCAGGGCATGTGGCACTTAGGATCTGACGTGTTGAGGAAACAGTTAATGAAAAAGACTCTAGCGCATTGTTTCAAGGAAAAATTCATGATCAAAAAGTAGTAGAAATGACTTATGGGACTTTTGGGATTTTTGCCATTATGACATGACTTCATGCGCATGGGAGAAGAATTACAACAATTTTATAACGTGGGGTAGGTGGTTTCAACTATGATTTTGCCTGACCAAATTTGGCGTCGAAAAGATGAATATCAAAAAATGATCTTTTCATCAAAATGGTCGAAAAGAACATTTTTGGGGGGCAATTTTTTATCTCTAAATTTCGACGCTAGCATTTAATGAGGTTATCTTGGCTTAGTAAAGGACTTTTCATGTGATAAGCCAAAAGTAAGGTTTCGACATAACCAATTAAAGGATGAGAGTCGAAGCAACCTACCTACAAGTTTCATACTTAGTGAAATTCTAAGTTTGGAATATTTTGTAAGTATGTAGGGGATTCGACCAAGCGTATGTTCGACGAAGGTGGCAGTTACCAATAGTCTTGCACATTCAACCTTGGAGGGAAAATGTGGAGTTTTCAATTCAAAGACAGGGACAAGTGGCGCAAGATGAAGCTTCTTCAGCATATAGTGGGACAAGTGTCATCATCTTAGGATAATTATAGGAGAAACCATCGAGAGAGGTTACTTTGTAATGTATATAAATAGCTTAGTCTAGTGTTAGAATAAGTGTGTGGAAATCATATGTACTAGTAACTCCGTATACTCAAAGTATCCGTGTGTAGAGAAATAAGTGCAGTGAGAATGTACGTGATTGAAACACCCCCAATTTACTTTTAATGTCAAATTTATCTTCAAGTTATTTACTTTTGAAGCCATTTATCTTCACATGCCTTTATTTTAAAATCAATTTACATTTCAAAGTCATTTATCCTTCCAACAATTTACTGCATTTTCTTTTATAATTCCAGCCTCTTTACATTTCCAGCAATTTAACATTCCTCGCCTTGCCTTTAAATTTCATTTAAACTTCAAGCCTTGCCTTTATTTTCATTTAACTTTCCAAGCCTTGTCTTTACTTTTATTTATTTTAAAAGTATTTTCCCTTTACTTTATCTTTTATTTAAAACCAAATTCCGAGTCTTGTTGAAAGATTCAAGACCTTTTTCCCAAAAACGTGATACATCAAAATCACAATCCCTTCTTACTTAGCACATGTCATAGGATCAATCTGGTTGATCCTGCGAGTAACTGAGGGTATTCTTGGTATCTTTAGATGATCAACGGTTGTTTACCAATTTTAAGGGTAAACAGTGTACTTGCATGTGCATTTTCTAATCATGATCCTTGCATCTGGTTCGTTCATCATGCATACTTGGTTTGATTGGTTGTGCTGACTTGATCTAGTGGCTATTAATGAATCAACCAGTTGACTGAGGTACACCATAACTGTATAGACCACGTGCCCTATTGGAATAGGCATCCATGTGCTTTTCACACCCCTATTTTAGGCCCAAGTGAATGTTTGAACTATGTTTTTTCTATTTTTGTACCCCTCACCTATTTTCTTCATATTTTCACTTTATTTTTCATTTAGTTTTGGTTTTCTTTTATTAAAAATGTCAAAATGCTTCAGAAAATTCCAAATAAATTCATATAGCATTATAATACATTTAAATAATGTTCCATGATTTTTAATTTTTATTTTACCAAATTTTGCTCATATTTTCATAATTCCCATTTAATTTATGTTTAAATGTTATCCTTCATGACACATGCTCAATTCACAATTATTTTTTCATAGCTCCTCAATGCTTTGGCACCAAATATTTTTACCTTGTTCATACAACATATCAAGGAATCTAAACAAATTTTGATGGAATTTTTAAGTCATTTTTACATAGCATTTGGAATTCATCTTTGTGCTTCTTCCTTCTTGACCTAATGTGAGTTTTGTGACTTTGTTGAACTCTTTTCTTAATGAATTTTGACATGATATTTTGACACTTGTATTGCCTATCACTTAGGTGTTTCATACTTTTATTTCATAATTGTTTCTCATCCATTTATGTTTTTTCCATGCTTGTTAAGTATAGGTAGCATTGTGTGAACATGTGTTCAACTCCTAACCCTAGTTTAGGTAAGAACTTGTGTCATCACATTAGAACAAATTTGAGCCTCTTATATGTGGTATATATGCATCATTAACTTGAATCTTGTGACCTAGTTTCAGTTCTTTTTTCTTCTAATCATCAATATAACTTGTAATTGAATCATTCATGCCCATTCATACCTCTCATGTGCATTTCATAATGAGTATGCCACTGACCCATGATCACTTCATGCATTCAAATGTCATTCATCCCTAACTTGTATGACTACTTCAACTATTTTGACCTAATTTGCATCTTTTCTTCAACTAGTATCAAAGTGACTTGCATATCCATTTGGTATGACTAATACATGCATACTAACCTCATATTAATTGACATGCGGTACTTACCTTATCCATGTTCATTAATTTTTTCATTCAACTTTGGCTTGTGTTCTAAGTTACTCCATGTTATGTGATATATGTTCACTTCTTCTCACTACTTCTTCATCTTACTTCTTCTATTGCTTGAACACTTCTTATCATTCTTTGTATGCTCCTTTATAAACACTATAGGGCATTCACGAGTGATGTATGCTACTGACTTTGGTCATTCATTAAGCATTAATACATGTTCATCTTGCATAACCATTCATTCATGTATACTAACCTCACATGGAACTTCCTTGAGGTTTAATACATAGTTTAAGCTTAATTAGCTTGTGTTTAGTTTATTGGACTTAAAGAGCAACCTTAGAGACGTGCTACTGACTTTAGAAGTCATGTGACCTTTAGGTACCTTTAGTCTTAGGTTTGGGTTTGGTTTGAACCCTAGTTTCACTTTAGGATGTGTGTAATGCCTAATTGTCTTTATTCCTTTATTTTTGCTTCCAATATGCACATTATTTTGGTACTAAACTTTCATGTAGGGGCTATGGTGAGTAATTGAGTATGTGGATGCTTATCCATATTCATAACTCTTTTCCCTTCTCTTTTTAAGCTTTCAGCTTGTGATTGTGAAAAGCACTTGATGCTTCTTTGATAAGTAATCTCTTTTCATCCCTTTTCAAGTTCTCATCTCATCTTCAATCTTTGAAGTGGGTTAGAACTTGGTCTCCATCTCTCTTCTTCTAGGTTTAGAGTTCTTCAAACCTCACTAACCTTAGGATCTTCGTTGTATAATAACATAAAGTGAGTCTTAGTTTCCCTTAGAGTTGACCTTTTCTTTCCTTCAGTCTTCTCTCTCTCATCTCAAAACAAGCTAAAAAAACATCTAATAAAAGTTGAACTTCCTTATGTGCCGAGGGACCTTGCCATGGGATACTTCCACACATTCCATATGGGGATGAGGTGTAGGTATCTATCATGATGAATTGGTCTTAGCATGAGGATGATTCACAAACTAAATCTAAAAGACATTTCTTCATCTCAAAAGCAAGAAAAACATCTAATAAGTAAAATAGGCTAGTGTGTTTGAGCCTCAGTCCTTGGAACTAAGTTTGGGGATTTACTCCATACTTAGGTGTGTTTCTTATTAATTCCATCTCGGAGTGATGTAAGAAGTACACACTCCATTGAATGAGACTTGAATACACTCTCCTATGAAAATTCAAATAAAAAGCTTCTAAAAAGCTCCATACCAACAACAAGCGTCTCTCCTGCTGGAATTCTCTTCTCATCTCTTTCACACTAAAACGAAAGAACTCGCTTCGACTTGTATTTTCCAAGATGATAAACACATTTGTTCCATGCGAGCCTGTAAGACCTGACTATATGCATAAGCAGTTCAATCATAAAAAACACAAACAAACAAATTTCATCCCTAGTTAGGGGAACTACGTTGACTCTGATTCTGATTCCCAATGAGATACGCAGACAGTGGTGTAGGACCCATTCGAGCACAATTCTTTCTTTTCCCTACAATTATTTCTTTTCTCTACATTGTTCCCGTTCTATTTTCTCAATTCGGCAGTAGATGAAGCAGATGTTTATACCCTTTGAACAGTGCAAGCAAGCGTGCATTCTGTCGAATACGACGAACATGAAGGGGTGCTAATACCTCCCCTTCACGTAACCGACTCCCTTACTCGTTCTCTCTGGTTTGCAAGACCTCGCTCTTTCCTTTCCCCTGGTTTGTGCAGCATTACATTTCCCTTTCCGTGGGATAAAAATGTCTGGCTGGCGACTCTTCTTCTTTTTTCGCGTCACTTTCACGTTTGTACTAGGATGAAAATCCTGGGAGCGACAATAATGTCATACAAAAAATATTTTTTATATACGGGATAAAATACATTGATGATTAAAATATTTTTATATACGTAAATAATTATAGGCATGGGCTTATTATCCTTCTAAAAATAATAAATTCTTTTGGTTAATAAATTTGACTATCTTTTATTGCAAATATTCAGAAATTTAATTTAATATAAAATAATGTTGTATCTGTTAAATAATATATATTATAGTGAAATATTCAATATATAATAATCAATAAAGAACTTTACTAAAAGAAAAGAAAAATCATAATCTAAAAATTTATATTAAATAAAAAGTTATTTTTTTGTAAAAAATAATATGCTTTTTTATTAAATATTTTTTTTTAAAAGACACATCTATTAAAAAATTATTATTAAATAAAAATTATTTTTCTTTTTAAAATAATTTGCTTTTTTATTAAATAATTTTGTTTTTAAAAGATACATCTATCAAAAAATTATTACATAAAATAATTTTTCTTTTTAAAATAATATGTTTTTTTATTAAATAATTTAATATGCATTTCTATTAAATAGTTTAAATAGATGTGTAGAGTCGTAGAGTACTATTTATTTAGTCATTATTACTTTTTCAAGTCATGTGTCAACATCAATGTTTTTTTTAATGAAAATTAGTATACATTGGGCGAACACAAATGTACTAATATGGTTACTCCACAAAATAGATATCTGTAATACATAAAATATATTTATTTATGTTAGTAAGATTTATTTATACAATTAAAATAATATTTACAAATATTATGTTATTATTTGATATTTATAAAATTAAATTATTGGATAAATATTTGTATATAAAATACCAACAAATGCCTCGGATATTAATTCTATCTTTTTTTTAAATATACATTATATTTTTTATTTAATCATTTTTATTAATCATTTTTTCAAATTTTAAATCTAAACAAATACGCATCATCGACGGGTACCCGTGTGAATGCACGGGTATTATACCAGTATTAAATATAGTTTGATTCTTTATTGTGATTCAATATAAATTAATTGAGATAATTATTGAATTTATAGAAAGAAATAAAAAATCAAAGATGAATAGGTAAAAAACATATCAGTTTTAATGAGAATTAATGAATGAATGATTATATATATATATATATATATATATATATATATATATATATATATATATATATATATATATATATATATATATATATATATATATATATATATATATATATATATATATATATATATATATATATATATATATATATATAAGTGACTTAGCTATAGTTATCACAATTCTCTCAATGGCTTTGTTGAAATCCATTCTTGTAGCCATCCTCATTGCTATTTTCATTTTTGGTATTTAGTATAACAAATTAATAATCAAAATATTATCATTTAATTCAAGTTTTTCATTATATGTTGATTAATGTAGGTGTTAGCAGCAGTCAACACTGTCTAGGTCTTTGTGCAGACTTTCCTCACTGTGATTGGTTCTGCAAGAAATTGGGTTATCTTATTGGGATATGTGTTCCACCTGAAAATTACTTTTGTTGTTGTGCCAAGGTTGATTGAAGCGATTATTCTTAAATAAGTGTTTTTCAAGATTTAAATAAATGATTTTCATGAGTTTGGTTATATGTTGACAATATGTTTTTTCTTGATGGTAGTATTTGAATTTGGGATTGTGATGCTACAATTGTATTTCTTGGTTCAATCTCAATATATATATATATATATATATATATATATATATATATATATATATATATATATATATATATATATATATATATATATATATATATATATATATATATATATATATATATATATATATATATATATAAGCTTCATTGCTCAATAATAATTTTATATATTATTTTGAAGGGAGTATTATTTTTTATTAGTTATTAGTCTATTTTTATTATAATTTTGTATGCCTCTTGATTAATATTGGATAGCAAAACAAGTTGGTTTACAAATATTAATTACATCTCTTAAGAAATGAAATCTCATTTCAATGTACTTATTTTTCCCATGGATGATTTGTTATCAACTAACAATTTCATTTTCTCGACTTTATTAATAATTTATTTTACATATGATAAAATTGGTTGCTCCAATGAAGTACATAGATCGATGTTTACCAATCATGCAATACTCTTGGTTGTTCCATAAATTTGGTAGATATTGAAACCATAATATATGTAAAAATGGAGTAATTGAGGGCATGAAATTGGTTAAAATGGAGTAAGAGAGTGTTGAAAAGGAGATAGTTTATTAATGTTTTCACAACACTCTCGGTGTTCTACCAATCATGTAATACTCTCGGTTGTTCCATAAATTTGCTACAACCAGTAACCAATTACAAGAATATAATAACCGATTATAACATTTGAATTATTGATGTTTTTACAACACACTACTTCAATTATGACTCATTTGGTCAGCATATCGACAACTTGATCTTCACTACTATAATATTTCAATATTTATTTTCTTTCACTAATAAGTTCTCTCGAGTAATGAAACCTCGTCTCAATATTCTTGCTCCTCCCGTGTGCAGTTGGGTTCTTAGCAAGGTTTATAGCAGAAACATTATCAACCATAAATATTACAGCGTCACCCTCTTTGATGCCCAGTGTAACACTCCAAAATTTTCCCTCTCATTTTCATGTCATATAGCATAGCATATAACATACATATCCTTGCATCTTTGCATAGAAAAATGAAGCATAACATTCATGATTAGAGCCAAGTTATCTTGCAACAAGCCTACAAGGGGTCCTCATATCTTACACAAGCTCAAACTTTTCCTCAAGGCCCTAGAAGGGGGTTGGTTTCTCAGGAATTTCATCAGTGCATATCCTCCTACGCAAGGAACCCTAATTAGGGTTTTGTCTCAGAGAAAGATATCCTAATGGTTTTGATCAATTATTGTGATCAAAGTCTTCTATATTTCATACAAGGCCTAGGGTTGCAATTTGACCCAAAGAATCATTGAGAAACTCAGGTAGTGGTTCAGTTGCTTGTGAAACAAGAAAAAGTCAACAATGCAGAAGAAAAGTCAACCTAGGGTTTTCAAGGGTTCCAATCATGATTTTCAAGCCTATGGACCTTCATTTGGTCAAGGAATAACATTAAGGATCTCAAATATCAAGAATCAAGAGTTTTGGAAAAAGTTACTAAAAATGGAAAATGGCTTGTAATGAGAAGTTTATATTTTGGCAATTTTTACCCTATCTTCAACCAATTCTTTCATGACCAAGGAAGCTCCAAATGAATTTTCCATGAACATCAAAGTTGTAGGGCTTGTTCTCCCATTTTAAAAAGTACAAAAACTCCTTCATATCATTTATGGTTCAAAAGTTATGGCCAATGGAAGTTATGGTTGTTTTATGGAATCTCATGCATACCAATTTTGGTACCTTCTACAAATTGAATCATAATGACCTTAAATGACCTCTAATAATTCACTCCATGTTACCATATCAAAATACACATCATAACAAGCAATGTTGGCCTTTGGATGAAGCAAATTCGTGCATTATTCATCATGTACAAACCATTATGTAAATTTGCAAAACCACTCCAAAATCAAAATGCAATGACTTTCCCTCCAAGCAATTGTCACACATGCATTCAGTGAGGGATTTGTGAGCTGAACATGCTTATTTCATGACCTACACGCGTGTGATCAAGTGTTTGCACTCCAAGTGGATTTTTTGCAAAACATTCCATAACTCTCTAATCATGTGATTAAGCAAGCCCTAATCTCATTCAGAATGATAATCTCACCTATATAAGTGGAATCACACGCTTATTTTAGATTCATGCACTCTCATTCTCTAGATTTGAAATTTTTTCCTCTTACATTCTCTCTTTCAATTCTCATTGTTCTTGAGGTTTCATTCCATTCTTCTTCCATATTTGTGATCTACACACTTCAAGGAACAAGAGTCATCCATGTTTGAAGCATTTGCACCTGATTTCACCATAACTTAATTTGGAAGAAGCTTTTTCAAACTTCAAGATCTAGCCTGATTCAAGCTTCTATTTGCATTTATTTTGTAAATAGAACTCAAAATAGGAAGATCTTCATCTTTAGGAAGGAATTATGAAGGTTTTGTGCTCAAGAACAATTTTCAGGTGAGTTTGAATCCACGTCTATTTTCTTTGATTTTTGATGTACATGTTGATCTATGAGCTCCACTGATTGCAATTCCATGCTTAATTTGAAATTTGAACGTGTATTATGGATGTATGGTGAGATTTCAGATTTTTAGATCTAGATTTGTTGTCTTCGATTTGCACCGTGTTTAAGATCTGATGATTTTGATGATGGATTCATGATCAGGATGTTGTTTAGAGTAGAAGAGGGTGGTTTGTTGTTATTCCTGGACACTTTTCTGGACTCGTATGAAGTTTTCAGTGACTAGAGTTAGGGCTCTGTCACCGGCTATTTTTCAGGTGATCCAAGGTTGAAGATGAAGGAGGACAGTAGGATTTTATAATCTGATGGTTGATATCATGACACCACACTAAAAATATCACATGACACACACGTGTTTCTTTTTTCATTTTAATTAGTTTTGTGTGTCAACTCATAATACTTGTTGTAAACCTTAGATCTCATGCGTCCAATGCGTTTACTTTTGATTTTTTTACTGATAGTGTGCATTGGATGATGAGACTTTTGTTTTATTGGTTAATACCCGTTGGATCTGCTTACCTTTATGTTGATTGGATCATGTGCGTAGATCTTGATTACTTTTCACCCTTGTTGATTGTGCTATGGCCTTATGATCAATCTGGTGGCAATGAGAGAGTCAGCATTTGTTGACTTTGATCCTTTTGTAAGCGCATTGGGCCTATATGCTTTTTGCACCCCTTGTTCTGGGCCTGTTTCCAATTTGAACGCATATGGATTACTTTTTATACTCCAGGCTTCTTTTATTTATTTCTTTTATTTTATTTGCATACCACTTTTATTTTAATTCATAAAAATACTTTTAAGCATCTAAAAATCACATAAAAACTCATGTTGCATACTCATACATTAAAATAATTTTTTATTATTTTAATTTGCATTTTTGCATTATTTTAATATTTTATTTTGAATTTTTTCCTCATTTAATTCCATTTGCATTTGCATTGTGAACACTTGAACTTTCATGAATTGTTTCTCACTCATAAAATGTAGTGTGAACCCGACTCTTTTTGAATTTCATTTATAACATCTTAAAGCATCTCAAACAATTTTTCTCATATTTTTAATGTCCATTTTGCATAGCATTTACATTGGTTGTTTGTGTGTAATCTTTAGAAACCCTAATTCTACTAACTTACTTGTTTGGCCTAGTTTCTTTGTGACTCTTTGATCCCTCTTTTGTCACTTCCTTTGCTTCTGTTTGAGGGCTCTTTGAGCTTAATTTGTGAATTTTTGTGTCATCTTTGATCATTGTTTGAGATGGTTTCATTGTGTGAACATTTATGGTGCATCTTTTGTTTGTGCTTTGCTTACTTGCATTAGGAGGCACTTGTGCCATCATGTTAGGATCTAATTGTGCATCTCATCATCATCTTAAGCATCCTTAGGGATTTTATGAACCATGTGTTCACTTTTTATCTTGCATTGATGTATGTGTTCCGAGTATGAATCATATGAACCTTAAATGATATAATTTCATCTCATCTATTTTTCTTACTTCATTATGTGCCATCCATGTTCAAATGTTACTATTTATGCATCTTATGTGCATCTTAATATGTTGATACATCTCTGACTTTGGTTCATACTCATCTCACATCAAGCTTGTATGCTTGTCTCATCTTATTAAGTGACATTGTCTCATGAACACATACTTGCATCCCCATTTCCTTCCATCTTCATTACATCTCCTATGCTCACATACCATATGTAACGCCCCATTTATTTAATCAAATATAAGTGTATTTCATTGTGTTGATTTGCGATGTTTTGTGTATTTGAAGTTGATTTAAGTTGATTTTTTATATATCGGAATAATTCGTTGATGTTTATAAGTTGGTTCGAGTTGAATTGATTAAATAAGTTGATTTAAGTTGTGGAAAATAATATTGGATATTTTGCGTTTATAGTTGAATATGTTGATTTGGTGGTTCGAACGATTTATTTAATAGTTGGTAATTAGTCGATTTAGTCGGGAGAAATAATTTTAGAAATAATATTATGGAATTATAAGAGTATTTATTTAAGTGGGATTAGTTGTGGCATTGATGGTAGAAGTCGTGGGGGCGCTGATTAGAAAGCCCAATTAAGATTGGAATAATAATAATTATTATAATAAAATGAAATAATAATAAGTGGAGGTTAGTTTTGAAAAGTAACAGTAAGAAGAGAAAGATCGTGAGAATTGGAGAACGAGGAAAAGTGGAGAAAACGGTTACGAGAAGTCGCTGTCGGAAGTCAAATCGGAAAGTCGATCGGAGATTCGAAGCGGCCACCGATTAAGGTAAGGGTGAGGTTAGAACTCTATAATCGGGATTATGATGATTAGTATGTGGGATTGGGATTTTATAATTCCTATACTATCTGTGTTGATTTTGGTGTGTTGATCGTGTTGAATAATCGAATTTGCATATTTGTGGCTGGATTAATCATTGAGAAATTGTTTTGAATTTGGGGATTCTGGGAAAAAGTGGAATTTGTAGACAGAACCCCTAGGTAAAGGGTGGTGCAGGCCACCCATTGTCAAAGGAAGGGTGTGTCGCTCCCGGAAAAGACATTAAGTCCCATGATGCAAACGCGAACGGTCGGCGAAAGAGAAAGGGTTGAATAGAGTCGCCAGCTAGGCATTTTTATCCCGAAGGAAAGGTAATGCTGCATAAACCTAGAAAGAGATGGATAATACGGTTGTGAACCAGAGAAACTGAGAAAGGGGGTTGGTTACGACCTGGGAAGGTATTAGCATCCAGATCGTCCGCCGTACTCGATGGGATCCACGCTTACAAGATTATGTTTAAAAGTGGTAAGTGTATGTGCTATCTGTGTGCAAAAGCTAAAGAAAGAAAACACATGTGTCAGTGCAAAAGATGTGAATTTCTCAGGAACTGAGGCTTGAAAAAAAAGAAAGCTGGAAGAGGGGGAAGACACAGAGACTTTTGTTCGATAAATGTTAAGTTATGCCTACGTATCCTCTCGTGCAATGAGGAAGTGAGAACACCGTAGTTCGACTCAAAGAGAATGAAAAATGAATTGAATGTGAACTGCTTACTTGTCTATGCTCAAGTGTATGACTCGTCTGGCTCGAGTGCTAACTGTCTCGCATTAGACGGAATAAGCAAGTTCTCGTTTGTGAATGAGTGTGATGAGAAAAGAATCCCGGAGGAGACGTTTATTGTTTGTTTTTGTGTTTTCAGTTTTCTATTGTTTTTGGTGTTTTGCATAGGATTATGAGCTTAAGCCTAAATCAAGGGATTGTAAACTCATTATATCCTCCCTGATCAGGGATAATGAGCCTACTTAAGTATGAGATAAGCATCTCAACTTAATTACCATGATGATGTAGGATTAAGATCATTAACCTACTTATGATTATTTAGATGTTTTTGGGTTTTGTTTAGTGTTAAGTAATGAGTTTAATCTCTAATCACAGATTAGTGAACTCATTACACCATCCTAATAGAAGGATGATAGATGAGAACACTTAAGCTGAGGAAGGTACCTCAACTTAATCCATTGTTAGGGATTAAATTAATTATATAATAAGCCTTTATTAAATGGATTTTAATTAAAGGGTAAAATAAATAAGTGAATTTTATGGTTTGTAAGATAACTTGAGGGAGACTTATCCATTAAACACTAGGGTTAGTCCATCATAACCATATGGAAGAGATAGAACCCCAATGTAAGGCCCAAGTTACAAGATAAAGTTTTTATAATTATTAATGTGTTTTGATTAAGAGGTGTAAACAAATTAAAGGTTTAAAACTAAGGATTAAAGTTATACACTCCATCCTAAGATAAGGATGCAGGCATAACCCTAATTCCAAAGTCCTAAAACTTTAAGAGTTTAGCCTCTGATTATTGAGATGAGAAGAGAGAATCAAGGAGAATCAAAAGTAAAAAGTTAGGGGGGACTATACACAACCCTAAAAGTTATCATGCTTGGATATCCTATGGTTTGTGAGGCTTAAGAGAAAAGATCTTCAAGAAGGCCACCATGGAAGAAGCAGATGAAAAGAGAAGGAGGAAGAATAATAGGTTACTTACTTCCTGAAGAAGATAAGTAACCTAAAAGAAATAAAGTAAGAAGGAGAGAACATAAGTGAAGCAAGTTCACTTCAAGGACAAATAGGAATGCATATTAAAAGGAAAGAAGAAGTGGGAGGTGAAGGCAAATCCACCTCCCAGATAACTTACCAAAGGTTCCTAAAATGTTAGTATGAATGCATAAGGAATGAAATAAAAAGAAATAAGACAAATGAAGGTGCAAAGACCAAAGTCATAAGTGAATATGAAATGACATATGAGATGATGCAAAGTCATAACAAGATGCATATGAATGATCATACAAGGATGAGATGCAATGGAAGCATGTTTAGAAGCATGAAAACACATGGATGTTCATGAAATGTAATGGATGCAGAGCATACCAAAATGATGCAACAATGATCAAGCAATGTTTCAAACATGTCCTAAGATGTCTAAGATGACATACAAAAGAATGGAATGGCATGACAAGATCACAAGTTCATGAAATGCAAAGAAGAATGCAAATGGAGATGCAAATGACCAAAACAGAAGCATTCACCATGATAAAAAATTGAAATTGAGCATAAACAAACCCTAATCCCATATAAGATCACACACCAAAGGAGAAAGTCAGAAGCCAATCCTAGTGAAAGTTATGAAATTTCTAAGTTAACTAGGGTTTTTGGGTGCTTCTAAAGGGAAAATTCAAATCAAATTGAAAATGCAAGATAATAATATGAGATAAATAACCTAGAAACTATATTAAATATGTGAAACAATGCAATAAGAACCAAGTTCAAACTCATCATGGTTAGGCAGAAATGAATTTTTCAAGTTAGGGTTAAAAATGTGAAATTTAAGAACCCTAATTCAAAGAAAATTGTGAAAATGTGATCAAACCTCAAAAGAAATTTGTATGGTGAGTTTAAAAATGTTTCTAAATGTATTAGAATGTGTAAACACCCCAAAATTTTACTCACTCTTTATCATACCATGGCTTGTGATCTTTCATGTTTGCATTAGTATAAGCATTACACCTCATGTTGCATATTTGATTCACTGCATAGGTTCAAGTTCATCTGCATATAGGGTTTGTGATCTGAGCAATCCAAGAATCCATCTGAGCCATCCTAAAGGCCTCAAAGCTTTCCAAGAGGGTCCATGTGTGTTCTATCATCATATTATGCCCCTCAAAGTTCATGGAAGTCAAGGGATCACAAGAACTGGCAAGACATGGAAGCAGAGCTATGGTTTCACTACACAGATGACCAAAATTAGGGTTTTGGTTTCAGAGGCCTTAACTCTAAATTTTATGTCCATTCTTGTTTCTAATGTTATTAAGATGTTATAAGTATCATATGTACCAAGTTTGATGAAGAAATTCATTGTGGAAGTCATATGTTCACTAGGTAACTTCTTGAGCAAGTTAAGTCAAAATCAGGGCATCTGAGGCCCCCGACAATGGAACCAAAGGGTTATTTTCATCAAATTGAAGTTATATGATCTTTATTTGATCATAGAAGAGGTTGGAAGTTCACAAGATTGAAGAATTTTGAGCCATTTGCAAACTTGCTAAAAATGGAAATGACTTGAAATGCAAACTTTCCATTTTGGGAAAGTTTTTCAACCTCCTCTTTCTTAATCAAAAATGCTTCAAATGAAAAATTCTTGGTCATGAAAGTTGTATATTAGGTC
The DNA here is from genome assembly GCA_963966055.1 of Lathyrus aphaca. NCBI lineage: Eukaryota > Viridiplantae > Streptophyta > Magnoliopsida > Fabales > Fabaceae > Lathyrus > Lathyrus aphaca. Next base: position 560,757,036 of record OZ014520.1, on the reverse strand, counting down.
TTTCCCTTTTCAAAAAGTACAAGAACATGTCTTGATTCATCCTAGAACTCAATATATGGCCTTTCAAAGTTGGCAAAAATCCTAAAATTTCAAGTTTCATGTCAAAGAGGGATTTTGCAAATTGGCATATTCAAGCATTCTAATGACTTATAATGGACACAAACACTTCACAATATGTCAATGGGGCCTCTAAACATCAGAATTGTGTTTTGAACCATGCATTTTCATAACTTGAGCTTCAAGAATTCAAAAAGGGCCAAAACTTTCAAGAATTGCAAAATGGTATGAAACTCTTCATCCACTTGTTACAACTCACATGTTTCAATCCAAGGGCTCACCATGAACCATGATGAAGCAAGACATGCCATAGAACCACTCCTGCCATGACCCATGCTCATAGTACAACCAATGTTGACTTTTTGCAAAAACAATCATACCAATCACACTATGCCACCAACAACTCTCTGGCCAATCAAAACATCATATACAAACATTATGGACTCCATTTCACATAACAAAAATAGTTGAATCATCCAAGAACTCATATTACACAAAATCACCATAAAACTTTCCCTCTTCGATTCTCATCACTCAGCCACTAAAAATCAAAACTTCTTTCACCATTCATCTCAAAATCATCCATAGAACACAAAGCACCCTTCACCATAGCCAAAAAGCCACTGAATTAGAAATACGATTTCTGCATCCTCAGAACCAAACCTTCAAAACAGCCATCACAAGCTTGCTCTAAGCTCATCTTCATCATCAGGAAGATCATTGGAGTGGATTTGAACCAAGAGAGAGGCCAGAAAGCTCAAGAACACAAAGCTTCAACTCAGGTAGCTTCATGAACTTTTTTTCCAGAACTTGCTATTTAAGTTTCTAAATGAATCTACATGCTTCATTGATCACCATGATATGATTTGTTTTGAAAATGATTGAGAAATGAGCATGTATTGAACTTCTGAAAGTTTTATTCATTTTCACGATTTGCTTCGAATCTTGTTTTTGATGAATGATAAATATGTTTTGATGATGGATTCTTGCTTAGGGATGTTAGGGGATTGATTCTAGAGCTTTATAGCTTCTGATTTTGCCTAGGGAAGAAGTTGGGCTGAGTGAGCTGCCGAAGAAGATGACCGGAACACTGTTCTGGTCACCTGAGGGTAATTAGGGTTTAATTAGGGTTTAAGGTTAGTTTGAATCTTAGCCTTTAGATCCTTGCTTCCCGCGCGTGTTGGACGTCCCAGATGATCCATTATAACCCTAATCCTATTTAATTAGATTAATTAGGATTAATTAATGAAATTAACCCAGATTGAACCTCATCCCTTGGATAACGCGCGTGGTAAATTCCCTCCCTTTTAGTTTGAATCTAGACCTTCAGATCTGCATACTTTCACTTTAATTCATTTTTAATTCATTTTCTTTCTATTTTTCTTGCATATTTAATTTAAAATACCAAAAAGCATAAAAAAAATGAAACTTTGCATTTCTATTTTAAATATTTTTCTTAACCTGAAAATGATTTTTATTTTATTTTTTGCATATAAAAAGTATTTTTAAAATATTTAAATGTTATTTTTAATTAATTAAAGTCTTTTAATTAATTAAAATTACATTTAGGTTTCTAAAAATCACCAAAAAAATCATGAATCATCACAATGCATTTAGAAACATTTTCAAACTCTTCACACAATTTTCTTTTTAGGTTTGATCATAGTTTGTGAATTATCTTTGAATTAAGGGTCATTAAAATCATATTTTTGAACCCTAACTTGAAAAAATCATTTCTGCCTAACCAAGAAGAGTTTGAAGATGATTCTTTTTGCATTGTGTTACATATTGCATGTAGTTTATAGGTCATTTATCTCATAAATTTATCTTGAATTTTTAAATTGATTTGCATTTTTCCCTTTGAATCACCCAAAAAACCCTAGAAAACTTAGGAAATTCATAACTTTTGATTGGTTAGGTTTCTGACCTTCTCCTTTGAGGTTTGGCCTAGTATGGGGTTAGGGTTTGTTTGAGCTTGATTGCATTTTTGTATCATGTCATATGCTTCTGTTTTGTTCATTTGCATCTCATACTTCCATAAAACCCTAATTTTGTGTGTTCATTTGCATTCACCTTGCATATGCATCCTTACATGAACTTGCCATGACATTTCTTGCATTCATATGTCATCTTAGACATCTTAGGACATGTTAGAACCTTGCTTGATCATTTCTTCATCCATTTGCCATGATTTGCATTCATTTCTTTTCATTAACTTTCATGTGTTTTCAAACTTCAAAGCATGCTTACATGACATCTCATTCTTGTATGATCATGCATATACACTTTGTATGCCTTTGCATCATCTCACATGACATTAACATTGCATAAACACTTCTGACTCTGGTCATTTCATCTCATTGCATCTCATTTCATTTCATTTCTTTATGCTTTGTACTTTATGCATTCATGCTAACATTTTCAGGTGGTAAGTTACTTTGAGAAGTGGATTTGCCTTCACTTATAACTTCTTCTTATCTCTTTCATTTGAATTTTAATATGTATTTGAAGTGAACTTTTTCACTTGTGTTCCATTTCTCTCACTTTCTTTCTTTAAGTTACTTATCTTCTTCAATGAAGTAAGTAACTTATTCTTCTGCTTCATCCTCCTTTCATCTGCTTCTTCCATTGGTGGCTTCCTTGAAGATCTTTGTTAAGCCTCATAAACCATAGAAACATCCAAGCATGATAATAATTAGGGTTGTGATTAATCCCCCTTAGTTTTTTCCTTTGAGTCTCCTTGAGTCTCTCTTCTCATCTTCATAATCAGAGACTAAACTCTTAAAGTTTTAGGACTTTGGAATTAGGGTTATACTTGCATCCTTCTCTTAGGATGGAGTGTATAACTTTAATCCTAAGTGTTAAACATTTAATTTGTTTAAACTTCTTAATAAAATCATCTTAATAATCACTAAGACTTCATCTTGTAACTTGGGCCTTACATTAGGGTTCTAATTCTTCCTTTATGGTTAAGAAGGACTAACCCTAGTGTTTAATGGACAAGTCCCCCTCAAGTTGTCTTACAAACCATAAAATCCACTTCTTAATCTCATCCCTTAATTAAAATCCACTTAATAAAGGCTTTGTTATATAATGAATTTAATCCCTAATCATGGATTAAGTTGAGGTGTCTTCCTCAGCTTAAGTGTTCTCATCTATTATCCTTCTATTAGGATGGTGTAATGAGTTCACTAATTTGTGATTAGAGATTAAACTCATTACTTAACACTAAACAAAAATCCAAAAACATCTAATTAATCACAAGTAGGTTAATGATATTAATCCCACATCATTAAGGTAATTAAGTTGTGGTGCTTACCTCATACTTAATTATTCTCATTATCCCTAATCAGAGGGAGGATATAATGAGTTTGCAAGCCCTTGATTTAGGCCTAAGCTTATTAACTTATGCAAAACACCAAAAATAATAACAAAATTGAAAACTCAAAAAAAAACAATAATCGTCTCCTTAGGGATTCTTTTCTCATCACACTCATTCATAAACGAGAACTTGTTTCTTCCGTCTAATGCAAGACAGTTAGCACTCAAGCCAGACGAGTCATACACTTGAGCATAGACAAGTAAGCAGTTCACAGTCAATTTATTTTCAGTCTCTTTGAGTCGAACTACGGTGTTCTGACTTCCTTATTGCACGCGAGGATACGTAGGCATAACTTAACTGTTATCGAACAAAAGTCTCCGTGTCTTCCCCCTCTTTCAGCATTCTCTTTTAAGTCTAAGTTCTTGAGCAATTCACATCTTTATGCACTGACACTTGCTTTCTTTTCCAGCTTTTGCACACAGATAGCACATACACTACCCCTTTAAACACAATCTTTTAAGCGTGGATCCCGTCGAGTACGATGGACAATCTGGGTGCTAATACCTTCCCAGGTTGTAACCAACCCCCTTTCTCAGTTTCTCTAGGTTTATGCAGCATTACCTTTCCTTCGGGATAAAAATGCCTAGCTGGTGACTCAATTCATCTTCACCTTCATTTCCTCCTTTTGCCGACCGTTCGCGCCTGTACCCTATTTGACCCGGTGTCTTTTCGGGGGAGCGAAAGAATGCTTCATGAATTTTTCGGTGATTTTTAGAAACCTAAATGCATATTTAATTAATTAAATAAAACATTTAAATATTTTAAAAATACCTTTTTAATGCAAAAATTAAAATAAAAAATGTTTTTAGGTTAAGAAAAATATTTGAAACAGAAATGCAAAGTTTGAGATTTTTTTGATGATTTTTGCTATTTTTAACAAAATGGACAAAAGAAATGCAATAAAAATGAAATAAAAATGAAATAAATGAAAGTCAAATGATCCAGTGGCTAAGATTTAAACTGAGGGGGGAGGGGTTGACTGCGCGCGTGATCTAATTTTCAGGATTGAATCTGACTAATTAATCATAATTAATTTAATTAATAATGAATTAACATTAATGAATTAATCTGGTCCATCCAAAAATGCGCTAACCCTAAGATCTAATGGCTAAGATTCAAACTGACTAAATAAACCCTAAACACTTTCAGGTGACCGGAGTAAGCTCCGGTCATCTTCTCCGACGACCCATAAATGCTATCTCTCTCCATAGGCTATGAGAACCTCCCAAACTCTCCAGAATCACTCCGTAAACATCACTGAGCATGAATCCACCAACAAACAACATTTATTTTGCATCAATCAAGAGAATCAAGCAAGAACATGTTTCACGGGAAAACTTTCAGAAGTTAAATACATGTTAAATACTCAACCATTTTCAAAAGTAAACATATCACAATGATCAGCACATCATGTAGAATCAATTTGTAACTTAAAAAGAGACTTCTGGAAAAATGTTTGAAGGTGGTTACCTGAGATGAAGCTTTCTGATTCTGAGCTTTTTGACCCTTCCTTTGATGCAAAACCACTCCAATGGTCCCCCTTGAGCTTCTGAAAGGCTTGAATGAAGCTTGTATGACTTGGTTTATGAGTTTCAGTTCTGAATATGCAAAAATCGTGTTCTTGTTTTGTGAGGTTTCAGGCCATGGCAAGGGGTGGGAAATGATCCTTATGATGTGTGGAGATGATTGGTGGTGAAAGTTTTGAGTTTGAGTGGCTGAGGAGTGAGTTTCGAAAGCTTGAAAGTTTTGGGGATTTTTGAGCAATCTGAGTTGTGGGATGTTTTAGGCTTGTGTGTCTTATGAAATGGCTTGCATAATGTTAGTATAGGCCAATGAGAGTGATCAGAAAATGGGTGATGGCATAATGTGATTGGTATGGGCCAAGTTACAAAAATGTCAACATTGTGTACTTGAGGTATGGGCATGGTTTAGAGCTGTTTCAAGGGGTGTCTTGGCCTCAGTTGAGTTCATGGATGACCCCTTGGATCAATAGAGTGCAGCTGGATGGCCTTGATCAAGTGTTTGCAAGCTATATGCATTTTGACAACTTTGAAATTTCTTGAGAAATTGGCCAAGAAAACTTGAGATGCAAGGCATGATTCTGATCCAAATGTGTTGCACTATGTTTTTATGATGTTTATAAGTTGATTAGAGGTCATGAAAGGGCTTGGCAAGTGAAATTGCAAAAATCCCTCTTTGGTGCACACTTGAAAATTATAGGATTTTTGCCAACTTTGAAAGGCCATATCTTGAGTTCTAGGATGAATCAAGACATGTTCTTGTACTTTTTGAAAATGGGAAGACATAATCTACAACTTTCATGTCCAAGAATTTTTCATTTGAAGCATTTTTGGTCATGAAAGAATAGGTTGAATATCTTTCCCAAAATGGAAAGTTTCCATTACAAGTCATTTCCAAAAATAGCAAGTTTGCATTTGGCTCAAAATTCTTCAACTTTGTGAAATTATAACCACTTCAATGATCAAATAAAGATCATAGAGACTCAAAATGATGATGATGACCCTTTGGTACCCTTGAGGGAGGCCTCAGATGCCCTGATTTTGACTTTACTTGCTCAAGAAGTTACCTAATGATCAGATGAGTTCCGCGGTGAATTTCTTCATCAAATTTGGTACACATGATCCTTATAACATATTAAGACTATTAGAAACAAGAATGACCAAAAAAATTGGGATTAAGGCCTCTGAAACCAAAACCATAATTTTAGGTCATCTGTGCAGGAAATCTTCAGTCTGCCTCTATGCCTTTGCCATTCTTTGTCATCCCTTGACTTTTATGAACTTTGGGGAGCATATTATGATCATGGAACACAAATGGACCCTATTGTAAAGCTTAAAGACCATTGGGATGGCTCAGATCACTTCTTGGATTGCTCAGATCACAAACCCTAGATGCAGATGAAATGAAAATATGCAGTGGGATATGATATGCTTATGCTAATGCAAAAATGAAAGATCACAAGCCATGGTGTGAGAAAAAGTGAGGGAAAATTTGGGGTGTTTACAGCTGCCCCTATTCAAGCATGAGTTAGCTGTGCAGGATGTAAGCGCCTGGTTTAACAGACAAACAAGATAACTTGTGGTTGAATACCAAAGACAGTCCGAAATTTGCACTCACTGGGGAGAAGAAGAAAAAGGATATAAATTATAAAAGATAGTATAATATGAGTATCAATTTAAAGCGATGGAGGACGACCATCGAGTAGAGGACGACTGGTGGGGGTAAAACAGTAAGCAAAGCCATGACGGGGATGATCATCATGCTGGGAAATAAAGACACCGTGACGGGGACGACCATCGGGTAAAGTGATGAAGGACGATCATCAAAAGAGAAAAGACCACGACGGGGACGACCATCGGGTAAAGAAATAAAATTCTCTGGGGATTTTAAGAAGTGAGAAAAAAAGCACTGATGGGGACGGCCACCAGGATGCAAAGTAAAGTAAAAAACGATGGGGACGACCATCGGGCTAAACTGATGAAGGACGATCATCAGGAAAAGGAAAATGAACCACGACGGGGACGGCCATCGGGTTAAAGAATAAATTAAATATTTGATGAGGGACGGGCATCAAAGGTGAAGGACAATCACCTAGTAGGGACGGCCTGCTCTTTATCACAACATAGGCCGAATGCCGGTTAGAAAAGATCAACGATGGGGATGGCCATCGGATAAGCATGATGAAGGACGATCATCAAGAGGTGAAGGATGATCACCTAGAAGGGTACAGCTGCTCTTGGGGATTATCGCGACATAGGACGAATGTCGGATAACAAAAATCAACGATGGGGACAGCCATCAGATAAATGATGAGGGACGGTCATCATAAGGTGAAGGACGATCACCTAGCAGGGGACGACTGCTAAAAAAGATATTGCGACATAGGACGAATGTCGGATAGAAGGTTCCAACAATGGGGACTCCACTGGGGAAAGGATGAGGGACGGTCATCCAAAGGTGAAGGATGATCACCTGGCTGGGGACGGCTGCCGAAAGTGTCATGACATAGGACGAATGTCGGATAGAAAAAGTTGTTTTGTTTCTGTGGGGATGTAAACACGGACGAGTGCTTATGCTTTAAAATAAAAGGTATAAGTGTTTGACAGTGTGTATAGACTAAATATGCGTACGAGCATTCTTAGGACCGTGATACGGACGAGTATCGATAGAAGCAAACGCTGACACATGTTTAAGGATGATGATACGGACGAGTATCGATAGAAGCAAACACTGACACGTGTTTAAGGATGATGATACGGACGAGTATCAATCGGTTAAGAAAGGAACACGGACGAGTGTTGATCTGATGAGGAGGTGATACATACAAGATACTGACGAGTATCAAAGAATTCTGTATAAGTATGTACAAGTGTTGATCTGCTGGTGAAGTATGTGCAAGACACGGACGAGTGCCAAAAGATTGAGCAAGGGACACAGACGAGTGTTTTAACTTGCTGGGGAAACATGACATGGGTGAGTGTCAACAAAGAATATGTACAAGCATGAACAAATATCTGTATTGAGAATGCAGAAGGTATTCTGGCGACTTTACTAGGAAAATATGACACAGACGAGTGTCGAAAAGAGCACATATAAATATGAACAGGCATCTGTACTTGAGAGTGCAAAGGGGATGTTTTGTCTTTTATCTGCAGGGGATATGAGTTTTATATATGGTTGGTGAAGTGATATTGATATTTTCAGGCGACTGGCTCGAACCTGGCTCATGATCATGTAAATGTTTGATTTTTGCCGTAATGCTCCGTTTTAGACGGAATGTTATGCTTATTTTGGTGAATATGATGTGAATGCTATGATTATGCAAATGTTTGATTTTTGCCGTAATGCTCCGTTTTAGACGGAATGCTACGCTTATTTTGGTGAATATGATGCGAATGCTATGATTATGCAAATGAGAAACCCGATCCGAAATCCGGATCCTGCGGGGAGAGAGATCTCTGGTTTATCTGTCCGGAGGGAGAACTCCGCTGGGGATGAGGAAGTTTCAGCAACTCCGCCGGGGAAGTATTTCATGTATTGCTCTACTGGGGAGAGAGTGGCAACTCCGTGGGGAAGCAAATCCACCGACTCTGCTGAGGATGAGAAATTCCTGGCAACTCTGATGGGGAATAGAAAGTTCTTGACCACTTTGCTGGGGAAAAAGCCGTCAGGCATTGCTCGGGGGATTCTTCTTGGGGATGAGATAACTTCTGGGAAGTAATACGCTGGGGACTGATGAATTCCTCAAGGGATCCTCGGGGAGGATAAAAACTTCGCGTGGAAATACCTCTTGTCAAAGAGTCCTACTGATGATGTGATTGCTGGCTTGGCTGGGGAAAATGCCTGATATGCCCCATGTTGTGAAAGATTGTCTGCCTTGAGTACCTGCAACCTGTTAAACAAAGGAAACGCACAAGTGTATCGAGGTATCCTCAATCAGATTCCGTCATAGGAGTTAGATTTGTCTAAAAGCGACATATTTCCTGCAAGCATTTATTAAAAATGGCCTATATGTTTTCATGCAAATGTTGTATCACGAACTCTGGACATTTTGCAAACGAAACAAAAATGTACAAAAACAAAGTGTGACTGAATATTCTGATTTTATTGATTTGTGTTCCCTGAATAGGCAAATACAGCCAAAGAAGTGAATCCTCTTAAAGGAGGAGATTGCTGTAAATTGAGAAAATAAAAGTGCTGGCAATGTTGAAGAGGACGCTCCAGTGAGCTCCCTTGCTATGTGTTGCACCCCAAAATTTGCCCTCACAATACAAGACTTTGTGTTATAAGAAGGTTCACAAGGTTCACAAGTTTCTCAACATTTCCATAACCTTTCATGAGGTTCATGAAGTCTATAAGTCACTTTATGAAGGTTCACAAGGTTCACAAGTTCCACAATGCTTTCAATACCTTTCATGAGGTTCATGAAGTCTACAAGTCACTTCTTGAAGGTTCACAAGGTTCACAAGTTTCTCTACATTTACAAGACCTTTCTTGAGGTTCATGAAGTCCACAAGTTACTTCTGGAAGGTTCACAAGGTTCACAAGTTTCACAATGATTACAAAGCTTTCCTGAGGTTCATGAGGTCTACAAAGCCACTTCATGAGGTTCACAAGGTTCACAAGCTTCACAATACCTCCCATGAGTATCACAAGACATTTTATGAAGGTTCACAAGGTTCACAAAGTTCACAATGGGTCAAAGAAGTTGACAATTCCCTCAGACAATGCACCTCCTAAGCAGTGCATCCAAAACTAGGGTTTTGACTTTAATCAGGCTAAATGGACTTCCACTAACTCAAGTGAGTTTCATAACATCTTATATGTGTATAAGAACCCCCATGACAAGTTTCAATACTTTTCTCAAAAGTTTGCTCAGTCAGATGATCAGATAAGTCAAAATCAGTCAATGCAGTTAAAAAGTCAAACTGAGGTCAACTGTGGTCAAACCAAAGTCAAACTTCATGATTTTTTGCCAACATCAAGTATATGAAGTAAAATTCATCATTTGATCAAGGGTTGATCATGATTCATCAAGAAGATTCCAGATCATCAATAATCAGGAGTTTCTAAATTAGGGCTTCCTCAGTAAAAGTCAACTGAACTTTGACCAGCCATAACTTTCACATACTTCATCACCAAGTCTCCATCCAAAGCTCATTTTGAAGTAAATTGAATTCTCTACAACTTTTATGTTGAAGGTTAAGCCCAAAAATGCTTCATTTGAAAGATATGATCTAAGACATTATAGGTCATTTCAAAAGTCAACAAAAAGTCAACAACTTCAAAAGGGCATAACTTGAGATTGGTAAATGATATGGACCTGAAACCAATGGGGTTGTTTATAGGACTCTTCAAGCTTTCCAAAAAGTCCAAGAACACCCTCATACCTTTAAAATTGAGGGAGATGTGCCCTTGTAAAGTTGGGAAATTTTGTGATGGTTTATGTTGAAAATGGAGGCCTAAAAGTAATTCTTTCCAAATGGGCTTGCTAAGTTGTGATCCAATCCATCTCATCTCATTATGCACGACCCAATTGACCAAAATTCAGAATTTTTATTATTTTATTTTTATTTATTATTGATTTAATTCATAAAAATCATTTTAAATAAATATAAAATGTGAAAATCTATTTTTGGGTGAAGATTGAGGTTCTAGAAATTCTTAATTAGTGATTGAAGCTTAAAGAGAAGGAAATCATATGACTAATCCAAAGATAGCAAGTCTTTATGATCAAATATTTGAATTTTACAACATGATCTTTTTCAATATTTTTTGGATCAAATTTTCATACAACCAATCCATGTTTCTGACCTAATTCAATCTCATATATATACAAAACATAACCCTAACAAGAGAGGACGAATTCCAGCAGCTCAAAGGTAGGTTTCACACTTCAAAAAATCTCAAGAAAACTCAAATTCGGATTTAGACAAACAAGGTGTTAGAAGGTAATTTGAAGACATGGCAATGTTCTTTGGTCATCATTGAGTCGAAAGCAACCCTCAAATACATCTAATTCATGCACATATGAGGAATCCGAAAGCATATAGTTCATGTTTAATTTTTTTTCGATTTGAATTGTTTATGCATTGATAATGAAAACTAACCCTGGATTTGTGTTTGTTATGGTGTTTAGAAGCTTTATGGATGGTTTAATTTGATTCCTATGGACTGTACCAAAATTCACCATTGTTAGGGTTTGAAGATCAATTTCGGGAACTTAGCATTTAGGACACCTAAATGAATTATAAAAACATGGCCGTGACCTATAAGCTTCGTATAATTGATCTGGGCTTCAAATTTGCATTGATATCATGATTTGCTTGATGATTGAAAAACATAGGTTTCGGGATTATGAACTTGCAGGAAGAATCGCAGGAAAATTCAAAAGAAAATTCGCAGGAAATTTGAATGAAGGAGATGAAGTTTGGCGCGCGTCCCTGGGATTCAAATTTCGTCTTATATTATATAGTTTTGTTTACATTTAAATTGTACAGGTTGATGAGTGGCCCAGTGGAAAAGCACGTATGCGTTGGATGAGAGGGCGTGGGATCGAAACTTGGTCACGGCAAACATTTTTTGGTTTTTATCAATTACATATTGAATATTCTATATTATGCATTATTGTTGGATTGTAACCAGGTGGGCTCTTCCAGCCGGGTGGTAACATGCGTGTGTATATGGCTATGAGGTCCTGGGTTCAAACCATGAACCAGGCCTTTTTGTTTTTGCATTTTCCTGATTTTTCCAGATAGAGAACAAAACCAATTGAAGCTCATTCTCTAGCACCTGCGTTTGGCTGGCCTGGTGGAAAGTGTTGTTGACTGGTAACTAGAGCATCCTGGGATCAAATCCCAGCCAGGTAAGTCTTGTATTTTTTTTTTTTATCATTTTATTTTGTTTTGCTTAATTGTTGTTTAATATTAATATATAATTAAGTAATTTCATGATAGTATGTAATATTCTTTAAAATTCTAAAAAATGTATTTTCTCTTCAAAAAAATTTATCTCTTTTATGTAATAAAATTATAATATAGGTATATATAGTTTTGTATATTATATTATAAATTCTAAGCATATTTTCTAAAAAACCCTAATTCTATTTTCTTTTAAATTCCTAATGTAATTATTATGTATATATATATTTATTATAATTCTTATAAATTTTATAAATATGATTATTTTTATGACCATGACATTTAAAATTTATTTTCTCATAAAATATAAATATCTTTTAATAATTGTTGATAAATAATCAAATTGTTGTAAATGATTTATATTATGCTTAGAAATTTTTCTTATTAAATATTTAAAATTAAACTTTGTGCTTATTATTCTAATCATATCATTTATAATATTTTTCTATTGTGATTTACTATTATTATTTATTTTTATTTTACTATTATATCATATTTTTATTATGTCTCTAATATTGTTTATTTTTCTCATTATTATTGTGTCATTTAATTATTTTCACTAATTTTATTCTTATTATTTCTCTAACCTTGTTTACTTTTCTAATTATTATTATTATTATTTTATTATCACTAACCCATTTATATTTTAATTATGTTTATTATCATTATTTTGCTAACCTTATTTATTATTATTTACTAACCCCTATTTATTATTTATTTATTATTTTAGCCTGTTTATTTATATTTTGCTAATTAATTATTTTTGCTATTTATTTTTGCTTATTATAATTATTTTGTAATTGCTTCCTGGATGTAAATTTTATAATTATTTAATTATTTCTGCTATGGTTAGTAATTAGGGAGTGCAAATATGTATTTTATTTAAAAATTAACTTAGATCACTTTTAAATATAAGATAATTAAATTAAACACTCACACACGTAAGTCGATTTTTAATCGCCGTCTCACTTTCTAAGGTTATCCCTCAAGTTGCCTAAATCATAAGGTCAAGTGGGGTGTATAAAGCAAGTCCCTTAAAAGATAAAAATCATCAAGTCCCTCATGGTTGCCTTTACGAATCGAGTCCCTTCGAATAATGACGATAGTCCCTCCTGTATGCTTAATACACCCCACAGTTGCCTCCATACAAACAGATGTCCCTCTCATGTCCCTTACATCCAAGGTAATGACTACTTACTCCTTAATAGTAGGGATAGTCTTACCAATGAAAGGATAAAGAACAAGAAAGACTTTAAACATTAGGGTAGGTTCCTCTTATGTACTTGCTCACTTCAAAAATTTTTCAAACTCTTCACAATTTCAAACAAATTTTCAAAAACAAGTTTTTACACATCCGTTCATGGATTATTATTAACTATTCTGAAAATTTTTCTATTCACACATTACACTTTCAAAAACAATTCAAAAGTGAGCTAAGTAACTAAGAGCCCATGGATAACCATGGATGTAAAGGGTGCTAACACCTTCCCTTTACATAACCTACCCCCCGGACCCAAAAATATCTCTTAAGGTCTTTCCTGTTCTTTTATACCCTTTCCTTTTGGATAAAATAAAAGTCGGTGGCGACTCTTGCTATCCGCAACATAACTAAAGTCAGTTCTCCCACCGTGTTACAGAACTGGCGACTCTGCTGGGGATCTATTTAAGAGGGGTACCCTTAGGAATTAAGATCACTTTGAATTGTTTGCCTTGTTTGTTTTATATTACTTGTTGGGGTGCTCTTATGTGTGAAAGGTCCTAACCCGGATCTAGTGTACCTTAGGTAAATGGCAATAGACCAAGGAAACTGTACGACGTATATCGATACGGTTGATCTGGTGGCCATAGTTAGTGCGACTTCTTGGTTGGTGCTTATATTCCTTAAGTCAAGTTGAGGATAATATTGAGGCTGCCATATGTTGTCAATGCACTAACTAACTTCTAGAACCCTAGTTAACTCATCTTGGCCTTTAGAAAGTAGTGAGGTAACCGGCTTTGGTGCAGACTGAAGTTGGTTGACACTCGATACTACGCTCATTGAGATCTTAAACTTGGAGGGTTTTGGTTGGCAAGTAAGTTGCCTTCTGATCAACCACCCTTGTGAAGGATCAATGATAATGAGATCCCTTAGAACCCGGTTACTTTTGTAGGACAGGATGAACCAACTAACTTCAGGGGAGGGTACTTACCTTTGAACCTCATGCAAGCCTTTAAACCTAGGGCTATTGTGTGACTTGTTTGTGTGTGCCACATGTTTGTGATTGAGCATAACATCATGACATCATCATGCATCATAAGCATAGCATTTTCACTAACCATTTCAAGGACCAAGGGGATTTATCTTTGTTCTTTGTTGCAGGTCATGGCTTCAGCTCGTAGAAACACCATCAGGATCAACTTTGTGGGGATACCTCCCAAGCTTAAAGAGTTGGTTTCTCAAGTGTCTGATCATTCCCGGTTCATCAAGAGACATGGTCACCTATTGGATCTAGTCACTTCAGGGTTCAATGAAGACATGATGAGTGTCCTGTTTCAGTTCTTTGACCCTAAGCACCACTGCTTTACATTCCCTGACTATCAGCTGGTTCCAACCATGGAAGAGTTCTCTAAACTTCTGGGTATACCTGTTCTTGATCAAAGACCCTTCACAGGCTTGGAGAAGGAGCTTAAACCAGAGGTCATTGCTGCAGCTCTACATCTGAAGAAGTCTGACATTGTTCTAGAAACGAGAAGTGGAGTCAAGGGTATTCTTGCTAAGGTATTAATGGATAAAGCTCAGATGTTCTTGAAGGCCATGAGCAATGATGCTTTTGAGGAGGTCTTAGCCTTGCTGATATATGGCTTAGTATTGTTCCCCAATCCAGATCAGTTCATAGACGTTCATGCCATCAACATTTTCCTGAGTCACAATCCAGTGCCTACATTGCTTGGAGACATCCTGCATTCTCTTCACACCCGTACTACAAGGGCAAGAGGAACTTTGATGTGCTGCATACCTTTACTTTCTAGGTGGTTTATTTCTCACCTTCCTCGCTCAGTAATGAAGAATGAGCAAGGGTTCAGATGGTCCAAGAGGATCATGTCACTTTCTCACTCAGATATCCATTGGTGCTCCAGATCTATGGAGAATGTCACCATCATTGACCGTTGTGGGGAGTTTCCTAATGTGCCACTTCTAGGCATAAGAGGAGGCATCACTTACAAACCCTCTCTAGCTTTACGACAGTTTGGTTACGCTCGGAGCGATGGCCCACATGACATGTTGATTCAGGGCATTGTGTTTGATTACGACAACGATCTTCAGGGTTACCGTCAGAGATTCATACGAGCTTAGGGAAAGGTAAACAGGATTGACAGCAAGACACTGGAGCCTAAGTACACTATTCCTATGGAGGCTTATCTCAGATGGGTACGATCTCGTGCTCAGACACTCATGATGCCATATCCTGCCGTCCTACCAGTTACCATGGAACCTGTTGCTGAAGGAGACACAGCTTATACCATCCTTCACCCAGACATGCCTACTAATATGGAAGACTTGCAGAGATCATGGATCCAACTGAAGGAGCAAAGGGATACTTTCGAGGCTCATTACAAAGCAAGCCAAGCAAGAATCCTAGAACTAACAAAGCAACTTCATGAGGAGCGAAACCTCAACTCATACCTCAATACAAAGAGGAAACGTCCATGGGAGACTTAAAACCCCATCTTTTGTACTTATTTTATTTCATTTTTTGTAAGCCTAAAAGTCAAAACAAAGTTATTACTAATAAAAAGTTACTTTCTTGTTTGTCTAAGCAAATTTAAATCCTGCGGTCCTTGAAAACATTGCATATGCATTACCATATCATTTCATTGCATCACAGGTTTATAATTGTGCACAGGTTTCTCATCTTCTCGCTGTTTATTTCAGCAATGGCTCTTGAACAATCAGTTAAGGATCTCCAGGCACAAAATGCACAGTTCCAAGAGCTGATCTTGAACCTATCCAAGGGGCAGGATGAATTGAAGACACTGCTGGCCAAGAAGACTAAGAAGGCTAGAAGGTCTGCTGGGTTGCTCAACATGGGAAGAAGGTTCAAAGGTCCTGTCAAGACCAAGGAACAGGTTGAAGACTATGAATCTGAGGAATCTGAGAAAGAGGGAGGCAGTCTCCACAATACAATGGGGGACTCTGATTCTGAGGCTAACTACTACCATGAGTCTAATGAAGACAAATTCAAGATGCTGGTGGATAGGATGGATGCTATGGAGTTGCAGAAATCATCTGGGCTGGATTTTGAGGATTTGAGTCTGATATCTGGGGTGGTCATACCTGTGGGTTTCAAGGTTCCTACATTTGTTGTCTATGATGGGGTCTCTTGTCCCAAGCTGCATCTGAGGTCCTATGTCAGAAGAATTCAACCTCACACTGCTGATAAAAAGTTGTGGATTCATTTCTTTCAAGAGAGTTTATCTGGAGCTCAGCTGGAGTGGTATTATCAGTTGGAGAGTGTCAACATCAGAGACTGGAACGATCTTGCTGAAGCTTTCTACAAGCAGTATCAATACAATGCTGACTTAGCCCCCACTCGCATGCAGCTTCAGAGCATGTCTATGGGTGCCAAAGAAAGTTTTAAGGAGTATGCTCAGAAGTGGAGAGATTTAGCTGGAAGAGTTCAACCCCCTTTGACTGACAGGGAATTGGTTGATATGTTCATGTGTACGCTGAATGGTCCGTTTTACAGTCATCTCATTGGAAGCTCATCATCTGGCTTCACTGAGTTGATCATGACAGGAGAGCGGGTAGAGAATGGTATCAAGAGTGGTAAGATCCAAGTGGGCACTTCTTCATCAGGTACTGCAAAGAAGCCTCCCACTGGGAAGAAAGAATCCAATGCTGTTTATGGTCAGCCTGATCGTAATAGAAGGCATCAGTCTGTGAGTGCAGTTCATATTTCAAACCCAACTCCTGCAACAACAGAGCAGCCACAAGGCAACCAACAGAGGGCTAGAAGACAGTTCACGAAGATCAACATGTCAATGGCTCAGGCATTGCAACACTTGTTGAAGGCTGAACTTATTACCTTAAGGGAGGCTCCTCAGAATCCCAATGTTACTTCTCCCAAGTACAATCCCAATGCACGATGTGCATATCATTCAAACTGTCCAGGACACGATACTAATAACTGCTGGGTCTTGAAGAACAAAATTCAAGATATGATTGATGCTGGAGAAATTGAGTTTGATCCACCAGGTACTCCAAATGTGATTACAGCTCCAATGCCAAATCACGAGAAGACTGTCAGTGCCATTGAGGAAGATTTGCATATCCATTCAGTTGATGAATTGACCACACCATTGTCTGTCATCAGAAAGAAGTTAGTACAGGCTGGGTTCTTTCCAGGTTGTCGTGAAGATTGTGTTTATTGTGAGTATAATCCAAAGAAGTGCTTCAGATTGAAAGATGGAATTCAGCGTCTCATGGATAATTACACCATAGTGTTTGAAAGAAGACCAGCATCTGTAGAAAGTATGGTGGATCATCTGACTCGGGGTAAGAAGATTGAAGAGGTTGATATGGTTGACAAAGTACCGGTAAGAATCACTTCAAAGGGTCCCATTAAAATCACTCATCAGGGTCCAATCAAAATTACTGCTGAAGGTCCTGTGAAAGTTGTTGCTGAAGCCAGAGTAGCTCCTGTGGTCATTACTACTCCTGGTCCTATCCCGTATACGTCTGACAAAGCTGTGCCTTGGCATTATGGATCTGATGTTTACATCCATGGTGTTAAGCAAGAGCCTATAGCTGATGTGCCTGCTGACATTGATAATATTGCTGGATCTAGCAAGATCACTCGTAGTGGAAGAGTCTTCTCTCCCCCAGATACTTCCAAGAATGCAGTTACTCCTGCTGCTACTTCCATCACTGATGCTCGGGGCAAGGGTCCTGTTATCGAGCCTGTATCTACTGATGTGCCAGCTGCTGATGATCTCTCTAAGCAGATGGAAGAAGTATTGAAAATCATTCGCAAGAGTGATTATGACATTGTTGATCAGTTGGGGCATACTCCCTCAAAGATTTCTATGCTCTCCCTATTATTATGTTCTGAGGCTCATGCCAAGTCATTGATCAAGTTTCTAAAGATGGCTCATGTACCCAGTGCAATTTCTGTTGACCAGTTTGAGAATTGTGTTGCCCACCTGACCTATGACAATGGGTTAGGATTTTCTGATGCTGACTTGACCCCTGCCAAGAGGGATCATAATAGGGCCTTGCATATTTCAATTGAATGCAGGGGCACGACCCTGTCACATGTGCTGATAGACAATGGTTCCTCTTTGAATGTGTTGCCTAAAGAAGTCCTGAACAAGCTGAGTCCTGAAAATGCTGTGCTGAAGCCCAGTAATATTGTGGTAAAGGCTTTTGATGGTTCTAGAAGAGTAGTGCATGGGGAAATTGATCTTCCAATCCAAGTTGGTTCCCAGGTGTTTACTGCTACATTTTATGTGATGGATATTCGTCCTTCATATTCTTGTCTGCTTGGTCGTCCCTGGATCCATGGGGCAGGTGTTGTGACCTCTACATTGCATCAAAAGTTGAGATATCCGGTGAATGGAAAGGTTGTTACTGTCTATGGAGAAGAAGAATACTTTGTCAGCCATGTGAATACTTTCAAGTATCTGGAAGTGGAAGGTGAATACATTGAGACCCCGTGTCAGTCATTTGAAGTGATTCCCTGGGTTGTTAATGATGGTGTAGCTCCTCCTGCTGTGAAGAAAGTTCCTGTGGTCATCAGAAAACCTCCAACAATGGCAATGGCCTCCCTCAATGACGCTAGAGCTGTGGTGGATGAAGGTGGTTGTACTATTTGGGGTCAGCTTCCTGATATTCCATACAAGTCTGACAAGTTTGGTTTGGGTTTAACTGCAGAGTCCCAGAAAGCTGTTCGTCGTGCTCGTGCTGCTCGTATTACCAATCAAGGGGTTATCAATGCTGTGGGAGATCAAGATGAAGACTACAACTTGGATGCATGGATTTTTCCTACTGTGGGTGCTGGACTCGATAATTGGAAAGCTGAAGATGTCATCCCTATCTCCTTTAGTCAGGAGTAAATACTATTACTGTGTTGTTGCTTTTAAGTTTGTAATTTCTTGAACAATAGAACTCTTAAGCCTTGTGCCTTGCCCGGGGCACAATGGTGTGCTTGTTACGGGATGTCATTTCATTTGCATACTTCATTTAATAAAATCAGTGGACGTTTCGTTTTCGTAAATATTGTGTTCCTTGTCTTTCTTTTCTTTTATTTTTGCTTTATCAGCTATGTGTTCTTACACACACCCACATCACTAAAATGCAGATCCTCATCCACTTTGGATCCTGTTGATAACAGTTCTACTATTGCCAATTATAATTTCGAGAATCCGATCTATCAAACTGAAGACGGAAATGAGGACGATTGTGAAATACCTGTAGAGCTTGCTAGGTTGTTACAACAAGAAGAAAAAGCTATACAGCCACATGAAGAGCCAGTCGAAGTTGTGAATCTGGGAACTGAAGAAAACAGAAAAGAGGTCAAGATAGGGGCTGATTTAGAGGACAGTGTCAAGAACAGGTTGATTCAGATGTTACGTGATTATGTGGAGATCTTTGCTTGGTCTTATGAAGATATGCCAGGGTTGGATACAGACATTGTGGTTCACCGTTTACCAGTGAAAGAAGATTGTCGTCCAAAGAAGCAGAAGGTTCGTCGTATGCGTCCTGAAATGTCAGAAAAGATCAAGGCAGAGGTAATGAAACAGTTCAATGCAGGGTTCTTAGCAGTAACTTCTTATCCTCAGTGGGTTGCAAATGTGGTACCAGTTCCTAAGAAAGATGGTAAGGTACGTATGTGTGTAGACTACAGAGATTTGAACAAGGCTAGCCCTAAATATGACTTTCCACTCCCTCATATTGATATTCTGGTAGACAACACTGCTCAACATAAAGTATTCTCTTTTATGGATGGTTTCTCTGGTTACAATCAAATCAAGATGGCACCTGAAGATATGGAGAAGACAACATTTGTGACACAGTGGGGCACCTTTTGCTATAAAGTGATGCCATTTGGTTTGAAGAATGCAGGGGCAACATATCAGCGTGCTATGGTGGCTTTGTTTCATGATATGATTCATCATGAGATAGAGGTATATGTGGATGATATGATAGCCAGATCTCAGAATGAAGAGCAACATCTTGATCATCTGCATAAGTTGTTTGAGAGGTTGAAGAAATACAAGTTGAGATTGAATCCAAACAAGTGTACTTTTGGAGTTAGATCTGGAAAGCTCTTGGGTTTCATTGTCAGTGGAAAAGGTATTGAAGTGGATCCTGCAAAGGTGAAAGCTATACGAGAGATGCCAGCTCCCCGTACTGAGAAGGAGGTTAGAGGTTTCTTGGGACGATTGAACTACATTGCAAGATTTATTTCCCAATTAACTACCATCTGTGAGCCAATCTTCAAGCTGTTGAAGAAAGATCAGGTGATGGAATGGAATGATGAGTGCCAGATTGCCTTTGATGAAATCAAGAGATATTTGCTAGAACCTCCAATTTTGATGCCACCAGTTGATGGAAGACCCTTGATTATGTACCTAACAGTGCTAGACAACTCAATGGGGTGTGTGTTGGGACAACATGACGAGTCTGGTCGAAAAGAGCAGGCAATATACTACCTTAGCAAAAAGTTTATCGACTGTGAAACAAGATACTCACTGCTCGAGAAAACTTGCTGCGCTTTGGCATGGGCTGCTCGCCGACTAAGACAGTATATGTTGACCCATACTACCTTATTGATTTCGAAGATGGATCCAATCAAGTACATATTCGAGAAACCTGCTCTCTCCGGAAGAATTGCAAGATGGAAAATGATCTTGACAGAATATGATATACAGTATACTACTCAGAAGGCCATCAAGGGAAGTGTTGTTGCTGATCATTTGGCTCATCAAGCAGTAGATGATTACCAGTCAATGAATTTTGAGTTCCCTGATGAAGACATTATGACTGTTACCAAAGAACCTGGACAATATGACGGACCTGAACAAGGATCCCGATGGACTATGGTTTTTGATGGTGCCTCTAATGCACATGGTAATGGTGTTGGTGTTGTAATTAGTTCTCCTGAAGGTTGTCATACCCCGATTACTGCCAGACTTTGTTTCTATTGTACCAATAACATAGCTGAGTATGAGGCATGTATCATGGGTATTAAAGTTGCTATTGATATGAAGATTCAGTTCCTTGATGTGTATGGAGATTCAGCCCTGGTAGTGAGTCAGATTAAAGGAGATTGGGATACCAAGCATGATAATCTCATTCCTTACAGAGAGCATGTGTTGTCTTTGATCCCACATTTCAAAAAGATTACCTTTGGACATATTCCACGAAGAGAGAATCAGTTGGCAGATGCATTGGCCACCATGGCATCTATGTTTGAGATCAGCTGGGATGATGAAGCTCCCAAGATTACTATTGATAGATTTGAGAAGCCTGCATACTGCAATGAGATTGACACTGAAGGGGCAGAGGAGAAGCCTTGGTTCTATGAAGTGAAAAGATATCTTGAAGCTCAGGAGTTCCCTGAAGGGGCATCTGTCAAAGATAGGAAGTTTCTGAGAAGGTTTTCTGCTAAGTTCTTTTTGAGCAATGGCATTCTGTACAAGCGCAATCATGATTCAACTTTGCTTCGTTGTGTGGATAAGAAGGAAGCAATTGAGATTATGGAAGACCTGCATGATGGGATCTTTGGCACTCATTCCAGTGGTCATACTATGGCAAAGAAGATATTGAGAGCAGGTTACTATTGGTCTACCATGGAAGCTGATTGCTATCAACACTCCAGAACTTGTCACAAGTGTCAAATTTATGCTGATAAAGTTCATATACCTCCATCACCATTGAATGTGTTGACTGCTCCTTGGCCCTTTGCCATGTGGGGCATTGATATGATTGGTGAGATCAAGCCTACTGCTTCCAATGGGCATCGTTTCATCCTGGTTGCTATTGATTATTTCACGAAGTGGGTAGAGGCAGCTTCATTTGCATCTGTTACCAAGAATGTTGTGGCTCGATTCATTAAGAACAATCTCATATGTAGGTATGGCATCCCTGAGAGGATTATCACTGACAATGGCTCTAATCTGAACAACACTATGATTACTGATCTCTGCACGCAGTTCAAGATTAAGCATCATAACTCTTCTCCGTATCGTCCGAAGATGAATGGGGCAGTTGAAGCTGCTAATAAGAACATTAAGAAGATTGTACAGAAGATGACTGTTACTTACAAGGATTGGCATGAGATGTTACCATTTGCTCTTCATGGTTATCGTACTACAATACGTACTTCAACAGGGGCAACCCCATTCTCCTTAGTCTATGGTATGGAAGCAGTTCTGCCCATTGAAGTTCAGATCCCCTCCTTAAGAATTATGAAGGATGCAGGCTTGGATGAAGATGAGTGGATTCAGACTCGACTAGACCAGATAAATTTGATTGATGAGAAGAGGTTAGCAGCAATTTGTCATGGCCAGATGTACCAGAAACGGATGATCAAGGCTTTTAACAAGAAAGTTAAACCAAAGGTATATCAGGCTGGTGACTTGGTAATCAAGCGTATCATATTACCACAGGGTGATCCTAGGGGCAAGTGGACTCCAACATATGAAGGACCATTTGTAGTCAAGACAGTGTTCTCAGGAGGTGCCATGATACTGACTACAATGGATGGAGAAGATTTCCCACAGCCTGTAAACGCAGACATAGTTAAAAAATACTACGCATAAAAAGAGACCCGCTAGGTTGACAGGCCTAGGCAAAAATAAGGGCATCCCGGCAAACCAAAAGGGTTTGGGCAAAAATTAGGGATATATATAAAAAAATGTACACCCGGCAAGTCGAAAACCTGAAAAGGCGGCTTGGGCAAAAAAGGGTATCCCGGTGGATTGAAAACCTGAAAGGGCAATCCAGGCAAAAGTTAGGGATTAAAGCGTATGACTATGTCTCGTTTGGATCACCCATGAAACTGCAACCAGTTATACTACTTATTCAAGCTCAAACAGATAAAGCTCAATCCAATCGTTTCCGTCTCAACAGCAAGAAGATGAGATACTTGAGTGGCAATAGTAGAATTGAAACTCAATAGGATTGTTTTCCCACATAGCTGATTTTCTTTTGTAAAACTTTATGACAAAATCCTCTTACTAGGGTTATGTCTCCTTGTACAAACTTACCCGTGTATGGGTCACTTTTTGATATAAATAAATTCCATCTTTTGAATCCAGATTTACTTTTACCCTATTTACATAAGCGAAACGTCCATTGATTGTGTTTGAATGTATGTATGCTTTTAATATGATTAATGTTTACCAGAAATGCATGAAAATGCAGTAATAGTATTTACTAAGGACGAACGAGGGAAGGATTTCAACGAAACTTCGCCGGTTCACCTTACAAGACGGTTACAAACCCTCAGTAGGACTAATACATCTTCACAAAGTCTAATCTCCCCTGGAATTTATATCCATCTCTTTTATCCTCATACGGATATACGGGAAATCACTTTCCAATAAGGGTACGACGAACGAAGACGGGATGTTATACTTGTTCTACTATCAAACGAAGATGAAGGTTATATATACCTTACCATCCCCAACAACGGGAGGTTATATATATACCTTACCATCCCCAACAACGGGAGGTTATATCTATACCTTACTATCCCCAGCAGACAGAGGGTTATATATTCTTCAACAAGGAATCAGGATTTATTTTCCCTGGCCAGCAGTTGTTATACGAAGATATCCAGACGTTCCCGGCAGTATCATATCATACATACATCATTTACATCATACCATAGCATACATATCCATAGACATATAGTACATTACCTAAGTACATCATATTATACATGCATACATAAAGCATAAACTAATGTTATTATACAGAAAGCTACCTTGTTTCAGGTTAATTATCCAACAAACGAGCTTATTATCTCCAGGACTGCTTTATTGTAACCTCAGGGTTACTTTATCCTCCTGATAAGCTTCTTATTACTTCGGGACTGCTTTATTGTCACCTCAGGGTTACTTTATCCTCCTGATAACTTCTCATGACTTCAAGACTGCTTTAGAGTTATCATTATTGATGGCTCTATCCTCCTGAAATCATTACTTCAAGACTGCTTTAGAGTTATCATTATTGATTGCTCTATCCTCCTAAAGACATATCACATTATTATTTCAAGACTGCTTTAGAGTTATCATTATTGATTGCTCTATCCTCCTGAAGACATATCACATTATTATTTCAAGACTGCTTTAGAGTTATCATGGCTCTATCCTCCTGAAATCATTACTTCAAGACTGCTTTAGAGTTATCATTATTGATTGCTCTATCCTCATGAGGACATGCTATTACATCAGTATTACTCCAGACTCCTGACAGCTCTCATTATACTGCTGAAGAACTTTCCCCTAGTGGCATCTCTAAGCCCACTCAATCATGTTCAACCAACCATTAATATCACTCTAGGCACTAGTGAGTGCAAATTTTTGGGCTTTTGTGTTCAATCCCCTTCAACCTTCCAGGTTACGACTGGCAAATATACCAATCTAACCCCTCAGGTTTCAGAAAATTGAACAGGGGCAGCTGTTGCACCCCAAAATTTGCCCTCACAATACAAGACTTTGTGTTATAAGAAGGTTCACAAGGTTCACAAGTTTCTCAACATTTCCATAACCTTTCATGAGGTTCATGAAGTCTATAAGTCACTTTATGAAGGTTCACAAGGTTCACAAGTTCCACAATGCTTTCAATACCTTTCATGAGGTTCATGAAGTCTACAAGTCACTTCTTGAAGGTTCACAAGGTTCACAAGTTTCTCTACATTTACAAGACCTTTCTTGAGGTTCATGAAGTCCACAAGTTACTTCTGGAAGGTTCACAAGGTTCACAAGTTTCACAATGATTACAAAGCTTTCCTGAGGTTCATGAGGTCTACAAAGCCACTTCATGAGGTTCACAAGGTTCACAAGCTTCACAATACCTCCCATGAGTATCACAAGACATTTTATGAAGGTTCACAAGGTTCACAAAGTTCACAATGGGTCAAAGAAGTTGACAATTCCCTCAGACAATGCACCTCCTAAGCAGTGCATCCAAAACTAGGGTTTTGACTTTAATCAGGCTAAATGGACTTCCACTACCTCAAGTGAGTTTCATAACATCTTATATGTGTATAAGAACCCCCATGACAAGTTTCAAGACTTTTCTCAAAAGTTTGCTCAGTCAGATGATCAGATAAGTCAAAATCAGTCAATGCAGTTAAAAAGTCAAACTGAGGTCAACTGTGGTCAAACCAAAGTCAAACTTCATGATTTTTTGCCAACATCAAGTATATGAAGTAAAATTCATCATTTGATCAAGGGTTGATCATGATTCATCAAGAAGATTCCAGATCATCAATAATCAGGAGTTTCTAAATTAGGGCTTCCTTAGTAAAAGTCAACTGAACTTTGACCAGCCATAACTTTCACATACTTCCTCACCAAGTCTCCATCCAAAGCTCATTTTGAAGTAAATTGAATTCTCTACAACTTTGATGTTGAAGGTTAAGCCCAAAAATGCTTCATTTGAAAGATATGATCTAAGACATTATAGGTCATTTCAAAAGTCAACAAAAAGTCAACAACTTCAAAAGGGCATAACTTGAGATTGGTAAATGATATGGACCTGAAACCAATGGGTTTGTTTATAGGACTCTTCAAGCTTTCCAAAAAGTCCAAGAACACCCTCATACCTTTAAAATTGAGGGAGATGTGCCCTTTTAAAGTTGGGAAATTTTGTGATGGTTTATGTTGAAAATGGAGGCCTAAAAGTAATTCTTTCCAAATGGGCTTGCTAAGTTATGATCCAATCCATCTCATCTCATTATGCACGACCCAATTGACCAAAATTCAGCATTTTTATTATTTTATTTTTATTTATTATTGATTTAATTCATAAAAATCATTTTAAATAAATATAAAATGTGAAAATCTATTTTTGGGTGAAGATTGAGGTTCTAGAAATTCTTAATTAGTGATTGAAGCTTAAAGAGAAGGAAATCATATGACTAATCCAAAGATAGCAAGTCTTCATGATCAAATATTTGAATTTTACAACATGATCTTTTTCAATATTTTTTGGATCAAATTTTCATACAACCAATCCATGTTTCTGACCTAATTCAATCTCATATATATACAAAACATAACCCTAACAAGAGAGGACGAATTCCAGCAGCTCAAAGGTAGGTTTCACACTTCAAAAAATCTCAAGAAAACTCAAATTCGGATTTAGACAAACAAGGTGTTAGAAGGTAATTTGAAGACATGGCAATGTTCTTTGGTCATCATTGAGTCGAAAGCAACCCTCAAATACATCTAATTCATGCACATATGAGGAATCCGAAAGCATATAGTTCATGTTTAATTTTTTTTCGATTTGAATTGTTTATGCATTGATAATGAAAACTAACCCTGGATTTGTGTTTGTTATGGTGTTTAGAAGCTTTATGGATGGTTTAATTTGATTCCTATGGACTGTACCAAAATTCACCATTGTTAGGGTTTGAAGATCAATTTCGGGAACTTAGCATTTAGGACACCTAAATGAATTATAAAAACATGGCCGTGACCTATAAGCTTCGTATAATTGATCTGGGCTTCAAATTTGCATTGATATCATGATTTGCTTGATGATTGAAAAACATAGGTTTCGGGATTATGAACTTGCAGGAAGAATCGCAGGAAAATTCAAAAGAAAATTCGCAGGAAATTTGAATGAAGGAGATGAAGTTTGGCGCGCGTCCCTGGGATTCAAATTTCGTCTTATATTATATAGTTTTGTTTACATTTAAATTGTACAGGTTGATGAGTGGCCCAGTGGAAAAGCACGTATGCGTTGGATGAGAGGGCGTGGGATCGAAACTTGGTCACGGCAAACATTTTTTGGTTTTTATCAATTACATATTGAATATTCTATATTATGCATTATTGTTGGATTGTAACCAGGTGGGCTCTTCCAGCCGGGTGGTAACATGCGTGTGTATATGGCTATGAGGTCCTGGGTTCAAACCATGAACCAGGCCTTTTTGTTTTTGCATTTTCCTGATTTTTCCAGATAGAGAACAAAACCAATTGAAGCTCATTCTCTAGCACCTGCGTTTGGCTGGCCTGGTGGAAAGTGTTGTTGACTGGTAACTAGAGCATCCTGGGATCAAATCCCAGCCAGGTAAGTCTTGTATTTTTTTTTTTTATCATTTTATTTTGTTTTGCTTAATTGTTGTTTAATATTAATATATAATTAAGTAATTTCATGATAGTATGTAATATTCTTTAAAATTCTAAAAAATGTATTTTCTCTTCAAAAAAATTTATCTCTTTTATGTAATAAAATTATAATATAGGTATATATAGTTTTGTATATTATATTATAAATTCTAAGCATATTTTCTAAAAAACCCTAATTCTATTTTCTTTTAAATTCCTAATGTAATTATTATGTATATATATATTTATTATAATTCTTATAAATTTTATAAATATGATTATTTTTATGACCATGACATTTAAAATTTATTTTCTCATAAAATATAAATATCTTTTAATAATTGTTGATAAATAATCGAATTGTTGTAAATGATTTATATTATGCTTAGAAATTTTTCTTATTAAATATTTAAAATTAAACTTTGTGCTTATTATTCTAATCATATCATTTATAATATTTTTCTATTGTGATTTACTATTATTATTTATTTTTATTTTACTATTATATCATATTTTTATTATGTCTCTAATATTGTTTATTTTTCTCATTATTATTGTGTCATTTAATTATTTTCACTAATTTTATTCTTATTATTTCTCTAACCTTGTTTACTTTTCTAATTATTATTATTATTATTTTATTATCACTAACCCATTTATATTTTAATTATGTTTATTATCATTATTTTGCTAACCTTATTTATTATTATTTACTAACCCCTATTTATTATTTATTTATTATTTTAGCCTGTTTATTTATATTTTGCTAATTAATTATTTTTTCTATTTATTTTTGCTTATTATAATTATTTTGTAATTGCTTCCTGGATGTAAATTTTATAATTATTTAATTATTTCTGCTATGGTTAGTAATTAGGGAGTGCAAATATGTATTTTATTTAAAAATTAACTTAGATCACTTTTAAATATAAGATAATTAAATTAAACACTCACACACGTAAGTCGATTTTTAATCGCCGTCTCACTTTCTAAGGTTATCCCTCAAGTTGCCTAAATCATAAGGTCAAGTGGGGTGTATAAAGCAAGTCCCTTAAAAGATAAAAATCATCAAGTCCCTCATGGTTGCCTTTACGAATCGAGTCCCTTCGAATAATGATGATAGTCCCTCCTGTATGCTTAATACACCCCACAGTTGCCTCCATACAAACAGATGTCCCTCTCATGTCCCTTACATCCAAGGTAATGACTACTTACTCCTTAATAGTAGGGATAGTCTTACCAATGAAAGGATAAAGAACAAGAAAGACTTTAAACATTAGGGTAGGTTCCTCTTATGTACTTGCTCACTTCAAAAAATTTTCAAACTCTTCACAATTTCAAACAAATTTTCAAAAACAAGTTTTTACACATCCGTTCATGGATTATTATTAACTATTCTGAAAATTTTTCTATTCACACATTACACTTTCAAAAACAATTCAAAAGTGAGCTAAGTAACTAAGAGCCCATGGATAACCATGGATGTAAAGGGTGCTAACACCTTCCCTTTACATAACCTACCCCCCGGACCCAAAAATATCTCTTAAGGTCTTTCCTGTTCTTTTATACCCTTTCCTTTTGGATAAAATAAAAGTCGGTGGCGACTCTTGCTATCCGCAACATAACTAAAGTCAGTTCTCCCACCGTGTTACACTATGACCCGTATGACCTTGACATTCTTCTTATCTTGATTTCTGAAGAAGGTTGATTCTGACCGACTCTTTGTCCTTTCGAAGCTTGTCATGTTGTGAGTGATACAGACGAATTCAGAATGCAGTTGTTCGCTTATTCCCTGATTTTGCGTGGATCGCCCTTTAGGGTTTTCAATCCACTGGGATACCCATTTTTGCCTGAGATGTCCGATGTGGCTTTTCAACTCAGCGGGTGTACATTTTTTTTGATTTTTTTCCTTATTTTTGCCCGAGTCTTTTATTTTGTTTTTGAATCGCCAGGATGCCCTATTTTTGCCTGGACTTACATTCTGTTTTTATTTCCAGCGGGTCTTTTACGCGAAGTATTTTTTAACTACGTCTGAATTCACAGGAGACGGTAAGTCTTCACCATCCATAGTAGTGAGCATCAGTGATCCACCAGAGAAAACTTTCTTTACTATGAATGGGCCTTCGTAGTTTGGCGTCCATTTGCCCCTATAGTCTGTATGAGGAGGATGAAGTCTTTTCATAATAAGCTCTCCCACTTGGTATTCCCAAGGTCTAACTTTCTGATCAAAGGCTTTCTTCATTAACTTTTGATACAACTGCCCATGACAGATGGCTGCTAATCTCTTTTCTTCAATCAGACTCAGTTGATTATATCAAGATCGGACCTATTCTGCTTCATCCAGTTTCACATCCATAATTACCCGTAAGGACGGTAATTCAACTTCAACAGGTAGGATAACTTCCGTACCATACACAAGCTGATGAGGTGTTTCCCTAGTTGATGTTCTGATAGAGGTTTGGTACCCATGCAAGGAAAATGGTAGCATTTCGTGCCAGTCTTTGTAGGTGACTGCCATCTTCTGCACAATCTTCTTGATATTCTTGTTAGCCGCCTCAACAATGCCATTCATCTTTGGCCTGTAAGAAGAAGAGTTGTGATGTTGGATTTTGAAGTCCCGACAAAGTTCTGCCATCATCTTGTTGTTCAAATTGGAACCATTATTAGTAATGATTCGCTCGGGAACTCCATATCGACAGATGATATCCCTTTTCAGAAATCGAGCTACCACTTGCCTGGTGACGTTTGCATATGAAGTTTCTTCAACCCATTTGGTGAAGTAATCAATGGCTACCAGGATGAATCTGTGACCATTTGAAGAAGTCGGTTCAATCTTTACAATCATATCAATGCCCCACATGGCGAAGGGCCAAGGTGAAGACATTACATTCAAAGGATTCAGAGGTACATGCACTTTATCTGCGTAGATCTGACATTTGTGGCATTTTCTAGCATAGGCACAACAGTCTGCATCCATTGTGATCCAGTAGTAACCTGATCTTAACAACTTCTTCGCCATTGCATGTCCTCTGGCATGGGTACTGAAAGAACCTTCATGTACTTCGTGCATCAAGAGGTCTGCTTCCTTCTTGTCAACACATTTGAGCAAGACCATGTCGAAGTTTCGTTTGTATAAAGAGCCATCAGTATTGAGGAAGAAACTGTCGGCTAGCCTTCTTAATGTTTTCTTATCATTCGACGATGCCCCTGGTGGGTATGTCTGAGTTTCCAAGAAGCATTTAATGTCATGGTACCAAGGCTTGTTATCATTGATAGTGTCCACAGAGAATACATATGTCGGTCTGTCCAGTCTAGACACCAGAATCCGAGGTACATAATTAGCAGTCTGTACTTTGATCATGGATGAAATGGTAGCCAAAGCGTCTGCAAACTGATTCTCATCTCGAGGGATGTATTCAAACTTAATTGTCATGAAGAAGGTCAACAATCTCCCCGTATAGTCACAGTAGGGAATCAGATGCTCCTGATGAGTGTACCTCTTGCCATTGGTATGGTTGATTACCAAAGCTGAATCTCTGAATACATTCAAGGTTTTGATCCTGAGGTCAATGGCTTCCTCAAGACCCATGATACAAGCTTCGTATTCTGCTTCGTTGTTAGTGTATGCAAAGGTGAGCTTTGCTGAGAAAGGCATATGAACTCCTTTAGGTGTGATAAGTACTGCACCAACCCCACGACCATTGCAATTAACTGCCCCGTCGAACATCATAGTCCATGCTTCTTCTGGGTCAGGCCCTTTAGTGTGAACTGGCTCTTCATAATCTTTTGCTTTCAAGAGCATGATGTCTTCATCAGGGAAATCAAATCTCATAGGCTGGTAATCATCAATGGGTTACTCATCCAGATAGTCAGACAATACACTGCCCTTGATGGCTTTCTGAGAGGTGTACTTAATGTCATATTCTGTTAGAATCATTTTCCATCTTGCAACCCTTCCAGTAAGTGTTGGCTTCTCAAATATGTACTTGACTGGATGTAACACGGTGGGAGAACTGACTTTAAGTTATGTTGCGGATAGCAAGAGTCGCCACCGACTTTTATTTTATCCAAAGGAAAGGCATAAAAGAACAGGAAAGACCTTTAAAAGATTTTCGGGTCCGGGGGGTAGGTTATGTAAAGGGAAGGTGTTAGCACCCTTTACATCCATGGTTATCCATGGGCTCTTAGTTACTTAGCTCACTTTGAATTGTTTTTGAAAAGGTGAAGTGTGTGAATAAAAATTTTCATAAGAGTTAATAATGATCCATGTACGGATGCGTAGAAACTTGTGTTTGAAAATTGTTTGAAATTTGTTAAGTGTTTGAAAAGTTTGAATGAAGTGAGCAAGCAACTATGAGGAACCTACCCTAAAGTTTTAAGTCTTTCTGTTCTTTATCCTTTAAATGGTAAGACTATCCCTATTATTAAGGAATAGGTAGTCATTACCTTGGATGTAAGGGACATATGAAGGGACATCTGTGTTTAGGCAACTGTAAGGTGTCTTAGCAATACGAAGGGACTTATCATCTTTTATTCGAAAGGGACAAGATCATTTACGTAGGCAACATCGAAGGGACTTGATCTTATAATCTTAAAGGGACTTGATGATATTTCATGAGAAGGGACTTTGCTTTTTAGACACCTTACTTGACCTTTTGATTTAGGCAACATTGAGAGGCAACCCTAGAAAGTGATATGGCGATTAAAAATCGACTTACGTGTGTGAGTGTTTAATTTATCTTATAATTAAAGTGATCTAAATTCAATTTTAAAATAGAATACATGTTTACACTCCCTAGATTACTAACCATAGCATGGAAATAAATTAAATATTTACAAAAATTACACCAAGGAGCAATTACAATAATTATAATAAACAATTAAAATAAATAGCAAATAAATAAATAAATATAAATAATAAGCAAAAATAAATAAATAGGCAATAATAAATATAATAGGGGTTAGTAATAATAATAATAAAAAATTAAAATAAGGTTAGTGAAATAATAATAATAAGCATAATAAAATAAATGGATTAGTAATAATAATAAGCAAAATAAATAATGAATAAGAATTAGAAATTATTAAGGAAATATGAACAATTATAAAAATTTAAAATTATAAACAAATTAGATAAGTTATGGACATATTATGAGAAATTATTAAATTTTACAATTTTAGAAAATATTTACATACATAATTAATTATAAACAAAGATATAATATTATTAAAATGTGATTAACTATTATTTAATTATATTAACTAAAATATATACATAATAACTATATTCACAAAATTTAGAAAATAAAAATTAGGTTTTTAATAATTATTTAAGAAAGATAAACTAGGGTTTCTTAAAATTAGGGTTTGTTTAGAAAAATATTTTAGAGTTTATTTATAATTATAATTTATTTAAATAATACATATATACATTTTACAATTGAAATCCATAATAATAAAAACTAATTTTTTAATTTAGAAAATAAATTTTCAGAAACTAGAAAACATAATATATATATTTTATAATATAGAAAATAATAGAACAATATAATTTATTATTTGAATTTATTTTATATGTAATATTAATTAAATTGAAAGAAATAAAGAAAAAAAGAATGAGAAAACAAAACCTGATGGGGCTGGGGTTTGAACCCAGTCCCCTATGCTTGCCAACAACTGCATACACCACTGGGCCATCAACGCGCAAGCAGCAAGAAAGAAGGTGGAATTGACTTTGTTTCGTATCTTGAAAAATCCAGAAAAAATAAAAGAAAGCAAAAGGCCTGGGGGAGGATTGAACCCAGGACCTCTCAAACACACAAACGCACGCATGACCATCCGGCTGGGTGAGCCCATCTGTTATTGGAATGAGAACAATGCATAATATATTATAACAATTTAATTCCTGTAAAAAGAAATAAAAAGGAACCAAAGCCAGGGTTCGAACCCCTGCCCTTTGCTTCAAATATCCAAGACCAAGCAGCCAACCACTGGGACAAGCACGCGCTTGTGATAACAAACCAGTAATAAAACATAATATTTTTAAACTATAATTTGAATTTCCAGAACGCGCCAAACTGCTTCTTCTTCAACCTCAGGACCTGCAATTTGACCTGCGAATTTTGCTTCCATTTTTCCTGCGATTTCTAAACTGCAGCAAAACCTACGAATTTCAAACTATCATCAAACAGTACAATTTTATCAAATTGGGAACACTTTTAGATTCCTTGCAACCTGCACAGTCCAATTTTATCAACCAAATTCATTTATAACGCATGAATCAAATAACCCTAATTTGAAGGTCCAAACCCTAATATGGCATCTCACGGATTCCTCATGGTTTCTTTGGTTTCTTTGCCCAGAAACGTTCTACATATCATCACAAACAATATTAAACAAACAAAATTCATGGAAAAACAACACATTATTGAAATCGAAAAAATTATTTTCAAGAACAAAGTGAACTCGGGTTGTTCAATACAGCATGGCATTGATGCATATGAGTGATGATTTTGCTTCAAGAATGTCCAAAGAACATTGCTATGTTCTTATTTTACCTTAAAACACCTTGTATGAAGGAATCCGAATGTGAGGTTTTGAATGGTTTTTTGATTTTGTGAACTTACTTTTGGAGGCAGAGAGTTCGTCCCCTTGTGATTGCAATGAGTTATGTACTTATAGGTGATTGAATTTAGGTCATAAAATTGAATGGTTGTGTGGAAGAATTGATATGAAAAGATCCAAGTTGATCATGCCTTGAAAATCAAATATTCTTGTATGATGGCTTACTATTTTTGGACAAATCTTATGATTTCATTCCTCTTCAATTCCAATCAACATTTAAGACCTTCTAGAAACTCAATCTCCATCAAATATTACATTTTCATATTTTATTTTTATTTAAAATGATTTTTAATGAATTAAATCAAAATAAATAAAAATAAAATAATAAAAATTCTGATTTTTAATGGTTTGGGTCGTGCATGAAGTTGTTGTATGGATTGGGTCATCATTTGGCAAGCCCATTTGGAAGAAATTGGTTTTAGACCTCCTTTTTCATCATAAACCAACTCAAAATTTCCCAACTTTGCAAGGGCACATATCCTTCAATTTTAAAGATATGAGGCTGTTCTTGGACATTTTGGAAAGCTTGAAGAGTCATCTAACCAACCCCACTGGTTTCATGTCCATATCATTTACCAATCTCAAGTTATGCCCTTTTGAAGTTGTTGACTTTTTGTTGACTTTCAAAAGGACCTATAATGTCTTAGCTCATACCTTCCAAATGAAGCATTTTTGGGCTTGGCTTGTGAGACACAAAGTTGTAGAGAATTCAATTTCCTTAAAAATGAGTTTTGGATGGAGACTTGGTGATGAAGCATGTGAAAGTTATGGCTGGTCAAAGTTCAGTTGACTTTTACTGAGGAAACCCTAATTTAGAAACTCCTGATTCTTGATGATCTGAAATCTCCTTGATGAATCATGATCAACCCTTGATCAAATGATGAATTTTACTTCATATACTTGATGTTTGCAAAAAATCATGAAGTTTGACTTTGGTTTGACCACAGTTGACCTCAGTTTGACTTTTTAACTGCATTGACTAATTTTGACTTATCTGATCATCTGACTGAGCAAACTTCTGAGAAAAGTCTTGAAACTTGACATGGGGGTTCTTACACACATATAAGATGTTATGAAGCTCACTTGAAGTCTTGGAAGTCCATTTAGCCTGATTAAAGTCAAAACCCTAGTTTAGGATGCACTGCTTAGTAGGCGCATTGTCTGAGGGAATTGTCAACTCTTCTGACCAATTGTGAACTTTGTGAACCTTGTAAACCATCATAAAATGTCTTGTGATACTCATGGGAGGTATTGTGAACTTTGTGAACCTTGTGAACCTTCATGAAGTGACTTGTAGACTTCATGAACCTCATGAAAGGTCATGTAAACATTGTGAATCTTGTGAACCTTGTGAACCTTCAAGAAGTAACTTGTAGACTTCATGAACCTCATGAAAGGTCTTGTAAATGTTGAGAAGCTTGTGAACCTTGTGAACCTTCATAAAGTGACTTGTAGACTTCATGAACCTCATGAAAGGTTTTGAAAGCATTGTGAATCTTGTGAACCTTCAAGAAGTAACTTGTAGACTTCATGAACCTCATGAAAGGTCTTGTAAGCATTGGGAAGCTTGTGAACCTTGTGAACCTTCAGAGAACACAAAGTCTTGTATCGTGAGGGAAAATTTTGGGGTGCAACACTGGATTCATCTTTGAGATCAACAAGGTAGTATGAGTCAACATATACTGTCTTAGTCGGCGAGCAGCCCACGCTAAAGCACAACAAGTTTTCTCGAGCAGTGAATAACATTGTTCACATTCGGTAAACATTTTGCTTAGGTAGTATATTGCATACTCTTTTCGACCAGACTCGTAATGCTGGCCCAACACACACCCCATTGACTCTTCTAATACTGTTAGATACATAATTAGAGGTCTTCCTTCGATTGGAGGCATGAGAATTAGAGGTTCTTGCAGATATTCTTTGATCTTATCAAAAGATTTTTGACAATCATCATTCCACCTGACTGTATGTTCCTTTCTTAGCAGTTTGAACAAGGGTTCGCAGGTTGCAGTGAGATGAGATATGAACCTTGAGATGTATTTCAATCTACCTAAGAACCCTCGAACTTCTTTATCAGTCTTAGGTGCAGGCATCTCCTGGATAGCTTTGATTTTGTCGGGTTCAACCTCAATTCCCCTTTCACTTACAATAAAACCCAGCAGCTTACCAGAACGCACTCCGAATGTGCATTTGTTGGGGTTCAACTTCAACTGATACTTCCTTAGGTGCTTGAATAGTTTTAGCAAATTTACCAAATGATCTTCTTTTGTAAGGGACTTGGCAATCATATCATCCACATAGTGTAGCGGTATAAACATGAGTGTAAGCTATTGGTTAACTTAACTCAAAGTAAACAGAGTCGCCACCGCGCTTTTATTTTATTCCAAGAGGAAAAGGAAAAAAGAGCGAATAAATCCTAATGAATCTAAAAGCAAAAAGCTAAAGAAACACAACAGAGAAACATGTAAGGGGATAGGTTACACAATGGGAAGGTTTTACGCACCCAAAATGTATGTGGTACTCCACGGGAGCCCTTTGAAAAATTTACTGCTTTTGGTTTGAAAATGGTTTGTAAAATATGAGTGGAGGGTTGAGAAAATAATTATTTTTTAATATTTTTGTGTTTGGAGAGGTTTACCACCTCATGCCTACGTACCCACAAAGTGCAATGCAAGATCAAAACCCCGTAGTTCGTGCTACAAATAGTGAAAAGGGTGGGTTATGATTCATTTTTTAAGTGAAGAGAACTTGTCATCTTCAAGTGGATAGCCTAACAAATCTACCATGAGAATAAAGGCATGGACTCATACATAATTATAGGGAGGGTGCCAACTCGGATAAAATCAACGAGTATGCCACTAAACCCCCACAAATGACAAGAGACTCAATTACATCAAACTACAACCATGGAGATTGAGAGACTTGCACCCGACTAAAGAATAATGACTCATAATCAGCACTCTTTAAAAGAAAATAAACAAAAGTGCACAAAGGCACAAAACAACTTGAATGAGTTTAATTCTTTTTATTTTTTGAATTAAGGTCAACATGATTAGATTCATTGATTTTAAAAGAAAATAAAAAAAAATTAAAAGGCACTTGACAAAAGTCAAGGTTTTTGTTTATTAAAGAGGTGATGATTTAAAAAGAAGGAATCCTTTGAAAAAGGGAGGAGGTTTTGAAAATTAAAGAATGGGAGGAGATAAAAGGACTATCCTAAAAAAAGAAAATAAGGAGATAAGGGAAGAAAGATCTAACCAAACTTGATGACATTCCAAATTATGAGCAAAAGAGTTCCATCCTTATGAGCTAGCAAATGGCCAAATAAAGGCTAAATCCCACTTCATGAAGATCAAAGCAAAGGGAAGGGATTCTAAAATCTAAGTCCAAAAATCTCCATTCCAATGCCAAGGATAGTAACCAAAAGTCCTCAAATTAATGTCACAAGTCCTTTAGAAGTTTAATTCTTTATTAATGTTTTTTGTGTCCAAATGGACAAAAGGAAAATCAACAATTAAAATAATAAGAACAAATAATAAACATGATATGGATGAATAAAGCAAAATAGAATAAAAGGCAATAAAAGTGCAAGAAATTAAATATTAGTAACAAAAAGAAATTAAAGTGCAAGAATTTAAAATATTAATAGTAGTAATAGTATAATAATATTTACATAATAATGGTATGGTGAACTTAATCAACCACAACCAAAAGAGTAACCAAAATTGAAAGGCAATCGGATCCGCTTAGCATCTTACACTATAGCGATTAATCAAGGAAACCCGAACCAAATTCAATGAAATTTGAAAGGCGATTGGGAGACCCAAAGCACCTACGCATCAAATATTCATAAGTCTCGATTCTTAATGCAATATTATTAACCACTTTGGGATTACGCGATCAACAAGAGATCCGGTCCACGAAAGTGCAAGTACCCAATTAGATTTTTATTCCGAAGTCGGGACACATTTAGGTCTATGTTAAGCAATCACCGAGTAATTTACGAAGTAATTACCCTACAAATGAGGCCGACCACCACCAATTAAGGTGCATAATATTAGTGTTAATGCATGCGAGATAAACGATATGTAAATCGTTATCCGGACGCGATACCGCACAAAACTAAAGATGAATACCAAATTGAGCCTCACTTATGGTATTCTTCCATCCTTAAGTTCAATCACTCATCTTGGTGGATTCAAGCATGAAAATGTATCACTAATGCAAAGTACCTTAAATGGATTGAATAATCCACTTAAAGGTAGTTTTGAATTAATGAACATTAACTACTCTAATCTACACCCAAAGTTCATTGAAATTAAGGATAAATCACTCCCAAAAGTACTTCCCAAGGTAAAAATAAAAAGGAGGAAGAAGAAGAAAGAGGAACCAAAAAGGAGCTTGAAACAAGCCAAAAAATTCAAATCTGACTTGCGTTAACTGGTTAACGCATATGGTTAACCGGTTAACGCTGAAGCAACAGCAGAAAAAATGCAGAAAATCAGCATTGATCCATTTTCGAAATTCTCTCAAAACGTTTAATGATCATGATCTGAATTTGCATGAATTTTAAAACCAAAATACAGTGGAATCCCAGCAATCAAAAAACAAATAAAGATCCAAAGGATCTAGAAATAAAGGCATCAAAGATCTACATCTTGAATGGTTGATGGTGAGTATGGGTTTGTGGAAGGAGAGGAATTACTAAAAGCTCTTCTTCAAATTGAATCAACACAAGCTTAGATCTACTGAAATTGATGACCAAAAGAATGAAAGGATGAAGGTTTAGCTCAAGTTAATCAAGAATTAAATGTGAATTCTTGATAACTTCAAAAGAAATAAAGTGAGCTTTTGAGAATTTTGGTGTTGGGGAAGTAATTTGCAAGAGGTTTTGTGGCTATCAAAAGCTTGTGGAAATTTTTTGCAAGGTGAATTTGGCTCTCTAAAGCTTGTTGAATGAATGAAATTGTGGTCCTATTTAAAGGCCTTAGGTATGGAAATTTGGTGGAATGGAGCTTGCTTTAGTAATTTGAATTTAGGTTTGGTAATTGAAAATTTGGTGGGAAATGGAAAAGAGGGGTGATTAATGAGGGTTTATGGTAGGAAATGATCAAAGTGATGTAGAGAAATCAGAAACCAATGGATCTAGAATATTCTAATTAAATCAATGATCTCAATGGATCTAGAATATTCCAATAAAATAACGCATATGGTTAACCAGTTAACCAAGCTGAAATTTGAATTTTTTATTCAAACATGGTTGCTTGGTTGTTTCGGCCCGATTCTTGTTGTGCGTCGAAGAAATGAACACATGAACCTTGGAAATCCTTTGAATGAATCAATTAACTTGAGAAATCCTCGATCTGATAATTTTGAATTATTTACGGATCGTCTTCGACTTGTTTCTGTGAAATTTTGCTCGAGCTGCAGGACTGTTATTTTTGGTATTTTCAATGGTTCCTCTTCCTGAAAAAAGGTTAGCAAAAGAAAACAAAATATTTGTTTTTATTAATGATTAATGGTTAGTAAACACAAACAAATAAAGTAATTAAAGACAACGGTGATCCCCTGCGAGGCATAAACCTAACCCGAGAAGAACCGTGCAACCAATGCAATCTTGTTTGTATGTAAGATGCAGATGAAAATGCAAAGAACACGTAGGGCAAAAATTCGGGTGCAACAGCTGCCCCTATTTAAGTTTCTTCAATCTTAAGATATGAAGATTGACATCTTCGTCTCTGCAAGATGGGAGTGACTTAAATACAGAAAACCCAAATGTTTGTCCTAAGAGAACATGATATGAATATGATATGCAAACCCAAGATCTATGTGGGGAAATCACGACCACCAGAGGAAAGCAAAAGCTTGGGGACGCAGAAGAAATATCCCTCCAGGGAAAACAAAAGACACCAAAAGAGTTCCCAGGAAAATAAATCACTGGATAACCGACTCCACATGGGGGAAAAGAAAATATGATATAATCAAGGTAATAGGGTTCAACGAGAAAGAGTAAACACTCTCCCAGGGAACAATAACCAATCAAAGTATTCGAGTCCAGAAATGGAGGAATACCTCGGAACAAAATCATCAACTACCGGTTTACTGGGTAGGAAAACAAGGGACTCGACTATCAATTTACTGGATAGGAGCAAAACAAAGAGGGATAACTTCCACTACCTTTTTACTGGGTAGAAAAATTATCAACTACCTGATTTACTGGATAGGAGCTCGAGTAAAGGGAAACAACTTCTATTACCTCTTTACTGGGTAGAAAGAAGAACTCTTAACTACCGGATTTACTGGGTAGGAGTACAAGCAAAAGAGTTTGATTAATTTGGTAACATTACCCACTATCGAAAAATTGATAACTTAATTCCAAAGTAATATACTCAAGCTGGAGAAAATATTGCCCACTATCAAACATTGATAGCTTAATTCCAAAGCAAACATTATTCACAAAGGGGACCAAAATTCAATCCAAGAACAAATTGGAAAGAAAAAATCAAACAAGACTCATCCCGAAGAGGAAATATCTCAACTGGGAAAGTTCCATCCAGATAATAAACTGGGGAGGAAACTGAATTAAAATCATCCACGAGAAGCAAACTCAGTGGGGAAATAGAAAGGATAAACATTTTCTGCTTAAGGGTTGACACTCTAAACTTGAGAGGAAAACCACACACACACTCTGTGGGGAAAAAAACACACCAAAGAGCGGGGAACAAAGATAAATGCAAGAATGCAAGCAAAAGATGTTATGCTCATGCGTATGAATATGTGTATGAATATGTTGACAAAACAGACATAAAGATAAGCAACGGGTGACATAAACACCACAACAACCGGATACTCGGCTAACTAGGGCAATAAGGTCAGGGACCATGCTGGAGATTCGATTCGAAATCCTGCAGGGGAACATCAAAAGCCATCAAAGGAATAAAATCCTACTACAAGGCATAACTCAGACAGGGGAAAACAACTGTTAGGGATCCAATCCACAAAGAATTCTTCCAGAATCCATAAAAGGATAACATCAGTAAATTCCATTCTGAGAGGATAACATGTCAGAGATATCTCAACAACTCAAAATCTTCCATACTCTGGGGGGAAAAGGGAAATATCCCTGTTAAACTCTGATGGGGATAAATATCTGCATAACTCTGATGAGGAAACGAAATAAAGATCTACCAATGATGCAAATAAAGAAAATCGTGCTGGAGTATCAAACATCAATCATCAACTCTGCATAGGGATACCACGTTGCTGAGGAGAGGTAAAAATATGTCGGGGATGGGGAATACTTCCACGATCCATGTTGGGGACAGAAATGTTCTTAATCAAATTCCCGCAGGAACAACCATCATAATATTTCTGCTCCATTCGGGGAAAGAATTATACCACTCTCACTCTGTTTGGGGAAGGAGTTACGCCACTCCTGCTCTACTTAGGGAAAGAGTGCAAAACTTGCCAAAGATCAAAAAATAGAGATCTGCTAGAAACCATCACACACAGACTTACTAGGGATCTATGAAGATCTTTCATCACTAAAAGTTTGGACTTTTCGATCCACGGGGGGATACCAGAGGTTAACATCATAGCAATTCACAATTACGAGGGATTTTAAATCAATAATCACCAACAGGTGAAAGAAAACCTCTAAACTGATTGATATACCCATACTTCTGCTGAGGGATGCAACCAACTTATGCTAAAGAGCAAAGACTCGGTCGGGGATTCCAAGACTTTTCAAGTCAATGGTAAACTACTGAGGAAGAGATCAAAACTCAACTAGGGATTTTCTAGCATATACCTTCCAATAAATCTTCTGGGGGAAAGGAATAAAATGAAGAGTATTTGCAATCCTTGCTCATGCTAGTTGCTGGGGAATAAAACATCATTAACATCGACATGCCATGACTGTCGCTCCCGAAGATTTGCATCCCGGTGCAGACGCGAAAGGACATCGAAAAGAGAAAATGAAGTGAATTAAATAGAGTCGTCAGCTAGGCATTTTTATCCTGAAGGAAAGGTAATGCTACATAAACCTAGAAAAATATGGATAAGACTGTTGCGAACCAGAGAAACTAAGAAAGGGGGTTAGTTACAACCTGGGAAGGCATTAGCACCCAGATTGTTCGTCGTACTCGACGGGATCCACGCTTACCAGAATGTGTTTAAAAGAGGGTAGTGTATGTGCTATCTGTGTGCAAAAGCTAAGAAAAGAAAGTACAGGTGTTAGTGCAAAAAGGTGGGAATTGCTCAGGAACTAAGGCTTAGAAAAGAATGCTGAAAGAGGGGGATGACAAAGAGACTTTTGTTCGATAACAGATAAGTTATGCCTACGTATCCTCTCGTGCAATGAGGAAGTCAGAACACCATAGTTCGACTCAAAGAGACTAAAGATGAATTTGACTGTGAACTGCCTGCTTGTCTATGCTCAAGTGTATGACTCGTCTGCCTCGAGTGCTAACTATCTTGCATTAGACGGAAGAAGCAAGTTCTCGTTTATGAATGAGTGTGATGAGAAAAGAATCCCGAAGGAGACGATTATTGTTTGTTTTTTGTGTTTTCAGTTTTGTTTTTGTTTTTGGTGTTTTGCATAGGATTATGAGCTTCAGCCTAAATCAAGGGTTGTAAACTCATTATATCCTCCCCGATTAGGGATAATGAGCATACTTAAGTGTGAGATAGAC
Organism: Lathyrus aphaca; assembly: GCA_963966055.1. Taxonomy (NCBI): domain Eukaryota; kingdom Viridiplantae; phylum Streptophyta; class Magnoliopsida; order Fabales; family Fabaceae; genus Lathyrus; species Lathyrus aphaca. Next base: position 560,714,506 of record OZ014520.1, on the reverse strand, counting down.
ACCTCAACTTAATTACCATGATGATGAAGGATTAAGATCATTAACCTATTTGTGATTAATTAGATGTTTTTGGGTTTTTGTTTAGTGTTAAGTAATGAGTTTAATCTCCAATCACAGATTAGTGAACTCATTACACCATCCTAATAGAAGGATAATAGATGAGAACACTTAAGCTAAGGAAGATACCTCAACTTAATCCATGGTTAGGGATTCAATTCATTATATAATAAGCCTTTATTAAAGATGGATTTTAATTAAGGGATGAGATTAAGAAGTGGATTTTAAGTTTGTAAGACAACTTGAGGGGGACTTGTCCATTAAACACTAGGGTTAGTCCCTCTTAACCATAAGGAAGAGATAGAACCCTAATGTAAGACCCAAGTTACAAGATAAAGTCTTGGTGATTAGTAATATGTTTTGATTAAGAGGTGTAAACAAATTAAATATTTAACACTTAGGATTAAAGTTATACACTCCATCCTAAGAGAAGGATGCATACATAACCCTAATTCCAAAGTCCTAAAACTATAAGAGTTGTCTCTGATTATTGAGATGAGAAGAGAGACTCAAGGAGACTCAAAGGTAAAAATCTAAAGGGGGACTAAACACAACCCTAAACATTATCATGCTTGGATATCCTATGGTTTTTAAGGCTTAAAATAACATCTTCAAGGCCACCAATGGAAGAAGCGGATGAAAAGAGGAGGAAGCTGAAGAATAAGTTACTTACATCCTAAGAAGATAAGCAATTTAAAGGAAGAAAGTGAGAAAGATGGAACCTAAGTGAATTAGATTCACTTCAAGAAAAAATAAGATGCATATGAATGAGATAAGAAAAAGTGAGAGGTGAAGGCAAATCCACCTCCCAGAATAACTTACCAATAGTTCCTGAAAAGTTAGTATGGATGCATAAGACATAAAGCATGAAGAAATGAATAGAAATGAGATGAAATGAGATGCAAAGACCAAAGTCAGAAGTGTTTATGCAATGCAAATGGCATATGAGATGATGCAATGTCATACAATGTGCATATGAATGATCATACAAAGATGGGATGTCATGAAAGCATGCTTAGAAGTTTGAAAACACATGGATGTTCATGAAATGAAATGAATGCAAGACATGGCAAATGAATGAAGAAATGATCAAACAATGTTCTAACATGTCCTAAGATGTCTAAGATGACATACAAATGCTTGAAATGTCATGGCAAGTTCATGTGATGATGCTATGCAAAGGAGAATGCAAATGAACATGAGAAATTATGGTTTTATGAAAGTATGAGATGCAAATGAACAAAATAGAAGTATTAAACATTATAAACAAAATGAAATCAAGCTCAAACAAACCCTAATCCCATACTAAGTCACACCCCAAAGGAGAAGGTCAGAATCCTAACCTATTGAAAGTTATGATTTTCCTAAGTTTGCTAGGGTTTTTGGGTGATTCAAAAGGAAAAATGCAAATCAAATTGAAAATGCAAGATAAATTCATGAGGAAAATAACCTAGAAACTACATGCAATGTGTAAAACAATGCAAAAAGAATCAAGTTCAAACTCTTCTTAGTTAGGCAGAAATGATTTCTCAAAGTTAGGGTTAAAAATTGTGATTTTAAAGACCCTTAATTCAAAGAAAATTGGGAAACTATGATCAAACCTAAAAATAAATTTGTATGAAGAGTTTGAAAATGTTTCTAAATGCATTGGAATGATTCATGATTTTTTTGGTGATTTTTAGAAACCTAAATGTATTTTTAATTAATTAAAATACTTTAATTAATTAAAAATAACATTTAAATATTTTAAAAATACTTTTTACATGCAAAAAAATAAAATAAAAATCATTTTCAGGTTGAGAAAAATATTTAAAGTCAGAATGCAAAGTTTCATATTTTTGTGATGAGTTTTGGTATTTTAAATATATTATGGAAAAGAAATGAAAAGAAATGAAATAAAAATAAATAAAATGCAAAGTAATCAAATCCTATGGCTGAGATTTGAACTGGGGTGGAGGGAATTGACCACGCGCGTTATCCAAGGGCTGAGGTTCAATCTGGGTTAATTTCATTAATTAATCCTAATTAATCTAATTAAATAGGATTAGGGTTTTAATGGAGCATCTGGGTCGTCCAACACGCGCGAGAAGCAATGATCTAAAGGCTAAAATTCAAACTAACCCTAAACCCTAATTAAACCCTAAATGATTCTCAGGTGACCGGAGCAAGCTCCGGTCATATTCTCTGGCGAGTCAAAATGCCAACTTCTTCCCTAGGTCACTAAACTTCAAATTTCTTGCCTAGAAATGATCCCCAAACATCATATATCATGAATCCATAAATAAGACACATTTATCATTCGTAATAAAGCTGAATCGAAGCAAAAACATCTTAGGTTAAAAAGTTTCAGAAGCTTCATACATGGTCATTTCTCAAGCATTTTCAAAACAAAACATATCAGGGTGATCAGCTAAACATGTAGAATCATTTAGGAACTTAAAACAAGAGTTCTGGAAAAAAAGTTCTTGGTGACTACCTGAGTTGAAGCTTTGCAAAATGGAGCTTTCTGACCTCTTCCTTTGTGAAAAATGCCTCCAATGATCCCTCTGATGCTTCTGAAAAGCTTGAATGGAGTTTAAATGAGCTGGTTTGAGTGATTCAGTTCTGATAAATCAGAAATCGTGTTTGTATTGTGGGGTGGGGTGTTTCAGGCCATTGTAGTGGTTGGGAAATGATCCTTGAGTGTTTTTGAGTTGATTGGTGGAAGGAGTTTGAAGTTTTGATGGTTGTGTTATGAAATTCGAAGAGAGGAAGGTGTGAGGTGATTTTTGTGATTCTGAGCTTGTGTATGGATTCAGACTTTTGTGATATGTGTTTTGTGATCCATGATGTTTGTATAAACCAATGGGATTGCTCAGAAAGTGGGTGGTGGCACAGCTTGATTGGTATGGGCCAAGTTGCAAGGGGTGTTAATACCTTCCCCTTGCGTAACTGACTCCCGAACTTAGAATTTGGTTTCTTTGACCATTTCTTATCCTTATTAGGTTGTATCTATATCTTCCTTTTCTTTAGTTAGAATAAATAGAATTAGGTGGCGACTCTATTGTTTTTTTCCGCGTCCCATCACGAGGATCGTATTTTTTGAGGTACGACAGGGGTTGAATTATGTTCTTCCAAGTAATTTACACATCTGAACAAAGTTCATATTCTAATTGATGATTATGAATCTTATTGTAGATGAAGCGAAATGGATAACCAGAAGTAAAGTAAACATCATATAGAACACAACAAATTTATCATGATTCCTCTCCCAACTAAGAGTACTTCATTCATCTTGTCATACAAGAGATTTTTCATTATAATAAATTTGATTACAACTACTTATACACTTAAGTATAAGACTTTTACTAGTTATACTTGCAGTCTAAGACTCTTTTGCTCAACGAACTTCTAATTGAGTCTTCCTTGCTTAGAGCTTGTGTTTAATACTTAACCTTTGCTTAGAGCTCATGTCTAAGACTTAACCTGCCTAGACCATATGTTCAAGAATTTACCTTTGTTTAGAGCTCGTGTCTAAGACTTAACCTGCTCATACTACCTATCTAAGACTTAACCTTTGCTTAGAGTATGTGTCTAAGACTTAAGCTGCTCAGACCACTTGTCCAAGACTTAACCTTTGCTTGGAGATCGTGTCTAAGACTATACTTGCTCAACCAACTCTTGATCGAGACTTCCTTTAATTAGAGCACATGTTAAGACTTTATCTGCTCAACCAGCTCTTGATTGAGACTTCCTTTGATTAGAGAACATGTCTAAGAATTTACCTGTTCAACCAGCTCACGATTGAGACCTTTGCTTAGAGCACGTTGTCGCACCCCGAAAAATACGACCTTATGCAATCTAAAATGAGAAGAGCCGCGCGCTGGACAGACTGAAGAGTCGCCACCTAATTCTATTTATTCCCGAAGAGGGAAAGGGAAGATATAGATACAACCCGGGAAGAGAGATAAGGACAAAGGTCAATGGAACCATTTCCTGGGTTCGGAAGTCGGTTATGCAGGGGGAAGGTATTAGCACCCCCTACATCCATCGTACTTGATGGGAACCATCTAAGTTGTCACGCGCGAAAGGATTTCTATGCTTAATGAGTTACTTGCTAGAGGGAAATAAGTTTAAATTATAAGTTAGATTGATCCTAGGTGCTCGACAAGGATCGAGATCCTTGTGCCTACGTACTCCCGCGTGCAATGGGAAAGTCAGAGCCTCATAGTTCGGCCTACTACGGTTGATGGTTGTTGATTTTATTACCTTCCTTCGATGAAAGGGTTTAGGAGTTGAATTTCACTAAAGACTATGGGTAGCTTATTCCGTCCAATAAGACGAGCGTCTTGCGTCGAAATAATCAGAGCAAGTAACGAGAGCTCGTTATCCTCCTTTCTACCGCTTAAGGCTTGTGGCGTACAATTCTTCTCGTATTATTAGAATGTTTTTATTACCTAATGACCGCTTGATGTTGGATCAAGGGTTTGGACCTAAGAGAATTAATTTGGTTTTTTATTGGGGTTTGATGGCGAGGCACGATGCGCTCGACTTACAGGTAAATGCAAAATGGAGTTTTATTTGTTTATGGGCGAGGCACAATGCGCTCGGCTCTCAAGGTTAGGTGGATCCTAATAAACTAAAAGAAAACTGAAAAGTAAAGTGAAGTGTCTGCGGGTGCAATCGCTTGGCGTTGGACCAAGGATTCGCGAAATCGGATCGAGATCTAAACTAGTCCTTAAGGGTGCTCCTAGCGATCTAAACGATAAACGGAAAATAAATTGCGTACATAAAATGGGAGCGGGATACAGAATAAATTACAAGGGATCGTGAGAAATAAAGGGTATCGTTGTATTTTGCCCAAGAGGAAGCGTGTGTGCAGTGTATCAACTATTCGAAGGCGTTGGACCTGAGGTTAAATCGAAAGCGTCGAAATTTGGATCTTTAACTATCTTAGAGCAGATTTAATGTTAAAATCATTCTATGAGGAGTCAAATCGATATTTTTTTAATGCGGAAATAAATAAATGAATTGAATTTAAATCAGATGGTCTCATCATTAACCGAGATGTCGAGCGAGAATTTATGCATCCATGCGGTTCTCGAAAGCACAATCAATTTATGCTCCGAAATTGCAATACAATGAAAATAAACTTTACATATTTACAAATTATTTCTAAAAAAAATGCAATTAGTAAAGAAAGTAAAAAATGCATTAGTGGAAGTGTGCCTAAAATGAAACTAGCATGGACATCATCATATTAAAAATACTAAAACAAAAGTTATATATGATAACCATGTTAAAGAAAGCAAATGATAAGTTAAGCCTAGAATTATTAAAAAGAAAACCTACGTTAGTCTTAGTATAAATCAAAGTCTAACCATAAAAAAACTATCAAGTATTCAAATCCACTCTACTATCATACAATAGACACAAAAAAATACTTTAAGCCAATGCCTAATATTTACTACAATAGCAACATTTACTCACACATAGCCAAACTCAAGCTTTCATTATATTTCTAATTTTCGCATACATACAAACATAGAAAATGTACCACAATCAACTATTAAATATGCATAGAAATGAACAAACTCCAAGTAATAAATATCCAGCACACTCACAATTATTGCACAGAGAAAAAAAAAGAAGACATTATGGGTCAATGTTGTCTTCGATCCCAAAAATTCAGCACTGGGTTCAATGACAAAACCAACTTAAATTTTGTGTATAAATTTGATCTGTTCATCCAGAGAAAGAAAAGTGATACCTCCAAAACAAAACCAACGAAAACACTTTCTATCCATGCTAGTAACAAAGATGCATTTCACATTGTTCATCAACTAAATATTCAAATTTAAAATGAAACCCAACTTATAAAACACAAATACAAACTGAAGTTTTTTTATCTACTACTAGCAACACATCCACTGTTGACATTCAAAATCGAAATATGAGCAAGAATTGAAAACGAAACAAACGCACAATTGCAGCAAACAAACACACAACACAACCAGCAATGAAAATATTCAAATCCAAACCGAAACTGAAATAAGAGCAACAAACATAAAGTAAATGACGTCGGAGAGAAATGATTTGAAAATTACCACATGGTTGCTAATGTTTTGCTTGATATCAATGTTGTTACACCTTTGTTGTTGTATTGTTGTGAGATGCAACAATGTTGTCGCTTCAAATCGACCCTTTGCTATTGAGCTTCTGTTGTCGGTCGCTTTGAATGGTTTTTGTCGGTGTGTAACAGAAGCTATTGAGGAACTTGGTGAGCTTGAGGATCTGTCACGCACAATTGTACTTTTATCCTGGAAAGTTGGTGATTGAAACCGGTTGTTTGAAGTTGGTGGCGGCGTGTTTACAAATGTTGTGTTGCTGTAGAAAAAAGCAGATGGAAGTGTTTTGCGGTGAGCTTAATGTTTTTACAGAAAAGCAAACTGATACGACAAGGTTTCAATTTGAGTTGTTGACGTTTACGAAGCTGCTGCAAAGTTGTTGTTTAGAGATGGTGTTTGGTTTATGGATTTTAAACATTGATGAAGCTTGGAGTTCTACTGAAGATGTTGTTGGTGATTATGAGATGGTTTATAGTGGTTTACATGATGGTAAGGAGGTCTAGATGTGGAAAGATGATTGTGATGAAAATGGAGTAGGATAGGTTGTTAAGGTTGTGGAAAATAAGGATGAGTTGGAAATATGCAAGCTATGTCTGTAGCTTCTACGTAGCGTTATGGTGTGTGTATTTTAACCATGGAGAAAGATGGAAAAATAGAATGGATTCGGTTGTTAATGCCTAGAGAGAAAAATATAAGGGAGTGAGTCAAGGTTGTTATAGAGGGAGAGGGATACCGAGTGAGGTGAAGTGTCTGTGTGTGAGAGGAATCTTTTTTTTGTATGAAATATGAGCTGGCATGCTGTGCGAGAGAGGAATTGGTTAGTGGAGATATAGTGGGTCGTTGGTAGTGGCGAAATATCAAAACACGACTTTTGTGAATGAGGAGGAAAAAATCATGATTCCACGTACAACCTTGGAAGATGCTTTCCTCTATGATTTTTCTTTTGAATTTTAATTGAGAGAATGACACTAGCTAGCATTACGTATGTGTAAGGGTATCCGATGTGCAATTCTAAATATGCAATTAAACTAAATATGAAAAAATAAAATCCTAATTAAAACAAAAAATTTGTTTTTTTTTTCATACAAATAAAAAAAATTAATTATGAATAAAATTCGGAAGCAAAAATGTCTAGAAAAATTAAATTGAATGCATTAAAATTATCAGCGCAAAAATAAATGACTCGGAAAAATACAGCATTTTGTCTGATTTTGAAATAAATAGACCGGTTAAAAGGCTCAGCTAAAAAAAACAACTGAAAAAATTGTCGAAAAATTAAAATGAGCACGTCAGATTAATCTATGCAAAACATAGAATATTGACGTCTGCAAGCTCGATTTTGGAAACTTTCGTCTACTGGTTTTGCGCGCAGTTAAAAATTAATTTGACTGGTCTGTCTGTATATCTGAGATTTCATTCTTACTGACATTTTAGGCATTATTTATGATGAACAACATGTTATGTTGCAAAGTGAAAATAAAATTGAATAAATGAGAATTTTAAAAAGGTAGGACAAATTTGGGGTATGACACACGTGTCTAACACTTTACATGCTCAACCAACTTAGAGAAAATGTCTAAGACTTTACCTGCTCAACCAACTCTTGATCAAGACTTCCTTTACTAAGGTTCTTCAACTAGAGATTTTAATGCTCAGACACATAATATGAGACTTTTAATATTGACTACTGAATAATATATCTAATAGAGAAGAGAACAAGGTGTACTTTATTCTGAATCAGAGGGACATGGTGATAACCTAAACACGGATCTCGGCCTCTTAAGATTTCCATAATAAACAATGTGTAGGAAATCTTAAATTAGTTTACAAATTACAACACATATCAGAAGATTCTGCATATCCAACATTATTGCTCATTGTTGACTCCATTGCTTATTTGTTCAGATTGAGGGGTAAAACACTTCAATCCTTTTTCACATTCCTTCGTCTTTTTATCCTTGTTACTTTCCAAGTAGAACTTCCAACCATATATATAGCAGTTTACAATTGAAAACTAGTTGTTGATAATATGTCTTCATTTTATGTTAATGGACTTTATAAAGTACATAAGACGTTGAGAAGATATACACGAAAGATCTTGATCCATTGTATAATCTTATTAACCATCAAGTATTCATAATTATTATGTTTTATAGAGTCGTTGGTGGCAGTTATCCGTAAAGCATGTCAACTCTCCTTGAGTCTTGTGAATAGTAGAATCTAGTTGTCTTAGCTGATTTGATGTTGCAGTACTTTATTCAGTATAGTTAGTATATAGCTTAGTTATAGGTTTTGTATTGTTATCAGAGGCTAAAACAATTACTAAGTATATAATCAATGAGATGCTTCTTCTGATGCTAAGATCTTCAGCATCAGACTCTACACTGGACCATACTTAGTAAGTGTCTATCAGATTCTGTTTCTTTAGAAACATATAATTCAGCCATACTAAGGTGTGCCTTCATATTAGTTTATGTATATACCTATAAAGATAAATTGTCCTACACAATTAAACACATATCAGATAATACCATTGTTCTTTAAATACAATTGTTATCATCAAAACCAAGTGGATTAAGCAAAGAACAAATTTTGTTCTAACACAATATGATAAATTTCCATGGAAATGACGAAGATGAATATTTTAGAGAGAAAAAATTCTAGTTTTAAAGCTTTTTCTCACAATTTTTTATCTTGCTTTCTTGATAAGAGTTTTTTTATCAAGTCTTGAATTTATAAAATGAAACTACTATTTATATGTGTAGGAGATGATGCACAAACTAAGCTAAAAATGAACGAAACAACTCCATTCAAATGACCCATGAATCAATTCAATTCATAAAAAAATGAGTAGGACCAAAGCCAAAATGAATCAATTCATTTTTACATTTTGAATTTGATCATTCTATTTATAGTTCTATTCATTTTGCCTTTGAATCGGGTAAACTATTTTGATTGGCTCAATTATTGTAAACATCAACAAAAACAAGTTTATAGGCACTTTAATGAACCTAGTCAAGATGAAAATGAATCGATTCATTTTGCTTTTGAGTCGGATCAAGCATTTCATTGAGTCAATTCTTGCAAATAGAATGAAAATGAATTTTAGATACACTTCCATCAATCGAGTCAAATTTAGCTTGAATCGAGTTATCAATACAATGAAAAATGCCTTATACCTCGGTTGAAAAATAGGTCTTACCTCAGTTTCACATGTGAGATAATGAAGGGAGACATGAAAAATGTGTCACTTTACCTCTAAGTTTTAACCCAACCAACAGATAATGTGTAAAATTGATGGGTTTGATCCCCAGGGAGATCCTTTTTGGAATTCTTAAATGGAAAAAACACCTTTCACTTCGATTTTGACATAAAATTGACGGGTAAAACATGATTGAGTTTATTAAATCTAATGTGGATTAATTATTTCACTTAACCCTAACTTAACATATAACTTCTCAAAATTGGTTTGGAAAATAATTAGATGAACAATTGTGTTATATTTGAAGAACAACTTATACTAATAAATTATTTTCGAGCATCCTGTAACTCATCATTTATCTCATGCTCTTTTATGGTTAAAATCTCTTCAATGTTTCAAGTTCTTTATTCAACACTTCCTTTTCTAATAATTCATTCTTGAAAGCATGTTATTTGATGCTTTGAAAAATGAACAAATATGAAATAAATTTGAACAAAAACTAGAAGTATTTAACGATAAAAAAGCATGACATTAATGATGAATTGCAGAATTCTAGAAAATCATTAATTAGTGTAAGATAAGTTTCAGATACAACATAATTTTTCATACGATTATTTTCAAAATCAACATTAGATGTCAGCAATAGTTTTGACTTCCCTTATGTTCGTGAAAGAATTGTCCTATGTAGCTTGTCGCGATTTAGAGGTTTAAGACAATGCTTGTGATGTAGTTTGTGAACATTGTGTGGAGCTGTTTACCCCCAAAATTGGTAAACAACCGCTGGTCCTCTGAAGATACCAAGAATACCCTCAGTTACTCGCAGGATTAACCAGATTGATCCTAGGACATGTGCTAAGTAAGAAGGGACTGTGATTTTGATGTATCACGTTTTTAGGAAAAAGGTCTTGAATCTTTCAACAAGATTCAGAATTTGGTTTTAAATAAAAGATAAAGTAAAGGGAAAAGACTTTTAAAATAAATCAAAGTAAAGACAAGGCTTGGAAAGTAAAATGAAAATAAGGGCAAGGCTTGAAGTTTAAATGAAATTTAAAGGCAAGGGGAGGAATGTTAAATTGCTAGAAATGTAAAGAGGCTGGAATTATAAAAGAAAATGCAGTAAATTGTTGGAAGGATAAATGACTTTGAAATGTAAATTGCTTTAAAAATAAAGGCTTGTGAAAATTGCTTCAAAAGTAAATAACTTGAAGATAAATTTGACATTAAAGGTAAATTGGTGGTGTTTCAATCACATACATTCTTACTGCACTTGTTTCTCTACACGCGGATACTTTGAGTATACGGAGTTACTAGTACATATGATTTCCACACACTTATTCTAACACTAGACTAAGCCATTTATATACATTACAAAGTAACCACTCTCGACGGTTTCTCCTATAACTATCCTAAGATGATGACATTTGTCCCACTATATGCTGAAGAAGCTTCATCTTGCGCCACTTGTCCCTGTCTTTGAATTGATAACTCCACATTTTCCATCCAAGGTTGAATGTGCAAGCCTATTGGTAACTGCCACCTTCATCGAACATACGCTTGGTCGAATCCCCAAAATACTTAGAAAATATTCCAAACATAGAATTTCACTAAGTATGAAACTTGTAGGTAGGTCGCTTCGACTCTCATCCTTTAATTGGTCAGGTCGAAACCTTACATTTGGCTTATCACAAGAACAATTCTTTACTAAGCCAAGATAATCTCATTAAATGCTAGCGTCGAAATTTAGGGATAACAAATTGCCCCCCAAAAATGTTTTTTTCGACCATTTTGATGAAAATATCATTTTTTGATATTCATCTTTTCGACGCCAACTTAGGTCAGACAAAAGCATGGATGAAACCACCTACCCCACATTCTAAAACAAATGTGATTCTTCTCCCATATGCATGACATCATGTCATAATGGCAAAAATCCCAAGAGTCCCATCAGTCGTTTCTACGGATTTCTGATCATGAATTTTTCCTTGAAACAATGTGCTAAAGTCTTTTCCATTAACTACTTCCTCAATACGTCAGATCCCAAGTGACACGTGCCCCACTACTTTATGTTTCCATTAAGTGGCTAAGCTTTGCAACTTCTCATTGCATTCGCATATAAATACCCTCTTCAGCAAACAAAGAAAAATTTCCAGACACTTTGCGAATTCATCTCTTCCTTGCTAAAGTCTCCTCCTTTCTTTCCAAGAACCCTAGAAAGTCTCCATTCTCTTTATCAACAATGGCGTCCTCTAAGACCAACTTTCCTCAAAAGAAAGGTCAGAAAGCCAAAACTTTCCATTTTGAACAGATTCTTCCCCCTTTCAACAACATTTTTGAACCGAAAACCATCAAAAATCCTTAGTTCGCACCCGAGCCTTTGAACAACGAGACAAGGAGCGTGTACCAGTCTCAGGTAATGATTTCATCCTTGTAAATGATTGTCCTTTTGATGTATCTGGTCCATTGGCTACTGTACATAGCACAAATGAAAAGCTGAAAGAGTTTTTCCCTTGCTACCAAAAAACTCAACCTTTAGGGCACAAACACCTCCCTAAATCTGACGATTCTTCTTCTGACCCACTTCCTCTTAATGAACTGGATGTGAAGTACCTCTATGATTGTACTAGACTGGTCAGAGCTGTTAGCCAGTTTGCTGAGTTTGATCTATAGTGGGCTAGGTTAGAGAGAACTAAGGCTAACCACTGAAAAAGCATAGGGATATATGATCTTTTAATGCCGACAAAGATGCATATACCCTACTGCTTGAACCTAACGGCTGCCTCCTTGTATTTTTGGGACTATACCCATTATAACTTTCATCTTCCTTTTAAGATGGTTGTAAACACCCCAAATTTTCCCTCACGTTTTCTCACACCATGGCTTGTGATCTTTTATTTTTGTTTTAACAAAAGCATTACATCTCATATTGCATATTTTTTTCATCTGCATAGTTCCATTTTATCTGCATCTAGGGTTTGTGATCTGAGCAATCCAAGAATCAATCTGAGCCATCCCAATGGTCTTGAAGCTTTCCAAGAGGGTCCATGTGTGTTTTATGATCATGATATGCTCCCCAAAGTTCATGAAAGTCAAAAGATCACAAAGCATGGCAAAGGCATAGAGGCAGACTGAAGATTTCCTACACAGATGACCAAAATTAGGGTTTTGGTTTCAGAGGCCTTAACTCCAAATATTTTGGTCATTATTGTTTCTAATGTTCTTGATATGTTATAAGTATCATGTGTACCAAGTTTGATGAAGAAATTCATTGTGGAAGTCATCTGATCATTGGGTAACTTCTTGAGCAAGTAAAGTCAAAATCAGGGCATCTGAGGCCCCCAACAAGGGTACCAAAGGGTCATCATCATCATTTTGAGTCTCTATGATCTTTATTTGATCTTAGAAGTGTTTGGAAGTTCACAAAGTTGAAGAATCTTGGGCCAAATGCAAACTTGCCATTTTTGGAAATGATTTGTAATAGAAACTCTCCATTTTGGGAAAGATTTTCAACCTCCTCTTTCATGACCAAAAATGCTTCAAATGAAAAATTATTGGGCATGAAAGTTGTAGATTAGGTCTCTCCCTTTTCAAAAAGTACTAGAATATATCTTGATTCATCCTAGAACTCAAGATATGGCCTTTCAAAGTTGGCAAAAATCCTATAATTTTCAAGTTCATGCCAAAGAGGGAATTTTGCAATTTCACTTGCCAAGCCTTTCTATGACCTCTAATCAACTTCTATGCATCATAACATGTCAAGGCAACTTTCAAAAATCATAATTGGCCCAAGATTGCATAGTTTTCATGCCTTGCTTATCAAGAAAGTTCAAAGAGGGAAAGTTCCAAAATGCCTTGGATCCTTCCATCCACTTGTGCCAGCTGCATCAAACCAATTCTATGGCTCTCCATGAATCTTGCTGAGGCCAGACACCCCATTGAACAGTTCCTGCCATGGCCCATACCTCCAAGTACACAAATTTTACTTTTTGGCAAAACCTCCCATACCAATCAAGCTGAGCCACAACCACTCTTCTGACCAATCAAGACTTCACATACATGCCTCATATACCTCATTTCATAACATCTTGGAGCCTGAATCATCCCACAGCTCAGAATCCCAAAAATCACCAAAAAGCTTCCCTTCTTCAAATTGCACAAACCAGCCATCAAACCTCTAAACAAACTTCACCAATCATCTCAACACCATTCATAAAACACAAAGCAACCCTCAAAATGGCCTGAAACACCCTAAATCAAAAACATGATTCCTCCTTCATCAGAACTGAACTTTCAAAACCAAGCCATACATCCTCATTCAAGCATTTCAGAAGCTTCAGGGAGTTCATAGGAGTGGTTTAGCATCAAGGAGAAATCCAGAAAGCTCAGATTGAGAAAGCTTCACCTCAGGTATCATCAAGAACAATTTTTCTAGAAACCTTCTTTTAAGTTCTTAAAAGGTTCTACATGCTTCCCTGATCATGCTGATGTCTTTACTTTTGAAAATGGTTGAGATTTGAGAATGTATGAACTCTCTGAAAGTTTGCCCGAAAATTTTGTTTGCTTCGATTCTTGTTTTTGATGCAATATAAATGTTATGTGATGATGGATTCTTGCTTGAGGATGTTAGAGGGTCAATTCTGGAGCTTTAGAGGGTTTAATTTGGCTTAGGGAAGAAGTTAGTGAAATTTTGTGATCAGGTACGTGATGTCGAATGAGATGTTTAAACACTTGAAGACTTGAACAAAACTTAAAGTGAAGGAAAATTAAACAACACAGGAAATTGTTAACCCAGTTCAGTGTATAACCACACTTACATCTGGGGCTACCAAGCCAGGAAGGAAATCCAATATAAGTAATATTAATTCTAGACTTAAACCACTCTGTTTAATCTTTCACTTAATATCTACCCAAGGCAATTTCTACCTAAGACACAACTTAGATATGAGTACCAACTCACTCCCCCTCAATCACACAGTGATATGTTTACAAGTTTAATAAAATTGAAGTCATACTTCAAACAAAACAGCTTGATCTTACTTCACAGTTTCAATCAAGACACAAATACACTTTTGCTTAAAAGCTCATAAAGTGGTACACATATACAACCTGCTATTAAAACACAAACACCCTATTTCTTCTTCTTCTTAATTTCGTACTCTATTCTGAGAGTTTCTGTTGCTTAAATAGGTGTTTGGATTTTGGGCTTTCTGTAGGTTATCCAATCCTGATACGCATGTTGTCATCACCTTGAATTAGGGTTTGTTACTTCCTTGATTCTAGGTGAGTCAGTTCTTCTGATTATATTGAATCCATATAATTAATCTCCCTACAGATGCGCCTTCTTCTATTTCATCCATCCATAATTAATTCCAGATAACTTCCCTTAATTTACTCAGTTCTGTTAAGCATTAATTAATTTTGGTAGCAGGTTTGAGATGTCACAACATCTGGTGTGACATCCTGAAACTGAACTTACTTCATTAACTGATACAATGTCACAACATTTGGTGTGACATCCTGTAAACTGAACTTACTTCATTAACTGATACAATGTCACAACATCTGGTGTGACATCCTGAATTAAGTTCATTTACTTATACTCTGTTTGATAATGTCACAACATCTGATGTGACATCCTGAACTAAGTTCAACACTTCTTGTTGGTCAAAAATTCTGCCAATTCTAAACATCTACAAACTCCCCCTTTGGCTAATTTTTGGCTAACATAATCTTCTGGTTTATCAGAGTGCAGCAGAGTTTCCTTTATCAGAGTACAGCAATTCTTTTCTGTTGAGTCATGTGTGAGTTCTCAAACCTATATGTGTTCTGACTTGTTTCAACAGAAATTTTTCATTAAAAACACAGCTTTAGTTCAGAAGCAAACAGAAGTCATTTTTCATTAATCAGTAGGCTGCAACATACATTATTGTTGTTGAGTTCTCTTCTCCCCCTTGTTAGACATAAATTGGGGCCAAATATTACATTGACAGAGAGAAGTACAAAATTACTAATTCAAAATACAAAGCTGAAGCAGACATTACATATTCCTCACATACATTTTTCATTCATAATCTTCATATTCAGTGTCTTCCTCTTCTTCAGTTTCCTCATCAGAAGCAGCAGCCTTCTGAGCACTCTCTTCAATTTCCAGTCTTTGGATAATCTCCTCAAGCTTCTGCTTCCTGGCATCCAGTTCTTTGCATGTGTTCTTCAGCTCAGCAATCAAAGCAGCTTTGGATATTGGAGACTTTGCCTTTGAAGGTCCAGCAGATGTCCCAGAGGGAGCTTCAACATCAGCTGCATGATGACTTAAGAACAACTTGTAGTGAAAGGCCAAGGGACTCTCTCTTTTGCATATTGAATCCTTCTTAGTAAGGATACCTGGATACTGGCTAATGATTATTCCACACAGCAAAGAAGGGAAGGAAATAGGCAGCTTTGTTGCAGATGTCTCAGCATGTTTCAATGTCTGATCAAAAATGTAAGACCCAAAGTCCAGCTTTGTTTGGGTACCTACAGCATATATGAATCTGCCCAATCCAGTTGCTATTGAGGAGGTATGGTTGGTAGGGACCCAGTTTGCAGTGCCAATCCTATGCAGCATTGCATACTTCCTTGTCAGCAAGCTAACAAAAAGTTTCCCCTTAACTGGCCAAGTCTAGACCTGATTAGCAGTGATGACCTTGCAAACCTGGTTATCAGTCTTCTCCAGCTCATTAGGTCCATCAGATTCTCTTCCTAGATAGTGGTTGATAACCCTAGGAGATAATTCCACACATCTCCCTCTTACATACACCTTTCTGAAGTCAGCTGACTTACCATCAGCACAGTCTTCTTGAAGGTTGACAATAAATTCCTTGACTAGCAGCTCATAGCAAGGAGAGAAGTTTGACACTGTTTTGAATAAGCCAGCAGAAGAGATGAGATCAATTACCTCAGTGCACTCAAGTGCATTTCTGCTCAGCTCTCTTTCAAGTGCTACCCTTCTTTGGTAGACAAATTTCCATCTGCTCACACTTGACACGTGATGGAATGAAATGTTGTCCAGAGGAGCTTCTGGAACAGCAGAGGAGGACCTTGAAGGTGCTGGTTTCTTCTTTGGTGGGGATGTTGGGACATCCTCTTCAACATCTGAATCTGGAGGAGTGACAGCTTTCCTCTTTTGTGTATTCACCTTGCTCCATTGTTTGGTAGGACCAAAAGCAACTTTATCTTTGTCCTTCTTTGGTGTAGGCTGCTTCTTCTCAGGAGTTGCATGTCCTGCAGTCTTCTTTTACTTCCTAGTTCTGAGCCTTTTGGCTATGATAGGGGTTACAGAGGCAATGATTTTTGTGTCAGAATCATGCTCTATGTCAACAACAAGAGGAGGTTGAGTAGTCTCCTCTTCAGCAGGTGGATCAACATAGGCTTGATCATCAGTGGAGGCCTTATGCTGGTCCTCAGATGTTTCATCATCAACATCAATGGCTGCTTTGTACTGTTCCTCAGATGTTTCAACATCTATTGGAACATCCTGTTGGACAAGAGTGTCCTCTTCAGCCTGTTTTGGTTGTTCTTCTTGTGGAGTTGGCATGGTGTTCAGGGGAATGGATATACCACTCACAACTCTTTGCTCAGACAGAATCCTGTTCACAAGTTCCTTAATAGAATCATCCACATATTCAGAGGCTTTGGGATTGGTGTTTGAGGATGAAGGCATTCCTTTGGCTTTGCTGAATACAGGTTCCTTTGTTTTTCTCACTGTTGGAGTTCTAGGCTTTTGAGCAAGAGGAACACTTCCTCTGATTTCGTCCATGGGAGTTGAATCCATAGGTACCACAGAAATGGGGGTTGCATGCACCACATCCTCTTGGTTGAGGATTTCATCAGAGAGGTTAGGGTTTTGGTGTTGAGACATTTTCGAAAGTGGTGGATGAAGAGTTTAAGTTTGAATGATTTTGATGAGCTCTGAAAATCAGTTAGAGTATGCAATTCGTTTTGAGAAGATGATGAGAAGATGAATAGCTGAGAGCAAGCTGGTATTTTTATAAGAGTCGTTACTTGGAGAATTTTAAGGAGTGGAATACACAGAGTTCTTGACCAGACTGGTGTTGCCATCTGGTGATCATGCCACACGATGTCATAGGACATGTTGGCACATCTCCATAACTGCTATATTTCACATAAGCAGATTCCCAATTTTCCCCTTAGGTTTTCAAATTGGGTAGCACCCAAAGCTTTAGTAAATATATCAGCCAATTGCAGATTTGTAGCTACATGTTCCAATGAGATCACTTTCTCTTCCACAAGATCTCTGATGAAATGATGCCTGATATCAATATGCTTGGTCCTGCTATGTTGAATATGATTCTTTGATATGTTAATAGCACTTAAGTTGTCACAGTACAATGTCATGACATCTTGTGGGACATTGTACTCAGTGAGCATTTGCTTCATCCAAACCAACTGTGAACAACTGCTACCAGCTGCAATATATTCAGCTTCAGCAGTGGATAAGGAAACACAATTTTGTTTCTTACTGAACCAAGAAATCAAATTGTTTCCTAGAAAGAAGCATCCTCCTGATGTGCTCTTTCTATCATCAGCACTTCCAGCCCAGTCAGCATCTCAGAAGCCAGTGAGAATTGGTTTGCATCCATGAAAGTACATTATGCCATAGTCACAAGTACCATTGACATATTTCAGAATTCTCTTGACCTGGTTTAGATGGCTAACTTTTGGATCAGCTTGATATCTTGCACATACACCTACTGCAAAGGCTATGTCTGGTCTGCTAGCAGTCAGATATAATAAGCTTCCAATCATACTTCTGTATAGGCTTTGGTCTACATTCTCACCCTTGTCATCTTTTGTCAGCTCTAAGTGTGTGGGGGCAGGAGTTCTTTTATGAGTAGCATTGATCATCCCAAATTTCTTGACAATGTTCTTAGCATACTTGCTTTGGGAAATGAACATGGAGTCCTCCATTTACTTTATTTGCAATCCAAGAAAGTGGGTTAGTTCTCCTACTAGGCTCATCTCAAATTCAAATTCCATTTGAGTGACAAAATGTTTAACCATCCTGTCTGACATCCCACCAAAGACAATGTCATCTACATATATTTGAGCAATCATGACATTTCCTTCATCATCCTTTACAAACAAGGTTTTGTCTATTCCACCTTTCCTGTACCCTTGCTTAATAAGAAAAGTAGTCAGCCTTTCATACCATGCTCTTGGGGCTTGCTTCAGTCCATAAAGAGCCTTCCTTAGTTTGTACACATGGTTTGGACAGCTTGGATCAACAAATCCCTTAGGTTGTTCTACATATACCTCTTCATTAAGATATCCATTTAGAAAGGCACTTTTCACATCCATTTGAAATAGCTTGAACTTCAGGATACAAGCAATTCCTAAAAGTAGTTTGATTGATTCAAGCCTTGCTACTGGTGCAAAGGTTTCATCAAAGTCTACTCCCTCAATTTGTGTGTATCCTTGAGCTACAAGTCTAGCTTTGTTCTTTGTAACAACTCCCTGCTCATTTGACTTGTTCTTATACACCCATTTAGTGCCAATCACATTTATGTCATCAGGTCTAGGAACAAGATCCCACACTTCATTCCTTGTGAATTGACCTAATTCTTCTTGCATAGCACAAATCCAGTACTCATCAGTAAGATCTTCCTTGATGTTTTTAGGTTCTATTTTTGAGACAAAACAAGAACCTGAAATCACCTCTCTTGATCTAGTGCTTACACCTCTGTTGGGATCCCCAATTATCAAATCTTTGGGATGATCCTTCTGGATTCTTATGGAGGGAGGTTTGCTGGATTGTTCTGTCCTTGCATCAGTTTGAGTGAAGTCAGAGTGATCACTCTTTTCTTCAGCTTCAGTTTGACTGTCAGTAGATGTTCCAACATCTTCTGTAACATCTGCAGGGGCATCATCAATTATCACATTTATGGACTCCATGATAACCTTGGTTCTAGAGTTAAATACTCTATAGGCTCTGCTGTTTATAGAATATCCAAGGAAAATCCCTTCATTACTTTTAGGATCCATTTTTCTTCTTTGCTCCCTATCAGCCAGAATATAACAATTACTTCCAAACACATGGAAGTACTTAAATGTGGGTTTTCTTCCCTTCCAGACTTCATAGATTGTGGACAAGGTTCCTTTCCTTAGAGTGACTCTATTATGAATGTAACAAGTTGTGTTCATAGCTTCAGCCCAGAAGTACAATGGTAACTTTCTAGCATGGATCATAGCTCTTGCTGATTCTTGGATAGTTCTGTTCTTCCTCTCAACAATCCCATTCTGTTGAGGAGTGATAGGTGAAGAGTATTCATGATTGATTCCTTCTGAAGAACAGAAATCTGAGAATTTTTTATTCTCAAACTCCTTTCCATGGTCACTTCTTATTCTGACCACACAGCTTGCTTTTTCTCTTTGTATTCTTTGACACAAATCTTTGAATACATCAAATACATCAGACTTTTCTTTGATAAAATTTATCCATGTATACCTTGAAAAGTCATCAACCACCACATAGGCATACTTCTTACCACCAAGACTCTCAACCTGCATAGGTCCCATAAGATCCATATGCAATAATTCCAAAACTTTGGAAGTTGTCAGATGTTGGAGCTTTGGATGGGACATCTTGGTTTGCTTGCCTATTTGACATTCACCACATATTTTGCCATCATCAATCTTCAGTTTAGGAATACCTCTCACAGCTTCCATAGATATGATTTTCTTTATACCTCTGAAATAAAGATGACCCAGTCTTTGGTGCCATAGTTTCACTTCTTCTTCTTTGGCTAAAGAGCAAGTTGAAGTGAGACTGAAATCTTGAGGTTCCCACATATAACAGTTGTCTTTAGATTTGGCTCCTCTCATGACAACCTTCTGTTCTTTATTAGACACTATGCATTCAGTTTTGGTAAAGTTTACACTGTAACCTTGATCACATAATTGACTTATGCTGATCAAGTTAGCAGTCAGTCCTTTTACCAGCAACACATCATCTAGTCTTGGTACATCTGGACAATCCAAGGTCCCAACTCCCTTGATTTCTCCTTTAGCTCCATCTCCAAAGGTTACATATCTGGATGAATATGACTTTAAGTTTACTAGCAGATTCTTCAATCCAGTCATGTGCCTTGAACATCCACTGTCAAAGTACCAGTCTTCTTTAGCTGATACTCTTAGAGATGTATGAGCTATATATGCAACACCCTTCTTTGACCATTTGTATTGAGGTTTCCTTTGATGCCTCTTCCATGTGTAGTGTCCATTTGTAGAGCTCCAAGGTTGTTTGTTGAACTTGTTTTTGGGCATGTAGCTTTGATCAGCATGAAGACTAG
Source organism: Lathyrus aphaca (assembly GCA_963966055.1). NCBI lineage: Eukaryota > Viridiplantae > Streptophyta > Magnoliopsida > Fabales > Fabaceae > Lathyrus > Lathyrus aphaca. Next base: position 560,693,795 of record OZ014520.1, on the reverse strand, counting down.
CTTTAGGTACCCATACTTTCTTGATGACCTCCGTCTTCTGCTTAGGGGGTTGCTGATATCTTTGATGTTGATGTCTATTCAGCACTTTCTTGGTAACCTCTATCTTCTGCTTAGGGGGTTGCTGATACATCTGATTTGGATATCCATGCAGCTTGTAGCAATGAGGTTTGATGTGTCCAAACCTTCCACAATGATGACATCTCCATCTTTGATACTTCTTCTTCATTATGTTCTTTTCATGATGTTGAGACATCTGTTGGAACATTATGTTTGACTTTGTGTTCTTTTCATGATGTTGAAGCATCTGTTGGGACATCTTGTTTGACTTTATGGAATTTGAAGTAGTTTTGCTGGTGCTAGCCTCAACCTTATGAACTTTGTTAAATCCCAGTCCAGTTCTATCCCCTGAATGCTTATTGTTGTTGAGAATAACATCCAGTGTGTTTGGGCTACTGTTCAGCATTCTAACAGATTTGGACATATGCTCAAACTTGGAGTTGAGAAGACTTACTTCACTTTTCAAAGTGTCAATGATCTCTAGATCACTGGTTTTTTCATCCTTTAGTGCCTCAATCTGCTTCTTCTGCTTTATACTCTCCATGCATATTTCAGTGCTCCTTTTAACCAGTTCTCTGTATGATTGTTCAAGCTCTTCAAAAGTAAGCTCCTCATCACTGGATCCACTTTCAGATTCACATAATCCAGCTAGAGCAGTGATATGCTTTGCTGATTCTTCTTCTGAATCACATCCTGAGTCTTCATCAGACCAGGTTACAGAGAAACCTTTCTTCTGCCTTTTTAAATAGGTAGGGCATTCATTTCTGATGTGTCCATATCCTTCACATCCATGACATTTAATCCCTTTTTCTTGATTGGTCTTTTCATCATAATTTGACCTTCTATTAGCATCATAAGGTCTTTTATTCTCAGAAGAGTTTGAGTATCTTCCACTTGGTCTGGACTTGTCATCCATCTTTCTGAGAATCTTTTTGAATTGTCTTCCAAGCATAGCAATGGTTTCTAATAGATTTTCTTCAGGTTCTGCTTCATTATTTTCTTCTTCTTTATCAGTATTTGACACCAAGGATATGCTTTTGTTCTTCTTTACAATTGTGTCATTCATTCCCATCTCAAATGTTTGAAGGGAACCAATGAGCTCTTCAACCTTCATTGTGCATATGTCTTGAGCTTCTTCTATTGCTGTGACCTTCATGTCAAATCTTTTTGGCAAAGATCTGAGAATCTTTCTTACAAGCTTTTCATCAGTCATCTTTTCTCCCAAAGCACCAGAAGTATTGGCTATTTCTAAGATGTTCATGTAGAACTCATGAATTGTCTCATCTTCCTTCATTCTCAAGTTTTCAAACTTGGTGGTGAGAAGTTGAAGTCTTGACATCTTCACCTTTGATATTCCTTCATGAGTTGTTTTGAGAGTGTCCCAAACATCTTTGGCCAGCTCACAGTGATGCACAAGTCTGAAGATGTTCCTATCAATGCCATTGAATAAAGCATTTAAGGCCTTGGAATTGCCAAGTGCTGAATCTTCTTCCTCCTTACTCCATTCTTCTTCAGGTTTCAACACTTTTGCTCCATCTTTGTTGTCTTGGACAGGGTGCTCCCATCCTTTGTTGACTGCTTTCCAGGCCCTATTGTCAAGTGATCTTAAGAATGCTACCATTCTTGGCTTCCAGTAGTCATAATTAGATCCATCCAATATAGGTGGTCTATTTATAGATCCTACATCTCTGTCCATGTTTCCAGAATTTGCAATCCTTAGATCTCACCCAGTTAAACAGGCAGGGTTGTAACACGGTGGGAGAACTGACTTTAGTTATGTTGCGGATAGCAAGAGTCGCCACCGACTTTTATTTTATCCAATGGAAAGGCATAAAAGAACAGGAAAGACCTTAAGAGAATATTTTGGGTCCGGGGGGTAGGTTATGTAAAGGGAAGGTATTAGCATCCTTTACATCCATGGTTATCCATGGGCTCTTAGTTACTTAGCTCACTTTTGAATTGTTTTTGAAAGTGTAGTGTGTGAATAGAAAAATTTTCTGAATAGTTGATAATGATCCATGTACGGATGCATAAAAACTTGTTTTTGAAAATTTGTTTGAAATTTGTTAAGTGTTTGAAAAATGGAGTGAGCAAGCAACTAAGAGGTACCTACCCTAAAGTTTAAAGTCTTTCTTGTTCTTTATCCTTTCATTGGTAAGACTATCCCTACTATTAAGGAGTAGGTAGTCATTACCTTGGATGTAAAGGGACATGTGAGGGACATTCTGTTTTATGAAGGCAACTGTGGGGTGTAATAAGCATACGGGAGGGACTATCATCATTTTTCGAAGGGACTCGATTCGTAAAGGCAACCATGAGGGACTTGATGATTTTTCTTTTGAAAGGGACTTGCTTTATACACCCCACTTGACCATTATTCGTAGGCAACTTGAGGGATAACCTTAGAAAGTGAGACGGCGATTAAAATCGACTTACGTGTGTGAGTGTTTAGTTTAATTATCTTATGATTAAAAATGATCTAATTTTATTTTAAATAACATACATGTTTTGCACTCCCTAATTACTAGCCATAGCAAAAATAATTAAATAATTACAAAATTTACATCCAGGAGCATTTACATAATTATAATAATAAGCAAAATAATAAGCAAAATAGATAAATAGCAAAAATAAATAGAATATAAATAAATAAGCAATAAAAAATAAATAATAAGGGTTAGTGATAATAATAATTAAAAAATAAAGGTTAGTAGAAATAATAATTAAAAATATAAGATATAAATAATAATAATATGGTTAGTAAGAATGTAATTAAAAAAAATAAAATTAGTAAAAATTATAATAAGCAAAAGTTAGTAATAATATGGTTAATAATAATAGAAATCAAAATAAATTGAATTAATAAAAATATTATAAGGACATTAAAATAATAAATAAAAGTTTTAATATGAACAACTAAATAATTATAGCATTTTAATTTATATACTAATTATCAAATTATTTATAATTATAAAAAGATTAAATTATTATAAGTTTAATTGTTTCTATACATGTGTTAAAATAAAATAATTTGGATTATAGATATAGGATATAAAATATATTTACATATTATTAATAATCGATTATATTTACAAAATTAACATTAAATAAATATATACATAATATCTATACTAAGAATTTAGGAAATAGAAATTATTTAGAAAAATAAAATTAGATTTTTACAAAATTAAGATTCATTTAGAAAATATTTTTAGGGTTTTGAAAATTAGGGTTTTGTTAGAAAAATATTTAAGGTTTAATTTAATAATTATAATTTATTTAAATAGTACATACATATATATTTTACATTTTTGAAATTTATAATAATGAAAACTATTTTTTTCTAATTAAAATAAATATTTAGACACTAGAAAACATACTATACATATATTATAAGGTAGAAAAATAATAAAATTTATTTATTTGAATTTATTTATGAAAATAAGATAATGACTAAATATAAGAAAATTAAAAGAAAATAAAAATAAAATAAAACAAAATCAGGACCTGGGAGGACAACCACTAGGCCACGCTGCATATGCTGCAAGAAGAAGGAAATCCATTCTCTTTTGTGCCTTAAACCAATGAACCAGGAAAATAATGAGAAAAATAAAAGGCCTGGGGTGGTGTTGAACCCAGGTCCTTTGATCATTCATACGCGCGCCTTACCGCCTGGCTGGGAGAGCCTTCCTGATGACCAAACAACTACTAATAATAATATATTAAACACGCATATTAAATGGAAAATATCAAAAAAAACTTGCTGGAGGCAAGGTTCGAACTCATGCCATCAGATCACATATGCGTTCCTCCTGCCACTGGGCCACCTGCAACGTTTGTATATCATTCACAAACAAAACTATATAATATAAAGTAATATTTGAATTTCAGAAACGCGCCAAAGACCTTCTTCTTCCTCTGCCCGTCGTCTTAACCTTTAGTGACAGTTGGTCCGTCACAATAGCCTATAGTGACGGATTTTTCCCGTCACTAGAACTCCTGCATCTCAAATCATGAAAAATACATACAATAAATTTATTTTAAATGCCCAGATCAACTATATGAAGGCCTTAGGTTCCAAATAAGTCATTAATTTGGTCTGAAATTGGTTGTATAATAGAATCCCCAAACTCACAGTTGGTAAACCCTAACCATGGTGATTCATGGATTCGGCAGTGAAACTCCAATCTAACCATCCAGGAAGCTTTAATACAATGAAACAAACATAGTTAAACAATCAAAATCAACTGAAAACCAATAGAATCGTGGAATCGAAAAAATTTAAATGTGGTATGAACACGGGTTTGATTCATGCGAATGAGGATGTTTCATATATTGTTTATGATCCAAACATGATCAATGAAGTTCAATGAAGAAGAATCAACCTTCAAATTGTCTTGAAAGTGCCTGTATTTTGGAATCCGAATTGGTGTTTTTGCTTGCAATTTTTGAATTGAAAACCTACCTTTGAAGCTGCTGGATTCGTCGCCTCTTGCTAGGTTTATGCTTAGTATATATGTGAGAGTGGATTAGGTCAGAAATATGGACTTGTTGTATGAGAATTTGATCCAAAAAATATTGAAAAAGATCATGGTGTAAAATTCAAATATTTGATCATGAATGCTTGCTATTTTTGGAGAGATCACATGATTTCTTTCTCTTTCAACTTCAATCACCAATTATGATTTTCTAGAAACATTATCCAAATAAAATCCTTAATTTTCATATTTTATTTATATTTAAAATGATTTTTAATGATTTAAATCAAAATAAATAGAAATAAAAATAATAAAAATCAGATTTTAAGTGGTTTGGGTCGTGCATAGTGTTAATGTATGGATTGGATCACAACTTGGGCAGCCCATTTGGAAAGAAGTGATTTTAAACCTCCATTTTCAACATAAACCATCACAAAATTTCCCAACTTTGCAAAGGCACATCTCCCTCAATTTTAAGGGTATGAGGGTGTTCTTGGACTTTTTGGAAAGCTTGAAGAGTCCTCTAAACAACCCCATTGGTTTCAGGTCCATATCATTTACCAATCTCAAGTTATGCCCTTTTGAAGTTGTTGACTTTTTGTTGACTTTTGAAATGACCTATAATGTCTTAGATCATATCTTTCAAATGAAGCATTTTTGGGCTTAACTTTCAACATCAAAGTTGTAGAGAATTCAATTTCCTTCAAAATGAGCTTTGGATGGAGACTTGGTGATGAAGCATGTGAAAGTTATGGCTGGTCAAAGTTCAGTTGACTTTTACTAAGAAAACCCTAATTTAGAAACTCCTGATTATTGATGATCTGGAATCTACTTGATGAATCATGATCAACCCTTGATCAAATGATGAATTTTACTTCATATACTTGATGTTGGCAAAAAATCATGAAGTTTGACTTTGGTTTGACCACAGTTGACCTCAGTTTGACTTTTTAACTGCATTGACTGATTTTGACTTATCTGATCATTTGACTGAGCAAACTTTTGAGAAAAGTCTTGAAACTTGTCATGGGGGTTCTTACACACATATAAGATGTTATGAAACTCATTTGAGGTATTGGAAGTCCATTTAGCCTGATTAAAGTCAAAACCCTAGTTTTGGATGCACTGCTTAGGAGGTGCATTGTCTGAGGGAATTGTCAATTTCTTTGACCAATTGTGAACTTTGTGAACCTTGTGAATCTTCATAAAATGTCTTGTGAACCTCATAGGAGGTATTGTGAAGCTTGTGAACCTTGTGAACCTCATGAAGGGGCTTTGTAGACCTCATGAGCCTCAGAAGAGCTTTGTAATCATTGTGAATCTTGTGAATCTTGTGAACCTTCATAAAGTAACTTGTAGACTTCATGAACTTCATGAAAGGTCTTGAAGGTGTTGAGAAACTTGTGAACCTTGTGAACCTTCAAGAAGCTACTTGTGGACTTCATGAACCTCATGCAAGGTATTGAAAGCATTATGGAACTTGTGAACCTTGTGAACCTTCATAAAGTAACTTGTAGACTTTATGAACCTCATGAAAGGTATTGAAAGCATTGTGGGACTTGTGAACCTTGTGAACCTTCTTAGAACACAAAGTCTTGTATTGTGAGGGCAAATTTTGGGGTGCAACAGCTGCCCCTGTTCAATTTTCTGAAACCTGAGGGGTTAGATTGGTATATTTGCCAGTCGTGACCTGGAAGGTTGAAGGGGATTGAACACAAAAGCCCAAAAATTTGCACTCACCAGTGCATTAGAGTGATATTGATGGTTAGTTGAATATGATTGAGTAGGCTTAAAGATGCCACTAGGGGAAAGTTCTTCAGATATATTTCTTGGAAGATAAGGCAGTCCAAAATATGGAGGTATAATGAAAGCTGTCAGGAGTCTGGAGCAGTCCCGAGGTATTGATGATATGCTTTCAGGATACTGGAGTAATACTGATGTAACAGCATGTCTTCATGAGGATAGAGCAATCAATAATGATAACCCTAAAGCAGTCTTGAAGTAATAATATGACCTCAGGAGGATAGAGCAATCAATAGCTCTAAAGCAGTCTTGAAGTAATGATATGACCTCAGGAGGATAGAGCAATCAATAGCTCTAAAGTAGTCTTGAAGTAGTAATATGACCTCAGGAGGATAGAGCAATCAATAGCTCTAAAGCAGTCTTGAAGTAATGATATGACCTCAGGAGGATAGAGCAATCAATAGCTCTACAGCAGTCTTGAAGTAGTAATATGACCTCAGGAGGATAGAGCAATCAATAGCTCTAAAGCAGTCTTGAAGTAATGATATGACCTCAGGAGGATAGAGCAATTAATAGCTCTAAAGCATTCTTGAAGTAGTAATATGACCTCAGGAGGATAGAGCAATTAATAGCTCTAAAGCAGTCTTGAAGTAGTAATATGACCTCAGGAGGATAGAGCAATCAATAGCTCTAAAGCAGTCTTGAAGTAATGATATGACCTCAGGAGGATAGAGCAATCAATAGCTCTAAAGCAGTCCTGAAGTAGTAATATGACCTCAGGAGGATAGAGCAATCAATAGCTCTAAAGCAGTCTTGAAGTAATGATATGACCTCAGGAGGATAGAGCAATCAATAGCTCTAAAGCAGTCTTGAAGTAATGATATGACCTCAGGAGGATAGAGCAATCAATAGCTCTAAAGCAGTCCTGAAGTAGTAATATGACCTCAGGAGGATAGAGCAATCAATAGCTCTAAAGCAGTCTTGAAGTAATGATATGACCTCAGGAGGATAGAGAAATCAATAGCTCTAAAGCAGTCTTGAAGTAATGATATGACCTCAGGAGGATAGAGCAATCAATAGCTCTAAAGCAGTCTTGAAGTAGTAATATGACCTCAGGAGGATAGAGCAATTAATAGCTCTAAAGCAGTCTTGAAGTAGTAATATGACCTCAGGAGGATAGAGCAATCAATAGCTCTAAAGCAGTCTTGAAGTCATGAGAATTTATCAGGAGGATAAAGTAACCCTGAGGTGACAATAAAGCAGTCCCAAGATAATAAGAAGCTTATCAGGAGGATAAAGTAACCCTGAGGTTACGATAAAGCAGTCCCAAAGTAATAAGAAGCTTATCAGGAGGATAAAGTAACCCTGAGGTTACGATAAAGCAGTCCCAAAGTAATAAGAAGCTTATCAGGAGGATAAAGTAACCCTGAGGTTACGATAAAGCAGTCCCGATGATCATAAATTTGTTTGTTGGGTATTTAACCTGAAAACAAGGTAGCATTCCGTATAATAACATTAGTTTATGCTTTATGTATGCATGTATGATATGATGTATTTAGGTAATGTACTATATGTCTATGGATATATATGCTATGGTATGATGTAAATGATGTATGTATGATATGATACTGCCGGAAGAGTCTGGACATCTTCGTATAACAACTGCTGGCCAGGGAAAATAAATCCCGATTCGTTGTTGAAGAATATATAACCCTCCGTCTGCTGGGGATAACAGGGTATAGATAACTTCCCGTATGCTGGGGATAGTAAGGGTAGATATCACCTCCCGTATGCTGGGATAGTAAGGTATATATAACCTTCGTCTTCGTTTGATGGTAGGGTAGATATAACATCCCGTCTTCGTTCGTCGTACTCTTATTGGAAAGTAGATTCCCGAATATCCGTATGAGGATAAAAGAGATGGATATAAATTCCAGGGGAGATAAGACTTTATGAAGATGGATTCGTCCTACTGAGGGTTTTGTAACTGTTTTGTAGAGATGAATCGGCGAAGCTTCGTTGAAATCCTTCCCTCGTTCGTCCTTAGTAAATACTATTACTGCATTTTCATGCATTTCTGGTAAACATCAATCATATTCAAAAGCATAATACATTCAAACACAACCAATGGACGTTTTTGCTAGGGTAAAAGTAAATCTGGATTCAGAGGGAAAAGTAAAGCTGAATTTGAAAGCAGAATTGTTTCAACTTCGAGAGTGTACAGCCAATTGGATCTATAGCTCCTGAAATTCTTTAACTTTCCTGAGTACCTTCCCAGAAACCCTCATAGCTGGATCTGAAGACATGATACTGACACCATCTGATACTACTGGCATAGACAATTAATTTCCATCATGGTTTCAGCTGAGAATCCAATATCAAGGTAATACAATGAGAGGAATGTGTCTTCAAACTGTAATGGACCATATACGCTCCAGGTATTAGATTTGAAGAGAAAGCATTGCCCCTTGGTTGAGGATGAATTGTCCCATAATGGAAGTATCTGTAATGAGCTACCTCAAGAGAATGCCCCATAAGCATATGCCCCTGGCATTGTGAACTCTGTAATGTCACCTTTGGTAATTCAGCTGTATGAGGAAAAATGCCCCTGACAATTAAGCACAGCTGAGTCTGGACCTAATTGCCCCAACTGAATTGAACAGTAACTTGGTATGCCTCTTGACTGGGAAACAGTGACTATGCCCTTGGCATTATGAACTTTGTAATGTTACCCTTGGCACTTCAGATAGATGAGGAGATCTGCCTCTGGCTGCTTAAACATAGTTGAATCTTGTCCTGATTGCCCCAAATGAGTTAGGAAGTATCATGGCCTGTCCCCTTGATTGGGAGATAATGACCATGCCCCTTTGTATACATGGACTTTGATCCAGGAAGCAACTTTGTTTATCAGAAATACTTTGGTTTATTGAACATTCATCCTGTAAGTTTCTCTGTTTATCAAACACTCAGGTATATGCAAACAAATATATTCAAAAATGCAATGCTTATGTCTGTCTTGAAGTTTTGAAACAAGTTATTTTAGAAAAACTGTTGTTTTTTTTTTTTGTGAAAACTGTGATATTAACTCAAGTTTTATAATAAGCCCTAAAGGAGTCAGGATACCTTTTTGTAGCAGTACGCTTTCGAACTAACCATGCTTCAGTTAGGACTTTTAAAGGGTTGTAACGTGGCCTGGTTCACGGTTTAAGAAACAAAGGATAAAGGCTCAAATTTTATTTGTACCCAACCCAATCTCCATGATGTTCTTCAGTCCTATGCTCAGTTAACTTATGCATTAAAGTTCCAAAGAAGTTTGGTATTGTAACACTGATATTTGTGATGGTTCAGCCACCAAAATTTATTTGAACATTCAGTCATCTTTCTTTGTTGAGGATTCATAGTGACCCTTTTTATTTCTCTTTTGACTTTATTATCCCTTCTTTTTGCCTGAACTGCTTATTTCAAGGTTACAGTCAGCGGGATGTCTTAATGTTTTACTAAGTCTCCTTCATAGGTTTTGACTTAGTGAATTGTTCTTTTGCTGGATATTGACTGTCAGGTTTCATGATTACAGAGAACCATCATTAGTTGTGTACAACACATATAATTGGCATATTTTGAGTTAACTGAGTAACTACCCTGCCCCAGGTTATGAATAAGGGTTTTAATTTGTGAGAATAAAAACTCCTACTTCATAGGCTCAAAAGGGTTGACTAGGGATTAACTTCCTTATATCTCCACTGTTTAGGAATTGAAACAATGCCTGTACATCGTCAGCATAGTCTGTTCAAAAGCATACTGCATAAGATTATGGTATTGTTTTCGTCATCCTCCCTCTACAGGCTTATAGCTTTATCAGGAGTTAAATATCACAAGATGGAAATAAGAAGCATAATTCAAAATATAGTGGAACGAATGGATTAATTCAAGACAAACATATGCAATGCATTAATGAAAACAAAAGTTTAACATAATAGTAAGTGTTCAAACAAATAAAAGAAATTACAAATGAAAAATTCAAATGTTGTCCCATCCAGTTGGCCGAATGTCCTCAATTGCAATCTGTGAACTTTGAGGAGCAGTATACTTCACCATGAAATCAAATTTACCACTTGGATATCCCAAGGTGCCCCATATCCCACCAGGAATAGGTAGGCTTTCTTTCTTGCTATACTGGGCAACTTGTCTTGCAGCTTTGGTGTTTGATGGATGATAATAGAACTCAACTTGACCCTCTGGAGTAACCTCTAGGATTCCTTCGTCAGTCAGGTCTTGAATCTTTTTCTTCAGTGCCCAACAGTTATTAGTATCATGTCCAGGACTGTTGGAGTGGTACTCACATCTTGCCCTGGGATTATAGCGGGGAGAGAAAATTTTAGGATTTTGAGGAGGATTTTCCAAGGGAATTAGCTTCATCTCCAACAAGCATTGCAGAACTTGTGACATTGGAGTGCTGAACTTGATAAATTGCCTTTTATATTTCTGGCGTTGAGGTGGATTAACCTTATCAGGTCTTTCTTCTTCAATTGAAGAATAATCAATGGCAACCTGTCTCTTACCCTCTTTTATCCTCATCCTCCTTTCAACCAAATCAGCTTGTTTTAATGGAGGTTCACTGACAATTAGATCCCTGACCCTATTACTTTGAAGTTTGTGGACAAAGGTTCTCAACTCTTCTTGCCCCTGAGCTAAACTTTGGATAAGGGCCACCTGGCCATTCATCTGGATCCTCATTCCTGTCATCTCAGCTTGTAGTTGTTTCAGCTGATCATCCTTGTTGTTCTCAGGATTCTTCTTCTTAGCCAGCAGTGTCTTCAATTCATCCTGCCCCTTGGTCAGGTTCAGGATCAGCTCTTGGAACTGTGCGTTTTGTTCCTGGAGATCCTTAACTGTTTGTTCAAGAGTCATTGCTTCAAATAAACAGCGAGAAGATGAGAAACTTGTGCACAATTATAAACCTGTGATGCAATGATATGGAATGTAAATGCGTATGCAATGTTTTCAAGGACCGCAGGATTTAAATTTGCTTAAACAAACACGAAGGTAAACTTTTATTAGTAATAACTTTGTTTTGCCTCTTGGGCATACAAAAGATGGGGTTCTAAGTCTCCCATGGACATTTCCTCTTTGTGTTGAGGTATGAGTTGAGATTTCGTTCCTCATGAAGTTGCTTTGTTAATTCCAGGACTCTTTCTTGGCTTGCTTTGTAATGAGCCTTGAAAGTATCCCTTTGCTCCTTCAACTGGATCCAGGATCTCTGTAAGTCTTCCATGTCAGTAGGCATGTCTGGGTGAAGGATGGTATAAGCTGTGTCTCCTTCAGCAACAGGTTCCATGGTAACTGGTAGGACGGCAGGATATGGCATCATGAGTGTCTGAGCACGAGATCGTACCCATCTGAGATAAGCTTCCATAGGAATAGTGTACTTAGGCTCCAGTGTCTTGCTGTCAATCCTGTTTACCTTTCCCCAAGCTCGTATGAATCTCTGACGGTAACCCTGAAGATCGTTGTCGTAATCAAACACAATGCCCTGAATCAACATGTCATATGGACCATCACTTCGGGCGTAACCAAACTGTCGTAAAGCTAGAGAAGGGTTGTAGGTGATGCCTCCTCTTATGCCTAGAAGTGGCACATTAGGGAACTCCCCACAACGGTCAATGATGGTGACATTCTCCATAGATCTGGAGCACCAATGAGTGAGAGAGTGACATAATCCTCTTGGACCATCTGAACCCTTGCTCATTCTTCATTACTGAGCGAGGAAGGTGAGAAATAAACCACCTAGAAAGCAAAGGTATGCAACACATCAAAGTTCCTCTTGCCCTTGTAGTACGGGTGTGAAGAGAATGCAGGATGTCTCCAAGCAATGTAGGCACTGGATTGTGACTCAAGAAAATGTTGATGGCATGAACATCTATGAACTGATCTGGATTGGGGAACAATACTAAGCCATATATCAGCAAGGCTAAGATCTCCTCAAAAGCATCATAGCTCATGGTCTTCAAGAACATTTGAGCTTTTTCTATCAACACCTTGGCAAGAATACCCTTGACTCCATTTCTCGTCTCTAGAACAATGTCAGACTTCTTCAGATGTAGAGCTGCAGCAACAACTTCTGGTTTAAGCTCTTTCTCCAAGCATGTAAAAGGTCTTTGATCAAGAACAGGTATACCCAGAAGCTTAGAGAACTCCTCCATGGTAGGAACCAGCTGGTAGTCAGGGAATGTAAAGCAATGGTGCTTAGGGTCAAAGAATTGAAACAACACACTCATCATGTCTTCACTGAACCCTGAAGTAACTAGATCCAATAAGTGACCATGTCTCTTGTTGAACCTGGAATGATCAGACACTTGAGAAACCAATTCCTTAAGCTTGGGAGGTATCCCCACAAAGTTGATCCTGATGGTGTTTCTACGAACTGAAGCCATGACCTGCAACAAAGAACAAAGATAAATCCCTTGGTCCTTGAAATGGTTAGTGAAAATGCTATGCTTATGATGCATGATGATGTCATGATGTTATGCTCAATCACAAACATGTGGCACACACAAACAAGTCACACCATAGCCCTAGGTTTAAAGGCTTGCATGAGGTTTAAAGGTAAGTACCCTCCCCTGAAGTTAGATGGTTCATCCTGTCCTACAAAAGTAACCGGGTTCTAAGGGATCTCAATATCATTGATCCTTCACAAGGGTGGTTGATCAGAAGGCAACTTACTTGCCAACCAAAACCCTCCAAGTTTAGAATCTCAATGAGCGTAGTATCGAGTGTCAACCAACTTCAGTCTGCACCAAAGCCGGTTACCTCACTACTTTCTAAAGGCCAAGATGAGTTAACTAGGGTTCTAAAAGTTAGTTAGTGCATTGACAACATATGGCAGCCTCATATTATCCTCAACTTGACTTAAGGAACACAAGCACCAACCAAGAAGTCGCACTAATTATGGCCACCAGATCAACCGTATCGATATACGTCGTACAGTTTCCTTGGTCTATTGCCATTTACCTAAGGTACACTAGATCCGGGTTAGGACCTTTCACACATAAGAGCACCCCAACAAGTAATATAAAACAAACAAGGCAAACAATTTTAAAGTGATCTAATTCCTAAGGGTACCCCTCTTTAATATTAAATCCCCAGCAGAGTCGCCAGTTCTGTAACACGGTGGGAGAACTGACTTTAGTTATGTTGCGGATAGCAAGAGTCGCCACCGACTTTTATTTTATCCAATGGAAAGGCATAAAAGAACAGGAAAGACCTTAAGAGAATATTTTGGGTCCGGGGGGTAGGTTATGTAAAGGGAAGGTATTAGCATCCTTTACATCCATGGTTATCCATGGGCTCTTAGTTACTTAGCTCACTTTTGAATTGTTTTTGAAAGTGTAGTGTGTGAATAGAAAAATTTTCTGAATAGTTGATAATGATCCATGTACGGATGCATAAAAACTTGTTTTTGAAAATTTGTTTGAAATTTGTTAAGTGTTTGAAAAATGGAGTGAGCAAGCAACTAAGAGGTACCTACCCTAAAGTTTAAAGTCTTTCTTGTTCTTTATCCTTTCATTGGTAAGACTATCCCTACTATTAAGGAGTAGGTAGTCATTACCTTGGATGTAAATGGACATGTGAGGGACATTCTGTTTTATGAAGGCAACTGTGGGGTGTAATAAGCATACGGGAGGGACTATCATCATTTTTCGAAGGGACTCGATTCGTAAAGGCAACCATGAGGGACTTGATGATTTTTCTTTTGAAAGGGACTTGCTTTATACACCCCACTTGACCATTATTCGTAGGCAACTTGAGGGATAACCTTAGAAAGTGAGACGGCGATTAAAATCGACTTACGTGTGTGAGTGTTTAGTTTAATTATCTTATGATTAAAAATGATCTAATTTTATTTTAAATAACATACATGTTTTGCACTCCCTAATTACTAGCCATAGCAAAAATAATTAAATAATTACAAAATTTACATCCAGGAGCATTTACATAATTATAATAATAAGCAAAATAATAAGCAAAATAGATAAATAGCAAAAATAAATAGAATATAAATAAATAAGCAATAAAAAATAAATAATAAGGGTTAGTGATAATAATAATTAAAAAATAAAGGTTAGTAGAAATAATAATTAAAAATATAAGATATAAATAATAATAATATGGTTAGTAAGAATGTAATTAAAAAAAATAAAATTAGTAAAAATTATAATAAGCAAAAGTTAGTAATAATATGGTTAATAATAATAGAAATCAAAATAAATTGAATTAATAAAAATATTATAAGGACATTAAAATAATAAATAAAAGTTTTAATATGAACAACTAAATAATTATAGCATTTTAATTTATATACTAATTATCAAATTATTTATAATTATAAAAAGATTAAATTATTATAAGTTTAATTGTTTCTATACATGTGTTAAAATAAAATAATTTGGATTATAGATATAGGATATAAAATATATTTACATATTATTAATAATCGATTATATTTACAAAATTAACATTAAATAAATATATACATAATATCTATACTAAGAATTTAGGAAATAGAAATTATTTAGAAAAATAAAATTAGATTTTTACAAAATTAAGATTCATTTAGAAAATATTTTTAGGGTTTTGAAAATTAGGGTTTTGTTAGAAAAATATTTAAGGTTTAATTTAATAATTATAATTTATTTAAATAGTACATACATATATATTTTACATTTTTGAAATTTATAATAATGAAAACTATTTTTTTTCTAATTAAAATAAATATTTAGACACTAGAAAACATACTATACATATATTATAAGGTAGAAAAATAATAAAATTTATTTATTTGAATTTATTTATGAAAATAAGATAATGACTAAATATAAGAAAATTAAAAGAAAATAAAAATCAAAAAAAACAAAATCAGGACCTGGGATTTGAACCCAGGTCCTTTACCTGAATGATGAGAAGGACAACCACTAGGCCACGCTGCATATGCTGCAAGAAGAAGGAAATCCATTCTCTTTTGTGCCTTAAACCAATGAACCAGGAAAATAATGAGAAAAATAAAAGGCCTGGGGTGGTGTTGAACCCAGGTCCTTTGATCATTCATACGCGCGCCTTACCGCCTGGCTGGGAGAGTCTTCCTGATGACCAAACAACTACTAATAATAATATATTAAACACGCATATTAAATGGAAAATATCAAAAAAAACTTGCTGGAGGCAAGGTTCGAACTCATGCCATCAGATCACATATGCGTTCCTCCTGCCACTGGGCCACCTGCAACGTTTGTATATCATCCACAAACAAAACTATATAATATAAAGTAATATTTGAATTTCAGAAACGCGCCAAAGACCTTCTTCTTCCTCTGCCCGTCGTCTTAACCTTTAGTGACAGTTGGTCCGTCACAATAGCCTATAGTGACGGATTTTTCCCGTCACTAGAACTCCTGCATCTCAAATCATGAAAAATACATACAATAAATTTATTTTAAATGCCCAGATCAACTATATGAAGGCCGTAGGTTCCAAATAAGTCATTAATTTGGTCTGAAATTGGTTGTATAATAGAATCCCCAAACTCACAGTTGGTAAACCCTAACCATGGTGATTCATGGATTCGGCAGTGAAACTCCAATCTAACCATCCAGGAAGCTTTAATACAATGAAACAAACATAGTTAAACAATCAAAATCAACTGAAAACCAATAGAATCGTGGAATCGAAAAAATTTAAATGTGGTATGAACACGGGTTTGATTCATGCGAATGAGGATGTTTCATATATTGTTTATGATCCAAACATGATCAATGAAGTTCAATGAAGAAGAATCAACCTTCAAATTGTCTTGAAAGTGCCTGTATTTTGGAATCCGAATTGGTGTTTTTGCTTGCAATTTTTGAATTGAAAACCTACCTTTGAAGCTGCTGGATTCGTCGCCTCTTGCTAGGTTTATGCTTAGTATATATGTGAGAGTGGATTAGGTCAGAAATATGGACTTGTTGTATGAGAATTTGATCCAAAAAATATTGAAAAAGATCATGGTGTAAAATTCAAATATTTGATCATGAATGCTTGCTATTTTTGGAGAGATCACATGATTTCTTTCTCTTTCAACTTCAATCACCAATTATGATTTTCTAGAAACATTATCCAAATAAAATCCTTAATTTTCATATTTTATTTATATTTAAAATGATTTTTAATGATTTAAATCAAAATAAATAGAAATAAAAATAATAAAAATCAGATTTTAAGTGGTTTGGGTCGTGCATAGTGTTAATGTATGGATTGGATCACAACTTGGGCAGCCCATTTGGAAAGAAGTGATTTTAAACCTCCATTTTCAACATAAACCATCACAAAATTTCCCAACTTTGCAAAGGCACATCTCCCTCAATTTTAAGGGTATGAGGGTGTTCTTGGACTTTTTGGAAAGCTTGAAGAGTCCTCTAAACAACCCCATTGGTTTCAGGTCCATATCATTTACCAATCTCAAGTTATGCCCTTTTGAAGTTGTTGACTTTTTGTTGACTTTTGAAATGACCTATAATGTCTTAGATCATATCTTTCAAATGAAGCATTTTTGGGCTTAACTTTCAACATCAAAGTTGTAGAGAATTCAATTTCCTTCAAAATGAGCTTTGGATGGAGACTTGGTGATGAAGCATGTGAAAGTTATGGCTGGTCAAAGTTCAGTTGACTTTTACTAAGAAAACCCTAATTTAGAAACTCCTGATTATTGATGATCTGGAATCTCCTTGATGAATCATGATCAACCCTTGATAAAATGATGAATTTTACTTCATATAATTGATGTTGGCAAAAAATCATGAAGTTTGACTTTGGTTTGACCACAGTTGACCTCAGTTTGACTTTTTAACTGCATTGAGTGATTTTGACTTATCTGATCATTTGACTGAGCAAACTTTTGAGAAAAGTCTTGAAACTTGTCATGGGGGTTCTTACACACATATAAGATGTTATGAAACTCATTTGAGGTATTGGAAGTCCATTTAGCCTGATTAAAGTCAAAACCCTAGTTTTGGATGCACTGCTTAGGAGGTGCATTGTCTGAGGGAATTGTCAATTTCTTTGACCAATTGTGAACTTTGTGAACCTTGTGAATCTTCATAAAATGTCTTGTGAACCTCATAGGAGGTATTGTGAAGCTTGTGAACCTTGTGAACCTCATGAAGGGGCTTTGTAGACCTCATGAGCCTCAGAAGAGCTTTGTAATCATTGTGAATCTTGTGAATCTTGTGAACCTTCATAAAGTAACTTGTAGACTTCATGAACTTCATGAAAGGTCTTGAAGGTGTTGAGAAACTTGTGAACCTTGTGAACCTTCAAGAAGCTACTTGTGGACTTCATGAACCTCATGCAAGGTATTGAAAGCATTATGGAACTTGTGAACCTTGTGAACCTTCATAAAGTAACTTGTAGACTTTATGAACCTCATGAAAGGTATTGAAAGCATTGTGGGACTTGTGAACCTTGTGAACCTTCTTAGAACACAAAGTCTTGTATTGTGAGGGCAAATTTTGGGGTGCAACAAGGGTGCCTGCTCTGATGCCAATTGAAATTCTATGATCAGGTACGTGATGTCGAATGAGATGTTTAAACACTTGAAGACTTGAACAAAACTTAAAGTGCAGGAAAATTAAACAACACAGGAAATTGTTAACCCAGTTCAGTGTATAACCACACTTACATCTGGGGGCTACCAAGCCAGGAAGGAAATCCAATATAAGTAATATTAATTCTAGACTTAAACCACTCAGTTTAATATTTCACTTAATATCTACCCAAGGCAATTTCTACCTAAGACACAACTTAGATATGAGTACCAACTCACTCCCCCTCAATCACACAGTGATATGTTTACAAGTTTAATAAAATTGAAGTCATACTTCAAACAAAACAGCTTGATCTTACTTCACAGTTTCAATCAAGACACAAATACACTTTTGCTTAAAAGCTCATAAAGTGGTACACATATACAACCTGCTATTAAAACACAAACACCCTATTTCTTCTTCTTTTTAATTTCGTACTCTATTCTGAGAGTTTCTGTTGCTTAAATAGGTGTTTGGATTTTGGGCTTTCTGTAGGTTATCCAATCCTGATACGCATGCTGTCATCACCTTGAATTAGGGTTTGTTACTTCCTTGATTCTAGGTGAGTCAGTTCTTCTGATTATATTGAATTCATATAATTAATCTCCCTACAGATGCGCCTTCTTCTGTTTCATCCATCCATAATTAATTCCAGATAACTTCCCTTAATTTACTCAGTTCTGTTAAGCATTAATTAATTCTGGTAGCAGGTTTGAGATGTCACAACATCTGGTGTGACATCCTGAAACTGAACTTACTTCATTAACTGATACAATGTCACAACATCTGGTGTGACATCCTGTAAACTGAACTTACTTCATTAACTGATACAATGTCACAACATCTGGTGTGACATCCTGAATTAAGTTCATTTACTTATACTCTGTTTGATAATGTCACAACATCTGATGTGACATCCTGAACTAAGTTCAACACTTCTTGTTGGTCAAAAATTCTGCCAATTCTAAACATCTACAGTTAGGTTGAGTGTCTCGCCGGAGAAGATGACTGGAGCTAGCTCCGGTCACCTGAAAATCATTAGGGCACTAATTAGGGTTTAGGGGATCAGTTTGAATGTGGGTCGTAGGATTAGGTTTAGCGCATGAATGGAGGGCCAGGATTAGTTCATTAAAACCCTAATCAGATCAATTAGTTTAATTAATTAGGTTTAATTTTAAAAATGCCAGATTGAATCCTAGCCACACGCCAGTCAATTCCCTCTCTTTTTATTCAAATTTGGGCCACTGGATCAGTTGAATTCCCATTTAATCCATTTTTATTTCATTTTATTTTATTTCTTTTGCATAATTTATTTAAAATAGTTAAAAACATCACAAAAATATTTCCTTTTGCATTTCTGATCCAAATATTTTTATCAACCCAAAAATGATTTTTATTTTATTTTTTGCATTTAAAAATTATTTTTAAAATATATAAATGTTATTTTTAATTAATTAATGGATTTTAATTAATTAATGGATTTTAATTAATTAAAAATACATTTAGGTTTCTAAAAATCACCAAAAAAATCATGAACCATTCCAATACATTTAGAAACATATTAAAACTCTTCATACAAATTTCTTTTTAGGTTTGATCATAATTTGACAATTTTCTTTGAATTAGGGTTCTTTAAAATCACATTTTCTAACCCTAATTTGAAAAATTCATTTCTGCCTAACCATGAAGAGATTGAACTTGATTCTTTTTGTATTGTTTCACATATTGCATGTAGTTTCTAGGTTATTTTCTTCATGAATTTATCTTGCATTTTCAAATTGATTTGCATTTTCCCTTAAGAATCACCCAAAACCCTAGCAAACTTAGGAAATTCATAACTTTCAATAGGATTAGCTTCTGACCTTCTCCTTTGGGGTGTGGCCTTGTATAGGTTTAGGGTTAGATTGAGCTTGGTTTCAATTTTTTATCATGTTGTATTCTTCTGTTTTGTTCATTTTCATCTCATATGTTCATAAAACCCTAATTTCTCATGTTCATTTGCATTCACCTTGCATATTCATCATCATGTGAACTTGCCATGACATTTCAAGAATTCATATGACATCTTAGTCCTCTTAAGATATGTTAGAACATTGATTGATCATTTCTTCATTCATTTTCCATGTCTTGCATTCATTGCATTTCATAAACATCCATGTGTTTTCAAACTTCCAAGCATGCTTCTTTTGTATCTCGTCTTTGTATGAACATTCACATGCACATTGTATGACATTGCATCATCTCATATGCCATTTGCATTGCATACTCACTTCTTACTTTGGTCTTTTCATCTCATTTCAATTCATTTCTTCATGCTTTATGTCTTATGCATTCATACTAACATTTTCAGGAACTTTTGGTAAGTTATCTGGGAAGTGGATTTGCCTTCACTTCCCACCTCTTCTTCTTATCATTCATATGCATTGTTACATGTATTTGAAGTGAACTTGTTCACTTATGTTCTATCCCTCTCACTTTCTTTCTTCCAAGCTATTTATCTTCTTCAGGAAGTAAGTAACTTGTTCTTCTTTCTCCTTCTCTTTTCATCTGCTTCTTCCATTGGTGGCCTTGAAGATCTTTACTCCTAAGCCTAAAAAACCATAGGATATCCAAGCATGATAACTTTTAGGGTTGTGTATAGTCCCCCTTAGTCTTTTTACCTTTGAGTCTCCTTGAGTCTCTCTTCTCATCCCAATAATCAGAGACTAAACTCTTAAAGTTTCAGGACTTTGGAATTAGGGTTATGCTTGCATCCTTCTCTTAGGATGAAGTGTATAAATTTAATCCTAAGTGTTAAACCTTTAATTTGATTAAACATCTTAATCATATCACACTAATAATCACCAAGACTTTATCTTGTAACTTGGGCCTTACATTAGGGTTTTATCTCTTCCTTATGGTTAAGAGGGACTAACCCTAGTGTTTAATGGACAAGTCCCCTTCAAGTTGTCTTACAAACATAAAACCCACTTCTTAATCTCACCCTTTAATTAAAATCCATTTAATAAAGGCTTTCTATATAATTAATTTAATCCCTAACCTTGGATTAAGTTAAGGTATCTTCCTCAGCTTAAGTGTGCTCATCTATTATCCTTCTATTAGGATGGTTTAATGAGTTCACTAATCTGTGATTAGAGATTAAACTCATTACTTAACACTAAACAAAAACCCAAAAACATCTAATTAATCACAAGTAGGTTAATGATCTTAATCCTACATCATCATGGTAATTAAGTTTAGCTGCTTATCTCATGCTTAAGTAGGCTCATTATCCCTAATCAGGGAGGATATAATGGGTTTGCAAACCCTTGATTTAGGATTAAACTCATTAACTTATGCAAAACACCAAAAATAATAACAAAACTGAAAACACAAAAACAAACAATAATCGTCTCCTTCGGGATTCTTTTCTTATCACACTCATTCACAAACGATAACTTGCTTCTTCCGTCTAATGCAAGACAGTTAGCACTCGAGCCAGACGAGTCATACACTTGAGCATAGACAAGTAAGCAGTTCACAGTCAATTTGTTTTCAGTCTCTTTGAGTCGAACTACGGTGTTTTGAATTCCTCATTACATGAGAGGATACGTAGGCATAACTTAACAATTATCGAACAAAAGTCTCTTTGTCATTCCCCCTCTTTCAGCTTTCTTTTCTAAGCCTCAGTTCCTGAGCATTCACCCTTTTACACTGACACCTGTACATTCATTCTTAGCTTTTGCACAAAGATAACACATACACCTACCCCTTTTAAACACAATCTTGTAAGCGTGGATCCCGTCGAGTACGACGGACAATCTGGGTGCTAATACCTTCCCAGGTTGTAACCAGCCCTCTTTCTCAGATTCTCTGGTTCGCAACCGTCTTATCCATCTCTTTCTAGGTTTATGCAGCATTACCTTTCCTTCGAGATAAAAATGCCTAGCTGGCGACTCTTTTCAATTCATTTTCACTTTCTTTTTTCGCCGACCGTTCGCGTCTGCACCGGGATGCAAATCTTTGGGAGCGACAGCTTGGCGACTCTGCTGGGGATGTTATCTTGCAACCAGGACTTCTGGTTCTTTTTGTGGGTTTCTCCTAGCGCTTGTTTGATTTGTGTTTATGGGGGTGTTATGTGTTATATGTGCTTTTTGTTTATTGCTTTATTTATTGCTTGCTGTACAACTTTATTTATTGCTTTCATTTATTGTTTTATTGCATTCCATATTAATGTCATCATATCATGTGTTGGATCTCCTGTTTGCCTTGGTGGGAGGGATATTCAGCGAGTAAGGTTCCATACCGGGAGCCTGAGTGACACATAGGATAGAGTGGCTTTATATTCTTTCTCATTCCATTTCGGTCTGGTGCGGGAATATGAAACACGGTTCAGACATGGGTTTCTTCTTGAGAACTCTGTGCTACGGTTTCTTATAGTACTAGGGCTATCTGGGAAGCCTGTTAAGTTTGGATGACCTTTTAGATGACCTTCAGCGTCTGAAGTGAATTAGAGGAGGATCCTTTATGATTAATGTAAACACTGTACCTCCAGGTTAGAAGTGTTTACACTTCTCATAACTGATCCAAGTCTGAGGATCTTTGTTCTAGAACAATACCTGTGAGGGGGTTGGGATGTTTACAGGTTTGCAGGAACCCTTGGCCTCATCATACCCTGTTACTGATATTGTTAAGGTTACACTATTTTGTAATATTCTTATGAAACCCTGGACTTGTGACTCTTTATTTGAGTCCCCCACCTGGTTACTGGTTCTCTAAGCCTTCATCTGGATTTATGAACACACATGGACCTTATCAAGGCAGATAACAGATCCAGCACTTAATCACAAACCCTTGCATATCATTCTGCATACATCATTTTGCATCATTTTAACATTTTTCTATTTGTTTTACAGGGTATCCACATCTTATCTTTGGTTTGGTTTTGACTGTTATTCTGCTCAGACATCTCCATCAGATATATTCATCAAAGATCTTCCTCACCATCATCTACAGTTGTCTTCATCAGTGTTTCTCCTCAGTTATCTTCATCAGCATCCATTATCAGTATGGACCCATCCAGGAAGAGCAACATTACATACCATTTCTTTGAGCCCTCCCTAGCAGGCATCAGGCAGATTCAGACACTCATCACTCCTGATCATGTCCCTTTATTCAGGGAACATTATAGTGGTATCATGGACATGATAATGGCCTTGGATGCATCACAAAGGAGTATGATCCACACTTGCCTTCAGTTCTATGACCCTCCTCTCAGATGTTTTACCTTTCCAGATTTTCAGTTAGGCCCTTTGTTAGAGAAGTTTTCCATGTTGTTGGGTGTCCCCATCAGGAGAGGGATCCCTTTCAACCCTGAGATGACTGCTCCCAGGAATGAGGATATAGCTAAGGCTCTGTATTTGGAAACCACCATCATTGATCAGAATATGACCACCAAGGTTGGAATCCCAGGCCTCCATTTGGACTTCTTGATTACTCAGGCCAGCAGTCATGCTACAGCAGGGAAATGGGACAATGTTTGTGCTCTCTTGGCCCTTAGCATATATGGTATCATCTTGTTTGCAGACGAGCCTAAGTTTGTAAGCAAGAATGCTATCCACCTTTTCTTGCTGAAGAATCCAGTTCCTACCTTGCTCGGGGATTTCTGTTACTTAGTGCATCAAAGGAATAAGAAGCAGAGGGGAAGATTAGTCAAATGTTGTGCACCTCTCTTCTACTGTTGGTTATTGGGACACTTGCCAAAGTCAGAAATTTTCTTGAATCCTCATCAGTCAAGAAATTGGGCTAAGAGAATGATTGCTCTCACTTCAGAAGACATCAGGTGGTGCACTCAGAACACCAAGGGTAGAGACATAATCACCAGTTGTGGGCAGTATCCCAATGTACCTCTTATTGGAGTGAAGGGTTGCATCAACTACAACCCTTTGTTGTTCAAAAGGAAATTAGGGTATACCTTGGTACATCCACCAAGAGAACAGGACTTATCAGAAACCCTTTACTGTGACATTCAGAATAATCATGCCATTATCCGACAAGCAGCCTGGGCTTGGGATAACATTCAGACAAAAGGGACTGCCATTCTTGGCAAATGCAACAACATAGCTTCAGCTCAGTACATTGATTGGTCTCGCATCAGAGGATAGATCACCCGCATGCCATTCACCCTGGAGGATGTTCCTGGACCATTAGCAGTAGATCATGTGGCTACAATCAGCTTAGAGGAATTTGAGAAGTTGAAAGAAAGGAATACTCAGCTTTCTGAAGCTCTAAAGAAGACCCTCTAGGAGAGGAATGATAGTCGTCTGGACAATGAGAGGTTAGAGAAGCTCCGGATCGAGCATATGACCAAAATTGAGAAGACAAATGATTACATCAGAAGAGCCCGAGCAAGGGAGTTGGTATTGAAGAATGCTTGCAAGGAAGCCAAGATTTAGAAAACCAGAGCTGAGCACTACTTGGAAGAGAGTCAGGCTAGATGGATCAGAATTACTGAGGCCCGTTCATAGGAAGATCGGAAGACACAGGCTAAGATAGAGCAACTGGAAGCTATTGAGAAGAAGAATCAGGAAGCCTTGTTAGCAGCACAGAAGGAAATCTCTGAGTTGAAACTCTGAGCAGGGTTGAAAAGATCAAAGGACCAAGACAAGTATAAGAAGTTGACAATTGCTATTGCCACCAGGAACCTCCTTATCAGGACCATCACAGAGCATCCAGTTGGACCGGTGACGGATGCTCTCCTGAAGGAAGTCAAAGAGGATGACTTTGTGCTAGATGTTTGATTTCCTTGTATTTGTACTTCATTTTGCTTGTACTTTTGTTGATTTTGTTGTATTTTGACCCATCATGGGGACTTGTTGTAATCATAAACTATGTATCTTTACATTTTGTAATATATGGTTTATGTGTTATTCTGTGGGCTTCATTTATCTTCAACATCATCATTCCTCGAGGTCTGGAAGGTCAAAACCAAAAGAACCAAACCGGATACCCTTGGAAGACAAATAGGCATATTGCATTGCATACTAACCTAATTCTTTGTTTTGTAGGTATTTTTGTTGTTGTTTTCTCACTTTGATGTGGTTTCAGGAAACATTGCTCGTAGGAAAGTCTTCCCCATCAACAGAGTTCACCGGTATCCTACAAGAAACAACCTTCCAAGCTTACAGATGGACCAGGTTCAGCAAGATCTGACTGACGTAAGAACCCAGATGGCTAATGAAAGAACTGAAATGAGGGTTCAGATGACCCAATTCATGGCATTAATGATTGGGTTGGCCCAAAGCCAAGAAATATTAAGAGAGTTGGTCGAGCGACAAACTCTTGAAGAAAACCACCCAGGTACAGGGGGTACCAGCAACAATGATCATGTACAGCCTCGTACTGATCCCCTGGAGTTTGGGCCTCATCTTAACCCTGATATTAATGCTATCAGGAATACCCAGGGTAATATTGGAGGGCGTGCCTTGCAAGAGGACCCTCAGGAGGAATAGGTTACTGTAGTTGGTGCAGGAGATGAAGTATATGATTGTCTCCTGGACGAGATAGCAGAAACGTTGAGATCTTTGGAGTCTCAAAACTCCTTAGGGTTTGATGTTATGGATATGGGGCTAGTGGAGGGGGTTAGAATTCCTCACAAGTTCAAACCTCCCTGCTTTGAAAGGTATAATGGAACATCTTTCCCTCGCACCCATCTTCAATCCTTTCTGGGAAGATTGAAGGCTTACACCATGGATGAAAAGCTATGGATGTTCTAATTTGAGGATAGCTTGACCGGGGCATCCCGTGAGTGGTACTCTCATCTGACTAGGGCAACGATCAGAAATTGGAAAGATTTGGCCGAGGCTTTCATACGCTAATACCAATACAATATAGACATGGCTCCTAACAGAACTCTTCTAATGGGTATGTCACAATCCTCCAGGGAAAGCTTCAGAGAGTATGCTCAGATATGGAGACAATTAGTTGTTGTCGTTCAACCTCCAATGTCGGAAAGAGAAATGGCAGATATGTTTATGAACACCCTACAGGGGACATATATTGATAGGCTGGCAGCTTTCTCTTCCACTAGCTTTGCTGACGTGGTCATAGCAGGAGAAAGAATTGAGAGTTTGTTAAAAATGGGTAAGATTTTTGATAACGGCGCCAGCTCTAGCAGCACAAGGAAACCTTTTGCAGGGCCTCGAAGGTCGGGTGAAACTAATTCAGTACACATGGGTAGAGGAAGGCCCTAGTATATGCCAAGATCAATTGCCGCTGTCACAATTCCTACTCCACCTCCTCAACAACAATACACTCCGCAACCACAACATTTCCCTCAGCAGCAACACTTTCCTCAACAAAGGTCCTACAACAACAACAACAAACAGCAGCGTCCTTTCCAGCAAAGGCCATCTCAAGTCAACAGGGTAATTGAACCTATCCCGGTGCCCTATGCCACTTTTCTACCATAACTTTTGAATCTCAATCTTGTTGAATTAAGGACTCTGGCTCCACCGGATCCTCAGAACCTTCCCAGAAATTACGACGTCAACGCCAGATGCGCCTTCCATTCTAATGCACCTGGCCATACCATAGAAAAATGCAGAGATTTGAACATGAAGGTCCAGGATCTAGTTGATTCAAAGGCTTTAAATTTTGCACCACCTCCTAACGTCACAAAGAATCCTATGCCCAGTCACGGTGGGCCCAGGATATATGCAATTGAGGAAGATCAACCCAAGAACCTAATTGAAGATACTGCAAGTATTCAAACACCTCTGGCAGAGGTTAAAGCTCTGCTTTTAAAATTCCAGGTGTTCCCAGGTTGTGAGGCCTGCTGTGAATTTTGCAAAGTTTACACCAATGGTTGTGCAAGCTTAAGAAGTGGCATCAATGGCCTTATCAAAGAAGGTATCCAGCAGATAACATCAATGGTTTCTACAACATCATCAATTCCTCTTACAGCAACAACAAGCCTTCCTCCTACAACTTCAAAAAAAATTGTGCCGACAGACTCATCTACAAAGTCAACAAACATCTCTTCCATCACTTCAACAAACATTAGTTCGACCACATCCGCTTCTACAACTACAACAACCATTAACAACGACATCTCCACATTCACCATATATTACGACCCAGCAATGGTCCCCGATTCCAACAATTTTCAACAACAATCTCAACAACAACATAGCTTCAGTCTTTCACCACCACTATCAGTCAGAAGTCTCGTTACCATATATTACGATCCACAGACAATAACAGTTCCCACTTCTGCTGCAGTCAGTCCAGTCACCATCACGGTGCCTGGACCCATTCCGTATGAAAAAGATAATGTTGTGCCATGGCACTATGGTTCAGACCTCTACTGCAACAGGGAGAGAGTCGTTCTCGATTCTTCAGCTTATACACCACAGGTCGATAATTTCGAGGGAGGAGGAGGCTTCACTCGAAGTGGACGCCTCTTCGCGTCACAAATTTCAAGAGTTAGTACTGAGGCAGAGGTTGCTGCCAAGGCTAAAGGAAAAAATGTAGTGCCTGAAGAACCAGTTTTGAAAGAAGCTCAGAAAGCGTCCTTTGATCAGGATGTGGATGAATTTATGAGAATAATCAAGAGAAGCGATTATAAGGTTGTGGATCAGCTCCACCAGACTCCTTCCAATATCTCCATTTTATCATTGTTGTTGTGTTCCGAAGCTCATCAGGATGCATTACTTAAAGTCCTGCACGCAGCCTACATGCCTGAGGAGATCACGGTAAATTAGCTAGAGATAGTGGTGTCTAATGTTAATACTAGTCATGGACTAGGCTTCACCAACGCTGATTTGACCGCGGAAGGTCGTCATCATAACAAGGCTTTGCACATCACTCTGGAGTGTAAAGGGGTTGTGTTTTCACATGTTCTAGTTGACACTGGGTCTTCACTCAATGTCTTGCTAAAGAAAGCCCTTGTTAAGCTTGAATATGATAGTATAGCTCTCCGATCAAGCAATCTGGTGGTTAGAGCCTTTGATGGTTCCAAGAGGTATGTTCTAGGAGAAGTAGAGCTGCCTGTGATAATTGGCCCGCATGTCTTTCAAACTACTTTCTACGTGATGGACATTCAGCCGGCCTATAGCTGTTTGTTGGGTCGACCATGGATTCATGCCGCTGGCGCAGTTACGTCGACCCTTCACCAGAAATTAAAATACAAGTGGGAAGGGAAAATTATCACAATTTGGGGTAAAGAGGATAATTTTGTTAGCCATCTGGCCACCTACAAATACATTGAGATAGATGGTGAGATTCACGAGACCATGAGCCAAGGTTTTGAAGAACTGAACGTCAATGAGGCGACAACTGAAGTATTTGCTGCATCCCAGGAGGATAGGATGGGTACTTCAATTGTCTCCTACCAACAAGCTCGAAAGGTTGTTGAAGATGGAAACGCCCAAGGCTGGGGCAAGTTGCTACCTGTGGAGAAGAAGGAGGACAAATTCGGTTTGGGTTACAAACCATTCCGACAAGATCAACCAGAGGCTGCTAAGAAACCTAAGTTCATAAGTGGGGGAATGCTGACCCCAGATGTTGTCAATAACGTGGAGGATGAGGCTGAAAGCGACCTCAACCTGGAGAGCTGGATTTGTCCAAGGATCCCGGGCCAACAAGTCCTTAACTGGTCTTCCCAGGAAATTATAAGAGTTACTCCTGCAGAGTAATTATTATTTCCTGCTTTAGCATGCCTCAAGTCCTGCATCTTGCCCAAGGTGTCAGGACTCATTTTATAATAGGGCCATATTTGTATTTTGTGCAAATGGAATATCAATGAACAATGGACATCTTTTGCAAACAATTCTCTTTTTTGCTCACTGTCTTTTCATTTTTGTTATTTTTCGCACAAAACAATAAATGGCAATTTTTTCAAAATAATAACTTCATTCACACTTTTTTAAAGCAAGATTAAAATTAATCACTAAAAAGAACAAATGTCAACCCTTGCAGAGATAATCCTCCAGATTGCACCGACAACAGCACTGCTATGACCTTGTATGATTCGATAATCCAATTAATCAAGCAGATGAAGGGGTTGAAGAAGAATATGAGTTACCTGAAGAATTAGTCAGGTTGTTGAGGCAAGAAGAGAAAGTGATTACTCCTCATCAGGAGGAAATTGAAACTGTTAATCTTGGTACCGAGGAAGATTTGAAAGAGGTGAAGATTGGGGCCAGTCTGCAAGCTCCAGTAAAAGAACAACTTATCAGTATGCTTCGGGAATGCATCGACGTCTTTGCTTGGTCCTATAAAGATATGCCAGGTCTAGATACGGATATTGCCATGCACAGGCTACCATTGAAGGAAGATTGCCCTCCGGTTAAACAGAAGTTACGTCGTACTCGCCCGGATATGGCCATGAAGATTAAGGAGGAAGTACAAAAACAGTGGGACGCCGGTTTCCTTGCTGTAATTAGTTACCCGCTTGTGGTTTCTAATATCGTACCCATGCCTAAGAAGGATGGCAAGGTGCATATGTGTGTGGATTATTGGGACCTGAATAGAGCTAGCTCGAAGGATGATTTCCCATTACCTCACATTGATGTATTGGTCGACAACACAACTCAGTTCTCGGTATTTTCTTTCATGGATGGATTTTCTAGATACAATCAGATTAAGATGTCACCCAAAGACATGGAGAAAACAACTTTCATCACACCTTGGGGAACATTTTGTTACAAGGTAATTCCGTTTGGACTGAAGAACGCCGGTGCAATGTATCAACGGGCTATGGTAACATTATTCCACGATATGATCCACAAAGAAATCGAATGCTATGTGGATGATATGATTGCCAAGTCCCTTACTGAAGAAGATCATCTGGTGAATCTGCTGAAGTTGTTCAAGCGTCTGAGGAAGTATCAGATGAATTTGAACCCCAACAAATGCACATTCGGGGTATATTCTGGTAAGTTGTTGGGATTTATTGTAAGTGAAAAGGGAATTGAGGTTGATCCCGACAAAGTCAAAGCTATCCAGGAAATGCCTGCACCTAGGACTGAGAAAGAAGTTTGA
This sequence comes from Lathyrus aphaca, assembly GCA_963966055.1. NCBI lineage: Eukaryota > Viridiplantae > Streptophyta > Magnoliopsida > Fabales > Fabaceae > Lathyrus > Lathyrus aphaca. The sequence goes on along the minus strand of OZ014520.1, from coordinate 560,663,878 downwards.
GGGTTCTTATGTAGATTGAACTACATCTCAAGGTTCATATCTCACCTCACTGCAACTTGTAAACCCCTGTTCAAACTGTTAAGAAAAGAACAAACAATCAGGTGGAACGAAGATTGTCAGAAAGCTTTTAACAAGATCAAGGATTACCTGCAAGAACCTCCAATTCTCATGCCTCCAATTGAAGGAAGACCTCTAATAATGTACCTGACAGTATTAGAAGGGACAATGGGGTGTGTGTTGGGCCAGCATGACGAGTCTGTTCGAAAAGAGTATGCAATATACTACCTAAGAAAAAAATTTACCGATTGTGAACAACGTTATTCACTGCTCGATAAAACTTGTTGTGCGTTAGCATGGGCTGCTCGGCGACTAAGACAGTATATGTTGACTCACACTACTTTGTTGATCTCAAAAATGGACCCCGTCAAGTACATATTTGAGAAGCCAACACTTACCAGAAGGGTTGCAAGATGGCAAATGATCCTAACAGAGTATGACATTCAGTACACCTCTCAAAAAGCCACCAAGGGCAGTGTATTGTCTGACTATCTGGCTGAGCAACCCATTGATGATTACGAGCCTATGAGATTTGACTTCCCGGATGAATACATCATGTACTTAAAAGAAAAAGATTGTGAAGAGCCAGTTCACACTGAAGGGCCTGACCCAGAAGAAGCATGGACTATGATGTTTGACGGGGCTGTCAATATGAATGGTCATGGAGTTGGTGCAGTGCTCGTTACACCTAAAGGAGTTCATATGCCTTTCTCAGCAAAACTCACCTTTGCCTGCTGTAACACGGTGGGAGAACTGACTTTTAGTTATGTTGCGGATAGCAAGAGTCGCCACCGACTTTTATTTTATCCAAAGGAAATGGCATAAAAGAACAGGAAAGACCTTAAAAGATTTTTGAGTTCGGGGGGTAGGTTATACAAAGGGAAGGTGTTAGAACCCTTTGTATCCATGGTTATCCATGGACTCTTAGTTACTTAGCTCACTTTAAATTGTTTTGAGATGTGTAGTGTGTGATTGAAAATTTTCTTAAGTACTTTATAATGATCCTTGTATGGATATATATAAAGACTTTGTTTTGAAAATTTGTTTGAAATGTGAAGTGTAAAAGAGTATTTTTTTGAAAAAAGTGAGCAAGTACTTAAGAGGAACCTACCCTAATTTGAATCTTTTCTGTTCTTAAATGTTCTTTCAATGGTAAGACTATCCCTATTATTAAGGAATAGGTAGTCATTACCTTGGATGTTATAAGGGACATACGAAGGGTCATCTGTGATTAGGCAACTGTAAGGTGTCTTAGCAATTCGAAGGGACTTATCATCTTTTATTCGAAAGGGACAAGATCATTATTCCGTAGGCAACCTCGAAGGGACTTGATCTTATGACCTTAAAGGGACTTGATGATATTAACGGAGGGACTTTGCTTTAAGACACCTTACTTGACCTTAGAATTAGGCAACATGAGGAGTAACCCTAGAAAGTGTGAGATGACGATCAAAGATCGACTTACGTGTGTGAGTGTTTGCATTCATATATTTATCTTGTTTAAATTAGTTTTCTAAATTATTAATTACAATTATTTTTCACTCCCTATTTACTAACCACACAATTATATTTACGAAAATAAATGGCAAAAAATTAAAGGCAAATACAAGAAATTCCTAAACTATTACAACGCTTCGGGGTAGATACATAAAAATAATGGTAGAAAAATAAATGATGGTAAAGACTTCAGTATAATAACAAGACAGGTTATATGAATAACATAAAAATGAGGACAAAAAGTTTTAGTGTTTGAGAAAATCTTTAAAGGTTTGAGAAAAAATTTTAAGGGTTAAAATTAAAAAAATATGGTTAATATAAAAAAAAGTTTTATTAGGAAAATTTAAGGTTTATTAAGAAAATCCTAATCTAATTAAAATTAATTTATTTACCCTAATTTTAACTTAATAAAAGAAACTATATACAAAATACTATTATTATTATAAGAAAAAGTTTATAGATTAACTTGTCTTTTTTTAAATAAAAAAATTAATGATCTAAGTCCATATTGATTTTCATTCAGTTCTTGGCACGCCCTAAATTACTAACCACGCAGGGAATAATAAAAATAAATAAAGGCAGAAATTTAAAGACAGAAAATAAAAATTCCTACACTATTACATGGCTTCGGGACAGTTACATAATAATTAGGCGAAAAATAACACTAAATTATTACATCAAGGAGACAGTTACATAATTATAAGGCGAAAAATAAAAACTAAACTATTACAAATATGAAACATTTACATAATATGATAAACAGTAAATGAATAACATAAAAATGAGTTAGAGTGAAAATTAGAGTTCAAGGTTTATAGAGAAAATTATTAGGGTTAAAAAAATATATTTTTCAGGTTAGTGAAAAGGTTAAGGTTGATAACATTAAAATTCATAAAGAAAATATATAATCAGTTTTAGAGAAACAATTAAGGTTTATATAAAAAATTTAAGGTTTAGGAAAAAAATCAGGGTAGTTAGTTATTTGTACAGATCTAAATATATATAATATAAAAAATAATAATATGAATTAAAAAAGAATAACGATGTTGCTAACGCAAAAATTGCGATCATCGCAATTGGATCGGATAAACACGAGTGTCACGCCTTATACACATAGATGCGAAAACGGCGTATCGACACGATCCGAACAACATGATTGAAATATATATAACAAAAACGTATTTAATAAAAACAAATTGTATAAATTAACAATATATATTATATATTATATTATATTAACATTATATAAAATATACTAATATTTATACTATATATTATATATATGATACATATTGATATGATATAGGTCGCATATTATATACATGTTATATATTATGTACTATGTAATACAGTAAATAAGAAGTGAATGAGAGAAAAAAATTGCAGATTATGAAAATGTACAAAATGACCGGCATCGAAGTGCATCGCATGTGATATGCTAACCAAAATTTCAAAGACTCATAACCTATTTCATATATGAATGTGAATGGCAAACCAAATATGTAATGAAAGGCAACATTCAAATGCGGAAGTAACGAACAAAAATTCATCCGCCGTTTCTTTTTCGGTTTTTGTTTTTTTCCTCCCTTAGCAGCAACACACATATAAGTATTTATAGGACTAATTAGGGTTAATGCCAATTGGGCTTATTTTAAAACCCAATAAAATATTAATATAAATAATTAAATAAAGTTTAATAAAAATAATTAAAATTAAAATAAAAACTAATTAACCTATTTATTTATTATAGACCTAATATAAAAATAAATAGACTAAAAAAAATAAAAGTTGGGCACCAAAATGCTCGAAAAAATAAAATGAACACGTCAAAATAATCAGCGCGAAATAAATGACTCGGAAAAATACAGTGTTTGGTCGGATTTTGAAATAAAAATTATGACCGTTTAAACTGCTCAGACTGATCAACATATGACCAAAAATAGTCGTAAAAATATTTTTAGCATGTCAATTTAAACCACGTGAACCTCAGATTAATGTTACCGACATTTGCAAACTTAAACTTGACATTTTTTCGTTGACTAAGTTTAGGCACAGTTAAAAAGTTAATTTGACCAGTCTGTTTGTAAATTCCGAGAAATTATTCCGGCTAATATTAAGACAGAAAAAAAATGTTATGCTATGAAGATGATGCAAATGAATGTGAAACAAAAAATTGGTTAGAGTTAAAAATAGAGGGCAAATTTTGGGGTGCAACACCTGCACTAACAACGAAGCAGAATACGAAGCCTGTATCATGGGTCTTGAGGAAGCCATTGACCTCAGGATCAAAACCTTGAATGTATTCGGAGATTCAGCTTTGGTAATCAACTTGACCAACGATAAATGGTACACTCATCAGGAGCATCTGATTCCATACCGTGACTATACAAGGAGATTATTGACTTTCTTCACAACAGTCAAGCTTGAATACATCCCTCGAGACGAGAATCAGTTCTCAGACGCTTTAGCTACCATTTCCTCCATGATCAAAGTGCAAGCTGCCAATTATGTGCCTCAGATTTTGGTATCCAGACTGGACCGACCGGCGTATGTATTCTCTGTGGACACTGCTAGTGATGACAAGCCTTGGTTCCACGACATCAAATGCTTCTTGGAGAATCAGACATACCCACATGGGGCATCATCCAATGATAAGAAGACATTAAGAAGGTTGGCCGACAGTTTCTTTCTCAATGCTGATGGTTCATTATACAAGCGAAACTTCGACATGGTCCTGCTCAGATGTGTTGACAAGAAGGAAGCAGACCTGCTAATGCACGAAGTACACAAAGGTTCTTTCGGTACCCATGCCAGAGTACATGTAATGGCAAAGAAGTTATTAAGATCAGGGTACTACTGGATCACAATGGATGCAGACTGTTGTGCTTATGCCAGAAAATGCCACAAGGGCCAGATCTACGCGGATAAAGTGCATGTGCCTCCAAATCCTTTGAACGTAATGTCTTCACCTTGGCCCTTCGCCATGTGGGGCATTGACATGATTGGAAAGATTGAACCGACTGCTTCAAATGGTCACCGATTCATTCTGGTAGCCATTGACTACTTCACCAAATGGGTTGAAGCAACTTCGTATGCAAATGTCACCAGACAAGTGGTAGCCAGATTCCTGAAAAGAGACATCATCTGTTGATATGGAGTTCCCGAGCGAATCATTACTGATAATGGTTCCAATTTGAACAACAAGATGATGGCAGAACTTTGTCGGGACTTCAAAATCCAACATCACAATTCTTCTCCTTACAGGCCAAAGATGAATGGCGTTGTTGAGGCAGCCAACAAGAATATCAAGAAGATTGTGCAGAAGATGGTAGTTACCTACAAAGACTGGCACGAGATGCTACCGTTTGCCTTGCATGGATACCGAACCTCAATCAGAACATCTACTGGGGCAATGCCTTATCAGCTTGTGTATGGTATGGAAGCTGTCCTACCTGTTGAAGTTGAGCTACCCTCCTTACGGGTAATGATGGATGTGAAACTGGATGAAGCAGAATGGCTCCGGTCTCGGTACAATCAACTGAATCTGATCGAAGAGAAAATATTAGCAGCCATCTATCATGGGCAGTTATATCAGAAGAGAATGAAGAAATCCTTCGATCAGAAAGTCAGGCCTCGGGAATACCAAGTGGGAGAGCTTGTTCTGAAGATAATCCTTCCTCCTCATACAGACCACAGGGGCAAGTGGACACCTAAATACGAAGGTCCCTACGTCATAACTAAAGTCTTCTCGGGTGGAGCACTGATGTTCGCAACCATGGATGGTGAAGACTTCTCGTCTCCTATGAATTCAGATGCAGTTAAAAAATACTTCGCATAAAATGACCCGCTGGACATAAAAAACAGAATGTGAGTCCAGGAAAAAATGGGGCATCCTGGTTAGTCAAAAACAGAATAAAAGAGTCGGGAAAAAATAAGGGAAAAATAAAAAAATGTACACCCGCTGAGTTGAAAAGCCGCATTGGACAGCTCAGGCAAAAATGGGTATCCCGGTGGATTGAAAACCCGAAAGGGCAATCCATGCAAAATCAGGGAATAAGCGAACAACTGCATGCTGAACTCGTCTAATATCCCCCACAACATGGCAAGCTTCGAAAGGATAAAGCGTCGGTCAGAATCAACCTTCTTCAAAAAGCAAGATAAGAAGAGCGTCAAGGTCATACAGGTCATAGCAAAGGAAGCTCACTGGAGCTTCATCTTCAACATTGCCAACACTTTTCTTTTCTCAATTTACAGCAATCTCCTCCTTTCAGGGGATTTTCTTCTTTGAATGTACTTGCAAAATTCAGGGCACATAGATTAATAAAATCAAAGTTTTAAGTCACACTTTGTTTTGTACATTTTTGAAATGTCCAATCTTCATAATACAACGCTTGCATAAAACATATGAGCCATTTTAAAAAATGCTTGCAGGAAATATATTACTTTCAGGTAAATCTAATTCCTATGACAGAATCTAGTTAAGGATACCTCGGGCCACTTATGCGTTTTCCTTTGTCTTAACAGGTTGCAGGTACCCAAGACAGACAATCGTTCACAACATGGGGCATATCAAGCATTGAATCCCCAGCGTACTACTTCCTAGAAGTTATTTCCTCCCCGAGCGAGACCTCCTGAGCAGTGCCTAACAACCTCTTCCACAAAAAGGTGGCCAAAGCACTTTCTTTTCCCCACCAGAGATACCAGATCTCTCTCATCCTCAGCATAGTTGGTGGAATTAATTCCCCACAGAGTTGCCTCCCCAGAAGAGCAATACCTGAAACACATCCCCAACGGAGTTGCTGAAACTCCTTCACCCCTATTGAGAGTTCTCCCTCCGGACAGATCTATCAATGATCTATTTCCACAAGCAGAGTTCTCCCTTCGGACAGATCTATCAATGATCACTTCCCCCAGTTGGGTTATTCCTCCAAGCAGATCAGCCAGAGATTTTTATCCCTGCAGGATCCGAGTCTCGGATCAGTTCTCTCATTTGCATAATCATAGCATTCGCATCATATTCACCGAAATAAGCATAGCATTCCGTCTAATATGGAGCATTACGGCAAAAATCAAACATTTGCATGATCATAAGCTAGGTTTGAGCCAGTCACCTGCAAATACCATCATCACTTCACCAAAACTCATATCCCCTGCAGATAAAAGCCAAGGCATCCCCTTTGAAAAACACAAATGCCTGTTTATATTTATGCATGCTCCTTTTGACACTCGTCTGTGTCATCCTATCTCCCGCAGGTCGCCAGAATACCTCTTTGCACCCTCAAATATAGATATTTGCTTATAACTTGTACATATTCCTTTTGACACTCGTTTGTGTCATACTTCCCCAGCAAGTCAAACACTCGTTTGTGTCCCTTGCCCAATCTTTCGACACTCGTCCGTGTCTTGCACATACTTCACCAGTAGATTAACACTTGTACATATACAATCCTTTGATACTCGTCTATATCTTGTATATATTACCTCCCCGGAAGATTAAAACACTCGTCCGTGTTTCTTGCTTAACCTATTGATACTCGTCTGTATCATCATCCTTAAACACGCGTCATCATTTGTTTCTACCGATACTCGTTCGTATCATGGTCCTAAGGATGCTTGTCCGCGTCTATAATCTATACACCCCGTCAAACGCTTATATCTTTTATTTTGAAGGCGTAAGCACTCGTCCGTGTTTACCATTCCCCAGTAAGTCGTAAACAAAACAACTTTCTCCTATCCAACATTCGTCCTATGTCGTGATACCTTCGGCAGCCATCCCCTGCCAGGTGATCGTCCTTCACCTTTGGATGACCGTCCCTCGTCCTTTCCCTAGTGGAATATCCATTATTAGAACCTTCTATCCGGCATTCTTCCTATTTCATGATATCTTTAGCAGCCGTCCCCTGCTAGGTGATCGTCATTCACCTTTTGATGATCGTCCCTCATCATTTATCTGATGGTCGTCCCCATTGTTGATCTTGTTATCCGACATTCATCCTATGTCGTGATAATCCCTGACGGCAGTCGTACCCTGCTAGGTGATCGTCATTCACCTCTTGATGATCTTCCTTCATCATGCTTATCTGATGGTCGTCCCAATCGTTGATCTTTTCTATCCGACATTCGTCCTATGTCGTAATATTTTTAGCAGTCGTCCCCTGCTAGGTGATCGTCCTTCACCTTTTGATAATCGTCCCTCATCATTTATTCGATGGCCGTCCCCATCGTTGATCTTGTTATCCGACATTCGTCCTATGTCGCGATAATCCCCAAGAGCAGCCGTACCCTGTTAGGTGATCGTCCTTCACCTCTTGATGATCGTCCTTCATCATGCTTATCCGATGGTCGTCCCCATCGTTGACCTTATCTATCTGACATTCGTCCTATGTCGAGATAAAGAGCAGGTCGTCCACTGCTAGGTGATCATCCTTCACCTCTAATGACTGTCCCTCATCAAATATTTCATTTATTCTTTAACCCGATGGTCGTCCCCATCGTTGTTTACTTTACTTTCCAAGCCCGATGGCCGTCCCCATCTATGCTTGTCTAAATCCCCAGAGAATTTTATTTTATTACCCGATGGTCGTCCCCGTCGCGGTTTCTTCATTTCCCCAGCTTGTCGGCCGTCCCCGTCATTGCTTTGCTTACCGTTTTACCCCCAGTAGTCGTCCTCTGCTCGATGGTCGTCCTCCATCGCTTAAATTTGATAATCATACTATACTACCTTTTACAATTTATATCCCTTTTCTTCTTCTCCCCAGCAAGTGCAAATTTCAGATTGTCTTTAGTATTCAACCACAAGTTATCTTGTTTGTCTGTTAAGCTAGGCGCTTACACCCTGTACAGCTAACTCATGCTTGAATAGGGGAAGCTGTAAACACCCCAAATTTGCCCTCACTTTTTCTGACACCATGGCTTGTGATCTTTCATTTTTGTTTTAACATAAGTATTACATCTCATATTGCATATTTGTTTCATCTGCATAGTTCCATTTCATATGCATCTAGGGTTTGTGATATGAGCAATCCAAGAACCAATCTGAGCCATCCCAGTGGTCTTGAAGTGTTCCAAGAGGGTCCATGTTTTTTCTATGAGCATGATATGCTCCCCAAAGTTCATGAAAGTCAAAAGATCACAAAGCATGGCAAAGGCATAGAGGCAGACTGAAGATTTCCTACACAGATGACCAAAATTAGGGTTTTGGTTTCATAAGCCTTAACTCCAAATATTTTGGTCATTCTTGTTTCTAATGTTCTTGATATGTTATAAGGATCATGTGTACCAAGTTTGATGAAGAAATTCATTATGGAAGTCATCTGATCATAGGGTAACTTCTTGAGCAAGTAAAGTCAAAATCAGGGCATCTGAGGCCCCCAACAAGGGTACCAAAGGCTCATCATCATCATTTTGAGTCTCTATGATCTTTATTTGATCTTAGAAGTGTTTGGAAGTTCACAAAGTTGATGAATTTTGGGCTAAATGCAAACTTGCCGTTTTTGGAAATGACTTGTAATGGAAAATTTCCATTTGGGGAAAGATTTTCAACCTCCTCTTTCATGACCAAAAATGCTTCAAATGAAAAATTCTTGGGCATGAAAGTTGTATATTAGGTCTTTCCCTTTTCTAAAATTACTAGAACATGTCTTGATTCATCCTAGAACTCAAGATATGACCTTTCAAAGTTGGCAAAAATCCTATAATTTTCAAGTTCATGCCAAAGAGGGAATTTTGCAATTTCACTTGCCAAGCCTTTCTATGACCTCTAATCAACTTCTATGCATCATAACATGTCAAGGCACCTTTAAAAAAATCAGAATTGGCCCAATATTTCATAGGTTTCATGCCTTGCTTCTCAAGAAAGTTAAAATAGGGAAAGTTGCAAAATGCCTTGGATCCTTCCATCCACTTGTGCCAGCTGCATCAAACCAATTCTATGGCTCTCCATGAATCTTGCTGAGGCCAGAAACCCCATTGAACAACTCCTGCCATGGCTCATACCTCCAAGTACACAAATTTAACTTTTTGGCAAAACCTCCTATACCAATCAAGCTGAGCCACAACCACTCTTCTGACCAATCAAGACTTCACATACATGCCTCATAGACCTCATTTCATAACATCTTGGAGCCTGAATCATCCCACAGCTCAGAATCCCAAAAATCACCAAAAAGCTTCCCTTATTTAAATTGCACAAACCAGCCATCAAACCTCAAAACAAACTTCACCAATCATCTCAACACCATTCATAGAACACAAAGCAACTTTCAAAATGGCATGAAACCCCCTAAATCAAAAACACGATTCCTCCTTCATCAGAACTGAACTTTCAAAACAAAGCCATACAAGCCTCATTCAAGCATTTCAGAAGCTTTAGGGAGTTCATAGGAGTGGTTTAGCATCAAGGAGAAGTCCAGAAAGCTCATATTGAGAAAGCTTCACCTCAGGTATCATCAAGAACAATTTTTCCAGAAACATTCTTTTAAGTTCTTAAATGGTTCTACATGCTTCCCTGATCATGTTGATGTCTTTACTTTTGAAAATGGTTGAGATTTGAGAATGTATGAACTCTCTGAAAGTTTGCCCGAAAATTTTGTTTGCTTCGATTCTTGTTTTTGATGCAATATAAATGTTATGTGATGATGGATTCTTGCTTGGGGTTGTTAGAGGGTCATTTATGGAGCTTTAGAGGGTTTAATTTGGCCTAGGGAAGAAGTTGGGTTGAGCGTCTTTCCGAAGAAGATGATCGGAGCTAGCTCCGGTCATCTGAAAATCATTAGGGCACTAATTAGGGTTTAGGGGGTCAGTTTGAATGTGGGCCGTAGGATTAGGTTTAGCGCGTGAATGGAGGGTCAGGATTAGTTCATTAAAACCCTAATCAGATCAATTAGTTTAATTAATTAGGTTTAATTTTAAAAATGCCAGATTGAATCCTAGCCACACAAACGCGCGCCAGTCAATTCCCTCTCTTTTTATTCAAATCTGGGCCACTGAATCAGTTGACTTCCCATTAAATCCATTTTTATTTCATTTTATTTTATTTCTTTTGCATAATTTATTTAAAATAGTTAAAAACATCACAAAAATATTTCCTTTTGCATTTCTGATCCAAATATTTTTCTCAACCCAAAAATGATTTTTATTTTATTTTTTGCATTTAAAAAGTATTTTTAAAATATTTAAATGTTATTTTTAATTTATTAATGGATTTTAATTAATTAAAAATACATTTAGGTTTCTTAAAATCACCAAAAAAAATCATGAACCATTCCAATACATTTAGAAACATTTTCAAACTCTTCATAAAAATTATTTTTAGGTTTGATCATAATTTGACAATTTTCTTTGAATTAGAGTTCTTTAAAATCACATATTCTAACCCTAATTTGAAAAATTCATTTCTGCCTAACCATGAAAAGTTTGAACTTGATTCTTTTTGAATTGTTTCACATATTTCATGTAGTTTCTAGGTTATTTTCCTCATGAATTTATCTTGCATTTTCAAATTGATTTGCATTTTCCCTTAAGAATCACCCAAAACCCTAGCAAACATAGGAAATTCATAACTTTCAATAGGATTAGCTTCTGACCTTCTCCTTTGGGGTGTGGCCTTGTATAGGTTTAGGGTTAGATTGAGCTTGGTTTCAATTTTTTATCATGTTGTATGCTTCTGTGTTGTTCATTTGCATCTCATGTGTTCATAAAACCCTAATTTCTCATGTTCATTTGCATTCACCTTGCATATTCATCATCATGTGAACTTGCCATGACATTTCAAGCATTCATATGGTATCTTAGGCCTCTTAAGATATGTTAGAACATTGCTTGATCATTTATTCATTCATTTTCCATGTCTTGCATTCATTTCATTTCATAAACAACCATGTGTTTTCAAACATCCAAGCATGCTTCTTTTGCATCTCATCTTTGTATGAACATTCACATGCATATTGTATGACATTGCATCATCTCATATGACATTTGCATTGCATACTCACTTATGACTTTGGTATTTGCATCTCATTTCAATTCATTTCTTCATGCTCTATGTCTTATGCATTCATACTAACATTTTCAGGAACTTTCGGTAAGTTATCTGGGAAGTGGATTTGCCTTCACTTCCCACCTCTTCTTCTCATCATTCATATGCATTGTTACATGTATTTGAAGTGAACTTGTTCACTTTTGTTCTATCCCTCTCACTTTATTTCTTCCAATCTACTTATCTTCTTCAGGAAGTAAGTAACTTGTTCTTCTTTCTCATTCTCTTTTCATCTGCTTCTTCCATTGGTGGCCTTGAAGATCTTTTCTCCTAATCCTAACAAACCATAGGATATCCAAGAATGATAACTTTTAGGGTTGTGTATAGTCCCTCTTAGTCTTTTTACCTTTGAGTCTCCTTGAGTCTCTCTTCTCATCTCAATAATCAGAGACTAAACTCTTAAAGTTTTAGGACTTTGGAATTAGGGTTATGCATGCATCCTTCTCTTAGGAGGGAGTGTATAACTTTAATCCTATGTGTTAAACCTTTAATTTGTTTAAACCTCTTAATAAAATCACACTAATAATCACCAAGACTTTATCTTGTAACTTGGGCCTTACATTAGGGTTCTATCTTTTCCTTATGGTTAAGAGGGACTAACCCTAGTGTTTAATGGACAAGTCCCCCTCAAGTTGTCTTACAAACATAAAACCCACTTCTTAATCTCACCCTTTAATTAAAATCCATTTAATAAAGGCTTTCTATATAATCAATTTAATCCCTAACCATGGATTAAGTTGAGGTATCTTCCTCAGCTTAAGTGTGCTCATCTATTATCCTTCTATTAGGATGGTGTAATGAGTTCACTAATCTGTGATTAGAGATTAAACTCATTACTTAACACTAAACAAAAACCCAAAAACATTTAATTAATCACAAGTAGGTTAATGATCTTAATCCTACATCATCATGGTAATTAAGTTGATATGCTTATCTCATGCTTAAGTAGGCTCATTATCCCTAATCAGGGAGGATATAATGGGTTTAAAAACCCTTGATTTAGGATTAATCTCATTAACTTATGCAAAACACCAAAAACAATAACAAAACTGAAAACACAAAAACAAACAATAATCGTCTCCTTCGGGATTCTTTTCTCATCACACTCATTCACAAACGAGAACTTGCTTCTTCTGTCTAATGCAAGACAGTTAGCACTCGAGCCAGACGAGTCATACACTTGAGCATAGAAAAGTAAGTAGTTCACAGTCAATTTGTTTTCAGTCTCTTTGAGTCGAACTACGGTGTTCTGACTTCCTCATTGCACGAGAGGATACATAGGCATAACTTAACAGTTATCAAACAAAAGTATCTTTATCATTCCCCCTCTTTCAGCTTTCTTTCCTAAGCCTCAGTTCCTGAGCATTCACCCTTTTGCAATGACACCTGTACATTCATTCTTAGCTTTTGCACAAAGATAGCACATACACCTACCCCTTTTAAACACAATCTTGTAAGTGTGGATCCTGTTGAGTACGACGGACAATCTGGGTGTTAATATCTTCCCAGGTTGTAACCAACCCCCTTTCTTAGTTTCTCTAGTTCGCAACCATCTTATCCATCTCTTTCTAGGTTTATGCAACATTACCTTTCCTTCAGGATAAAAATGCCTAGCTGGCGACTCTATTCAGTTCATTTTCACTTTCTCCTTTCGCCGACCGTTCGCGTCTGCCCCGGGATGCAAATCTTCGGGAGCGATAATGGTTACCCCCACTCTTTTTGACATAGCCGCTATCACAGGGCTTCAACCTGATGGTCCTGCTTATGACCCCATCTTTGACGCCAAAGACAGTATCGGCTTCAACACATCCAAACTAACATACACTCTCTTCCTCATGCATCATTCCCAACCAAAGGAAGAGGTAGTCTCTTATGAGGAGCATATTGCTTTCCTTTTATTATGGTTGTCTAGATATGTCTTTTGCATCAAGTCTCTACAGGTGGCGAAGAAGTATCTACCCTTAGCAAATCAGCTTCACAATAACAGGAAGGTTTTCTTAAGTGAGCTAATCCTAGCCAGACTCTATGAGTCTCTCAGTGAGGGAGTGACTCTATTGAGGGACCCAGACCACAATTCTGGTTCTATGATTCTCAATGGCCCTTTATGGCTTCTTCAACTTTGGTTGAATGCCACCTTTAAGCCTTTGCTTCCCAGGAAAGGAAAAGTTGATGAGGAGTCAGAAGAAATCAGGCTAAGGAGTACTGAGGGCGTTCGACTATCCAAGCTTACTCCCAATGACAAAGGTGAAACCCTAAAAGGGGCCTTCTCTAGTTTTGTGATGATGTTTGCACATATGTATGATTTTGCACCATACATGGCTCCCTTTACTGGTAGGAAGTATGGTCCCAAGTGGTTCATTAGGGCCTTCCCTAACTCCCCTACAAGGAAGCTTCATGTGGACTCTGTTGGAATTTGGGAAACCTTTATAATTCTCAGATTCTTTTTTTATAGGTTGAATGGTGCGACACCTGATACAAGCCTTATTGCTTAGCAACCCAATTTGGTTTCTAGGCAATTTGGGTTGAGTCAGAGCTTCCCCAAATGTATTTATGATAGAAAGAGCTAGGTTATTTTTTATAAAAATGTTTTCGACGAGGATGATGTTGCTGACATCTTCCCCATATGGGAATCCCAGAAGGCAGACATGTCTCCAGTCTTCTTTCGACCCTTAACCTAGCGCACTCATCTTTTCAAAGATTGGTGGCGCAAGTATTATAGTGAGAACTTTCTCACTGCTGTTGAATTCTCTGCTCAACTTGACCTTGCTTTTCTTAATGTGCAGGAGAAGGTCAAGAAAAGTAAGTCTGCTCACATCCAAGAGATACAAGCTTTCCAAAAGTACTTTGAAACTGTCTATCGACAAGATGATCTTAGTTGAACCGTTCGTGAGGCTGTTGTCACTTTAAAGGGGAATTTTTTACAAAAGATGGATAAGTTAAAAATCTCCCCAAAAATTCCTCGTGAGAGGCGGTATGAGGAGGCTTTTTGACTTTTTCCTCCCAAATTCCCTCGACTTCCTACTGCTGATTTTGGAGTAGTGTTGGCTCCTCCATTTCCAGACTAGTTTGTCTGTGGGGATTCAATTAAAATCCTTCGGCAACATCTCAGCCGAAAGCTCAAAGAGTGGTTACAACTAAGCACACACTGGATAGTTTCAAAGGGCACCTTCATATAGGGCTTGAAGATGTTAGCGTCGAATCTGAAATATACGAAGGTTTGAAGTCTTTATTTCCCTTTACTGAGTAATCAATTATTAACTTGTGACAATTGTTTTTGGCACTTCCAACAATCACCATAAGGACCACTTCCACTAAAAGCGTGGTAATATAGTCAGAGAATAAAGAAGGCACTAAGGTATCTTATCATCCTTACTTTATATAACCTCTCATATGTCTATATTCTAATATCTGGTCTTTCTGCTAGACAACCAAAAAGCCTTTCACGTCTCCAAGAAAGGGGAAAAAGACTTCCAACGTTGTCATCACTGAAGATGATGACGAATCCCATGAGGATATGCCCCTCAAAAGGAAGAGGAAGATTGCACAGTCTCCCAGTGCTATCGGCCAACCTTCCTCTAAAGTGGCCAAAATTTCAAACAAAGCACCCACTAAGGGTGTTGTCGAGACTAAACATCCCACTCATGTGGCGAAACCTATTGCCGGTGCTCCTAAAAGTGCCAACTCAAGTCCCGGAGGTGAAGAGAATTAGGTATTTAACTTAATATTTGACCATTTTTTATTTCTTCTTATAGCTTCGACTTAAATTCTTCTCTTGTCGACAGGCTGGTATAGGTGCTGCCTTGCAACCTTCGACTGCCCCTCATTCGCCTACAGTCCTTCTAAATAGCCAAGGTGAACCTACTTATCATCCAACTTCTGATTTTGGCTCTGGTTATAGCTCTTTGGATGAAATTAACCAACCCATAAATGTGGCAAATGTTCCTCTCCTGACTATTAAAGCCGCACCAAACTCTCTTGCTAAGAGAACTACTCAGTTGTCTCATACTGATGATTCAAAGAATGAGTATGAGAGTGAAGTTGACAAGGACTTTACTGGCTAAACCAGAAGACTTGCTAAGGAGATGTGTCGCTCCCAGGATTTCCATCTTGGTACAAACGCGAAAGTGGCGCGGAAAAGAAAAGAGTCGCCAGCCAGGCATTTTTATACCAAAGGAACGAGAATGGTAATGCTGTACAAACCAGAAGAAAAGAAAAGGAAGGAGACGGGTCCTGCGAACAAAGAGACTGGGTTCGGGAGTCGGTTACGACCTGGAAAGGTATTAGCACCCCAGATCGTCCGCCGTACCCGACGGGATCCACACTTGCAAAGAAATTTATTTCAAAAGGTGAAGGAAAGAAAGTTGCTAAACTGAAAATGAAACTGAATAAAAAGAACACAAAAGAGGAAAAAATGTAGGGAAAATAAAGATTGTGCTTGAACGGGCCCTACCTCACTGCCTACGTACCTCACTGAACATGAGGATCAGAGACGCCGTAGTTCCCCTAACTAGGGGTAGAAAGATTGCTTGTGTCTTAAGGCTTGAACTGCCTATGTCAATGCTCAGGTGCTGCAGGCTCGGACGATGAATGCGTAACCGTCTTGCAAAATGACAAGAAGAAGCAAGTTCACGGACGGAGCGAAGGAGATGAGAAAAGAATTCCCGAAGGAAAGACGCTTATTGTTTGTTTGTGTTTTTGAGAGCTTTTTATTTGTGTGGCACAAAGGAATGAACTCAAGCTCTTTTCTATGGAATGTGTACTTGTTACTACATTCCAATATGGAATAATAGAACAAGCACACCAAGTAAGGAGAACTTATCCAAGACTTGTTTCCAAAGGCAAGGGCCTAATTTCATTGACTTGTTGAATTTATTAAGTGTTTTGGTGATTAAAATGAAGAAGTGTTTTTTAGGGTTTTTCTTGATGAAGATGACTTCATGATCCGACTTGTGCATCATGCTAGACAAATGCACTATTCCAAGATGGAATGAATACATATTCCCTATGGAATAAGGCTTTTACACAAGAGGTCACTTCTTTCTTTATTAATGTTTTTTAGATTTTTTTTTGATATGAGAAGAGAGAGAAACCAAAGGAGCAAAAAGGTAAAAGTCTAAAATGGGGGAAGACTAAACCTAATGTTGTCATGCAAAAGAGTGGTCCTAAGGTTAGTGAGGTTTCAACTATCTAAGAGAAAAGAAGAACTAAAGAGGATCAAGAAGAAGAGGAAGCAAGAGCTAGCAAGCAACTTACTCCTCTAAAGGAGATAAGTTGCTCCTAAAGGGGGAAGAAGAAAGTTGCAACACATGATGGCATAAGGCACATCAAAGCACAAAGAGAAAGCACTTAAAAAGAGAGAAGGATGAAGAGTTGAAATGTGGATAAACATCCACACTTCTCTTACCATGAGCTCCTGCAAGTTAGCAAAAATCCAGCACATGTTCATCAAAACTTATGGAATTAACATGCTCAAAGTTCACACCAACAAAGATCAAACAAACATGCCAAACTTTGCACATACCAACATTTACGTGTCAAGAACATGGAAGCATGCATCAACCAGCAAGCAAATCACCCTAAACAAACATGTTCAATGATCATACAATGATCCATGGCATTTAAAACAAGTAAGGGGATCTAACATGCCCAAAATAGCCCAAAAATGGCCTACTGCTTCAGTGTTAACCGGTTAACCAAAGCGTTAACCGGTTAACCAGTCAAAACTTGCAGAAAAACAACACAGAAAAAGGTGCGTTAACCGGTTAACCAATCCGTTAACCGGTTAACACTGTTAAAACAACAACAATTCCTGCAGAAAAATTAGTTCAAACCAGCTTTTCCGATTAATCTCGCACTAGACCAGCAAGCAATTGAGCATGAAAATAGTGTATCAATTCACATTAAATGGCATCATGAAGCTCATGAACATTAATACATAGATCCGGTTACCAATCAATCAATCAATTCAAGCAACACAAGAAAATACGTAAGCACATGGCGGATCTAAAGCATAAGCATGCAAATAAGCTAAAACAGAGCTAGATCTGAAATTAACCAACCTACAAAGCTGAGGTATGCTTTGGTAATTGTTGATCGAGCTGAAAACGATAGATCTCGCGGAAAACTTTGAAGATCCGGTGCTAAGCTTCACACTCCATGTAAAATAAATGCAAGAACAAGGTCTTGATGCAGAATTTTAGATCCAAAAGCACTTCTAGATCCCAAACCAGATCTGAATCACCAATTAAACGAGCAAAAAGATGCAAAGAAGGTATGGATGTAGGTCTATTTCCAAGATACACACACCTTAAGGCAAGGTTATGTGATATTCAAAGAGGAACTTTGAGTGATTTGGAAAATTGGGAGAGAAAAGTGAGAGAATTGTGAGTGAGAAGAGTGAGAATTCAGAATGAGAGTGAAAAATGTGAGAGAGCTCCCTTGGTTTGGAGAGAAATGGATTAAATATGGTTTAGGTTTGGGGCCCAAATATTTGGCTTGGGATCCAAAATTATGGTTTGACAAAGAGATTAGGATTTAGCAATGGAATTAGGCTTGGATAAGTGCTCTAGATCCTTCTTTTTAATTCAAATTAATAAAAATCATAAAATTGGAAATTGGAACCAAATCACACATGCTGAAAAATGCTGCTGGAATTCAAAATTCGCAGCCGTTAACCGGTTAACCAATCCGTTAACCGGTTAACGCCAGTGGATTTTGAATTTTCCCTCCTTTTGGTGGGAAACCTCAGGAATCACCCGGCGCCAACCGTTTTGACCTGATTTTGATCCTCAATCCCTTCTTTAGGCTTTGACCCTGATGTCAACCTTGTAACATGCCTTGTGAGCTTTGAATGTTCCTGATAATTGATCACATTCCTTATGCTGGAATATGTAAATGCTATGCCTCATTTTTCTATGAAATATGTTAAGGACATGACATGCTGATGATGATTATGATATGATGATGATGCCAAACAGGAGAGGGCAAACTTGGGGTGTTACAACTGCCCCTATTCAAGCAACTGTTAATCTAAAAAGGACGATAGCACGGCTATCGACCGTTCAAGATGAATTGTGGTTGAATACCAAGAAGACCTGAAATTTGCACTCTGCTGGAGAATGCAAGAAATGGGAAATAAACCCAACCAAATGATGCTTTGGCGACTGAAGTGGGGAGAAAGCAGATGAGCTCCTTCCAAGTTGCATTGTTATTTCGGATAGAAAAAACCAGACAGACGAGTCTTCCTCGAACAAACCTGTTACGCCAGGAACTGGACATACAAGCCCTCTTCAAACAATCCTGTTACGCCAGGATCTGGACATACGAGCCCTCATCAAACAATCCTGTTACGCCAGGATCTGGACATACGAGCCCTCATACATTCTACAATATATGATCTGAGACAGACGAACCTCCTTCGGATAAACCTGTTATGCCATGACCGGTAATGCACTTAAGTCTGTGGGATAGACATGCATAATCAAGATAGACGAACCCTCTTCATATTTTATTTGTAGACATATGGTCTAAGACAAACGAGTCTTCTTTGAGCAAACCTGTTATGCCAGGTGCAACAATAGGATTTGACGAGCCTTCTTCACAAATCTTGCGTAGATAAGTGGTCTCTGAGACAGACAAACCTCCTTCGGATAAACCTGTTACGCCAGGACCGGTTACCATTTTGACGTTTAATCCCACCGTCAGGACTTCAAACCTCTTCAATACATACGAGTATCAGATGATCCTCAAAAGAACACAGACGAGTGCCAAAAGTCAAATGATACAAACGAATATCAGACGACGATCTAAGAAACACAAACGAGCGCTTTAGGCGATGATACAGATGAATACCAGCCACTGATACAGACGAATACCAGAAATCCAACACAGACGAGCATTTGGGGTAGCAATACAGATGAGTGCCAAA
Organism: Lathyrus aphaca; assembly: GCA_963966055.1. Classification (NCBI taxonomy): domain Eukaryota; kingdom Viridiplantae; phylum Streptophyta; class Magnoliopsida; order Fabales; family Fabaceae; genus Lathyrus; species Lathyrus aphaca. The sequence continues at coordinate 560,644,361 of OZ014520.1, read as the reverse complement.
GATCCAATACAGACGAGCATTGGAGTGATTATCAAATCAGTACAAATGGATATAAGCTAACACAGACGAGTGTGAGGGCATACAGACGAGCAACAAGCAGATATCAAACACAGACGAGTGCTGGAGAGTGCATACGAGCAACGAATGTCCAGTAGGAAACACTGCCAGGGAGAATCGAAGAATATTTCACAAACGAGCGAGTGTTGGGAATGCAGATGAACATCAAACAGATTTCAAACACATATGAATGCTGAGGAATGCAGACGAGCAACAAATAGATATCCCCATACAGACGAGTGTCGGGGAAAGCGTACGAGCAACGACAAAGTTTCAAACACCTACGAGTGTTGGGCATGCAGACGAGCAACAAACAGATGTCAAACACAAACGAGTGTTGAGAAGTGAGGACGAGCATTAGCATCTACCCACCCTAGGCGACTGCTGGGGATAGCATACGAGTAACAGCAAAGCGCGAACACAGACGAGTGTCAGGGCGATGCGGATGGGCAACTATCAAACATCAAACATGGACGGGTGTTAATAGTTGTGGACGAACAAAAACCAAATCAAACACATACGAGTGTTGGGGGTGCAGACGAGCAACGACAAAGTGTGAACACAGACGAGTGTTGGGGCGATGCAGACGAGCACAAAACGGATACCCAACACAGACGAGTGCCAGGAGATGCAGACGAGCACAAAACGGATACCCAACACAGACAAGTGTCAGGAGATGAAGACGAGCACAAAACGGATACCAAACACAGATGAGTGCCAGGAGATGCAGACGAGCACAAAATGGATACCCAACACAAACGAGTGCCAGGAGATGCAGACGGGCACAAAACGGATTACCCTGGTTGGCAACAATGATCCCGACTTTGCAGGGGAACCTGGTCAAGAGGCTTTGACGACGCCTAAACCTGATTGGGGGAGATGAATGAAGGCTTGTATCATCACATGGCCACAATAGATTGGCAACTTCTCTGGGGAATACTCAAATGATGGGAGTGAATCTCGATCGTGAACTCTGCGGGGAAAACGACCATCTTCAAGCTCGACTGAGGAAGAGGATGGACACGACTCCAGCTGGGGAGAGAATTCTGAAAATTCTAACTCTGTGGGGAAATCAGGCATTCAGTTGCTTGTTGGGGATAACCCTATTGCTGACTCTGCTTGGGGAGAAAAACCATTCTATTAACCTTGGAATACCACTGGGGTAATAACCAAAATCTCCTGGCAACACTCGGCTGAGGAATAAAACATGAACAAATGTCTGCAATACCCTGTCACACCGGCCAAAAATAAATTGGCGGACTTGCTGGGGATATTTTAATGATGGTCGCATACCAATCATGAACTCCGAGGAAGAGACGACCTCCCGACCCGGCTGGGGAATATCCCTTCAAATTATCTTCTGACCACCACAACTCTCTTCGGTTGGGTTTGAAACTCCGCCGAGGATTCCACTTGCTCTAGCTTAGCTGGGGATGATTCCATCTGAACTCTACTAAGGAAACCATGTCTTTCTTGTGAAGAACAACCACCACTTGGGGAGGGCACCATCTTTGATTAGATTCTGCTAGGGATTTCACTGCTATAGCACTGCTGGGGAGCACTCTTTGCTTGGGGAAGTGCAACATCACCCTGCAGAACCTGCAACAACTGTATACACATGTGTGCCCTAGGGACTTGCATGGTATGATTTGTTCCTCCATTGTCACCCGACACTCAAAGAGTTTTAATTGTTTCCCTGCCATGTCAAGTTTTTTTTCCTGAAAAATCAACATGTTTCATATGCAATGTTCTTTTTGCCAAAAACTCAGGACATTTTTGCAAACAAAGAAAACACAACATGGCTTTATGACTGAATATTCATTTATTGAAAGGCCTGTGAATAGGCAATGTTTTACATCAGGAAGCAACTACCTAGAAAGAGGTAGCTACCGTAAAATTGAGAAAAGAAACTATCCTAATGGCAATGTACACGGCATTCCAATGAGTTTCCTTCTTGCTATGACCAGCATGTCTTCAAGACTTTTTGTTCTTGCCTTTAAATTCTGAAGAAGATGAGGGGACTGATTCCTATCCTTCTGATATTGTCAGACTGCACGAAACAGTGACTTGGTTCAGATTACCCGGATCGCAGTTGTTCGCTTATTCCCTTATTTTGCGTGGATCGCCCTTTCGGGTTTTCAATCCACCGGGATACCCTTTTTTGCCTGAGTTGTCCAAAGTGGCTTTTCAACTCAGCGGGTGTACATCTTTTCACTTATTTCCCTAACTTTTGCCCGAGCTTTTTATTCTGTTTTTAGCTCGCCGGGATGCCCTTTTCTTACCTGGACTTTAATTCTGTTTTTGTGTCCAGCGGGTCTTTTTATGCGGAGTATTTTTTAACTGCGTCTGAGTTAACAGGAGACTGGAAATCTTCTCCATCCATAGTAGTGAGCATCAGCGCCCCACCTGAGAAAACTTTCTTCACTATGAATGGGCCTTCGTAGTTTGGGGTCCACTTGCCCCTGTGATCTGAACCTGGAGGAATGATCCTCTTGAGCACAAGCTCGCCTACTTGATACTCCCGAGTATATACTCGTTGGTCGAATGCTCGCTTCATTCTCCTCTGATAAAGCTGACCATGACAGATAGCCGTTAATCTATTTTCCTCAATTAGACACAACTGATTGTATCGGGCACGTACCCATTCAACCTCATCAAGTTTCACGTCCATCATTACACGTAATGAAGGAATTTCTACCTCAACAGGCAAGACTGCCTCCATGCCATACACCAATGAGAAAGGAGTTGCCCCGGTTGACGTCCTGACCGATGTTCGGTACCCATGCAGCGCAAATGGTAACATCTCATGCCAATCTTTGTAAGTGACAACCATCTTTTGCACAATCTTCTTAATATTCTTGTTAGCTGCCTCTACCACGCCATTCATCTTTGGCCAGTAAGGAGAAGAATTGTGATGTTGAATCTTTAAGTCTCGGCACAGTTCTGCCATCATCTTGTTGTTTAAGTTGGAACCATTATCAGTAATGATTCGCTCAGGCACTCTGTATCTGCAAATGATGTCTCTCTTTAGAAATCTGACAACCACTTGACGAGTGACATTGGCATATGATGCTGATTCAACCCACTTGGTGAGGTAATCGATCGCAACCAAGATGAAACGATGACCGTTTGAAGCAGTAGGCTTTATCTTCCCGACCATGTCAATGCCCCAAATAGAAAAGGGCCAAGGAGATGACATGACGTTGAGAGGGCTTGGAGGAACATGCACCTTGTCTGCATAAATCTGGAACTTGGGGCGCTTACGGGCGTACGAACAATAGTCTGCATCCATTGTTAACCAATAATACCCTGATCTCAATAACCTCTTAGCCATTGCATGTCCTCCTGCATGAGTACCGAAAGATCCCTCGTGGACTTCTTGTATTAACAGGTCTGCTTCGTGTCTATCCACGCATCTAAGCAAAACCATGTCAAATTTCCTCTTATACAAAACCTCATATGCGTTCAAAAAGAAGCTAGTAGCAAGTCGTCTCAAGGTCTTCTTGTCATTGGATGATGCCCCAGCTGGGTATTCTTGTTTTTCCAGGAAAAACTTGATATCAAAGTACCAAGGCTTCTCATCAGACACTGCGTCTACAGAGAAAGCATAAGCTGGTGTGTCAAGCCTGGAAATATCAATTATGGGCACATAGTTCCAACACAAGACTTTGATGGACGAAGAAAGAGTAGCCAATGCATCGGCAAATTGATTCTCATCTCGTGGTATGTGCTAAAGCTTAACCGCTGTGAAGAACATCAACAGTCTTCTAGCGTAATCCCTATAAGGAATTAAGTGTTCTTGATGTGTATACGACTTGCCGGTAATCTGGTTGATAACGAGGGCTGAATCTCCGAATATATCGAGAGTCTTAATCCGGAGATTAATGGCCTCCTCTATTCCCATTATGCACGCCTCGTATTCCGCTTCATTGTTGGTGCAGCCAAAAGTAATTTTGGCAGCGAAGGGAAAACGAACACCTTCGGGAGTGATAAGAACGACACCAACTCCACGTCCGTTGATATTGACGGCCCCATCAAACATCAACTTCCGTTTGGATTCAGGGTATGGCCCCTCCTCCGAAAGTGGTTCCTCTTAATCTCTTGCCTGGAGGTACACATTATCCTCATCAGGGAAATCAAACTTCATCGACTGATAGTCATCTTCAAGCGGTTGCTGTGCAAGATAATCTGACAATACACTTCCTTTGATGGCTTTCTGGGAAGTATATTGTATGTCATACTCTGTTAAGATCATTTGCCACCTTGCAACCCTTCCGGTTAATGCTGGTTTCTCAAAAATGTACTTGACGGGGTCCATTTTTAAGATTAGCAGTGTGGTATGGGTCAACATGTATTGCCTCAGTCGGCGAGCAGCCCATACCAAAGTGCAACAAGTTTTCTCGAGCAGTGAGTAACGGGATTCACAGTCGGTATACTTTTTTATAAGGTAGTAAATAACATGCTCTTTTCGACCAGACTCGTCATGTTGGCCTAGAACACACCCCATCGACCCTTCTAACACAATCAAGTACATGATAATTGGCCGTCCTAGAACTGGAGGCATCAGAATCGGAGGCTCCTGCAGATATTCTTTTATCTTTTCAAAGGCTCTTTGACAGTCCTCATTCCACCTGACCGTTTGCTCTTTTCTCAACAATTTGAATATTGGCTTGCATGTGGCAGTTAGATGAGATATAAATCGAGAAATGTAGTTCAACCTCCCTAAAAACCCACGCACTTCTTTTTCTGTTTTCGGTGCAGGCATATCTTGTATTGCTTTTACTTTTGCAGGATCTACCTCGATTCCTGTCTGACTAATAATAAAACCCAACAATTTACCGGAATGCACTCCGAACATGCACTTGTTAGGATTCAACCTCAATCTGTACTTTATCAACCTATCAAACAGCTTTTTGAGATTGACCAGATGCCCTTCTTCGTCCTGGGACTTGGCAATCATTTCGTCCACATAGAATTCAATTTCTTTATGTATCATATTGTGGAACAATGTTACCATAGCCCATTGATACGTTGCCCCGACGTTCTTCAATCCAAAGGGCATAACCTTCTAACAGAATGTACCCCACGGGGTAATGAACGTCGTTTTTTCCATGTCTTCCGGTGCCATCTTGATTTGATTATACCCGGAGAAGCCATCAATGAAAGAAAATACCAAGAACTGAGCGGTGTTATCTACCAACACATCAATTTGAGGTAATGGAAAGTCATCCTTTGGACTCGCTCTGTTTAGATCCCGATAATCGACGCACATCCGGACCTTGTCGTCCTTCTTTGGTACTGGCACAATGTTAGCTACCCAAGGTGGGTAACTGGTCACAGCAAGGAACCCAGCATCTCACTGCTTTTGAACTTCCTCCTTGATCTTCATAGCCATATCAGGGCTAGTTCTTCTCAACTTTTGTTTCACGCGAGGACAATCTTCCTTTAGTGGCAGCTTGTGCACAACGATGTTAGTATCCAACCCTGGCATATCCTGATACGACCAGGCGAAGATATCCACATATTCACATAGCATACCAATTAACTCCTTCTTTACCTCGGCCTGCAGATTGGCCCCAATCTTTATCTCTCTCTTTACGTCTTCAGTCCCGATGTTGATGATCTCTATTTCTTCCTGATGAGGATGAATGACCCTTTCCTCTTGTTTCAACAACCTGACCAATTCTTCCGGGAATTCACAGTCTTCCTCAACCCCTTCATCAGCTTGGTAGATATGATTGTCGAAGTCATGCATAGTCATAGCAGGAACGTTGTCACAGGAATCCGAATGATCAACACTGCACAAGATGTGCTTGTTTCAGAATCCATTTGTTCAAAGAAGACGCAAATACACAAAAACACTAGAAAGAAAAACATTGACATTTTATTTGTTTTGTGAAAAATTTTAAAACGAAAGAAAGAGAACACAATTTGCTTGAAAAATGTCATTTATTTCATGGAAAAAGTAAATGCATTAAAAACATGGTGGCCCTACATATGGAACCATGCATCTTGGGCAGAGTGCAGGATTTGACATGCAGTATGATAAAATGGAAACAAAGAAAATTACTTTGACTGCCAAGTAACTTGAACAAAATCTTCAGCAGACCAGTTCCGAAACTCCTCCCCAGGTACGCATGGGTGAATCCATTTATCCAAGTCGCAGTCACTATCCTCATCGGCATCTGTTGCATAAACATTGTTGTAGTCGAGCATTCCAGCGCTTGTGAATGCTATGGGCTTACTACCATGAGACCAGTTGGGCTGACCAGGTTGATATCCGAGACTGAACTTGTCATCCTTCTTTTCCACTTCCAACATCTTGCCCCAGCCCTGGGCATTTCCGGATATAACTACCTCCTTAGCTTACTTGTAGGAGTAGATAGGAGTCCCTTCCTTCTCATTGCTTTGAACTGCTGGAGACAAATTACTGACATTGACCGTCTCAAAAGCTTGACAAAGTGTCTCATGGATCTCCCCGTCCATTTCTACGTACTTGAAGGTTGACAGATGGCTCACGAAAATATCTTTTTCTCCGCATACAGTAATAACTTGGTCGTCTACCACATACTTCAACTTCTGATGCAACGTGGATGTTACTGCGCCAGCAGCGTGAATCCAGGGACGTCCCAGTAAACAACTATAAGCGGGTTGAATATCCATAACATAGAAAGTACTCTTGAACACCTGAGACCCAATCTTTACAATTAGTTCCACCTCCCCAAACACATATCTTCGGGACCCATCGAAGGCTTTCACAATCAAGTCACTAGGTCGCAAGACGATGCCATCAACGTTCAGCTTCATTAAGGCCTTCTTAGGGAGCACATTGAGAGAAGAGCATGTATCTACCAGGACGTGTGATAGAACAGCGCCTTTACACTCCATGGTGATATGTAAGGCTTTATTGTGATTGCATCCCTCAGAAGTGAGATCTCTATCTGTGAATCCCAACCCATGGCTGGTGTTTACGCTCCCTACCACAGCCTCCAACTGGTTGACAGTTATCTCTTGTGGTACATACGTCATTTGCAAGACTTTCAGCAAAGCCTCTCGATGAGCTTGGTAACACATCAGTAGTGACAGAATAGATATCTTGGACGGGGTCTGATTCAGCTGCTCAACCACCTCATAGTCGCTTTTCTTAATTATTCTCATGAATTCCTCGACTTCCTTTTCAAAAGTGCCCTGGCCGGCAGCAGGAGTTGTAACCTCTTCAGTCGCTATCTGCTTACCCTTAACCTTTGCAGCAACTTCAGCTTCAGGATCACGTCTAAGAGCTTGAGGAGCAAAGAGACGCCCACTCCTTGTAAATCCACCAACTCCTCCGACATTCACGACAGTCAGGTCAATTGTCACCGCTTGACTTTCTACCTTCTGGCCTCCTAGGTATACGTTCGAGCCATAGTGCCAAGGGATGGCCTTATCATCAGCATAAGGGACTAGTCCCGGAACAGTAATGGTCACTGGACTCACTTCGGGAATATAGATATTCACCGGCTCTCTCCGGACAGGAACTTCAGTAGGGTCAAAATAGATCGTCATTGTAGATACGCAACCACTTCTGTTGTCAACACCGTCAAACTGTAGCAACCCCTCGTCAATCAAACACTGCATCCCAACTTTCAAATCCCCACAACCATTAACGGAACTCAAGCAATTCTCTCAATCATAATCACACCCTGGAAAAATCTGCCCTTTCAACAATATGCTTTTCACGACTAACAAGGAAGTCTTCACTTCATCCACATCCAAAATCAAGTTCGACCTCTCGCCACCGTCAATGGCATTTATCCTAGCTCCTCCATGATTTGGAATGGGGTTTGATGTAACATTTGGAGGCGGTGCAAAGTTAATTGCCTTTGAATCAATCAAGTCTTGGACCTTATGCTGCAATGCCCTGCACTTCTCCGTTGAGTGACCGGGAGCTCCTGAATGAAATGCGCATCTTGCATTAGCATCATACCCTATTGGAAGCTCTCCAGGTGGAGGTGGTGCTAACATCCTCAACTGCACCAAGTTCAAGTCTAACAATCTCTGGAGCAGTGTCGTGTACGTCAATTGGATGGCCTTAAGCACCTTTTTAGCTGGACGAGCCTATCTCTGCTGATAAGGCCTTTGCTGATAGTTATTGCGTTGCTACTGTTGCACAAGACCTGTGGGGATGGTGACAGTGGCCACCTGCTCATAAGATCCTCTGTATCCGCGGCCCTGACCTCGACCGTACACTGCATTAGTTTCTCCCTCCCTTCTTCTTGGAGGTCCACTGAAAGCCTTTCTCACACCACTTGAGCTACTTGCACTAGTGTCTTGAATCTTCCCTATTTTCAGCAGAGTTTCAACCCTCTCTCCTGCTATCACAATGTCATTGAACTTTGTTGTTGAACAAGACGTTAGTCTCTCAATAAACACCCCTTGCAGTGTTCCCATAAACATATCTGCCATTTCATTCTCCAACAAGGGAGGTTGCACTCGAGCAGCAAGTTGACGCCACCTCTGGGCATACTCTTTGAACCCTTCTTAAGCACTTTGAGACATTGTCTGCAACTGGGTACGATTTGGAGCCATATCCAAATTATACTGATACTGTTTCACAAATGCCTCAGCCAAATCCTTCCAGCTTTGGATATTGACTCTGCTTAGCTTCATGTACCATTCCAAGGAAGCTCCTACAAGACTATCCTGGAAGTAATACATCCATAGCTTCTCATCATTTGTATGTGCATCAATCCTTCCCACAAATGACTGAAGGTGGGTTTTCGGGCACGTCGTGCCGTTGTTCTTATCAAAAGTGGGAATCTTGAACTTGTAGGGAATTCTCACCCCTGGCACCAAGCCCAAATCAATGATGTCAAACCCTATAGAACTCTGAGACTGAATGGCACGAATCTGCTCAGCCATTTCTTCGAACCTTCTATTCATGCCAACCCCTTGGCCTTCTGCCTCATCCAACAAGGTGAAATGCTCGTCCTGCCCATCCATCTGCAGATTATTCACGCCATCATTGAAAATAGTGACTCCTGGTTGCACCACAGGGATTTCAACATGACGGGCGTCAACCCCATTGCGATTGCCTCCATCTGTTGTCTCATTGTTCCTGGCTTGATTGTTCTCCAACATTTCGCACAGACGCTCTTGAGTTTGACCCATCCTAGCCATGAGAGTTATGAAGTTATCCATTCTCATCCTCAAGTCAGCCAGATCTGCTTGCATCTGATCCATTGCTCTCTCTGTTCACCTTTGTAGGGTATATGTGCACCGTTGACTGTCTCTGAACCTTCTTGGGAGCTATAGTGCTTGAAAGTGACATGAACGTTAGAACACTGGAGACATACCTGCAAAACAATAAACATGTTATATGCATGCAATGTAACTATTCATGTTTCCACGTCCAGGCATTAACATGCCCCAGTTCTGGTATTTTGACAAAAAACACTCCAGATGACCTTTTGGAAACTGACTTTTTCAAACTCTTTTGAGGAGTATTCAGACCCTGATGGCTTAGGACAACCAACTTTGCTCATTCAGAAACGGTAATTGGAAAGTAACATTGCATAACATGAACAAACCAACAATCAGAGTTATAGACAAAAACATCATTCCACGCATGGTTACAATTCAATACAAAAGACAAGAAGATAAAATAAGACTCCTACAACAAGCCTGCAGGTAGTCTGGATACAAGCAACAATAAACTAAAGAAAATCCAGGTTCTTCTTATGCAGTCTCCACCTCTGTCTGGTTCTTCTTGACGCCTGCTCTCAGCTTGAGATCTGCAATCTCCTTTATTGCTTCCTCCAAGGCTAGCTGGCTATGTACCAATTGTTGAGTCTTTTACCTTCGAACTTGTTCGACCTCTTATTTCTTGAATGCCATATGCGCCTCAAAGAAATCTTCCTTTTCTTTGTACTTCTTCTGCTCTTGTTCTCTTTGGCCCTGTAACCAAGCAACGGATTGACGAGCTTCTCTAAGAGTCTTCACAATCTTCTTGTGCTCCGCTTCTCTCTTTGACTCCGTTAAACCCAATCTCTGAAAAATGAGCTTCTCTCCCAGCAAACTCCTTTTCTTTAGATTCTAAGGTATCCTGCATCTTCTGTAGCTTTTCTTCTGCTTCTTGCTTAGCATGATTGGCACGGTGATACAAACTAGCCATTTCAAAATTCTCTACCCGAACCTCGTGCAACTGAGCTTCCAACTTCTTGTAATCTTCAAGAGAAACAGTGGTTTGTGTCATACCCCGAATTTGTCCTACTTTTTTTTTCTGTTTATCAATAATTGTTTAAAATCAAAATATATATGCATCATTTTATTTTACTGTCTAACATTATTTCAAAAATCCAAAAATATATGTGTTTTTTTTTGTTTTTTCTCTTATTGATGGATTAAGCTCAGGTTGTGCAAATTTGCTACTAAGGCTTAGGTAAGGCAACCAAAGCTTGTGTTTGGGAGGCGATGATTAAGATTCATTGGAGTTGGAACTAATCCTAGTCAAACAGGTAGGAGGCTTCATTATCTCAGTTATTGGAATATCAAGGCAAATGGTTCAATTTGTTTTCTCAATGGAGTGCAAAGTCCATGATTGGAGTTTCAATTTTCAAAGGAGTGCATAAATATGTTCCAAGTTGAAAGCCAATGTCATTCGACCAAGGATCATGATCTGATTCTCTTTGGTTTAAAAACTTCATAAATTCAAAAGAAACAAAATCAAGAGGTCCATCAAGGAGGATTATTCCAATTGGGCTCAAATGTTACCACCTATAATACATAGGTTCTTATGATGTGGCTTGCGCACACTACAAGACTTGAGGTTCTAAGTTTTTTTTTAAAACTCAATTATTTGAGTTAAAAATTTTTTTCCAAAGATAAGTCCATTGACTTACACGGTCAAGGGCTTCATGTCAAGACAAAATATTTTGCTTAGAGGTTCGAGAAAGGCATTGAACAAAAAGAAGCCTTTGTTTGTTTGCAGGAGCAGTTATGTAATGCCAGCATAAAATCCATAATTCCTAAGAAAATACAAGAACTAAAAATTCAATTTTGTGGCTTACAAGTTTCCGTTTCATAAACTACAAGATTTTTTATCCTAAAAAAACATGATGCTAATTTTGCTATGATAATACAAAGCACCCTTTGTCAATATAAATGCCTAAACTTGCAAATAAACCAAGACCCTAAGGAACTAAGGGCACAGTTCTTTATGCTTCAGCTGATTGTTTTTGCCTTTATACATTACCAGCCAGGTTGTTTTCAAACTTCCAAATCCTATCTACAGGTCATGCTTCATAGATAACAAGAATTCTCATTAAGTTAGGCAATGTATACCATCTGCAACAAGTACCATCATGTCAAAGTTAGCGTATGTTTTCATAGTCTGCAGCAAGCATGAACTTCATGGCCACTATCACAAGAATTTGAATGTCACCTGAAGTGCAAGAAAGAAAGTCAGTTGAGGTAAGGTAGCCGTTATGGTAAGTGTGGATGAAAACTCAAAGTAATAATACAAAAATCCTACTGCTAGCTACCTGCATTCACCACTATTTTGATCAGTCACTAAAAACACTAAGTGGCAGAACAAATAGTCCTAAGGCTAAATACTGCAATACAAAGAGAATAGAAGTCGTTACGGTTATTATCAGCTCAGTATGAGTTGTGTCCAAGCATAGCTTCATTTCTCTCTAAGTCCCTTCTCCATGAATTTCATCAAGCCTGACAAAGAAGGATAAAATAGGGTTCAACAGAAATTTCACAAGTGCAAAATGTCAAATATGATTGAATTACAATTTGAGAACTTTTACAATAGAGGTACAAATCTTAAAGATCCTGAGCCTGCAAAATCTTATCCATGAGCTAATCCATCTCAGTCATATGCGCAAGCTTCTAACATCTCCAAAGGTATGCACATGAGAAGAAATCAGAACAAAGTTAATACTATAATAAGCAAGGAAAGCTGAGATGCAAAGATTCAGGCTTTCAACATAATGGGCAATTCATATCAAACATACCGGTTGTAATAACGAAAACTCAGACATTGTTTAGCTATGCATAGTAACATTTGATCCTCATGGAATTTCCGAAAAGAAGATTGAAATAGGACATCATAATGTCAAATAGAAATATTGTTAGATCCTACTGCGATAATTTTTCTTTGCATCACAAACACTCACATGGTTCAGTTTCAGTATGTCTCTATCAATTACAGCTCACACCAGAGTTAATTCAAAGACCAAATATTGATTCAAGCACATGTTAAAAACAAGACTTATATATATAAAGTTTTGGTTACCTTGGGGGTGCGATTCATCAAAACAATGACCTTTATACATGGCCAAGGTCGTTTCCATGCCAAGTCTCCACAACATATCCTGACCTGCAGGGCAATACCAATAATTCATTTGTAGGCAATTTCCAACAATAATTATGACATCATAATTTTCATGGACATAGTGAAATGAAAAGCATGATATGACAAAGGTTGAACAAACATAGGCAGGCCAAATGTCAATAGGCACAAGCATACCAACATGAGAAATAGGAGTTTGAAGCATTACCTTTGAAAGATAGCAACCATGTGAGTGATTAGTGGAAACCGTCAACCAATTATTACTCTACAATGTTCAGGGGTCAACGTTCAACAATTTTTGGGTATGTTTTACTTAAACTCCACACCTGTGACAGAAAGGGATCAAGATGGCATCAGCATAAACACATAAGCGGTAAAGAGGAACAAGTCATAAGTTTTAACAGTGGTAAAACTTTCAAATATCAGTATACACTATGGTATTCTAGAAGCCTTTCACCTCACTACAAACAAAAAAAAAGAGTGAGTCACAAAAATCTGACCCCACACAAATCCACTCTCTGCAAATCCCACGAAATCAGTGCCATCCTAGAAAATTCTAACGGATTCCTCACGCGGATTCACACTCTCACGTACCAATTCATAGCAAAATAAATTTCACATGTATCATTCCTTCATCTCTCCTATAAAACTAATCATTTAGCAATCATTGAGGGGACCCTGAAGAAACCCTAGCCAAAAACGGCGGAAGCAAGAATAACAATACCTACAAAACCCTAATCTACCTAAAGCTCAAGAAATGAACACAATAAGAATTTCACATTGAAATTCTTAATGTTGTGAGCTGTGACCCTCCTTCCATGTTCATACACAACGAACAACAAAACAAATGAGGAAGAAGGCAGAAGAAGACGATTCAAAGCGAACAAAGAGAAACAGAAAATCATACCTTGAAGCCGCATAGATAATTATCTCTTCGATTGAGGTAGCTTTCTTTACCCTCATTCCTCTTTTGCTTTGTGAACCCATTGTGCATCTGATTGTTGTTGTTGGTTCCCCGGTCTCTTTATGCTTTAGCTTGTTGATTTCATGCTCATGCGCGATAAGGTCAGATTCTCACTCGAGAAGATGATGACCTAACATGAATGATGTATGTTAAAAAGTTTAGAACGATGATGGTGAGGGCTATACTTGCTGAGTTCTTGAAATGGATTATTTGTTTTTCTTCTGGGAAATAGAGAAAAAGAAAATCTTGAAGAGATTTTGAATACTGTAGGCTTTGTTCTGAAAAATGAAAAGATAATGTTGTCCTTTTTTAGTTCGTGGGATATTTGTATAAGATTCTTGCTTCTCCTTATTTTTTTATTTTTGTTTGCACGGCCCAAGGATAACATTCCCCAATGCTCCCTATGTCATTCTGTCATCCTTTAATGATGCCAACATGCAAGGTCCGTGACAGATGTTAGTATTAAAAAACGGTGTCATTTAGTTTCATGTGAGCTTGCTTTGTTTTTTTATGAATATATTAATATGGACCATGAGGGTGAATTGATGGAGGGAAGCTAAGCCTTAACCGCCCCATTCTGTTTTCCCATTTGGGCTTCTTTTGCTTATTTTCAGACAATTGTCCAAGTTACATATGTGAAAATTTTGTTTCTTATCAAGTTTATAGTATGATCATGAATATCTTTATTTTATAATAAACATTTTTCTTATAAAACTTGTTTTTTTTATTTGTTATAATTTCTACCTCAAGTTTTCTTTAGAAGTAAATCCTAGGGTTTTATTATGTCCTGATTTTATACTAAATTTAGTTTGTCTTTTTTTACTTACTTTTCTTTGCTATGATATTGTGTTTGATTGTGTGGATACTTATTTGCTTCTTGCTCGTATTTTAGTTGTATGTTCATAATATGTTTTTCTCACGTATATTGGTTTATTCGCATCCTGACCATAAATTGCCAAGTAAAATACGAATGCACACTAAGAACAATCATTTAAAAGATAAATGAAATCTTTGGTCCAACGCCAAGCAATTATCCTTACGCACTTCACTTCATACACACACGTAAGTCGATCATTCTTTGATCGCCATCTGCACAACTTTCGTTTTTCTAAATTTTTCAACTTTAAAATTAAATCAATGCAACGCATTTGTTTTCATAACAAGTTGTCCAATCCGAGCATACTTGATCCATATATCAAGTCCACATCTATTCAAAACCCATAAAAAATGAACATGACTATTTGCAAAAGATCTTTCAAATCAAATAACGAAAGAACTGAATTCTGGAGTCTAGCATTCCTCGAATTCTTGAATGAACGCTCCTGAGGCTCACCCCACGGGATGTGGTTCATTCGACCTTTCGTAATTAAAACACCTAAATCCACATATAAAATAGCGAAAGAATTGAATTTTGGAGTCTAGCATTCCTCGAGTTCTTGAATGGACGCTCCTGAGGCTCGCCCCACGGGACGTGGTTCATTCACCCTTTTGTTCCTAAAACACTAATCGAATCAAACATTTCTTCAAACGAACATTGTCTAAATCCTTTATATCTCGCAAACAAGCTAGCGCTTCAGCCTCCTATCGCGAGCAGACATGCTAACGCTTAGCAGTTAAAATACGGTCTAAATAATCGTTCATTAAAATAAACCAACCAACCAACCTTAGTACCACGAACTACGAAGCTCTGACTTTCCCATTGCACAAGGGAATACGTAGGCACACGGATCTTACTCCTTGCCGAGCACCCTAGGAACAAAACAACCCATTTCCCGTAACCTTATATTAGAATCGTTCGCATTTATTTTATTATTCGAATAAAACAGAAAGCATAAGTCAACATTAGATCGCAAGTTAAACTAAGAGGTTCCCGTTGAGTACAACGGACGTAAGGGGTGCTAATACCTTCCCCTTACAGAATCGACTCCCGAACCTAGAATCTGGTTTCAAAGACCTTGTTATATCCATCCGTTTTTTCAAAAGGTTTCTCGATATTTTCCTTTTCCTTAATTGGAATAAAAAAAGTTCGGTGGCGACTCTGTTGTTTTAATTTTTATCCGCGGTATTTTTTATCGCGAGGTCGTATTTTTCAAGGTGCGACAGCTGGCGACTCTGCTGGGGACATATCAGACAGTCAAGCCTAACTTAGTTTACTTTGATATCAAAGTCGACTTTGCTTATCTGTTTTCCTCACGCTTTTTTTATTTATGCTTGTTTATTCGTTCTTCTTATTATGATCATGATCATACTTGCTTGTTGGATCCTGGGATGACATCTGAGTTTGTGAAAAAGAAGAGGGAACACCTAGTTTAGAATTGGTAGTCATTAGTGTTAGTCTCCAAGGACTCGCTCCTTGCAAGCCTAGCATGAAAGCTCCCCCCAGAGAGTAGACCTATTCATAGATCTCGTCATAACACAGCTAGCCTGTCTAATGACTTGATTCATGAAAGGTTCGTGACTCTGGGACCACTTTTAGAACCGGTTTCAATGTTGGTAGTTGCATAGTAGTAGTTTCTGAGGACCCGCTCCTCATAGGGCTAACATGAGAACTCCACTCAAGGTAGATCTTATCGTTATTATCGTCATAATACAGCTAGCCTGTGGCAGGACGTTAGTACGATTAGCGTCCGTGACCTTGAGTATCTTATCCATAACCGTAGAAATTATCCTGTGAGTGGTTTTACGGGTAAAGAACTTAGAACAATCCTATAAGAGTCTACCTGCTAAGGTTACTTTTATCAGAGATACCAGTTATTTATTCATTACTATGGTTTACCTCAGAGCAGATTATACCCGTGATCCTGGATCTTACATTGCATCCATACTCATTTTCATTTCATTTGCATTATTTGTTCATCTTGCATTTCATTCCAAAGCCGTAAACTTATTCCACATTCCTTCATCTTCAGTAAATCAAGATGGTTTCCCGACGCCCGTATCTAACTAGATCCAACACTTGAAGACTAATGGATGTGATTCAAGATGAACAAGTTTCTATGAGGGAAGAGATTGACTCGGTCAAGATCAAGATCGACCAGATTTTTGAGACTTTACAAACTTTGGCCAGAATGGAAGAACATCGTGAAGCTGCTGCCACAAGAAACAATGTTCTCGTGCAAGGATCTGCCTCACGTACAATGCCTTCAGTTCCTGTTCCAAATCCTTAGGTCTATGGTTTTCCTCCAGGCTTCAATCCTGCTGTCAAAGAAGCCACTTATCAACCAATACCTACCTCTGGTGTTACTGTTGGTGCTATTCCTCAAGATCAACCTATTCCAACCCAAGTCCAGTTTCCTCATGCTAAAGAGGATCAACAAGGTGAGTATGAGATATATACCGTTGTTCCAATCACAAACCCTCATGTTGTTCAAGATTCTGAAGCAATGAAGATGTGTCGCGAGTTAGCTGAAAAACTCCGAATCATGGAAGGACACAACTCAACTTCTCTGAGTGCCTCAGACATGTGCTTAGTTCCAGATGTTGTGATCCCTGCTAAGTTCAAACTGCCAAAATTCGAAAAATACAAAGGCTTCAGTTGTCTTGAGCTCCATTTGAGAATGTACTGTAGAAAAATGGCCGCTCATGCCAAAGAAGACAGACTCATGATCCATTGCTTCTAAGACAGCCTGTCTGGAGCATCACTAGAATGGTACATGCAGCTCGAACGTAACAATGTTTGTACTTGGCTTGATCTATCTGATGCATTCAAAAATCAATACAAGTACAACACTGACTTAGCTTCAAATCATACTCAACTTCAGAGTATGGCTCAAAAGGAAAACGAATCTTTCAAAGAATACGCCCAACGCTGGAGGGAGTTAGCTGCCAGAGTTCATACTCCATTTATTGACCGTGAACTGATTGATATCTTCATGGGTACCCTACAGGGGCAATACTACGAAAATTTGATCAGCAGCGTATCTTCTGGATTTTCAGACATGGTGATTGTTGGAGAAAGAATCGAAGAAAGTCTGAAAAGTGGAAAGATTCAAGGAGGTTCTAGCAGCCAGGCCAGTGTCAAGAAGCCTTTCAACGGGTATAAAAAGGGCGAAACAAATGTCATTTCTACTGCAAGTGGGAAACCTAAACAGAGTGCACCTACTCCAATTCCCTACTATCAATATCCTTATATTGCTGCTGCACAATATGCTCCTATGCCTTATCAGCCAATTCCTTTAATGCCTTATCAACATGCCATTCAAGCTCCATTTCAGCCTCAGATGGCTTATCAACCACGTCCATATCCTATGATTGCAGTTGCGCAGTATGCGCTCAATCCATACCAGCAACCGGCTTATCCACAACATCCTGGTCAACAACACCAACGCACTCCCCAACACCGCCCACCGTATCAACAAAGAAGGCCTGAAAGAAATTTTGATCCACTGCCTATGTCATACAGCGAAATCTTTAATGGGCTAATGGCAAAAGGATCTCTTACTTTGAAAGATACGCCACCTCAGACTAGTAACGCCCGAAACTATGATGCCAATGCTTGCTGTGAGTATCACAAAGGCGCTCCAGGTCACACAATCGAGAACTGCCATGCCTTCAAACACAAGGTTCAAGATCTGATCGACTCTAAGGATCTCACCTTCACTCAGAAGAATCCAAATGTCCAGAACAATCCAATGCCGACGCACGGTGTCAGCAAGTGAAAGCTTTTGAAGGGGTTGTTGAAGGTCGAGCTGAATAGTCTCCAACTCTGAGCAAGTCAAATCAAGAGAAGTTCAATTCCTCAAATCAAGGCAGTCGTCGCCATTTATCATTTTCGCATTCTTGTTATTTTGTATTGTTTATTAAGTACTATTTGCTTTGAACATTATCGTTTGTACTTGGTTTTGTTAGTATTATGTTTATGCATGTTTTGAACCAGTCTATTTGCATTCGCTCATTATTTCTCATTTAACACAAAAATCACGAAAGTATTCCCTCACTTCACTTTAGCAAATATTTGAGGGAGGATGATGAAAACGAAATACCCATAACTGTTGTGGTATGCTTTCGGATAAAACCTCGTCAACAATGTACATGCATTTTTTTCTAAATCCCCAAACATTGGAGATATAAGGAGTTAATCCCTAGTCAACCACTTCGAGCCTAGAAGTAGGAGTTTCTTTCGGATACAACCCTTACATCTAACCCGGGGCATGGTAGTTGTTCATTTAACCTGGCTACACCTTCGAATCACAAGATGAGACATCCCGTCAGAGGACCATCAACAAATGACTTGGCAGTCACAACATTCAACAAAATACAAATAATATAGAAAATAAAAACCGCTAAGTTGAGCACCCAAAGGGAGACTTAGTCGAAAAATAAAACAAAATAAAGAACAAATCAAAAAGAGGAGCTCAGATCCTCAGCAAAAGCGAAACAAATATCAGTGACCACCAAAACAAGAATCAAATGGTCACCAGCAAAATAAGATGACTGCCATTTTCAAGTGAACCTTAAAGCTTAATCTTCACTCTTGCAACGTCGAAAACAAATCAAACTTAGGATTGGAGAACATTACGAAGAATGGTTGGGTACAAATCAAACTTTGAGCCTTATATCCTTTATTTCTCAAACCATTAACCGGACCACATTACAACCCTCAAAAGTCCTAATTGAGGCAGGGTTTATTCTGAAAGCATGCTACCAACAAGGTTGCGTAAATTGACTCCCATATATTTGCTAATCTTCAATCTCGATTGCACATTATTCTTGCTGCATCTTTCACGCACTTTCTAAATCAAGCACCTCGTTTGGACTAACGGTCCATTTGTCACACTTTCACAGCATTCAAATAAATTGACTTTTTCAAAACTCGCATGAACTTTACATTAACATTACCATTTGCATATGAATAATTTAATTGCAATTCAGTGCTTGACATCAAGACATCCCAACACGGGGTAGTCAAAAGAGAAATTTGAACTTCATTGGTGCCAACATGAATCAATACTACCTCAACAGACCAATCAGGGGCAAAGCATCTTCAATAGCCCAATCAGGGGAAATTTATCTCAAAGTCTATTAATCAGGGGCAAAATCATTCTCAACGGCCCAATCAGGGGCAAATCATCTTCAAACAACTCGATCAGGGGCAGGCACCTACCAAATCCAAACATTGGGGCAGATCGTGTCATGGTCACTCTCAAAGTTTCCCCACCAGAATTCTTTCCAATACCCTATAGACAGGGGCAAGCAAACAAGGAGCAAAGCTTCCTATCTCTTTTCCCCAGCTGAACAAGCAGATCTTATCAGACGTTAGTAATTATTCAAAGCAAAGCAATCTTCGTGTGCCAATTAAGTCGCTCCACTCATCAATAAGTGACCAAACTTGGGGCATCCAGATTCATCTTCTGACCACGCATCGTCAAAGATCAAGTGTCGGGGAATCAAACCCTCCACCCACCCAAAGTTCAATCATCATTGGCAACTACCAAACCAAAAGTCCACCAAGCTGGCACCTTTCATTTCCCAATCACCTCATATGCATCATTAAGGATCATTTACATCAATCATTTACAACATACGCATCATTTGCATATATAAGCAAATCAACTTTTCATACTCCCAACATTTTAACATTCAACAGTGCATAATGTCGTACCCAAAAAATACGATCATCGCGAACGCGGTCGCGGCTGGGCTGACATGAGAGTCGCCACCTAATTTTATTTATTCCCAGAGAGGGAAATGGTAAATATAGATAAAACCACCAAGAAAGGATAAGACAAGGTCGTCGCAAACCCTTGCCTGGGTTTGGAAGTAGGTTATGTAGGGGGGAGGTATTAGCACCCCCTACATCCATCGTACTCGATGGGAACCATCTAAGTTGTCATGCGCGAAGGGATGTCTATGCTTATGAATTACTTGCTAAACTAAGTGGTTTATTGATCCTAGGGGCTCGGCAAGGATTGAGATCCTCGTGCCTACATATTCCCTTGTGCAATGGGAAAGTCAGAGCTTCGTAGTTCGGCCTGATATGGGTGATTAGGGTTTGTTTTATTAATAAAGGATTTAGGAGTTGAATTGCACTAAAGACTATGGGTAGAGGTGATTATCCCGAACCAACAAGACGAACGTCTTGCGACGAAATAATCGGAGCGAGTAACGAGAGCTCATTATCCTCCTTTCTACCACTTAAGGCTCGTGGCGTGCAATTTTCCTCGTATTATTAAAGTATTTTATTTCCTAAGATAGCTTGATGTTGGATCAAGGGTTTGGATCTAAAAGTAACATTTTGGTTTTTTAAGTTTGAGGTGAATGCAAATGGAAGTTTATTTATCTGGTTGGTTAGCGAGGCACAATGCGCTCAGCTCGCAAGATTGAGGAACTAAACTAAAACTAGCTATGGAAAACAAACGTGATGCGTTGATTCGTTAAGTTGGAAAATGTTGAGAAAGGTGTAAGATGCAAAGTAGTGCAGATGGCGATCAAGGAATGATCGACTTACGTGTGTGTATGAAGTGAAGTGTGTACGGATATTCACTTGGCGTTGGACCAAAGATTTCGTTTATCTTTTAAAATGATTAATCTTAGTGTGCGTTCGTATTTTACTTAGCAATTTATCGTCAACATGCAAAAGTAAATCACACAAGTAAGCATTATATCAAGTTACAAGCAAGAAGAATCAAGCATACACAAACATTCATCACACGCGTAATGTCGAATAAAGGTGAAAAATTAATTAAATATAAATATTTAATTAGATTAATTATCAAATTAATTAATCGAATTAAATAAATCTATTTAATTAAATTAGTTAATGAAAATGTTTTTTTTTTATTTTGAAAATATTAATAAAATATTAATTAACTTAACTAAGAGGGGTACAGACGCGAACGGTCGGCGAAAGGAGAGAGAACACACAAGGGTGAACTCAGAAGACAAGAGTCCCCAGCTAGGCATTTTTATCCCGAAGGAAAGGTAATGCTGCATAAACCTAGAAAAGATATGGATAAGACGGTTGCGAACCAGAGAGACTGAGAAAGGGGGTTGGTTACAACCTGGGAAGGTATTAGCACCCAGATTGTCCGTCGTACTCGACGGGATCCACGCTTAAAAGATTTGTGTTTTAAAAGGGTAGTGTCAGTACAATCTGTGTATCAAAGTTGGAAAAGAATGCAAGTGTCAGTGCTAAAAGAAATGTGAAGTGTATAAGAGAAGTGTCAGTGTAAGGAATGAATGAAGCTCAAGACTATGAGGCTTAAAGAATAATGCTGGAAGAGGGGGGAATATACAGAGACTTTTGTTCGATAACTGTTAAGTTATGCCTACGTATCCTCTCGTGCAATGAGGAAGTCAGAACACCGTAGTTCGACTCAAAGAGACTGAAAGATAAATTGACTTGTGAACTGCTTACTTGTCTATGCTCAAGTGTATGACCTGTCTGGCTCAGGTGCAAACTGTCTTGCATTAGACGGAAGAAGCAAGTTCTCGTTTGTGAGTGAAGATGATGAGAAAAGAATCCCGAAGGAGACGATTATTGTTTGTTTTTGAGTTTTCAGTCTTTTATTGCTTTTTGGAGTTTGTCATAGGAAAATGAGCTTAAGCCTAAACCAAGGGTTAGTAAACTCATCACATCCTCCCTTTGATTAGGGGTAATGAGAATACCTTAAGTATGAAGTAAACACCTCACACTTAATCACCCTGATATAGGATTAAGATCATTAACCTACTTGCATTTACTTAGATGTTTTTGTTGTTTTTGTTTAGTGTTAAGTAATGAGTTTAAGCCATAATCAAGGATTTAATGGACTCATTACACCATCCTAATAGAAGGATAATAGATGAGAACATTTAAGCTGAGAAAGACTCCTCAACTTAATCCGTGATTAGGGATTAACCTCATGACAAAACAAAGCCTTTATTAAGTGGATTCTAGTTAATGATAAGATGAAGAAATGATTTTTATGGTTTGTAAGACAACTTGAGGGGGACTTGTCCATTAACACTAGGGTTAGTCCTTCTTAACCAATTAAGGAAGAATTAGAACCCTAATGCAAGGCCCAAGTTAAAAGCTTGATGTCTTGATGATTATTAAGTGAGTTGATTAAAGGATTTAAACACATTAAGGGTTTAACACTTAGGATTAAAGTTATACACTCCATCCTAATAGAAGGATGCAGGCATAAGCTTAATCACAAAGCCTTAAAACCTTTAGGGTTTAGTCCTTGATTATAAGATGAGAAGAAGACTCAAAGATGACACAAAGGTAAAAGCTAAATGGGAGACTAATCAAACCCTAATTATTATCATGCTTGGTCATTCCTAGGGTTAATGAGGTTTTCAAGAAGATCTTCAGAGAAACCACCAGGAGGGAAACAAATGAAAGGAGCAAAGAGAAGCAAAACAACTTGCTTCACTTAAGAAGACAAGTTGCTTGAAGGAAGAAAGTAAGGGATGAACATGAATGAGCAAGCCCACTCTGATACACATACTAAATGCAGCAATGATGTATAAAAGAGATGAGAAGAGATTGTAAGAAGTGAAGGCAAATTCACTTCTCAAAACAACTTACCACCTGAAAAGTTAGCAAAAGAAATGAAATGCAATGCAAATGAGATGCAATGTCATGATGCAAACCAAAACCAGAAGCAGGAACATGATGTTAATGATGCTAAGTGATGATGCAAACACATGACAAGAGATGAGAATGATCATGCAAGCATAAGGATGCAAATGAGGCATGCTTTGAACCATGAAAGTTCATGAAATGCTTATGAAATGCAATGGACATACAACATGGCAAATGAAAGATGAAATGATCAAACATGATTCTAACATGTCCTAAGATGTATTATGAATCATGTGGGTGCACAAAATGTCATGGCAAGTCATTGGATGCAAGCAAATGGAAAATGGATGCAAAGGAAAGCACAAATTAGGGTTTATGATCAACACACAAAGCAAAATTCAAAATCAGAAGCATATGACATGATAAAAAATTGAAAATGCAACCAAAGATACCCTAAACCTATACAAGTTCACTGCCCAAAGGAGGGGATCTAACTCTTATCCTAGTGAAAGTTATGAATTTCTCAAGTTGGCTAGGGTTTCAAGGTACCTCATCAAGAAAAATACCAAACAAATTGAAAATGCAAGATCAAATCAAACCCATTTTATCCTATAAACTACATGCTAAGGAGGATGCAATGCAAGAAGAATCATCATCAAACTCTCAAGGGTTAGGCAGAAAGGATTTTTCAAAGTTTGCACAAAATTATTGCCCTAAAATGGATTTAATTTCAATGAAAATGATTAAAAGGAATCAAGAACAAAAATGAAATTTGGTTTGAGAGTTGGATAATGTTTCTAAATGTTTCTAAATGCAATGTGAATTTTTTGGTGATTTTTAAATACCTAAATGCATTTTTAATTAATTAATTTTCATTAACTAATTAAAAATAAACATTTAAATGATTAAAAATTATTTTTAATGCAAAAAATAAAAAAAAAATATTTTTGGGTTCTGAAAATTAATTAAATCTTTGACAAAAAAAATCAGAATTTTTAAACATGATTTGCTATTTTAAATAATTCGTGGAAATAAAATGCAAAACAAATAAAATTAAAATGAATTTAAAAGAAAAAGGAGAAAGTCAGCTAATCTGAAGGCTGAGATTCAAATTCACAGAGGCGGGAGTTGACTACGCGCGCGAATGAACGGCCCAAATTCAAACCTGCCTAATTAAGTCATTAGCCTTAATCCTAACCCTAATCACTTTCAGATGACCGGAACAGTGTTCCGGTCATCTTCTCCGGCCAACCATTCATGCTATCTCACGCCCTACGCATCCCCAAGCCCTCTAACTTTCCATAAATGATCCCCATTGAAATTCTGTAATGAGATGTCCTAAGAGATGTTCCAACACTTAATAGGACATTTAACCAAAACTTAAACAGCAGGAAAAATAAACAACACAGAAGTTTGTTAACCCAGTTCAGTGTATAACCACACCTACATCTGGAGGCTACCAAGCCAGGAGGAAATCCACTATTAGTAATATTAATTCTAGACTTAAACCACCCTGTTTAATCTATCACTTAATACTTACCCAATGCAATTTCTACCTAAGACTCACTTAGATAAGAGTACCCTACTCACTCCCCCTCAATCACCCAGTGATCAAGTTTACAAGTTTACAAAAGTTGAAGACATCCTTCAAACAATAACAGCTTGATCTTACTTCACAGTTTCAATCAAGTCACAAATGCACTTTTGCTTAAAAGCTCATAAAGTGGTACATAAAAACAACCTGCTATTAAAACACTAGACACCCTATTTGGTCTTCTGAAATTCGTACTCAATTCTATGAGTTTCTGTTGTTTAAATAGGTATCTGAATTTTGGGCTTTCTGTAGAATGATCCAGCCCTAATGTGCAGCAACTGTCACCTTGAATTTAGGGTTTGTTACCTCCTATATTCTAGGTGCATTAGGTCTTCTGTTTTAATCTGAATCTTCAATTTAAAACTCCCTACATATGCGCCTTGTTCTGTTTTTATCCAGCATTAATTAATTCCAGATAGTTCTCCTTAAATATCTCTGATCTGTTAATCAATAATTAATTCTGGTAGCAGGTCTTAGATGTCTCAACATCTGTTGGGACATCCTGAAAAACTGAACTTAATTTATTCACACAATGTCCCAACATCTGATGAGACATCCTGAAATAAATTCACATACTCTGTTTGATAATGTCCCAACATCTGATAGGACATTCTGAACTGAATTTAACATTTCTTGTTTGATCAAAAATTCTGCCAATTCTTAAACATCTACAAACTCCCCCTTTGGCTAATTTTTGGCTAACATCTTTCCTGGTTTTCAGAGTGCAGCAGAAGTTCTTTTTATCAGAGTATATCATTACTTTTCTGTTGATTCATATTTGAGTTTTACTCCCCCTCAAACAAATATGAGTCCAGTCTTGTTGCAACAGAAATACACACTGATTCAGTTCAGACAGAAACAAACAGATTTCATTCAAAAATTAAACAGCAGTACAGATTTGTTGTTGTTCTCCCCCTTGGTAGACACAAAATTAAGGGCCAAAGAACTATTATCCAGAATTACAAATTATTGCTGTCATTACAAATGCCTCACATACACAGATCACTCAGATTCATCACTCTCAGTAGCTTCCTCCACTTCAGTGTCTTCATCTTTATCAGCTTCACTTGCAGCTTCACTGTCTTCATCAGATGCAGCTGTCTGATCTTCTTCACTTTCCAACCTCTTAATTATTTCCTCCAGCTTCTTCTTTCTAGCTTCAAGCTCTTTGCAGGTGCACTTTAGCTCAGCAATTAATTCTTTCTTGGAGATTGGATTCTTAGCAGAGGAGGGACCAGCAGATGTCCCAGCAGGTGTTTCAACATCTGCAGCATGGTGACTGAGAAATAATTTGTAGTGAAAAGCCAGGGGGCTCTCTCTCTTGCAGACAATGTCCTTCTCAGTTAAAATTCCAGGGTATTGACTTAGAACAATACCACACAGCAATGATGGAAAAGCTATTGGTAGCTTTGTTGCAGTAGAGATGGCATGCTTCATAGTCTGATCAAAAATATATTCTCCATAATCCATCTTGGTTTGAGTCCCCACAGCATATATAAATCTGGCTAGACCAGTTGAGATTGAGGAAGTGTGGTTAGTAGGCACCCAATTAGATGTACCAATCCTGTTCAGCATGGCATACTTTCTGGTAAGCATGCTTACAGATAGCTTTCCCTTCACAGGCCATGCCTTTACCTGGTCAGCAGTTATCACCTTACAGACTTGATTATCTGTCTTGCCTAACTCATTTGGTCCATCTGTTTCTCTTCCTAGATACTGATTTATGATTTGGGAAGAAAACTCCACACATCTACCTCTAACATAAACTTTTCTAAACTCAGAGGACTTACCATTTGAGCAATCCTCCTGAAGATTCACAATGAACTCTTTGACAAGAAGTTCATAACAGGGAGAGAACTCTGAGACTGTCTTGAATAGTCCTGCAGCAGAGATTAGGTCAATGAGTTCTGTGCACTCAAGTGCATTGCTGCTTAGTTCTCTTTCCAAAGCAACCCTTCTTTGGTACACATATTTCCATCTGTTGACACTGGAGACATGATGGAAGGATATATTGTCCAAGGGAGCTTCTGGAACAACAGTTGAAGCTCTAGCTGGTGCTGGTTTCTTCTTGGGAGGAGATGTTGGGACATCTGATCCAACATCTGAATCTGATGGTGTTGCAGCTTTTCTCTTCTGAGTTTGAACCTTGCTCCATGGTTTTGCTGGACCAAAAGTGGCTTTAGCCTTGCCTTTCTTTGGACTAGCCTTCTTCTTCTCAGGAATGACAGGTTCATCTTGCATCTTTCCTTTCCTGGACCTGAGTCTTTTGGCTATGCTGGGTTTGACAGATGCTATGATTTCTGCATCAGAGTCCTGCTCCAGGTTGACCATTGGAGGAGATTGAGCAGTCTCTTCTTCAGCTTGTTGATCAGCAGGGATTAGATCTTCATCTGAGGCTTTGGTCTGATCCTCAGAGACTTTGTCATTATCTTCATTTAAGGCCTTATTCTGATCCTCAGAGTTTTCTTTATCACTTTCACTTGAGGCCTTTTCTTGGACCTCAGTCTGTTCAGCATCAGATGAATTTTCTTTCTCATCTGCAGATGTTCCAACATTTATTGGGACATCTTGTTCTGCAGAAGTATCCTCTGCAGTTTGAGATGGTTCTTCTTGGGGAGCAGGCATGGTTTGCAATGGAACAGAGATCCCACTCACCTTTCTTTGTTCAAACAGAATTTGGGTGACAATCTCCTTGATTGAATCATCCACATAGTTTGAAGATTTTGGTGGCATGTTAGCAGGAGAAGGAATGCCTCCTTTGGCTTTGCTACAAACTTGATCTTTAGCTCTCTTTGGTGTTCTTGCCTTTTTAGTGTGAGAAGCGCTTCCCCTGAGCTCGTCCAATGATGTTGATTTCATTGGTACCACAGAAATTGGAGTGGCATGAACCACGTCTTCCTGGTTGAGAACTTCTTCAGATGTTTTAGGGTTTTGAGACATTGTGAAGGAAGAAGGATGAACAGCTTTAGGGTTTATGATTTCTGAAGATTTGAGAGTTAATGTGATTCGCTTGTGATGATATGATGAGAATCTTGATAGCTTCTTATAAGTAGTTACTAAATAAGTAGCCGTTACAGTCCAAATGATTAAGAATGGAATTCCCAAGGATCTTGTCCAGACTAGCTTTGCAATCTGGAACTTATGCCATGCAATGTCATATGACATGTTGGCACATCTCATTAACTGCTAAATATCACATAAACATATTCCAAGTTTGCCCCTTAAGTTCTCAAATTGTGTAGCATCCAATGCTTTGGTAAAGATATCAGCTAATTGCAGATCTGTAGCAACATGCTCCAATGAAATCACCTTCTCTTCTACAAGATCTCTGATGAAATGATGTCTGATATCAATATGCTTTGTCCTGCTATGTTGAATGGGATTCTTTGATATGTTGATTGCACTTAAGTTGTCACAGTACAATGTCATGACATCCTGTGGGACATTGTACTCAGTGAGCATCTGCTTCATCCAAACCAACTGAGAACAACTGCTACCTGCTGCTATGTACTCAGCTTTAGCTGTAGATAAGGATACACAATTCTGTTTCTTACTGAACCAAGAAATCAGATTGTTTCCTAGAAAGAAGCATCCTCCTGAAGTGCTTTTTCTGTCATCAGCACTTCCTGCCCAATCAGCATCACAGAAGCCAGAGAGAATTGGTTTGCAACCATGAAAGTACATTATGCCATAGTCACAAGTACCATTAACATATTTAAGGATTCTCTTGACTTGATTAAGATGACTGACTTTTGGATCAGCTTGATATCTTGCACACACTCCTACTGCAAATGCTATGTCTGGTCTGCTTGCAGTTAAGTATAACAAGCTTCCAATCATGCTTCTATATAAACTTTGATCTACATTCTCACCCTTTTCATCTTTAGTCAGCTTTAAATGTGTAGGAGCAGGAGTTCTTTTATGAGAAGCATTTTCCATTCCAAATTTCTTCACTATGTTCTTGGAGTACTTACTTTGTGAGATGAACATTGAGTCTTCCATTTGCTTAACTTGCAGACCAAGAAAATAGGTTAATTCACCTACTAGACTCATTTCAAATTCAGCTTCCATCTGCTTGACAAAATGTTTGACCATCTTATCAGACATCCCACCAAACACAATGTCATCAACATATATTTGTGCAATCATGACATTTCCTTCTTCATCTTTAACAAACAGGGTTTTATCAATCCCACCTTTTCTGTATCCTTGCTTGATAAGAAATGTGGTAAGTCTTTCATACCATGCCCTTGGAGCTTGCTTCAGACCATAAAGTGCTTTCTTGAGTTTGTATACATGATTTGGACAGCTTGGATCAACAAATCCTTTAGGCTGTTCTACATATACCTCTTCATTAAGATAACCATTAAGAAAGGCACTTTTCACATCCATTTGAAATAGCTTGAACTTTAAGATACAAGCAATTCCC
Source organism: Lathyrus aphaca (assembly GCA_963966055.1). Taxonomy (NCBI): domain Eukaryota; kingdom Viridiplantae; phylum Streptophyta; class Magnoliopsida; order Fabales; family Fabaceae; genus Lathyrus; species Lathyrus aphaca. The sequence goes on along the minus strand of OZ014520.1, from coordinate 560,615,466 downwards.
AACAGTAGTCTTATTGATTCAAGCCTTGCTACTGGTGCAAAGGTTTCATCAAAGTCTACTCCTTCAATTTGAGTGTATCCTTGAGCCACAAGTCTAGCTTTGTTCTTTGTAACAATTCCTTGTTCATTTGACTTGTTCTTGTACACCCATTTTGTACCAATCACATTTATGTCATTTGGTCTAGGAACAAGATTCCACACTTCATTCCTTGTGAATTGACCTAATTCCTCTTGCATAGCACAAATCCAGTATTCATCAGTGAGAGCCTCCTTGATGTTTTTAGGTTCTATTTTGGACACAAAACAAGAACCTGAAATCACTTCTCTTGATCTAGTGTTCACACCTCTGTTGGGATCACCAATTATTAAATCTTTGGGATGATCCTTCTGTATTCTGATGGAGGGAGGTTTACTGGATTCTTCTGTCCTTGTATCAGATTGAGTGCAGTTATATTGATCATCCTTTTCTTCAGCTTCAATCTTGATATCAGCAGATGTTCCAACATCTTCTGGGACATCTGTAGGAGCATCATCAATTATCACATTTATGGACTCCATGATAACCTTGGTTCTAGAATTAAATACTCTGTATGCTCTGCTGTTTGTAGAGTATCCAAGGAAAAACCCTTCATCACTTTTAGGATCCATTTTTCTCCTTTGCTCCCTGTCTGCCAGAATGTAGCAGTTACTTCCAAACACATGAAAGTACTTAACAGTGGGTTTTCTGCCCTTCCAGACTTCATATATTGTGGACAAAGTTCCTTTTCTCAGGGTAACTCTGTTATGGATATAGCAGGCAGTGTTCATGGCTTCAGCCCAGAAATACAGAGGTAGCTTTTTAGCATGTATCATAGCTCTTGCAGATTCTTGAATAGTTCTATTTTTTCTCTCAACAATCCCATTCTGTTGAGGAGTGATAGGAGAAGAGTATTCATGATTGATTCCTTCTGAAGAGCAGAAATCTAAGAATTTTTGATTCTCAAATTCCTTTCCATGATCACTTCTAATTCTGATCACACAGCTGGATTTTTCCCTTTGTAATCTTTGACATAATTCCTTGAATACATCAAAGACATCTGACTTTTCTTTAATGAAATTTATCCATGTATATCTTGAAAAGTCATCAACCACCACATATGCATACCTCTTACCACCAAGGCTTTCAACTTGCATAGGTCCCATGAGATCCATATGTAACAATTCCAAAACTTTGGAAGTTGTCAGATGTTGGAGCTTTGGATGGGACATCTTGGTTTGTTTGCCTATTTGACATTCACCACAGATTTTGCCATCATCAATCTTCAGTTTAGGGATACCTCTTACAGCATCCATAGATATGATCTTATTTATGCCTCTGAAATGAAGATGACCTAGCCTTTGGTGCCATAGTTTTACTTCTTCTTCTCTAGCTAGAGAACAAGTTGAAGTGGGGCTGAAGTCTAGTGGCTCCCACATGTAACAGTTGTCTTTAGACCTTGCACCTTTCATGACAACTTTTTGCTCTTGGTTAGTCACTATGCATTCAGTTTTTGTAAAGTTTACACTGTATCCTTGATCACATAGTTGACTTATGCTGATCAGGTTAGCAGTTAAACCTTTAACAAGCAGCACATCATCTAGTCTTGGAACATCTTGACAATCCAAGGTTCCAACTCCCTTGATCTCTCCTTTAGCTCCATCTCCAAAGGTAACATACCTGGAAGAATGTGACTTTAAGTTTACTAGCAAATTCTTCAATCCAGTCATGTGTCTTGAGCATCCACTGTCAAAGTACCAGTCTTCTTTAGCTGATACTTTCAATGATGTATGTGCTATGTATGCAGTACTTTTCTTTGACCAGATGAGTTGAGATTTCTTTTGATGCCTCTGCTCTGAGTGTTGTTCAGCTGATCTCCAAGCTTGATTGTTGATCTTGTTCTTGTGTATGTGGCTTTGATCAGTCTGAATGTCAGCTTTTGGTCTCCAAACTGTCTTGATTACTTCTGTCTTTTGCTTAGGAGGTTGCTGATTTCTATGCAGCACTTTCTTGGTACCTTCTACTTTCTGCTTGGAAGGTTGCTGACACATCTGATTTGGATATCCATGTAGCTTATAACAGTGAGGTTTGATATGCCCAAATCTTCCACAGTGATGACATCTCCATCTTTGATATTTTTTCTTCATTTTGTTCTTTCCAGAATGTTGAGACATCTGTTGGAACATTATGTTTGTCTTTGTGTTCTGATGTTGGAGCATCTGTTGAGACATCTTGTTTGACTGTATAGTTTTTGAAGTAGTTTTGCTAGAGCTTGCTTCATCTCTGTTATATCCCAGTCCACTTTTGTCTCCTGAATGTTTATTATTGCAGAGAATAACATCCAGTGTATTTGAGCTGCTGTTCATCATTCTAACAGATTTGGACATATGTTCCAGCTTAGAATTGAGAAGAGTTACTTCACTTTTTAAGGTATCAATGATTACTTGATCACTTGCTTTTTCTTCTTCTAGTACTTCATTCTGCTTCTTTAGCTTTATGACCTCACTGCATACTTCAGTACTTCTCTTGTACAGATCCTTGAAGGCTTGCTCAAGATCTGCATAAGTAAGCTCTTCACAGCTGGAATCACTGTCATATTCACACAGTCCAGCTAAAGCAGCAATGTGCTTAGCTGATTCTTCTTCTGAATCTCCTGAGTCTTCATCAGACCAGGTCACAGAGAGTCCTTTCTTTTGCCTCTTTAAGTAGGTAGGACATTCAAACTTGATATGTCCATATCCTTCACATTCATGGCATTTGACTCCTTTATCTTGACTGGTCTTTTCAGCATACTTTACTCTTTTGTTAGCATCATAAGGTCTTCTGTTCTCAGAGTTTGTGTTTCTTCCACTAGGTTTGGATTTTCCTTCCATTCCTCTGAGAATCTGTTTGAATTGTCTTCCAATCAATGCAAGGTTTTCTGATAAGCTTTTATCATTTGCTGGTTCATCATCTTCTTCTTCATCTGTATTTGAAACCAAGGCAATGCTTTTGTTCTTTTTAGCATGTGTGTCATTCATTCCCATCTCAAAAGTTTGAAGGGAACCAATGAGTTCTTCAGCTTTCATGGAGCATATGTCTTGTGCCTCTTCTATTGCTGTGACTTTCATGTCAAATCTTTTTGGCAAAGATCTGAGAATCTTCCTTACAAGCTTTTCATCAGTCATCTTTTCTCCCAAGGCTCCAGAAGTATTGGCTATATCCAAGATGTTCATGTAGAACTCATGAATTGATTCATCTTCCTTCATTCTCAAGTTTTCAAACTTGGTGGTGAGAAGTTGAAGTCTTGACATTTTTACTTTTGATGTTCCTTCATGAGTTGTCTTGAGGGTATCCCACACATCTTTGGCCAGCTCACAATGATGCACCAGTCTGAAAATATTTCTATCAATGCCATTGAATAAAGCATTTAGGGCTTTTGAGTTGCCTAGTTCTGACTCTTCTTCCTCTTTACTCCATTCTTCTTCAGGTTTCAGAACTTTTGATCCATCTTTGGTGTCTTGGACAGGATGTTTCCATCCAACATTTACTGCTTTCCATGCCCTGTTGTCAAGAGATTTTAAGAATGCAATCATTCTTGGCTTCCAGTAGTCATAATTAGATCCATCCAGAATAGGTGGTCTATTTACTGACCCTATATCTCTGTCCATGTTACAGAATTTGTTTTCCCTAGATCTCACCCAGTATAAACAGGCAGGGTGCCTGCTCTGATACCAATTGAAATTCTGTAATGAGATGTCCTAAGAGATGTTCCAACACTTAATAGGACATTTAACCAAAACTTAAACAGCAGGAAAAATAAACAACACAGAAGTTTGTTAACCCAGTTCAGTGTATAACCACACCTACATCTGGAGGCTACCAAGCCAGGAGGAAATCCACTATTAGTAATATTAATTCTAGACTTAAACCACCCTGTTTAATCTATCACTTAATACTTACCCAATGCAATTTCTACCTAAGACTCACTTAGATAAGAGTACCCTACTCACTCCCCCTCAATCACCCAGTGATCAAGTTTACAAGTTTACAAAAGTTGAAGACATCCTTCAAACAATAACAGCTTGATCTTACTTCACAGTTTCAATCAAGTCACAAATGCACTTTTGCTTAAAAGCTCATAAAGTGGTACATAAAAACAACCTGCTATTAAAACACTAGACACCCTATTTGGTCTTCTGAAATTCGTACTCAATTCTATGAGTTTCTGTTGTTTACATAGGTATCTGAATTTTGGGCTTTCTGTAGAATGATCCAGCCCTAATGTGCAGCAACTGTCACCTTGAATTTAGGGTTTGTTACCTCCTATATTCTAGGTGCATTAGGTCTTCTGTTTTAATCTGAATCTTCAATTTAAAACTCCCTACATATGCGCCTTGTTCTGTTTTTATCCAGCATTAATTAATTCCAGATAGTTCTCCTTAAATATCTCTGATCTGTTAATCAATAATTAATTCTGGTAGCAGGTCTGAGATGTCTCAACATCTGTTGGGACATCCTGAAAAACTGAACTTAATTTATTCACACAATGTCCCAACATCTGATGAGACATCCTGAAATAAATTCACATACTCTGTTTGATAATGTCCCAACATCTGATAGGACATTCTGAACTGAATTTAACATTTCTTGTTTGATCAAAAATTCTGCCAATTCTTAAACATCTACACCCATATCAACCCCAACAAGAATCAATCAACAAAAATCATTTATTCATCATCAAATTCGTGAATCAGAGCAAAACGGAAAAGAACTCAGAAATTTCAGAAGCTCGTGAAATGCTTATTTCTCAACTATTTTCAAAACTAAACACATCATGGCAATCAGTGAAACATGTAGAATCATTCTATAACATAAAATGAGAGTTCTGGAAAAATAAATTCCATGGCTACCTGAGCTTGAGCTTTCGAAACAGGGACTTTCTGGCCAGCTCTTTGCTTCAAACAAGCTCCAATGATCCTCCCCAGAAGCTTGAGATGCTTGGCTGGAGTTTATATGGCCTTAAAATGGAAATGGCAGAAGTTCAGTTTGTGAAATGTGAAAATCGTGTTTTTGATTGTGGAGGTTTTAGGGCAAAATGGAGGGTGGGAAATGATCAGTGAGGTTTATGGAGTTGAATGGTGGAAAAAGTTTGAAGGTTTGATGGCTGAATCAAGAGATTCGAAAGCTTTTGCAAATTTGGGGATTTTGGAGTATGTTGTGTTCTTGGAGCTTCAGGCTGTGTTGTTATGTGCTTTTGCTTGCATTTGATCCACATAAAGAAGTGTGATAGGTCAGAGAGTGGGTGCTGGCCTATGCTGATTGGTATGGGCAAGTTGCCAAAATGTCAAAAGTTGGTGTACTTGAGGTATGGGTCATGGCAGGCTGGTTTAGGGGCATGGTTTGGTTCAGCTGAGATCATGGAATGCTTGTGGATCAGATTTTGTGAACTGAGGCAAGTGGATGAGAAGCTTTGATCTATTTTGCAAATTGGCACAACTTTGCCCCTTTTGGAAATTCTTCAAGTTTAAGGCATGAAATGGAATAATTCAAAGCACCATTCTGATCCTTAGAGGTCCACTTGACATGTTGTGAAGTGTTTGTTCACATTTGAAGCTTTTAGAATGCCTTATCATACCATTATGCAAATTGTCTCTTTGGTGTAAAACATGAATTTATGTGATTTTGTCCAACTTTGACAAACCATAACTTTTGATCCATAATGAATTAGAATGAGTTCTTGTACTTTTTGAAAAGGGAATGATCCATTCTACAACTCTCATGACCAAAGTTTTCTCATTTGAAGCTTTTTTGAATCAAAAAGAAAGGGTTGAAAAAGTTTCCCAAAATGGCAAGTTTCCCTTACAAGTCACTTTCCCAAAAAGGCAACTTTGCAAATGACTTGAAATTCTCCAATTTTGTGAACTTCTAACATCTTCTATGATCAAATAAAGATCATACACATTCAAAATGATGAAGAACACCCTTTGGATGGGTCATTGGGGGCCTCAGATGCCCTGATTTTGCACTGACTTGCTCAAGAAGTCAACTCTTGATTAGATGCCTTCCCCATGGAATTTCTTCATGAAACTTGGTATGCATGGTCCTTATAACATATAGAGACCAATAGAAACAAGAATGACCAAAAGATTTGGATTTATGGCCTCTGAAACCAAAACCCTAATTCTAGGTCATCTATGCAGTTAAACCTGGCTCTGCTTCCATGCCATTCTCAGTTCTTGTGATGCTTTGATTTTCTTGACCTTGTGAGGATATAGTATGATGCTTGAACACACATGGACCCCTTTGAAGTGATTGAAGACCTTTGGAGTGGCTCAAATGGCTCTGGGATAGCTCAGATCACAAACCCTAGATGCATATGACTTAGAAGCAATGTAGTGAATCAAAAATGTGGTATGAGATGCTATGATTGAACCTATGCATATGAAAATATCACAAGCCATGGTGAAAATGGGTGAGGGCAAATTTGGAGTGCTTACAGCTGCCCCTATTCAAGCATGAGTTAGCTGTGCAGGATGTAAGCAGCGGCTTAACAGGCAAACAAGATAACTTGTGGTTGAATACCAAAGACAGTCCAAAATTTGCACTCACAGAATGAAGAAGAAAAGGGATATAGATTGTAAAAGAAAATAAAGTATGTTTCTAAAGTGCGGGAGACGGAGGACGACTGTTGAGCAGAGGACGACTGCTGGGGAAAGAGCAATGACGGGGACGACCGACATGCTGGGGATATAAGAGATTATGATGGGGACGGCCATCAAGTAAAGCTATAAGACTCTCTAGGGATTATAGGTAAATGAAATAAATGATGAGGTACGGTCATCAAAGGTGAAGGACGATCACCTAGCCGGGGACGGATGCTCTGTTGGGGATAAGATGAGGGACGACCATCTAAGGTGAAGGACGATCACCTGGCAGGGGACGGCTGCCGAAAATATCACGACATAGGACGAATGTCGGATAAAAAAGGTCGACGATGGGGACGGCCATCGGATAAGCATGATGAAGGACGATCATCAAGAGGTGAAGGACGATCACCTAGCAGGGTACGACTGCTCTCAGGGTTTATCATGACATAGGACGAATGTCAGATAACAAGATCAACGATGGGGACGACCATCGGATAAAATGATGAAGGATGATCATCAAGAGGTGAAGGACGATCACCTAGCAGGGTACGGCTGCTAAAAATATCACGACATAGGACGAATGTCGGATAAGGAGGGGTTCCAATGAATAGAGACTCCACTGGGAATGATGAAGGACGATCATCAAAAAGGTTAAGGACGATCACCTGGCAGGGTACGGCTGCCGCAAGGGTATCATGACATAGGACGAATGTCAGATAGAAAGGAAATAGTTTAACAAGTTTGGTTGGGGACTTCGCTGGGGAAAAGTAAACACGGACGAGTGTCTACATCCAAGAAATGAGAGGTATAAGTGTTTGGCACTGTGTATAGATTTAAAGATGCGGACGAGCATCCTTAAGACTTATGATACAGACGAGTATCGGGTAGAAACAAACGCTTGACGCATGTTCAGAGATGATGATACGGACGAGTATCAACTGGTTAACAGAGAACACGGACGAGTGTTGATTCTGCGGGGACTCTTCTGGGGAATGATAGACACAGACGAGTGTCTAAACTCTAAAAAGAGGTAAAGGTATATGACATTGTGTATGGATTAAAGATGCGGACGAGCATCCTTAAGACCATGATACGGACGAGTATCGGTAGAAACAAACGCTGACACATGTTCAGAGATGATGATACGGACGAGTACCAACTGGTTAACAAAGAACATGGACGAGTGTCGGATCTGAGGGGATTTAAGTGATATATACAAGATACGGTCGAGTATTTGTATGAGTAAAAAGTATGAGTAACAAGTATGAGTAAGACACGGACGAGTGTCTATCTTGCTGTGGAGAGCATGACACGGACGGGTGCCCGAAAAAGTGTATTATAAACAAATATATGATTTACAAAGTGTTTAGGTAACTGTACTGGAGGAGGTGATATGGACGGGTGTCAAGGAATTGTATGTATATGTATCTGTATAGTGAGTGCAAAGGGGACGCTTTGGCTTTCTGCTGGGGGTATGACACGGACGGGTGCCGAAGGGAGCATGTATCTGTATCTGTAAGAGAAATGTCTTGGCTCTCTGCCGGGGAATTCGGGGAGTATTCTGTATATTGTTTGATGAATTGTCAGTATTCAAAAATGTTCAGTTCGACATATGGCTTATGATTATGCAATATGTTTGATTTTTGCCGTAATGCTCCGTATTAGACGGAATGCTACGCTCTATGGGGAAAATATGATGCGGATGCTATGATTATGCAAAGAACGATCCGGGACTCGGATCCCGTTGTTGTGAAAATCTCTGGCTGATCTGTTTGAAGTGGACATCCCAGCTGGGGATAAGATCATTGGTAGATCTGATAAGATGTGTCTGCCTGGGGAAACAGGTCACTGATAGACCTATCCTTGCAATGGGGGAACCCAGCTGGGGTTTGTAGAAGCTTTCTTCACTCTGTTGTGATTTCTTCACGCGTTGCTTTTCTGGATAGAGGTTGAAACTTTGTGGGGAGTTGGTTCCCTGTCGGCACTCGGCTGGGGAAGAAGAAAGATCACTGGAAGATCTTCCTAGAGATTCCTGTAGGGATCCTGCTAAGGATGATACTTGACAACTCAGCTGAGGAGAAAACACCTCCGGTGCCAATCTGGAAGACGGACTGAGTAGATAGTGATTTGACAGCTTGCTGGGGAGAAGCTTTCATGCCCAATGTCGTGCTTTGAATACCTGCAATCCTGTAAAGACAAAGAAACGCACAAGTACTCCGAGGTATCCCCTACTGGATTCCATCATGAGAGTTTAGACACTCCCGGGAGTAAGTATATTTCCTGTAAGCATGTAGTTTCAGAAAGACGCATTTGTATTTATGCGGCCAACAAATTAATGACATCGGACATTTTTGTAAATAAAAGAGTACGAGACAGTGTGTGACTGAAAATCTGATTTTATTAATTCGAGTGCCCTGAATCGACAAGATAAATTCATATAAACAAATCCCTTGGAATGAGGAGATTGTTACAAATTGAGAAACAAAAAGATGCTGGCAATGTTGACGACGCTTCAAGGAGCTTCCCTTTGCTATGACTCGTATGACATTTGACGTTCTTCTCGTCTTGCTTCCTGAAGAAGGCTGATTCTGAAAGAAGCTTGATCCTTTCGAAGCTTACCAAGTTGTAAGTGATACAAACGAATTCAGAATGCAGTTGTTCTCTTATTCCCTTATTTTGCATGGATCGCCCTTTCGGGTTTTCAATCCACCGGGATACCCATTTTTGCCTGGACTTATATTCTGTTTTTATGTCCAGCGGGTCATTTTATGCGAAGTATTTTTTAACTGCATCTGAATTCACAGGGGACAGGAAGTCTTCACCATCAATAGTGTTGAGCATCAGTGCTCCACCAGAGAAAACTTTCTTTACTACGAATGGACCTTCATAGTTTGGAGTCCACTTGCCCCTGTGGTCTGTATGAGGAGGGAGGAGTATTTTCAACACAAGATCTCCTACTTGGTACTCTCGGAGCCTGACTTTCTGATCGAAGGCTTTCTTCATTCTTTTCTGATACAACTGTCAATGACAGATTACAGCCAATCTCTTCTCTTCAATCAGACTCAGTTGTTCGTATCGGGATCGGACCCATTCTACTTCGTTCAGCTTGACATCCATCAGTACCCGCAGGGAGGGTAATTCAACTTCAACTGGTAGGACTGCCTCCACACCATACACAAGCTGATACGGTGTTGCCCCAGTGGATGTTCTGATTGACGTACGGTACCCATGCAAGGCAAATGGTAGCATTTCATGCCAGTCTTTGTAGGTAACCACCATCTTTTGCACAATCTTCTTGATATTCTTATTAGCTGCCTCGACAGTGCCGTTCATCTTTGGCCTGTAAGGAGAAGAATTGTGGTGTTGGATCTTGAAGTCCCGGCATAGCTCTGCCATCATTTTGTTGTTTAAGTTAGAACCATTATCAGTAATGATTCGCTCGGGAACTCTATACCGACAGATGATGTCTCTCTTTAGAAATCGGGCTACCACTTGTCTTGTAACATTTGCATATGAAACTGCTTCAACCCACTTGGTAAAATAGTCGATGGCAACCAGGATGAATCTGTGGCCATTTGAAGCAGTCAGCTCAATCTTGCCAATCATATCAATGCCCCACATGGCAAAGGGCCAGGGTGAAGACATCACATTCAAAGGATTGAGAGGTACATGCACTTTATCCGCATAAATCTGGCATTTATGGCATTTTCTGGCATAGGCACAACAGTCTGCATCCATTGTGATATAGTAATAACCTGATCTTAGCAACTTTTTAGCCATTCCATGCCCTCCTGCATGGGTACCAAAGGATCCTTCGTGCACTTCGTGCATTAACAAGTCTGCTTCTGTCCTATCAACGCATCTGAGAAGTACCATATCAAAGTTTCTCTTGTACAGGGAACCGTCAGTATTCAGGAAGAAACTACCAGCTAGCCTTCTTAATGTCTTCTTGTCATTGGAAGATGCCCCAGGTGGTTATGTTTGATCCTTCAGGAAGCACTTAATGTCATGGAACCAAGGCTTATCATCTTTTACAATGTCTGCTGTAAATACATATGCTGGTCTGTCAAGTCTGGACTGCAATCTGAGGCACAAAGTTGGCAGCTTGAACCTTGATCATGGATGAAATGGTAGCCAGAGCATCTGCAAACTGATTTTCATCTCGGAGGATATATTCAAGCTTGACCATTGTGAAGAAAGTCAATAACCTTCTTGTATAATCCCGGTAAGGTATCAGATGATCTTGGTGTGTGTACCATTTGCCGTTGGTTTGATTAATTACCAGAGCTGAATCTCCGAACACAGTCAAAGTCTTGATCCTGAGGTCAATGGCTTCCTCAAGACCCATAATACAAGCCTCGTATTCAGCTTTGTTGTTAGTGCAGTTAAAGGTGAGTTTGGCCGAGAAAGGCATGTGAACTCCCTTAGGTGTAATGAGTACTGCACCAACACCACGACCATTCATATTAACAGCCCCATCAAACATCATAGTCCATTCTTCTTCCGGGTCAGGCCCTTCAGTGTGAACAGTCTCTTCATGATCTTTTGCTTTTATGAACATGATGTCTTCATCAGGGAAGTCAAATCTCATAGGCTGGTAATCATCAATAGGTTGCTCAGCAAGATAATCAGACAGTACACTGCCTTTGATGGCTTTCTGAGATGTGTACTGGATGTCATATTCTGTGAGGATCATTTGCCATCTTGCAACCCGTCCGGTAAGTGCTAGCTTCTCAAAAATGTACTTAACTGGGTCCATCTTGGAGATCAATAAAGTAGTGTGGGTCAACATATACTGCCTTAGTCGGCGAGCAGTCCACGCTAAAGCACAGCAAGTTTTCTCGAGCAGTGAATAACGTTGTTCACAGTCGGTAAACTTTTTGCTTAGGTAGTATATTGCATACTCTTTTCGACCAGACTCGTCATGCTGGCCCAGCACACACCCCATTGACTCTTCTAATACTGTCAAGTACATTATTAGAGGTCTTCCTTCAACTGGAGGCATAAGGATTGGAGGCTCTTGCAAGTATTCCTTGATTTTGTCAAAAGCCCTCTGGAAGTCTTTGTTCCACCTGACCGTTTGTTCTTTTCTTAATAGTTTGAACAAAGGCTCACAGGTTGCTGTAAGATGAGATATGAACTGTGAAATGTAGTTCAATCTACCTAGAAACCCCCGAACTTCTTTTTCTGTCTTCGGTGCAGGCATTTCTTGAATGGCTTTGACTTTATCAGGGTCAACTTCAATCCCTTTCTCACTTACAATAAATCCCAGCAGTTTACCGGATCGCACCCCGAATGTGCATTTGTTGGGGTTTAACTTCAATTGGTACTTCCTCAGACGCTTGAATAACTTCAACAGATTCACCAGGTGGTCTTCTTCTGTAAGGGACTTGGCAATCATGTCATCCACATAACATTTAATTTCTTTATGGATCATGTCGTGGAATAATGTTACCATAGCCCGTTGATAAATGGCACCAGCATTCTTCAGTCCGAATGGCATCACCTTATAACAGAACGTGCCCCAGGGTGTGATGAAAGTTGTCTTCTCCATGTCTTCAGGTGACATCTTGATCTGATTATATCCTGAAAATTCGTCCATGAAGGAGAACACCGAGAACTGAGCCGTATTATCAACCAATACATCAATGAGAGGTAATGGGAAGTCATCTTTCGGGCTGGCTCTGTTCAGATCCCGGTAATCCACACACATCCTCACCTTGCCGTCTTTCTTAGGCACAAGTACAATATTAGCAACCCACGGCGGATAGCTAGTTACAGCAAGGAAACCGGCGTCCCACTGTTTTTGTACCTCTTCTTTTATCTTCATTGCCATATCTGGGCGAGTACGGCGCAACTTCTGTTTTACTGGCGGGCAATCTTCTTTTAAAGGCAGCTTGTGCATGACAATATCAGTGTCCAATCCTGGCATATCCTGATAAGACCAAGCAAACACATCCACATACTCTCGAAGCATATCAATCAGTTGTCCCTTCACTGAGTCTTGTAGGCAGGCCCCAATCTTAACCTCTTTCACGTCTTCTTCCGTACAGAGATTAACTATTTCAACCTCCTCCTGATGAGGAGTGATGACCTTCTCCTCTTGCCTTAACAACCTGGCTAGCTCTTCAGGAAGCTCATAATCTTCTTCAACCCCTTCATCAGCTTGATTGATTGGATTGTCGAAGTCATACGAAGTCATAGCAGTGTTGTTGTCGGTGCAGTCTGAAAGGCACTCTCTGCAAGGGTTTAGATTGTTCATTTTAGTGATCAATTTTAATCTTGTTTAGAAAAAAGTGAAATGAAGTTATCATTTTGAAAACATTGCCATTTTATTTTTGTACAAAAAGAAAAGTGAAAAATAGTGAGCGGAAAAAGAAAACAAAGACTCATTTGCAAAAGATGTCTGATATTCATTGATTAATCCATTTGCACAAAATTACAAGATGGCCCGATTACAAAATGAGTCTTGTCATCTTGGGCAAGATGCAAGACTTGATGCATGCTTAAATATACAGGAAATAATAATTACTCTGCAGGAGTAACCCTTATAATTTCCTGGGAAGACCAGTTAAGGACTTGGCTCCCCGGGATCCTTGGACGTATCCAGCTCTCCAGGTTGCGGTCGCTTTCCTCCTCGTCTTCCAAGTTGTTCACTGCATCCGAGGTGAGCATTCCCCCGCTGACAAAATTGGGCTTCTTGGCAGCCTCTGATTGGTCTTGTTGAGTTGGTCTGTAACCCAACCCAAATCTGTCATCTTTCTTCTCCAAGGGCAACAGCTTGCCCCAGCCTTGGGCCGTACCCTCTTCAACAACCTTCCGGGCTTGCTGATAAGACGTCATGGAGGTTCCCAGTACAGCAGATGCTTCATTAATGTTCAGGGCCTCAAACCCCTGGCTCATGGTTTCATGGATTTCTCCATCCATCTCAATATACTTATACGTAGCCAGATGGCTAACAAAAATGTCTTCTTCACCACAGATGGTGATGATCTGGCCTTCCCACTCGAATTTCAGCTTCTGGTGAAGGGTAGACGTAACAGCGCTAGCGGCATGGATCCAGGGTCTACCCAACAAACAGCTGTAGGTCGGCTGAATGTCCATCACATAGAAGGTAATTTTAAAAGTCTGCGGGCCAATCATCACAGGCAGATCAATCTCTCCAAGCACTGATCTTTTAGAGCCATCAAATGCTCTCACCACCAAATTACTCGGACGCAATGCCAAACCATCGTACTCCAGCTTCACTAAGGCTTTCTTTGGCAGAACATTGAGTGAGGACCCAGTGTCCACCAATACATGAGATAGTACAGCACCTTTGCATTCCAAGGTGATATGTAAAGCCTTGTTGTGGTTACGCCCCTCAGTTGTTAAGTTAGCATTGGTAAAACCCAGTCCATGACTGGTGTTGACATTTGCCACCACAGTTTCTAGCTGGTTAACAGTAATCTCCTCTGGCACGTATGCTGCGTGCAGTACTTTCAATAATGCATTCCTGTGAGCTTCAGAACACATCAACAGGGATAATATGGAGATTTTTGAGGGAGTTTGGTGAAGCTGATCCACCACCTTGTAATCACTTCTTTTGATGATTCTCATAAACTCGTCTACATCTTGCTCAAAAGACTTCTTCTGAGTTTCTCTGACAATTGGCTCTTCAGATACCACACTCTTCCCCTTTGCTTTGGCAGCAGCTTCTGCTTCAGCATTAGGTCTTTGCAATTGTGAGGCAAAAAGGCGTCCGCTTCTGGTGAAGCCTCCGCCTCCCCCAACATTATCAATTTGTGGAGAAGAGGTTGAAGAATCCGAAGTAATTTTCTCCCCGTTGCAGTAAAGATCAGAGCCGTAATGCCAAGGTATGGCATTACTGCTTTCATATGGAATTGGTCCAGGCACCGTAATAGTAACTGGACTTACTGCTGCAGAGGAGGGTACCGTAATGGTGTGCGGATCGTAGTAAATTGTAACTGGTGATCTGGCAGGAGGTGCCACTGTTTGTTGTTGGAAATTGTTGCTGACAGGAACATTTGACGGATCATAGTAGATGGTGACTGCTGAGACATCTTCATTAATTTCTGTTGGCGTTGTAGAAGATTCTGCTGATAAAAATGATGTTGATGTTGTAGAAGAAATGGGTGTTGACATTTGATTTGTTGAAGTGATGGATGAAGCCATTGTTGACGATATTGATGAATCGGTTGGAATGATTGTTGCTGCTGTTGTAGAAGAATCAGGAATTGTTGTCAAAGGAATTGTTGGATTTGTAGGCGTCGTTGTTGAGATCTGAAGGATACCGTCCTTGATAAGACCATCTATGCCGCTTCTCAAATTATCACATCCGTTGACTGCAATGTTGCAATACCCACAACCGAGCTCACACCCGGGAAACACCTGGAACTCTAGAAGCTGAGCTTTAATTTCTACCAGAGGTGTTCGAATTTGTGCAACACTGGTGATCAAAGTAGATGGTTTGTCTTCCTCGATGGCGTTAATCCTTGGCCCACCATGGTTAGGCATAGGATTTCTATTAACATTTGGAGGAGGTGCGAAGTTGAGGGCCTTAGAATCCACCAGATCCTGCACTTTCATTTGCAAAGCCCTGCACTTCTCTGTGTTGTGACCAGGTGCATTGGAATGGAAAGCACACCTGGCGTTGACATCGTAATTCTTTGGGAGATTGGAGGGATCTGGAGGTGCCAATGTCCTTAGCTCAACCAAGTTAAGTTTCAGGAGTTGTGGCAATAAGGCGGCATAAGGCATAGGAATAAGATCAATCACCCTATTTTCCTGTGACGGTCTTTGCTGAAAAGGTCTTTGTTGTTGATTGCTGTTATTGTTGTTGTATGTTCTCTGTGGTGGATACTGAACTTGCTGTTGATAATGGGGTTGTTGTGGTTGTTGATATGTTGGTTGCTGAGGAATCGGAGCTGGAATAGTGACAGCTGCTACTGATCTGTGGACATACTGAGGTCTGCCCCTGTTGGTATGAATGGCATTTGTCTCACCGGTCCTTCGAGGTCCCACAAAAGGTTTCCTGGAATTACTAGACGAACTCGCACCATTATCAGAAATCTTGCCCATTTTTAACAGACTTTCAATTCTTTCACCGGCTATAACTACGTCTGCGAAGCTGGTGGAAGAAAAGGCAGCCAGCCTATCAATATATGTTCCTTGCAGAGTATTCATAAACATGTCGGCCATTTCTCTTTCCGACATGGGTGGCTGGACAGCAGCAGCAAGTTGTCTCCACCTTTGGGCATATTCCCTGAAGCTTTCCCTGGAGGATTGAGACATTCCCATTAAGAGGGTCCTGTTAGGAGCCATATCCAGATTGTATTGGTACTGCCTGATGAAGGCTTCAGCTAGGTCCTTCCAGCATCTGATAGTAGCTCTGGTCAAGTGTGAATACCACTCCCTTGAAACCCCAGTCAAACTATCTTCAAAATAGAACTTCCACAGCTTTTCATCCATGGTATATGCTTTAAGTCTCCCCAGAAAGGACTGCAGGTGAGTTCGTGGACAAGAGGTTCCATTGTATTTCTCAAAGCACGGGGATTTGAACTTGTGGGGAATTCTTACTCCATCCACTAACCCCATATCCATTACATCAAAACCCAGGGAATTTTGAGACTCTAGAGATCTCAATTTCTCAGCAATTTCATCAAACCTCCTATCATAGACTTCATCACCAGCTCCCATGACAGTAAATTGGTCTTCTTGGGGGTCTTCTTGTAAGATCCTCCCCCCATTAGTATTTCCTTGCACATTAGTCGGGATGTTGACTTCCGGATCTAGATGAGGTCCAAATACAGGTGGGTTAGCATGAGGCTGACCCCTCTCATTGTTGCTTGTTCCTCCAGTCCCAGGATGAGGTTCCCCGGGAGTTTGTCTTTCTACCAATGCCCTTAACCTTTCTTGGGTCTGAGCCAAACCAGTCATTACTGTCATGAATTGGGCCATTTGGTTTCTCATCTCCACCCTTTCATTAGCCATCTGGGTTCTGACCTCTGTCAGGTCTTGCTGTACTTGCTCCATGATAATACCCGGAAGGTTGTTGCGTGTAGGATACCGGTGTGCACGATTGACGGGGAATACTCTTTTGCGAGCAATATTTCCTGAATCACAACAGAGTTAGAAACAAACAAAATGATAACAAAACCTACAAAACAAAACAAAAGTTAGTATGCAATGCAGTATGCTTATTTATTTTCCAAGGTTTCCGGCTCGGCTCTTGGTTTTGACCTTTCCAGACCTCGAGGAAGATGCTTTGATGTTGCTTGAGAAAAGAAGACCCAAATGGAAACAAACTAACAAATATATTACAAATGGTAGATCATACATAGTTTGTTTTTTACAACACATGCCCCTGAGGGGTCAAAATACAACATAAAAGAAAAGTACATCAAATGAAAGCAACAACAAACAAAAAGTCAGACATCAAGTCCAAACTCATCCTCCTTAACCTCCTTCAAAAGTGCCTCAGTTACAGGACCAGCCGGATGCTCTGTAATGGTCCTGATGAGGAGGTTCCTAGTGGCGATAGCAGTGGTCAGCTTCTTGTGCCTGTCCTGGTCCTTTGACCTCTTCAAACCAGCCCTAAGCTTCAATTCTGAAATCTCCTTCTGGGCTGCCAGCAGAGCTTCCTGTTGTTTCTTTTCATTGGTCTCTAACTGCTCAATCCTGGCTTGAGTTCTCTTATCTTCTTGAGTACGGGCTTCAGTGATCCTGACCCACCTAGCTTGACTTTCTTGCAGATAGAGATCAGTATTAGCCTTCTGAAGCTTGGCCTCTTTACAGGCATTCTTCAATATTTGCTCCCCAGCTCTTGATTTCTTGATATAGTCCTCTGCTTTCTCAATCTTGGCCAGATGCTCCACCCTAAGCTTCTCCAACCTCTCAATGTCTAGACGACCATCACTCCTCTCCCAGAGGGTCTTCTTCAGAGCTTGGGACAGATTCTCATTCCTTTCCTTCAGCTTCTCAAATTCTTCCAGGCTGACAGTGGCTGCTGGCTGTACTGTGGAAGGTCCAGGTGTGTCCTCAATGGTGAAGGGCATCCCAGAAATCTGAGCTCTAGCATGAGACCATCCATAATACTGAGCTGAAGCCACATTATTGCACCTCCCAAGAATGGCCATCCCTTTGGTCTGGATGTTGTCCCAAGCCCAGGATGCTTGCCTGACAACAGCTAGATTAGGCTTTATCTCACAATACAGGGTCTCAGCTAGATCTTGCACTCTAGGAGGGTGTACTAAAGCATAGCCCAGTTGTCTCTTAAACAGCAAAGGATTGTAGTTGATGCAACCCTTCACTCCTATTAGAGGTACATTGGGGTACTGCCCACAGCTAGTGATTATGTCCTTGCCCTTGGTGCTCTGGGTGCACCATCTGATGTCATCTGAAGTTAAAGCAATAAGTCTCTTAGCCCAATTCTTCTGTTGGTGAAGATTCAGGAAGGCATCAGTCTTAGGTAAGTGTTTGAGTAGCCAGGTATAAAACAGAGGAGCACAGCATCTCACCAACTTCCCTCTTTGCTTCTCATTCCTCTGATGCACAAAATAATAGAAATCCCCTAGCAATGTGGGTACTGGGTTCCTCATAAGGAAGAGATGAATGGCATTCTTGCTGATAAACTTGGGCTCGTCTGCAAATAGTATAACCCCATATATACTGAGGGCTAACAATGCATAAACTGCCCTCCATTCTCCCAAGGAGGCCTTCGGGATGGCCTGAGAAATCAAGAAATCTAAGTGTAAACCAGGGATTCCAGCCTTTGTTGTCATGTTCTGCTCAATCAAAATAGGCTCCAGGTACAGTGCCTTTGCCACTTCTCCATTGCTGGGAGAAGTCATCTCTGGGTTGAAGGGGACACCACCCCTAACAGGTACTCCAATCAATGATGAGAACTCCTCCAGCAAGGGTCCTAACTGAAAGTTCTGGAAAGTGAGAGAGAACACACAAGGGTGAACTCAGAAGACAAGAGTCGCCAGCTAGGCATTTTTATCCCGAAGGAAAGGTAATGCTGCATAAACCTAGAAAAGATATGGATAAGACGGTTGCGAACCAGAGAGAATGAGAAAGGGGGTTGGTTACAACCTGGGAAGGTATTAGCACCCAGATTGTCCGTCGTACTCGACGGCATCCACGCTTAAAAGATTTGTGTTTTAAAAGGGTAGTGTCAGTGCAATCTGTGTATCAAAGCTGGAAAAGAATGCAAGTGTCAGTGCTAAAAGAAATGTGAAGTGTATAAGAGAAGTGTCAGTGTAAGGAATGAATGAAGCTCAAGACTATGAGGCTTAAAGAATAATGCTGGAAGAGGGGGGAATATACAGAGACTTTTGTTCGATAACTGTTAAGTTATGCCTACGTATCCTCTCGTGCAATGAGGAAGTCAGAACACCGTAGTTCGACTCAAAGAGACTGAAAGATAAATTGACTTGTGAACTGCTTACTTGTCTATGCTCAAGTGTATGACCTGTCTGGCTCAGGTGCAAACTGTCTTGCATTAGACGGAAGAAGCAAGTTCTCGTTTGTGAGTGAAGATGATGAGAAAAGAATCCCGAAGGAGAAGATTATTGTTTGTTTTTGAGTTTTCAGTCTTTTATTGCTTTTTGGAGTTTGTCATAGGAAAATGAGCTTAAGCCTAAACCAAGGGTTAGTAAACTCATCACATCCTCCCTTTGATTAGGGGTAATGAGAATACCTTAAGTATGAAGTAAACACCTCACACTTAATCACCATGATATAGGATTAAGATCATTAACCTACTTGCATTTACTTAGATGTTTTTGTTGTTTTTGTTTAGTGTTAAGTAATGAGTTTAAGCCATAATCAAGGATTTAATGGACTCATTACACCATCCTAATAGAAGGATAATAGATGAGAACATTTAATCTGAGAAAGACTCCTCAACTTAATCCGTGATTAGGGATTAACCTCATGACAAAACAAAGCCTTTATTAAGTGGATTCTAGTTAATGATAAGATGAAGAAATGATTTTTATGGTTTGTAAGACAACTTGAGGGGGACTTGTCCATTAACACTAGGGTTAGTCCTTCTTAACCAATTAAGGAAGAATTAGAACCCTAATGCAAGGCCCAAGTTACAAGCTTGATGTCTTGATGATTATTAAGTGAGTTGATTAAAGGATTTAAACACATTAAGGGTTTAACACTTAGGATTAAAGTTATACACTCCATCCTAATAGAAGGATGCAGGCATAAGCTTAATCACAAAGCCTTAAAACCTTTAGGGTTTAGTCCTTGATTATAAGATGAGAAGAAGACTCAAAGATGACACAAAGGTAAAAGCTAAATGGGAGACTAATCAAACCCTAATTATTATCATGCTTGGTCATTCCTAGGGTTAATGAGGTTTTCAAGAAGATCTTCAGAGAAACCACCAGGAGGGAAACAAATGAAAGGAGCAAAGAGAAGCAAAACAACTTGCTTCACTTAAGAAGACAAGTTGCTTGAAGGAAGAAAGTAAGGGATGAACATGAATGAGCAAGCCCACTCTGATACACATACTAAATGCAGCAATGATGTATAAAAGAGATGAGAAGAGATTGTAAGAAGTGAAGGCAAATTCACTTCTCAAAACAACTTACCACCTGAAAAGTTAGCAAAAGAAATGAAATGCAATGCAAATGAGATGCAATGTCATGATGCAAACCAAAACCAGAAGCAATAACATGATGTTAATGATGCTAAGTGATGATGCAAACACATGACAAGAGATGAGAATGATCATGCAAGCATAAGGATGCAAATGAGGCATGCTTTGAACCATGAAAGTTCATGAAATGCTTATGAAATGCAATGGACATACAACATGGCAAATGAAAGATGAAATGATCAAACATGATTCTAACATGTCCTAAGATGTATTATGAATCATGTGGGTGCACAAAATGTCATGGCAAGTCATTGGATGCAAGCAAATGGAAAATGGATGCAAAGGAAAGCACAAATTAGGGTTTATGATCAACACACAAAGCAAAATTCAAAATCAGAAGCATATGACATGATAAAAAATTGAAAATGCAACCAAAGATACCCTAAACCTATACAAGTTCACTGCCCAAAGGAGGGGATCTAACTCTTATCCTAGTGAAAGTTATGAATTTCTCAAGTTGGCTAGGGTTTCAAGGTACCTCATCAAGAAAAATACCAAACAAATTGAAAATGCAAGATCAAATCAAACCCATTTTATCCTATAAACTACATACTAAGGAGGATGCAATGCAAGAAGAATCATCATCAAACTCTCAAGGGTTAGGCAGAAAGGATTTTTCAAAGTTTGCACAAAATTATTGCCCTAAAATGGATTTAATTCCAATGAAAATGATTAAAAGGAATCAAGAACAAAAATGAAATTTGGTTTGAGAGTTGGATAATGTTTCTAAATGTTTCTAAATGCAATGTGAATTTTTTGGTGATTTTTAAATACCTAAATGCATTTTTAATTAATTAATTTTCATTAACTAATTAAAAATAAACATTTAAATGATTAAAAATAATTTTTAATGCAAAAAATAAAAAAAAAAATATTTTTGGGTTCTGAAAATTAATTAAATCTTTGACAAAAAAATTCAGAATTTTTAAACATGATTTGCTATTTTAAATAATTCGTGGAAATAAAATGCAAAACAAATAAAATTAAAATGAATTTAAAAGAAAAAGGAGAAAGTCAGCTAATCTGAAGGCTGAGATTCAAATTCACAGAGGCGGGAGTTGACTACGCAACGGCCCAAATTCAAACCTGCCTAATTAAGTCATTAGCCCTAATCCTAACCCTAATCACTTTCAGATGACCGGAACAGTGTTCCGGTCATCTTCTCCGGCCAACCATTCATGCTATCTCACGCCCTACGCATCCCCAAGCCCTCTAACTTTCCAGAAATGATCCCCAGATCAACCCCAACAAGAATCAATCAACAAATATCATTTATTCATCATCAAATTCGTGAATCAGAGCAAAACGGAAAAGAACTCAGAAATTTCAGAAGCTCGTGAAATGCTTATTTCTCAACTATTTTCAAAACTAAACACATCATGGTGTAAACACCCTAAATTTTCCATCACCCATTCACAACATGGCTTGTGATCATTTCATATGCATAAACTCAATCATAGCTTCCCATATTGCATATTTGATTCACTGCATTGATTCTAAGTCATCTGCATCTAGGGTTTGTGATCTGAGCAGTCCAAGAGCCACTTGAGCCACTCCAAAGGTCATCAATCACTTCAAAGGGGTCCATGTATGTTCTAGCATCATATTATATCCTCCCAAAGTCAAGAATGTCAAAAAAATCACAAGAACTGAGAATGGCATGGAAGCAGAGCCAGGTTTAACTGCACAGATGACCTAGAATTAGGGTTTTGGTTTCAAAGGCCATAACTCCAAATTTTTTGGTCATTCTTGTTTCTATTGGTCTCTATATGTTATAAGGACCATGCATATCAATTTTCATGGAGAAATTCCATGGGGAAGTCATCTGATCAAGAGTTGACTTTTTGAGCAAGTCAGTGCAAAATCAGGGCATCTGAGGCCCTCAATGACCCAACCAAAGGGTGTTCTTCATCATTTTGATTGTGTATGATCTTTATTTGATCATTGAAGATTTTAGAAGTTCACAAAATTGAAGAATTTCAAGCCATTTGCAAAGTTGACTTTTTGGGAAAGTTGACTTATAATGAAAATTGCCATTTTGGGAAACTTTTTCAACCCTTACTTTTTGATTCAAAAATGCTTCAAATGGAAAAAATTTGGTCATGAAATTTGTAGAATGGATCATTCCCTTTTCAAAAAGTACAAGAACTTGATCTAATTCATTTTGGATCAAAAGTTATGGCTTGTCAAAGTTGGCTAAAATCACATAATTTGAAGTTTTCTACCAAAGAGGCATTTTGCAAAATGGTGTGATCAAGTGTTCTAAAGGCCTCAAATGTGTACAAATTTTTCACAACATGATCTCATGACCTCTAAAATTCAGAATGGGCCAAAGAACTTTGCATTTTGATGCCTTGAATCTCAAGAATTTCCAAAGGGGCCAAGCTTTGTGAAATTTGCAAAACACTACACAAACCTTGATCAACTTGCTGATTTATCTCATAAACAATTCCATGGCTCTCCCTAAACTCAGCTGAACCAAGATAAGCCAAAAAGCAAGTTGTACCATTGCCCATACCTCAAGTACAAGTCAAGTTGACATTTTGGCAACTTGCCCATACCAATCACAATAGGCCAGCACCCACTCTCTGACCTATCACACTTGTTTATACAAATCAAAAGCAAGCAAAAGCACATAACCATTCATGCTGAAACACACCCAAAGTCCTAGTTCCAAGTTTATGCTTCATTTGCAAAACTCTTAGAAACTCATCACATAAGCTTCAAACACACAAACAAACTTCACCATTGATCTCCACATGCTTCATTGATCTCAAACCAACCATTGAAACAGCCCAGAACCTCACATAAGCAAAATACGATTTCTGCCCCTCTTTGAACAGAACTTCAGCAATCTTTCAAACCAGCCATTTTAAACTTCAACCAAGTGTTGCAAGCTTCTCAGGAGGTCCATTAGAGGTGTTTTGGATCAAAGGGCCAGCCAGAAAGTTCCAGAAATCAAAGCTTCGATTCAGGTAGCCATGGAAATTCATTTTTCCAGAACTCTCATTTCTTGTTTCTAAAATGATCTATATGTTTCCCTGAGTCCATTGAACCTTTTATTTTTGAAAATGATTGAGTTTTGAGGTTGTATGCTTGATCTGAAAGTTTGCCCGTAAAAATGTTCTTGCTTGTTTCCTTTGATTCAGTGAAAATAAATGTTGTTTGAGTTAGGGTTTATGTTTAGGGTTGTTCATAGATTGATTCTGGAGAGTTTGGTGAGGATTTGATGCGTATTGAGAGAGATAGAGATTTCACCTTGCCGGAGAAGATGACCGGAACACTGTACCGGTCATCTGAAAGTAATTAGGGCTAATTAATTAGGGTTAGCCAAGTTTGAATGTGAGCCGTCCAAATGCGCGCGTAGTCAATTCCCGCCCCTGCCAGTTTGAATCTCGTCCATTGGATTGGTTGACTTTCTCATTTTCAGTTTAAATTCAATTTTATTTTCATTTGATTCCATTTGTTTTCTACAATTTATTAAAAATAGTAAAACACTTTGAAAAATTCTGAAATTTTTTATCCAAGCTTTTATTAATTTTCAGAAACCAAAAATATTTTTATTTTTATTTTTTGTATTGAAAAATATTTTTAAATCATTTAAAAGTTTATTTTTAATTGATTAATGAGAATTAATTAATTAAAAATACTTTTAGGTATTTAAAAATCACAAAAAAATTCATGAGACATTTAAAATCATTTAGAAACATTGTCCAACCTTCAAACTAAATTTATTTTTTGTTCTTGATGCCTTTTGACAAATTTCAATGGAATTAATTTCATTTCAAGGCATTATTTTGATTCAATCTTCAAAAATTCATTTCTGCCTAGCCTTTAAGAGTTGGACAATGATTCTTTTTGCATTGCATCTTGCATATCATGTAGTTTATAGGATTAAATTGGCATGATTTGATATTGCATTTTCAATTTGGTTGACATTTTTCTTGACAAGGTACCTTAAAACCTTAGCCAACTTAGGAAATTCATAACTTACACTAGGTTAAGAGTTGGATCCTCTCCTTTGGGCAGTGAGTTTGTATAGGTTTATGGTTCCTTTGAATGCATTTTCAAATTTTTATCATGATGTTTGCTTCTGGGTTTGAATTTTGTTTTGTGCATTGATCATAAACCCTAATTTGGGCTTTCTTTTGCATTCATCTTCCATTTGCTTGCATACCATGACTTGCCATGACATTTTATGCTTTCATTTGATTCATAATACATCTTAAGACATACTAGAATCATGTGTGATCATTGCATCTTTCATTTGCCATGTTATATGTCATTTGCATTTCATAACTTTTCATGTATGTTCATGGTTCTAAGCATGTTTCTTTTGCATTCCATATGTTTGTATGATCATCCTCATGCCTTGTTTCATGTTTGCATCATCTCTTAGTATCATTAACATCATACTTATGCTTCTGGTTTTGGTTTGCATCATGACATTCCATCTCATTTGCATTGCATTTCATTTCTTTTGCTAACTTTTCAGGTGGTAAGTTGTTTGAGAAGTGAATTTGCCTTCACTTCTCACAATTTCTTCTCATCTCTCTTATGCATCATTGCTGCATCTTTGTATGTGTATTGGATTGAGCTTGCTCATTCTTGTTCATCTTACCTTCTTCCTTCAAGCAACTTGTCTTCTTAAGTGAAGCAAGTTGTTTTGCTTCTCTTTGTTTCATTCTCCTTTCATCTGCTTCCTGGTGGTTCCTCTGAAGACCTTTTCTTGTAAACCTCACAAACCCTAGGACTTCCAAGCATGATAATTTTTTAGGATTGTTTAGTCCCCCATTTAGTTTTTTACCTTTGTGTGTCTCTTTGAGTCCTCTCTCCTCATCTCATAATCAGGGACTAAACCCTAAAGGCTTTAAGGCTTTGTGATTAAGCTTATGCCTGCATCCTTCTATTAGGATGGAGTGTATAACTTTAATCCTAAGTGTTAAACCCTTAATGTGTTTAAATCCTTTAATCAATTCACTTAATAATCATCAAGACATCAAGCTTGTAACTTGGGCCTTGCATTAGGGTTCTAATTCTTCCTTAATTGGTTAAGAAGGACTAACCCTAGTGTTAATGGACAAGTCCTCCTCAAGTTGTCTTACAAACCATAAAACTCACTTCTTCATCTTATCATTAACTAAAATTCATCTAAAAAAGGCTTTGTTTTGTCATGAGGTTAATCCCTAATCATGGATTAAGTTGAGAAGCTTTCCTCAGCTTAAACATTCTCATATATTATCCTTCTATTAGGATGGTGTAATGAGTCTGTTTAATCCCTGATTATGGCTTAATCTCATTACTCAACACTAAACAAAAACAACAAAAACATCTAATTAATTACAGGTAGGTTAATGATCTTAATTCTACATCAAAGGTGATTAAGTGTGAGATGCTGACTTCACACTTAAGGTATTCTCATTACCCCTAATCGGAGGGAGGATGTGATGAGTTTACTAACCCATTGGTTTAGGCTTAAGCTCATTAATTTATGACAAACTTCAAAAAGCAATAAAAGACTGAAAATACAAAAACAAAGCAATAATCGTCTCCTCCGGGATTCTTTTCTCATCTCATTCACTCATAAACGAGAACTTGCTTCTTTCGTCTAATGAAAGACAGTTTGTACCTGAGCCAGACAGGTCATACACTTGAGCATAGGCAAGTAAGCAGTTCACAAGTCAATTTATCTTTCAGTCTCTTTGAGTCGAACTACGGTGTTCTGACTTCCTCATTGCACGAGAGGATACGTAGGCATAACTTAACAGTTATCGAACAAAAGTCTCTGTATATTCCCCCTCTTTCAGTATTATTCTTTTAGCCTCATTATCTTGAGCATTTCATTCTTGTTCTTACACTGACACTTCTCATGTACACTTTACACTTCTTTTACACTGACACCTGTATATCCTTTTCCAGCCCTTTTATACACAGATTGCACTGACACTACCCCTTTAAAACACAAATCTTTTAAGCGTGGATCCCGTCGAGTACGGCGGAAAATCTGGGTGCTAATACCTTCCCAGGTTGTAACCAACCCCCTTTCTCAGTCTCTCTGGTTCGCAACCGTCTTATCCGTATCTTTCTAGGTTTATGCAGCATTACCTTTCCTCCGGGATAAAAATGCCTAGCTGGCGACTCTTTTCTTTTCTTGTGAGTTCACTCCTGTGTGTTCTCACATTCCCTTCTCGCCGACCGTTCGCTTCCGTACCCCTCTTGGCCCTGTGCCATTTTGGTGGGAGCGACAACTTGGCGACTCTGCTGGGGAGAATCATATACTGTAACCAGGGCTTCTGGTTCTTTTTGTGGGTTCCTCCTAGCGCTTGATTGATTTGTGTTTACTGGGGTGTTATGTGCTAATTGTGTTTATATAGTTGCTTTTATTTACTGCTTTATGTACAGTTATTTATTGCTTTCTTTACAGCTTTATATGCATCATACTGTCATAACTGTTATCTGGCTGGATCTGGTTTTTGTTTTGTTGGGTGGGGTTCATTGAGAGTTTAAGGTCCTATACCTGGGACCTGAGTGACACCTAGGCTAGAGTGGTTCATGTTCTTTCCCATTCCATTTCGGTCTGGTGTGGGAATATGAAACACGGTTCAGATATGGGTTTCTTCTTGAGAACTCTGTGCTACAGATCTCCTGTAGTGCTAGGGCTATCTGGGAAGCCTACTAAGTCTGGATGACCTTTACTATGACCTTCAGAAACTGAGGTGAATTAGAGGAGGATCTTTTATGGTTATTGTAAACACTGTACCTCTGGGTTAGAAGTGTTTACACTTCTCATAACTGATCCAAGTCTGAGGATCCTTGTTTTAGAACACCACCTGTGAGGGGGTTGGGCTGTTTACAGGTTTGCAGGAACCCTTGGCCACATCATACCTTGATATTTGTTTTGTTTAAGAATGCTTCACTTTGGACAGTTCTTGTGATTTAACCCAGGACATGTGACTCTTTATTTGAGTCCCCCACCCTGTTTACTAGATTTCTAAACCTCCATCTGGACTTCTTGAACATACATGGACTTATATCAAGGCAGTAATCAGATCCAGCTTGATCACAAACCCTTGCATATCATTTGCATACATCATCATTGCATCATTTAACATTTGTTTATTTGTTTTTCAGGGTGTCCATGTTTCTTTTGGCTTGGTTTTGACCCCCTTTATCTGCATAGACCCTTATTTCACCAGTTATCTGCTTCAACTATCTTCATTAGTGGTTTGCTTCTGCTACCTCCATCATCATCCTCAGCCTATCAGTGGCCCATCTCCAGTATCAGTCTTCATCATCAGCATCTGTTCTCAGCTCTTCATCAGCAGTTATGGCACCCAAGAAGAGAAACATCTCATATCATTTCTTTGAGCCTGTGCTGACTGGCATCAGACAGGTCCAGACATTCATTACTCCAGACTATATCCCATTATTCAGAGAACATTATGGGGGCATCCTTGATATGGTTATGGACTTGGACCCTTCTCAGAGGAGTTTGATTCACACTTGCCTACAGTTCTATGATCCTTCTTTGAGATGCTTCACTTTTCAGGATTTTCAGTTGGGACCTCTGTTGGAGGAGTTTTCATCACTGATTGGAGTACCTGTCAGGGGTGGTATCCCCTTCAACCCAGAAATGGCTTCTCCTAGCAATGAAGAAGTGGCAAAGGCACTGTATTTGGAACCTATTCTGATTGAGCAGAACATGACTACAAAGGCTGGAATTCCTAGCCGACACTTGGATTTTCTCACTTCTCAGGCCATCCTGAAGGCCTCCTTGGGAGAATGGAAGGCAGTTTGTGCATTGTTAGCCCTCAGTATATATGGGGTTATACTTTTTGCAGATGAGCCCAAGTTTATCAGCAAGAATGCTATTCATCTCTTCCTTTTGAGGAACCCCGTACCCACCTTACTGGAAGATTTCTATTATTCTGTTCACCAAAGGAATGAGAAGCAGAGAGGGAGATTGGTAAGATGTTGTGCTCCTCTATTCAATACCTGGCTTCTTAAACATCTACCCAAGACTGATGCTTTCTTGAACCCTCACCAACAAAAGAATTGGGCTAGAAGACTCACTGCTTTGACTTCAGATGACATCAGGTGGTGTACCCAGAGCACCAAAGGAAGGGACATAATTACCAGTTGTGGGCAGTTTCCCAATGTACCTCTGATAGGAGTGAAAGGTTGCATCAACTACAACTCTTTGCTATTCAAAAGACAGTTGGGCTATGCTCTGGTTCACCCTCCTAAGGTGCAGGACTTGGCTGAAACCCTTTATTGTGAGATAAAGCCTAATCTAGATATTGTCAGACAAGCATCCTGGGCTTGGGACAACATCCTGACCAAAGGGATGGCCATTCTTGGGAAATGCAACAATGTGGCTTCAGCACAGTATTATGAGTGGTCTCATGCTAGGGCTAAGATTTCTGGGATGCCTTTCACCATTGAGAATGCACCTGGACCATCTACAGCACCCTCTCCAGCTACTGTCAGCCTAGAGGAATTTGAGAAACTGAAAGAGAGGAATGAGAATCTGACTCAAGCTCTGCAGAAGACCCTCTGGGAGAGGAGTGATGGTCGTCTAGACATTGAGAGGTTGGAAAAGCTAAAGGTGGAGCATCTAGCCAGGATTGAGAAATCAGAGGACTACATCAAGAAATCAAGAGCAGGAGAGCAAATTTTGAAGAATGCCTGTAAAGAGGCCCAGTTTCAGAAGGCTAGGACTGATCTTTATCTGAAAGAAAGTCAAGCTAGGTGGGTCAGGATCACTGAAGCTCGCACTCAAGAAGATAAGAGAACTCAAGACAAAATTGAGCAGTTGGAGGCAAAAGGAAAGAGTGTGGTGGTGGAAGAACCAACTGTCAAAGAAACTCAGAAGACATCTTTTGAGCAAGATGTGGACGAGTTTATGAGAATTATAAAGAGAAGTGATTACAAAGTGGTGGATCAGCTTCACCAAACTCCCTCAAAGATCTCCATATTATCCCTGCTGATGTGTTCCGAAGCTCACCAGAATGCATTACTAAAAGTCCTGCACGCAGCATATGTGCCAGAAGAGATCACCGTTAATCAGCTGGAAACCGTGATAGCAAATGTCAACACCAGTCATGGACTGGGTTTTACCAATGCTGATTTAACAACTGAGGGACGTAACCACAACAAGGCTTTACACATCACTCTAGAATGCAAGGGTGTTGTTCTATCACATGTACTGGTAGACACTGGGTCTTCACTCAATGTTTTACCAAAGAAAGCCTTGGTGAAGCTGGAGTATGATGGCTTGGCATTGCGCCCAAGTAATTTGGTGGTGAGAGCATTTGATGGCTCTAAGAGATCAGTGCTAGGAGAGATTGATCTGCCTGTGATGATTGGCCCGCAGACTTTTAAAATTACCTTCTATGTGATGGACATTCAGCCGGCCTACAGCTGTTTGTTGGGTAGACCTTGGATCCATGCCGCTGGCGCAGTTACGTCTACCCTTCACCAGAAGCTGAAATTCGAGTGGGAGGGCCAGATCATCACCATTTGTGGTGAAGAAGATATTTTTGTTAGCCATCTGGCTACGTACAAATATATTGAGATGGATGGAGAGATCCATGAAACCATGAGCCAGGGGTTTGAGGCCCTAAACATTAATGAAGCATTTGCTGTACTTGGAACTTCCATGACATCTTATCAGCAAGCCAGGAAGGTTGTTGAAGAGGGGACTGCCCAAGGCTGGGGCAAGATGCTACCAGTGGAGAAGAAGGAGGACAGATTTGGGTTGGGTTACAAACCAACGCAACAAGATCAATCAGAGGCTGCTAAGAAGCCCAGTTTTGTCAGTGGGGGATGCTCACCCCAGATGCAGTGAACAACTTGGAAGATGAGTCAGAAGATGAGCGCAACCTGGAGAGCTGGATACGTCCAAGGATCCCGGGGAGCCACATCTCAAACTGGTCTTCCCAGGAAATTATAAGGGTTACTCCTGCAGAGTAATTATTATTTCCTGTATATTTTAAGCATGCATCAAGTCTTGCATCTTGCCCAAGATGACAAGACTCATTTTGTAATTGGGTCATCTGTAATTTTGTGCAAACAGATCAATCAATGAATATCGGACATCTTTTGCAAATGAGTTTTTTTTCTTTTCCGCTCACTGTTTTTTCCATTTTTCTTTTTGTACAAAAATAAAATGGCAATGTTTTCAAAATGACAACTTTATTTCACTTTTCTAAACAAGATTAAAATCAGTCACTAAAATGAACAATCTAAACCCTTGCAGAGAGTGCCTTTCAGACTGCACCGACAACAGCACAACTATGGCTTCGTATGACTTTGACAATCCAATCAATCAAGCTGATGAAGGGGTTGAAGAAGATTATGAGCTTCCTGAAGAGCTAGCCAGGTTGTTAAGGCAAGAGGAGAAGGTTATCACTCCCCATCAGGAGGAGGTCGAAACGATTAATCTTGGTACGGGTGAAGATGTGAAAGAGGTTAAGATCGGGGCTTGCTTACAAGACTCAGTGAAGAAACAACTGATTGACCTGCTTCGTGAATATGTGGATGTGTTTGCTTGGTCTTATCAGGATATGCCAGGGTTGGACCCCGATATCGTTATGCACAAGCTGCCTTTAAGAGAAGACTGCCCACCAGTTAAACAGAAACTGCGCCGTACTCGCCCAAACATGGCAATGAAGATCAAAGAAGAGGTGCAAAAGTAGTGGGACGTCGGGTTCCTTGCTGTGACTAGCTATCCACCGTGGGTTGCTAATATTGTCCCTGTGCCTAAGAAAGACGGCAAGGTGAGGATGTGTGTAGACTACCGGAATCTGAACAGAGCCAGCCCGAAAGATGACTTCCCATTACCTCACATTGATGTATTGGTTGATAATACGGCTCAGTTCTCGGTATTCTCCTTCATGGACGGATTTTCAGGATACAATCAAATCAAAATGTCACCTGAGGACATGGAGAAGACAACTTTCATCACACCCTGGGGCACGTTCTGTTACAAGGTAATGCCATTCAGACTGAAGAATGTTGGTGCCACTTATCAACGGGCTATGGTAACCTTATTCCATGACATGATCCATAAAGAAATTGAATGTTATGTGGATGACATGATTGCCAAGTCCCTCACAGAAGAAGACCACCTGGTAAATCTGCTGAAGTTATTCGAGCGTCTGAGGAAGTACCAATTGAAGTTAAACCCCAACAAATGCACATTCGGGGTGCGATCCGGTAAGCTGCTGGGATTTATTGTAAGTGAGAAAGGGATTGAAGTTGACCCTGATAAAGTCAAAGCCATTCAGGAAATGCCTGCACCAAAGACTGAGAAGGAAGTTCGGGGGTTTCTAGGTAGATTGAACTACATTTCACGGTTCATATCTCACCTTACAGCAACCTGTGAACCTTTGTTCAAGCTGTTAAGAAAAGAACAAACGGTCAGGTGGAACGAAGACTGCCAGAAGGCTTTTGACAAGATCAAGGAGTACTTACAAGAGCCTCCAATCCTTATGCCTCCAATTGAAGGAAGACCTCTAATAATGTACTTGATAGTATTAGAAGAGTCAATGGGGTGTGTGCTGGGCCAGCATGACGAGTCTGGTCGAAAAGAGTATGCAATATACTACCTGAGCAAAAAGTTTACCGACTGTGAACAACGTTATTCACTGCTCGAGAAAACTTGCTGTGCTTTAGCGTGGGCTGCTCGCCGACTGAGACAGTATATGTTGACCCACACTACCTTATTAATCTCAAAGATGGATCCAGTTAAGTACATTTTTGAGAAGCCAGCGCTTACCGGACGGGTTGCAAGATGGCAAATGATCCTCACAGAATACGACATTCAGTACACATCTCAGAAAGCCATCAAGGGCAGTGTATTGTCTGATTATCTTGCTGAGCAACCCATTAATGACTACCAGCCTATGAGATTTGACTTCCCTGATGAAGACATCATGTTCATTAAAGCAAAGGATCATGAAGAGCCTGTTCACACTGAAGGGCCTGACCCAGAAGAAGAATGGACTATGATGTTTGATGGGGCTGTTAATATGAATGGTCGTGGTGTTGGTGCAGTACTCATTACACCTAAGGGAGTTCACATGCCTTTCTCGGCAAAACTCACCTTTAACTGCACTAACAACGAAGCTGAATACGAAGCTTGCATTATGGGTCTCGAGGAAGCCATTGACCTCAGGATCAAGACGTTGACTGTATTCGGAGATTCGGCTCTGGTAGTTAATCAAACCAACGGCAAATGGTACACACACCAGGATCATCTGATACCTTACAGGGATTATACAAGGAGGTTATTGACCTTCTTTACAACAGTCAAGCTTGAGTATATCCCCTGGGACGAGAATCAGTTTGCAGATGCTCTTGCCACCATTTCATCCATGATCAAAGTTCAAGCTGCCAACTTTGTGCCTCGGATTTCAGTGTCCAGACTTGACAGACCAGCATATGTATTCGCAGCAGATATTGTTAAAGATGATAAGCCTTGGTTCCACGACATTAAGTGCTTCTTGGAGGATCAAACATACCCACCTGGGGCATCTTCCAATGATAAGAAGACATTAAGAAGGCTAGCTGGTAGTTTCTTCTTGAATACTGATGGCTCCCTGTACAAGAGGAACTTTGATATGGTACTCCTCAGATGCGTTGATAGATCAGAAGCAGACTTGTTGATGCACGAAGTGCACGAAGGATCCTTTGGTACCCATGCAGGAGGGCATGCCATGGCAAAGAAGTTGCTAAGATCAGGCTATTACTGGATCACAATGGATGCCGACTGTTGTGCCTATGCCAGAAAGTGCCATAAATGCCAGATTTATGCGGATAAGGTGCATGTGCCTCCCAATCCTCTGAATGTGATGTCTTCACCCTGGCCCTTTGCTATGTGGGGCATTGATATGATTGGCAAGATCGAACCGACTGCTTCAAACGGCCACAGGTTCATCCTGGTTGCCATCGACTATTTCACCAAGTGGGTCGAAGCAGCTTCCTATGCAAATGTTACAAGGCAAGTGGTAGCCCGATTTCTGAAGAGGGACATCATCTATCGGTATGGAGTGCCCGAGCGAATCATTACTGATAATGGTTCCAACTTAAACAACAAAATGATGGCAGAGCTGTGCCGGGACTTCAAGATCCAACACCACAATTCTTCTCCTTACAGGCCAAAGATGAACGGCGCTGTTGAGGCAGCTAATAAGAATATTAAGAAGATTGTGCAGAAGATGGTAGTCACCTACAAAGACTGGCATGAGATGCTACCGTTTGCCTTGCATGGATACCGCACGTCAATCAGAACATCCACTGGGGCAACACCGTATCAGCTTGTGTATGGTATGGAAGCAGTCCTACCAGTTGAAGTTGAATTGCCCTCCCTACGGGTACTGATGGATGTTAAGCTGAACGAAGCAGAATGGGTCCGATCCCGATACGAACAACTGAGCCTGATTGAAGAGAAAAGATTGGCTGCAATCTGTCATGGGCAGTTGTATCAGAAAAGAATGAAGAAAGCCTTCGATCAAAAAGTCAGGCACCGAGAGTACCAAGTAGGAGATCTTGTGCTGAAAAGACTCCTCCCTCCTCATACAGACCACAGGGGCAAGTGGACTCCGAATTATGAAGGGCCATTCGTAGTAAAGAAAGTTTTCTCCGGTGGAGCACTCATGCTCAGTACTATGGATGGTGAAGACTTCCCATCCCCTGTGAATTCAGATGCAGTTAAAAAATACTTCGCATAAAAATGACCCGCTGGACATAAAAACAGAATGTAAGTCCAGGCAAAAATAGGGCATCCCGGCGAGTCAAAAACAGAATAAAAGACTCGGGAAAAAATAAGGGGAAATAAACAAAAAATGTACACCCGCTGAGTTGAAAAGCCGTATTGGACAACTCAGGAAAAAATGGGTATCCCGATGGTCAAAAACCCGAAAGGGCGATCCATGCAAAATAAGGGAATAAGCGAACAACTGCATTCTAAATTCGTATGTATCACCTACAACTTGGTAAGCTTTGAAAGGATCAAGCTTCTTTCAGAATCAGCCTTCTTCAGAAAGCAAGACGAGAAGAACGTCGAAAGTCATACGAGTCATAGCAAAAGGGAAGCTCCTTGAAGCGTCATCAACATTGCCAACATCTTTCGTTTCTTAATTTATAACAATCTCCTCATTTTAGGGGATCTGTTTCTCTGACTGTATCTCGCCAATTCAGGGCGTATAAATCAATAAAATCAGATTTTCAGTCATGTTTTGTCTCGTGCATTTTATTTTCATTTGCAAAATGTCTGATGTCCTTAAGATATTGATTGTATAAATACAGATGCTTCTCTTAAAACACGTGCTTGCAGGAAATATACCTACTCCCAGGGGTGTCTAAACTCCTATGATGGAATCCGGTAAGGGATACCTCGGGATTACTTGTGCATTTCTCTGTCTTTTCAGGATTGCAGGTATTCAAACCACAACATGGGGCATGAAAGCTTCGTCCCAGCAAGCTGGAAAATCATTATCTACTCAGTCTTAGCACCAGAGTTGCTTTCTCCCCAGCCGAGTTGCCCTTTACTATTCCTCCTCAGCCAAGTACAAAAGCCAAGGAACCATCTCCCCATAGAGCTTCAGCCTCTACCCGGAAGAGCAACGCGTGAAGGGATCACAACAGAGTGACGAAGGCTTCTACAAACCCCAGCTGGGTCCTTCATTTACTGGAATAAGTCTATCAGTGACCTATTTCCCCAAGCAGTCCCATACGTTAGATCTACCAATGATCTCACTCCCAGCTGGGATGTCCGCTTCAAGCAGATCAGCCGGAGATCTCCGCAGCATCAGGATCCGAATCCCGGATCGTTATCTTTGCATAATCATAGCATTCGCATCATATTCTCCCCACAAAGCGTAGCATTCCGTCTAATACGGAGCATTACGGCAAAAATCAAACATATTGTATAATCATAAGCCATGTTCTGAATCAAACACTTGTGAATACTGACAATCCATCAAAAGATATACAGAAAACTCCCCAAATCCCCGGCAAAGAGCCCAAACTTTTCTCTTACAAATACAAATACTCCTTGACACCCGTTCGTGTCATATCCCCAGCAGAAGGCTAAAGTATCTGATTTACACTCACAAACACCAGTAAATACTCCTTGTGGCACCCGTCCATGTCATCATTCCCCAATGAAGTCGCCCAAGCGCTCTTTACAAACAAACCCTTATACAAATACAGATACTTCTTGACACCCGTCCGTGTCACATCCCCCAGCAGGTTGAACACTCAACTATACACCACTCTCTTATTTCACTTATACAGATACTCGTCCGTATATTATATATACCACTTATTACTCCTCAGATTCGACACTCGTCCGTGTTCTTTGTTAACCAGCTGGTACTCGTCCGTACCATCATCTCAGAGCATGCGTCAAGCGTTTGTTTCTACCTGATACTCGTCCGTATCATAAGGATGCTCGTCTGCATCTTTAAATCCATACACGTGTCAAACACTTATGTCTTCTCGGATTTAGACACTCGTCTGTGTCTACTATTCCCCAGAAGAGTCCCCTCAGAATCGACACTTGTCCGTGTTCTTTGTTAACCAGTTGATACTCGTCTATATCATCATCTCTAAATACGTGTCAGTATTTGTTTCTACCCGATACTCGTCCGTATCGTAGTCTTAGGGATGCTTGTCCGCATCTTTAATCTATATACAACATCAAAACACCGATACCTTTTATTTCTTGGATGTAAACACTCGTCCGTGTTTACTATTCCCCAGTAGGTCGCCTGCAAAGCTACCTTTTTCTATCTGACATTCGTCCTATGTCATGATAAACCTTGAGAGCAGCCGTCCCCTGCTAGGTGATCGTCCTTCACCTCTTGATGATCGTCCTTCATCATGCTCGTCCGATGGCCGTCCCCATCGTCAACCTTTTATCCGGCATTCGTCCTATGTCGTGATTTTTAGCAGCCGTACCCTGCTAGGTGATCGTCCTTCACCTTTTGATGATCGTCCTTCATCATTTTATCCGATGGTCGTCCCCATCGTTGATCTTGTTATCTGACATTTCATCCTATGTCATGATAAACCTTGAGAGCAGCCGTCCCCTGCTAGGTGATCGTCCTTCACCTCTTGATGATCGTCCTTCATCATGCTCTTCCGATGGCCGTCCCCATCGTTGACCTTTTATCCGGCATTCGTCCTATGTTGCGATACTTTCGGCAGCCGTACCCTGCCAGGTGATCGTCCTTCACCTTAGATGACCGTCCCTCATCTTATCCCCAACAGAGCAGCCGTCCCCTGCTAGGTGATCGTCCTTCACCTTTGATGACCGTCCCTCATCATTATTTCATTTATTCTTTAACCCGATGGTCGTCCCCGTCGTGGTCCCTTTTCCTTTTCCTGATGATCGTCCTTCATCAGTTTAGCCTGATGGTCGTCCCCATCGTTGTTTACATTACTTTATGAACCTGATGACCGTACCTCATCATTTATTGTTACATAATCCCCAGATAATCTTATAGCTTTACCTAATGGTCGTCCCCATCATAATCCCTTATATCCCCAGCATGTCGGTCGTCCCCGTCATTGCATATCCCCAACAGTCGTCCTCTGCTCGACGGTCGTCCTCCGTCGCCCACACTTTATAATATACTTTGTTTTCTTTTACAATCTATATCCCTTTTCTTCTTCATTCTGTGAGCGCAAATTTTGGACTGTCTTTAGTATTCAACCACAAGTTATCTTGTTTGCCTGTTAAGCCGTTGCTTACATCCTACACAGCTAACTCATGTTTGAATAGGGGCAGCTGTAAACACCCCAAATTTTCCCTCACCCATTCACACCATGGCTTGTGATCATTTCATATGCATAAACTCAATCATAGCATCCCATATTGCATATTTGATTCACTGCATTGATTCTAAGTCATCTGCATCTAGGGTTTGTGATCTGAGCAGTCCAAGAGCCACTTGAGCCACTCCAAAGTTCATCAATCACTTCAAAGGGGTCCATGTATGTTCAAGCATCATATTATATCCTCCCAAAGTCAAGAATGTCAAAAAAATCACAAGAACTGAGAATGGCATGGAAGCAGAGCCAGGTTTAACTGCACAGATGACCTAGAATTAGGGTTTTGGTTTCAAAGGCCATAACTCCAAATTTTTTGGTCATTCTTGTTTCTATTGGTCTCTATATTTTATAAGGACCATGCATATCAATTTTCATGGAGAAATTCCATGGGGAAGTCATCTGATCAAGAGTTGACTTTTTGAGCAAGTCAGTGCAAAATCAGGGCATCTGAGGCCCTCAATGACCCAACCAAAGGGTGTTCTTCATCATTTTGATTGTGTATGATCTTTATTTGATCATTGAAGATTTTAGAAGTTCACAAAATTGAAGAATTTCAAGCCATTTGCAAAGTTGACTTTTTGGGAAAGTTGACTTATAATGAAAATTGCCATTTTGGGAAACTTTTTCAACCCTTGCTTTTTGATTCAAAAATGCTTCAAATGGAAAAAGTTTGGTCATGAAAGTTGTAGAATGGATAATTCCCTTTTCAAAAAGTACAAGAACTTGACCTAATTCATTTTGGATCAAAAGTTATGGCTTGTCAAAGTTGGCTAAAATCACATAATTTGAAGTTTTCTACCAAAGAGGCATTTTGCAAAATGGTGTGATCAAGTGTTCTAAAGGCCTCAAATGTGTACAAATTCTTCACAACATGATCTCATGACCTCTAAAATTCAGAATGGGCCAAAGAACTTTGCATTTTGATGCCTTGAATCTCAAGAATTTCCAAAGGGGCCAAGCTTTGTGAAATTTGCAAAACACTACACAAACCTTGATCAACTTGCTGATTTATCTCATAAACAATTCCATGGCTCTCCCTAAACTCAGCTGAACCAAGATAAGCCAAAAAGCAAGTTGTACCATTGCCCATACCTCAAGTACAAGTCAAGTTGACATTTTGGCAACTTGCCCATACCAATCACAATAGGCCAGCACCCACTCTCTGACCTATCACACTTGTTTATACAAATCAAAAGCAAGCAAAAGCACATAACCATTCATGCTGAAACACACCCAAAGTCCTAGTTCCAAGTTTATGCTTCATTTGCAAAACTCTTCGAAACTCATCACATAAGCTTCAAACACACAAACAAACTTCACCATTGATCTCCACATGCTTCATTGATCTCAAACCAACCATTGAAACAGCCCAGAACCTCACATAAGCAAAATACGATTTCTGCCCCTCTTTGAACAGAACTTCAGCAATCTTTCAAACCAGCCATTTTAAACTTCAACCAAGTGTTGCAAGCTTCTCAGGAGGTCCATTAGAGGTGTTTTGGATCAAAGGGCCAGCCAGAAAGTTCCAGAAATCAAAGCTTCGATTCAGGTAGCCATGGAAATTCATTTTTCCAGAACTCTCATTTCTTGTTTCTAAAATGATCTATATGTTTCCCTGAGTCCATTGAACCTTTTATTTTTGAAAATGATTGAGTTTTGAGGTTGTATGCTTGATCTGAAAGTTTGCCCGTAAAAATGTTCTTGCTTGTTTCCTTTGATTCAGTGAAAATAAATGTTGTTTGAGTTAGGGTTTATGTTTAGGGTTGTTCATAGATTGATTCTGGAGAGTTTGGTGAGGATTTGATGCGTATTGAGAGAGATAGAGATTTCACCTTGCCGGAGAAGATGACCGGAACACTGTACCGGTCATCTGAAAGTAATTAGGGCTAATTAATTAGGGTTAGCCAAGTTTGAATGTGAGCCGTCCAAACGCGCGCGTAGTCAATTCCCGCCCCTGCCAGTTTGAATCTCGTCCATTGGATTGGCTGACTTTCTCATTTTCAGTTTAAATTCAATTTTATTTTCATTTGTTTTCTACAATTTATTAAAAATAGTAAAACACTTTGAAAAATTCTGAAAATTTTTATCCAAGCTTTTATTAATTTTCAGAAACCAAAAATATTTTTATTTTTATTTTTTGCATTGAAAAATATTTTTAAATCATTTAAAAGTTTATTTTTAATTGATTAATGAGAATTAATTAATTAAAAATACTTTTAGGTATTTAAAAATCACAAAAAAAATCATGAGACATTTAAAATCATTTAGAAACATTGTCCAACCTTCAAACTAAATTTATTTTTTGTTCTTGATGCCTTTTGACAAATTTCAATGGAATTAATTTCATTTCAAGGCATTATTTTGATTCAATCTTCAAAAATTCATTTCTGCCTAGCCTTTAAGAGTTGGACAATGATTCTTTTTGCATTGCATCTTGCATATCATGCAGTTTATAGGATTAAATTGGCATGATTTGATATTGCATTTTCAATTTGTTTGACATTTTTCTTGACAAGGTACCTTAAAACCCTAGCCAACTTAGGAAATTCATAACTTACACTAGGTTAAGAGTTGGATCCTCTCCTTTGGGCAGTGAGTTTATATAGGTTTAGGGTTCCTTTGAATGCATTTTCAAATTTTTATCATGATGTTTGCTTCTGGTTTTGAATTTTGTTTTGTGCATTGATCATAAACCCTAATTTGGGCTTTCTTTTGCATTCATCTTCCATTTGCTTGCATACCATGACTTGCCATGACATTTTATGCTTTCATTTGATTCATAATACATCTTAAGACATACTAGAATCATGTGTGATCATTGCATCTTTCATTTTCCATGTTATATGTCATTTGCATTTCATAACTTTTCATGTATGTTCATGGTTCTAAGCATGTTTCTTTTGCATTCCATATGTTTGTATGATCATCCTCATGCCTTGTTTCATGTTTGCATCATCTCTTAGTATCATTAACATCATACTTATGCTTCTGGTTTTGGTTTGCATCATGACATTCCATCTCATTTGCATTGCATTTCATTTCTTTTGCTAACTTTTCAGGTGGTAAGTTGTTTGAGAAGTGAATTTGCCTTCACTTCTCACAATTTCTTCTCATCTCTCTTATGAATCATTGCTGCATCTTTGTATGTGTATTGGATTGAGCTTGCTCATTCTTGTTCATCTTACCTTCTTCCTTCAAGCAACTTGTCTTCTTAAGTGAGGCAAGTTGTTTTGCTTCTCTTTGTTTCATTCTCCTTTCATCTGCTTCCTGGTGGATCCTCTGAAGACCTTTTCTTGTAAACCTCACAAACCCTAGGACTTCCAAGCATGATAATTTTTTAGGATTGTTTAGTCCCCCATTTAGTTTTTTACCTTTGTGTGTCTCTTTGAGTCCTCTCTCCTCATCTCATAATCAGGGACTAAACCCTAAAGGCTTTAAGGCTTTGTGATTAAGCTTATGCCTGCATCCTTCTATTAGGATGGAGTGTATAACTTTAATCCTAAGTGTTAAAACCTTAATGTGTTTAAATCCTTTAATCAATTCACTTAATAATCATCAAGACATCAAGCTTGTAACTTGGGCCTTGCATTAGGGTTCTAATTCTTCCTTAATTGGTTAAGAAGGACTAACCCTAGTGTTAATGGACAAGTCCTCCTCAAGTTGTCTTACAAACCATAAAACTCACTTCTTCATCTTATCATTAACTAAAATTCATATAATAAAGGCTTTGTTTTGTCATGAGGTTAATCCCTAATCATGGATTAAGTTGAGAAGCTTTCCTCAGCTTAAACATTCTCATCTATTATCCTTCTATTAGGATGGTGTAATGAGTCTGTTTAATCCCTGATTATGGCTTAATCTCATTACTCAACACTAAACAAAAACAACAAAAACATCTAATTAATTACAGGTAGGTTAATGATCTTAATTCTACATCAAAGGTGATTAAGTGTGAGATGCTGACTTCACACTTAAGGTATTCTCATTACCCCTAATCGGAGGGAGGATGTGATGAGTTTACTAACCCATTGGTTTAGGCTTAAGCTCATTAATTTATGACAAACTTCAAAAAGCAATAAAAGACTGAAAATACAAAAAC
The DNA here is from genome assembly GCA_963966055.1 of Lathyrus aphaca. NCBI lineage: Eukaryota > Viridiplantae > Streptophyta > Magnoliopsida > Fabales > Fabaceae > Lathyrus > Lathyrus aphaca. Next base: position 560,574,200 of record OZ014520.1, on the reverse strand, counting down.
AAAGCAATAATCGTCTCCTCCGGGATTCTTTTCTCATCTCATTCACTCATAAACGAGAACTTGCTTCTTCCGTCTAATGCAAGACAGTTTGCACCTGAGCCAGACAGGTCATACACTTGAGCATAGGCAAGTAAGCAGTTCACAAGTCAATTTATCTTTCAGTCTCTTTGAGTCGAACTACGGTGTTCTGACTTCCTCATTGCACGAGAGGATACGTAGGCATAACTTAACAGTTATCGAACAAAAGTCTCTGTATATTCCCCCTCTTTCAGTATTATTCTTTTAGCCTCATTATCTTGAGCATTTCATTCTTGTTCTTACACTGACACTTCTCATGTACACTTTACACTTCTTTTACACTGACACCTGTACATCCTTTTCTAGCCCTTTTATACACGGATTGCACTGACACTACCCCTTTAAAACACAAATCTTTTAAGCGTGGATCCCGTCGAGTACGGCGGACAATCTGGGTGCTAATACCTTCCCAGGTTGTAACCAACCCCATTTCTCGGTCTCTCTGGTTCGCGACCGTCTTATCCGTATCTTTCTAGGTTTATGCAGCATTACCTTTCCTCCGGGATAAAAATGCCTAGCTGGCGACTCTTTTCTTTTCTTGTGAGTTCACTCCTGTGTGTTCTCACATTCCCTTCTCGCTGACCGTTCGCGTCCGTACCCCTCTTGGCCCTGTGCCATTTTGGTGGAAGCGACACATGGCAATCAGTGAAACATGTAGAATCATTCTATAACATAAAATGAGAGTTCTGGAAAAATAAATGCCATGGCTACCTGAGCTTGAGCTTTCGAAACAGGGACTTTCTGGCCAGCTCTTTGCTTCAAACAAGCTCCAATGATCCTCCCCAGAAGCTTGAGATGCTTGGCTGGAGTTTATATGGCCTTGAAATGGAAATGGCAGAAGTTCAGTTTGTGAAATGTGAAAATCGTGTTTTTGATTGTGGAGGTTTTAGGGCAAAATGGAGGGTGGGAAATGATCAGTGAGGTTTATGGAGTTGAATGGTGGAAAAAGTTTGAAGGTTTGATGGCTGAATCAAGAGATTCGAAAGCTTTTGCAAATTTGGGGATTTTGGAGTATGCTGTGTTCTTGGAGCTTCAGGCTGTGTTGTTATGTGCTTTTGCTTGCATTTGATCCACATAAAGAAGTGTGATAGGTCAGAGAGTGGGTGCTGGCCTATGCTGATTGGTATGGGCAAGTTGCCAAAATGTCAAAAGTTGGTGTACTTGAGGTATGGGTCATGGCAGGCTGGTTTAGGGGCATGGTTTGGTTCAGCTGAGATCATGGAATGCTTGTGGATCAGATTTTGTGAACTGAGGCAAGTGGATGAGAAGCTTTGATCTATTTTGCAAATTGGCACAACTTTGCCCCTTTTGGAAATTCTTCAAGTTTAAGGCTTGAAATGGAATAATTCAAAGCACCATTCTGATCCTTAGAGGTCCACTTGACATGTTGTGAAGTGTTTGTGCACATTTGAAGCTTTTAGAATGCCTTATCATACCATTATGCAAATTGTCTCTTTGGTGTAAAACATGAATTTATGTGATTTTGTCCAACTTTGACAAACCATAACTTTTGATCCATAATGAATTAGAATGAGTTCTTGTACTTTTTGAAAAGGGAATGATCCATTCTACAACTCTCATGACCAAAGTTTCTCATTTGAAGCTTTTTTGAATCAAAAAGAAAGGGTTGAAAAAGTTTCCCAAAATGGCAAGTTTCCCTTACAAGTCACTTTCCCAAAAAGGCAACTTTGCAAATGACTTGAAATTCTCCAATTTTGTGAACTTCTAACATCTTATATGATCAAATAAAGATCATACACATCCAAAATGATGAAGAACACCCTTTGGTTGGGTCATTGGGGGCCTCAGATGCCCTGATTTTGCACTGACTTGCTCAAGAAGTCAACTCTTGATTAGATGCCTTCCCCATGGAATTTCTTCATGAAACTTGGTATTCATGGTACTTATAACATATAGAGACCAATAGAAACAATAATGACCAAAAGATTTGGAGTTATGGCCTCTGAAACCAAAACCCTAATTCTAGGTCATCTGTGCAGTTAAACCTGGCTCTGCTTCCATGCCATTCTCAGTTCTTGTGATGCTTTGATTTTCTTGACCTTGTGAGGATATAGTATGATGTTTGAACACACATGGACCCCTTTGAAGTGATTTAAGACCTTTGGAGTGGCTCAAATGGCTCTGGGATAGCTCAGATCACAAACCCTAGATGCAGATGACTTAGAAGCAATGTAGTGAATCAAAAATGTGGTATGAGATGCTATGATTGAACCTATGCATATGAAAAGATCACAAGCCATGGTGAAAATGGGTGAGGGCAAATTTGGGGTGCTTACAGATACTCTCTTCTTTTCCTTTGAAGCTCTCCTTCTGAAATCTTTCTCTTCTATCTGAACGTGTTATTCGTCATGTTGTTGTTGTTGTTCTTAGATTGACGCTACGAACGAATCGTGAGAGGCATTTAGCTCATCTCTAAACTAATTTCGATGTGAAATTAGGTAGACATTTTTCTTGAGCTTTGAGTGATTTAGGTGTTTTTGATGAATTTTGTTTTTGCAGCTTTTCTGTGTATTGGTAGCTAGGGTTTTTCAGGTGTGTCGGTGTCCTCGAATCTATGCCAATCATTGGCTTTTATAGAGGAATATTGAGATTGTCTGATACGTGTGAGGAGAGTGAAAATCGTGTGAGAGTGAGTGAGAGTCATGAGGAATTTGTTGGTACGTGAGAGTCAGCTGTGAAAATTTCATGCCGTTGTGATTTGTACAATATTCCCCTGCGTAGACATTTTTTGTGGGGACCAAAAAAGTGAGTCACCATCTGATTTTTTGTCTGTTATGCCCTTCTAAAAAAGAATGAGGTCCTGCTGATTCTTACTTTCACTACTTGACCTTTTTATTGTCCGTAAAACGTAGATTTTTACCCTGTTGTATTTGTAATGTCTCTCCACCATAATAATAAAAACTGATGTGAGCTCACTTGTGATAACTCTTATTCAAATATTGCCATGTGAAACATATTTAAATTCTTGGTATTAATTCCTGAACTTGTGAAATCATGAGCTTGATCACTATGTTGGATGCTCATATGATAGATTGGCAAATGAATGGAACTTTGCTGGTGAACTGACTTTCTTATTTTGGTATTCTGCAGGTCTTTCGTGGTTGTGTAGTCGCGTAGCCAATGCTTCAGCAGGCTAGTTGTGAAGGCATAACTCGTTTGGCTCATCAAGTCATGTGAAGTGTGAGGTAGCGGACTGTATGGTAAAGGGATTTAACCTTTGCTTTGTAGATTTTTTCTTATTTATCTTACATGGCCCTGTTATGCTTATTACAAAACTTGGTCTGATCTTTGACATTTTATGCTCTTTGCTTGTAGGGCATGATGGTAGGATAACTTTGCGAAACGAGAAGACTTTGGTTTGAGGAATGACCTGCCTTGTAGTATGAAGAAGCTTGACTTGATGCTGGAACATTTAGTAAGGAGGAATAATTCCAAGTTGCTTGCATTTGGTAAGCAATGACTTCTACATTTGTATGACGTAATTGAGTTCTTGCGAATGAAACTGAGTATTGGTTTTTATTTCTTCCTCTTTTGTCACAACTGAATCCTGTTAGCCTTGATGTCTTGCCATGAATTTTCTTTGTGAATTTTGCTTCTCTAGGTTTAGTAGAACAATGATGTATCTAGTTTGACCTTTGGAATCAATCATTCTCCTATTTGCTCCTAATCATTAATTAGGTTCATATGTCTTGACAGGTCATGGAATTTGCGGGAGAAACAAAATGGTACTTGAGTGGTAACTCCTAATTTTGACATTCGGGCCACACTTTCCCCCATCGATTACATTGTCCTACTCTCTTTCGTTTGCATTGTAGTCCTTCTTCCTGTTTGACAAAGGAAACTTGCTGCATAGTGGCATAAGGGTCCTTGAAGAATTGCGCATACCATGTCAGTTGGAGATTCAAAGAATAAACCAGATTAGTATCATGAACTGTGGGTAATGGTTGTTGCAGTGAAATCCTTTGGAACAGAATTCGGGTGCTCGTGAATTGCCCACTGAGTTTTAATGGATGTCGTAAGAATCCAGGTATGAAGCACGACGACTTACATGACGGGAGTTGTAGCTTGGCTTGGAGTTAGAGGTATGGTATGAACACTGATTGTACGAATTAGTTCGAATCTTGTAGTTTGTAAGCTTTAAACCAAGCCCTTGATTCCCATTGCTTGCATCATATGTTCTTACATTCTACATTGCCTTTGTTGTGTATTCGAATTCTGAACCGCTGCAAATACCTTTTTTTCTTCGGTAAAGCTCACTTGTGCTTCTCTTTTCCAGGTACATGGTAATCATGAATGGAAGAGTATGAGTGGAAGAGCAAGGCGAGTGCAGTAGCAAAAGGTATTTGCACTTGCATCACTTTGAGCCTATAACTGGATTTACTCTCCTTGTTTCTCATTGAATTCCTACTGTTGTGAAGCATGGACTTGCTTGATCACATTGTTATTTGGATCCAAAACTATTTACCTCTTGTTATTATTTTGTATCATTTTTATCAAAGAAGATGATCATTGCTGCCACCATGTATTTTGTATAGCTCTTAGCCTTGTAATCTTTGCATTTGTATGCTAACACTAACCCTCAACTTTTCATGTACAGGAGTAGAAATTCGAGCACTAGGGTGAAATGGTGCAATGGTGAAATGAAGTCTTGGATGAAGAGAAGGCTTTTTGGCAAATTCAGGCGCATCAACAACATCTCTGATGATAACTTGCCTTGACGGCTGCACTAATGTACATAAAGTGGAAGAAAAAGTATCCCTCGAAAATGATCTACCGATCTAATATTGGTCACATTCTTGTCATTGTTTACTTCAGTAAGACTGGCCTTAGAGGAAAAGAAGGACTAGTTACTTCGGTAAGTCTTAGTTCTCTTAACGCATGGCAAACAACTTCATTGATGTGCAGTTGAACCTCTACTTCTGATATAATGAATGCTAATGTGGCATGACCTATATTTTTAACTTATTTATTCCTTTGATACATGTTATTTTTTTGTGATCATGGATAGGAAAAAATAGAATAAGTTCCACAAGACATTTGGTGAATATCAGAACTTCTTGGAGCATTCGGTGTTGTTGACTCCCCTGTATGCAACTGGACAGGCACGGGAATGCGACTTCAAGATGCTTCGAGAGAATTCAATCAGCTCCTCGACCCCATATTGAATGAACATATAGCCACCTTGTTTCATTCTGAGTTGTGCTTGGAAATTAGGTGTGTCTCACACTATCAAATTAACACCAATGCCATGTATTTTGCACTTCTTGTTTTCATCTTTGCGGTTACAACAAAAACTGGTATTGACGTTATTCTCTTACTGCTCGCGTATGCTTGTATTGATGCCTTGAGATTGAAGTTTACATAGTTTTTGATACTTGCTTATTTTCTTTGATGCTTGTGTGGATGAACCTTTGAATGAATAGATTCTAGTTATGTAATCTTCTTTGATGAATACTAGAATAGTCTTGATTTGGTATTATGAAACTATTTTCAAACGTAAATTATACCCTGACTTGTGAATTGTCCTGTTCATTTGCCTAATGTATTAGTCGTTTGGCTTTGTTTCTCATGTAGGCATCAATGGTATGAGGAATTTTTGGAAATGAGTGTCTTGGAGGTTATCACAAAGGATACGTATGAAGTCTTAGCATGAATAGATTGCAAGATTCTTGGAAGAAGAGTTATTCCTTGCTGCTGCATTTTGACTTTCTGTATCATTCACCTTTGTAACCTTAACCACTAATTGTAACCTTAATCGCCAATCCTAATATGCAGTATTATTATTGGTCCTTTAGATTGCCATTTTTTTTTTTTGGGGAACTTGTGAATGCATTTAGCTAACCGTTAGTTCCAACACAAGATTCCATTTGCTTGTATAAAAGTTGCCGACATGCTTCTTGGACAGGTTCAACAATTTACGAAAACAGACCCAACTTTCAACATCTCACTTACTTCTCTTTCTCATCCCCTAATTGACTCGTGATCAAATAACATCCTTAACAATTAACATGAACACATCTTGGACCAATTTCATTAACCATGATAGTGATAAACTTAATGGGTTAATTAGCCAAAAAGGGTAATTGATCAAATCAAATAAATCAAACTGAATTAGTAAACCAAACATTTATGGATTAAATGGGAGGAGGTTAAATAACCAATAAACATGGTCAAAGAGAGACATCCAACAAAAGATCAAACTCTAACTCTCACAACTCATACTCTCTATTTCTAAAGAGATTAAAAGTTCATAAAGATGAGCTTTACTTTCACATTAATCCTTGCCACTTGAACTCCTTGCACAAGTGGGCCAATGAGTTTAACTTTTCAATCATGTCTTTTAAACTTCATACCATCTTAAACATCCTAAGCCTTGCAAAAGGGACCACACCCATTTTCAAACAATAACTATGTATGATCAATTTTTACATAACTTGCATTTTACCTTAGTACAAACAAGAACTTCGTAATTTGAAAATCATTGCCGGAAGCCAAATGATGATTCACGGCAACATCTTCAACAATTTACCAAATATCATGAGAATTAGAAAAGGTAGGACAAATTTGGGGTATGACACATAAACACCTTCATCGTATCTCCATCATTATGGAATACCATTTCAAAGACAAACAAGCATAGTTGCATAATTCAGGATCCATGATCAACCCAAGATTCCAGGCCTTCCCCCAGCGGAAGTCAGGATTCAGGGTCGGTCGAAGATTCCAGAGATCACCTTACGTGTTATTCAGTGGATGTCCCCGTCGGAAATTTCTCTTCCAGATTATTTTTATTTTCTGTTACTCAGCATCGACCTAGCATCGAGTGTTGGGGTTGCATTATCATCCTTGCGGTGGTAAGTGTAACACGGTGGGAGAACTGACTTTAGTTAAATGTTGCGGATAGCAAGAGTCGCCACCGACTTTTATTTTATCCAAAGGAAAGGGAATAAAAGAACAGGAAAGACCTTAAAATATTTTTGGGTTCGGGGGGTAGGTTATGTAAAGGGAAGGTGTTAGCACCCTTTACATCCATGGTTATCCATGGGCTCTTAGTTACTTAGCTCACTTTAAACTGTTTTGAGAAGTGTAGTGTGTGATTAAAAATTTTCTTAAGTACTTTATAATGATCCTTGTACGGATATATATAAAGACTTTGTTTTGAAAATTGTTTGAAAATGTGAAGTGTTTATGAAATGTTTTTGAATGAGTGAGCAAGTACTTAAGAGGAACCTACCCTAATTTGAATCTTTTATGTTCTTAAATGTTCTTTCAATGGTAAGAATATCCCTATTATTAAGGAATAGGTAGTCATTACCTTGGATGTTGTATGGGACATATGAAGGGTCATCTGTGATTAGGCAACTGTAAGGTGTCTTAGCAATTCGAATGGATTTATCATCTTTTATTCGAAAGGGCCAAGATCATTTACGAAGGCAACCTCGAAGGGACTTGATCTTATAATCGTAAAGGGACAAGATGATATTAATGGAGAAGGGACTTTGCTTTTAGACACCTTACTTGACCATTTTATTTAGGAAACATGAGGGATATCCTTAAGAAGTGAGATGGCGATCAAAGATCGACTTACGTGTGTGCGTGTACAAGTTCATACATTTATCTTATAATTAGTGATCTAAATTAATTTTAAAATACAAACATATTATCACTCCCTATTTTACTAACCATAGCAATATATTTATAAATAAACAACAAAATACTACGACTATTACACAGCTTGTACATTTACATCATAATAAAACAATTTAAATAATAATTATAAAATAAACAATTAAAATAAAAGGTTAGTGATAATAATAATAAGAAAATGTTAGTAATAATATACAAAATATATATATAACTCAATTAAATATTTTTAGATTTAAATAAATAGTTTTAAAGAATTTTGAGATAAAAATAAGAATAATAATAATAATCACATATTAATTTATTTACAAAATAAACATGATTAATATTTAATTATATATAAGAAATATTTATTAAGTACAAAATAATTAAAGTGAGAATTAAAGTTTTAAAAGAAATTAGGGTTTTTAGGATTTAGAAAATAAATTAGGGTTTTTAAAAATATTAGGATTTCTAATTTTAATTTACAATATTAATTTAATAGTTAAATAAATATACATATTTTGATTTAAGTATATAATAAATAAATAAAAATTAGGTCTAGAATTTAGAAAATAATTTTAGAGGTTTTTTAGAAAATATAAAGTATTTATATATTATTTTCCTAGAATTATTTACATATGTATATTAAACATAATTATATTTAATTAACAATAAAATAATTAAACAAAATAATTAAGCAAAATAAAAATTGAAACTTACCTGGGGCAGGGATCGAACCCACGCCCTAGGCCTCATCCTCCTTGGACCAGCCTGCCTTCCACTGGGCTGTGTGCGCGCTTGTGATATTGAATAGGTAGCATTCCTTTTATTTTTAACCTACGAAAATCAATGAAAATAAACAAAACAAAATGGCCTGGGGAGGTTTTGATCCCAGGATCATCCATATCTCACACATGCGCGCTAACCAACTGAACCAGACGTCATTAGTTGATATAAAATAAACAAAAATTCAAAAAATATTAACTTTTTAAATTCAAATTTCAGATGGCGCCAAGAGTCATCTTCTTCCTCTGGAATTCGCAGGTTTTCCTGCGAATTCTCATGCGAATCTTCCTACGATTTTTCCTGTGCATCAACACCTGCGAATTATCAAACACCAAGCAAACAACAAAATTTCCTGAAATTGATGAGTGTAATACGTTCCCTGAGGTCTATACAACACAACCACGTCCTTCAAACTCATTTATATGAGCTAAATCATAAAACCCCAATTGAGGTCAGTAAACCCTAACTATGGCATGTTTCGATTAAGTTCATGAAACTTTGATTTAACTGCCCAGAAAGCTTCGATGCAAAGAGACAAATATAGTTAGACAATCAAAATCAGTTAAAAACTAATGAAACCATGGAATCTAAAAAATTCAAATGTTGAATGAATACAGATTCGGTTTATGTAAATGAGAGTGTTTTATATGCTTTTTATGATCCAAACAGGTTATATAAACATCATAGATCGCATTGCAATGCTCAAAACTCATTGAAACCCTCTCTACCTTGGTATCCGAATATGAGTTTTTGAAGATTTTGTGAAGTTTGAAGGTGGTTTGTGAGGCTGCAAATTCGTGAGTTTATGCTTGCTAAAGGTTGTATATATATGATACAGTGAGATTAGGTCAAAAGATTGCACAAAACTTTGGATATTTAGACTTTGAAAGATTGAAAAATATTTGATTTTAAAACTTGAAATATCTTGATCTAAGCTTGCTATTTTAGGATGATCCTCATAATTCTTGTATCAATCAAGTCTAAATATATTTTAAGACTTTCTAGAAACCAAATCAATTTAAATTTTCATTATTTTATATTTTATTTGAATTTAAAATGATTTTTAATATAAAAAATCATAATAAATAAAAATAAAATGAATAAAATTATGAATGAATTAATTTAATTTCGTGCATGATGTCATGGAACTAATTGGATCACAAGAAAGTAAGCCCATTTGAAGAATTATGGTTTTAAGACCCCATTTGCTTCATAAACCTCTCAAAATTTTCCCAACTTTGCAAGGGCACAAATCCTTCAATTTTAATGCTATGAAGGTGTTCTTGGACATTTTGGAAATCATAAAGAGTCCTCTAACTAACCTCTTTGGTCTCATGTCCATATCTTTTACCATTCTAAAGTTATGCTCTTTTGAAGTTGTTAACTTTTTGTTGACTTTTAAAAGGACCTATAATGTCTTAGCTCATACCTTCCAAATGAAGCATTTTTGGACTTGGCTTGTGAGACACAAAGTTGTAGAGAATTCAATTTCCTTCAAAATGAGCTTTGGATGGAAAAAATTTGATGAAGCATGTGAAAGTTATGGCTGGTTAAAGTTCAGTTGACTTTTCCTATGAAAACCCTAATTTAGAAACTCCTGATTCTTGATGATCTGAAATCTCCTTGATGAATCATGATCAACCCTTGATCAAATGATGAATTTTACTTCATATACTTGATGTTGGCAGAAAATCATGAAGTTTGACTTTGGTTTGACCACATTTGACCTTAGTTTGACTTTTTAACTGCTTTGACTGATTTTAACTTATCTGATCATCTGACTGAGCAAATCTTTTGGGAAAGTCTTGAAACTTGACATGGGGATTCTTGAACACATATAGGATGATATGAAGCTCACTTGAAGTCTTGTAAGTCCATTTATCCTGATAAAAGTCAAAACCCTAGTTTAGGATGCATTTCTTAGGATGATGCATTGTCTGAGGGAATTGTCAAACTTTCTGACTAATTGTGAATCTTGTGAACCTTGTGAACCTCATGAGATGTCTTGTGAACCTTGTGAACCTCTTAGTACAAAATGTCTTATCTTGTGGAGGGCAAATTTTGGGGTGCAACAGCTTCCCCTGTTCAATTTTCTGAAACCTGAGGGGTTAGATTGGTGTATGTGTCAGTCGTGACCTGGAAGGTTGAAGGGGATTGAACATAAAAGCCCAAAAATTTGCACTCGCCGGTGCATAAAGTAAAGCTAATGATTAATTGTATATGATCGATTGGGCTTGAAGATGCCACTTGGAAGAACTGGAGATGGGCTTATAGATGCCATCCATAATATCAGGAGATGATAATATCTTTATGTTGATACTGGATATCAGTACTAGGTCTTCGTATAGGCCGTCTCTGAATCATTTATGCAACATGATTTGAATAGACCAGTGGAAATAAATCTTCGTGACGATTATCTCTTTTGGAAATATCCTGGATTAGGGAATAGATCTTCGTATAGACCGTTTGCCTACTCTCCAAGAACGAAAGAATATGAAAATATCTTGAACTAGGGAATGGATCTTTGTACAGACCGTTTGCCTACTATTCAAGACCAAATAGATGAAATCTTCTAGAAGTATCCTGGACTAGGGAATGGATCTTTGTACAGACCGTTTGCCTACTATCCGAGGATAAATAGATTAAATCTTCTGAAAATATCCTGGATTAGGGAATGGATCTTTGTACAGACCGTTTTCCTGCTATTTCAAGGTTAAAAGAACATCAGGATTAGTTCTTCTGAATAATATCTTGAACCAGGGAATGGATCTTTGTATAGATCGTTTGCCTGATATTCAAGGGCCAAAAGAACGTCAGGATTAGGTCTTCTGAAAAATATCTTGAACCAGGGAATGGATCTTTGTATAGACCGTTTGCCTGCTATTCAAGGCCAGATAGATGAAATCTTCTGGAAATATCCTGGATTAGGGAATGGATCTTTGTACAGACCGTTTGCCTACTCTCCGAGGACATCTTGAGTAATGTATGGATCATTTCTGATCTGTTGTGAATAGTTGATGCTGATTTATCTGCATATAACTTTCCTGCAAGGAGAATGTTAGTTTATGCAATATGTATGCATGCATAGTATGATGCACCTAAGTAAATGTATTATGCATTTATGGATATGTATGTTATGATATGATGTAAATGATGTATGTATGAATCGTGCAGCCTGAAGCGTCTGGATATCTTCGTATAACAACTACTGGCTAGGGAATATAAATTCCGATTCGTTACTAAAGACTATGAGGAACTCGTTCCTGTCTCGTTTGATAGTATAATATTCATAACCTCCCGTCTTCGTTCGTCGTATTTCTATTGAAGGAATAAGTTCCTGAGTATCCCGACTGAGGATAAAAGAGATGGACATCAATTCAAGGGGAGATGTATCTTGAAGTATTTATGATGATAGATTTGCCCTACTGGGGATTTGTAGTTGTCTTGTGGGGATGAACCGGCGAAGCTTCATTGAATTCCTTCCCTCGTTCGTCCTTAGTAAATACTATTACTGCATTTTTATGCATTTCTGGTAAACATCAATCATATTCAAAAGCATACATACATTCAAACACAACCAATGGACGTTTCGCTTATGTAAATAGGGTAAAAGTAAATCTGGATTCAAAGATGAAATTTTATTTATATCACAAGGCAAGTTTGTACAAGGAGACAGAAATCCTAGTAAGAGGAATTTTTACAAAGCAAAGAAAATCAGCTATGTGGGAAATGATCCTATTGATTTTCAATTCTACTATTGCCCTTATCTTCAAGTATCTCATCTTCTGCTGTTGAGACGGAAACGATTGGATTGAGCTTTATCTGTTCGAGCTTGAATTAAGTAGCACAACTGATTGGAGTTTACATGGGTGATCCAAACGAGACATAGTCATACGCTTTAATCCCTAACTTTTGCCTGGATTGCCCTTTTAGGTTTTCAATCCACCGGGATACCCTTTTTTGCCCAAGCCGCCTTTTCAGGTTTTCGACTTGCCGAGTGTACATTTTTTTTATATATATCCCTAATTTTTGCCTGAACCCTTTTGGTTCGCCGGGATGCCCTTATTTTTGCCTAGGCCAGTCAACCTAGCGGGTCTCTTTTTATGCGTGGTATTTTTTAACTATGTCTGCGTTTACAGACTGTGGGAAGTCTTCACCATCCATAGTAGTAAGCATCATGGCACCTCCTGAGACTACTGTTTTGACTACAAATTCTCCTTCATATGTAGGAGTCCACTTGCCCCTATGATCACCCTGTGGTAATATGATACGCTTGATTACCAAGTCACCAACCTGATATACCTTTGGCTTAACCTTCTTATTAAAAGCTTTAATCATCCGTTTCTGGTACATCTGGCCATGACAAACTGCTGCTAACCTCTTCTCATCAATCAAATTTATTTGGTCAAGTCGAGTCTGAATCCACTCATCTTCATCCAAGCCTGCATCCTTCATGATTCTTAAGGAAGGTATTTGAACTTCAATGGGCAGAACTGCTTCCATACCATAGACCAAGGAGAATGGGGTTGCCCCTGTTGAAGTACGTATTGTAGTACGATAACCATGAAGAGCAAATGGTAACATCTCGTGCCAATCTTTATAAGTAACAATCATCTTCTGTAGAATCTTCTTGATGTTCTTGTTAGCAGCTTCTACTGCCCCATTCATCTTCGGACGATACGAAGAACAGTTGTGATGCTTAATCTTGAACTGCGTGCAGAGATCAGTAATCATAGTGTTGTTCAGATTAGAGCCATTGTCAGTAATAATCCTTTTAGGGATGCCATACCTACATATGAGATTATTCTTAATGAATCGAGCCACCACATTCTTAGTAACAGATGCAAATGAAGTTGCCTCCACCCACTTTGTAAAGTAATCAATAGCAACCAGGATGAAACGATGCCCATTAGAAGCAGTAGGCTTGATCTCACCAATCATATCAATGCCCCACATGGCAAAAGGCCAAGGAGCAGTCAACACATTCAATGGTGATGGAGGTATATGCACTTTATCAGCATAGATTTGACACTTGTGACATGTTCTGGAATGTTGATAGCAGTCAGCTTCCATGGTAGACCAATAGTAACCTGCTCTCAATATCTTCTTTGCCATAGTATGACCACTAGAATGAGTGCCAAAGATCCCATCATGCATGTCTTCCATAATCTCTGTTGCTTCCTTCTTATCCACACAACGAAGCAAAGTTGAATCATGATTGCGCTTGTACAAAATTCCATTACTTAAGAAGAACTTAGCAGAAAACCTCCTTAGAAACTTCTTGTCTTTGACAGATGCCCCTTCAGGGAACTCCTGAGCTTCAAGATATCTTCTCACTTCATAGAACCAAGGCTTCTCCTCTGCTTCTTCAGTATTAATCTCATTGCAGTATGCAGGCTTCTCAAATCTGTCAATAGTAATTTTGGGAGCTTCATCATCCCAACTGATCTCAAACATAGATGCCATGGTGGCTAGTGCATCTGCTAACTGATTTTCTCTTCGTGGAATATGTCCAAAGGTAATCTCTTCAAAATATGGGATCAAAGACAACACATGCTCTCTGTAAGGAATGAGATTATCATGCTTGGTATCCCAATCTCCTTTAATCTGACTCACTACCAGGGCTGAATCTTCATATCAATGGCAGCTTTGATACCCATGATACATGCCTCATACTCAGCCATGTTATTGGTACAATAGAAACAAAGTCTTGCAGTAATCGGGCTATGACAACCTTCAGGGGAAATAATCACAACACCAACACCATTACCAAGTGCATTAGAGGCTCCATCAAAAACCATAGTCCATCGGGATCCTTGTTCAGGTCCGTCATACTGTCCAGGTTCTTTGGTAATAATCATAATGTCTTGATCAGGGAACTCAAAACTCATTGACTGATAATCATCCACTGCTTGATGGGCCAAATGATCAGCTACAACACTTCCTTTAATGGCCTTCTGAGTAGTATATTGTATATCATATTCTGTTAAGATCATTTGCCATCTTGCTATTCGTCCGGAGAGAGCAGGTTTCTCGAATATGTACTTGATTGGATCCATCTTTGAGATCAACAAGGTAGTATGAGTCAACATATACTGTCTTAGTCGGCGAGCAGCCCATGCCAAAGCGCAACAAGTTTTCTCGAGCAGTGAGTATCTTATTTCACAGTCGGTAAACTTTTTGCTAAGGTAGTATATTGCCTGCTCTTTTTGACCAGACTCGTCATGTTGACCCAACACACACACCATTGAGTTGTCTAATACTGTTAAGTACATAATCAAGGGTCTTCCATCAACTGGTGGCATCAGGATGGGAGGTTCTAGAAGATATCTCTTGATTTCGTCAAAGGCTGTCTGGCACTCATCATTCCACTCCATTACCTGATCTTTCTTTAGCAACTTGAAGATTGGCTCACAGGTGGCAGTTAATTGGGAAATAAATCTTGCAATGTAATTCAATCGTCCCAGGAAACCTCTAACCTCCTTCTCAGTGCGGGGAGCTGGCATCTCTTGTATAGCTTTCACTTTTGCAGGGTCTACTTCAATACCTTTTCCACTGGCAATGAAACCCAAGAGTTTACCAGATCTAACTCCAAAAGTACACTTGTTTGGGTTCAATCTCAACTTGTATTTCTTCAACCTTTCAAACAACTTATGCAGATGATCAAGATATTGCTCTTCATTCTGGGACCTGGCTATCATATCATCTACATATACCTCTATCTCATGATGAATCATATCGTGAAACAAAGCCACCATAGCACGCTGATATGTTGCCCCAACATTCTTCAAACCAAATGGCATCACTTTATAACAAAAGGTGCCCCACTGTGTAACAAATGTTGTCTTCTCCATATCTTCAGGTGCCATCTTGATTTGATTGTAACCAGAGAAACCATCCATGAAAGAGAATACCTTATGCTGAGCAGTGTTGTCTACCAGAACATCAATATGAGGAAGTGGAAAGTCATCTTTAGGGTTGGCCTTGTTCAAATCCCTGTAGTCTACACACATACGTACTTTACCATCTTTCTTTGGTACCGGTACCACATTTGCAACCCACTGAGGATAAGAAGTCACAGCTAAGAACCCTGCATCAAACTGTTTCATCACCTCTGCTTTAATCTTTTCTGACATTTCAGGACGCATACGACGAACCTTCTGCTTCTTTGGACGACAATCTTCTTTTACCGACAAACGGTGAACCACAATGTCTGTATCCAGCCCAGGCATATCTTCATAGGACCAATCAAAGATCTCCACATAATCATGCAACATCTGAATTAATCTGCTCTTAACACCATCTTCTAATTCAGCCCCTATCTTGACTTCTTTCCTATTTTCTTCAGTTCCTAAATTCACAACTTCGACTAGCTCTTCATGTGGCTGTATAGCTTTCTCTTCTTGTTGTAACAACCTAGCAAGCTCTACAGGTACTTCACAATCGTCCTCCTTTCCATCTTCAGCTTGATAGATCGGATTCTCGAAATTATAATTGGCAATAGTAGAACTGTTATCAACAGGATCCAGGGTGGATGAGGATCTGCATTTTAGTGATGTGGGTGTGTGTAAGAACACATAGCTGATAAAACAAAAATAAAATAAAAGAAAGACAAGGAACACAATATTTACGAAAACGAAACGTCCACTGATTTTTTTGAATGAAGTATGCAAATGAAATGACATCCCGAAACAAGCATACCATTGTGCCCCGGGTAAGGCACAAGGCTTAAGAGTTTAATTGTTCAAAAATTACAAACTTAAGAAATAACAACACAGTAATAGTATTTACTCCTGACTAAAGGAGATAGGAACAACATCTTCAGCCTTCCAATTATTGAGCCCATCACCCACAGTAGGAAAAATCCAAGCATCCAAGTTGTAGTCTTCATCATAATCACCCACAACATTGATCTGATCTTTCATAATCCCTTGATTGGTGATACGAACAGCACGAGCACGACGAACAACCTCCTGGGACTCTGCAGTGAAACCCAAACCAAACTTGTCAGACTTGTAAGGAATGTCAGGAAGCTGACCCCAAATAGTACAATCACCTTCATCAACCACAGCTCTAGCATCTTTGAGGGAGGCCATTGTAGGAGGTACTCTGGTGACCACAGGAACTCTTTTGACAACAGGAGGAGCTTCAGCATTAGGAACAACTCAAGGAACTACTTCAAACGTCTGGCAAGGAGTTTCAACATATTCACCTTCCACTTCCAGATATTTGAAAGTATTTACATGACTGACTATATATTCTTCTTCTCCGTAAACAGTAACAACCTTTCCCTTCACTGGATATCTCAACTTCTGATGTAACGTGGAGGTCACAGCACCTGCCCCATGGATCCAGGGGCGCCCAAGCAAACAAGAGTACGAAGGAAGAATATCCATTACATAGAAGGTTGAATTGAAGACCTGAGAACCTACTTTGATTGGGAGATCTATTTCTCCATGCACCACTCTTCTCGAACCATCAAAGGCCTTCACCACTATATTACTTGGTCTCAACACAGCATCTTCAGGACTAAGCTTGTTCAGCACCTCTTTGGGCAGTACATTTAGTGAAGAACCATTGTCTATCAACACATGTGACAGGGTAGTGCCCCTACATTCAATAGAGATATGTAAAGCTCTGTTATGATTTCTTTTGGCATGAGTTAAGTCAGCATCGGAGAAACCTAACCCATTATCATAGGTCAAGTGTGCAACACAATTTTCAAACTGAGCTACAGAAATCTCATTTGGTACATGAGCAGTCTTCAAGAATTTAATCAAGGCTTTGGCATGAGCCTCAGAACATAGCAACAAAGACAACATGGAAATCTTGGAGGGAGTATGCCCCAATTAATCAACAATATCATAATCACTCTTGCGAATGATCTTTAGTACTTCTTCCATCTGCTTAGAAAGATCATCAGTAGTTGGTGCATCAGCTTGCATAGGTTCAATAACAGGACCTTTGCCCCGAGCATCAGCAGTGGAGGTAGTAGTTGGAGTAACTGTATTCTTGGAGGTAGCAGGAGGAGAGAAAATTCTTCCACTTCTTGTGATCTTACTAGATCCAGCAATATTATCAACATCAAGGTTATCATCAGCAACAGGTGTATCAGCTAAGGGTTCCTGTTTAACACCGTGGATATAAACATCGAAACCGTAATGCCAAGGTATAGCTTTATCAGAAGTATACGGAATAGGACCAGGAGTGGTAATAACCATAGGAGCCACCCTAGCTTCAGCAACAGTCCTCACGGGGCCTTCAGTAGTAATCTTGATAGGACCCTTATGAGTGATCTTGACAGGGCCTTTGGAGGTAATCCTTACTGGTACTTTATCAACCATATCCACCTCTTCAACCCTCACACCTTGCGTTATATGTTCAACCATACTCTCCACAGAAGGTGTCCTCTCAAACAATATGGTGTAATTGTCCATGAGGCGTTGAATACCGTCCTTCAACTTCCAGCAGCTATCAGGTTTATAAGCACAATAGAAACAATCTTCATTAAAACCTGGAAAGAACCCAGCTTGTACCAACTTCTTCTTGATAACAGATAATGGTGTAGTCACATCTGCAACTGAGGAAATATGTGAAACTTCATCAATGGCATTAACAGTCTTTTCATGATTAGGCATAGGAGCAGTAATCACATTTGGAGTACCAGGAGGGTCAAACTCAATCTCTCCGGCATCAATCATATCCTGAATCTTGTTCTTCAATATCCAGCAATTGTTGGTGTCATGTCCCTAACAATTAGAATGATATGCACATCGTGCATTAGGATTGTACCTAGGAGAGGTAACATTAGGATTCTGAGGAGGGTCCTTCAAAGTAATGAGTTCTCCTTTCAACAAGTGTTGCAAGGCTTGGGCCAGTGACATGTTGATCTTGGTGAACTGTCTTCTAGGCCTCTGCTGATTGCTCTGTGGTGGCTCTAGTGCTGCAGGAGTAGGATTGGAGATGTGAACTACACTCACAGATTGGTGACTCCTATTACGACCAGGTTGACCATAAACAGCATTTGACTCTTTCTTCCCACTAGGGGGCTTCTTTGCAGTACTTGATGAAGAAGCACCCACTTGTATCTTGCCACTCCTTATACCACTTTCTACACGCTCTCCCGTCATTATCAGCTCAGTGAAGCCAAATGATGAGCTTCCAATGAGATGACTATAGAACGGACCATTCAACGTACTCATGAACATGTCTACTAACTCCATGTAAGTCAGAGGAGGTTGTACTCTACCAGCCAAGTCTCTCCACTTCTGGGCATACTCTTTGAAATTCTCCTTAGCACCCATAGACATGCTTTGTAGTTGCATGCAGGTTGGGGCTAAATCAGCATTGTATTGGTATTGCCTATAGAAGGCCTCAACAAGATCATTCCAATCACGGATGTTGACACTCTCCAACTGATAGTACCATTCCAATTGAGCTCCAGACAAACTCTCTTGGAAGAAATGGATCCATAACTTCTTATCAGCAGTATGGGGTTGGATCCTCCGGACATAGGACCTCAGATGCAGCTTGGGACACGAAACACCATCATATACTACAAAAGCAGGGACCTTGAAACCAATGGGTATAACCACTCCAGATATCAAACCCAGATCTTCAAAATCCAGCCCAGAAGACTTTTGCAATTCCATAGCATCCATTCTATCCACCAGCATCTTGAACTTATCTTCATTAGGATCATGATAGTAATTTGCTTCAGAATCAGAATCCCCCATTGTATTATGGAGACTGCCTCCCTCTTTCTCAGATTCTTCAGACTCATAATCTTCAACCTGTTCCTTGGTCTTGACAGGACCTCTGAACCTTCTTCCTATATTGATAAGGCCTCCTGACCTTCTAGTCTTCTTAGTCTTCTTGACCAGCAGTGTCTTCAATTCATCATGCCCCTTGGACAAGTTCAGGATCAGCTCTTGGAATTGTGCATTCTGTGCTTGGAGATCTTTGACTGTTTGTTCAAGAGCCATTTCTACTGAAATAAACAGCGAGAAGATAAGATACCTGTACATAAGAAACCTGTGATGCAATGATATGGTGTATAAATGCGTATGCAATGTTTTCAAGGACCGCAAGATTTAAATTCGTTTAAACAACCAAAAAGTAAACTTTTATTAGTAATAAATTTGTTTGCCCCTTGGGCTTACAATAAAAAAAATGAAATGAATACAAAATATGGGGTTTTAAGTCTCCCATGGACGTTTCCTCTTTGTGTTGAGGTATGAGTTGAGATTCCGCTCTTCGTGAAGTTGCTTTGTTAGCTCCAGGATTCTTTCTTGACTTGCTTTGTAATGAGTCTCAAAAGTATCCCTTTGCTCCTTCAACTGGATCCAGGACCTTTGTAAGTCTTCCATGTCAGTGGGCATGTCTGGATGAAGGATGGTATAAGAAGTATCTCCTTCAGCAAAAGGCTCCATAGTAACTGGCAGGATGGCAGGGTATGGCATCATAAGAGTCTGAGCACGAGATCGGACCCATCTGAGATAAGCTTCCATAGGAATAGTGTACTTAGGCTCCAGAGTCTTGCTGTCAACCTTGTTCACTTTTCCCCATGCTCGTATGAACCTTTGACGGTAACTTTGAAGATCGTTGTCGTAGTCAAACATAATACCCTGAATCAACATGTCATGAGGACCATCACTCCGAGCGTAACCAAATTGTCGTAAAGCTAAGGAAGGGTTGTAAGTAATGCCTCCTCTTACTCCTAGAAGTGGCACATTAGGAAACTCTCCACAACGGTCAATAATAGTAACATTCTCCATAGATCTAGAGCACCAATGAATATCTGAATGAGAGAGTGACATGATTCTCTTGGACCATCTGAACCCTTGTTCATTCTTTATCACTTATCGAGGAAGGTGAGAAATAAACCACCTAGACAAGAGAGGTATGCAGCACATCAGAGTTCCTCGTGCCTTCATAGTACGGGTATGAAGAGAGTGTAAGATGTCTCCAAGCAATGTAGGCACTGGATTATGAGTCAGAAATATGTTGATGGCGTGCACGTCTATGAACTGGTCTGGATTGGGGAACAACACTAAGCCATAGATCAATAGGGCTAAGATCTCCTCAAAAGCATCATAACTCATAGCCTTCAAGAACACTTGAGCTTTCTCCATCAATACCTTAGCAAGAATACCCTTAACTCCGCTTCTTGTTTATAGGACAATGTCTGATTTCTACAGATGTAGGGCTGCAACAATGACTTCAGGTTTAGGCTCCTTTTCCAAGCTTGTAAAGGGTTTCTGATCAAGGATAGGTATACCCAGAAGCTTAGAGAACTCCTCCATTGTAGGAACCAGCTGATAGTCGGGGAATGTGAAGCAATGATGTTTAGGGTCAAAGAACTGAAACAGGACACTCATCATGTCTTCATTGAACCCTGAAGTGACTAGATCCAATAAGTGACCATGCCTCTTGATGAACTGAGAGTTTTCAGAAACTCGAGAGACCAATTCCTTAAGCTTAGGAGGTATCCCTACAAAGTTGATCCAGATAGTATTCCTACGAGCAGAAACCATGACCTGTAACAAATAACAAAGATAAATCCTTTGGTCCTTGAAATGGTTAGTGGAAATGCTATGCTTATGATGCATGATGATGTTATGATGTTATGCTAAATCACAAACATGTGGCACACACAAACAAGTCACACAATAGCCCTAGGTTTGAAGGCTTGCATGAGGTTTAAAGGTAAGTACCCTCCCCTGAAGTTAGTTGGTTCATCCTGTCCTATAAAGTAACCAGGTTCTAAGGGATCTCAATATCATTGATCCTTCACAAGGGTGGTTGCTCAGTAGGCAACTTACTTGCCAACCAAAACCCTCCAAGTTTAGAATCTCAATGAGCGTAGTATCGAGTATCAACCAACTTCAGTCTTCACCAAAGTCGGTTATCTCACTACTTTTCTAAAGGCCAAGATGGGATAACTAGGGTTCTAAAAGTTAGTTAGTGTATTGACAACATATGACAGCCCCATATTATCCTTAACTTACTTAAGGAACATAAGCACCAACCAAGAGGTCACACTAACTATGGCCACCAGATCAACCATATCGGTATACGCCGTACAGTTTCCTTGGTCTATTTCCATTTACCTAGGGTACACTAGATCCGGGTTAGGATCTTTCACACATAAAGCCCAACAGATAAATATAAAGCAAACAAAACAAACAATTTAAAGTGATCTAATTCCTAAGGGTACCCCTCTTTTATTAAATTCCCAGCAGAGTCGCCAGTTCTGTAACACGGTGGGAGAACTGACTTTAGTTAAATGTTGCGGATAGCAAGAGTCGCCACCGACTTTTATTTTATCCAAAGGAAAGGGCATAAAAGAACAGGAAAGACCTTAAAAGATTTTTGGGTTCGGGGGGTAGGTTATGTAAAGGGAAGATGTTAGCACCCTTTACATCCATGGTTATCCATGGGCTCTTAGTTACTTAGCTCACTTTAAACTGTTTTGAGAAGTGTAGTGTGTGATTAAAAATTTTCTTAAGTACTTTATAATGATCCTTGTACGGATATATATAAAGACTTTGTTTTGAAAATTGTTTGAAAATGTGAAGTGTTTATGAAATGTTTTTGAATGAGTGAGCAAGTACTTAAGAGGAACCTACCCTAATTTGAATCTTTTCTGTTCTTAAATGTTCTTTCAATGGTAAGACTATCCCTATTATTAAGGAATAGGTAGTCATTACCTTGGATGTTGTATAGGACATATGAAGGGTCATTTGTGATTAGGCAACTGTAAGGTGTCTTAGCAATTCGCAGGGACTTATCATCTTTTATTCGAAAGGGCCAAGATCATTTACGAAGGCAACCTCGAAGGGACTTGATCTTATAATCATAAAGGGACAAGATGATATTAATGGAGAAGGGACTTTGCTTTTAGACACCTTACTTGACCATTTTATTTAGGCAACATGAGGGATATCCTTAAGAAGTGAGATGGCGATCAAAGATCGACTTACGTGTGTGCGTGTACAAGTTCATACATTTATCTTATAATTAGTGATCTAAATTAATTTTAAAATACAAACATATTATCACTCCATATTTTACTAACCATAGCAATATATTTATAAATAAACAACAAAATACTACGACTATTACACAGCTTGTACAGTTATATCATAATAAAACAATTTAAATAATAATTATAAAATAAACAATTAAAATAAAAGGTTAGTGATAATAATAAGAAGAAAATGTTAGTAATAATATACAAAATATATATATAACTCAATTAAATATTTTTAGATTTAAATAAATAATTTTAAAGAATTTTGAGATAAAAATAATAATAATAATAATAATAATCACATATTAATTTATTTACAAAATAAACATGATTAATATTTAATTATATATAAGAAATATTTATTAAGTACAAAATAATTAAAGTGAGAAATTAAAGTTTTAAAAGAAATTAGGGTTTTTAGGATTTAGAAAATAAATTAGGGTTTTTAAAAATATTAGGATTTCTAATTTTAATTTACAATATTAATTTAATAGTTAAATAAATATACATATTTTGATTTAAGTATATAATAAATAAATAAAAATTAGGTCTAGAATTTAGAAAATAATTTTAGAGGTTTTTTAGAAAATATAAAGTATTTATATATTATTTTCCTAGAATTATTTACATATGTATATTAAACATAATTATATTTAATTAACAATAAAATAATTAAACAAAATAATTAAGCAAAACAAAAATTGAAACTTACTTGGGGCAGAGATCGAACCCACGCCCTAGGCCTCATCCTCCTTGGACCAGCCTGCCTTCCACTGGGTTGTGTGCACGCTTGTGATATTGAATAGGTAGCATTCCTTTTATTTTTAACCAACGAAAATCAATGAAAATAAACAAAACAAAATGGCCTGGGGAGGTTTTAATCCCAGGACCATCCATATCTCACACATGCGCGCTAACCAACTGAACCAGACGTCATTAGTTGATATAAAATAAACAAAAATTCAAAAAATATTAACTTTTAAATTCAAATTTCAGATGGCGCCAAGAGTCATCTTCCTCTGGAATTCGCAGGATTTCCTGCGAATTCTCATGCGAATCTTCCTACAATTTTTCCTGTGCATCAACACCTGCAAATTATCAAACACCAAGCAAACAACAAAATTTCCTGAAATTGATGAGTGCAATACGTTCCCTGAGGTCTATACAACAGAACCACGTCCTTCAAACTCATTTATATGAGCTAAATCATAAAACCCCAATTGAGGTCAGTAAACCCAAACTATGGCATGTTTCGATTTAGTTCATGAAACTTTGATTTAACTGCCCAGAAAGCTTCGATGCAAAGAGACAAACATAGTTAGACAATCAAAATCAGTTAAAAACTAATGAAACCATGAAATCGAAAAAATTCAAATGTTGAATGAATACAGATTCGGTTTATGTGAATGAGAGTGTTTTATATGCTTTTTATGATCCAAACAGGTTATATGAACATCATAGATCACATTGCAATGCTCAAAACTCATTGAAACCTTCTCTACCTTGGAATCCGAATATGAATTTTTGAAAATTTTGTGAAGTTTGAAGGTGGTTTGTGAGGCTGCAAATTCGTGAGTTTATGTTTGCTAAAGGTTGTATATATATGATACAATGAGATTAGGTCAAAAGATTGCACAAAACTTTGGATATTTGGACTTTGAAAGATTGAAAAATATTTGATTTTAAAACTTGAAATATCTTGATCTAAGCTTGCTATTTTAGGATGATCCTCATAATTCTTGTATCAATCAAGTCTAAATATATTTTAAGACTTTCTAGAAACCAAATCAATTTAAATTTTCATTATTTTATATTTTATTTGAATTTAAAATAATTTTTAATATAAAAAATCATAATAAATAAAAATAAAATGAATAAAATTATGAATGAATTAATTTAATTTCGTGCATGATGTCATGGAACTAATTGGATCACAAGAAAGTAAGCCCATTTGAAGAATTATGGTTTTAAGACCCCATTTGCTTCATAAACCTCTCAAAATTTTCCCAACTTTGCAAGGACACAAATCCTTCAATTTTAATGCTATGAAGGTGTTCTTAGACATTTTGGAAAGCTTAAAGAGTCCTCTAACTAACCTCTTTGGTCTCATGTCCATATCTTTTACCATTCTCAAGTTATGCTCTTTTGAAGTTGTTGACTTTTTGTTGACTTTTTGTTGACTTTTAAAAGGACCTATAATGTCTTAGCTCATACCTTCCAAATGAAGCATTTTTGGACTTGGCTTGTGAGACAAAAAGTTGTAGAGAATTCAATTTCCTTAAAAATGAGCTTTGGATGGAAAATTTTTGATGAAGCATGTGAAAGTTATGGCTGGTCAAAGTTCAGTTGACTTTTCCTATGAAAACCCTAATTTAGAAACTCCTGATTCTTGATGATCTGAAATCTCCTTGATGAATCATGATAAACCCTTGATCAAATGATGAATTTTACTTCATATACTTGATGTTGGCAGAAAATCATGAAGTTTGACTTTGGTTTGACCACAGTTGACCTCAGTTTGACTTTTTAACTGCTTTGACTGATTTTAACCTATCTGATCATCTGACTGAGCAAATCTTTTGGGAAAGTCTTGAAACTTGAAATGGGGATTCTTGAACACATATAGGATGCTATGAAGCTCACTTGAAGTCTTGTAAGTCCATTTAGCCTGATAAAAGTCAAAACCCTAGTTTAGGATGCATTGCTTAGGAGGATGCATTGTTTGAGGGAATTGTCAAACTTTCTGACTAATTGTGAATCTTGTGAACCTTGTGAACCTCATGAGATGTCTTGTGAACCTTGTGAACCTTGTGAACCTCTTAGTACACAATGTCTTGTCTTGTGGAGGGCAAATTTTGGGGTGCAACAGTAAGCGCTTATTTATTTTTCTGTTACTCAGCATCGACCTAGCATCGAGTGTTGGGGTCGCATTATCATCCTTGCGGTGGTAAGCGATTATTTAATTTTCTGTTACTCAGCATCGACCTAGCATCGAGTGTTGGGGTCGCATTATCATCCTTGCGGTGGTAAGCGATTATTTAATTTTCTGTTACTCAGCATCGACCTAACATCAAGTGTTGGGGTCGCATTATCATCCTTGCGGTGGTAAGCGATTATTTAATTTTATGTTACTCAACATCGACTTAGTTCGAGTGCCGAGGTCGCATTATCATCCTTGTGGTGGTAAGCGATTATTTATTTTTCTATTACTCAGCATCGACTTAGTTCGAGTTCCGAGTTCGCCTATCATCCTTTGGTGGTAGTGATTATTTAATTTTTTGTCGTTTGGCATCCATATCGACCTAGTTCGAGTGCCGAGGTCGCCTTATCATCCTTTTGGTGGTAGCGATTATTTAATTTTCTGTCACTTGGCATCCATATCGACCTAGTTCGAGTGCCGAGGTCGCCTTATTATCCTTGCGGTGGTAAGCGATTATTTTAATCTTCTGTCACTCGGCATCCTTTTGGTGTCGAGGTCGCATTATCATCCTTGCGGTGATAAGCGATTATTTAATTTTCTGTCAACCTATTTCTGTTTCATATCACCTTTACTTTCCAATTTTAAATTATCGATTTACTGCACAATTTCTTTCTTTTGCGGACAAATTCAGAGTCTTTTAGTATCTAATTGTCTTATACCTTGAAATTATGAATGCATGCCAATTCATCTTACTCGGTCTAAGTCAATTCGATAGGGGCAACTGTCATACCCCGAATTTGTCCTACTTTTTTTTTTCTGTTTATCAATAATTGTTTAAAATCAAAATATATATGCACCATTTTATTTTACTGTCTAACCATTATTTCAAAAATCCAAAAATATATGTGTTTTTTTTTTGTTTTTTGTCTTATTGATGGATTAAGCTCAGGTTGTGCAAATTTGCTACTAAGGCTTAGGCAAGGCAACCAAAGCTTGTGTTTGGGAGGCGATTATTAAGATTCATTGCAGTTGGAACTAATCCTAGTCAAACAGGTAGGAGGCTTCATTATCTCAGTTATTGGAATATCAAGGTAAATGGTTCAATTTGTTTTCTCAATGGAGTTCAAAGTCCATGATTGGAGTTTCAATTTTCAAAGGAGTACATAAATATGTTCCAAGTTAAAAGCCAATGTCATTCGACCAAGGATCATGATCTGATTCTCTTTGGTTTAAAAGCTTCATAAATTCAAAAGAAACAAAATCAAGAGGTCCATCAAGGAGGATTATTCCAATTGGGATCAAATGTTACCACCTATAATACATATGTTCTTATGATATGGCTTGCGCACACTACAGGACTTGAGGTTCTAAGTTTTTTTTAAAACTCAATTATTTGAGTTAAAAAAAAAATTCCAAAGATAAGTCCATTGACTTACACGGTCAAGGGCTTCATGTCAAGACAAAATATTTTGCTTAGAGGTTCGAGAAAGGCATTGAACAAAAATAAGCATTTGTTTGTTTGCAGGAGCAGTTATGTAATGCCAGCATAAAATCCATAATTCCTAAGAAAATACAAGAACTAAAAATTCAATTTTGTGGCTTACAAGTTTCCGTTTCATAAACTACAAGATTTTTTA
Source organism: Lathyrus aphaca (assembly GCA_963966055.1). Classification (NCBI taxonomy): domain Eukaryota; kingdom Viridiplantae; phylum Streptophyta; class Magnoliopsida; order Fabales; family Fabaceae; genus Lathyrus; species Lathyrus aphaca. The sequence continues at coordinate 560,547,097 of OZ014520.1, read as the reverse complement.
TCCTAAAAAAACATGATGCTAATTTTGATATGATACTACAAAGCACCCTTTGTCAATATAAATGCCTAAACTTGCAAATAAACCAAGACCCTAAGGAACTAAGGGCACAATTCTTTATTCTTCAGCTGATTGTTTTTGCCTTTATACATTACCAGCCAGGTTGTTTTCAAACTTCCAAATCCTATCTACAGGTCATGCTTCATGGATAACAAGAATGCTCATTAAGTTAGGCAATGTATACCATCTACAACAAGTACCATCATGTCGAAGTTAACGTATGTTTTCATAGTCTGCAGCAAGCATGAACTTCATGGCCACTATCACAAGAATTTGAATGTCACCTGAAGTGCAAGAAAGAAATTCAATTGAGGTAAGGTAGCAGTTATGGTAAGTGTGGATGAAAACTCAAAATAATAATACGAAAATCCTACTGCTAGCTACCTGCATTCACCACTATTTTGATCAATCACTAAAAACACTAAGTGGCAAAACAAATAGTCATAAGGCTAAATACTGCAATACAAAGAGAATAGAAGTCATTACGGTTATTATCAGCTTAGTATGAGTTGTGTCCAAGCATAGCTTCATTTCTCTCTAAGTCCCTTCTCCATGAATTTCATCAAGCCTGACAAAGAAGGATAAAACAAGGTTCAACAGAAATTTCAAAAGTGCAAAATGTCAAATATGATTGAATTACAATTTGAGAAATTTTACAATAGAGGTACAAATCTTAAAAATCCTGAGCCTGCAAAATCTTATCCATGAGCTAATCCATCTCAGTCCTATGCGCAAGCTGCTCACATCTCCAAAGGTATGCACATGAGAAGAAATCATAATAGAGGTAATACTATAATAAGCAAGGAAAGCTAAGATGCAAAGATTAAGGCTTTCAACACAATACGCAATTCATATCAAACATACCGGTTGTAATAACGAAAACTCATACATTGTTTAGATATGCATAGTAACATTTGATCCTCAAGGAATTTCCGAAAAGAAGATTGAAACAGGACATCATAATGTCAAATAGAAATATTGCTAGATCCTACTACGATAATTTTGCTTTGCATCACAAACACTCACATGGTTGAGTTTCAGTATGTCTCTATCAATTACAGCTCACACCAGAGTTAATTCAAAGGACAAAAATTGATTCAAGCACATGTTAAAAACAAGACTTATATATATAAAGTTTTAGTTACCTTGGGGGTGCGATTCATTAAAACAATGACCTTTATACATGACCAAGGTTGTTTCCATGCCAAGTCTCCACAACATATCCTGACTTGTAGGGCAATACCAATAATTCATTTGTAGGCCATTTCCAACAATAATTATGACATCATAAGTTTCATGGACATAGTGAAATGAAAAGCATGATATGAGAAAGGTGGAACAAACATAGGTAGGCCAAATGTCAATAGGCACAAGCATACCAACATGAGAAATCGGATTTTGAAGCATTACCTTTGAAAGATAGCAGCCATGTGAGTGATTAGTGGAAACCGTCAACCAATTATTACTCTACAATGTTCAGGGGTCAATGTTCAGCAATTTTTGGGTATGTTTTACTTAAACTCCACACCTGTGACAGAAAGGGATCAAGATGGCATCAGCATAAACACATAAGCGGTAAAGAGGAACAAGTCATAAGTTTTCACAGTGGTAAAACTTTCAAATATCAGTATACACTATGGTATCCTAGAAGCCTTTCACCTCACTACAAACAAAAAAAGAGAGTGAGTCACAAAAATCTGACCCCACACAAATCCACTCTCTGCAAATCCCACGAAATCAGTGCCATCCTAGAAAATTCTAACGGATTCCTCACGCGGATTCACACTCTCACGTACCAATTCACAGCAAAATAAATTTCACACGTATCATTCCCTCATCTCTCCTATAAAACTAATCATTTAGCAATCATTGAGGGGACCCTGAAGAAACCCAAGCCGAAAATGGCAGAAGCAAGAATAACAATACCTACAAAACCCTAATCTACCTAAAGCTCAAGAAATGAACACAATAAGAATTTCACATTGAAATTATTAATGTTGTGAGTTGTGACCCTCTTTCCATGTTCATACACAATGAACAACAAAACAAACGAGGAAGAAGGCAGAAGAAGATGATTCAAAGCGAACAAAGAGAAACAGAAAATCATACCTTGAAGCTGCATAGATCATTATCTCTTTGATTGAGGTAGTTTTCTTTACCCTCATTCCTCTTTTGCTTTGTGAACCCATTGTGCATCTGATTGTTGTTGTTGGTTCCCCGATCTCTTTATGCTTTCGCTTGTTGATTTCGTGCTCATGCGCGATAAGGTCAGATTCTCACTCGAGAAGATGATGACCTAACATGAATGATGTATGTTAAAAAGTTTAGAACGATGATGGTGAGGGCTATACTCGTTGAGTTCTTGAAATGGATTATTTGTTTTTCTTCTGGGAAATAGAGAAAAAGAAAATCTTGAAGAGATTTTGAATACTGTAGGCTTTGTTCTGAAAAATGAAAAGATAATATTGTCCTCTTTTAGTTCGTGGGATATTTGTATAAGATGCTTTCTTCTCCTTATTTTTTTGTTTTTTTTGCACGGCCCAAGGATAACATTCCCCAATGCTCCCTGTGTCATTGTGTCATCCTTTAATGATGCCAACACGCAAGGTCCGTGACATATGTTAGTATTAAAAAACGGTGTCATTTAATTTCATGTGAGCTTGCTTTGTTTTTTTTATGAATATATTAATATGGACCATGAGGATGAATTGATGGAGGGAAGCTAAGCCTTAACCGCCCCATTCTATTTTCCTATTTGGGCTTCTTTTGCTTATTTTCAGACAATTGTCCAAGTTACATATGTGACAATTTTGTTTCTTATCAAGTTTATAGTATGATCATGAATATCTTTATTTTATAATAAACATTTTTCTTATAAAACTTGTTTTTTTATTTGTTATAATTTCTACCTCAAGTTTTCTTTAGAAGTAAATCCTAGGGTTTTATTATGTCCTGATTTTATACAAATTTAGTTTGTCTTTTTTTACTTACTTTTCTTTGCTATGATATTGTGTTTGATTGTGTGGACACTTATTTGCTTCTTGCTCGTATTTTAGTTGTATGTTCATAATATGTTTTTCTCACGTATAGTGGTTTATTCGCATCCTGACCATAAATTGCCAAGTAAAATACGAACGCACACTAAGAACAATCATTTAAAAGATAAATTAAATCTTTGGTCCCACGCCAAGCAATTATCCTTACGCACTTCACTTCATACACACACGTAAGTCGATCATTCTTTGATCGCCATCTGCACAACTTTCGCTTTTCTAAATTTTTCAACTTTAAAATTAAATCAATGCAACACATTTGTTTTCATAACAAGTTGTCCAATCCGAGCATACTTGATCCATATATCAAGTCCGCATCTATTCAAAAACCATAAAAAACGAACACGACTATTTGCAAAAGATCTTTCAAATCAAATAACGAAAGAACTGAATTCTGGAGTCTAGCATTCCTCGAATTCTTGAATGAACGCTCCTGAGGCTCGCCCCACGGGATGTGGTTCATTCGACCTTTCGTAATTAAAACACCTAAATCCACATATCAAATTGCGAAAGAATTGAATTCTGGAGTCTAGCATTCCTCGAGTTCTTGAATGGACGCTCCTGAGGCTCGCCCCACGAGACGTGGTTCATTCACCCTTTTGTTCCTAAAACACTAATCGAATAAAAAATTCCTTCAAACGAACATTGTCTAAATCCTTTCTATCTCGCAAACAAGCTAGCGCTTCATCATCCTATCGCGAGGAGACTAGCCAACGCTTAGCAGTTAGAATGCGGTCTAAATAATCGTTCATTAAAATAAACCAACCAACCAACCTTAGTACCACGAACTACGAAGCTCTGACTTTCCCATTACACAAGGGAATACGTAGGCACACAGATCTTACTCCTTGCCGAGCACCCTAGGAACAAAACAACCCATTTCCCGTAACTTTATATTAGAATCGTTTGCATTTATTTTATTATTCGAAGAAAACAGAAAGCATAAGTCAACATTAGATCGCAAGTTAAACTAAGAGGTTTCCGTTGAGTACAACAGACGTAAGGGGTGCTAATACATTCCCCTTATGGAATCGACTCTCGAACCTAGAATCTGGTTTCAAAGACCTTGTTCTATCCATCCGTTTTTTCAAAAGGTTTCTCGATATTTTCCTTTTCCTTAATTGGAATAAAATAAGTTCGGTGGCGACTCTGTTGTTTTAATTTTTATCTGCGGTATTTTTTATCACGAGGTCGTATTTTTCGAGGTGAGACATTTTGCACCGGTACCTCCTTTGGATATAGTGGAGCCTCAACCGAAAATGGAAGGAAGAAAGTATCAACCCTTCCTTGTATCCAAGCAGTAAAAGAGGGATAAGTCTTAGCGTCCACTTTTACAAACTCTTTCTTTCCCTTACTCAACCTCACCTCCCAAGCCTGAAACGCCTGAGTGACTAGCTTCTCATTCCCTTCCAATGGTGCATACAACGTTTCCAAAATTTCTTTAGCAGAGGGAGGATCTTTTAAAGAGTAACCAAACTGTTTTCGAACCAACACGGGGTTATAATTGATCATTCCTTTCCTACCCAGCAACGGTACATTGGGAAAATCTCCACAACTGATAATCATTTCTCTTCCCAATAAGTCTCTGTTACTTCCCTAAGCTATATCGGTCGAGGTCAAGCCCATCAATCTTCTAGACCACTTCCAATCTTACTTCAACTCTTTGAACGGTCCTGACTTTGGGAGTTGCTTAACAAACCAATCAGCGAATAAAGGTGCACAACAACTTACGAATCCCTTTCTTTTCTCATTCCTGTAATGAACATTATAGTAAAAATCTCCCAACAAAGTAGGTACTAGATTCTTCTAAACAAAGATGGAAATTGCCTCTATACCAATTAACCCCTTCTCCCCTGGGAACAAACTTATCCCGTAAACAATCAAAGCTAGTAACGCATTGAAACCTTCCCACTTGTTCCTAAGGGCAAACAAGTGAGCCTTTGTCACTAGGAAATCCAAGGCAATCCCTTTCCCCTCGATAGCTTCTAAACCCATCATGATTCTGAGCACACTGAGGTGGCAAGCACTGGCTATGTCTGCATGCGAGGGAGCCTTCCCTGAAGCATAATAAGGAATACCCTTTCCGATAGAAATCTTCAAGATGCTAACAATCTCTTCCAAGGTAGGAACCAGGATATAGTCCGGAAATACGAAGACTCGCAGTTGAGGATCATAAAACTGCAATAAAGAATGAAGACTATCCCTCTGATCAACAGTTGGCTTGCTTACATAATTCAAAACCTTCCCAAATTTATTCCGGAAATCTGCTAAAACCTTATCAGTCATCAAGTCTATCAGCTTCTGAATACTCCTAGTCTCTAGTTGTGGAAAAGTGTAATGCATATTCCTTTTTTTGGGTATCTCTTGGATTTCTGTCATCTGGAAAGGCAATGAATACCAGAACTGGGTACTGAGACGAAGGATAACCTGTAATGGAAACACAAACAGTTAATGCAAGTATGATGCGATGCACATGCAATGCAGGCATATGATCAACAATTGGGACTGTCTGGATACGAAACACGGGACTCAAGTGGCCAAGACCCAAGATCCTCTGAATAAAGCCTCATGAACAAGAATTCAGTCTCGAATAAGTCCCCGAATCAGATATCAGATGACTTAAGAACTCCAAAATCCAATAACCTTATCAAATCATAGAACTGTACTGGCAATGAGTTATGATGAGGTTGAGGGTTCCTGCAAACCTGTAAACCCCTCCCAATATCACGGGTGTGCTCCGGGTCAAACATCACAGACTCTCAAAGCCGAATAGCAATAATACGTTCACCATTTTTGAGAAATGGCTCATGACCAAATCAGGGAATCGGTTTGGCATTATGTACTACTCAGGGAGGCCTCAGCGTGATTCCGGGAAAACAATCATCCTTTATAAGTTCCCAGCTTCAAGCACTGGAATCGAGAAACAATAGTACATTCATCCTGAGGGGTACAATACTATCGTGATACGACCAGATGCTCTGACTGAGTTCCTCTAAAAGAACCAGGCCATCCTATGCGAGTTCCCAGTGGGCCATCGGGTGCGAATGGGTTTGCCACAGAAAGTGGTCTGCCACTATCACCACTGGAGAGGGATGTTTCCACAAAGGTCCTCAATGATCGGTCCCTAGAGGCACATAACTATCGAGGTCCTGTAATGATCCAGAAAGATTCTGATATCAATACATTCCCAAGAAGGTCGCCAGTCTGGGCGTGGAACTCACTAATACCAACATAGCAAGATGCCATGAAGCCAAAGTGGAACCACTCTAAATCCTAGGGTGCACTCGAGCCCCGGTTACGAGCTCATCTCTCAGTAACAGTTCCCAATCCCACAGAAAAAAAAGAAACCAGCAGCCAGGCAGTCCAGTATAATATATGATGCATGAATATAAATACTGAAAGCAGTAAATAAAGCTGTAAATAAAACTGTAAATAAACACAGTAAAATAAACACACAGCAGCAAACAATCAACACCCAATGAAACAGAAACATGCAAGCGCTAGGATTGAGTCTCAAGGGAACCAGAGACTCTGGGTTCTGTCCCCAGCAGAGTCTCCAGCTGTCGCTCCCGAGATTTCCATCCTGGTACAAACGCGAAAGTGGCGCGGAAAAGAAAAGAGTCGCCAGCCAGTCATTTTTATCCCAAAGGAACGGGAATGGTAATGCTGCACAAACCAGAAGAAAAGAAAAGGAAGGACACGGGTCCTGCGAACCAAAGAGACTGGGTTCGGGAGTCGGTTACGACCTAGGAAGGTATTAGCACCCCAGATCGTCCGCCGTACCCGATGGGATCCACACTTGTAAAGAAATCTGTTTCAAAAGGTGAAGGAAAGAAAGCTGCTGCAAAACTGAAAATGAAACTGAATAAAAAGAACACAAAAGAGGAAAAAAAATGTAGGGAAAATAAAGATTATGCTCGAACGGGCCCTACCCCGCTTCCTACGTACCTCATTGGACATGAGGATCCGAGACGCTATAGTTCCCCTAACTAGGGGTAGAAAGATTGCTTGTGTCTTAAGGCTTGAACTGCCTATGTCAATGCTCAGGTGTTTCAGGCTCGGACGACGAGTGTGTAACCGTCTTGCAAAATGACAAGAAGAAGCAAGTTCGCGGACGAAGCGAAGGAGATGAGAAAAGAATTCCCGAAGGAAAGACGCTTATTGTTTGTTTGTGTTTTTTAGAGATTTTTATTTGTGTGGCACAGGGGAATGAACTCAAGCTTTTTTCTATGGAATGTGTACTTGTTACTACATTCCAATATGGAATAATAGAACAAGCACACCAAGTAAGGAGAACTTATCCAAGACTTGTTTCCAAAGGCAAGGGCCTAATTTCATTGACTTGTTGAATTTATTAAGTGTTGTAGTGATTAAAATGAAGAAGTGTTTTTTAGGGTTTTTCTTGATGAACATGACTTCATGATCCGACTTGTGCATCATGCTAGACAAATGCACAATTCCAAGATGGAATGAATACATATGCCCCATGGAATAAGGCTTTTACATAAGAGGTCACTTCTTTCTTTATTAATGTTTTTTAGATTTTGTTTTGAGATGAGAAGAGAGAGAAACCAAAGGAGCAAAAAGGTAGAAGTCTAAAATGGGGGAAGACTAAACCTAATGTTGTCATGCAAAAGAGTGGTCCTAAGGTTAGTGAGGTTTCAAATATCTAAGAGAAAAAAAGAACCAAAGAGGAGCAAGAAGAAGAGGAAGCAAGAGCTAGCAAGCAACTTACTCCTCTAAAGGAGATAAGTTGCTCCTAAAGGGGGAAGAAGAAAGTTGCAACACATGATGGCATAATGCACATCAAAGCACAAAGAGAAAGCACTTAAAAAGAGAGAAGGATGAAGAGTTGAAATGTGGATAAACATCCACACTTCTCTTACCATGAGCCCCTGCAAGTTAGCAAAAATCCAGCACATGTTCATCATCAAAACTTATGGAATTAACATGCTCAAAGTTCACACTAACAAAGATCAAACAAACATGCCAAACTTTGCACATACCAACATTTACGTGTCAAGAACATGGAAGCATGCATCAACCAGCAAGCAAATCACCCTAAACAAACATGTTCAATGATCATACAATGATCCATGGAATTTAAAACAAGTAAGGGGATCAAACATGCCCAAAATAGCCCAAAAATGGCCTACTGCTTCAGTTTTAACCGGTTAACCAAAGCGTTAACCGGTTAACCAGTCAAAACCTGCAGAAAAATAGCATGTAAAAAGGTGCGTTAACCGATTAACCAATCCGTTAACCGGTTAACGCTGTTAAAACAACAACAATTCCTGCAGAAAAATCAGTTCAAACCCGCTTTTCCGATTAATCTCGCACCAGACCAGCAAGAAATTGAGCATGAAAATAGTGTATCAATTCACATTAAATGGCATCATGAAGCTCATGAACATTAATACATAGATCCGGTTACCAATCAATCAATTCAAGCAACACAAGCAAATACGCAAGCACATGGCGGATCTAAATCATAAGCATGCAAATAAGCTAAAACAGAGCTAGATCTGAAATTAACCAACCTACAAAGCAGAGGTATGCTTTGGTAATTGTTGATCAAGCTGAAAACGATAGATCTCGCAGAAAACTTTGAAGATTTGGTGCTAAGCTTCACACTCCATGCAAAATAAATGCAAGAACAAGGTCTTGATGCAGAATTTTAGATCCAAAAGCACTTCTAGATCCCAAACCAAATCTGAATCACCAATTAAACCAGCAAAAAGATGAAAAGAAGCTATAGATGGAGGTCTAGTTCCAAGATCCACACACCTTAAGGCAAGGTTATGTGATCTTCAAAGAGGAACTTTGAGTGATTTGGAAAATTGGGAGAGAAAAGTGAGAGAATTGTGAGTGAGAAGAGTGAGAATTCAGAATGAGAGTGAAAATGTGAGAGAGCTCCATTGGTTTGGAGAGAAATAAATTAAATATGGTTTAGGTTTGGGGCCCAAATATTAGGCTTGGGATCCAAAATTATGGTTTGGCAAAGAGATTAGGATTTAGCAATGGAATTAGGCTTGGATAAGTGCTCTAGATCCTTCTATTTAATTCAAATTAATAAAAATCAGAAAATTGGAAATTGGAACCAAATCACACATGCTGAAAAATGTTGCTGGAATTCAAAATTCGCAGTCGTTAACCGGTTAACCAATCCGTTAACCGGTTAACGCCAGTGAATTTTGAATTTTCCCTCCTTTTGGTGGGAAACCTCAGGAATCACCCGGCGCCAACCGTTTTAACCTGATTTTGATCCTCAATCCCTTCTTTAGGCTTTGACCCTGATGTCAACCTTGTAACATGCCTTGTGAGCTTTGAATGTTCTTGATAATTGATCACATGCCTTATGCTGGAATATGCAAATGCTATGCCTCATTTTTCTATGCAATATGTTAAGCACATGACATGTTGATGATGATTATGATATGATGATGATGCCAAACAGGAGAGGGAAAATTTGGGGTGTTACAAGATGGATGTAGCATTTGTTTTTGATGAAGAAGAACAAGACGAAGAAACTGAAGAACCTGCGCCCTCCAGTCCTAAAGGGAAAGAGCCAAAGACTGCTGATGACCCCTAAACTACTGCTCAAGGTGATGTCTTGAATGATCTGATTCAAGAGGATGATGATGAGGAGGAGGAAGAGGATAATGATCAGAACAAGGATGAGGCTGAACCAAAAATAGGGCCTGCAAAGAACAATCCTCCTTACCTGAAGGAGATTCTCAGCAAACTCCTATTGTCCAACTTCCAACTCATGCAACTGGGGACCTAATGTCAGCATTGAAACAGTCAAACCCCAAGGAGTATGCTAGGCTAAAGCTTAGAAAGAGTCTTGGCTTTTTTGAAAGCAGCTCCTTGACAGCTCCTGGGACCTCTGCTCCTGGTGATTTTGCTGTTCCAATCCTTAAGAAAATAAAGGATAAATTTTTCAAGAGGGACATCCGTACTACTCTGGGTGCAGACCCTACTGCTCGCCTTTTTCTGAAAGACGCATTGCAATAGCTGGACCTTTCGACGCTTGATCCCAAGATCTCCCAGGCCCTCATGGAGCTAAGTACTCTGGTGAACCAGATGTCTGATGATCTTAAGTTGGCTACAAAGGTTGAAGATATCATTCAGAAGACTGGGGTAATAAGTGGTAATGCATGGGATATAGCTAGGGAAGCTAAGAATGAAGTCAAAAGGCTGGAGGGCATTAAGGCTAAGAGGAACAGACAAATAGCTGCCAACAACTTATCCCTTGAAGTTTGGGAGAAAGAGCTTGAAGAACTTCAGAAGGAAATTGTTGAGGCTAAGCAGAGCAACCTCGAGCTTAGTCAGTTCGACGATGCTGCACTGAATGCTGAGTTGAAACGCACCCTCGACCTTATTGATATTGCTGAGGTGCTCAACAAGGAGCTTGCTGCTGCTAAACTTGACAACGCTTTATGCGAAAACCGCCTTCTAACCAGCCAACACAATTTTCTTCAGTTGCAATCAAATTTGCCCTTCTAATCTTCGACGACCTTTGTCATGTTTCAGGACTTTGTGTGTTTCCCTTTTTTATGTAATCATGTTTTTTGGCCCTGCTGTGGCCCTTATGTAATGACAATTTTAGGGCCTCGTTGCCCCAATTAATTTTTGCATTTTTATCACTTTCGACTCATGTCTCCTTTCTCAGCATATATAATGTGTTCGTATTTTATTTGGCCATTTAACATAACTCTTAAGTTAGTCAGAGAAACTCTAACTCATCCTTGGGTCAAATCGTTACTGCTACACCCTTAATTAGGGTGCCGGTGTTTCAGCTTTTTAATGCCTCATACTTATGAGGCACAAGTTCCCAACAAAATATTGAATCTTAGACGCTTTTTCATCTGGCCAATCAGCACATAGGCCCTTCATCTATAAATAACCCATATTCAATTCATCTTTTCATTACAAAACATGAAGAATTCTGCAAAGAAAGTAGATGGCACTATTTCCTGCGTTCAGGGGAAGAACACGAAAAAGGAAGAGAAACCTTCTCATACAAGGTTCATCACTCGTTCCCAAACAAAGGGGAATAAAGTGGCCTCTCCGGCCAAGGAGCCTCCCAAGAATGAGAAACCACCTGAAGATGAAGCTGATGAAGACTAGATGGATTACCTTAACTGCCTCACTTGGGAAGATCTTCAAGACTATGTTTTCTTTTGTTTTGGTTTGTTCAACTATGTTCCTAGAATCTTGTAATTGCAGGCCTTTCATGGTCCCTTTTATTATTAATGAAATTCTTATTTTCTGATATGAATCTCTTAAAGCATATGTCAATATCTTTTTAAATATTTCCCATTTACTATAAAGACTCTCAAATCAGCTTCAATATCATGAATCTCATATGCATTGTTACTGAAAACTTTTGTAACTTGGAAAGGGCCTTCCCATTTGAGTGACCATTTCCCTAAGGATCTAATCTTTAGATCCATAGGTAATATGACTTTCCACACTAATTCACCAACTGAAAAGGTTTTCAATTTAACCTTTTTGTTGTAGGATTTCTCTATCCTCTTCTTCTGCCTTTCTAATAACTCTAAAACATGAAGTCTTTCCTCGTCTAAGTCAAGTAATTCATCTAACATCATGACCCAATAAGTTTCAACTGGGATCTCATGATGCCTTTGAATTCTTGCAGACTGAAGATAAATTTCAAGAGGAAGAATTGCGTCATACCCATAAGTAAGTCGAGACGAGGTAATATTGGTTGCTTCTTTGGGTGAAGTTCGACATGCCCAAAGGATTTGGTCTAACATTTTGTGCCAATTCCTTGGCTTCTTACCCATATGCTTTTTTTATCAAACCAATAATTATCTTATTCACTGCTTCGACCTGGCCATTGGCCTGGGCATAATAGGGTGTCGATGTCAAAAGTTTGAAACCCATCTCTGTGGCGAACTCTTGCATCTTTCGACTAGTAAATACATATCCTTGATCCATAGTGATTTTTTCTAGGATGCCATATCTGTATATGATATGTTTCTAAATAAATTCGATTATATCCTCTTGGTCGACATTTGGTAATGGGATCTCTTCGACCCATTTGGAGAAATAATCAATCCCTACCAAAATGTACTTGTGATTTTTTGAAGATGCTGGTCGAATTTGTCCAACCAAATCCAAAGCCCATCCTCTGAAGGGCCAAGATTTTATTATGGAGTGTAATTCACTTGCAGACACGTATTGGATGCCAGCGTGTACTTGAAATTCTTGACATCCTTTGGCGAATTCTATGCAGTCTTTCAGCATAGCAGGCCAATACACACCTTGTCGAAACAAAAGCCACTTCATTTTGTGGCCTACTTGATGTGCTCCACATGCCCCGCTGTGGACCATCGAAAGAGCTAAATATGCTTCAGCCTCACTAAGGCATTTAAGTAATAGTCTTTCAGTAGTCTTTTTAAATAATTCATTCCCCAATAGAATATAGATTAAGGCTTGGTATTTTACTTTCCCTTCCGTCAAAGTTGTTGGGTTTTCTAGGTAGTCCATTAAGGGCTTCCTCCAATCTTTGTCACTTATACTATCGACCATCATTATTGCAAAGTTTTCTTCGTCAACATACCCAAGCTTAGTTTCTTCTAAGTTCGATGGGGCTAAACCTACTGACACAACCTTTCCTCTAACTCCAATTGCACTTTGTAATTTTTCTTTTGAAACTTTATACCCTGATGCAATTTGCGCTAAGTCATTTGAGACTTGATTTTGTAATTTGGGGATGTGTCGAAAGGTGACTGATTGAAATTTTTTCAACAACCTATTTACTACTACAAAGTACATAATTAAATTTTATTTTATGCATTTGTATTCTTTGGTGACTTGTTTTATTACCAACTTAGAATCTCCCATTTTTCGACATGAGTTGTCCCCAATTCCAACAATACCTTAAGTCCAGCTATTAAAGCTTCATATTCAGCTTCATTGTTAGAACAATGACCCTCAATTTTGTACTTGGGTGTTGTTGGAATTTTATTAGGAGAAATAACAAGCACTCCAATTATGGTTCCATCTTTATGACTAGACCCGTCGAAGTATAATTTCCATGGTTCAATCTCAAGATAATTCAAGGGACTCTCATTTAATAAATGGTCGACTATAAAGTCTGCGACCACTTGCCCTTTAACAACTTTTAAGGGTTTATAAGTTAAAGAATACTCAGTTAATGCCAGTGCCCATTTTCCAATTCGACTATGCAAAATAGATTTGGAGAACATATGTTTAATAACATCAAAACGAGAAGAAACATAAACATCAATTGGGTTTATATATTCTTTCAATTTAGTACAAGAGTAATACAAACATAGGCATAATTTTTCTATCATACTATACCTAGTTTTTGCATCATTTAGAACTCTACTAAGGTAATAAATGGCTCTTTCAACACCATCATCATCCTCTTGGGCCAACATACTCCCTAAAGTTCTATCTGAAGCAACTATGTACAATCTCATACTTTTCTTTCTGCAAGGTGGAGAAAGAATTGGAGGATGACTCAAATACCCTTTGATCTTGTCGAAGGCTTCCTGTTGAGCTTGCCCCCACTGAAATCCTTCTTTTCCCATACGCATCAAAGGTGAGAAAGCTTGAGTCTTCCCACTCAGGTTTGATATGAACCTCCTTAAAAAGTTGATCATGCCCAAGAGTGATTGGAGCTCCTTCTTTGTCGAAGGCGCTTTAGCCTCCATGATAGATTTAGTCTTATTCTGATTGATTTCGATCCCCTTTTTATGAACCACAAATCCCAGAAAGTCCACTGCCTCCACACAGAAAGCACATTTATGAGGATTCATTTTAAGACCATATTTTCTCATTCTTTAAAAGGAACGTCTAAGGTGATCGACATGGTCAAGTCCTGACACAGACTTTACAACTATGTCATCAATGTAAATTTGCATAAACGTATCTATGAAATCATGAACAATTGAATTCATTGCTCTTTGATAAGTTGCCCATGCATTTTTCAAACCAAAAGGCATGATTACCCATTCATAGCTGCCTAAGGCTCCCGGGCATCGAAAAGCAGTTTTAGGGACATCTTCCTCAACAATGAATATCTGATTGTATCCTGAGTAGCCATCTAGCATACTTAGATACTCGTGTCCTGCAACAGAATCAATCAACATTTCTGCCACAGGCATCGAATATTCATCTTTAGGGGTTGCTGAATTTAGATCTCTAAAATCTATGCACACCCTTAAAGAACCATTATTTTTAATCACTGGCACAATATTTGCTAACCACTCGACATACCTAGCTGTGCGAATGAACTTCATTGAAGCAACCTTTCAATCACCTCCTTGATTTTCATGAGGATTGTTGGGGCGAACCGTCTTAGGTTTTGTTTGACAAGCTTCTTCCCAGGTTTGATTGGTCGCCTATGTTCGACGATCTCTCTTTCCAAACCAGGCATTTCATTGTATTCCCATGCAAAGCAATCTTTAAATTCTTTCAGCAGGTGGACCATTTCGACCTTAAGTTCTGAGTCGAGGTTGACACTGATGTATGTAAGCCTTTTCAACTCCCCTTCTCCCAGGTGTATTTCTTCTAAAGGATCCTGAGCCAACATTTTGGTACTTTTTGACAAAGGATCTTTCTCAAATCCCAAAGGTTCATTATCATAAATGGCATCGAGCCTCTGGTCTGAATCTTCTTGAGCCTTCTCTGAGGGCTCTTGATCGAAATCCCTCGCAGGAATCTCTTCAACAAATTCAGTAATGGCCTCTACATCCATATCATTTCATGCAACTTCCAAGGCCGCCTGTATCCTTGTTTCGTCCACGTAGCCGAAATCCATTTTAGCGCATCGAAGTCAGTCATTATTACTGCCTTCACTTCCCCAACCCGTGGGCCGGATTTTAGGCTCAGGGAAATAAGGTGGGATATTTCCTGGTTCTCCTACGACTTCTCTGTCCCAGCGAAATCCTTCAATGAGATGGAGGTTCAATGTGCAGTATGCGTGATCATCTGGTGTGAATTCGAATCCTGCAGGTGCACATGGGCCAATATGTGCTAGATTCTTATCGAACTCCACACATTCTATGTGGTTTACTGGTACCTTAAAATACCCCTGACCAACTTCGATCTTCTCGACAATACCGTTTGGCCTCCATATGGTGACCCTCTAGTGCATGGAAGATTGCACTGCTCCTATGTCATGTATCCATTCTCTCCCTAACAGGAGGTTATAGTTGGCCTTACTTTCTACCACCATAAAGAGAGTGGGCCTTGTGACTTTCCCCACAATCAACTCAACCTGAAGGACCCCATAATGTTGGTGTAAGCCCTAGAGGCCAATACTTTTGGTACTTGTATCGAATTATTTATTAATAATAAAAGGCATTTATTTATTATGTTTGTTTTTTCAAAATGATAAAGTCCCTAGAATAGCTAGTTCTTTTAATGAAATATTAAGTGTGACTTAATCATGAGATTCCATTAAACATAAGGACACTATTCTTAAAGCATCCATAGTCGAGCTTTAATGTAAAATGGGATAGCCTTAAAGCATTAAGACTATTATGTAGATAGACTGATGATCACATCTCATGGATCATGGATAAGGAGTTATCAAGTTTTGACATAAGTATGAATATTACGAGTCATATTTATACTGGATTGACCCACTATGAGAGTACTACATAGAATGTTATGCAAAGTGTCATAAGTTACTCTCATGGTGATAGTGGTGTATATCACCCTTCGACCTGAAACTACTATGGACCCTAGATGTAGAGTCAAGTACTTTATTATTGATCAAACGTTGTTCGTAATTGGATAATTATAAATATAGTTGATGGGTACTTCACAAAGCATGCTGAGGGACATGAGTAGCCTAGATGGAATTTTCCCATCCTACATAACATGATAAATGTCTAAGGGCCCAATATTGAACTGGACAAGGATGACATGGTATATGCCTTGTGTTCAATATAGACATAAGGGCAAAAGGGTAATTGTATACATAAATACTATCACAAAAGGTTTTGTTGGATCACATGACAATTTTGTGACTTGGGTAGCAGTGATGTGTTGCTAGATACCGCTCACTGTTTATTATGTTAAATACACGATTTAATATAATTTCCAATGTCGCAAAATTCTACAGGGTCACACACATAATGACAATTAGAGAAAATGTGGAATAAATAAGGTACATCGTAAAGTATGGTGCACTAGAATGAAATACAAAATATGGTAAGGTACCATGTGATATAATAATAATATTTATTATTAATTTTATAATAGTTATAAAATATAATAATAATAATAAAATTATGGTTATTATAATAATAGTTATTATAATAATATGATAATAGTTATTATAATAATATAATAATATTATTATTGAGTTGGGCTTTTAGGTTAAAGCCCACACAATTAGTTCTACAAATAGAACCCTTGTGAAGAAGCTCATAAGTTGTTGTTTTGAAACCCTGGTCGTATTTCTTTTTCCTATTCTTTCACTCTAAACCTTCATTCGTAATCAGCTAGCATTGTGATTAAAGGAAGTTGTTCATGTGAACTGAGTAGAGGCGATGTTCGTCGTACAACGCTCGAGATCAAGTCGGAATCAAAGGTTTCAAGCGCCACAAGAGGTAAATATTTTATCACAGATCATGCCCTTTCATAAGGATCTCTAAAGGGAAATTTTTGTTTTCTGCTGCAATTTTATCGACAATTTCCCTTTAGTGGTATCAGAGTCACTTAGTGGCAATTTCCCTCTAGAAGATCTATAACAACTATAACATTATCAGTCATTGTCAAAGTGAAAGTTAATGCAATTACTAAGGAAAGTAAGAATCCACACCGTGCACAACAAATCAATCCTTGCCTTTCCCCGACGCATCAATGACGATAGAATTAACCACCACACTCGAAATCAGCCGGAAATAATTTCGCCAATGCAGAAACACTGTGAAATTGATGATGCACGTCAATCCTACATCTCTAACAAAAACTGAAAAATAATCAAACTTGTTAATCCGAAAAGAAGAACAAAACTGAAAAATCAGAAAGAAAAAGAAGCGGATCCACCGAGTAACGATTTTCACACTGCTAAAATCAAATGTCTTCCAATAACTTTATCATGTCGAGTGACTTTATTGACACTATCCCTTAAATCCCTTAAAAAAACATAGTCGTTACGTAACTGCAAAACAAAACAAAAACTTCTCCAACTTCAGCAACACAAAACAATAAATGTTGAGTACATAAGAAAAACTGAAAAAACATGAAAGAAAGTAACTGGGAAAAATATGCCTTAGATCCCTTGAAAAAACATACTCGTTACGAAACTGCAAAACAAAACAAAAACTTTGCCAACTTCAGCAACACAAAACATAAATGTCGAGTACATAAAAGAACTAAAAAACATGAAAGAAAATAACCGATAAAAACATGTCGAGTATTGATTCCTCCTTCAAATGCGCAAGTCCGCAAGCATCGTGAACACAAAAGAAAAAATAGCTTACATGATGGTTGAGTAACCAGCCGTGTATTTCCTTCAACCAAGCTCATAAATCTCGCTCACAATCGTGTAACCAACCTTCCATATTCATCATGGTTCCAAACTCTAACTCCATCCACCTTTATTTCAATCATCATGAAGATGAAGATATATTTGATAAAGATGAAGAGAAAGAGAAGTAGGGATTGATTTTCAGAGAAGAGGTATCATTATTTTGAATTTTCAAGAGCAAAATGGGAGTGAGAAGATCAAAATCTGAAGCTAGTTTATCAATGTTTTTGGTTTTGGAAACAACATAGCGGTTGTATGTCTTGTCTCAGCTGTGCATCGGTAAAAGCTTTCCAAAAACAAACTGAATGAGGTACATGGTTGTGTTTGCAGATGAGGTACATGGTTACTATTTGAGCACAATTTGGTGTAATTAGTGTTGTTTGTTTTCAATTATCCCACCATTTGGTTGAAGTTAGTTCAAAATAGACAAAATCTACCCCTACTTTGCTGAGTTGGCAACAGTAATAGAAAGGTTAATTATTGATTTTCCACAACCATAAGTTTTCCTATATTATAGATTTTCTCTTTAACTTAACTATTCTATTTTATTATAATTTTTATTGAATATTTATATATTTATTATAATTTTTATTGAATATTTATATATAAATTTACGATTTAACATGAAAATATTGGAACACATGATTATATAATTACTAAATCAATATTGGCTATACTACTACAAAATAATATTTTATATTGTTTAAAGTGGGACGGAATATTTATGAAACTTTTTTTATTAAATATTTAATATCTTTATATTAATTTTATTTTGTTAATCTAATATTTAAATTTTTTTTCTCTAATAATTTTGTAAGAACGAGGCAATAGACATATTGCTTTTATAAAAAAACTTGTAAAAGTTTATATTAAATTAAGTTTATATTAAATTGTTTATCATTCAAAAATTTATTAACATTTATTATTGATTGATCTATTTACTGCTATTTTACTATTTTTGTTTGTCCACAATACATTAAATTTTTTGAAATCTCACCCTACTACATCCGTATATTCTCAATTAATTTTTTGAAAAATCACCCTACTACATCTAATATTTTTATTTCAAAATTATATTTAATTTAAAAAACAACAAATTTTTAAAATAATATATGAATAATTAAAATATATATTATTGATGTCTTATTTTATAAAATAATAAACTACTTCGTTAAAATTATTTAATTTTTCTTATTTACACTTTTATTACATTTTAAAAATAAAATCATGTGTACCATACCAGCACCGGGTAACACACCAATAGTATTTGAACGCACGAGTAACACATCAATACTGTGTGAACATATGGATAATCATACCAATATATATGCGAACGCATGGGTAACCATACCAATATATATGCGAACGCATGGGTAACCAGACCAATATGTATCTAATATTTTTATTTCAAAATTATATATAATTTCATATACAATATTTTTAAAATAATGTATGAATAATTGAAATATATATTATGATGTGTTTCATTTTTAAAAATTGATACAATTTTATTTATATTTTAAAAATTTCTTTCTTTTAAAAATAATAAACTATTTTGGTAAAATTATTTAGTTTTTCTTATTTACACTTTTATTACATTTTGAAATAAAAGCGTGCATACCACACCAATACCACACGAATAACACACCAATACCGTGTGAACACACGTGTAACCATTCCAAAATCAGTGCAAGCATACGAGTTATTACATTTTCAGTTAAAATATATATTATTGATGTAAAACAAATTTAATAGTATAATGTTATGATCTTTTAAAAATATGTCTTTGTTTTAAAAATAATAGATTTTTTGGGTTAAACAATTTTCTTTTTCTGATTTATATTACTTTTACATTTTAAATTTATTATATTGTCGATTAATATATTGAAACCAATTTATTATATATTTTGTAAAATAATTAACTATTTTGATTAGGCAATTTTCTTTTTTCTTTTTCATTTCATTTTTCTTATTATGAACACACGGGTAGTACACAAATACCGTAAATGCACAGGTAACCAGACCAAAATCGGTGTGAACATACAAATATCTATTATTTTTATTTTGAAATTATTTTTATTATAAAAACAATTATTTTTAAGATGATATATGAATAATTGAAATATATATTATTGATGTCTTTCTTTAAAAATTGGAAAATTGATACAATTTTGTTTTTATTTTAAAAATATGTCTTTCATTTAAATATTTATCTTTGATTAACTTATATATTTATCTTTGATTATTTTCTGCTTTTTTTTTGCAATTAAATTTAATTATCTTCTATTTTGTTTTAATTTCATAATCTAACTGGTGACAATTCCGCGTATGCACGGGTATCCTGCTAGTTTTGTACTAAAACACTACTTAAAATTCGACATAAATATGATAAAAAAAAATTCAGCATTGACATCATTAACTTAGGATCACATAACCACGTGATAACACACCACTTTCAAGCAAAATTCAGCAACATTAAGCATGAGCATTCATTCAATTTCATGCATAAACCAAAGAAAATTCAGCATTCATTGCACATTTTCATCAAGCAACCAAACATGGTTTGATCATTAAAAAAATTATTAGAGGTTCATTACTAATTATTTGAAAAACATACCCCAAAAATGAATATCAAAATTGTCAAAAATGGAAAATGTACGCATACCTTTTCAACTTAAACATCTCACCGGACACTTGGTGTGCGAGCTACGAAATGTTATTAAAGACAACCATTTTTCTTTAATTTTCAAACCACTATTTTGCAAATCAACAACATAAAAAATAAAGCAAAGTAAGTAGAAGTAGAAAGAATGAAAATCACAACCTACAATGAGTCCATATCCAAAATTTCATGGTTGAAGTAAAAGAAAAAGATCTAACAGAGGCATGGTGCTCCTCCAGCCTTACAAATCTACTCTAAATTTAGAGTAAATAAGATTTAGATAACTCAAATTCAAATTCAAATTAAAAAAAAAGAAAAGGAGAACAATAACTTAACACCGTAAAACTCACATCAAAAAATTTATTGTTAGGATTTTTCTTGTTGAAAGTTTCTCTAAACTCAGACCTAAAACAATAAAAAAATCACATAAATTAAATAAAAAATCAAATCACTTTAAAAACTCGTTGTAAAACCAACCATATATCTGCTAACTAGTTCAAACTTTTAAGTGTCTTACTACCTTTACTATTCGATCGATATTCTATAAATATTTTTTTATTTAATTTTTTTTAGGTATAATTAGTCACCAAGTCATTTAACCCAACAGCTCCCATTGTAATTGAAGCTTGCCACTGACCGCTCACCGGTTCGTATTATCATTTTCCATTTCTTCTTCACCATCCCTCTATCCATTTATTTGTTATATTTTCAAATTCGTCATTCTAGCGGCCGCGACGGCGCCGTCGCGAAATGCATCAACTCCCCTCCGCACCGCCGCGAACGCGCCGATTTTGGCAGCGATTTATTACTTAGGTTTATATGTGTAATATTGATGTAAAGTCTATTGGCATTGTCAGTGATTATGTTTGCTTCATGTAACTCCAGGAAAAACAATGGCTGCTATAAAATCTGCTTCCTCTGGATTGCTACTGCCACGTCCGGTTACTTTTGTTACCGGAAATGCGAAAAAGCTCGAAGAAGTTCGCGCTATCTTGGGACAGTCCATTCCTTTTCAATCCCTCAAACTTGACTGTAATAACACTCTTTCTCTTCAATCTTTTTTTTGCCCTACTTTTTTGTTTTTACAGTTTTATGTTTTCTTTGTTGTTGTTATTTTGTAGTGCCTGAGTTGCAAGGAGAGCCTGAAGATATCTCCAAAGAAAAGGCACGTTTGGCTGCTATTCAGGTACTCTAATTTATTGCAAGTGTTCACAGCCGTCTTATGTTTTCGGAGACTCATAGGTTAGATACGGTTTAAATATGATAAAATAAATAGAGGCTTTATTTTGCGAAGGTTTAACGCTGACAAATATTTTATGAAGCCTTATTTCGGACTGGTTTAGCTATGCCAAATTTTGGGACCTGTGTGATAGACCGACTTGCACGTCCTTAAAAGACGGTTAGACAAGTGTTAGTAATTTAGTGGTTATTATGTTATTTTCCTTTAAAACTCTTTAGGTGTCTCTTAGCTAACGACGGAGTTACCTGCTTTTTATGAATGTAAAACATACCTAGGTTTGTATGAGTTTAGGTTGGTTTCTTCTTCCATTCTCTATATTAGCTTTCTCATTATTTTTATTTGTGGAAAGGTTAAAGGACCTGTTTTGGTGGAAGACACTTGCCTCTGTTTCAACGCCTTGAAGGGTCTTCCAGGTAGATATAATTTTCTTATTTTTCATGCTATGAAAACAGCTTGGCACTGGTTTTAATTGAATTTTACAAATTTTTTTCAGGGCCTTATATGTAAGCTCTCGACACCCCTGAATCATTGTACTCAAGGTGCTCTTTATCCTTCTTGTTTTCATGTCTGTTTAGGACCACTTAAAAGTGCTCTTTATCCTTCTTGTTTTCATTTCTGTTTAGGACATCTTAAAAGTGTTGTTCATTTTTACATTTTAGTTTATAAGAGCACAATACTATGACACATGAAAGTGTGCTGTGAGATATCCATTTTCTTCATATCAATTTGTGGCTCCTAACTAGTTTTTGTCCTTAAGATGGGTATTAGTCCTTTTAATTCTGTTGCTCCTTCCAGCTCAGTTGTCTTTCAACTTTCTTCTTCCTTCCAAATCTAAATAGTCTCTCATATGTTGGATACTGTTGGATCAATGGTGCTTCACTTTGTTATTTGTGTTGTAGGAAGTTGTGGGAGGTAAGCATATACACTAGAACATAAATGTGGAAATAAATCCTTTATCCTACTAGTTTGCTAGTGTGCCTAATCCTTGAAGTATATCTTAATAGTCTCCCACCCTTTTTCTTTTGGGTTCAACTCTACCAATTTTGAGGCCATATTGGCCATTTTCTCCCATTTCTCCAAGGGTCTATAAGCCATTATTTTGATACTCAAACTAATTTTGGCTGTTTGCCATCACTGAAAGTTGCATGCTTTGTGACTGAATAGCTGCTGTTCTTTAACAACCAAAAAGGACTAAAGACCAATATGGTATTACTACTAGTGTTATGCTCACTAGTCATTACTTCTATAGAAATTTATAATGTCTTCTGTTCCAAAATAATTTTATAATGTCTTGTTTTTAAAATTATGTTATATGACAGACAGTGCATCAAGCATAGCTGAGATAGCTCAACTGGTTGAACAGAACAGAAAATTGTAAACCCTAAACCCTAAACCTTCATTGACAATTTGACATTTGATGAATACCCTAGCA
The DNA here is from genome assembly GCA_963966055.1 of Lathyrus aphaca. Classification (NCBI taxonomy): domain Eukaryota; kingdom Viridiplantae; phylum Streptophyta; class Magnoliopsida; order Fabales; family Fabaceae; genus Lathyrus; species Lathyrus aphaca. Next base: position 560,524,108 of record OZ014520.1, on the reverse strand, counting down.
TTCTCTTAAAATGACGACAATGCATCAAGAATAGTTGAGATAGCTCAACTGGTTGAGCAGAGAACAGAAAATTCTAATGTCACCAGCTCAAAGCTTGTTCTTGGCATACGATTAATTTGTATTAGTAACTATCCATATTCATTATAATAACAAGCCTACAAATAGTCTTGTAGCATGGTTTTAATTGTTCGCTTCTAATTAAGTGTGTTATTATAGCTCCATAGCAGAGAAGAGCGGCCACTGGTCGTGACAAGAAGTGCAGTAGCAGAGAGTTTCAGTGTAGCGCAAGCTTATCCATAATCTGAATTTTCTAAAATTATTGCAAATTAAACTTGTATTAATATCTTCCTTTACATGCTTATAAAAAAAGAAATATCTTCCTTTACATGAAATTGAAGTTCAATTCTTAAAGCGATTTAATTGGATAGAGTGGTCTATGAGCCTATCCCAATAGGAGGGAATGTTCTTGTGGGCTTAAGGCATGATAAGCCCAAGATATAGAGAGTCTGTGTGAGGAAGAAGAAAAAAGTGAAAGAGGGAGGGAAGTAAGGTACCAGCTGGCAGGTAGTTAGGATATTCCGATAAGGATAGATCATAGTGTTGGCTAAGGATATTTTTTTCTTGAAATCTTGGTATCTGGCCTTGCGACTGACTTTGGATTGACACAATTATGTGGGCTTAGAGTTTAAGGTGGTATGCTAAGGATTGACACACTTATGTCATCATTATTCTGTTAGAACCCTTAGTAATAGGCAGAGAGAGGTTGTTCTCTCTTTTGTGGAGCCTTGACTCTGGATATTTTTGTTTTTGGAGTAACTGTCCTTTTCTTGCATCTGAGTACACCTCACACTCATCTTTCCACCATTCTTAATTCTGCTCTATCATATTCTGCCTCCTTTCTTGTGTTAATTATCTTTGTATTTTTCATCCCTCTCTCTTATCACCAAAATATTCGATGTTGAGAAAAAAAAGTATGTCATTTTTGCTCAAATGAAGGATGTTTGTAATTCTGCATTTGCTTAAGTTATATTTCTGTTACCGGTTATGATATGTGATTCCGTAGGGTGGGTAGTCATTTGGTGGCTCATCAATTTGTCTATTTCCTATATTCTACACATAAATCCTGAATATAAAAGTGGCTCTGTATAATGTGCAAAGTGGCTCTATCTAATGTGCAAAGTAAAATAGTCTTGCACCATGCACAGGTGTGTTTTTTACCGTTGGATTAATAAGTCTCATCATATTTCATTTGATCCAATGGCGGGATTTATTGATCCAATGGTGGAAACAAACTTGTGCATAATAATTATAGACTTATCTTACTTGTGTACCATAGAAATAGCTTATAAAAGCACATTTATCTGAATTCTTTGAAGCTTAATGTGTGTCTCTGGGTGTCAAAAAGTATACTTGTTTCTAAAGCCTCAGCAAGTGACATTTTTTTTTAATTCATTATTAGTATTAGGCTACATGGTTTTTAAGTTCTTCAGATTATCATTGTCTAATTGCTTTGTTAAATCATGCAGCAAATGGTTTCTCCAGAAGATTGGTCATGAAGGTTGTGCCATAACTCTGTAATTGTGGAGTAGTCCTAAATTTTTTGCTTGGGTTTCAGAATATCTCAAATTAATGTATTCTTTGCTCTGATCGTTTTGCAGGTCTCAACAATCTGTTGATGGCATATGATGATAAATCAGCTTATGCATTATGTGTATTTTCCTTTGCAGTCGGTCCAAACAGTGAACCTATCACATTTTCAGGAAAAACATTGGTAACGTTTCAAATCCTTTGTGCTGTTTTCCAAAAACGCAATTATGTATTCATCTATTTTCTTTGATTTGCATATTAAGACTGCACACCAAATTTAAATTTTACAGAGTCTATGAAAATAAAGTGGTTTCCCTTGTAAAAACGTGTTATTCTTCCGTCCGACCAAACATGTGTTACAGATGAATAGCCTGAATTTGACGAATATTGATCAATTCACACCATATATTTAACTTGACTAATAGAAATAAGTTACTAATGATTAATGATGACTAACTCATTTTGTGCTGGTATTTTAGGGGAAGATTGTTCCTCCAAGAGGACCCAATGATTTTGGATGGGATCCCATTTTTCAACCTGATGGCTATGACGAAACGTAATTCTATTATTTATTTCAAGTCATTTTCTGTATAAATGGTTTAATGTAATTATTTGCATGAACTAATTTATTTAATTTAAAACCATTGTAGTTATGCAGAGATGTCCAAAGAAGAAAAGAATAAAATTTCTCACCGCTCCAAATCTCTTGCACTGGTGAAATCACATTTTGCTGAAGCTGGATACACCTTTCAGATCTAAAATGGTAGACTATTATAAGTTAGAAGTTTTATACTAGATAACAAATTTAAGCTTGGGTAAAACTGAATTTGCTCCAACACATTTAAATGCATTGTTGATAAATATAATTTGGTTGAATGATATTATTGAAAGTACTTTTTGTTGGAGATTGTTGTGAAATCATCTTCTGAGAGTCATTGGCGACTGTTGTACCAAGACAATTTTTCCTTTGGCAAAGTGATCATTACAAGCTGAAGTCCTTAAACTCTTCCAGAAGTTCTTGCTCCCTTGCCGACATCGTTGTCACATGTAGGTTTTCCTACTTAAAATCATAATCTTTTAACCTGTGCCTCTTGTTAATTTCTTCTTAAAGATCAAATACTCCAAGCTCTTGTGATCATTGAACCAAATAAATTATGCTGTATATGTAATGTCTCTATCTTCTGAGCAAGCACATAAATAACTCTAGTAGGGGAATTCCTCTCAAGAGTTAGCACTTTGACATTAAGTAACTAGTCGGGTAATTCCTCTCGAGAGTTCTTAGCTGTCTTGATTGATTTCATCAATAGGGGATTTATTTAAAAAATACAATAATACCTTTAGGTTTTGGAGATCCATTTCTGGATGTATCCCAACTCAATACATTTTTGAACTAAATCCAAAGTCAAAGGGAAAAAATTACAGAAATACATGTTGATGTTCGTGTAACTTAGGGAATTGCATCTTTGGATGTTGTTTGTTAAAAAATTCTTCAGAGCTATTTCTCCTTTCTTATTTCTAAAAAAAAATACACTTTTAAGATTCTCTAACTCTCTCAACTCACATTCTTTCAAAACTTCTATAAACATCAAGTTAATCAAAGAGTTTATTCAATATTGAAGTAAATTCATAATTTATAAATTTTTGTTTTTTTTCTTTCTAAATTTTTGAGTTTTTTGTAAAAAAAATTAGAAATTGATAATTATGTATAAAATAGATAGTTTATACATAATGAGAAACGTGTTTGACAAGTAGTTTTATTGATCAATGAACTATTTTTGTTGTTTTAAGAGACTAAATTACCGTCATTGACATCATAGGTGTGAGATATAGAAAATTTCGGAGATGCATCTTCGAACTTTTTCAATGTTTTAATTTTCATAAACCGAAGATGCACCTCTGTAGTTTTTCAGTATGTAATTTTTTTTGCTTGTACTCATTGTGCAACACTTATGTGGTTTACTTACATGCACTATGGTTGATAAGCAAGATCGACCGATGCACGATAGGATTGCACATCATGCATCTTTACTCAGACCATACCGCCAGAGACATGTCTTGGACGAAGAGGTAAAAAATAGTTGGATTCATACTTTTTAAATTATGTTTGTTATAATATTAAAAGTTTCTGACGATGATTTATTTTTCTATAGGGTTGTGATTCGCTAAAATTCATCAACCATGAGCGGAAGATTATCGGTATGCAGGAGCCTAATGGGTAATGGTTTCAAGATGTTTTGCAACTATCTGAGATGAGAGACTTGTGCAAGACCGATTATGTTATGATTAATCATGGTATGTTTAATGTGTTTGTAGAGAGATAACACAAGGAGAAGTCATCATTTCATCTACCACATGGTGAGATGTCTATCACACTGGACGATGTCTCGTGCCTACTACATCTTTCTATTAGGGGGAAACTTTTAGATCATGGGAAGATTAACAGAGATGATGCACTGGAGTTGATGGTAGGCCTAAATTTAATCTATTACCAAGTTAAAACAAGAAAGGAAAGATATTTAGTCATTGTCCCTCATTAACATATTGTCCTAATCAATTAGGGCATATATTTGAACTGACCCAGTTGATTGGGTTAAGGTTCCAATTGATTGGTTAAGAATTGTTTTTCTAGAGCATTTTTTATAGCTCTCAACTCATGTGGTATGACTTCAAGGTCTTTTTCAAAATATTTTCTTAATAAAAATAAGTTTGAAAAACTTGTTTAGGTGTGTGTGATTAGCCATGCACTTTACAAGAATGCCCTTATGCTTTTATAATATATTCATTCAAACGTTTGAGGCTAGCTTTCAAGACTTGTCAAATGTTTCATAATTATATACAATTACTTGTGTTTACTTGAGACGAGGCTTGAATTATATTCTATTTGGTTGTCATCATCAGATAATCAAGTTCATCAAACCCTCATATACTTTAATCGATTTATGTTTGACTTTCGTTGTTGTCATCAAAGACTGGTTGTCATCATTAAACACTAGTTGTCATCATAAAAAATAGTTTTCCACATTAAACACATATCTCCTAGAAGTGACATGCAAAACAAGGTTTCACACCCTTTCTCTCCCTTAGGTGAAGACCTGGTTCGAGGTAGACATGTGGATGATCGTTGCGACCTCTAAAGTGGCTAGCTACAAAGAAAGTTTTTTCTCCATTTAGTGGTTTCGACATACACGTTCTTTGTGTGAGTGGTTTTGCCACTTTCTTTGTGTGTGATTTGCATCGTGAAGTTTTGATCGCTTAGGTCATACACATGCGACATTTTTTATAACACCCTCAAATGATTGTGTGGATGCAACTTTCCGATAGATGTATTTTGATTGATGTTAAAACTAGAATAGTTTAATGTTAGTGTATATTGGACGATATCCTCTTATTCTATATGTCCATCTTAGCATTAAGAAACATTAAAATATTTTGAAAAAGGTTCATACATCATAAATGCATTGAAGACAAAGTTTTTGTGAAAACACTACAACATAGGTCGACACATACGACTTTAGGTCGGCCTATAGCAGTTTTCTATTCAGTATAGATCGACATATACGACTTTAGGTCAAATTATAGCAATCTTCTATTCAATATAGGTCGACACATATGACTTTAGGTCGACCTATAGCAATTTTATATTCAGTATAGGTCGACACATGCAGTTTATACTAGGGGTGTTCAGATCCAAACCAATCTAAATAAAAATCACAAACCAGTCCAAAAAAACTGAAAATTGCCAAAAATCGAATTCTTTTGGATGTTATTTTGTAAAAATCGATCGGTTCAGATCAAATATCAGATTGATTTTTCAAAACCAATCCAAACCAAACTAAAATGTATATATATATATATATATATATATATATATATATATATATATATATATATATATATATATATATATATATATATATATATATATATATTTGTGTTAATTTAATAATATATGATACTTAATTTTTAAATATAATTTATTAGTTTCATTTAGTCTATTTATTTTTATTTTTTTTCATCTTGTAATATTAACTTTTGATATAGCATATTATATATTATATCAAACTTACTATTTATTAGTACTTTTAGAATATTATTAAAAGCTATAATTTGTAATTTGGACATCCAAAAAACTGATCCAAATTAAACTGCATGAAATTGTATCGAATTAGATCAGATTTTTTTAATCAATCATTAAAAACCAAACCAAACCGTAAGTAAATTTACCTTTGGATCAGATGATATTTTGATTCAAAATCAATCCAAACCGAACCACGAACATCCTTAGTTTATACGTCGACAAACATGTTATAGTATTAAAGCATGTAGGCTATGTCCATGTATTTACTGCTATAGGTTGACACAATATCTTTATCGGTCAACCTAAGACCTTCATAGGTCGACACATTTGCTTTCATAAGTCGACTTAATTATGTTTCATACATTACCATTACATAATTATGTTTCATAAAAAAATATTAAAATAAATAGATGGACTTAGCCATGACTTATTCGCCTTCTGGGAACTTCCGACGCCTATAGTTTACTAGGATCATCCACTTTTTCTTGTCTGATTGAAGTGACTTGCCTTAACTGTGGGAGAAAAAAATATTCATATCTCTTAATTGGTCAATCAGAGAGGTTAGGTTAATCTCCATGGCTTTCCGCTCCCCTTCTTTCTGGTGGTAGGTTATATTTGTTCTAGAAAGATAAGCACTTGATAGATTTATTTTGGATGTTATGAAACTTTTGCTTGAGGTGAATCGGGGATACCATTGTATCTAAGGCTGGCTCAAAGGGTTTTTCGAGGATACAATTATAGAAGCTTTTGTAAGCAACCACAAGAAACTGAGAGTCAATTTCTCTAACATCTCTATCTTTCATCATGGTAATTATCAACTCTATGTATCCTTAAGGGAGGGTGGTTGTGCCATTGAATGCATGCAATTTGGATCCCTCATAAGGCCATAAATTTTCTTTCTTCAGGCCTATCTTTTCAAAAAGTTTCAAGTACTTGAAGGCACAAAAGCTGCCATCATCAATTAAAATCCAAGAAAACTCAAAATGGCCAATCGTGGCCATTATGACTAATGGAAATATTTTATCTGGGATTCCCTCAAACTTTTTGATATCTCGAAAATCAAACATTGTCCTTTTTGGGCCTTTGGTTGATGTATCCCCGCCTTTCTTACTAAAGGCCATTAGTTCATCAATTTTTCATTTTATCATTCCCTTTAGGCAGGGTATTTGCTCACGGGGTGTCTCTTGTGATGGATGCAATGTGTTGGCACTTTCCTTTATGCATCTCCTCTTCTTCACTAATTTCTTCATGGTCATAACATCAATTATTTTGAACGGGGATTGCTTATTACCAGGGGAATCATCTTGATCACTGTTGCCATCTTTAGTGTACTCAGACATACAAACTCTCTTGATTAGTCCCTCGATTTCATCCTTCAACTGGATGTAGTCGTTAATGTTGTGGTCGTGACTTTTGTGAAAATCATAGTACTTTGACATGTCAATTTGATAGTATTACCTAATTAGGAAGATAATCTTTATCCATGATTTCTTGAACTTCGTGTTGGCATATTATTTTCATATTTCCTCTCACTAGAGTGTATTAGTCAAATTGGGTGTGTCGCCCATAATCAAATTATTCTTTGCATTAATTGGATTCCTTTCTTGATGATCAGTCAAAACCTACATCCTCTGATGCCCGACTGTCCCCAAGGTTAATGAGGTTCCTCTCATAATTAATAAATGGTTGATCTCTATTTTCTAGATATTTGAAGTTTTGGGCTTTCTTACGACCTAACTTTTCTTCGAAGGCATTGCTCAAAATCAAGACATTTAAAAAAAAATCTAATACTTGAAGCTTTCATCGGAGCCTCTCATGTCTACAGATACATTTGCAAATGAGGTGAAGGTTAGTGAGGGTAAATGAGGAAGGTCATAGGTTGGGTCTAAGGGATAAGGTTGGAATAAGAAAAAAAGAGGAGAAGTCTAGTCGTGTTTTTGGTGAACGATAGAAAGATCATGAAAAGAGAGAAGAAGGAAGGAGAAAGTGAAAGGCTTGAAGAAGAATCTGCGGAGAAGGAAGAGAATTCTCATCAGAACCAAGGTAAGGGTGAGATATCTTCATTTCTTAAGAGATTAATAATAGGAATTAAGTATAGTGTTGTTTATTAGAAGTTTTGTGGTTTTGGAAGAAAATCTAGGGTTAATGAGATTAGGAATGATGAACTGTGATGAATTGATGTGTTGTGATTGTTGTTATTGATGTATGTGTGTTAGATATAGGTTATATTACCTTAATTGGTCAATAAAGGTAAAAAAAATGCATTTTAAGGGTGTAGAATTGAAGGGGAAAAGTGCTATCATCGCAGGAACCTTTGGCAAGTTTGCAAACAGCGAGTAGCTTGCTAAGCGAGGTCTCAGCGAGCGGCTCCTGGCAGTTTTGTTTCAAAACTTCGAAAATTCATATCTTGAGCTTAGAGTGTCCGATTTGTGCGCCGTTTGAAGCTGTGAAAATATAATACAATGTAATTTCATTTAAAAATAGTCTCATGAAGCTAGAAACAAATTAAATAATATGAATTGATATTGGAAGGTGAGTCGTTGTATATTGAACTAAAGACATGTTGCTATAGATGATGAATCTTGTTCTAAATGGGTGAATGGTGATATGACTAGGGATGGTAAAAACGATGTGTAGGAATTATTTATATTGATGTAGAGGTGTATGTAATGCGATAAGGTTGTTTTTTAGTGGAGTCCGATGAATAAACGATGATAATTAAGTGATAACGACTTTGTGATGTTAATTATGTGTTAAAGGTTAAACGATGCTTACGTCGAGCTAGAATATAATGATAGAGTGTCGATGTTTATGATATGATAATACTTATATGATGATAATGATGTATTAACGTTTAATATATGTATTCATTGATTTTTGTAACATGATATGTCGTTGTTGATAAATTATTGTTGAGTTGTGATGATATGTCATTGTTGTTGAGTTGTGATAAATTGTTTTTGTAGTTGATGATTCATGATGTAGATGTTGATTGAAGTTATATAATGTTGTTATATGTTGTTGTTGCCGTTGTAGTTATATGACGTAGTAGTTATTTGGTGTTGTTGTAGGTTGTTGATATATGTTATTGATGTTGCTATGTGTTGTTGTTGTAGTTGTGGTTATATGATGTAGTGGTTGTTAGGTGTTGTTGTATGTTGTTGATATATGTTTTTGGAGATGCTATTGCATGAGATAGTTGTTGTTATATGTTATTGGTGATGTTTTTGCATGAGATAGTTGTTGTTGTATGTTTTTGGTGATGTTATTGCATGAGATGGTTGTTGTTGTTGTATGTTATTTGTTGTGATGTTGTTGCGTAAAGTAGATGTTGTAGTCATTTCATATTGTCATTGATGTTGCATGACATGTGCATGGTTGGAGACGATATACCAAGGTAGGTTATGTCCATTTGAATCCCAGAGGGGATCGTTGTGATGTTGGTGCGGTTATGAAATAGGGATCATATGTGATCATGAAACTGGGGTCGAGGGTGTGATCATGAAATAGGTATCATACTGGACCATGAAAGAGGGGTCGAGAGTTTCGATGGGAACTGGATCTTGAAATAGAGATCGATAGATGGTACCGCATGCATAGAGTTGATCGAGTCTCACTGCATAAATGGTTGTTGTTGTGGATGATGTTGATATGTGTTATTGTGTGTTTGTTTAATTATTGTTGTTGAGAAGTGGTGTTCTAATTAATGATATTTGCTTTTATTCTTATTATTTTTCTCTTTTGTTGGTGTAAGTATCTCACCCCTTATGTTTGAATGTTACCCTTATGTTGGTAACGTACATGTGATCTGGATTATTAGAGTTGGTGGTCGGTGAAGTTGATGAACTTCACAGTTAGAAGAGTCGACTCTGATACGTACTTTGGGATGTCGGGGCGATGATTGTTTTTCTATAGTTTATTTGATTAAGAAAAATATGTTGCCATTGAATCTTTATTTTATGATTTTATTTTGAAATTACTACTGCAAGTAAAACATATTGTAATACATATCAGTTAAAGTCGTGTTTTAAAAATGAATGTAGCACTCGAAATATTTTGATTATTTAATTACTCATATATAAAATGAAAATTCGGGGGGAGTATTCTGGGTGTTACAAAGTGGTATCAGAGCAGGTCAGCCCGTCCGGCCAGGTTATGTAGTTGTGTTGTTGTCTAGTATGTGACAAGTGTGTGAGAACACTGTCGGTACTTGTTTTGTTTCCCATTGCAGGTTTGGAATGAAATAAGTGAGGGAGAAGCGTATGTTTCTCTTGGATATTCCCGGTGTTGAGATGTGGGATATTGAGTCGCTGTAAGTGGGAGTGATATGTGGTATGTTCAACTATTTAGAGAAAAGTGTTACCTCAAAGGGAGACAATCATGTGTTCTTGTTGTTCGTTTCCTCGTGGAGGGGGAAGGCGATGTTTTAGGCCATATGTGAGTTGGTGATGTATGGAGTATCGCGACGTGTTCCTTAGGAAGTACATAATTATCTTTGAGTTGGAACAAGGTGATGTTATTCTTGAAATGAATGGATGAAGTTAAGCAGTGTGTTTGTCAATCGTTGAGAGGATGGTGTATTATGTCGTTGAACGCTATTATGACTTGGTGAGGATGGTTTATACCCCATCATAATTGTCAGATGTATATCAACAATTTAAGGAAATGATCATCCTTAATATCTTGTTGATAACAGACGGGATCATGTTGGATGGGATATACATGACTTGCTAAGATAGGATAGCGTGTACAATAGTACGGAGATAAGTCAGGTGCTTGGAGAGTGTTTAGATTAGTTAATGTAAATTCCTATATCTGGAGGTGGGACGGGTTCAGGAATGTGAGATTTTCCATGGATGCAAAGATAATGTTAATGAAATTGGAAATAAGGTCAGAACGATGGACTACCGGTTGTGTGTGAATTTTGGAGTTGTTTCAGAAGAAGGTATCAAATGTTCTTTTAGGAGAGGAAGATGGAATTTTATTGGAATTCTGTTTGTGATCCTGGATTCTATGGTATCGTACGAGATGTCGGTGTTATAGAAAGAGTAGTCAAAGGATTTATTAAAAAGGGAAAATTGTGAAATCAGGAGTGCCGCCGTGGAGAATTTTAGTATGATTGGTGAAGAAGAGAACGATGGCTTGGGGTTGCGTGTTGGTCGATGAGTAGTATGGAATTTTCAGTTGTGCTCAGGATAACTTGGATTTGAAGCGTGAGGAATCACAATTGGGCTGAAGTTTCCTTATGGTATTAGTGGACTATGAGGTGAATAATGAGTACGAAGTATGGTAATTAGAATCAATAACCGTTAAACCATGTGGAACGGTAATGGTAAGATAGAAACATGGTTATATGCTTAGGATTGATAAAATGAATATAGAATGTCAAGTATGAAACCATTGTCTTCTATGGGATGCATGAATCGAGAATATGTGGGATATGAGATTTAAAGAATTAGCAAGGTGACCCAAAAAATGAGTAAGTAGAAGGTGTGGAATGTTTGGGAATTGGATTATAGGTATTGAAGGAGGTAAAGTTGTATGATAAGTGGTCGTAGAGTGATTGTTGGTTGGTAGAGGTGAAATTGCGTGATTGTGCCAAGTCAAAGGAAGGTATTGTTGTAAAATCCATAAGATAGGACGTAGTCCTACAATGAAGAAGCTCTGGAGTAGGTAAAGAAATTAAGATGTTTTGGCTACGGGTTTTGGAAGGTAGTTCCCAAGTTATCAATTTTGTTATCTTAGTTAACTTGCGAAAAATAAGTTGTATGTTTGGGGTGTTTGTTGTAGGGGGAGTTTGGGGGACCAAAGGAGAAGTAGGATATAGTTCCATTTTGATTCGGTCTAATCCTAATACGTCGTTACTGGAGTGTTGATATTGGTGGGTGACGAGTTTGACCGAGAATGAATACAAGATGGTAAATTTATAGTTTATGCTTTACGACAACAAAAGATACAAGAAAGGATCCATTATGCTCAAGATTTGGATTGGGTCGTGGAAGTGAGTATGTTGAATGATTATGATTTTATGGACCTAGAATTCAGAGTGTTTAATAATCACAAAGGTATATGATGATTGTTTGGTGTAAAGGAATAGAGTATGAGATGACAAGGAGGATTAGAATTCCTGATAAGTTAAGTCAAAAGTCTTTTCATATGTATGATATGGTGGTTAGGGGAAGTTGGAATTGAGTTAGCAGTTCAGAGCTTTGTGTCTAGTTGAGAGGAACCCCAATGGAGAGAAAGGTTATGTAGAATGAACGTGAATGAGAATGCATGATAAACACTAGGAAGCGTCATAAGTTGGACATGAACTTTTTGTAATTGATAGTTGCAGGTAGTCAGAGTGCGCAGTAGGAGCACACAGTAGCGTAATTGTTCATATTGGTATGACTTGTAAGAATTGGAAGGTTGACGATAGAATTCATGGGAATAATGAGACCATCGAATGTTCCAAGGTGGAAGTGAGATAGCGAAAAGTTCAATCACTAAACTTATACTACTAGGTAGATGTGTGTATTAGCTACGTGTTCGACTGGTAAATCGAAGAATGGTTGTTTTGAAGTCGTTGATAATAAAGTTGGTAGTTTAGTTATGATGATGTCGTGTAATGGATTTTGGTGTTATTTATCGTTGTATATGATGATGGTTTGGGTGTGTGTAGATAATTCTTACGATTGGGAATTAGGGAGGTGTTACCTAAGATGATGATAATTATTGTGTTGTGTCCGGTTCAAGAGTGAACTTGTGTGTTCGTAGCTTGATTATTTTGTGTCTTGAGTTGGTTGTGGAGTGCATTGTATGAGAATTATGCCTTATTGTAATTGTCGTCATTAAGTTGTACAGTTGGTTGCGCTATTTGTGGTATCGTTTTCCAGAGAGTAGTAGTTGACTATTGGATGCAAGGATGTATCAGGGGTAATTCCTATCCGATGAATTTTCGAGGACGAAAATATTTTAAGTGGGGGAGAGTTGTAACGCTCCGATTATTATTTTATTTATTTAATTGGGTTTGTTGTATTTTGGTGTGGAAGAAGTTATAATATTAATGGATATGAAGTTAATTTAAAGGAAATACATTATATTGAATAATTAAATTATGTGGAAAATAAGAGAAAATGGTAAAATGGTTATTTGGTGAAAGTTAGTGAGGGTAAATGAGAAAGATCATTGGTTGGGTCTAAGGGATAAGGTTAGAATAAGGAAAAAAGGAGAAGTCCAGTCGTGTTTTTGGTGAACGATAGAAAGATCGTGAAAAAAGAGAAGAAGGAAGGAGAAGGTGAAAGGCTTGAAGAAGAATCTGCGGAGAAGGAAGAGAATTCTCATCAAAACCAAGGTAAGGGTGGGATATATTCATCTCTTAAGGGATTAGTAATAGGAATTAGGTATAATGTTTTTGATTAGAAGTTTTGGGGTTTTGGGAGAAAACCTAGGGTTAATGAGATTATGAATGATGAACTGTGATGAATTGATGTGTTGTGATTGTTGTTATTGATGTATGTGTTGTGATGTGTTGTAATTGTTGTCTTAATTTTGGTTAATAGAGGTAAAAAATGCATTTTAAGGGTGTAGAATCGCAGGAACCTCTGGTAAGTTCGCAGACAACGAGTAACTCGCTAAGCAAGGTCCCAGCGAGTGACTCATGGCAGTTTTGTTTCAAAACTTCGAAAATTCATATCTTGAGCTTCGAGTGTTTGATTTGTGCGCCGTTTGAAGCTGCATAAAGATAATACAATGTAATTTCATTTAAAAATAGTCTCATGTTGCTAGAAACAATTTAAATAATATGAATTGATGATGGAAGGTGAGTCGTTGTATATTGAACTAAAGACATGTTGCTATAGATGATGAACCTTCTTCTAAATGGGAGAATGGTGATGTTCTATGAATAAGGATGGTAAAAACGATGTGTAGGAATTAGTTATATTGATTTAGAGGTGTAGGTAATGCGATAAGGTTGTTTGTTGTGGAGTCCGATGAATAGATGATGATAATTAAGTGCTAACGACTTTGTGATGTTAATTATGTGTTGAAGGTTAAATGATGCTTACGTTGAGCTAGAATATATTGATAGAGTGTCGACGTTTATGATATGATAATACTTATATGATGATAATGATGTATTAAAGTTTCATGTATATATTCATTGATGTTTTAACATGATATGCCATTGTTGATAAATTGTTGTTGAGTTGTAATGGTATGTCATTGTTGTTGAATTGTGATGATATGTCATTGTTGTTGAATTGTGATGATATATTGTTGTTGCAGGCGTTGATAGGTGTTATCGAGGTTGCCATATGTTGTTGTAGTTTATGATGCATGATGTAAATATTGATTGAAGTTATATAATGTTATTATGTGTTATTGTTTCTGTTGTAGTTATATGACATAGTAGTTGTTTGGTGTTGTTGTAGGTTGTTAATAAATGTTTTTGATGTTGTTATGTAATGTTGTTGTAGTTGTGGTTATATGATATAGTAGTTGTTAGGTGTTGTTAGGTGTTGTTGATATATGTTGTTGATGTTGTTATATGTTGTTGGTGATGCTATTGCATGAGACAGTTGTTGTTGTATGTTATTGGTGATGCTATTGCATGAGATATTTGTTGTTGTATGTTGTTGGTGATGCTATTGCATGAGCTGGTTGTTGTATGTTGTATGTTGTGATGTTGTTGCGTGAAATAGATGGTGTAGTCATTGCATATTGTCATTGATGTTGTATGACATGTGCATGGTTGGGGACGTTATACCAAGGTAAGGTATGTCCATATGAATCCAAGAGGGGATCGTTGTGATGTTGATGCAGTCATGAAATAGGGATCATACGTGATCATGAAACAGGGGTCGAGGGTGTGATCATGAATTAGGGATCATACTGGACCATGAAAGAGGGGTCATGAGTTCTGACGGGAACTGGATCTTGAAATAGAGATCGATACATGGTATCACATGCATAGAGTTGATCGAGTCTCACTGTATAAATGGTTGTTGTTATGGATGATGTTGATATGTGTTGTGGTGTGTTTGTTTAATTGTTGTTGTTGAGAAGTGGTGTTCTAATTAATGATACTTGATTTTATTCTTATTATTTTTCTATTTTGTTGGTGTAAGTATCTCACCCCTTCTGTTTGAATGTTATCATTATGTTGGTAACGTGCAGGTGATCTGGATTATTAGAGTTGGTGGTCGGTGAAGTCGATGAACTTCAAAATTAGAAGTGTCGACTCTGATACGTACTTTGGGGTGTCAGGGCGATGATTGTTTTTCTGTAGTTTATTTGATTAAGAAAAACATGTTTCCATTGAATCTTTATTTTATGATTTTATTTTGAAATTACCACTGCAAGTAAAACATGTTGTAATTCGTATCAATTAAAGCCGTGTTTTAAAAATGAATGTAGCACTTGAAATATTTTGATTATTTAATTACTCTGATTTAAAATGAAAATTCGTGGGGAGTATTTTGAGTGTTACACTCACCACTGGAAACTCTTCAACTGATGTCTTTCTCTCTACAAACAATAAGTCAAACACTACAAACATCTTAGCTTCATCCTCCAACAACGTCCTTAACTCCCTAGTAGATAATTAATCTGCCAATGCCTCTTCTTCAGGAGTAAGAAACAACAACGTCTTCCAAAATTTATCAATATAAACTCGTTTGAATTCCAACCAGTTCATCCCTAGAGTAACATCTAGATTACCGAGTGGCAAACAAATCCAGTCTACTCCGAAATCCCTACTAAAGATAGTCAACAGACACTTCAAACACACTAAGGAAGTAACAACATAACCAATATATGGAGTTTCATTAGTCATTCTCCAATCTAAATTAGACGACACAATTCCTAATCTCTTCACACAATCCATATAAATAAACGAGTGGGTTGCACCGATGTCAATAATAGCAATAAAAGGAATGTCATTAATGAAACAAGTACCTTTGATGGAACACTCTTCTCTGGTGGATTGGGTTCCCACCAAGGAAAACACTTTTCCACTGTTCTGAGACTTTTTCGGCTTTTCACAGTGTGTGCTGATATGACCTTACTCACCACAGTTGTAGGAGGTAGGCACATTAGTTCTGCAATCTGCCACGACATACTTGGTCGTCTGCACTTGAAGCATATCTTAACTTCAGTCATACATTCATTAGAACAGTGACCCGTGCCACCACATTTGAAGCACTTTGTGGGATTGGGAACCGCCCCTCCCCCATTTGGCTTCTTACCAACAACAGTTTTTCAGTTTTCCTTTATTAGCTAGAGCACTATACGGCGTACCCTTAAATCTATGATTACCATTCTGATCATTCACAACCTTGTAATGAGCAATTCGAACCCTGTTATCATTATCATAAATTATGCTTCTGCTTACCGACTCTGGATAATTTTTGATCTTCTGACAAGCAATGCCCTGTTTGATTTAGGGACACAACCCGTTCTCAAACTTCAAACACTTTTAAGTCATAGCCTCTTCAGTATTGTAATGAGCATAATATTATACCAACTCTTCAAACCGATCAACATATTCATCCATAGTCATGCTACCCTGTTTCAGCTCTAAAAATTCCACCTCTCTTGCATTGCGAATATCATCTAGAAAATACTTCTCCAGAAACTCAGCCAAAAGCACTGCCTAAGTAATATTCGTACCTGCAGCTTCCAACCTCTGGAGACTATTATCCCACCAGACTCCAGCCTCTATTTCCGACATATGAGTACCAAACCCCACTTTATGAGCATTACTGCATCCCATGGTGTCAGACCCTAATTTTTGACCCTAAGATTTTTCGCATCTCATCTGCATTTGCATACAAGCAAGATCACGCACCGTTCATTTATCCTTTTTCAGGTGCAGGTCTATGCCTTGCAGAGGATCACCATGTTTAATTTCTGTTATTTGTTTATATTCACTAACTTCTAACCAAAATATCAAAAAATATGTTGCAGTTGCTTCTTCTTCTTCTGTGTTGCAGGATTTCAAAGACAGGGCTGTGATTCCAATTCAGAGGCATTTGTTCAGTCACGATTCGATTCAGATGGACGTTTGACCTAATCCTGGTCAAACTATCAAGAGATTGTTTCGACTGCAAGTTACTTGTGCCAGTGGTTCATTTCTCAGACAGTGCGTATTCAAAAGTTCAAGTTGTGTTGTGTGTGAAAGTCATTGGTTATCAGACAGTGTTTTCTACGAAGTTTGGGCTGAATCTTCAGTTACAAGTTATCCAGTTGGTGCACAAGTGGTCGTATCAGTGGCTTGTTGAAAAATAAGAGTTTGCTGTGGGCTTAAAACCATCAATTCCATATCCATTTCACAAAAAAATATCCAATAACCATTTTATAATTCATTCTCGATTCCTTTCCATTTCTCAAATACCCATTATCCATATTTTCATAAAAACCATTCCTTTTATTTTTCAATTTTTTATCCATTTTTATTTTTTTATTTCAATTCACAAAAATTCTCAAATTCTAATTTTTTTTCTATATCCATTTCTTTTCGATTTTTATCCAATCACATAACTTAGATATTATCCATTATTTTTCTTTTCCATTTTAATTCTCCAATTTCCATTTAATTCTCTAAATTTCATTTTTATTCCCGAATTTCATTCTTATTCCTAAATCTCCTTTTAATGTCCAAACTTTTCTTTTGAAGCCCATTACCATTGTCAAAGTCCATTAACCATCATTATTTTGTTTTATTACATTGACCCTTATTAAAAAAAAGAAAAGAAAAAGAATGACATTTTGTTGTATGCCTCATCAGCTTGCACTTATCCAATATACTCCAAAATACCATTAGCCCAATCCGCATATACTCCACGCATTCCATCATTAACTTCACAAGCCAGCAACTTACACCATCAGGCCCGCACACCATTTTTCAACCCAGCTCAACAACCTTTCCACAAGCCAAGCACCACACGCCGTAAACAACAAGCCGTACGCAAAGTAGCTTTCCTCACACTTTCCCATAAATTCACTCCTAGCTGAACAAAAGTACAAGCCAAACGCACAGCATCACGTGCAACAAAGCCACAACACAGCAAATAACAACAACTTAAGCCTTTTTGCAAGACGTAACACACCAGCTTCAAGGCTCAGCCGCATCCTACCGCATTGCCTTCCCAGCTTCGCCCATCACTTACACCAACACACAGCGTCAAGCCCAGCCAACATAACTTCAGCCGCATAAGCTTTGGCCCACAACGTACAACTTTCCTAGCCGCATACACACACTGAAACACATTGAAGCCTCCAATAAAACTCAAGCCACAAACTTCAAACTCAGCTTCGGCACGCACGCAAGAATCACCGCAGCTGAACCAAAAAGAAAGAACACGTGGAAAGCACAATAATCAAAACGCATTCAAAATTATCAAAACGGCAAAGCAAATTTCGGATTCAAACTTCTCATTCCTCTATAAATAGCCCTTTCTTTTCTTCAATTCATCAAGCTTTGAGAGCCCAAGAAATTTCTGCCCAAATCAATACAAAGCTTCAACCCACCACCCACTCTCTTCTCTTTCAATCTTTCTCCACAAACAAATCACACCTTCAATTTAATCTTCAAATCACCTTCAACATCAAAACCGGATTTGTAAATTGAAAGAGGAAAAAGAGTGTGAAGCCGATTTGGATTGAGAAGAAGAGTCTAGTCGCATAAACTCCATTGATCTTGCGTGAACGTGCCGTGTTTCGTTGAGAGTGAAGGTGAGGGAGAGATTTGCAGCCGTCTCCTTGTTTGTGCGTTGAAGGAGAAGACCTTTTCTTCTCACTTGGCTGCGTTTTTCTTTTTAATATTTAATATTGTTTTTTTCTTTAAAAAAAAAGAAGGAATATGATATGATTTGGGCCTTTAGGCCAAATGGATCCAATTGCTCTTACCAGCATACAATCCTGCGGATCACCTCCCTCTCTCTTAATTCTTGTTTTCTTATTTCCTTCTTTTTTTGTTTCTTTGTTCATTTTAAAACAATTTTGGTTTTTATTAAATTCTATTTCTTGTGTATAAAGATCTAAAAAAAAAGGGTTTAGAGAAGGTAGTTTTAATAAAAGTTTTTTTTAGAAAAAATATTTCTATTTCTTTTATGGATTTATTTTTAGATCCATTTTCTTTTTCATCTCTTATTTTTCTTTTTGGTCGATGACAATCTCCGATTCGTGATTGTTGAATTTCGAATAGTTTAATCTTCATTATTTCAAATCTATGGATGAATGATCATTTGGATCATTCTCCATACTTTGAGATCGTGATAGGTTGCTTTCGATTACTTCAACGAAAATCCCGATTAAGATTAGACCGTTCTTTTTTTCTTTTAGTGTGGCATGTTTTCGGAGAGCGATTCATAATATCGTTTCTCTAACATGTATTAACACGAATATTTTCCACTTTAATTAGTGGTGGCCGGCCTCATTTGTAGGGTAATTACTCCGTAAATTACTCGGCGATTGCTTAACATAGACCTAAACTCGTCCCGATTCGGAATGCGATCCACTTGGATCCGGTTGCCTCGATTTTGTTATTTTTTTTCGTGGTTGTGCTTGATTAAGTTCATCATACCACTTATTATGTAAATATTATAATAATGTGAATACTAACATTTTAATTCAATCTCTCGCACCTTATCCTCTTTATTTCAATTTCTCGTTCCTTATCTCTCTTATTATGCTTATTATACTATATCATTCATCACATTGCTTATTGTTTATATTGTTGCTTGTGATTTTTTCCTTTGTCCATTTGGATACCAAAACACTAATAAAGGATTAAACATTAAAAGATTGGTGACTTTAATTTCGGACTATGGTTACTATCCTTAGCATGAGACTTGGAGTTGGACTTAGATTCTAGGATCATCCTTTTGCTCAAATTGTTATGGATTGAAGACCTTGGCTCCGATTAAGTTCATTTGTTCATGAAGATGGAAATCTGATTGTTTCAAAGAAAGCTTGCCATATGGTTTGATCGTTCTTCCTTTAGCTTTTATTTTCAAGTCTTAGGATAGTCCCTTCATCTCTTCCCACTTCTTCAATTTTCAAATCTCCTTCCTATTTTCAAAACTTTCTTTGTTTTCAAACTTCAAACATTTTCTCAATCAAACCTTGACTTTGGTCATGTGCTTTTACCTTTTCATTTCATTTCCTTAAATAAATGCTAAACCACATAAGCATATCGAAACTTTCTTCTCAAAAACTTTAAAACTTTCAAAACTCATTCAATTGTTTTTGTGCCCTCGTGCACGTTTCCTTTTAACCATTTTTTTGTGTTTCGATATGATTCATTCTTTCTAAGCGGAATTATTCGCTAAAGAATGACGACTTATCTTTACATTTTAAGATCAATTCAACTCATTTGCCTTTTCACAATTTGTACCACGAACTACGGGGTTTTGATCTCGCATTGCACTTTGTGGGTACGTAGGCATGAGACATTCGTCTCTTCAAACACCAAAATCTTAAAAAACATTCTTCTTCTCATCTCTTCAATCTTTTTTCAAGCAAACGAATTTCAGACCAAAAAATGCAGTAAATATTTCAAAGGGTTCCCGTGGAGTACCACGGACAAGTCGGGTGCTTAAAACCTTCCCGATTTGTAACCAATCCCCGTACCCATTCTCTGTTTGTTTCTTTTAGCTTTTGCTTTTAGATTCATTAGGTTTTGTTCCTTCATTTTCCTTTTTCCTTTTGGAAATAAATAAAAGTGCGGTGGCGACTCTGTGTATATTGAGTTAAGTTAATCAATAGCTTACACTCATGATTTTACCGCTACAGAAAAGTGGCGACTCTGCTGGGGAGTCAATCTCTAAGTGGATTCGGCCTACTTTGATTTATTTACTACTTTAGTTTGATTTGCTTGCTTCTTGGTTGTTCTATTCCGGTTTTGGTGATTCTCTGTGAGATAGATTCTAACCCGGATCTGAGTGGAACTTATGATAGGACGGCGATATTCGAAGCGATATGCGATGGAGTAGTCCAAAGCAATATCAATTTGATAATCTCCACTCGGTTAGGCTCTCTTGGACTATCAATGTCATGACGAGTAATCGTACGTGGCATTATTTTCCGACCTTGAGCTGATCATACTGAGGACCCTAGAACCCTTAACCAATCTAAGCCAATTTAGGAACGTAGTGCGGAAACTATCTGAGTGTAAACTTAAGGTGGTTGTCACGCGATACTACACTCGGACGAGGTCTATTTTAAGAATGTTATTGGTTGGGGAGTAATCCAACGTACCGATAAAATTCTAAAGATGGCTGTTAACTCCGGGAACCTCTGTTAGCACCCTTCTGGTTTTTTGCAGGTACAGTGAAGACAAACCTTAGTACATGCCTGTGTGGGTTGGTGTTCTGTTATCTTGACTCCATGCTCGTGATCCGAACCTTTGAACCTGTGTGATTTGCGTGATCTTGTTTGTGTTTGTTGCATCTACATATTCATCATGATCATCTTCACAACCATTTTTCAAGGAAAATAATTCCGATTATTGCAAATGTTGGAAAGAAGTAAAAATTCCATTTTGTCAAGATATTTCATGACAGCATTCTCGATGTTGACCATGTTTGCAATAATCGAGTTGTTTTTCTGAAAATGGAAGTGAACATTGCATATCATTGCATCCTTGCATATTCTTGCGTCCATCCGAGTTGTGTGGGAACTCATCCCGGTTGTTTCTTTCCTCAGTTGTCTGTTGATCCGTCAAGCTGAATCCTCACCACAGATACGGTACTAGAGCTGCTAACAGACGGAGAGCTATCAGATTGAGAATGGAACACCAAGAACAACATAACATGGAAGTTCGGATGGAGATTGATGAGTTGAAAGCCGGTATGACCAGGCTCACTGAAATGATGCAAGTTCTGATTGCTCGAGGTGAACCACCTCAAAGGACTGTTATCTCTGAAGTTTTTACTGCTGTTGTTGATCCTCCTGTTGTTCAACAACCGGTTTCTACTTGGCCAGAATATGGGTTACCTCCGGATTATGTGCCAGTTTCTGCTACTGCTCAAGTGGGTGGTCCATCTGTTGTGCCAGTCTTTTCAGCTCCGACTTTTGTCGAACCTCAACCTGTTGTGCACGCTACTGCTCAGACTAATCAGAATTCTCCTTTCTTGTATCAAGCTGTTGGTCCACAAGCTGAAAGTCAGGGTGAACCTGGATATATGGACGAAGTTAGAGAGCAATGTTTGACTCTTGAGAAGAGGGTAAGAGGTCTAGAAGGAAAAGATGTCTTTGGTTCTGCTGCAATAGACATGTGTTTGGTTTCCGACTTGGTTCTTCCTGATAAGTTCAAGGTTCCTGTATTTGAGAAATACAATGGTCATACTTGTCCAAAGATTCATTTGCTGATGTATTGTCGCAAAATGGCTGCACATGCCAAAGATGACAAATTGCTTATTCACTGTTTTCAAGATAGTTTGAGTGGTGCTTCTATGAAGTGGTATGTTGGACTTGAGAAGAGTCACATTCGAAGCTGGAAAGATTTATCTGATGCTTTTGTAAGGCAGTATAAGTACAATCTGGACATGGCACCTGACCGTCGTCAACTTCAAAACATGTCACAGAAAGAGAAAGAATCGTTCAAAGAGTATGCTCAGCGTTGGAGAGAGCTAGCTGCTCAAGTGGAACCACCTTTGCCCGAAAAGGAATTAACTGGTTTGTTCATGGACACTCTTCAACCGTTCTTTTGGGAGAAAATGGTAGGAAGTGTTTCATCTGGTTTTTCTGATCTAGTCACTATTGGAGAAAGACTAGAGGAAGGTATCAAGAAAGGTAAGATTACCAATTCTGAAGCTCCTAATGCTGCAAGAAAGTATTTTGGGAATCCTCACAAGAGAAGAGATGGTGATGCTTATGCTGTTTCAACTGAGAGGAGGCCTTATCGCCCGCAACAACGATATGTTCAACCATATGTAGCTGCAGTTGCTCCTGTTGTTAAAACTCAACCTGCTCAAACTCAAGTTCAAGGTCAAGCTCGACCAGCTCAAGCTCAAGTTCAAATTCGAGCTCAAGCTCAGGCTCCTCATCCTGCTGTTGGAAAAAATCAATATCGCAATAGGCCAAACTTTGATCCTATTCCGATGTCTTACACTGAATTGTTTCCTTCCTTGGTTGAGAAAGGTTTAATTACTACTAGGCCTCTGCCTCCTGTTCCAAACCCTCTTCCAGTTGGTTATAGATCAGATCTTCGCTGTGAGTTTCATCAAAGTGGAACTGGTCATGACCTGGAATGACACCCAGGTCAGAATGGGTACAGACGCGAACGGTCGGCGAAAGAGGAAGAGAACACATAGGGGTGAACTCAAAAAGACAAGAGTCGCCAGCTAGGCATTTTTATCCCGGAGGAAAGGTAATGCTGCATAGACCTAAGAAAGATATGGATAAGACGGTTGCGAACCAGAGAGACTGAGAAAGGGGGTTGGTTACAACCTGGGAAGGTATTAGCACCCAGATTGTCCGTCGTACTCGACGGGATCCACGCTTAAAAGATTTGTGTGTTAAAGGGGTAGTGTCAGTGCAATCTGTGTATCAAAGTTGGAAAGAATGCAAGTGTCAGTGTAAAAGAAAAGTGAAGTGGATAAGAGAAGTGTCAGTGTAAGAACAAGAGTATAATGCTCAAGATTATGAGACTAAAAGAATAATGCTGGAAGAGGGGGGAATATACAGAGACTTTTGTTCGATAACTGTTAAGTTATGCCTACGTATCCTCTCGTGCAATGAGGAAGTCAGAACACCGTAGTTCGACCCAAAGAAACTGAAAGGTAAATTGACTTGTGAACTGCTTACTTGTCTATGCTCAAGTGTATGACCTGTCTGGCTCAGGTGCAAACTGTCTTGCATTAGACGGAAGAAGCGAGTTCTCATTTGTGAGTGAATGAGGTGAGAAAAAGAATCCCGGAGGAGACGATTATTGTTTGTTTTTTGTGTTTTCAGTCTTTTATTGCTTTTTTGTGGTTTGTCATAAGTTAATGAGCTTAAGCCTAAACCAAGGGTTAGTAAACTCATCACATCCTCCCTCTGATTAGGGGTAATGAGAATACCTTAAGTGTGAAGTAAACACCTCACACTTAATCACCATGATGTAGGATTAAGATCATTAACCTACTTGCATTTATTAGATGTTTTTGTTGTTTTTGTTTAGTGTTAAGTAATGAGTTTAAGCCATAATCAAAGATTTAACGGACTCATTACACCATCCTAATAGAAGGATAATAGATGAGAACATTTAAGCTGAGGAAGGCTCCTCAACTTAACCCATGATTAGGGATTAACCTCATGACAAAACAAAGCCTTTATTAAATGGATTTTAGTTAATGATAAGATGAAGAAATGGATTTTATGATTTGTAAGACAACTTGAGGAGGACTTGTCCATTAACACTAGGGTTAGTCCTTCTTAACCAATTAAGGAAGAATTAGAACCCTAATGCAAGGCCCAAATTACAAGTTTGATGTCTTGATGATTATTAGATGGATTGATTAAAGGATTTAAACACATTAAGGGTTTAACACTTAGGATTAAAGTTATACACTCCATCCTAATAGAAGGATGCAGGCATAAGCTTAATCACAAAGCCTTAAGACCTTTAGGGTTTAGTCCTTGATTATGAGGTGAGAAGAGAAGACTCAAAGAAAACTCAAAGGAAAGAGTCTAAGGGGGACTAAACAATCCTAAAATGTTATCATGCTTGGAAGTCCTAGGGTTTGTGAGGCTTAAGAGGAGAAATCTTTAAGGAAGCCACCAAGGAGAAGCAAGATAGAAAAAGGATAAGATGAGAAGATAAAAGAGGGAAGAGAGGCACAAGTGAGCAAGCTCACTCAAAGACAAGTAAAAATGCAGCAAGGATTTAAAATGACAAGATGAGAAGAGGTAGGAGGTGAAGGCAAATTCACCTCCCAAACAAACTTACCATTAACCTGAAAAGTTAGTTCAAGATGCATAAGGGAAGAAATGGGATGAAACAATGCATATGGATGGGCAAAGGCCAAAGTCAGAAACATACACATGATGCAAATGATGTCAAGAGATGGTGAAAAGTCATGCAAGATGCACATGTGTGAGCATGCAAGAGAATGGATGTATATGGAGCATGCCTTGAACCATGAAAGTTCAAGAAAGTTTATGAAATGATATGAATGCATAACATGGAAAATGAAAGATGCAATGATCAAACATGATTCTAATATGTCCTAAGATGTCTTATGAATCATGTAGATGTGTAAACACCCCAAATTTGCCCTCACCCATTCACACCATGGCTTGTGATCATTTCATATGCATAAACACAATCATATCATCTCATATCTCATTTTTGATTCACTACATAGTTTCTAAGTCATCTGCACCTAGGGTTTGTGATCTGAGCAGTCCAAGAGCCTCTTGAGCCACTCCCAAAGGCCATCAATCACTTCAAAGGGATCCATGTGTGTTCTTGTATCATATTACATCCTCTCAAAGTCAAGAATGCCAAGGAATCACAAGAACTGGGATTGGTATGGAAGCAGAGCCAAGTTTGACTGCACAGTTGACCTAAAATTAGGGTTTTGGTTTCAGAGGCCATAACTCCAAATTTTTTGGTCATTATTGTTTCCATTGGTCTCTATATGGTATAGGGAGTGTGCATATCAATTTTCATGAAGAAATTCCATGGGGAAGTCATCTGATCAAGAGTTGACTTTTCAGACAAGTCAGTGTAAAATCAGGGCATCTGAGGCCCCCAATGACCCAAACAAGGGGTGATCTTCATCATTTTGAGTGTATATGATCTTTATTTGATCATGGAAGAAGGTTGAAGTTCACAAAAATCAAGAATTTGAAGTTTTTGCAAAGTTGACTTTTTAGGGCATGGTTGACTTTTAAGGAATTTGTCAATCTAGGTCACTTTTCAAACCTTGCTTTTTGATCCAAAAATGCTTCAAATGAAAAAACTTTGGTCATGAAAGTTGTAGAACACATTATTCCCTTTTCAAAAAGTACAAGAACATGACCTAATTCATTTTGGATCAAAAGTTATGGTGTGACAAAGTTGGCAAAAATCACTAATTTTCAAGATATGCACCAATTGGAAAATTTGCAAAATCATGTATCAAGGCCATTTGTGACTTCTAGTTCACATCAAACCAATGTACAAACATTACATGTGACCTAAAAATCAGATTTGAACCAAAGTTTCTCATATTTCATGGCTTGTATGGCAAGATAGTTTCATATGAACCAAGGTTGATCAAGTTGCAAAACCATCATGACACCTCCTACCACTTGCTACATTGGATGCTGAACCATGCTAGCCTTCCACACACACCTTGCTGCGCAGCCCATGCCTCTTGTACCAAGCTAGAACTTAGCCCATGCCCTCCTTACAACAAAGTGGACTTTTTGCAAAAGTGAACATCCCAATCACAGCAGGCCAGGTCACATCATCTGACCAATAGGAGTCTTTTATGCAAAGCAAATGCTGGCCATTTCATACATCAAGCAAGGCTGAAGCTCAACACAACTCAGCATACACAAACTCACCCCATTTTGCATTTCTCTTCGAATCTGCCTCCATAGCTCACAAACACAAAAACCAAATCCATTGATCAAATCACCCTGCTTCACTGAGCCTAAACCAGCAAGACTTAGGCCTGAACCAAGCAAGAACACTACTCTTACATTTTTCATTCTCAAAGCCAAAGCCTTCGAAACTCATTCCACAGGCCACAAACACTTGAACAAACTCCACAAACCTTCTCAAAACATCACCCTGATCACAAAGAACCACTCACATTGGCCTGAAACAGCCTGAATCACCAGCACCATTTTCAACTGAGCTTGAGCAGGAGCTGTTCAAACTCCTTAACCAGCCAACATAAACTCCTCCTAAGCATTCAAGGATCATCAGGGGACCAAGTAGAGTGGATTGCATCAAAGGGAGAGGTCAGAAAGTTGCTAGAGTGAAAGCTTCGAAACTCAGGTAGATCAAGAACTTTTTTTCCAGAAATGGATTTTTAAGTTCTAAAGTTGTTCTCCATGCTTCACTGATTGCTCTGATATCTTTAGTTTTGAAAATGGTGGAGAGATGAGAGTTTAATCAGTCTCTGAAACTTTTTTGCCTTAGTTCTTGTTTGCTTCGATTCAGCCATTCCTGGAAAAATAAATTTGTTTTGATTGAGAGTTTTGATTCGTGAGTGAGTGGGGATCATTTCTGTTCAATTAGATTTCATTTTCGTAACGTGTAGAAGGAGTTAGCACTTTGTCTCGCCGGAGAAGATGACCGGAACCACTGTTCCGGTCATCAGAAAGTAATTAGGGTTTGATTAATTAGGGCTAAGTGTAATTAAGTCAGTTTGAACGTAGGCCGTCCAGATGCGCGCCTAGTCAACTCCCGCGCGTGTGACTTTGAATCCAGGCCATCAGATCTGTTGACTTCTCATTAATTCAGTTTAAATTCATTTTTATTTTCATTTAATTCATTTGTTTTGTACAATTTATTAAAAATAGTAAAATTGTTTTAAAAATTATGAAACTTTTTGTCAAGAGTTTCACTAATTTTTAAAACACAAAAACATTTTTATTTTCATTTTTAGAATTTAAAAAGTATTTTAAAATATTTAAAAGTTTATTTTTAATTGATTAATGAGAATTAATTTATTAAAAATACTTTTAGGTATTTAAAAATCACCAAAAAATTCATGAAATGTTCTAAGACATTTAGAAACATTGTCCAACCTTCAAACAAAATTTATTTTTTGATCTTGATGCATTTTGAGAATTTTTCATTGATTTAAAATCATTTTTATGCATTAATTTGATCCAAAGTTCAAAAAATCATTTCTGCCTATCCATGAGGAATTGGACATTGATTCTTTTTGCATTGCATTGTGTTTGGCATGTAGTTTGTGAGATTAAATGGCCATGATTTGATCTTTCATTTTCATTTTGTTTGACATTTCTTTTGTTTAGGAACCCTAAAAACCCTAGAAATCTTAAGAAAACCATAACTTGAATTTGGTTAGGAGTTGAGACCTCTCCTTTGGGCATTGGTTTAGTATAGGATTAGGGGTCCTTTGAGTGCATTTTAAATTTTTTATCTTAGGGTTTGCTTCTGGTTTTGATTTTTGTTTGATGTATTGTTCATAAACCCTAATTTGGGCTTCCATATGCATCCATCTTGCATTCTCTTGCATAACATGACTTGCCATGACATTTCAAGCATCCATTTGATTCATTTGACATCATAAGACATATTGAAAGCATGTTTGATCATTGCATCATGTATTTACCATGTTGTATGCCATGTGCACTTCATAACTTTTCATATATGTCCATGCTTCCTAACTTGCTTCATTTGCATCCATGAACTTGTATGATCATTTCCATGTGCTGCCTCATGTTTGTAGCATCTCATAACATCATTAGCATCATGTAAATGCTTCTGGTTTTGTTTCTCATCATGTCATCTCATCCCATTTTGCATTGCATTGCATTTCTTTTCTAACCTTTCAGGTGGTAAGTGACTTTGAGAAGTGAATTTGCCTTCACTTCTCATAACTTTCTTCTCATCTCTCCCTTGCATACATGCTGCATTTTTATATGTGTTTGGGTTTGAGCTTGCTCATTCTTCTTCTTCCCACTTTCTTTCCTCAAGTGACTTGACTTCTTGAATGAAGCAAGTTGCTTTGCTTCTCTTGATCCTTTCATCTGCTTCCTGGTGGTTCCATTGAAGATTCTTCTTGCAAACCTCACAAACCTTAGGAACAACCAAGCATGACAATGATTAGGGTTTTGATTAGTTCCCCCATTTAGTTTTACCTTTGTGTCTCTTTTGAGTCTTCTCTTCTCACCTCATAATAAGGGACTAAACCCTAAAGGCTTTAAGGCTTTGTGATTAAACTTATGCCTGCATCCTTCTATTAGGATGGAGTGTATAACTTTAATCCTAAGTGTTAAACCCTTAATGTGTTTAACTCCTTTAATCAATTCACATAATAATCATCAAGACATTACACTTGTAACTTGGGCCTTGCATTAGGGTTCTAATTCTTCCTTAAATGGTTAAGAAGGACTAACCCTAGTGTTAATGGACAAGTCCCCCTCAAGTTGTCTTACAAACTCTAAAAATCACTTCATCATCATACCATCAAATAAAATCCACTTAATAAAAGGCTTGTTTTGTCATGAGTTTAATCCCTAATCATGGATTAAGTTGAGGAGCTTTCCTCAGCTTAAACATTCTCATCTATTATCCTTCTATTAGGATGGTGTAATGAGTCTGTTTAATCCCTGATTATGGCTTAACCTCATTACTCAACACTAAACAAAAACACCAAAAACATCTAAATAATCACAAGTAGGTTAATGATCTTAATCCTGCATCAAAGGTGATTAAGTGTGAGAATCTGACTTCACACTTAAGGTATTCTCATTACCCCTAATCAGAGGGAAGATGTGATGAGTTTACTAGATCCATTGGTTTAGGCTTAAGCTCATTAACTTATGACAAACTTTCAAAAGCAATAAAAGACTGAAAACTCAAAAAAACAAACAATAATCGTCTCCTCCGGGATTCTTTTCTCATCACCTTCACTCACAAACGAGAACTTGCTTCTTCTGTCTAATGCAAGACAGTTAGCACCTGAGCCAGACAGGTCATACACTTGAGCATAGACAAGTAAGCAGTTCACAAGTCAATTCACCTTTCAGTCTCTTCGGGTCGAACTACGGTGTTCTGACTTCCTCATTGCACGAGAGGATACGTAGGCATAACTTAACAGTTATCGAACAAAAGTCTCTGTGTATTCCCCCTCTTTCCAGCATTATTTTCTTAGCCTCATTATCTTGAGCAATTCATTCTCATTCTTACACTGACACTTCATTTATACACTTCACTCTCTTTTACACTGACACCTGTACATCCCTTTTCAGCTTCTTTTATACACTAATTGCACTGACACTACCCCTTTAAAACACAAATCTTCTAAGCGTGGATCCCGTCGAGTACGGCGGACAATCTGGGTGCTAATACCTTCCCAGGTTGTAACCAACCCCCTTTCTCAGTCTCTCTGGTTCGCAACCGTCTTATCCATATCTTTCTAGGTCTATGCAGCATTACCTTTCCTTCGGGATAAAAATTCCTAGCTGGCGACTCTTTTCATCTCCAGTGAGTTCACTGCTGTGTGTTCTCATTGTCCCTCTCGCCGACCGTTCGCGTCTGTACCTTTATCTGGGCCTATTCCCATTTATCGGGAGCGACAGCTTGGCGACTCTGCTGGGGAACCTTATACTGTAACCAGGGCTTCTGGTTCTTTTTGTGGGTTCCTCCTAACGCTTGATTGATTTGTGTTTACTGGGGTGTTATGTGCTATTTGTGTTTGTGTATTTGCTCTATTTTTGCTTATGTACAGTTGCTTTATTGCTTTCTTTATTGCTTTTGTACATATCATACTGTCATGCTGCTGGCTGGATCTGTTGTTTGCTTTGGTGGGAGGGTGTTTCATTGAGAGTTAAGGCCCTATACCTGGGACCTGAGTGACACCTAGGCTAGAGTGAATCATATTCTTTCCCATTCCATCTCGGTCTGGTGCGGGAATATGAAACACGGTTCAGATATGGGTTTCTTCTTGAGAACTCTGTGTTGCAGATTTCCTGCAATGCTAGGGCTATCTGGGAAGCCTGCTAAGTCTGGATGACCTTTTAGTATTGACCTTCAGAAACTGAGGTGAATTAGAGGAGGAACTTTTATGGTTATTGTAAACACTGTACCTCCGGGTTAGAAGTGTTTACACTTCTCATAACTGATCCAAGTCTGAGGATCCTTGTTTTAGAACACCACCTGTGAGGGGGTTGGGCTGTTTACAGGTTTGCAGGTACCTTGACCTCAAAATACCCTGTTACTTTGATTTGATTAAGAATACTCCATGTTGGAACAGTTCTTGTGATTCTAAACCCTGGACATGTGACTCTTTATTTGAGTCCCCCACCTTGGTTACTGGACTTATGGACCTCCATCTGGATTTCTTACACACATGGACTTATTTTAGAGCACTTGATCAGATCCAGCTCAGTCACAAACCCTTGCATATCATTTGCATACATAATCATTGCATCATATTGACATTTGCTTATTTGTGTTTCAGGGTATCCATCTTCATTTGGTTTTGGTTTTGACCCCATCTTCAGTATTGACCTATCTTCATCAGCACTTGCTTCAGCTATCAGTTATCTACTTCAGCCAACCAGTGGCCCATTCTTCAGTATCACCATCAGCACTTGTCTCTACTCAGTCTCAACATTATGGCACCTAAAAAGAGTAACATCACCTACCACTTCTTCCAGCCAGAGTTAGCTGACATCAGGAGGATTCAGACCCTGATCACTCCAGACCATATACCACTGTTCAGGGAACACTATGGAGATATACTTGATATGGTTATGGATCTGGACCCCTCACAGAGAAGCCTGATCCACACTTGCCTTCAGTTTTATGATCCCCCACTGAGATGTTTCACTTTTCAGGACTTTCAGCTGGGCCCCTTATTGGAAGAATACTCATCATTAGTTGGTATACCTGTCAGGGGTGGAGTCCCTTTCAACCCTGAGATGACCTTTCCCGGTAATGAAGAGGTAGCAAAGGCATTGCATCTGGAACCAGTCCTGATTGGGCAGCATATGACTTCTAAGGCTGGAATCCCTGGCATGCATCTGGATTTCTTGATCTCTCAAGCCACCTTGAAAGCTTCTTTAGGAGAGTGGAAAGCAGTCTGTGCTTTATTGGCCCTGAGCATATATGGGATTGTATTATTTGCAGATGAGCCTCGATTCATTAGTAAGAATGTAATCCATCTTTTCATCCTGAAGAACCCAGTGCCAACTTTATTAGGGGATCTCTACTATTCAGTGCATCAGAGGAATGAAAAGCAGAGGGGAAGATTAGTGAGGTGTTGTGCTCCTTTGTTCCATACTTGGCTTCTCAGGCATTTGCCCAGGACAGATGCATTTTTGAACCCTCATCAGCAGAGAAACTGGGCTGGAAGACTTACTACTCTAACTTCAGCTGATATCAGGTGGTGCACTCAAAGCACAAAAGGCAGGGATATCATCACCAGCTGTGGGCATTTTCCCAATGTGCCCCTAATAGGAGTTAAGGGTAGTATTAATTACAACCCTCTGCTGTTCAAAAGACAACTGGGCTATGCACTAGTCCACACTCCTAAGGCACAGGACTTGGTGGAGACTCTTTATTGTGAGAACAAGCTTAATCTGGCTATTGTCAGGCAGGCAGCCTGGGCCTGGGACAATGTGCAGACTAAAGGGATAACTATTCTTGGAAGATGCAATAATGTAGCCTCTGCCCAGTACTATGATTGGTCCCATGCCAGGGCTCAATTCTCTGGGATGCCCTTTACTATAGAGGATATGCCTGGGCCTTCCACAACACCACCTCCAGCAACTGTCAGCCTAGAGAAATTTGAGAAGTTGAAAGAGAGAAATGAGAAGTTGACTCAAGCTTTGCAGAAGACCCTCTATGAGAGGAGTGATGGAAGATTGGATATTGAAAGGTTGGAAAAGTTAAAGAAAGAGCATCTGGCTAGGATTGAGAAGTCTGAAGATTACATTAAGAAGTCTAGGGCTGGAGAGCAGATCTTGAAGAATGCTTGCAAAGAAGCTCAGTTCCAGAAGGCCAGGACAGACTTGTATCTAAAGGAGAGTCAGGCTAGGTGGGTCAGGATCACCGAGGCTCGTACTCTGGAGGACAAGAGGGTCCAAGACAAGATGGAGCAGATGGAAGCTAGTGCAAAAGAGCAACAAGAAGCCCTGGCAGCAGCCCAGAGGGAGATATCAGAGCTGAAGATCAGAGCTGGAGTGAAGAGGTCAAAGGACCAAAGTCAACACAAGAAGCTAACTACAGCTGTTACTACCCGGAACCTCCTTATCAGGAACCTCACGGAGCGTCCAGCTGATCCTGTGACTGAAGCACTTCTCAAGGAAGTTCGAGAGGATGAGTTTGGTCTTGGTGTTTGACCATTTGCTTGTTGTTGCTTTCATTCCATGTACTTTTATTTTCTTGTAATGTATTTTGACCCCTCAGAGGGCTTGTATTTGTAAATAAACTGTGTACCATTGGCCTTTTGTAATATATGTATTAGTTTGTTCCATCCGAGTTTACTTCGAAAGCAACATCAACAGCATCATCTTCAAGGGTCTGGAAGGGTCAAAACTGAATGCCAAGCCGGATACCTTGAAAACAAATAAGCATACTGCATTGCATGCTAACCCTTTGTTTGTTTTGTAGGTTTTTGTTTTGTTGTTGCTAACCCTGTTGTGATGTTCAGGAATTATTTCTCGACGACGAGGGTTTCCACTCAACCGACCACACAGGTACCCCACCCGTAATAACCTTCCGGGCATACAGATGGATCAGATGCAGCAGGACCTTACTGAGGTCAGGAACCAAATGACCAACGAGAGGTTGGAAATGAGGACTCAAATGACACAGTTTATGGAAGTAATGAACAACATGGCCCAAAGCCAGGAGAGGCTCAGAGCACTGGTGGAAGGGAGAAATCAGGAAGATCATCAGCCGGGGACTGCTGGGACTAGCAACAATGAAAGAGTCCAACCTCATGTCAATCCCCCAGTCTTTGGACCCCACCTCCATCCAGAGGCCAACATCCCTGTCAATATACAAGGAACTGCCACAGCAGGGAGGGTACTGCAAGAAGATCCCCAAGAAGACCAGTTCACAGTAATGGGAGCCGGGGAAGAAGCTTATGATAGAAGGTTGGATGAGATAGCTGAGAAATTAAGATCCTTAGAGTCTCAAAACTCTTTGGGTTTTGATGTTATGGATATGGGCTTGGTAGACGGGGTCAGGATTCCCCACAAGTTTAAGCCACCATGCTTTGAGAAGTATAATGGGACGTCTTGTCCCCGAACCCATCTACAATCTTTTCTCGGGAGGCTAAAGGCCTATACCATGGACGAGAAGCTGTGGATGTTCTACTTTGAGGACAGCTTGACTGGAGCTTCAAGGGAATGGTATTCCCATCTGACAAGAGCAACTATTAGGTGCTGGAAGGACCTGGCAGAGGCCTTCATCAGACAGTATCAGTATAATCTGGATATGGCACCCAACAGGACCCTCCTAATGGGAATGTCACAGTCATCTAGAGAGAGCTTCCGAGAGTACGCTCAAAGATGGAGACAGCTTGCTGCTGCTGTCCAGCCACCTATGTCAGAAAGGGAGATGGCTGATATGTTCATGAACACCCTTCAGGGGACTTACATTGATAGGCTAGCTGCCTTCTCATCTACCAGCTTTGCAGATGTAGTCATAGCAGGGGAGAGAATTGAAAGCCTATTGAAGATGGGAAAGATCTCAGACAACGGTGCAAGCTCATCCAGTAATGCAAGAAAGCCTTTTACAGGCCCAAGAAGGACTGGTGAGACTAATGCCATCCACACCAACAGGGGAAGGCCCCAATATGTGCATAGATCTGTGGCAGCAGTCACCATTCCCGCTCCAGCTCATCCACAACCAGCTTATCAGCCTCCGCAGCAAAACTATCAGCAACAACCCCAGTACCACCAACAAAATCAGTATCCTCCGAGAAATTACAACAACAGCAACACCAACAACAATAACCAGCAAAGGCCATTCCAACAGAGGCCATCTCAAGCCAACAGGGTGATCGATCCGATCCCTATGCCATATGCTACATTGCTGCCACAACTCCTGAAACTCAACCTAGTTGAGCTAAGGACATTGGCACCTCCAGATCCCAACAGTCTACCCAGGAATTACGACTCCAACGCCAGATGTGCTTTTCATTCGAATGCACCTGGCCATAGTACAGAAAAGTGCAGAGCATTGCACATGAAGGTACAAGACCTGGTAGACTCAAAAGCTCTGAATTTCGCACCACCACCCAATGTCAACAAGAACCCCATGCCAAACCACGGTGGTCCCAGAATCAACGCTATTGAAGAAGACAAGCCGTCTTATTTAATAACCAGTGTGGGTCAGATTCGGACACCGTTGGTGGAGATTAAGGCTCAGCTCCTCGAATGTCAAATGTTCCCGGGGTGTGGGTTAGGGTGTGCTTACTGCAATATTTCAGTAAATGGGTGCGATAACCTGAGGAATGGCATAGATGGTCTCATTCAGAGTGGCCAACTTCAGATCACCACATCATTTCCAACAAATCCAGTAATCTCATCAGCAACAGTTCCTGTATCTCCTACAACTACAACAACCATTGTTCCTGACAACTCTTCGGCTTCATCAACAAGTACTTCATCTATCATCTCAACTGATCAGCTATCAACGGATTCTCCTTCTACAACTTCAGCACCACTCCAGTTTGAACCTCCTACAACAACAACATCCATCCTTCCGACAACGCCAACAACAAATCATGAAGATGTCTCAACTGTCACAATATTTTATGATCCTGAAAACAACTCTGCCTACAACTCAGAAAGCGCTGCTCCCATCAGAGCACCAGTCACAATTTATTATGATCCACAAACTATCACAGTTCCTTCTGCAGCTGTCATCAGTCCAGTCACTGTCACAGTACCTGGACCAGTACCTTATGAAAGCAGTAGGGCCATCCCTTGGCACTACGGCTCTGACGTATACTGCGAAGGAAAGAGAATCACTCTTGATACATCAACACCTGCACCACAAATAGACAATGTGGGAGGAGGCGGAGGCTTCACTCGAAGCGGACGTCTCTTTGCTCCACCAATTCAGAGACCCACTGCCGAAGCAGAAGCTGCTGCCAAGGCAAAAGGAAAAAGCCCGGTGCAGGAAGATCAAGCTGCTAAAGAAGTTTTGAAAACACCATTCGATCAGGAAGTTGATGAGTTCATGAGAATCATCAAAAAGAGTGATTACAAAATAGTGGATCAGCTTCACCAGACGCCATCCAAGATCTCTATCCTATCACTGCTTATGTGCTCCGAAGCCCATCGGAATGCACTACTCAAAGTCTTGCACGCAGCTTACGTGCCTGAAGAGATCACTGTCAATCAATTGGAAACCGTGGTTGGAAATGTTACTGCTAGCAACGGGCTAGGGTTCACCAATACTGACT
The DNA here is from genome assembly GCA_963966055.1 of Lathyrus aphaca. Classification (NCBI taxonomy): domain Eukaryota; kingdom Viridiplantae; phylum Streptophyta; class Magnoliopsida; order Fabales; family Fabaceae; genus Lathyrus; species Lathyrus aphaca. The sequence continues at coordinate 560,488,351 of OZ014520.1, read as the reverse complement.
TGACAACGGAAGGCCGCAACCATAACAAGGCCTTGCACATCACCATGGAATGTAAAGGCGCAGTCCTTTCCCATGTGCTGGTAGACACAAGATCATCCCTTAATGTCTTACCGAAAAAGGCCCTGGTGAAGCTAGAGTATGAAGGATTAGCATTGCGTCCCAGTAACCTGGTAGTAAGAGCCTTCGATGGTTCTAAGAGATCGGTGCTGGGAGAAATTGAGCTACCTGTGACAATTGGCCCACAAACCTTTAAAACAATCTTCTACGTGATGGACATTCAGCCTGCCTACAGCTGTTTGTTGGGTAGACCATGGATTCATGCCGCTGGCGCAGTAACGTCTACCCTTCACCAGAAGTTAAAATTTGAGTGGGAAGGCCAAGTTGTTACTATTTGTGGGGAGGAGGATATATTTGTCAGCCATCTGGCTACTTATAAGTATATTGAGATGGATGGGGAGATCCATGAAACAATGAGCCAAGGGTTTGAGGCCCTGAATGTTAATGAAGCATCTGCTGTATCTGGAGTCTCCATGTCATCTTACCAACAAGCCCGGAAGGTTGTTGAGGAAGGAACTGCCCAAGGCTGGGGCAAGGTTTTATCTGTGGAGGAGAAGAAAGACAAATTTGGGTTGGGTTACAGACCAACTCAACAACATCAAGCAAAGGCTGCTGAGAAGCCCGGTTTTGTCAGTGGGGGGATGCTCACCCCTGATGCTATCAACAATTTGGAAGACGAGCTGGAAGAGGAGCGCAATCTGGAGAATTGGATTCGTCCAAAGATCCCGGGGAGCAGTATCTCAAACTGGTCTTCCCAGGAAATTATAAGAGTTACTCATGCAGAGTAATTATTATTTCCTGTATTTTTATAGCATGCATCAAAGTCTTGCATCTTGCCCAGGATGACAAGACTCATTTTGTAATCGGGCCATCTGTACTTTTTGTGCAAACAAGATTAATCAATGAAATATCAGACATCTTTTTGCAAATGAGTCTTTTTCCTTTTCGTTCACTGTTTTTCCATTTTTCTTTTTGTACAAAAAATAAATGGCGATGTTTTCAAAATGATAACTTCATTTCACCTTTTTTAAACAAGATTAAAATCAATCACTAAAATGAACACACTGAACCCTTGCAGAGAGTGCCTTCCTGACAGCACCGACAACAGCACGGCTATGACTTCGTATGACTTTGACAATCCAATCAATCAAGCTGATGAAGGGGTTGAAGAAGAATATGAGCTTCCTAAAGAGTTAGCCAGGTTGTTGAGACAAGAGGAAAAGGTTATCACTCCTCATCAGGAGGAGGTTGAAACGATTAATCTTGGTACAGATGAAGACGTGAAAGAGGTTAAAATCGGGGCCTGCCTGCGAGACTCAGTGAAGAGACAACTGATTGATCTGCTTCAAGAATATGTGGATGTGTTTGCTTGGTCGTATCAAGATATGCCAGGGTTGGACACCGACATTGTTGTGCACAAGCTGCCTTTGAGAGAAGAATGCCCACCAGTTAAACAGAAACTGCGCCGCACCCGCCCAGACATGGCAATGAAGATCAAAGAAGAGGTACAAAAGCAATGGGACGCCGGGTTCCTTGCTGTAACTAGTTATCCACCGTGGGTTGCTAATATTGTGCCTGTGCCTAAGAAAGACGGCAAAGTAAGAATGTGTGTTGACTACCGGGACCTGAACAGAGCCAGCCCGAAGGATGACTTCCCATTACCTCACATTGATGTATTGGTGGATAACACGGCTCAGTTTTCGGTATTCTCCTTCATGGACGGATTTTCAGGATACAATCAGATTAAAATGTCACCTGAAGACATGGAGAAGACAACTTTTATCACACCCTGGGGCACGTTCTGTTACAAGGTGATGCCATTCGGACTGAAGAATGCTGGTGCCACATATCAGCGGGCTATGGTAACATTATTCCACGATATGATCCATAAAGAAATAGAATGTTATGTGGATGACATGATCGCCAAGTCCCTTACAGAGGAAGATCACCTGGTAAATCTGCTGAAGTTGTTCAAGCGTCTGAGGAAGTACCAACTAAAGCTGAACCCCAACAAATGCACATTCGGGGTACGATCCGGTAAGTTGCTGGGCTTTATTGTAAGCGAGAAAGGGATTGAAGTTGACCCTGATAAAGTCAAAGCTATTCAAGAGATGCCTGCACCGAAAATAGAGAAAGAAGTTCGAGGGTTCTTAGGTCGATTGAACTACATTTCACGGTTCATATCTCACCTTACAGCAACCTGCGAACCCTTGTTCAAACTGTTGAGAAAAGAACAAACGGTCAGGTGGAACGAAGACTGCCAGAAGGCTTTTGACAAGATCAAAGAATATCTGCAAGAACCTCTAATCCTTATGCCTCCAGTTGAAGGAAGACCTCTAATAATGTACTTGACAGTATTAGAAGAGTCAATGGGGTGTGTGCTGGGCCAGCATGACGAGTCTGGTCGAAAAGAGTATGCAATATACTACCTAAGCAAAAAGTTTACCGACTGTGAACAACGTTATTCACTGCTCGAGAAAACTTGCTGTGCTTTAGCGTGGGCTGCTCGCCGACTGAGACAGTATATGTTGACCCACACTACTCTATTAATTTCAAAGATGGACCCAGTTAAGTACATATTTGAGAAGCCAGCTCTTACCGGACGGGTTGCAAGATGGCAAATGATTCTCACGGAATATGACATCCAGTACACTTCCCAGAAAGCCATCAAGGGCAGTGTATTGTCTGAATATCTTGCTGAGCAACCCATTGATGACTACCAGCCTATGAGATTTGACTTCCCTGATGAAGACATCATGTTCATTAAAGCAAAAGATCATGAAGAGCCTGTTCACACTGAAGGGCCTGACCCGGAAGAAGAATGGACTATGATGTTTGACGGGGCTGTTAATATGAATGGTCGTGGTGTTGGTGCAGTACTCATTACACCTAAAGGAGTTCACATGCCTTTCTCGGCAAAACTCACTTTCAACTGCACTAACAACGAAGCTGAATATGAAGCTTGCATTATGGGTCTTGAGGAGGCCATTGACCTCAGGATCAAAACATTGACTGTATTCGGAGATTCAGCTTTGGTAGTCAATCAAACCAACGGCAAATGGTACACCCACCAGGATCATCTGATACCTTACAGGGATTATACAAGGAGGTTATTGACCTTCTTCACAACGGTCAAGCTTGAGTATATCCCTCGGGACGAGAATCAGTTTGCAGATGCTCTTGCTACCATTTCATCCATGATCAAAGTTCAAGCTGCTAACTTTGTACCTCAGATTTCAGTGTCCAGACTTGATAGACCAGCATATGTGTTCGCAGCAGAAGTTGTCAAAGACGACAAGCCTTGGTTCCATGACATTAAGTGCTTCTTGGAGGATCAAGCATACCCACCTGGGGAATCTTCCAATGATAAGAAGACTTTGAGAAGGCTTGCTGGTAGTTTCTTTCTGAACACTGATGGGTCTTTATACAAAAGGAACTTTGATATGGTACTCCTCAGATGTGTTGACAAGACGGAAGCAGATTTGTTGATGCATGAAGTGCACGAAGGATCTTTTGGTACCCATGCTGGAGGGCATGCCATGGCTAAAAAACTGTTAAGATCAGGTTATTACTGGATCACAATGGATGCAGACTGTTGTGCTTACGCCAGAAAATGTCACAAATGCCAGATCTACGCAGATAAGGTGCATGTGCCTCCCAATCCTTTGAACATCATGTCTTCACCATGGCCCTTTGCCATGTGGGGCATTGATATGATTGGCAAGATTGAGCCAACTGCTTCGAACGGCCACAGATTCATCCTGGTTGCCATTGATTATTTCACCAAGTGGGTCGAAGCAGCTTCCTATGCCAATGTTACAAGACAAGTGGTAGCCAGATTTCTGAAGAGAGATATCATCTGTCGATATGGAGTTCCCGAGCGAATCATTACTGATAATGGTTCCAACTTGAACAACAAAATGATGGCAGAGCTGTGCCGGGACTTCAAGATCCAACATCACAATTCTTCTCCTTACAGGCCAAAGATGAACGGCGCTGTTGAGGCAGCTAATAAGAATATCAAGAAGATTGTGCAGAAGATGGTAGTCACCTACAAAGACTGGCATGAAATGCTACCTTTTGCCTTGCATGGGTACCGCACGTCAATCAGAACATCCACTGGGGCAACACCATATCAGCTTGTGTATGGTATGGAAGCAGTCCTACCTGTTGAAGTTGAATTACCCTCCCTACGAGTACTGATGGATGTTAAGCTGAGTGAAGCAGAATGGGTCCGATCCCGATACGAACAACTGAGTCTGATTGAAGAGAAAAGATTGGCTGCAATCTGTCACGGGCAGTTGTATCAGAAAAGAATGAAGAGAGCCTTCGATCAGAAAGTCAGGCACCGAGAGTACCAAGTAGGAGATCTTGTGCTGAAGAGAATCCTCCCTCCTCATACAGACCACAGGGGCAAGTGGACTCCAAATTATGAAGGACCATTCGTGGTAAAGAAAGCTTTCTCTGGTGGAGCACTGATGCTCAGCACCATGGATGGTGAAGAATTCCTATCCCCTGTGAATTCAGACGCAGTTAAAAAATACTTCGCATAAAAATGACCCGCTGGACATAAAAACAGAATGTAAGTCCAGGCAAAAATGGGGCATCCCGGCGAGTCAAAAACAGAATAAAAGACTCGGGCAAAAATAAGGGAAAATAAATAAGCAAAAAATGTACACCCGCTGAGTTGAAAAGCCGCATTGGACAACTCAGGCAAAAATGGGTATCCCGATGGATTGAAAACCCGAAAGGGCGATCCATGCAAAATAAGGGAATAAGCGAACAACTGCATTCTGAATTCGTCTGTATCGCCTACAACCTGTTAAGCTTCGAAAGGATCAAGCTTCAATCAGAATCAGCCTTCTTCAGAAAGCAAGACGAGAAGAACGTCAAAAGTCATACGAGTCATAGCAGAAGAGGAAGCTCCTTAAAGCGTCGTCAACATCGCCAGCACTTTGTTTCTCAATTTGTAACAGTCTCTTCATTTTAGGAGATTTGTTTCTTTGACTGTATCTTGCCAATTCAGGGCACATGAATTAATAAAATCGGATTTTCCAGTCATGTCTCGTCTTATACATTTTTATTTGCAAAGGATGTCTGATGTCTCTAAAAACTGATTGCATAAGTACAGATATTTTTCTTCAAAAACACATGCTTACAGGGAATATACTTACTCTCGAAAGTGCTTGACTCCTATGGCGGAATCCAGTAAAGGATACCTCGGGACCATTTGTGCGTTTCCTTATATTTGCAGGATTGCAGGTATCCAGAACGCAACTTGGGGCATGCAAGTTACATCTCAGCAAGCTGGCAAATCAACACTCACTCTTGGCACCAGAGGTGTTTTCTCCCCAGCTGAGTTGCCAACAACTTTCCCCAGCCAGTTGCCACTTGTCAATTTCCCCAGCTGTAGTGTCAATCATTCTTCCTCAGCAGAATGCAGAAGTCAGGGAACCATCTCCCCTCAGAATCCTCAGCCTCTATTCAGAAGAGCAACGCATGAAGGAGTCACAACAGAGTACAGAAGGCTTCTACAAACCCCAGCTGGGTCCTGTATTACAAGGATATGTCAATCGGTGACCTATATCCCCGAGCAAATATCATATCATCAGATCTGCCAATGATCTCATCCCCAGCTGGGATGCCCACTTCAAATAGATCGACCAGTGATCTTCGCGGCATTGGGATCCGAATCCCGGTTTGGTATCTTTGCATAACCATGGCATTCGCATCATATCCACCCACAAAGCGTTGCATTCCATCTAATACGGAGCATTACGGCAAAAATCAAACACATAGCATAATCATAAGCCATGTTGTGAATCGGACTCTTGTGAATAATAACCATTCATCAATACACAGAAACTGTCCCCACCAGAGTCCCAACAAAAGCAGTTGCCTCACAATTCACAAACACCAGTTGACACCCGTCCGTGTCATCACTCCCCAGTAAAGTCGCCTGAATATCCTTTACAAACAAGATCACCCGTATTACAGATACGTCCTGACACCCGTCCGTGTCATACCCCAGTAGAAAGCCAAAGACATCCTCTTTGCACTCACCTATACTTGTATATACAATTCCTTGACACCCGTCCGTGTCATATCCCCAGCGCAGTCGCTTACACTTTTACAGCCCATATACTTGTTGATATCATACTTTTCTCCTTTTGACACTCGTCCGTGTCACCCTCCCCAGCAGATAAACACTCATCCATACAAAACTCATACTCACTACTCATGTTACACTTATACAGATACTCGTCCGTATCTCGTATATGCCATTTATATCCCCACAGATTCAACATTGGTCCTTGTTCTTTGTTAACCAGTTGGTACTCGTCCGTACCATCATCTCAGAATATGCATCAAATGTTTGTTTCTACATGACACTCGTCCGTATCATAGTCTTAAGGATGCTCGTCCGTATCTTTAATCCATACACCGTGTCAAACACTTTTGTCTTCTTGGATATAGATACTCGTCTGTGTCTACTATTCCCCAGGAGTCCCCTCAGATTCAACACTCGTCCGTGTTCTTTGTTAACCTGTTGATACTCGTCCGTATCATCATCTCTGAACATGTGTCAGTTTGTTTCTACCCGATACTCGTCCGTATCGTAGTCTTAAGGATGCTCGTCCGCATTTTTAATCTATACACAACACCTAAACACTTATGCTTTCTTCTCTTGGTTGTAAACACTTGTCCGTGTTTACTATTCCCCAGTAGATCACCAACAAAGCAAATCTTCCTTTTTATCTGACACTCGTCCTGTGTTATGGTAAACCCTGAGAGTAGCCGTACCCTGCTAGGTGGTCGTCCTCCACCTCTTGATGGTCGTCCTCCATCATGCTCATCCGATGGCCGTCCCCATCGTTGATTTTTAGCAGCCGTCCCCTGCTAGGTGGTCGTCCTCCACCTCTTGATGATCGTCCTTCATCATTTTATCCAATGGCCGTCCCCATTGTTGATTTTTGGTTATCTGGCACTCGTCCTGTGTCATGAGAAACCTCGAGAGCAGCCGTCCCCTGCTAGGTGGTCGTCCTCCACCTCTTGATGGTCGTCCTCCATCATGCTCATCCGATGGCCGTCCCCATCGTTGATATTTTTGGCAGCCGTACCCTGCCAGGTGGTCGTCCTCCGCTTAAGATGACCGTCCCTCATCTTAACCCCAATAGAGCAGCCGTCCCCTGCTAGGTGATCGTCCTTCACCTTTGATGACCGTACCTCATCATCTGTTTATTTCATTTATTCTTTAACCCGATGGCCGTCCCCGTCGTGGTCCCTTTCCTTTTTAGCCCGATGGCCGTCCCCATCGTTGGTTACTTTGCTTTACGAACTTGATGGCCGTCCCCATCATAATCTTATTTTTCCCAGCTAGTCGGCCGTCCCCGTCTTGGCTTTACCTTTTATCCCCAGCATGTCGGCCGTCCCCGTCATTGCTATTTACCCAGCAGTCGTCCTCTGCTCGACGGTCGTCCTCCGTCGCCCACACTTTACAATATACTTTATTTTCCTTTTACAATCTATATCCCTTTTCTTCTTCATTCTGTGAGTGCAAATTTTGGACTGTCTTTGGTATTCAACCACAAGTTATCTTGTTTGCCTGTTAAGCCATAGCTTACATCCTGCACAGCTAACTCATGTTTGAATAGGGGCAGCTGTAAACACCCCAAATTTGCCCTCACCCATTCACACCATGGCTTGTGATCATTTCATATGCATAAACACAATCATATCATCTCATATCTCATTTTTGATTCACTGCATAGTTTCTAAGTCATCTGCACCTAGGGTTTGTGATCTGAGCAGTCCAAGAGCCTCTTGAGCCACTCCCAAAGGCCATCAATCACTTCAAAGGGATCCATGTGTGTTCTTGTATCATATTACATCCTCTCAAAGTCAAGAATGCCAAGGAATCACAAGAACTGGGATTGGTATGGAAGCAGAGCCAAGTTTGACTGCACAGTTGACCTAAAATTAGGGTTTTGGTTTCAGAGGCCATAACTCCAAATTTTTTGGTCATTCTTGTTTCCATTGGTCTCTATATGGTATAGGGAGTGTGCATATCAATTTTCATGAAGAAATTCCATGGGGAAGTCATCTGATCAAGAGTTGACTTTTCAGACAAGTCAGTGTAAAATCAGGGCATCTGAGGCCCCCAATGACCCAACCAAGGGGTGATCTTCATCATTTTGAGTGTATATGATCTTTATTTGATCATGGAAGAAGGTTGAAGTTCACAAAAATCAAGAATTTGAAGTTTTTGCAAAGTTGACTTTTTAGGGCATGGTTGACTTTTAAGGAATTTGTCAATCTAGGTCACTTTTCAAACCTTGCTTTTTGATCCAAAAATGCTTCAAATGAAAAAACTTTGGTCATGAAAGTTGTAGAACACATTTTTCCCTTTTCAAAAAGTACAAGAACATGACCTAATTCATTTTGGATCAAAAGTTATGGTGTGACAAAGTTGGCAAAAATCACTAATTTTCAAGATATGCACCAATTGGAAAGTTTGCAAAATCATGTATCAAGGCCATTTGTGACTTCTAGTTCACATCAAACCAATGTACAAACATTACATGTGACCTAAAAATCAGATTTGAACCAAAGTTTCTCATATTTCATGGCTTGTATGGCAAGATAGTTTCATATGAACCAAGGTTGATCAAGTTGCAAAACCATCATGACACCTCCTACCACTTGCTACATTGGATGCTGAACCATGCTAGCCTTCCACACACACCTTGCTACGCAGCCCATGCCTCTTGTACCAAGCTAGAACTTAGCCCATGCCCTCCTTACAACAAAGTGGACTTTTTACAAAAGTGAACATCCCAATCACAGCAGGCCAGGTCACATCATCTGACCAATAGGAGTCTTTTATGCAAAGCAAATGCTGGCCATTTCATACATCAAGCAAGGCTGAAGCTCAACACAACTCAGCATACACAAACTCACCCCATTTTGCATTTCTCTTCGAATCTGCCTCCATAGCTCACAAACACAAAAACCAAATCCATTGATCAAATCACCCTGCTTCACTGAGCCTAAACCAGCAAGACTTAGGCCTGAACCAAGCAAGAACACTACTCTTCCATTTTTCATTCTCAAAGCCAAAGCCTTCGAAACTCATTCCACAGGCCACAAACACTTGAACAAACTCCACAAACCTTCTCAAAACATCACCCTGATCACAAAGAACCACTCACATTGGCCTGAAACAGCCTGAATCACCAGCACCATTTTCAACTGAGCTTGAGCAGGAGCTGTTCAAACTCCTTAACCAGCCAACATAAACTCCTCCTAAGCATTCAAGGATCATCAGGGGACCAAGTAGAGTGGATTGCATCAAAGGGAGAGGTCAGAAAGTTGCTAGAGTGAAAGCTTCGAAACTCAGGTAGATCAAGAACTTTTTTTCCAGAAATGGATTTTTAAGTTCTAAAGTTGTTCTCCATGCTTCACTGATTGCTCTGATATCTTTAGTTTTGAAAATGGTGGAGAGATGAGAGTTTAATCAGTCTCTGAAACTTTTTTGCCCTAGTTCTTGTTTGCTTCGATTCAGCCATTCCTGGAAAAATAAATTTGTTTTGATTGAGGGTTTTGATTCGTGAGTGAGTGGGGATCATTTCTGTTCAATTAGATTTCATTTTCGTAACGTGTAGAAGGAGTTAGCACTTTGTCTCGCCGGAGAAGATGACCGGAACCACTGTTCCGGTCATCAGAAAGTAATTAGGGTTTGATTAATTAGGGCTAAGTGTAATTAAGTAAGTTTGAACGTAGGCCGTCCAGATGCGCGCCTAGTCAACTCCCGCGCGTGTGACTTTGAATCCAGGCCATCAGATCTGTTGACTTCTCATTAATTCAGTTTAAATTCATTTTTATTTTCATTTAATTCATTTGTTTTGTACAATTTATTAAAAATAGTAAAATTGTTTTAAAAATTATGAAACTTTTTGTCAAGAGTTTCACTAATTTTTAAAACACAAAAACATTTTTATTTTCATTTTTAGCATTTAAAAAGTATTTTAAAATATTTAAAAGTTTATTTTTAATTGATTAATGAGAATTAATTTATTAAAAATACTTTTAGGTATTTAAAAATCACCAAAAAATTCATGAAATGTTCTAAGACATTTAGAAACATTGTCCAACCTTCAAACCAAATTTATTTTTTGATCTTGATGCATTTTGAGAATTTTTCATTGATTTAAAATCATTTTTATGCATTAATTTGATCCAAAGTTCAAAAAATCATTTCTGCCTATCCATGAGGAATTGGACATTGATTCTTTTTGCATTGCATTGTGTTTGGCATGTAGTTTGTGAGATTAAATGGCCATGATTTGATCTTTCATTTTCATTTTGTTTGACATTTCTTTTGTTTAGGAACCCTAAAAACCCTAGAAATCTTAAGAAAACCATAACTTGAATTTGGTTAGGAGTTGAGACCTCTCCTTTGGGCATTGGTTTAGTATAGGATTAGGGGTCCTTTGAGTGCATTTTCAATTTTTTATCTTAGGGTTTGCTTCTGGTTTTGATTTTTGTTTGATGTATTGTTCATAAACCCTAATTTGGGCTTCCATATGCATCCATCTTGAATTCTCTTGCATAACATGACTTGCCATGACATTTCAAGCATCCATTTGATTCATTTGACATCATAAGACATATTGAAAGCATGTTTGATCATTGCATCATGTATTTACCATGTTGTATGCCATGTGCACTTCATAACTTTTCATATATGTCCATGCTTCCTAACTTGCTTCATTTGCATCCATGAACTTGTATGATCATTTCCATGTGCTGCCTCATGTTTGTAGCATCTCATAACATCATTAGCATCATGTAAATGCTTCTGGTTTTGTTTCTCATCATGTCATCTCATCCCATTTTGCATTGCATTGCATTTCTTTTCTAACCTTTCAGGTGGTAAGTGACTTTGAGAAGTGAATTTGCCTTCACTTCTCATAACTTTCTTCTCATCTCTCCCTTGCATACATGCTGCATTTTTATATGTGTTTGGGTTTGAGCTTGCTCATTCTTCTTCTTCCCACTTTCTTTCCTCAAGTGACTTGACTTCTTGAATGAAGCAAGTTGCTTTGCTTCTCTTGATCCTTTCATCTGCTTCCTGGTGGTTCCATTGAAGATTCTTCTTGCAAACCTCACAAACCTTAGGAACAACCAAGCATGACAATGATTAGGGTTTTGATTAGTTCCCCCATTTAGTTTTACCTTTGTGTCTCTTTTGAGTCTTCTCTTCTCACCTCATAATAAGGGACTAAACCCTAAAGGCTTTAAGGCTTTGTGATTAAACTTATGCCTGCATCCTTCTATTAGGATGGAGTGTATAACTTTAATCCTAAGTGTTAAACCCTTAATGTGTTTAACTCCTTTAATCAATTCACATAATAATCATCAAGACATTACACTTGTAACTTGGGCCTTGCATTAGGGTTCTAATTCTTCCTTAAATGGTTAAGAAGGACTAACCCTAGTGTTAATGGACAAGTCCCCCTCAAGTTGTCTTACAAACTCTAAAAATCACTTCATCATCATACCATCAAATAAAATCCACTTAATAAAAGGCTTGTTTTGTCATGAGTTTAATCCCTAATCATGGATTAAGTTGAGGAGCTTTCCTCAGCTTAAACATTCTCATCTATTATCCTTCTATTAGGATGGTGTAATGAGTCTGTTTAATCCCTGATTATGGCTTAACCTCATTACTCAACACTAAACAAAAACACCAAAAACATCTAAATAATCACAAGTAGGTTAATGATCTTAATCCTGCATCAAAGGTGATTAAGTGTGAGAATCTGACTTCACACTTAAGGTATTCTCATTACCCCTAATCAGAGGGAAGATGTGATGAGTTTACTAGATCCATTGGTTTAGGCTTAAGCTCATTAACTTATGACAAACTTTCAAAAGCAATAAAAGACTGAAAACTCAAAAAAACAAACAATAATCGTCTCCTCCGGGATTCTTTTCTCATCACCTTCACTCACAAACGAGAACTTGCTTCTTCTGTCTAATGCAAGACAGTTAGCACCTGAGCCAGACAGGTCATACACTTGAGCATAGACAAGTAAGCAGTTCACAAGTCAATTCACCTTTCAGTCTCTTCGGGTCGAACTACGGTGTTCTGACTTCCTCATTGCACGAGAGGATACGTAGGCATAACTTAACAGTTATCGAACAAAAGTCTCTGTGTATTCCCCCTCTTTCCAGCATTATTTTCTTAGCCTCATTATCTTGAGCAATTCATTCTCATTCTTACACTGACACTTCATTTATACACTTCACTCTCTTTTACACTGACACCTGTACATCCCTTTTCAGCTTCTTTTATACACTAATTGCACTGACACTACCCCTTTAAAACACAAATCTTCTAAGCGTGGATCCCGTCGAGTACGGCGGACAATCTGGGAGCTAATACCTTCCCAGGTTGTAACCAACCCCCTTTCTCAGTCTCTCTGGTTCGCAACCGTCTTATCCATATCTTTCTAGGGCTATGCAGCATTACCTTTCCTTCGGGATAAAAATGCCTAGCTGGCGACTCTTTTCATCTCCAGTGAGTTCACTGCTGTGTGTTCTCATTGTCCCTCTCGCCGACCGTTCGCGTCTGTACCTTTATCTGGGCCTATTCCCATTTATCGGGAGCGACAAGATGCACAAAATGTCATGACAAGTTCATGTATGCAAGCAAATGAAAGAAGGATGCAAAGGAAGGCAAGAATTAGGGTTTATGAACAACATGCAACACAAAATCAAAAATCAGAAGCACATGACATGATAAAAGAAAATTGAAAATGCAATCAAGGATACCCTAAACCTATACAGGTTCATTGCCCAAAGGAGGGGATCTAACTCTTAACCTAGTGAAAGTTATGAATTTCCTAAGATTACTAGGGTTTTGGGGTGCCTCACAAAGAAAAATACCAAACAAATTGAAAATGCAAGATCAAATCAAACCAATTTTATCCTATAAACTACATGCTATGGAGGATGAAATGCAAGAAGAACCATCATCAAACTCACAAGGGTAGGCAGAATGGATTTTTTTCAAGTTAGAATCAAAATATTGCTTTTAAACAAATTTAATTCCAATGAAAATTGTCAAAATAGGTCAAGAACCAAAAAGAAATTTGTTTTGAGAGTTTGATAATGTTTCTAAATGTTTTAAAATGCAATGTGAATTTTTTTGTGATTTTTAAATACCTAAATGCATTTTTAATTAATTAATTTCTATTAACTAATTAAAAATAAACATTTAAATTATTTAAAAATAATTTTTAATGCAAAAAATAAAAATAAAAATATTTTTGGGTTCTGAAAAATTAATGAAATGTTTGACAAAAAATTTCAGAATTTTTTAAAGTGTTTTGCTATTTTTTAAAATTCATGCAAATAAAATGCAAACAAAATGAATTAAAATTGGTTAACAGAAGAATGAATCGATTCAAGCTTGGATGAATCGATTCATAATGATCAATTTTTTGAGAAAACAGAATTAGTTAAACAGCATGAATCGATTCATCAAAGGATGAATCGATTCATTTTGCGAAATCCAGGAACCACTCAACAGAATGAATCGATTCATGCTAGAATGAATCGATTCATTATGCTGATTTTCCAAAAAATTCATAATCAAACTCATTCCCTAGGCTGTTTTAAGTGCTCTAACTCTCCAGATTTCATCCTCTACCCACCCCAAACATGAATCAATCACAAAATCACATTTACAATGCATCAACAACAAGATTCGAGCAAAATCAAGAAAACTGCAAAAACTTCAGAACATGCATACACACTCATTTCTCAACCATTTTCAGTGTTTCAAAGCTTAACATGATCAGTGAAACAAACTCTATCATCCTATAACAAGAGATTGCATTTCTGGAAAAAATGTTCTTGATGATACCTGAACTGGAGCTTTGAACTTTGGAGCTTTCTGGCCTCAAACTTGGTGCAATCCTTCTCCTTTGAACATCCTGATGATGAACTAAAGCTTGGAGAGCTTTGAGGATGGCTGGTTATGGCTGTTTTGCTCTGGTGTAGCAGAAATGGAGGTCTTGGTGTGCAATGTTTCAAGTTGTTTCAGGGGATGATTCTTGTTCTAAGGGTGATTTGTGACTTGTTGGTGAAAGAAAAAGTGAAGTTTTATGGCTGTGTGAAGAAAAAATTCAGAGAAGAAGTTTGGGACAGATTTTGTGCAAGTTGGATTGTGTGTGTTTTCTGGCTTGTGTGTGTTGCTATATCACTCCCATAATGTTTGAGTAGGCTGTGGAGCAGGTTAGTAGAGGCTGCTGGTCACTATTCCAAAAGCATGGGAGAAATTGCAAAAAGTCAAGGTTTGGTGTACTTGAGGCATGGGCTGTGGCAGAGATGGTTTCTTGGCCTATACTGCATCAACTGAGTTCAAGGATGGCTCTTGGATCAGTTGATGTGAGCTGGAATGGATGAAGGGTGAGATCTCACATGTTTTGCAACTTTGTAACTTGTTACACTTTGTGATTTTTGGCCATGGAAAGGTAACACTCTTTGCTGAATTTTGGTTGTGATAGGTTACACGATGTTATGGTGGTGTCTTGAAATCAGTTAGAGACCATACAAAACCTTGGGGACCTATTTTGCAAGAATTCCTCTTTGGAGAATTTCATGGAAAGTGGTTTATGATACTTGGATATCAAGGCATAAAAATGAGAAACTTCTTGGGCAAATCTGAATTTTGGGCCATACATGATGTTTTTGTATTGGTTAGAGGATGATTTGAAGTCACATAGATGCTTGGCATGAGAATTTGCAAGTTTTCCCTTTTGTGCAAAAGTGAAAATTTAGTGATTTTCCTCAACTTTGACAAGCCATAACTTTTGATCCAAAATGAATTAGAATGAGTTCTTGTACTTTTTGAAAAGGGAAAGATCCATTCTACAACTTTCATGACCAAAGTTTTCTCATTTGAAGCATTTTTGAATCAAAAAGAGAAGGTTGAAAAAGTTTCCCAAAATGGCAAGTTTTCAATACAAGTCACTTTCCCCAAAAAGGCAACTTTGCAAATGGCTTGAAATTCTTCAATTTTGTGAAATCCTAACATCTTCTATGATCAAATAAAGATCATACACATCCAAAATGATGGAGAATGCCCTTTGGTTGGGTCACTGGGGGCCCCAGATGCCCTGATTTTGCACTGACTTTCTCAAGAAGTCATCCTTTGATCAAATGCCTTCCCCATGGAATTTCTTCATGAAACTTGATATGCATGATCCTTATAACATATAGAGACCAATAGAAACAAGAATGACCAAAAAATTTGGAGTTATGGCCTTTGAAACCAAAACCCTAATTTTAGGTCATCTGTGCAGTTAAGCTTGGCTCTGCTCCTATGCCTTTCTCAGTTCTTGTGATTCTTTGACTTCCTTGATATTGAGAGGATATAATATGATGCTAGAATATACATGGACCCCTTTGAAGTGATTGATGACCTTTGGAGTGGCTCAAATGGCTCATGGATGGCTCAGATCACAAACCCTAGATGCAGATGACTTAGAACTAATGCAGTGAAGCAAAAAATGCAATATGAGGTGATATGATTGAACTTATGCACATGAAAAGATCACAAGCCATGGTGTGAATGAGTGAGGGCAAATTTGGGGTGTTTACAGCTGCCCCTATTCAAACATGAGTTAGCTGTGCAGGATGTAAGCAACGGCTTAACAGGCAAACAAGATAACTTGTGGTTGAATACCAAAGACAGTCCAAAATTTGCACTCACGGAATGAAGAAGAAAAGGGATATAGATTGTAAAAGAAAATAAATTATAATTATAAGGTGCGGGCGACGGAGGACGACCGTCGAGCAGAGGACGACTGCTGGGGATGAAGCAATGACGGGGACGACCGAGATGCTGGGGGAAAATGCGGGAAATAAAGCAATGACGGGGACGGCCGACAAGCTGGGAATATAAGAGATTATGATGGGGACGGCCATCAAGTAAAGCTATAAGACTCTTTGGGGATTATGGGTAAATAATGGGGACGACCATCAAGCTCAAAGCATAAATGAAATAAATGATGAGGTACGGTCATCAAAGGTGAAGGACGATCACCTTGCAGGGAATGGTTGCTCTGTTGGGGATAAGATGAGGGACGGTCATCTGAGGTGAAGGACGATCACCTGGCAGGGTACGGCTGCCGAAAGTATCACGACATAGGACGAATGTCGGATAAAAAGGTCGACGATGGGGACGGCCATCGGATAAGCATGATGAAGGACAATCATCAGGAGGTGAAGGACGATCACCTAGTAGGGTACGGCTGCTCTCGGGGTTTATCATGACAGGACGAATGTCAGATAACAAGATCAACGACAGGGACGGCCATCAGATAGAATGATGAAGGACGATCATCAAGAGGTGAAGGACGATCACCTAGCAGGGGACGGCTGCTAAAAATATCACGACATAGGACGAATGTCGGATAAGAAGGGGTTCTAATGAATAGAGACTCCACTGGGGGTGATGAAGGACGATCATCAAAAAGGTGAAGGACGATCACCTGGCAGGGTACGGCTGCCGAAAGGGTATCATGACATAGGACAAATGTCAGATAGAAAGGAAAGTTTTGCTGGGGATTTCGCTGGGGAAAAGTAAACACGGACGAGTGTCTACATTCAAGAGATGAGAGGTATAAGTGTTTGACACTGTGTATAGATTAAAGATGCAGACGAGCATCCTTAAGACTACGATACGGACGAGTATCGATAGAAACAAATGCTGACACATGTTCAGAGATGATGATACGGACGAGTATCAACTAGTTAACAAAGAACACGGACGAGTGTTGATTCTGAGGGGACTCTTCTGGGGAATAATAGACACAGACGAGTGTCTAAATTCTAAAAAGAGGTAAAAGTATCTGACATTGTGTATGGATTAAAGATGCAAACGAGCATCCTTAAGACTATGATACAGACGAGTATCGGTAGAAACAAACGTTTGACGCATGTTCAGAGATGATGATACGGACGAGTACCAACTGGCTAACAACGAACACGGACGAGTGTTGATTCTGAGGGGATTTAAGTGGTATATACAAGATACGGACGAGTATCTGTATGAGTAAAAAGTATGAGTGAGACGCAAACGAGTGTTCAACTTGCTGGGGAGAGTGACACGGACGAGTGTCAAAAGAGAAAGTGTATTATAAACAAGTATATGGTTCCCAAAGTGTTTAGGCAACTATACTGTGGAAGGTGACACGGACGAGTGTTAAGGATTTGTATATATATATATATATATATATATATATATGTATCTGTGCTGTGAGTGCAAAGGGGACACTTTGGCTTTCTGCTGAGGTATGACACAGATGGGTGTCAAGAAGCATCTGTAGTATAAGTGTCTGTTTGCTCGGGAAACTTTACTGGGGAATGATGACACGTACGGGGTGCCAAAAGGAGTGTGTTTCCGTATTTGTGAGTGTAAAGGAAATGTTTTGGCTCTCCGGTGGGGAATTGGGGAATATTCTGTATATTGTTGATGGACTGTCAGTATTTATAAGTGTTCAGTTCGACACATGGCTTGTGATTATGCAATATGTTTGATTTTTGCCGTAATGCTCCGTATTAGACGGAATGCTACGCTCTGTGGGGAAAATATGATGCGAATGCTATGATTATGCAAAGATACCGGTCCGGGATTCGGATCCCGTTACTGAGGAGATATCTGGCTGATCTGCTTGCAGTGGATATCCCAGCTGGGGATGAGATCATTGGTAGATCCGACAAGATGTATCTGCATGGGGAAATAGGTCACTGATAGGCCCATCTCAGCAATGGGGGACCCAGCTGGGGTTTGTAGAAGCTTTCCTCACTCTGTTGTGAGTTCTTCATGCGTTGCTCTTCTGGATAGAGGTTGAAACTCTGTGGGGAGATGGTTCCCTGTCTAACACTCGACCGGGGAAGAAGAAAGATCACTGAAAGATCTTCCTAGAGATTTCTGTAGGGATCCTGCTGAGGATGATACTTGACAACTCAGCTGGGGATATGAACGACCCCGGTGCTGCTCTCTGAAGGAAATGCTGGAGAAGTGATGCCTGACAACTCTGATGGGGAGAAAGCAGCCCTGGCTTTGCATTTGTCTGTGGAGGAATGATGGCCGGCAACTCAGCTGGGGATAAAGCATCTCTGGTGCTTAGATGTGCCGAGTAAATAATGATTTGGTAGCTTGCTGGGGAAAGGCTTTCATGCCCCATGTTGCGCTTTGAATACCTGCAATCTGGTTATAACAAAAAACGTACAAGTATCATGAGGTGTCCCTTACTGGATCCCATCATAGGAGTTTAGACACTCCCAGGAGTAAGTATATTTCCTGCAGGCACGTATTTTTAGAAGGAAAGCATCTGTATTTTATGCAATCAACATCTTAAGGACATCGGACATTTTGCAAATGAAAATAAGATGTACGAGACAAAACATGATTGAAAATCTGTTTTTATTAATTCATGTGCCCTGAATTGGCAAGTACAGTCAAAGAAACAGATCCCCTAAAATGAGGAGATTGTTACAAAAATTGAGAAACAAAAAGGGTGCTGGCAATGTTGATGACACTTCAAGGAGCTTCCCTTTTGCTATGACTCGTATGACATTGACGTTCTTCTCATCTTGCTTTCTGAAGAAAGCTGATTCTGACTGATGCTCGAACCTTTCGAAGCTTGCCATGTTGTAAGTGATACAGACGAATTCAGAATGCAGTTGTTCGCTTTTTCCCTTGTTTTGCGTGGATCGCCCTTTCGGGTTTTCAATCCACCGGGATACCCATTTTTGCCTGAGCTGTCCAATGCGGCTTTTCAACTCAGCGGGTGTACACATTTTTTATATATTTATTTTCCCTTATTTTTGCCCGAGTCTTTTATTCTGTTTTTTGACTCGCCGGGATGCCCTAATTTTGCCTGGACTTACATTCTGTTTTTATGTCCAGCGGGTCTTTTTATGCGAAGTATTTTTTAACTGCATCTGAATTCACAGGGGACAGGAAGTCTTCACCATCCATGGTACTGAGCATCAGTGCTCCACCGGAGAAAACTTTCTTTACTACGAATGGCCCTTCATAGTTCGGAGTCCACTTGCCCCTGTGGTCTGTATGAGGAGGGAGGAGTCTTTTCAGCACAAGATCTCCTACTTGGTACTCTCGGAGCCTGACTTTCTGATCGAAGGCTTTCTTCATTCTTTTCTGATACAGCTGCCCATGGCAGATTGCAGCTAGTCTATTTTCTTCGATCAGGTTCAGTTGTTCATATCGGGATCGGACCCATTCTGCTTCGTTTAACTTAACATCCATCAATACCCGCAGGGAGGGTAATTCAACTTCAACAGGTAGGACTGCCTCCATACCATACACAAGCTGATACGGTGTTGCCCCAGTGGATGTTCTGATTGACGTTCGGTACCCATGTAAGGCAAATGGTAGCATTTCATGCCAGTCTTTGTAGGTGACTACCATCTTCTGCACAATCTTCTTGATATTCTTGTTAGCCGCCTCAACAGCGCCATTCATCTTTGGCCTGTAAGGAGAAGAATTGTGGTGTTGGATCTTGAAGTCCCGGCATAGTTCTACCATCATTTTATTGTTCAAATTGGAACCATTATCAGTAATGATTCGCTCGGGAACTCCATACCGACAGATGATGTCTCTCTTTAGAAATCGGGCTACCACTTGCCTGGTAACATTTGCATATGAAGCTGCTTCAACCCATTTGGTAAAATAATCAATGGCAACCAGGATGAATCTGTGACCATTTGAAGCAGTCGGTTCAATCTTGCCAATCATATAAATGCCCCACATAGCAAAGGGCCAAGGTGAAGACATCACATTCAGAGGATTGGGAGGCATACGCACCTTATCCGCATAAATCTGGCATTTATGGCATTTTCTGGCATAGGCACAACAGTCTGCATCCATTGTGATCCAGTAATATCCTGATCTTAGCAACTTTTTAGCCATAGCATGCCCTCCTGCATGGGTACCAAAGGATCCTTCGTGCACTTCGTGCATCAACAAGTCTGCTTCTGTTCTATCAACGCATCTGAGAAGTACCATATCAAAGTTTCTCTTGTACAAGGAACCGTCAGTATTCAGAAAGAAACTACCAGCTAGCCTTCTTAATGTCTTCTTATCATTGGAAGATGCCCCAGGTGGGTATGTCTGATCCTCCAAGAAGCACTTAATGTCATGGAACCAAGGTTTATCATCTTTGACAGCGTCTGCTGTAAATACATATGCTGGTCTGTCAAGTCTGGACACTGCAATTCGAGGCACAAAGTTGGCAGCTTGAACTTTGATCATGGATGAAATGGTAGCCAGAGCATCTGCAAACTGATTTTCATCTCGAGGGATATACTCAAGCTTGACTGTTGTGAAGAAAGTCAATAACCTCCTTGTATAATCCCGATAAGGTATCAGATGATCTTGGTGCGTGTACCATTTGCCGTTGGTCTGATTGATTACCAGAGCTGAATCTCCGAATACAGTCAAAGTCTTGATCCTGAGGTCAATAGCTTCCTCAAGACCCATAATGCAAGCTTCGTATTCAGCTTCGTTGTTAGTGCAGTTGAAGGTGAGTTTTGCCGAGAATGGCATGTGAACCCCCTTAGGTGTAATGAGTACTGCACCAACACCACGACCATTCATATTAACAGCCCCATCAAACATCATAGTCCATTCTTCCTCTGGGTCAGGCCCTTCAGTGTGAACAGGCTCTTCATGATCTTTTGCTTTTATGAACATGATGTCTTCATCAGGGAAGTCAAATCTCATAGGCTGGTAATCATCAATGGGTTGCTCAGCAAGATAATCAGACAATACACTGCCTTTGATGGCTTTCTGAGAGGTGTACTGAATGTCATATTCTGTGAGGATCATTTGCCATCTTGCAACCCGTCCGGTAAGTGCTGGCTTCTCAAAAATGTACTTAACTGGATCCATCTTTGATATCAACAAAGTAGTGTGGGTCAACATATACTGTCTCAGCCGGCGAGCAGCCCACGCTAAAGCACAACAAGTTTTCTCGAGCAGTGAATAACGTTGTTCACAGTCGGTAAACTTTTTGCTTAGGTAGTATATTGCATACTCTTTTCGACCAGACTCGTCATGCTGGCCCAGCACACACCCCATTGATTCTTCTAATACTGTCAAGTACATTATTAGAGGTCTTCCTTCAACTGGAGGCATAAGGATTGGAGGCTCTTGTAAGTATTCCTTGATTTTGTCAAAAGCCCTCTGGCAGTCTTCGTTCCACCTGACCGTTTGTTCTTTTCTTAACAGCTTGAACAAAGGCTCACAGGTTGCAGTAAGGTGAGATATGAACCGTGAAATGTAGTTCAATCTACCTAAGAACCCCCGAACTTCTTTTTCTGACTTCGGTGCAGGCATTTCTTGAATGGCTTTGACTTTATCAGGGTCAACTTCAATCCCTTTTTCACTTACAATAAATCCCAGCAGCTTACCAGATTGCACCCCGAATGTGCATTTGTTGGGGTTCAACTTCAGTTGGTATTTCCTCAGACGCTTGAATAATTTCAGCAGATTTACCAGGTGGTCTTCTTCTGTGAGGGACTTGGCAATCATGTCATCCACATAACATTCAATTTCTTTATGGATCATGTCATGGAATAATGTTACCATAGCCCGTTGATAAGTCGCACCAGCATTCTTCAATCCGAATGGCATCACCTTATAACAGAACGTGCCCCAGGGTGTGATGAAAGTTGTCTTCTCCATGTCTTCAGGTGACATCTTGATCTGATTGTATCCTGAAAATCCGTCCATGAAGGAAAATACCGAGAACTGAGCCGTATTGTCGACCAATACATCAATGTGAGGTAATGGGAAGTCATCTTTCGGGCTGGCTCTGTTCAGATCCCGGTAGTCTACACACATTTTCACCTTGCCGTCTTTCTTAGGCACAGGTAAAATATTAGCAACCCACGGCGGATAGCTAGTCACAGCAAGGAAACCGGCGTCCCACTGCTTTTGTACCTCTTCTTTTATCTTCATTGCCATATCTGGGCGAGTACGGCGAAGCTTTTGTTTTACTGGCGGGCAGTCTTCCTTCAGAGGCAGCTTGTGCATGACAATATCGGTGTCCAACCCTGGCATATCCTGATAAGACCAAGCAAAAACATCCACATATTCCCGAAGCATGTCAATCAGTTTCTCCTTTACTGAATCTTGCAGGCAGGCCCCGATCTTAACTTCTTTCAAGTCTTCTTCCGTACCAAGATTAACCGTTTCAACCTCCTCCTGATGAGGAGTTATGACCTTCTCTTCTTGCCTTAACAACCTGGCTAGCTCTTCAGGTAGCTCTTAATCTTCTTCAACCCCTTCATCAGCTTGATTGATTGGATTGTCAAAGTCATACGAAGTCATAGCAGTGTTGTTGTCGGTGCAGTCTGAAAGGCACTTTCTGTAAGGGTTTAGATTGGTTTATTTTAGTGATCAATTTTAATCTTGTTTAGAAAAAAGTGAAATGAATTATCATTTTGAAAAACATTGCCATTTTATTTTTGTACAAAAAGAAAAATGAAAAACAGTGAGCGGAAAAGAGAAAGACTCATTTGCAAAAGACGTCTGATATTCATTGATTAATCCATTTACACAAAATTACAAGATGGTCCGATTATAAAATGAGTCTTGACATCTTGGGCAAGATGCAAGACTTGATGCATGCTTTAAAATACAGGAAATAATAATTACTCTGCAGGAGTAACTCTTATAATTTCCTGGGAAGACCAGTTAAGGACTTGGCTCCCCGGGATCCTTGGACGTATCCAGCTCTCCAGGTTGAAGTCACTTTCAGCCTCGTCTCCCAGATTATTGATAGCATTTGGGGATAGCATTCCCCCACTGATGAACTTGGGAGCTTCAGCAGCCTCCTCTTGCACTTGTCGGGATGGTTTGTAACCCAAACCGAATTTGTCCTTTTTCATCTGAACTTGCAGCAGCTTGCCCCAGCCTTGGGAATTCCCGTCTTCAACAACCTTCCGAGCTTGTTTGTATGAGGCTATTGAGGTTCTAGACACTTCAACTGTTGCTTCATTGACATTGAGAGCTTCGAAACCCTGACTCATTGTCTCATGGATATCTTCATCCATCTCAATGCACTTATGTGTAGCCAGGTGGCTGACAAAGATGTCCTCCTTGATGGTTGCTGTTGTTGTAGTAATCTCCACTGGAATGATGTTTGCTGATGTTGTAGGAGAGATGTTTGTTGAAGTTGTAGGAGTGGGAACTGTTGAAGTGATTTCTAGAAGCTGATCCATCTGTAAGCTCGGGAGGTTGTTACGGGTCGGATGTTTGTGGATGTGATTGACGGGAAAGACCCTTCTACGATCAATGTTTCCTGAGGTACACAACGAGGTGAGAAACAAACAATAAAACTCCTGTAAAACAAAAGAGATGAGGTTAGCATGCAATGCAGTATGTCTATTTGTTCTTCGAGGGTATCCGGTTTGGTTCTTGGTTTTGACCTTCCATACCCCTTGGAAGAGGTGCAGATGTTGAAAAGAAGAACGGTCAAAACCAAACCAAAGAAGATGTGGATACCCCGTAGAACTGATAGAAAAATGTTAAAATGATGCAAAATGATGTATGCAGAATGATATGCAAGGGCTTGTGATCAAGGGCTGGGTCTGATTATCTGTCTTGATATAGGTCCATGTATGTTCAAGAAGTCCAGATGGAGGTTCAGAAATCCAGTAACCAAGGTGGGGGACTCAAATAAAGAGTCACATGTCCAGGGTTAAATCACAAGAACTGTCCAAAATGAGGTACTCTTAATCAAAACAAGTAACAGGGTATGATGTGGCCAAGGGTATCTGCAAACCTGTAAACAACCCAACCCCCTCACAGGCAATGTTCTAAAACAAGGATCCTCAGACTTGGATCAGTTATGAGAAGTGTAAACACTTCTAACCCGGAGGTACAGTGTTTACAATAACCATAAAAGGTCCTCCTCTAATTCACCCCAGTTTCTGAAGGTCATAATAAAGGTCATCCAGACTTAGCAGGCTTCCCAGATAGCCCTAGCACTGCAGGAAATCTGTAGCACAGAGTTCTCAAGAAGAAACCCACATCTGAACCGTGTTTCATATTCCCGCACCAGACCGAGATGGAATGGGAAAGAACATGAACCACTCTAGCCTAGGTGTCACTCAGGTCCCAGGTATAGGACCTCAAACTCTCAATGAAACCCCACCCACCAAAGAAAACCAGATCCAGCACAGTGACAATGACAATATGAAATATGAAAGACTGTAAAGGAAAGCAATAAATAAAGCTGTACATAAAGCAATAAATAAAGCAAATAAATAAACACAATTAGCACATAACACCCCAGTAAACACAAATCAAACAAGCGCTAGGAGGAACCCACAAAAAGAACCAGAAGCCCTGGTTACAGTATAAGGGTCCCCAGCAGAGGTGCCAAGCTGTCGCTCCCACCGAATGACACCCAGGTCAGAAGGGGTACAGACGCGAACGGTCGGCGAAAGAGGAAGAGAACACACAGGGGTGAACTCAAAAAGACAAGAGTCGCCAGCTAGGCATTTTTATCCCGGAGGAAAGGTAATGCTGCATAGACCTAAGAAAGATATGGATAAGACGGTTGCGAACCAGAGAGACTGAGAAAGGGGGTTGGTTACAACCTGGGAAGGTATTAGCACCCAGATTGTCCGTCGTACTCGACGGGATCCACGCTTAAAAGATTTGTGTTTTAAAGGGGTAGTGTCAGTGCAATCTGTGTATCAAAGCTGGAAAGAATGCAAGTGTCAGTGTAAAAGAAAAGTGAAGTGGATAAGAGAAGTGTCAGTGTAAGAACAAGAGTATAATGCTCAAGATTATGAGACTAAAAGAATAATGCTGGAAGAGGGGGGAATATACAGAGACTTTTGTTCGATAACTGTTAAGTTATGCCTACGTATCCTCTCGTGCAATGAGGAAGTCAGAACACCGTAGTTCGACCCAAAGAGACTGAAAGGTAAATTGACTTGTGAACTGCTTACTTGTCTATGCTCAAGTGTATGACCTGTCTGGCTCAGGTGCAAACTGTCTTGCATTAGACGGAAGAAGCGAGTTCTCATTTGTGAGTGAATGAGGTGAGAAAAAGAATCCCGGAGGAGACAATTATTGTTTGTTTTTTGTGTTTTCAGTCTTTTATTGCTTTTTTGTGGTTTGTCATAAGTTAATGAGCTTAAGCCTAAACCAAGGGTTAGTAAACTCATCACATCCTCCCTCTGATTAGGGGTAATGAGAATACCTTAAGTGTGAAGTAAATACCTCACACTTAATCACCATGATGTAGGATTAAGATCATTAACCTACTTGCATTTATTAGATGTTTTTGTTGTTTTTGTTTAGTGTTAAGTAATGAGTTTAAGCCATAATCAAAGATTTAACGGACTCATTACACCATCCTAATAGAAGGATAATAGATGAGAACATTTAAGCTGAGGAAGGCTCCTCAACTTAACCCATGATTAGGGATTAACCTCATGACAAAACAAAGCCTTTATTAAATGGATTTTAGTTAATGATAAGATGAAGAAATGGATTTTATGATTTGTAAGACAACTTGAGGAGGACTTGTCCATTAACACTAGGGTTAGTCCTTCTTAACCAATTAAGGAAGAATTAGAACCCTAATGCAAGGCCCAAGTTACAAGTTTGATGTCTTGATGATTATTAGATGGATTGATTAAAGGATTTAAACACATTAAGGGTTTAACACTTAGGATTAAAGTTATACACTCCATCCTAATAGAAGGATGCAGGCATAAGCTTAATCACAAAGCCTTAAGACCTTTAGGGTTTAGTCCTTGATTATGAGGTGAGAAGAGAAGACTCAAAGAAAACTCAAAGGAAAGAGTCTAAGGGGGACTAAACAATCCTAAAATGTTATCATGCTTGGAAGTCCTAGGGTTTGTGAGGCTTAAGAGGAGAAATCTTTAAGGAAGCCACCAAGGAGAAGCAAGATAGAAAAAGGATAAGATGAGAAGAGAAAAGAGGGAAGAGAGGCACAAGTGAGCAAGCTCACTCAAAGACAAGTAAAAATGCAGCAAGGATGTAAAATGACAAGATGAGAAGAGGTAGGAGGTGAAGGCAAATTCACCTCCCAAACAAACTTACCATTAACCTGAAAAGTTAGTTCAAGATGCATAAGGGAAGAAATGGGATGAAACAATGCATATGGATGGGCAAAGGCCAAAGTCAGAAACATACACATGATGCAAATGATGTCAAGAGATGGTGAAAAGTCATGCAAGATGCACATGTGTGAGCATGCAAGAGAATGGATGTATATGGAGCATGCCTTGAACCATGAAAGTTCAAGAAAGTTTATGAAATGATATGAATGCATAACATGGCAAATGAAAGATGCAATGATCAAACATGATTCTAATATGTCCTAAGATGTCTTATGAATCATGTAGATGCACAAAATGTCATGACAAGTTCATGTATGCAAGCAAATGAAAGAAGGATGCAAAGGAAGGCAAGAATTAGGGTTTATGAACAACATGCAACACAAAATCAAAAATCAGAAGCACATGACATGATAAAAGAAAATTGAAAATGCAATCAAGGATACCCTAAACCTATACAGGTTCATTGCCCAAAGGAGGGGATCTAACTCTTAACCTAGTGAAAGTTATGAATTTCCTAAGATTACTAGGGTTTTGGGGTGCCTCACAAAGAAAAATACCAAACAAATTGAAAATGCAAGATCAAATCAAACCAATTTTATCCTATAAACTACATGCTATGGAGGATGAAATGCAAGAAGAACCATCATCAAACTCACAAGGGTAGGCAGAATGGATTTTTTTCAAGTTAGAATCAAAATATTGCTTTTAAACAAATTTAATTCCAATGAAAATTGTCAAAATAGGTCAAGAACCAAAAAGAAATTTGTTTTGAGAGTTTGATAATGTTTCTAAATGTTTTAAAATGCAATGTGAATTTTTTTGTGATTTTTAAATACCTAAATGCATTTTTAATTAATTAATTTCTATTAACTAATTAAAAATAAACATTTAAATTATTTAAAAATAATTTTTAATGCAAAAAATAAAAATAAAAATATTTTTGGGTTCTGAAAAATTAATGAAATGTTTGACAAAAAATTTCAGAATTTTTTAAAGTGTTTTGCTATTTTTTAAAATTCATGCAAATAAAATGCAAACAAAATGAATTAAAATTGGTTAACAGAAGAATGAATCGATTCAAGCTTGGATGAATCGATTCATAATGATCAATTTTTTGAGAAAACAGAATTAGTTAAACAGCATGAATCGATTCATCAAAGGATGAATCGATTCATTTTGCGAAATCCAGGAACCACTCAACAGAATGAATCGATTCATGCTAGAATGAATCGATTCATTATGCTGATTTTCCAAAAAATTCATAATCAAACTCATTCCCTAGGCTGTTTTAAGTGCTCTAACTCTCCAGATTTCATCCTCTACCCACCCCAAACATGAATCAATCACAAAATCACATTTACAATGCATCAACAACAAGATTCGAGCAAAATCAAGAAAACTGCAAAAACTTCAGAACATGCATACACACTCATTTCTCAACCATTTTCAGTGTTTCAAAGCTTAACATGATCAGTGAAACAAACTCTATCATCCTATAACAAGAGATTGCATTTCTGGAAAAAATGTTCTTGATGATACCTGAACTGGAGCTTTGAACTTTGGAGCTTTCTGGCCTCAAACTTGGTGCAATCCTTCTCCTTTGAACATCCTGATGATGAACTAAAGCTTGGAGAGCTTTGAGGATGGCTGGTTATGGCTGTTTTGCTCTGGTGTAGCAGAAATGGAGGTCTTGGTGTGCAATGTTTCAAGTTGTTTCAGGGGATGATTCTTGTTCTAAGGGTGATTTGTGACTTGTTGGTGAAAGAAAAAGTGAAGTTTTATGGCTGTGTGAAGAAAAAATTCAGAGAAGAAGTTTGGGACAGATTTTGTGCAAGTTGGATTGTGTGTGTTTTCTGGCTTGTGTGTGTTGCTATATCACTCCCATAATGTTTGAGTAGGCTGTGGAGCAGGTTAGTAGAGGCTGCTGGTCACTATTCCAAAAGCATGGGAGAAATTGCAAAAAGTCAAGGTTTGGTGTACTTGAGGCATGGGCTGTGGCAGAGATGGTTTCTTGGCCTATACTGCATCAACTGAGTTCAAGGATGGCTCTTGGATCAGTTGATGTGAGCTGGAATGGATGAAGGGTGAGATCTCACATGTTTTGCAACTTTGTAACTTGTTACACTTTGTGATTTTTGGCCATGGAAAGGTAACACTCTTTGCTGAATTTTGGTTGTGATAGGTTACACGATGTTATGGTGGTGTCTTGAAATCAGTTAGAGACCATACAAAACCTTGGGGACCTATTTTGCAAGAATTCCTCTTTGGAGAATTTCATGGAAAGTGGTTTATGATACTTGGATATCAAGGCATAAAAATGAGAAACTTCTTGGGCAAATCTGAATTTTGGGCCATACATGATGTTTTTGTATTGGTTAGAGGATGATTTGAAGTCACATAGATGCTTGGCATGAGAATTTGCAAGTTTTCCCTTTTGTGCAAAAGTGAAAATTTAGTGATTTTCCTCAACTTTGACAAGCCATAACTTTTGATCCAAAATGAATTAGAATGAGTTCTTGTACTTTTTGAAAAGGGAAAGATCCATTCTACAACTTTCATGACCAAAGTTTTCTCATTTGAAGCATTTTTGAATCAAAAAGAGAAGGTTGAAAAAGTTTCCCAAAATGGCAAGTTTTCAATACAAGTCACTTTCCCCAAAAAGGCAACTTTGCAAATGGCTTGAAATTCTTCAATTTTGTGAACTCCTAACATCTTCTATGATCAAATAAAGATCATACACATCCAAAATGATGGAGAATGCCCTTTGGTTGGGTCACTGGGGGCCCCAGATGCCCTGATTTTGCACTGACTTGCTCAAGAAGTCATCCTTTGATCAGATGCCTTCCCCATGGAATTTCTTCATGAAACATGATATGCATGATCCTTATAACATATAGAGACCAATAGAAACAAGAATGACCAAAAAATTTGGAGTTATGGCCTTTGAAACCAAAACCCTAATTTTAGGTCATTTGTGCAGTTAAGCTTGGCTCTGCTCCTATGCCTTTCTCAGTTCTTGTGATTCTTTGACTTCCTTGATCTTGAGAGGATATAATATGATGCTATAATATACACGGACCCCTTTGAAGTGATTGATGACCTTTGGAGTGGCTCAAATGGATCATGGATGGCTCAGATCACAAACCCTAGATGCAGATGACTTAGAACTAATGCAGTGAAGCAAAAAATGCAATATGAGGTGATATGATTGAACTTATGCACATGAAAAGATCACAAGCCATGGTGTGAATGAGTGAGGGCAAATTTGGGGTGTTTACAGTAGGAAGTGTTTCATCTGGTTTTTCTGATCTAGTCACTATTGGAGAAAGACTAGAGGAAGGTATCAAGAAAGGTAAGATTACCAATTCTGAAGCTCCTAATGCTGCAAGAAAGTATTTTGGGAATCCTCACAAGAGAAGAGATGGTGATGCTTATGCTGTTTCAACTGAGAGGAGGCCTTATCGCCCGCAACAACGATATGTTCAACCATATGTAGCTGCAGTTGCTCCTGTTGTTAAAACTCAACCTGCTCAAACTCAAGTTCAAGGTCAAGCTCGACCAGCTCAAGCTCAAGTTTAAATTCGAGCTCAAGCTCAGGCTCCTCATCCTGCTGTTGGACAAAATCAATATCGCAATAGGCCAAACTTTGATCCTATTCCGATGTCTTACACTGAATTGTTTCCTTCCTTGGTTGAGAAAGGTTTAATTACTACTAGGCCTCTGCCTCCTGTTCCAAACCCTCTTCCAGTTGGTTATAGATCAGATCTTCGCTGTGAGTTTCATCAAGGTGGAACTGGTCATGACCTGGAACATTGCTTTGCACTGAAGGCTAAAGTGCAAGAACTTATCAGGAACAACATCCTTTACTTTAATGACCTTAATCCCAATGTTATCAACAATCCTTTGCCGAGGCTTGGGAAGTGAATCTTTTAGAGGAATTCAACAGTTAATTTTCTTCAAGGCCAGAATATCAGACGGGACAACTCATCCTTGTTGTTGATGGATCACTAGGCCATTGTTTCTTTATGTTTGCAATTTTCTTCAATCATATTAAGTTGTTTGCTTTTAAGCTTGTTTGTACTTTCATGTTGGTTTTAATGAAATGAGCATTGCTTTGTTTTGATTCAATTTCATTTACTATTTGCATCTTTATGCTTTAAACAATTCCTTCCTGCCATATGTAGCGGTAAAATCATGAGTGTAAGCTATTAGCTAACTTAACTCAAGGTAAACAGAGTCGCCACCGTGCTTTTATTTTATTCCAAAAGGAAAAGGGGAAAAGAGAGAATAAAACCTAATGAATCTAAAAGCAAGAAAGCTAAAGAAACACATCAGAGAAACAGGTAAGGGGATAGGTTACACAATGGGAAGGTTTTACGCACCCAAAATGTCTGTGGTACTCCACGAGAGCCCTTTGAAAAATTTACCGCTTTTGGTTTGAAAATGGTTTGTTTGAAAGAGAGTGAAGAGATGAGAAGAGAAACGTTTTTTTTTTTATATTTTTGTGTTTGAAGAGGTTTAACGCCTCATGCCTACGTACCCACAAAGTGCAATGCGAGATCAAAACCTCGTAGTTCGTGGTACAAAATTTGAAAAGGGACAATGAGTTGAATTGATTTTAAAATGTAGAGATAAGTCGTCATTCTTTAGCGAATAATTCCGCTAGAAAGAATGAATCATATCTAAACATACGAAAAGAAAAGTGCACAAAGGCACAAAAACAAATGAGTGAGTTTTGGATTTTTTAAAGTCTTTGAGAAGAGAATTTCGATATATTTACATGGATTAACATTTATTAAGAAATTGGAATGAAAAGGGTAAAATCGCTTGACCTAAGTCAAGGTTTGATTATGAAAACATTTGAAGTTTGAAAACAAAGAAGATTTGAAAATAGGGAGAAGACTTGAAAATTGAAGAATGGGAGGAGATGAAGGGACTATCATAAAAAAGGAAAATAAGGAGATAAGGGAAGAAAGGTCTAACCAAACTTGATGACATTCCAAATTATGAGCATGAGAGTTCCATCCTTATAAGCTAGCAAATGGCCAAATAAAGGCTAAATCCAACTTTATGAAGATCAAGGCAAAGGAAGTGTCCTAAAAATCTAAGTCCAACTCCAAGTCCAATGCTAAGGATAGTGGCCATAGTCCAAGAATTAAAGTCACAAATTTTTTAGGGGTTTAATCCTTTATTAATGTTTTTGTGTCCAAATGGGCAAAAGGAAAATCAACATCAAAATAATAAGAACAAATAATAAACATGATATGGATGAATAAAGCAAAATAGAATAAAGGCAATAAAAGTGCAAGAAATTAAATGTTAGTAACAAAAGAAATAAAAATGCAAGAATCTAAAATATTAATAGTAATAATAGTATTCTAATATTCACATAATAATGGTATGGTGAACTAATCAACCACAACCAAAAAGGAAAGGTGACCAAAACCGAAGGCAACCGGATCCGCTTAGCATCTTACACTATAGCGATTAATCAAGGCAAACCGAACCGATTTCAATGAAATTTGAAAGGCGATTGGGAGACCCAAAGCACCTACGCATCAAAAATTCACAAGTCTCGATTCTTGATGCAATATGATTAACCACTTTGGGATTACGCGATCAACAAGAGATCCGGTCCACGAAAGTGTAAGTACCCAATTAGATTTTTATTCCGAAGTCGGGACACATTTAGGTCTATGTTAAGCAATCGCCGAGTAATTTACGAAGTAATTACCCTACAAATGAGGCCGGCCACCACCAATTAAGGTGCATAATGTTAGTGATAATGCATGCGAGATAAACGATATGTAAATCGTTATCCGAACGCGATACCGCACAAAACTAAAGATGAATATCAAATTGAGCCGTACTTATGGTATTCTTCCATCCTTAAGTTCAATCACTCATCTTGGTGGATTCAAGCATGAAAATGTATCACTAATGCAAAATACCTTAAATGAATTGAATAATCAATTTAAAGGTAGTTTTGAATTAATGAACATTAACTACTCTAATCTACACCCAAAGTCCATTGAAATTAAGGAGAAATCACTCCCAAAAGTGCTTCCCAAGATAAAAATAAAAAAGGAGGAGGAAGAAGAAGAAAGAGGAACCAAAAAAGGGGCTTAAAATAAGCCAAAAACAACATTCTGACTTGTGTTAACCGGTTAACCAATTGGTTAACCGGTTAACGCAAGCAGATTTTGAATAATTTGCGCTGTTTTTAAACTGGTTAACCGGTTAACCAAATGGTTAACCGGTTAACGCTGTACCAGAAGCTGAAAAATGCAGAAAATTCAGCATGATCCATTTTGGAACCTTTTCTCAAACATTGGATGACCATGATCTGAATTTGCACGAATTTTAAAACCAAAAAAACAGTGGAATCCCTGCAATCAAACAACAAATAAAGATCCAAAGGATCTAGAAACAAAAGCACCAAAGATCTACATCTTGAATGTTGATGGTGAATATGGGTTTATGGAGGAAGATGAATTACCAAAAGCTTTTCTTCAAATTGAGCCAACACAAGCTTAGATCTACTGAAATTGATGAGAAAAAGAATGAAAGGATGAAGGTCTAGCTCAAGTTAATCAAGAATTCAATGTGAATTCTTGATAACTTCAAAAGAAAGAAAGATGAGCTTTGGAGAATTTTGGTGTTGGGGGATTAATTTGCAAGAGGTTTTGTGGCTATCAAAAGCTTCTCAAATGAATGAAATTGAGGTCCTATTTAAAGGCCTTAGGTATGGAAATTTGGTGGAATGGAGCTTGCTTTGGTAATTTGAATTTAGGTTTGGTAATTGGAAATTTGGTGGGAAATGGAAAAGAGTGGTGATTAGTGAGGGTTTATGGTAGGAAATGATCAAAGTGATGTAGAGAAATCAGAAACCAATGGATCTAGAATATTCCAATTAAATCAATGATCTAAGGGTGCTGATTTTGAATAAAAAATTCAAATTTCGCACTGGTTAACCGGTTAACCATTTGGTTAACCGGTTAACCAAGCTGAATTTTGAATTTTTTGTTCAAACATAGCTGCTTGGTTGTTTCGGCCCGATTCTTGCGTACGTCGAAGAAATAAACACGTGAACCTTGGAGATCCTTTGAATGAATCAATCAACTTGGGAAATCCTTGATCTGATAATTTTGAATTATTTGCGGATCGTCTTCGACTTTTCGTGAAATTTACTCGAGCTGCAGGACTGCTATTTTTTGGCATTTTTATATGGTTCCTCTTCCTGAAAAAAAAATTAGCAAAAGGAAACAAAATATTTTTGGATTTTGATTAATAGTTAGTAAACACAATCAAATAAGACAATTAAAGACAACGGTGATCCCCTGCGAGGCATAATCCTAACCCGAGAAGAACCGTGCAACCAGTGCGATCTTGTTTGTATGCAAAATGCAGATGCAAATGCGAAGAAATCTTAGGGCAAAAATTAGGGTGTTACAGCTGCCCCTATTTAAGTTTCTTCAATCCGGAGATATGAAGATTGACATCTTCGTCTCTACAAGATGGGAGAGACTTAAATACAGAATACCCAATTTTTGTCCTAAGAGAACATGATATGATATGAATATGATATGCAAACCCAAGATCTCTGTGGGGAAAAAATGACCACCAGAGGAAAGTAAAAACTTGGGGACACAGAAGAAAATCCCAATGGGGAAACAATAAACAACAAAAGAGTTTACCAGGAAAATAAATCACTGGATAGCTGACTCCACTTGGGAAAAGGTATATGATATAATCATGGTAAAAGATTCAACGAGGGAAAGTAAACACCCTGCCAGGAAATATCAACCAAACAAGGTATTCGAGTCCAAAAAGGGAGGAATACTGAGTTGGAAAAAAATCATCAACTACCGGTTTACTGGGTAGGAAAACAACAGACTCGACTATCGATTTACTGGATATGAGCAAAATAAAGAGGGATAACCTCCACTACCTTTTTACTGGGCAGAAAAAAAATTCTCAACTACCTGATTTACTGGGTATGAGCTTAAGCAACGGGAAACAACTTCTATTACCTTTTTACTGGGTAAGAAGAAGAAATCTCGACTACCGGATTTACTGGGTAGGAGTACAAGCAAAAGAACTTGATCAATTTGGTAATATTACCCACTATCGATTAACTGATAGCTTAATTCCAAAGTAATATACTCAAGCTGGAGAAAATGTTGCCCACTATCAAACAATGATAGCTTAATTCCAAAGCAATATTACTCACAAAAGGGGACCAAAGTTCAATCCAAGAACAAATTGGAGAGAAACGGTCAAACAAGACTCATCCCGAGGAGGAAATATCTCAACTAGGGGAAATTCCATCCAGATAATAAACTGGGAGGAAACTGAATCAACATCATCCACGAGAAACAAACTCAGTGGGGAATTAGAAAGGATTAACACTTTCTGCTTAATGGTTGACACTCTAAACTTGAGAGGAAGACAACACACACACTTTGTGGGGAAAATCCACACCAAAGAGCAGGGAACAAAATGATAAATGCAAGAATGTAAGCAAATGATTCTATGCTTATGCGTATGAACATGCTTATGAATATGCTGACAAAACAGACATAAAGAAAAGCAACAAGTGACATGAACATCACAACCACCAAATACTCGGCTAATCTCAAGGCAACAATGCAGAGAAACATGTCGGAGATTCAATTGGACATCCTGCATGGGAATGTCAAAAGCCATCAAAGGAATAAAATCCTACTACAAGGCTTAACTCATGATGAGAAAACATCTGCTAGGGATCCAGTCCACAAAGCAATCTTCGAGAAACACTAACAAAATCTTCCATTCTCTGGGGAAAGAGGGAAATGTCCCTGCTAACACTGATGGGAACAAATATCTTCATAACTCCGTTTGAGGAAACAAGGTAAAGATCTATCAGTGATGCAAATAAAGCATAATCCATTAGATCATCAAACATCCATTCTGCATAGGGATATCACCCTGCTGAGAAAAGGTAATAATCTGCTGAGAATGAGGAAAAGCTTCCATTCCTCTCTAGGGACATGAGGATTCTTGCGAGTAATAATTGTCATACCACTCCTGCTCCACTTGGGGATATAGTGCAAGATCTGCTGAAAATCACATAGGAACCTGCTGACTACTAACACATGCAGACATACTGGGGATCCACATGGGATATCAGAAGTTAACATCATAGCCAAAATACAGTTACGAGGGATTTTAAATCAATTCCCACCATCGGGTAAAGGAAAACCTCTAGACTGACTGCTATATCAACACTTCTATTCAAAGATGCAACCAACTCAAGCTGAAGAACAAGAGCTCAGCTGGGGATTCCCAATGCTTCTTAATTTAAAGATAACTTGCTGAGGAAGAAATCAAAACTCAGCTAGGGATTCTTAGAAACATACCTTCCAACAATTCTTCTGGGGGAAACATTGGAACTCAGAACAATCATACAATTCCCGCTCACGCTTATTGTTGGGGAACAAAACATCATTAACATCAACTTGTCAAGACTATCCAGGAACTCCACATGGACACAACCGAATCAAACCCTGCTTTGGGAGGGACAAGTTACACACATCCAGACTTTACCCTCCTTGGAATCACTATTGATATCCTTTCTTTGTTCACATATCAAAAGAAAAATGTTTTTATAATCTTCAAAGATTAAATTTATTAAATTTGTTTCAAAAATCATCATCAACAATAAATTGAAAATTTTTAAACAGAACAATATAAAGAATTGCAAACAATTGAATAAAAGCTCAAATTCATTGATAGAATGGTAGTCAGCAAATGGCATGACTCCATGGATCGTTACAAGTTTGAAAAATGGTAAATACATGGGAAAGGGCTACACTGAAATACAATGATCACTATTCTCCCTATCAACTTTGAATTCCACTGTGTCCGAAACTTCAGTCAAGGATGAATGAACAAGAATCTTTGATGGGAAATTCTTCTGAGGGATAGAATCTGAAATCCTCGGTCGTTACAAGTGATCCAGTCTGTCGACGCAGTTACTTGCCATGATCCCTAACTTTTGCCTAGATTGCCCTTTCGGGTTTTCAATCTACCGGGATAATTATTTCTGTTTATGTCTCTAATTTTTGCCTGGACCGCCTTTTCGGGTTTTCAATCCACCGAGACGCTCATTTTTGCCTAAGCCGCCCTTTCGGGTTTTCAACTTAGCGAGCTGTTCTTTTATATTTTTAGGCGAAGTATTTCTTGACTGCATCCGCATTCACAGGGCGAGTGATCTCCTCACCATCCATAGTTGCAAGAATTAATGAACCACCAGAGAAGGCTTTCTTGACAACATATGGGCCATCATAGTTCGGAGTCCACTTGCCCCGAGAATCTTTAATGAAAGACTGAATCTTTTTGAGCACGAGGTCGCCTTCTCTGAATACCCGAGGTTTGACCTTCTTGTCAAAAGCTTTCTTCATTCTGTACTGGTACAACCGACCATGACACAAAGCTGTTATTCTCTTTTCCTCAATTAAATTCAACTGATCAAATCTACTCTGACACCATTCAGCCTCGGTCAACTTGGCTTCCATCAGAACTCTCATTGATAGGATCTCAACTTCGACGGGGAGCACTGCTTCTGTACCATAAACAAGTGAGAAAGGGGTTGCCCCTGTTGAAGTGCGGACAGATGTACGATATCCGTGCAAAGCAAAAGGAAGCATCTCATGCCAGTCCTTGTACGTCACAACCATCTTCTGAATAATCTTCTTAATGTTCTTATTCGCAGCTTCAACAACCCCATTCATCTTCGGTCTATAAGGAGAAGAATTATGGTGTTGAATCTTAAAAATTCTTCACAAAGCTCTTTCATCATTTTATTATTCAAGTTCGAACCATTATCAGTGATGATTCTATTCGGAACACCATATCTGCAGATAATGTTATTCTTGATAAACCGAACCACAACTTGCTTGGTCACATTAACATACGATGCCGCTTCCACCCACTTGGTGAAGTAGTCAATTGCCACAAGAATAAAAAGATGTCCATTCGAAGCTTTGGGTTCAATCATACCAATCATATCAATTCCCCACATAGAGAAAGGCCATGGGGAAGAAATCACATTGAGATAAGCTGGTGGCATGTGAATCTTATCAGCATACACTTGACATTTATGGCACTTTTTCACATACTTGCAACAATCAGATTCCATTGTCAGCCAATAGTAACCTGCTCTCAACATCTTTTTAGCCATTGCATGCCCATTAGCATGAGTACCAAAAGATCCTTCATGAATTTCTTTCATCAACATGTCTGCTTCGTGTCTATCCACGCATCTGAGCAAGACCATGTCAAAATTTCTCTTATAAAGCACATTTCCATTCAGGAAGAAATTGCCTTCCAATCTCCTCAAAGTCCTCTTATCTTTATCGGATGCCCCAAGTGGGTATTCCTGACTCTGGAGAAAACATTTAATATCATGATACCAAGGCTTGTCATCATGGACCTCTTCAACTGCAAACACATGAGCTGGTCTTTCAAGTCGCATCACTCTGATCATGGGAACATCATTCCACTGGTGCACCTTTATCATAGAAGCTATAGTTGCTAAAGCATCTGCCATATGATTCTCATCACGAGGAACATAATGAAACTCCACTTTAGTGAAGAAAGTTGATATCTTCCTGGCATAATCTCTATAAGGGATCAAGTGGGGTTGATGAGTTACCCACGTGCCCTGGATCTGATTGATTACCAAGGCAGAATCTCCATATACGTCAAGATGCTTAATCCTCAGATCAATAGCTTCCTCAAGACCCATAATGCAGGCTTCATACTCAGCTTCATTATTGGTACAAGAAAAAGTCAACCTTGCAGCAAAAGGAATATGTGAACCATGGGGAGTAATGATCATTGCCCCAATTCCTCTTCCGCGTGCATTCACAGCACCATCAAAAACTAAACCCCATCGAGATCCAGGCTCCGGCCCTTCCTCGATCAAAGGTTCATCACAATCTTTCATTTTTAAGTACATCACATCCTCATCTGGAAACTCAAACTTGATAGGTTGGTAATCATCAATCGGTTGATGTGCCAAATGGTCAGCCAAAATACTACCTTTTATAGCTTTTTGAGCTCGGTACTCGATATCATATTCTGACAATAACATTTTCCAACGGGCAATCCTCCCAGTCAAAGCAGGCTTTTCAAAGATATACTTGATCGGATCCATTTTAGAGATCAACCAAGTTGTATGATTCAGCATATACTGGCGAAGACGCTTTGCAGCCCAAGCTAAGGCACAACAAGTTTTTTCAAGCATGGAGTACCGAGACTCACAATCAGTGAATTTCTTACTCAAGTAGTAAATTGCATATTCTTTTCTTCCAGATTCATCTTGCTGACCAAGCACACAACCCATGGAATCTTCCAACACAGTCAAGTACATGATCATCAGTCTACCTTCCACTGGAGGAGACAAGATAAGAGGTTCAAGCAGATATTCTTTGATACTTTCAAACGCCTTCTGACAATCATCTGTCCAGACACAACCTTTGTCTTTCCGAAGCAACTTGAAGATCGGAACACATGTGGCAGTCATGTGAGAGATAAACCTCGAAATATAATTCAAACGGCCCAAGAATCCTCTTACTTGCTTTTCGGTTCTTGGAGCAGGCATTTCCTGAATAGCTTTCACTTTATCAGGATCAACTTCAATACCTCTTTGGCTGACAATGAAACTTAACAACTTTCCAAAACGTACACCAAATGTGCACTTATTCAGATTCAAACGAAGCTTAAACTTCCTTAACCTCTGAAACAACTTCAGCAAATGTTCAACATGATCCTCTTCAGTTCTCGACTTAGCGATCATATCATCAACATATACCTCGATTTCTTTGTGCATCATATCATGGAAAAGTGTGGTCATAGCTCTTTGGTATGTCGCACCAGCATTCTTCAATCCAAAGGGCATCACTCTGTAGCAGAATGTTCCCCATGGTGTAATAAATGTGGTCTTTTCCATGTCCTCGGGTGCCATCTTTATTTGATTATAACCGGAAAATCCGTCCATAAAAGAGAACACATCAAACTTAGCCGTATTATCTACCAACATATCAATGTGTGGCAATGGAAAATCATCTTTTGGACTGGCTTTGTTCAAGTCTCTGTAATCAACGCACATTCGGACTTTTCCGTCTTTCTTCGGAACAGGCACGATATTGGCCACCCATTGAGGATAAGTTGATGTTACAAGAAAACCTGCATCAATCTGTTTTTGAACCTCCTCTTTGATCTTTACTGCCATGTCAGGATGAGTTCTTCTCAGCTTTTGCTTTACAGGTGGACATTCAGGCTTCAACGGCAATCTATGCTCCACAATATCAGTATCATGACCTGGCATGTCTTGATAAGACCAAGCAAATACATCAACATACTCTCTAAGAAGCTCTACAATCCTCTTCTTAACATCAGGACCAAGCAATGCTCCAACTTTGACTTCTTTCTTATCATCTTCAGAACCCAAGTTGAACATCTCTATAGACTCTCCATGAGGCTGAATAACTTTCTCCTCGTGCTCAAGCAACCGAGAAATCTCGTCAGGAATCTCTTCAACATCCTCTTCCTCAGCTTCAAACACAGGAAATTCAAAGTTGGGAGAGGGCATAGGATCATTGTTTTCAATGGGTTTATCAATCAATCTGCACAATGATTTTATTTTTATTTTAGAATATGAACAAAAGTGCAAACATTATGCAGATAAACAACTATTATTATTTTGGGTTTTTTATGTTACCATTTTTCAGAATAAAGCAAATAGAAAAACATATATGGAAATCAAAATAGCATTTTATTGATGATGATAAAATTTGAAACAAAGCCCAACAAACATCACTTTCACCTTGGGCAGAGTGAAAGGATTTTTGAAAGAAAATAAAACAAATTACTTTGAAGCATGAAAAATAAAAGGAACATCAACAGCAATCCAATTCTGGCAAATCCTTCCGTGCGTAACAAAGTTAGGCATTTCTTCATCTTCATCATCTTCAATGATGGCAGCAGCGGAATGATCGTTGATAAACCCGGCACTTCGAAAACCTTCTTGAATAGTCTTTGGGTCATGGAGAACCACCCCTGGTGCAAAGTCGATACCAAATCCTTCCTTGTTGTCGACAGCATCAATAATTCGCCCCCAACCGTCAGATTGACCAGTTTCAAGCACGCGCAGAGCATCTTTGAGAGAAGACATAGGCATGACGTTCTTCTTAGCAACATTATCCACAACAGAAAGAGCTTGAAATGAAGTTCCCACCTCTTCTTCAACATCAATATAGGAGAAATAAGACAGATTGCTCACAAGCATCGCCCTTTCACCTCCAATGGTCACTAATTTCCCCTCTTTCACAAACCTCAACTTCTGATGAAGAGTGGATGTCACAACTCCTGCTTCATGAATCCAGGGTCTTCCGAGGAGACAACTGTAAGCGGGACGTATATCCATTACTTGAAAAGTAATTTGGAATATAAACGGTCCAATAAGAATAGGAAGATCCACTTCACCAATTACTGTCTTCTTCGATCCGTCAAACGCTTTCACAATAATCCCACTATGCCTCATGGGAGCACCTTGATACGCAAGCTTTGACAAAGTCGATTTTGGCATCACATTCAGAGAAGATCCAGTATCAACTAACACCTTGAACATAGCATCTTCCTGACAGTTTACTGAAATATGCAGAGCCAAGTTATGATTCCTTCCTTCTTCAGGAAAATCGTCATCACAGAAACTTAAATTGTTGCACGATGTGATATTAGCCATAATACTATCAAACTGATCAACAGTCACATCATGGTCAACATAAGCTTGATCAAGAATTTTCTGCAAAGACTGCCTATGAGCCTCAGAGCACATCAAGAGTGATAAAACTGATATCTTCGACGGAGTATGCAACAACTGCTTAGTAACGTTGTACTCACTCTTCTTTATCAATTTTAACACCTCATCTTCACTATCACCAGATTGGCCTGATTGGGCAACAACATCCATAATCTGCTTATTCGCACTTGTATCTTCAACTCTCTTTGGAGGGTCTAAAGCATAAACTCTACCACTTTGAGTAACCTTTGTCACATCAGCAATGCTAACTACAGACTTTGGAGTGGGAATAGGAACTTCCCTACCATTTTCTATCATCGTAGCATTATACCGGTACGGAACAGCTTTATCAGACTCATATGGCACTGGACCAGGAAAATTAATCACCAATGGAGTAACAGCATACTTGCGGCTATCAAAAGAAATAACCACCCTCTCAGGAACAGCCCTCTCAATAATGTTGAAC
This sequence comes from Lathyrus aphaca, assembly GCA_963966055.1. Classification (NCBI taxonomy): domain Eukaryota; kingdom Viridiplantae; phylum Streptophyta; class Magnoliopsida; order Fabales; family Fabaceae; genus Lathyrus; species Lathyrus aphaca. The sequence goes on along the minus strand of OZ014520.1, from coordinate 560,446,766 downwards.
TAAGGCATAATAACATTCACTTCATTTTCATACTCATCTCTTTTTGTTGTCACTTCAATCAACTTATCATCCATCATCTTTTGAATGTCTCTCTTAACAATCACGCAACCACGAGGATTCACCGAGCAGATGCAACATCCAGCATAATCGTGAGCAATATCGTGATATTCACTTAAGAAAGCATGCATCTCAACCAAATACCTTCGAATATGACGGACCTCATAGATCTTGAACAAACCAGGACAACCATCAACCATATTCACAGACGCATTACCATGCTTCGGCAACGGATTTGTCTTCACATTTGGATTAACGTCATTGAAAAACAGAACATTGTTCCTCATCAATTTCTGTACTTCAAACTTCAATGGATAACAGTTCTCAACATCGTGCCCCGGGGCACCTTGATGAAAAGCACAGCGAGCCCCTGGCTTATACCACCATGGGATAGTCTCTGGAACTGGAGGTGGAGAACGTGTTTGCACAAGATTCTTTGCAATCAAAGATGGAAGCAATTCCACATACAACATCGGAATGGGATCAAAACTCGGCTTAGCCCGAACCTGTTGATTACCACTCTGTTGCATAGAGGGTTGTTGATAACGAGGCTGATACTTTGGAGCTGTTGGCACAGCTGGAGCTACATTAATCATCGGAGTTACAGAAGCAACATGCTGCGGATGGAAATTCCCACGACCATGGGGTCTTCTATAACTTTCACGAGACACAGCATTAGTCTCACCTTCTTTCTTTTTTCCAAAGTTGAACCTTCTAGAGCTCGAGCCATTACTATTTTCTTGATTTACCCGTCCCTCACGAACACCTTCTTCTAAACGCATCCCCATACTCACCATTTCAGTGAAATCAGAAGGAGCACTTGCTATCATCCTCTCATAGTAGAAAGAACCTAAAGTCTTCAAGAAGATCTTCGTCACTTCTTTCTCTTCCAGAGGAGGAACAATCTGAGCTGCCAACTCGCACCATCTTTGTGCATATTCTTTGAAAGTCTCTTTGTCCTTCTGGGACATAGCACGAAGTTGATCTCTATCTGGTGCCATATCAACGTTATACTTGTATTTCCTCACAAAAGCCTCTCCCAAATCATTGAAGGTCTTGATTTGGCCATTATCCAAACTCATATACCATCTCATGGCTACACCGGTCAAACTATCCTGGAAATAGTGAATCACCAGCTTATCATTGTTTGTCTGAGCAGACATCTTTCTGGCATACATAGTCAAATGACTCAAAGGACAAGTGTTGCCTTTATACTTCTCGAACTCAGGCAACTTGAATTTGTACGGAACTTTAACATTAGGGACCAGACAAAGATCATAAGCATCTTTTCCAAACAAATCCTTATGCTTCAAGGCTCTCATCTCCCTCTATATCTCAACAAAGCGTCCTTGGAAATCATCAAGTCTTTCAGTCACTCCAGCGCCTTCACTCGGCTCAGCATGGTAAATTATTTCATCATGGTGCGGAATAGTGTGCATCACAGGCGGTGCAGTAGTCATAACTGGAGGAAGAGTATTCATCACTGGCGGAAGAGTATTAAATGCAGCAGTCTCAAGAGGAGGAGGATGATAACCAGCAGGAATGAAATCAACCGGCAAGCCCCAAGGTGTGCTAGCAGGCATACGATAGCGAGGAGAAATGACAGTTTCAACAGGAATTGATGCAGTAACAATCTCGGAGATGACTGTATTCTGAACAGGAGAATTAGGAGGAGGTGGCTGATTCTGAGCAGCCACCAAACCTTCCATCATGGCAGAAAATCTTTCCAAGCTTTCCCTCAAAAATGTAACCTCTTCATGCAACTCGCGATTCTCTTGTTGTAAAGTTTCCATCACCTTCTTCCGATTAGCTCGAGTATCAAATCGGTGAGTCAGCTTGACAGGAGAACTGAATGAAGACCAAGAAACAACATAAGATCCCTGGAGAACACTCAAAAAGCAAGACAAATGCGGGTATGATGCATGATATGCATATTCAAATGCAAAGATTTCAAAGGACTATAAGATAACTTGCAATATTCATAAAGAAACATTTTTTGAAGTACTTAAAACTCATTCTCATTAAAATCAAAGTAAGGATTACAAGTGAAGTACAAGCCTCAACAATCCTAATACATGAGAGAAAAGTAAACTAGGCCTAGGGAATCATATCCGAAGAAGATCCGAATCCTGGCTGATACTTCATGCGAATCCTCTTAATCTCTTTCTTGTACCGATCTTCCATGTCTTCCTTATCCTTCACCAACTTGTCAACAATGGCCTTCCAAGTGCCGGATGTAGGAGGAATGGTAGATGGAGTACTAGAGGAAAATAAATCCTCTCTTGGCCTCTTCGTAACACGCCGCTCAAGTAACTCAATGAGATCATCCTTCTCCTTCAGTTGCTCTTGCATCGTAGTCTTCTCAAGTAGCCATTCTTCTTTCTCTTTCTTCATCTTGTCCAACTCTTCTTGAAGAGCCACCTTCTCATCAACGGGAGGAAGAAAAGCGGACAATGGTAATATGGGAAACAAAGGCTCCTCAGGTGGATAAGGCATCTTGAGCTTGGAAGCCCTAGATCGAACCCACTGAATGTAACATTCGGAAGGAGCAAGGTGTTGTCTTCCCAATTGACCCTTCTCTTTCCGATGAACCGTATGCCAAGAATGAGCAATCCTTTTCTTCATTTCTTCATGATCTGCACCATTAAGAAAGAAGAAACGGGATAAGGAAAGATTGTTTGGTATGTCCTTCAAACAATATCCCAACTGTCTCCTAGCAAGAATAGGGTTGTAACTAATTCCCCCACGTGTACCAAGAAGAGTTACATTAGGAAATTCTCCACAACTATCAATAAGCACTCCAGTATCATAATGAGAACAATACCATGTCATATCCTTATGAGAAAGTGACATAATCCTTTGAGACCATCTTCGATTCTCTCTATTATCCTTGAAGACATCGGACTTTGGTAGGTGCGAAATAAACCACCTGTAGAGAAGAGGCGTACAACACACAATCTCTCCATCACCTTTGGAGGTCCTATAATGAAAAGCATGATACATGTCTCCAAGCAAAGTAGGCACCAGATTCTTCTTCAAGAAAATATGAATGGCATTCTCATCCACAATACCATCTAAGTTAGGAAACAAGACAATCCCATAAATGAGCAAAGCAAGAATAGCCTCAAATGCATCCTTATGACCCAAAGTAAGTGAAGTAGAAGCTTTCCCCATCAAGAACTTAGCATTAATACCATGAACACTCCCTTTTGGAAGAAACTTCCCATTAAGATCGGACTCCTTAAGAAAAAGGGCTTTGGCGATGACTTTGATAGTAAGCTCCTTCTCTAAACCACTGAAAAGAAATTCCTTATCCAAAATAGGTAAACTTATCCAATGAGAGTACTCCTCCAAAGTCGGCACAAGCTGATAATCAGGAAAAGTGAAACAATGATGCAACGGATCATAGAACTGAGCTAAGGTAGGGAGAATCCCTTATGGTACATCGGTATCCAACATAAACAAGAGCTTCCCATAACATTTTCGAAACTCCTGGGTATCAACATCCAATGCTCCTAGCTTTCTCAACTCCAATACATTAGGATTCTTGAAGGTGTACTTCTTTGTGTTCCTCCTTTCAAAATTCATAACCATAGACATCTGAAATTTTGCAAAAGTTCCTTATGAGTCCCTTGAAATCTTAAACACAATGCTCATGAATGCATGATGGCATGTATTCAACAACCACAAACAAGATCACACAAAACACACGGGCTTAGGTTCTGAGTCACGAGCATGAAGTCAAGGTAACAGAACACCAACCCACACAGGTAAGTACTATGGTTTTGTCTTCATTGTACCTGCAGAAAACCAAAAGGGTGCTAACAGAGGTGCCCGGAGTTAACAGCCATCTTTAGAATATCATCGGTACGTTGGATTACTCCCCAACCGATATCATTCTTAAAATAGACCTCGTCCGAGTGTAGTATCGCGTGACAACCACCTTAGGTTTACACCCAGACAGTTTCCGCACTACGTTCCTAAATTGGCTTGGATGGGTTAAGGGTTCTACGGTCCTCAGTATGATCAGCTCAAGGTCGGAAAATAATGCCACGTATGATTACTCATCATGACATTGATAGTCCAAGAGAGCCTAACCGAGTGGAGATTATCAAATTGATATAGCTTTGGACTACTCCATCGCTTATCGCTTCGAATATCGTCGTCCTATCATAAGTTCATCTCAGATCCGGGTTAGAATCTATCTCACACAGAGGATCACCAAAACCGAAACAGAACAAACAAATAACAAACAAATCAAACCAAAGCAGTAAATAAATCAAAGGAGGCCGAATCCACTTAGAGATTACTCCCCAGCAGAGTCGCCACTTTTCTGTAGCGGTAAAATCATGAGTGTAAGCTATTAGCTAACTTAACTCAAGGTAAACAGAGTCGCCACCGCGCTTTTATTTTATTCCAAAAGGAAAAGGGGAAAAGAGCAAATAAAACCTAATGAATCTAAAAGCAAGAAAGCTAAAGAAACACATCAGAGAAACAGGTAAGGGGAATGGTTACACAATGGGAAGGTTTTACGCACCCAAAATGTCTGTGGTGCTCCATGGGAGCCCTTTGAAAAATTTACCGCTTTTGGTTTGAAAATGGTTTGTTTGAAAGAGAGTGAAGAGATGAGAAGAGAAACGTTTTTTGTTATATTTTTGTGTTTGAAGAGGTTTAACGCCTCATGCCTACGTACCCACAAAGTGCAATGCGAGATCAAAAACTCGTAGTTCGTGGTACAAAATTTGAAAAGGGACAATGAGTTGAATTGATTTTAAAATGTAGAGATAAGTCGTCATTCTTTAGCGAATAATTCCGCTAGAAAGGATGAATCATATCTAAACATACGAAAAGAAAAGTGCACAAAGGCACAAAAACAAATGAGTGAGTTTTGGATTTTTTAAAGTCTTTGAGAAGAGAATTTCGATATATTTACATGGATTAACATTTATTAAGAAATTGGAATGAAAAGGGTAAAATCGCTTGACCTAAGTCAAGGTTTGATTATGAAAACATTTGAAGTTTGAAAACAAAGAAGATTTGAAAATAGGGAGAAGACTTGAAAATTGAAGAATGGGAGGAGATGAAGGGACTATCCTAAAAAAGGAAAATAAGGAGATAATGTAAGAAAGGTCTAACCAAACTTGATGACATTCCAAATTATGAGCATGAGAGTTCCATCCTTATAAGCTAGCAAATGGCCAAATAAAGGCTAAATCCAACTTTATGAAGATCAAGGCAAAGGAAGTGTCCTAAAAATCTAAGTTCAACTCCAAGTCCAATGCTAAGGATAGTGGCCATAGTCCAAGAATTAAAGTCACAAATTTTTTAGGGGTTTAATCCTTTATTAATGTTTTTGTGTCCAAATGGGCAAAAGGAAAATCAACATCAAAATAATAAGAACAAATAATAAACATGATATGGATGAATAAAGCAAAATAGAATAAAGGCAATAAAAGTGCAAGAAATTAAATGTTAGTAACAAAAGAAATAAAAATGCAAGAATCTAAAATATTAATAGTAATAATAGTATAATAATATTCACATAATAATGGTATGGTGAACTTAATCAACCACAACCAAAAAGGAAAGGTGACCAAAACCGAAGGCAACCGGATCCGCTTAGCATCTTACACTATAGCGATTAATCAAGGCAAACCGAACCGAATTCAATGAAATTTGAAAGGCGATTGGGAGACCCAAAGCACCTACGCATCAAAAATTCACAAGTCTCGATTCTTGATGCAATATGATTAACCACTTTGGGATTACGCGATCAACAAGAGATCCGGTCCACGAAAGTGTAAGTACCCAATTAGATTTTTATACCAAAGTCGGGACACATTTAGGTCTATGTTAAAAAATCGCCGAGTAATTTACGAAGTAATTACCCTACAAATGAGGCCGGCCACCACCAATTAAGGTGCATAATGTTAGTGCTAATGCATGCGAGATAAACGATATGTAAATCGTTATCCGAACGCGATACCGCACAAAACTAAAGATGAATACCAAATTGAGCCGTACTTATGGTATTCTTCCATCCTTAAGTTCAATCACTCATCTTGGTGGATTCAAGCATGAAAATGTATCACTAATGCAAAGTACCTTAAATGAATTGAATAATCCACTTAAAGGTAGTTTTGAATTAATGACCATTAACTACTCTAATCTACACCCAAAGTCCATTGAAATTAAGGAGAAATCACTCCCAAAAGTGCTTCCCAAGGTAAAAATAAAAAAGGAGGAGGAAGAAGAAGAAAGAGGAACCAAAAAAGGGGCTTAAAACAAGCCAAAAACAACATTCTGACTTGTGTTAACCGGTTAACCAATTGGTTAACCGGTTAAGGCAAGCAGATTTTGAATAATCTACGCTGTTTTTAAACTGGTTAACCGGTTAACCAAATGGTTAACCGGTTAACGCTGTACCAGAAGCTGAAAAATGCAGAAAATTCAGCATGATCCATTTTGGAACCTTTTCTCAAACATTGGATGACCATGATCTGAATTTGCACGAATTTTAAAACCAAAAAAACAGTGGAATCCCTGCAATCAAACAACAAATAAAGATCCAAAGGATCTAGAAACAAAAGCACCAAAGATCTACATCTTGAATGTTGATGGTGAATATGGGTTTATGGAGGAAGATGAATTACCAAAAGCTTTTCTTCAAATTGAGCCAACACAAGCTTAGATCTACTGAAATTGATGAGAAAAAGAATGAAAGGATGAAGGTCTAGCTCAAGTTAATCAAGAATTCAATGTGAATTCTTGATAACTTCAAAAGAAAGAAAGATGAGCTTTGGAGAATTTTGGTGTTGGGGGAGTAATTTGCAAGAGGTTTTGTGGCTATCAAAAGCTTCTCAAATGAATGAAATTGAGGTCCTATTTAAAGGCCTTAGGTATGGAAATTTAGTGGAATGGAGCTTGCTTTGGTAATTTGAATTTAGGTTTGGTAATTGGAAATTTGGTGGGAAATGGAAAAGAGTGGTGATTAGTGAGGGTTTATGGTAGGAAATTATCAAAGTGGTGTAGAGAAATCAGAAACCAATGGATCTAGAATATTCCAATTAAATCAATGATCTAAGGGTGCTGAATTTGAATAAAAAATTCAAATTTCGCACTGGTTAACCGGTTAACCATTTGGTTAACCGGTTAACCAAGCTGAATTTTGAATTTTTTGTTCAAACATAGCTGCTTGGTTGTTTCGGCCCGATTCTTGCGTACGTCGAAGAAATAAACACGTGAACCTTGGAGATCCTTTGAATGAATCAATCAACTTGGGAAATCCTTGATCTGAAAATTTTGAATTATTTGCGGATAGTCTTCGACTTTTTGTGAATTTTACTCGAGCTGCAGGACTGCTATTTTTTGGCATTTTTATATGGTTCCTCTTCCTGGAAAAAAAATTAGCAAAAGGAAACAAAATATTTTTGGATTTTGATTAATAGTTAGTAAACACAATCAAATAAGACAATTAAAGGCAACAGTGATCCCCTGCGAGGCATAATCCTAACCCGAGAAGAACCGTGCAACCAGTGCGATCTTGTTTGTATGCAAAATGCAGATGAAAATGCGAAGAAATCTTAGGGAAAAAATTAGGGTGTTACACCATACTGTTCAACAATCAACACAAGGTTAGAACACACAATCTACTCCTATTCTAAGGATATATTCTACTACTATACCTGGCTGGTTGGACCGACCTGCTCTGATACCAATTGTAATACCCCACTTTCCCATTTACAAAATATGGTAAAATAATAAGAAAAATATTAGAATTTCCAATAAAAGTAGGATGCCACATCGTTCTTAAAACAAAACATGAAGTTTTAATCATTTCATTTTATTACTTTATTATTAAAGAATGAAAACAACGGAAATCATCGTTATTAAATCGCACGGCACACTTACCAAAATAATCCAAAGCTCCACGTAAAATTATGGTCTTCAAAAGTTACAAACCAAAATGATTCGTAACAAAATTCAATAAAAACAACAAATTCAAATGAAATAAGTTCCCAAATATCCCGTGTTACGTATCAGAGCGACTCCTAAGACTCGATCAAGAAACACGTGCTCCATGTACAGCTCAAGTACCTAGATTATATGTACTTCCAGGGTAGCACAAACACAACAAACAAGAAAGGGGTGAGAATTACATTCGATAAAAAACCGTGTATAACTCATACAATCATTACGTAATCACAACACACATGTAAATTCCTGTAACACGGTGGGAGAACTGACTTTCTATAAATGTTGCGGATAGCAAGAGTCTTCACTGACTTTTATTTTATCCATAAGGAAAGAACATAAAAGAACAGGAAAGACCTATTTTAAAAGACTTGAGTTCGGGGGATAGGTTATACAAAGGGAAGGTGTTAGCACCCTTTATATCCATGGTTATCCATGGGCTCTTAGTTACTTAGCTCACTTTGTTTGTTTGCAAGAGTGTAGTGTGTGATTAGGAAAATTTCTTTAAGTACTTGGTAATGACCCTCGTATGGGTGTATACAAAGCCTAGTTTAGAAATTGTGAGATGTAAAAGTAATTTTGAAAAGTGTGAGCAAGTAACTATGAGGTACCTACCCTAGATTAAGTCTTTCATGTTCTCATATGTTCTTTCAATGGTAAGACTAGCCCTATTATTAAGGAACAGGTAGTCATTACCTTCGATGTTAAGGGACAAACGTAGGGTCATCGTATGGTCATAGAAGGCAACAAGTAAGGGTGTCTTTAGCAATTCGTAGGGACTTATCATCATTCATTTGAAGGGACAAGATCATTATTCCATAGGCAACCTCGAAGGGACTTGATCTTTTAAACTGTAAGGACTATGATGATTTATATTCGAAGGGACTTTGCTTAAGACACCCCTATATTCGAGGGACTTGACCATGTTTAAGGCAACCAAGAGGGGTAACTTAGGAAATGCAAGATGGCGATCAAAGATCGACTTACGTGTGTGAGTGTTTATATTAAAATATTTATCTTATTTAAATTAATTCTCTAAGTTCAACTTAATCACATATAAGTTATGCACACCCTAAGGTTACTAACCATACAATAAAAATAATTACAAAAATAAAGCAAAGATATAAAATAAACCTATTACATGGCTTTAGCAATTACATAATAATAAAATAATAATGATAATAATAAATATAATAAGAATAATAAATAAACAATAATCAAATATTAGTAATAATAAAGTAATAATAATAAGGGTTAGAATAATAAATAAAGGAAATAAGAATTTAAAAAGAAAAAATTAATATTAGAAATTTTTTTAGAAGTTAATTAAGAAAATAAGTTTAATAATAATAAACAAATAACAAATTATTTACATGTTAATAAAAAAAAAGATTAATAATTTAATTAGGGTTTAGAAAAATTAGGTTAATTTTTAGGGTTAGAAGAAAATTAAGGTTAAGAATACAAATTAGGGTTAATATTTAAATTAAGAAAATTAGGGTTTTTAATTAAAATACATTATTAATTTATTTACAAAAATATAATAATTATATAAACATATTATAAAGTTAATACAAATAATTTACATTTAAGAAAATTAAATATGAATTTTAGAAAATATAAAGTTTTATGAAAATATTATTAGTTATTGTTTAAGAAATTATTTCAATTATATTAATTTAAATTAAAAATAAGAAAATAGTTAAAATAAGGAAAATATGAGAAAAAGTCCTAAAAAGATAGGACTTGGGATTTGAACCCAGGTCCTTTACCTGAACAACAACATTCAAAACCAGCGTAGCCAGCATGCGCTGGTGTAGGCCATGTACAATTCAATCATCATATTGTAAAACCTGCAAAATAAATGAAATTAAAACAAAATGGCCTGCGGCCAGATTCGAACCCAGGACCATCACAACAACAACCAAACACTCCAACCACTAAGCCACATGGGGCGCGTCTGCAAGCTAAGCAACAAACAATGATAATATATTAAGTCAACTGAATAATGGAAAAATTAAGCAAAATATGTTGTCACCAAGGATCGCACACAGGTCACAGCCATAACACGCACACGCCTTCACCACTGGGCCAAGCAGCATCTGTTGAAATAATATGAAAACAAATCAATAAAATATTAAGTCAAAATTTGAATTTCCTCCTACGCGCCAACTGACTTCATCTTCTTCCTATTTCCTGCGAAAACACCTGCAAATTCATCCACAAATTTTCCTGCGAATTTTGAATTTCAAGAACCTGCGAAAACTGGATCTTTCATAACGCAAAATTTCATCAAATTGATCACATAGACATGATCCACACATTATACACAGTTCATTGATGTCATTAGAATTTATTTATATTGGTTTAATTAAGAAACCCTAAACGGACACCATAAACCCTTACAATGGTGGTTTTCGATTCAGGTCATGGTTCTTCAATCTCTTTGCCCAGAAACAATCAAAACATCATGGCTAACAAGAATATATGGTTAAAATTCATCAACAACACACAAACAATCGAAATCGAAAAAAATAAAAACATGAACAAGCTTGGTTCGGTTTATGCAATTAATGATGATTTGGATGCTGCAAATGATTCAAATAGATTCAATGATCATCCAGGAATGTATTGCAACCTTCAAAACTTCTTGATATGGTCTGCAATTAAAAATCCGAATGTGACTTTTTGTATGAAATTTTGAAGTTGAATGGTGTTCTTGGAGGCTTTGAATTTCGTCCCTTGAGCTTGTAATAGGTTTGTCAACTTATAGTGATCTGAATTAGGTCAAAACTTTGTGGATTTGTGGGCTTTCTTGAATAACTTGTGTGAAGAAATCTCATGATCAAAATATGTGAAAAATCAAATCTTTGTATACCAATCTAGTCTATCACAAATTTGGATCAGATCAATCATCTATAAATAATGTTTATGACCTTCTAGAACAAAAATCAAATTTAAATATTGAGTTTTCATATTTTATTTTAATTTAAATTGATTTTTAATGAATAAAATCAAAATAAATAAAAAATAAACTATAAAAATCTGAATAAATGATATTTGATTCGTGCATGATATCATCGTAGGGATTGGGTCATAAAAATGCAAGCCCATGTGTAAAGAATTGGTTCTAAGACCCCATTTGCTCAATAAACCTCTCAAAAATTTCCCAACCTTACAAAGGAATAAATCTTTCAATTTTAAGGCTATGAAGGTGTTCTTGGAAATTTTAAAAAGCTTAGAGAGTCCTCTTACCAACCTCTTTGGTCTCATGTCCATATCCTTCACCATTTTCAAATTATGCCCTTTGGAAGGTGTTGACTTTTTGTTGACTTTTAAAATGACATATAATGTCGTAGCTCATACCTTCCAAATGAAGCATTTTTGGGCTTGGCTTGTGAGACAAAAAGTTGTAGAGAATTCAATTTCCTTCAAAATGAGCTTTGGATGGGAAATATTTGATGAAGCATGTGAAAGTTATGGCTGGTCAAAGTTCAGTTGACTTTTCCTGTGAAAACCCTAATTTAGAAACTCCTGATTCTTGATGATCTGAAATCTCCTTGATGAATCATGATCAAACCTTGATCAAATGATAAACTTTACTTCATAAATTTGATGTTTGCAAAAAATCATGAAGTTTGACTTTGGTTTGACCTCAATTTGACTTTTTAACTACTTTGACTGATTTTTGCATATCTGATCATCTGACTGAGCAAAACTTTTGGGAAAGCCTTGAAACTTGGCATAGGGATTCTTGAAGACATTTGGGATGTTATGAAGTTCACTTGAGGCCTTAGAAGTCCATTTAGCCTGATGAAATCCAAAACCCTAGTTTAGGGTGCATTGCTTAGAAGGAGGCTTTGTCTGAGAGAACTTCCAAGCTTTCTGACTAATTGTGAACCTTGTGAACCTCTTGGGATACCTTATGAAACTTGTGAACCTCTTGGGACACCTTGGTACACAATTCCTTGACTAGGGGAGGGAAATCTTTGGGGTGCAACAGCTGCCCCTGTTCAATTTTCTGAAACCTGAGGAGTTAGATTGGCCTGTGTGCCATTCGTGACTTGGAAGGTTGAAGGGGATTGAACACAAAAGCCCAAAAATTTGCACTCGCCGGTGCGTAAAGTAACACTGCTGATTGGTTGTATATGCTTGAATGAGCTTAAAGATGCCACTCCGAGGAACTGGAGATGGGCTTATAGATGCCATCCATAATATCAGGAGGTGATAGTATCAAAACGTTGTCACTGGATATCAGTACTAGGTCTTCGTATAGGCTGTCTCTGAATCATTCCTGTAACATAGTTTGAGTTGAATGTCAGCACTAGATCTTCGTATAGATCGTCTCTGCATTATCTCTAGGGGAAAATAATATCCTTCATTAGGTGTCAGTACTTAGATCTTCGTATAGATCGGCTCTGAACCATCTTTAGGAACATACTTTAATTTAAGCATCAGAATCAAATCTTCGTGGAGATCTTTTCTGAATTGCTTTTTGGTAATATCTTGGGCTAAGTGCAAGATCTTCGTATCGATCATTTATGTACCATCCCACAAATAAACTGTTGCATAGACCATTAGAAATAAATCTTCGTAGCGATTATCTCTTCTGGAAATATCCCGGATTAGGTAATAGATCTTCGTATAGACCATTTACATACCTTCCCAAGGACAAAAGAATATCAGGATTAAATCTTCGTGGCGATTATCCCTGAACTTATTCTGAAAGAATCTTTTGGATTAAGTGCTAGATCTTCATATAGATCAGTTACACACTATCCCAAAGATAGTTGATCATCAGAAATAAATCTTCGTAACGATTATCTCCTCTGGAAATATCCTGGATTAAGCACTAGATCTTCGTATAGATCATTTACGTACCCTTCCAAGGACAACTTGAGTATTTATCATCAGAAATGAATCTTCGTAGTGATTATCTCTGAATTAAGTATCAGTACTAGATCTTCGTATAGATCGTCTCTGAACTATTTCGAGTTGTTGATAGTGTTTATCTGTCTGCGACTATCCTGAAAAGAAAAGGTTAGTTTATGCAAGATGATTTGATGTATGCATGTATAGCATGATGCACTTAAGTCTTATGCACTATGGATGTGTATGCTATGAAATGGTGTAAATGATGTATGTATGACTCATGTAGCCTGAAGTGTCTGGATATCTTTGTATAACAACTGCTGGCTAGGGAAAATAAATCCCGGCTTGTTGCTGAGAAATATGAGGACTTTGTTCCTGTCTTGTTTAATAAATTGGTACTCAGAACCTCCCGCCTTCGTTCGTCATGTAAGGATTACTGCTTGAAGACTTCGTTGAAGAGTTTTGTAAGGATTACTCTGTGGGGATGAACCGGGGAAGCTTCGTTGAATTCCTACCTTCGTTCGTCCTTAGTAAATACTATTACTGCATTTTATGCATTTCTGGTAAACATCAATCATATTCAAAAGCATACATACATTCAAACACAACCAATGGACGTTTTTGTTTAAGTAAACAAGGTAAAAGTAAATTTCAACTCAAAGACGAGACTTTATTTATTTAAAGAGTGGCCTATACATAGGCAGGTTTGTACGAGGAGACAAAAATCCTAGTAAGAGGAATTTGTCATAAAAGTTTTACAAAAACAAAGAAAAACAGCTATGTAAGAAATAATCCTATTGAGTTCCAATTCCACTATTGCCATTATCTTCAAGTATCTCATCTTTTGCTGTCGAGATGGAAATGGTTGGATTGATCGTTATCTGTTTGTACTTGATCCAGGTAGCACAAATAGTTGGAGTTACACGAGTGATCCAACGAGACACAGTCATACGCTTTAATCCCTAACTTTTGCCTGGATTTCCTTTTCAGGTTTTCAATCCACCGGGATACCCTTTTTTGCCCAAGCCGCCTTTTCAGGTTTTCGACTTGTCGGGTGTACATTTTTTTTAATATATATATCCCTAATTTTTGCCCGAACCCCTTTGGTTCGCCGGGATGCCCTTATTTTTTCCTAGGCCAGTCAACCTAGCGGGTCTCTTTTTATGCGTAGTATTTTTTAACTATGTCTGCGTTTACGGGCTGTGGGAAGTCTTCACCATCCGTAGTAGTAAGCATCATGGCACCTCCTGAAAATACCCTCTTGACTACAAATGGTCCTTCATATGTAGGAGTCCATTTGCCCCTAGGATCACCCTGTGGTAATATGATACGCTTGATTACCAAGTCTCCAGTCTGATATACCTTTTGCTTAACCTTCTTATTAAAAGCTTTGATCATACATTTCTGGTACATCTAACCGTGACAAACAGCTATCAACCTTTTCTCATCAATCAAATTTATCTGGTCAAGTCGAGTCTGAATCCACTCATCTTCATCCAAGCCTGCATCCTTCATGATTCTTAAGGAGGGGATCTGAACTTCAATGGGTAGAACTGCTTCCATACCATAGACTAAGGAGAATGGGGTTGCCCCTGTTGAAGTACGTATTGTAGTACGATAACCATAAAGAGGAAATGGTAACATCTCATGCCAATGCTTATACGTAACAGTCATCTTTTGTAGAATCTTTTTGATGTTCTTATTAGCAGCTTCTACTGTGCCATTCATCTTTGGACGGTACGGAGAAGAGTTATGATGCTTAATCTTGAACTGCGTGCAAAGGTCAGTAATCATAGTGTTGTTCAGATTAGATCCATTATCCGTGATAATCCTTTCAGGGATGCCATACATGCATATGAGATTATTCTTAATTAATCGAGCCACAACATTCTTAGTAACAGATGCAAATGAGGCTGCCTCCACCCACTTTGTAAAGTAATCAATGGCAACCAGGATGAAACGATGCCCATTAGAAGCAGTAGGATTGATCTCACCAATCATATCAATGCCTCACATGGCAAAAGGCCAAGGAGCAGTCAACACATTCAACGGAACTGGAGGTACATGCACCTTATCAGCATAAATCTGACACTTGTGACATGTTTTGGAATGTTGATAACAGTCAGCTTCCATGGTAGACCAATAGTAACCTGCTCTCAATATCTTCTTTGTCATGGTATGACCACTATAATGAGTGCCAAAGATCCCATCATGCATGTCTTCCATAATCTCTGTTGCTTCCTTCTTATCCACACAATGAAGCAAAGTCGAATCATGATTGCGCTTGTACAAAATTCCATTACTCAAGAAGAACTTAGCAGAAAACCTCCTCAGAAACTTCTTATCATTGACAGATGCCCCTTCAGGGAACTCCTGAGCTTCAAGATACCTTTTTACTTCATAGAACCAAGGATTTCCCTCTACTCCTTCAGTATCAATCTCATTACAATATGCAGGCTTCTCAAATCTATCAATAGTGATCTTGGGAGCTTCATCATCCCAACTAATCTCAAACATAGATGCCAAGGTGGCTAATGCATCTGCCAACTGATTCTCTCTTCGTGGAATATGTCCAAAGGTAATCTCTTAAAAATATGGGATCAAAGACAACACATGCTCTCTGTAAGGAATGAGATTTGCATGCTTAGTATCCCAATCTCCTTTAATCTGACTAACTACCAGGGCTGAATCTCCATATACGTCCAGAAACTGAATCATCATCTCAATGGCAGCTTTGATACCCATGATACATGCTTCATATTCAGCCATGTTACCGATACAATAGAAACAAAGTCTTGCAGTAATTGGGGTATGATAACCTTCAGGAGAAATGATCACAACACCAACACCATTGTCGTACCCCGAAAAATACGACCTTACGCGATCCGAAAGGACGGAGTCACGCGCCGGACGGACTGAAGAGTCGCCACCTAATTCTATTTATTCCCGAAGAGGGAAAGGGAAGATATAGATACAACCCGGGAGGAAAAGGATGAGGACAAAGGTCAACGGAACCATTGCCTGGGTTCAGGAGTCGGTTATGCAGGGGGAAGGTATTAGCACCCCCTACATCCATCGTACTCGATGGGAACCATCTAAGTTATCGCGCGTGAAAGGATGTCTATGCTTAAACGAATTGCTTGCTAGAGGGAAATGAGTTGAATTATAAGTTAGATTGAACCTAGGTGCTCGGCAAGGATGGAGATCCTCGTGCCTACGTACTCCCGCGTGCAATGGGAAAGTCGGAGCCTCGTAGTTCGGCCTACTAAGGGTATGGTTGTTCGATTTTATTACCTTTCGTCGATGAAAGGGTTTAGGAGTTGAAATGCACTAAAGACTATGGATAGTTTATCTCGCCCAACAAGACGAGTGTCCTGCGTCGAAATAATCGGAGCGAGTAACGAAAGCTCGTTATCCCCCTTTCTACCGCTTAAGGCTCGTGGCGTACAAATCTTCTCGTATTTATTAAAGTGTTTTTATTTCCTAAAGCCGCTTGACGTTGGATCAAGGGTTTGGATCTAATCGAAACATTTTGGTTTTTTGAAGTTTAGAGGGTGAATGCAAATGGAGTTTATTTTTGTAGTTTTGTCAGCGAGGCACGAATCGCTCGGCTCGCAGGGATATGAGGATCCTAATAACGAAATGATAACTGAAAATAAAGTGCGAGTGTGCAAGTGCAATCGCTTGGCGTTGGACCAAGGATTCAGAATTAAAATAGAAATGCGGAAAATAAAATGCGTACAAAATAATGGGAGAGGGATACAAAATAAATACAGGGGATTGCGAGAAATAAATGGTCTCGTTGTAATTAGCCCAAGAGAAAGCGTGTGTGCAGTGTATTTGAACTATTCGAAGGCGTTCGGCCTATTCGATTGGGACACAACTATTCGGAGGCGTTGGACCTTTTTTTTCCGAGCGCAACTATTCGGAGGCGTTGGACCTTTTTGGGACGCGACGAAATTTTGTTCGTGAACTGCCTTAGAATCGGTTCAAAATGGGAACCATTCTATAAGGAGTCGAAACGTAATTTTAAATGAATAAATTGAATGAATAAATAAATTGCGAAATATTAAATGAAATAATAAATTGAATAATTGAATAAAATAATAATGAATAAAACAATGAATAAAATGAGTTAAATTATATTACAAGTTTTTGTTCAGAATAAAAAATAATAGAATAAAATAAAAAGTGGGCCTCATATTGACCGCTCATCACCGATTAAATGTAATCGGGCGAAAACGGCCTTTTATAATATCATCGGCCCAAAAATAGAATAAAACAAAATGTGAAACAAAATAATGATAAAAGACTAATTAAACAATTTTGAATAGAGAAAAAAAAAATCACAAATGAGAAAACTACTAACCAAATTAGTGAACTTTTTAATATAAATAATAAAAGTAAATGAAAGGGGAAGATTTATTATATGTATAGAAAAAACGTAGAATGGGAAAGAAAAAGAAATAATTTAAAAATAACAAGCTAGAAATAACAAGAGGGTAAGACGGTGAATTAAGTGTGCATGCAGTAATTCGGTTGGGCCAAGCCCATAAGCCAAACATATTAAAAATAAGAAATAAGAAAAAATAGAAAAATAAGAGAGGAAAAATGCAACGGGCTTGTGCAGTGTGTGCTTAGAATAAAAGTCAGATGGGTTGATTCTATCTCATTAGGATCACTCACTTAACCAAAGCAACAAAATAAATAATAAAAAAAACATGAATAACTGAATAAAAGTGTATGAATTAGTCATATGGTGCTCATTTAACCAAGACAACAAAATTAAATATGAATGACTGAATAAATAAATAAAAAATATGAACTAGTCAAATGGTGCCCAATCCATTAAAACAATCTAAAACAAAATGAATTCATAAAACAAAAAAAAAAAATATCAAAGTAAAAGTTCAGAGTTCACGTTCAACACAACAAAACAAAACTCTCACTTACCCCTTTCAACGAAGCGACGGCGGCCGGTGCTCCTCTCGGCGATGGTCCTCTCACCTTCAGTATCGACGGCGATTTCTTTGTCTCACTCTTTCACCGCGATTTGTTCAGAAGAAAATCGGCCACGCTCTGCTTCGGTTCAATCTCTGGTTCGCATGGTTTCTGTCGGTCTCTCGACTTTTCCGATCTTGCGCTCTCGGATCTCTTGCGGCTTTCGCTTGATGGATTTCGATCGGCGGCTATCACAGCAGCTTCGGAGCGTTTTGGGTTTGGCCGGTTTGCGGTGATGGATTTGGTTTCGGCTTGCGATCTGGTGGTGGCCGAAACGGTGGTCCGTTTGGGAGTTGCGTACGGATTCGCGATTGCTGGCCGGTGATTTTCGCGGACCGTTGCGGTTGGCTTGCAGTTCTGGTTATGGAGGTGATTAACGGAGAAGTTTGGTGATGGTTTTCTCACAGGTTGAAGGGCGATTCTGCGGCTGTGTGTTTGGTTTTTTCGCAGTGGTTCGTTTTCAGAACTCAGTTCACTTCGTCTGAATCTCTCATTTCATCTTTTTTTGTTTGTTTCTTGATGTTTGTGGTGTTTATGGTTGAAGAAAGAATGGTGATTTTGTGAAAGGTTTTCTCTGTGTTTTGTACGATTTCAAATTTCTGAGTTTGGCTTTTCACTCCTAGCTTGGTTTTGTTTGGTGGAGGGGTGTTTGGATGAATGAGGAGTTGTGGCGAAAAGATGATTTTTGGTTTTGGAGCGGTGGTAAGAAGTTTGACGGTTTGGTCAATGGAAGAGGTGAGGAAAGTTTTGCAGGTATTTTTGTTTTTTTTAGAAAATAACACAGTATGTGAATTGAGGAGAATAGGAGTTTGCTGAGATTATTGTTGGCAAGATGGAATTCTTTGTGCCATTTGTTGAAACGGTCAATCAAAGGGAGTTTATTAGTGTGGGTTGATTTATGAAGGAAGAAAAGAAAATTTGTTTTTGGTGAAATGGTATGATTTTCTTGACATTGGAAAAGAGGAATCCTGCTGATTTGTACGTTGTGAATTTTTGTTAGTGGACAGGCTGGGATTGGTTGCTATAGTGGAGCAAATCGTGTGTGTACGCTGAAAACAAATTACTTTAGTGGGATTGTAAAAAGATTCTATTTTGTTGTTAAGAAAAACAAAAACAGCACTAATAAAGCACTAATAAATCTGTTAGTAACAATAATCATAAATTGTAAACAATAACAAACTAATAGTAATAGAAAATAATGGTTAATAAGAATAATCTAAAATAGAAAAAAAAACTAAATACTAATAATAATAATAATAGATAATATTAGTTATTAATAATAACAGTAGTATATAGAAAAGAAAGAAATTATGGATTAACTATAACAAATAAAAAGAAATATTTGGTTTAAAAGAATCTATATTTTTGTAGTATTTTTTTTATATGTAAAATAATCTATCCTAAATGGAAATTAATAATAAATAACATAATAATAAAAGTAGATAATGGTATATAATAATAAAAATAATATCTAAAAATCATAATAATAGAATTGGGAAAGAAAGAAATATTTTTGTGTGTTTCTTTTTTTGGATAAAGGGGTTCTATTTAAAGTTAGAAAGTGAATTCATAACAATAGACTTTTTTTATATATATATATATGTATTTTTTGATTAAAACTAAACAATAAATATAAAAGACTTGAAATAAAAGGAACTTTGAATTTTAATTTACAAAGAAATAAATGCAATTTTTTTATTTTTCGAATGTTTGCCAGGAAAGATAAAACGGTACATTTATTTGTGTATTTTTTGAAACGATGCTTAGACAGAAAATAAAATGATGCAGGTAGGACAAATTTGGGGTATGACAGATGCCCCTATCGAATTGGCTTAGACCAAGTAAGATGAACTGGCTCGCGTTCAATCGTTCAAGGTATAAGATAATTAGATATTAACAGACTCCAAATTTGTCCGACGAAGAAAGAATTTGTGAAAATAGCAAATGAAATAAGTTGGAAATGA
Source organism: Lathyrus aphaca (assembly GCA_963966055.1). Classification (NCBI taxonomy): domain Eukaryota; kingdom Viridiplantae; phylum Streptophyta; class Magnoliopsida; order Fabales; family Fabaceae; genus Lathyrus; species Lathyrus aphaca. Next base: position 560,426,898 of record OZ014520.1, on the reverse strand, counting down.
TGGGTGACACAGCAAAACAAATTAACAAAATAAATCACTTATCACCAGAGGATGATAAGGCAATAAACAGAAAAATAAACTCACTTATCAACAGAGGAAGATAAGGCAACAAACAGAAAAAAATAAACTCACTTATCAACAGAGGAAGATAAGGCAACAAACAGAAAAATAAACTCACTTATCAACAGAGGAAGATAAGGCAATAAACTGAAAAAAATAAACTCACTTATCAACAGAGGATGATAAGGCAACAAACAGAAAAATAAACTCACTTATCAACAGAGGATGATAAGGCAACAAACAGAAAAAATAAACTCACTTATCAACAGAGGATGATAAGGCAACAAACTGAAAATAAATTCACTTATCAACAGAGGAAGATAAGGCAATAAACAGAAAAATAAACTCACTTATCAACAGAGGATGATAAGGCAATAAACTGAAAACAAACTCACTTATCAACAGAGGATGATAAGGCAAATAACAGAAAATAAAATCAACTTATCACCGGAGGATGATAAGGCAAAAGAAATTTAAACACGACCATTGAATCCGTCAAGAGAATGCCTGGAATCTGATTGATGTGATCCTCCGCTGGGGAAAGGACTGGAAGCCTGTATGATCCTGGATCCTGAACTATGCATGTATGTTTGATTGTTTTGAGATGGTATCCCATAATGATGGAAATATGATGCAAATGCTTATGCACTGAGATGTAAATTGAAAATGTTGGGGATATGAAAAACTGATTTATTTTGGCATGCATATGATGCATATGTTGTAAATGATTGATGTAAATGATGCTTATGACATTGATGATGCATAATGATGCATATGAGTGATTGAAATGAAAGGTGCCAGCTTGGTGGACTTCTGGTTTGCTAGTTGCCAATAACAATTGGACTTTGGGTGGGTGGAGGGCTTGATTCCCCGACACTCGATCTTTGACAATGTATGATCAGAAGATGAATCTGAGAGCTCCAAGTTTTGGTCACTTGCTGATGAGCGTAGCGACTTAATTGACACCTGAAGACTGACTTCGCTTCGAATGGTTACCGACGTCTAGCAAGGACTGCCTATTCGGCTGGGGAGAAAGAGATAGGAAGATTTGCTCCTGTTTGCTTGCCCCTGCTCGTAGGGTATCAGAAATAAAATTGATGGAGAAGCTTTGACAATGGCCATGGCATGATCTGCCCCTGATTAAGTCTTTGAAGGTGATTTGCCCCTGATTGAGCTGATTTTGAAATAAATTGCCCCTGATTGGGCTGTTGAAGAAGTATTGATTCAAATTCCTCTTTTGATTGCCCCTTGCTGGGATTCTACTGATGTCAAGCACTGAATTGCAATTAAATTGTTCATACACAAATGGTAGTGTTAATGTAAAGTTCATGTAAATTTTGAAAAAGTCAATTTTATTTGAATGCTTGTGATAGTGTGACGAATGGACCGTTAGTCCAAACGAGGTGTTGTTTTTAGAAAGAGTATGAAAGATGCAGCAAGAATAATGTGCAAACGAGATTGAAGATTAGCAAATATATGGGAGTCATCTTACGCAACCTTATTGGTAGCATGCTTTCAGAATAAATCGCGCCTCAATTAGGACTTTCGAGGGTTGTAACGTGGTATGGTTAATGGTTGAGAAACAAAGGTATAAGGCTCAAAGTTTGATTTGTACCCACCCCTTCTTCGTATTGTTCTCCAGTCCTACGTTCAGTTAACTCTACATATGCATTTGTTTTCGACTTTGCAAGAGTGAAGATGAAGCTTTGATGTTCGCTTGAAAGTGGCAGTCATCTTTTTGCTGTTGGTGACCCTTTGATTTTTGTTTGGTCACTGATATTTGTTTCGCTTTTGCTGAGGATTTGAGTTCCTCTTTTGATTTGTTTTTTTTTTGACTAAGTCTCCCTTCGGGTGCTCAACTTAGTGGCTTTTTCTTTTCTATTTTTTCTTTTTCTGTATTTTTGTTGAATGTTGTGACTGCCAAGTCATTTGTTGATGGTCCTCCGACGGGATGTCTCATCTTGCAATTCGAAGGTGTAGTTAGTTTAACTGAACAACTACCCTGCCCCGGGTTAAATGTAAGGGTTGTATCCGAAAGAAACTCCTACTTCTAGGCTCGAAGTGGTTGACTAGGGATTAACTCCTTGTATCTCCAGTGTTTGGGGATTTGAATAAATGTCTGTACATCATTGACGAGGTTTTATCTGAAAGCATACCGCAACAGTTATGGGTATTTCGTTTTCATCATCCTCCCTCAAATATTTGCTAAAGTGAAGTGAGGGAAATATTTTTGTGATTTTTTGTGATAAATGATAAATATGAGCGAATGCGAATAAATTGATTCAAAACATGCATAAACATAACATTAACAAAACCAAGTACAAATGACAATGTTCAAAGCAAATAATACTTAAACAAACAATACAAAATAACAGGAATGCGAAAATTATAAATGGCTATGGCTGCCTTGATTTGAGGAATGAACTTCTCTTGATTGAATGTTTCAAAGTTGGAGACTACTCAGCTTTGGTCTTCGGCAACTTCTTCGAAAGCATTTGTTGAGGGGCCACTTGCGGCGACACTGGATTGCTCTGGATATTCAGACCCTTCTGAGTAAAGGTGAGATCCTTAGAGTTGATTAGGTCCTGAATTTTGTGCTTGAATGATTTGCAATTCTCAATCGTGTGACCTGGAGCACCCTTGTGGTATTCACAGCGAGCATTGGCATCATAATCTTGAGCGTTACCAGTTTGAGGTGGCATGTCCTTCAACACAAGAGTTCCTTTTGCCATCATCTGATTAAAGATTTCAGAATGTGTCATAGGCAAGGGATCGAAGGTTCTTTCAGGCCTTCTTTGCTGATATGGTGGACGCTGTTGAGGAGCGCGTTGTTGCTGACCGGGCCGTTATTGATAAGCCGGTTGCTGATATGGATAAGCTGGTTGCTGGTATGGATATGCCGGTTGCTGGCATGTTCTAGGTCCATATTGCGCAGCTGCACCCATTGGAGGTGGACGCGGTTGATAAGCCATCGGAGGCGGAAGCAGAGCTTGAATAGCTGGATGAACGGGCATTGAAGGAACAGGCTGATGGGACACAACCATCCTGGCCAAGGCTTGCATGGCCTCATGAATACGATCGACCTTGCTCTTGATTGTGTCAATCTCTCCCCTCATAGCAGCTTGTTCTTGTCGAATCTGATCCATCAGTCTTCTAGCGTTGGCTCGAGTTAAATACGGTCGTCTAACTCGATACGGGCGCCGGGAAACCAGCTTGATTTACTGAAGACGGAGGAACATGAAATGAGTTTTCGGTTTTGGAATGAAATGCAATATGAATAAATGATGCAAATGAGATGATATGCAATGTCAGAATCCAGGATCACAAAATCAGGGTCTTGGGAGTCCAAGGTATAGCCGAAAGGCACTCAGATCAAGAACTCACTGGGTAGACTCTAAAGTTTTAGGGACCCCAAAGTTATCAATTCATATGGCTGTTCATCACACGCGCCATAAGCATGACGGTTGATTGACTCCGCCATATGAATCTATTTTGGGTGAGATCTTCGTATCGACAACCCACGAGAGCAGATTTTCTCGGGAGTCCATACTACGTGATCATCGACACAAGGTTTAAAACAAAGTCCTGGAGTTATGGAACTTTCTCAACTGTTTGATGCACGTGTCAATTTCATACATTCTTGACAGTCAATCAACTCCATTGAGTAGGTCTATTCCAAGTGAGGTTTTCGTATCGAGCCACGCGAGGGCGAACCCTGGTGCCCAATACTACACAACCATCAACCGATGTTTTAACCAAAAGGTTCTAAAGGTCCTCAGAGTTGATGACCTTAATGAAAACAACTGAGCACACATGCCAAAAGCTTGACGGTTGTCAGTATTTCCATTAAAATCTACTCCGAGTGAGGTTTTCGTATCGACAACCCACGAGAGAGGTTCTCTCGGGAGCCCATACTACACAACCTCTCTAACTTAAGTTTGTCACCCCTATGCAAGTCCCCAGCAGAGTCGCCAGCTGTCGTACCCCGAAAAATACGAACTCACGCGATCCGAAATGGACGGAGCCGCGCGCCGGACGGACTGAAGAGTCGCCACCTAATTCTATTTATTCCCGAATAGGGAAATGGAAGATATAGATACAACCCGGGAAGAAAAGGATGAGGACAAAGGTCAACGGAACCATTGCCTGGGTTCGGGAGTCGGTTATGCAGGGGGAAGGTATTAGCACCCCCTACATCCATCGTACTCGATGGGAACCATCTAGGTTAACGCGCGAGAAAGGATGTTTATGCTTTAAATGAATTGCTTGCTAGAGGGAAATGAGTTGAATTATAAGTTAGATTGAACCTAGGTGCTCGGCAAGGATGGAGATCCTCGTGCCTACGTACTCCCGTGTGCAATGGGAAAGTCAGAGCCTCGTAGTTCGGCCTACTAAGGGTATGGTTGTTCGATTTTATTACCTTTCGTCGATGAAAGGGTTTAGGAGTTGAAATGCACTAAAGACTATGGATAGTTTATCTCGCCCAACAAGACGAGTGTCCTGCGTCGAAATAATCGGAGCGAGTAACGAAAGCTCGTTATCCCCCTTTCTACCGCTTAAGGCTCGTGGCGTACAAATCTTCTCGTATTTATTAAAGTGTTTTTATTTCCTAAAGCCGCTTGACGTTGGATCAAGGGTTTGGATCTAATCGAAACATTTTGGTTTTTTGAAGTTTAGAGGGTGAATGCAAATGGAGTTTATTTTTGTAGTTTTGTCAGCGAGGCACGAATCGCTCGGCTCGCAGGGATATGAGGATCCTAATAACGAAATGATAACTGAAAATAAAGTGCGAGTGTGCAAGTGCAATCGCTTGGCGTTGGACCAAGGATTCAGAATTAAAATAGAAATGCGGAAAATAAAATGCGTACAAAATAATGGGAGAGGGATACAAAATAAATACAGGGGATTGCGAGAAATAAATGGTCTCGTTGTAATTAGCCCAAGAGAAAGCGTGTGTGCAGTGTATTTGAACTATTCGAAGGCGTTCGGCCTATTCGATTGGGACACAACTATTCGGAGGCGTTGGACCTTTTTTTTTCGAGCGCAACTATTCGGAGGCGTTGGACCTTTTTGGGACGCGACGAAATTTTGTTCGTGAACTGCCTTAGAATCGGTTCAAAATGGGAACCATTCTATAAGGAGTCGAAACGTAATTTTAAATGAATAAATTGAATGAATAAATAAATTGCGAAATATTAAATGAAATAATAAATTGAATAATTGAATAAAATAATAATGAATAAAACAATGAATAAAATGAGTTAAATTATATTACAAGTTTTTGTTCAGAATAAAAAATAATAGAATAAAATAAAAAGTGGGCCTCATATTGACCGCTCATCACCGATTAAATGTAATCGGGCGAAAACGGCCTTTTATAATATCATCGGCCCAAAAATAGAATAAAACAAAATGTGAAACAAAATAATGATAAAAGACTAATTAAACAATTTTGAATAGAGAAAAAAAAAATCACAAATGAGAAAACTACTAACCAAATTAGTGAACTTTTTAATATAAATAATAAAAGTAAATGAAAGGGGAAGATTTATTATATGTATAGAAAAAACGTAGAATGGGAAAGAAAAAGAAATAATTTAAAAATAACAAGCTAGAAATAACAAGAGGGTAAGACGGTGAATTAAGTGTGCATGCAGTAATTCGGTTGGGCCAAGCCCATAAGCCAAACATATTAAAAATAAGAAATAAGAAAAAATAGAAAAATAAGAGAGGAAAAATGCAACGGGCTTGTGCAGTGTGTGCTTAGAATAAAAGTCAGATGGGTTGATTCTATCTCATTAGGATCACTCACTTAACCAAAGCAACAAAATAAATAATAAAAAAAAACATGAATAACTGAATAAAAGTGTATGAATTAGTCATATGGTGCTCATTTAACCAAGACAACAAAATTAAATATGAATGACTGAATAAATAAAAAAAAAAATATGAACTAGTCAAATGGTGCCCAATCCATTAAAACAATCTAAAACAAAATGAATTCATAAAACAAAAAAAAAATATATCAAAGTAAAAGTTCAGAGTTCACGTTCAACACAACAAAACAAAACTCTCACTTACCCCTTTCAACGAAGCGACGGCGGCCGGTGCTCCTCTCGGCGATGGTCCTCTCACCTTCAGTATCGACGGCGATTTCTTTGTCTCACTCTTTCACCGCGATTTGTTCAGAAGAAAATCGGCCACGCTCTGCTTCGGTTCAATCTCTGGTTCGCATGGTTTCTGTCGGTCTCTCGACTTTTCCGATCTTGCGCTCTCGGATCTCTTGCGGCTTTCGCTTGATGGATTTCGATCGGCGGCTATCACAGCAGCTTCGGAGCGTTTTGGGTTTGGCCGGTTTGCGGTGATGGATTTGGTTTCGGCTTGCGATCTGGTGGTGGCCGAAACGGTGGTCCGTTTGGGAGTTGCATACGGATTCGCGATTGCTGGCCGGTGATTTTCGCGGACCGTTGCGGTTGGCTTGCAGTTCTGGTTATGGAGGTGATTAACGGAGAAGTTTGGTGATGGTTTTCTCACAGGTTGAAGGGCGATTCTGCGGCTGTGTGTTTGGTTTTTTCGCAGTGGTTCGTTTTCAGAACTCAGTTCACTTCGTCTGAATCTCTCATTTCATCTTTTTTTGTTTGTTTCTTGATGTTTGTGGTGTTTATGGTTGAAGAAAGAATGGTGATTTTGTGAAAGGTTTTCTCTGTGTTTTGTACGATTTCAAATTTCTGAGTTTGGCTTTTCACTCCTAGCTTGGTTTTGTTTGGTGGAGGGGTGTTTGGATGAATGAGGAGTTGTGGCGAAAAGATGATTTTTGGTTTTGGAGCGGTGGTAAGAAGTTTGACGGTTTGGTCAATGGAAGAGGTGAGGAAAGTTTTGCAGGTATTTTTGTTTTTTTTAGAAAATAACACAGTATGTGAATTGAGGAGAATAGGAGTTTGCTGAGATTATTGTTGGCAAGATGGAATTCTTTGTGCCATTTGTTGAAACGGTCAATCAAAGGGAGTTTATTAGTGTGGGTTGATTTATGAAGGAAGAAAAGAAAATTTGTTTTTGGTGAAATGGTATGATTTTCTTGACATTGGAAAAGAGGAATCCTGCTGATTTGTACGTTGTGAATTTTTGTTAGTGGACAGGCTGGGATTGGTTGCTATAGAGGAGCAAATCGTGTGTGTACGCTGAAAACAAATTACTTTAGTGGGATTGTAAAAAGATTCTATTTTGTTGTTAAGAAAAACAAAAACAGCACTAATAAAGCACTAATAAATCTGTTAGTAACAATAATCATAAATTGTAAACAATAACAAACTAATAGTAATAGAAAATAATGGTTAATAAGAATAATCTAAAATAGAAAAAAAAACTAAATACTAATAATAATAATAATAGATAATATTAGTTATTAATAATAACAGTAGTATATAGAAAAGAAAGAAATTATGGATTAACTATAACAAATAAAAAGAAATATTTGGTTTAAAAGAATCTATATTTTTGTAGTATTTTTTTTATATGTAAAATAATCTATCCTAAATGGAAATTAATAATAAATAACATAATAATAAAAGTAGATAATGGTATATAATAATAAAAATAATATCTAAAAATCATAATAATAGAATTGGGAAAGAAAGAAATATTTTTGTGTGTTTCTTTTTTTGGATAAAGGGGTTCTATTTAAAGTTAGAAAGTGAATTCATAACAATAGACTTTTTTTATATATATATATGTATTTTTTGATTAAAACTAAACAATAAATATAAAAGACTTGAAATAAAAGGAACTTTGAATTTTAATTTACAAAGAAATAAATGCAATTTTTTTATTTTTCGAATGTTTGCCAGGAAAGATAAAACGGTACATTTATTTGTGTATTTTTTGAAACGATGCTTAGACAGAAAATAAAATGATGCAGGTAGGACAAATTTGGGGTATGACAGATGCCCCTATCGAATTGGCTTAGACCAAGTAAGATGAACTGGCTCGCGTTCAATCGTTCAAGGTATAAGATAATTAGATATTAACAGACTCCAAATTTGTCCGACGAAGAAAGAATTTGTGAAAATAGCAAATGAAATAAGTTGGAAATGATGGGTGACACAGCAAAACAAATTAACAAAATAAATCACTTATCACCAGAGGATGATAAGGCAATAAACAGAAAAATAAACTCACTTATCAACAGAGGAAGATAAGGCAACAAACAGAAAAAAATAAACTCACTTATCAACAGAGGAAGATAAGGCAACAAACAGAAAAATAAACTCACTTATCAACAGAGGAAGATAAGGCAATAAACTGAAAAAAATAAACTCACTTATCAACAGAGGATGATAAGGCAACAAACAGAAAAATAAACTCACTTATCAACAGAGGATGATAAGGCAACAAACAGAAAAAATAAACTCACTTATCAACAGAGGATGATAAGGCAACAAACTGAAAATAAATTCACTTATCAACAGAGGAAGATAAGGCAATAAACAGAAAAATAAACTCACTTATCAACAGAGGATGATAAGGCAATAAACTGAAAACAAACTCACTTATCAACAGAGGATGATAAGGCAAATAACAGAAAATAAAATCAACTTATCACCGGAGGATGATAAGGCAAAAGAAATTTAAACACGGCCATTGAATCCGTCAAGAGAATGCCTGGAATCTGATTGATGTGATCCTCCGCTGGGGAAAGGACTGGAAGCCTGTATGATCCTGGATCCTGAACTATGCATGTATGTTTGATTGTTTTGAGATGGTATCCCATAATGATGGAAATATGATGCAAATGCTTATGCACTGAGATGTAAATTGAAAATGTTGGGGATATGAAAAACTGATTTATTTTGGCATGCATATGATGCATATGTTGTAAATGATTGATGTAAATGATGCTTATGACATTGATGATGCATAATGATGCATATGAGTGATTGAAATGAAAGGTGCCAGCTTGGTGGACTTCTGGTTTGCTAGTTGCCAATAACAATTGGACTTTGGGTGGGTGGAGGGCTTGATTCCCCGACACTCGATCTTTGACAATGTATGATCAGAAGATGAATCTGAGAGCTCCAAGTTTTGGTCACTTGCTGATGAGCGTAGCGACTTAATTGACACCTGAAGACTGACTTCGCTTCGAATGGTTACCGACGTCTAGAAAGGACTGCCTATTCGGCTGGGGAGAAAGAGATAGGAAGATTTGCTCCTGTTTGCTTGCCCCTGCTCGTAGGGTATCAGAAATAAAATTGATGGAGAAGCTTTGACAATGGCCATGGCATGATCTGCCCCTGATTAAGTCTTTGAAGGTGATTTGCCCCTGATTGAGCTGATTTTGAAATAAATTGCCCCTGATTGGGCTGTTGAAGAAGTATTGATTCAAATTCCTCTTTTGATTGCCCCTTGCTGGGATTCTACTGATGTCAAGCACTGAATTGCAATTAAATTGTTCATACACAAATGGTAGTGTTAATGTAAAGTTCATGTAAATTTTGAAAAAGTCAATTTTATTTGAATGCTTGTGATAGTGTGACGAATGGACCGTTAGTCCAAACGAGGTGTTGTTTTTAGAAAGAGTATGAAAGATGCAGCAAGAATAATGTGCAAACGAGATTGAAGATTAGCAAATATATGGGAGTCATCTTACGCAACCTTATTGGTAGCATGCTTTCAGAATAAATCGCGCCTCAATTAGGACTTTCGAGGGTTGTAACGTGGTATGGTTAATGGTTGAGAAACAAAGGTATAAGGCTCAAAGTTTGATTTGTACCCACCCCTTCTTCGTATTGTTCTCCAGTCCTACGTTCAGTTAACTCTACATATGCATTTGTTTTCGACTTTGCAAGAGTGAAGATGAAGCTTTGATGTTCGCTTGAAAGTGGCAGTCATCTTTTTGCTGTTGGTGACCCTTTGATTTTTGTTTGGTCACTGATATTTGTTTCGCTTTTGCTGAGGATTTGAGTTCCTCTTTTGATTTGTTTTTTTTTTTGACTAAGTCTCCCTTCGGGTGCTCAACTTAGTGGCTTTTTCTTTTCTATTTTTTCTTTTTCTGTATTTTTGTTGAATGTTGTGACTGCCAAGTCATTTGTTGATGGTCCTCCGACGGGATGTCTCATCTTGCAATTCGAAGGTGTAGTTAGTTTAACTGAACAACTACCCTGCCCCGGGTTAAATGTAAGGGTTGTATCCGAAAGAAACTCCTACTTCTAGGCTCGAAGTGGTTGACTAGGGATTAACTCCTTGTATCTCCAGTGTTTGGGGATTTGAATAAATGTCTGTACATCATTGACGAGGTTTTATCTGAAAGCATACCGCAACAGTTATGGGTATTTCGTTTTCATCATCCTCCCTCAAATATTTGCTAAAGTGAAGTGAGGGAAATATTTTTGTGATTTTTTGTGATAAATGATAAATATGAGCGAATGCGAATAAATTGATTCAAAACATGCATAAACATAACATTAACAAAACCAAGTACAAATGACAATGTTCAAAGCAAATAATACTTAAACAAACAATACAAAATAACAGGAATGCGAAAATTATAAATGGCTATGGCTGCCTTGATTTGAGGAATGAACTTCTCTTGATTGAATGTTTCAAAGTTGGAGACTACTCAGCTTTGGTCTTCGGCAACTTCTTCGAAAGCATTTGTTGAGGGGCCACTTGCGGCGACACTGGATTGCTCTGGATATTCAGACCCTTCTGAGTAAAGGTGAGATCCTTAGAGTTGATTAGGTCCTGAATTTTGTGCTTGAATGATTTGCAATTCTCAATCGTGTGACCTGGAGCACCCTTGTGGTATTCACAGCGAGCATTGGCATCATAATCTTGAGCGTTACCAGTTTGAGGTGGCATGTCCTTCAACACAAGAGTTCCTTTTGCCATCATCTGATTAAAGATTTCAGAATGTGTCATAGGCAAGGGATCGAAGGTTCTTTCAGGCCTTCTTTGCTGATATGGTGGACGCTGTTGAGGAGCGCGTTGTTGCTGACCGGGCCGTTGTTGATAAGCCGGTTGCTGATATGGATAAGCTGGTTGCTGGTATGGATATGCCGGTTGCTGGCATGTTCTAGGTCCATATTGCGCAGCTGCACCCATTGGAGGTGGACGCGGTTGATAAGCCATCGGAGGCGGAAGCAGAGCTTGAATAGCTGGATGAACGGGCATTGAAGGAACAGGCTGATGGGACACAACCATCCTGGCCAAGGCTTGCATGGCCTCATGAATACGATCGACCTTGCTCTTGATTGTGTCAATCTCTCCCCTCATAGCAGCTTGTTCTTGTCGAATCTGATCCATCAGTCTTCTAGCGTTGGCTCGAGTTAAATACGGTCGTCTAACTCGATACGGGCGCCGGGAAACCAGCTTGATTTACTGAAGACGGAGGAACATGAAATGAGTTTTCGGTTTTGGAATGAAATGCAATATGAATAAATGATGCAAATGAGATGATATGCAATGTCAGAATCCAGGATCACAAAATCAGGGTCTTGGGAGTCCAAGGTACAGCCGAAAGGCACTCAGATCAAGAACTCACTGGGTAGACTCTAAAGTTTTAGGGACCCCAAAGTTATCAATTCATATGGCTGTTCATCACACGCGCCATAAGCATGACGGTTGATTGACTCCGCCATATGAATCTATTTTGGGTGAGATCTTCGTATCGACAACCCACGAGAGCAGATTTTCTCGGGAGTCCATACTACGTGATCATCGACACAAGGTTTAAAACAAAGTCCTGGAGTTATGGAACTTTCTCAACTGTTTGATGCACGTGTCAATTTCATACATTCTTGACAGTCAATCAACTCCATTGAGTAGGTCTATTCCAAGTGAGGTTTTCGTATCGAGCCACGCGAGGGCGAACCCTGGTGCCCAATACTACACAACCATCAACCGATGTTTTAACCAAAAGGTTCTAAAGGTCCTCAGAGTTGATGACCTTAATGAAAACAACTGAGCACACATGCCAAAAGCTTGACGGTTGTCAGTATTTCCATTAAAATCTACTCCGAGTGAGGTTTTCGTATCGACAACCCACGAGAGAGGTTCTCTCGGGAGCCCATACTACACAACCTCTCTAACTTAAGTTTGTACTCGCAAGCCCGGGCATAGAGCTTTTCCCTCAAGTTTCTTTTGCAAAGTACCGATCCAAGTTATAGTACCAAGGAGCCACAAGATATATAATATGGAATGCGATAAAGAAAGCGATAAAAATAAACAAGCAAGGCATAAAAGCAAACATCAAAACAAACGCGAAAACCTAGACTAGGCTCGACTCACATAGGGGTGAACCAGTCCCCAGCAGAGTCGCCAGCTGTCGTACCCCGAAAAATACGACCTTACGCGATCCGAAAGGACGGAGTCACGCGCCGGACGGACTGAAGAGTCGCCACCTAATTCTATTTATTCCCGAAGAGGGAAAGGGAAGATATAGATACAACCCGGGAGGAAAAGGATGAGGACAAAGGTCAACAGAACCATTGCCTGGGTTCAGGAGTCGGTTATGCAGGGGGAAGGTATTAGCACCCCCTACATCCATCGTACTCGATGGGAACCATCTAAGTTATCGCGCGTGAAAGGATGTCTATGCTTAAACGAATTGCTTGCTAGAGGGAAATGAGTTGAATTATAAGTTAGATTGAACCTAGGTGCTCGGCAAGGATGGAGATCCTCGTGCCTACGTACTCCCGCGTGCAATGGGAAAGTCAGAGCCTCGTAGTTCGGCCTACTAAGGGTATGGTTGTTCGATTTTATTACCTTTCGTCGATGAAAGGGTTTAGTAGTTGAAATGCACTAAAGACTATGGATAGTTTATCTCGCCCAACAAGACGAGTGTCCTGCGTCGAAATAATCGGAGCGAGTAACGAAAGCTCGTTATCCCCCTTTCTACCGCTTAAGGCTCGTGGCGTACAAATCTTCTCGTATTTATTAAAGTGTTTTTATTTCCTAAAGCCGCTTGACGTTGGATCAAGGGTTTGGATCTAATCGAAACATTTTGGTTTTTTGAAGTTTAGAGGGTGAATGCAAATGGAGTTTATTTTTGTAATTTTGTCAGCGAGGCACGAATCGCTCGGCTCGCAGGGATATGAGGATCCTAATAACGAAATGATAACTGAAAATAAAGTGCGAGTGTGCAAGTGCAATCGCTTGGCGTTGGACCAAGGATTCAGAATTAAAATAGAAATGCGGAAAATAAAATGCGTACAAAATAATGGGAGAGGGATACAAAATAAATACAGGGGATTGCGAGAAATAAATGGTCTCGTTGTAATTAGCCCAAGAGAAAGCGTGTGTGCAGTGTATTTGAACTATTCGAAGGCGTTCGGCCTATTCGATTGGGACACAACTATTCGGAGGCGTTGGACCTTTTTTTTTCGAGCGCAACTATTCGGAGGCGTTGGACCTTTTTGGGACGCGACGAAATTTTGTTCGTGAACTGCCTTAGAATCGGTTCAAAATGGGAACCATTCTATAAGGAGTCGAAACGTAATTTTAAATGAATAAATTGAATGAATAAATAAATTGCGAAATATTAAATGAAATAATAAATTGAATAATTGAATAAAATAATAATGAATAAAACAATGAATAAAATGAGTTAAATTATATTACAAGTTTTTGTTCAGAATAAAAAATAATAGAATAAAATAAAAAGTGGGCCTCATATTGACCGCTCATCACCGATTAAATGTAATCGGGCGAAAACGGCCTTTTATAATATCATCGGCCCAAAAATAGAATAAAACAAAATGTGAAACAAAATAATGATAAAAGACTAATTAAACAATTTTGAATAGAGAAAAAAAAAATCACAAATGAGAAAACTACTAACCAAATTAGTGAACTTTTTAATATAAATAATAAAAGTAAATGAAAGGGGAAGATTTATTATATGTATAGAAAAAACGTAGAATGGGAAAGAAAAAGAAATAATTTAAAAATAACAAGCTAGAAATAACAAGAGGGTAAGACGGTGAATTAAGTGTGCATGCAGTAATTCGGTTGGGCCAAGCCCATAAGCCAAACATATTAAAAATAAGAAATAAGAAAAAATAGAAAAATAAGAGAGGAAAAATGCAACGGGCTTGTGCAGTGTGTGCTTAGAATAAAAGTCAGATGGGTTGATTCTATCTCATTAGGATCACTCACTTAACCAAAGCAACAAAATAAATAATAATAAAAAAACATGAATAACTGAATAAAAGTGTATGAATTAGTCATATGGTGCTCATTTAACCAAGACAACAAAATTAAATATGAATGACTGAATAAATAAAAAAAAAAATATGAACTAGTCAAATGGTGCCCAATCCATTAAAACAATCTAAAACAAAATGAATTCATAAAACAAAAAAAAAATATATCAAAGTAAAAGTTCAGAGTTCACGTTCAACACAACAAAACAAGACTCTCACTTACCCCTTTCAACGAAGCGACGGCGGCCGGTGCTCCTCTCGGCGATGGTCCTCTCACCTTCAGTATCGACGGCGATTTCTTTGTCTCACTCTTTCACCGCGATTTGTTCAGAAGAAAATCGGCCACGCTCTGCTTCGGTTCAATCTCTGGTTCGCATGGTTTCTGTCGGTCTCTCGACTTTTCCGATCTTGCGCTCTCGGATCTCTTGCGGCTTTCGCTTGATGGATTTCGATCGGCGGCTATCACAGCAGCTTCGGAGCGTTTTGGGTTTGGCCGGTTTGCGGTGATGGATTTGGTTTCGGCTTGCGATCTGGTGGTGGCCGAAACGGTGGTCCGTTTGGGAGTTGCGTACGGATTCGCGATTGCTGGCCGGTGATTTTCGCGGACCGTTGCGGTTGGCTTGCAGTTCTGGTTATGGAGGTGATTAACGGAGAAGTTTGGTGATGGTTTTCTCACAGGTTGAAGGGCGATTCTGCGGCTGTGTGTTTGGTTTTTTCGCAGTGGTTCGTTTTCAGAACTCAGTTCACTTCGTCTGAATCTCTCATTTCATCTTTTTTTGTTTGTTTCTTGATGTTTGTGGTGTTTATGGTTGAAGAAAGAATGGTGATTTTGTGAAAGGTTTTCTCTGTGTTATGTACGATTTCAAATTTCTGAGTTTGGCTTTTCACTCCTAGCTTGGTTTTGTTTGGTGGAGGGGTGTTTGGATGAATGAGGAGTTGTGGCGAAAAGATGATTTTTGGTTTTGGAGCGGTGGTAAGAAGTTTGACGGTTTGGTCAATGGAAGAGGTGAGGAAAGTTTTGCAGGTATTTTTGTTTTTTTTAGAAAATAACACAGTATGTGAATTGAGGAGAATAGGAGTTTGCTGAGATTATTGTTGGCAAGATGGAATTCTTTGTGCCATTTGTTGAAACGGTCAATCAAAGGGAGTTTATTAGTGTGGGTTGATTTATGAAGGAAGAAAAGAAAATTTGTTTTTGGTGAAATGGTATGATTTTCTTGACATTGGAAAAGAGGAATCCTGCTGATTTGTACGTTGTGAATTTTTGTTAGTGGACAGGCTGGGATTGGTTGCTATAGTGGAGCAAATCGTGTGTGTACGCTGAAAACAAATTACTTTAGTGGGATTGTAAAAAGATTCTATTTTGTTGTTAAGAAAAACAAAAACAGCACTAATAAAGCACTAATAAATCTGTTAGTAACAATAATCATAAATTGTAAACAATAACAAACTAATAGTAATAGAAAATAATGGTTAATAAGAATAATCTAAAATAGAAAAAAAAACTAAATACTAATAATAATAATAATAGATAATATTAGTTATTAATAATAACAGTAGTATATAGAAAAGAAAGAAATTATGGATTAACTATAACAAATAAAAAGAAATATTTGGTTTAAAAGAATCTATATTTTTGTAGTATTTTTTTTATATGTAAAATAATCTATCCTAAATGGAAATTAATAATAAATAACATAATAATAAAAGTAGATAATGGTATATAATAATAAAAATAATATCTAAAAATCATAATAATAGAATTGGGAAAGAAAGAAATATTTTTGTGTGTTTCTTTTTTTGGATAAAGGGGTTCTATTTAAAGTTAGAAAGTGAATTCATAACAATAGACTTTTTTTATATATATATATATGTGTATTTTTTGATTAAAACTAAACAATAAATATAAAAGACTTGAAATAAAAGGAACTTTGAATTTTAATTTACAAAGAAATAAATGCAATTTTTTTATTTTTCGAATGTTTGCCAGGAAAGATAAAACGGTACATTTATTTGTGTATTTTTTGAAACGATGCTTAGACAGAAAATAAAATGATGCAGGTAGGACAAATTTGGGGTATGACAACCATTACCAAGCGCATTAGAAGCTCCATCAAAAACCATAGTCCATCGGGATCCCTGTTCAGGTCCGTCATATTGTCCAGGTTCTTTAGTAACAATCATAATGTCTTCATCCGGGAACTCAAAATTCATAGACTGATAATCATCCACTGCCTGATGAGCCAAATGATCAGCTAACACACTGCCCTTAATGGCCTTCTGAATGGTGTACTGTATATTATATTCTGTTAAGATCATTTGCCATCTCGTTATTCGTTCGGAGAGAGCAGGTTTCTCGAATATGTACTTGATTGGATCCATCTTTGAAATCAACAAGGTAGTATGAGTCAACATATACTGTCTTAGTCGGCGAGCAGCCCATGCCAAAGCGCATCAAGTTTTCTCGAGCAGTGATTATCTTGTTTCACAGTCGGTAAACTTTTTGCTAAGGTAGTATATTGCTTGCTCTTTTCGACCAGACTCGTCATGTTGCCCCAACACACACCCCATTGAGTTGTCTAATACTGTTAAGTACATAATCAAGGTTCTTCCATCAACTGGTGGCATCAAAACTGGAGGTTCTAGGAGATATCTCTTGATTTCATCAAAGGCTACCTGGCATTCGTCATTCCACTCCATTACCTGATCTTTCTTCAACAACTTGAAGCTTGGCTCACAGGTAGCAGTTAGCTGGGAAATAAATCTTGCAATGTAATTCAGTCGTCCCAAGAAACCTCTAACTTCCTTTTCAGTACGGGGAGCCGGCATATCTTGTATAGCTTTTACTTTTGCAGGATCCACTTCAATACCTTTTCCACTAACAATGAAACCCAGGAGTTTACCAGACCTAACTCCAAAAGTACACTTGTTTGGATTCAATCTCAACTTGTATTTCTTCAACCTCTCAAAGAACTTGTGCAGGTGATTAAGGTGTTGTTCCTCATTCTGAGACCTGGCTATCATATCATCCACATATACCTCTATCTCATGGTGAATCATATCATGAAACAAAGCCACCATAGCACACTGATATGTTGCTCCGACGTTCTTCAAACCAAATGGCATTACCTTATAACAAAAAGTGCCCCATTGCGTAACAAATGTAGTCTTCTCCATATCTTCTGGTGCCATTTTAATCTGATTATAACCAGAGAAACCATCCATGAAAGAGAATACCTTATGCTGAGTAGTGTTGTCTACCAAAATATCAATATGTGGAAGTGGAAAGTCATCTTTAGGGCTGGCCTTGTTCAAATCCCTGTAATCCACACACATGCGTACCTTACCATCCTTCTTAGGTACCGGTACCACGTTTGCAACCCATTGAGGATAAGAAGTCACAGCTAAGAACCCTGCATCAAATTGTTTCATTACATCTGCTTTAATCTTTTCTGACATTTCAGGACGCATGCGACGAACTTTCTGCTTCTTTGGACGGCAGTCTTCTTTTACCGGTAGACGAAGAACCACAATGTCAGTATCCAACCCTGGCATATCTTCATATGACCAGGCAAATATCTCCACATAGTCACGTAACATCTGGATTAGTCTGTTCTTAACACCATCTTCTAATTCAGCCCCTATCTTGACCTTTTTCCTGTTTTTCTCAGTTCCCAGATTCACGACTTCGATTGGCTCTTCGTGTGGCTGTATAGCTTTCTCTTCTTGTTGTAACAACCTAGCAAGCTCTACAGGTACTTCACAATCTTCCTCCTTTCCATCTTCAACTTGATAGATCGGATTCTCGAAATTATAATTGGCAATAGTAGAACTGTTATTAACAGGATCAAGAGTGGATGAGGATCTGCATTTTAGGGATGTGGGTGTGTGTAAGAACTCATAGCTGATAAAAATATTAATAAAAGAAAGACAAGGAGCACAATATTTACGAAAAGGAAACGTCCATTGATTTTTATTGAATGAAGTATGCAAATGAAATGACATCCCGAAACAAGCATACCATTGTGCCCCGGGAAAGACACAAGGCTTAAAGGGTTTTATTGTTTGAAATTACAAACTTAAAACAAAACACAGTAATAGTATTTACTCCTGACTAAAGGAGATAGGAATAACGTCTTCAGCCTTCCAATTGTTGAGCCCATCACCCATGGTAGGAAAGATCCAATCGTCCAGGTTGTAGTCTTCATTATGGTCACCTACAACATTGATTTAATCTCTTATGACCCCTTGATTTGTGATACGAACAGCACGAGCACGACGAACAGTCCTCTGAGATTCTGTAGTGAAACCCAAACCAAAATTGTCAGACTTGTAAGGGATGTTGGGAAGCTGACCCCAAATAATACAACCACCTTTTTCAACCACAGCCTTAGCATCTTTGAGGGAGGCCATTGCAGAAGGTATTCTAGTAACCACGGGAGCTCTTTCAGAAGCAAGGAAAAACTGAGGAACATGAGCAAAGCAAGGAACAACTTCAAATGTTTGACACGGAGTTTCAACCATTTCACCCTCCATTTCTACATATTTGAAAGTATTCACATGGCTAACCATGTACTCTTCTTCACCATAGACAGTGACAATTTTTTTTTTCACCGGATATTTCAACTTCTGATGCAAGGTGGAAGTCACATCACCTTCCCCATGGATCCAGGGGCGCCCAAGAAAACAAGAATACGCAGGACAAATATCCATCACATAGAAAGTAGAGTTGAAGACTTGAGAGCCTACTTTGATTGCGAGGTCTACTTCTCCATGTACCATTCTCCTTGAACCATCAAAGGCCCTTACCACCATATTACTTGGCCTTAACACAACATCTTCAGGACTGAGCTTGTCCAGAACCTCTTTAGGGAGCACATTTAATGAAGAATCATTGTCCACCAGTACATGAGACAAAGTAGTGCCCCTACATTCAATGGAGATATGCAGAGCTCTGTTATGGTTTCTCTTGGCAGGAGTCAGATCAGCATCAGAAAATCCCAGACCATTATCACTAGTCAGATGTGCAACACAATTCTCAAATTGATCCACAGAAATTTCATCTGGAACATGAGCATCCTTTAAGAACTTGATTAAGGCTTTAGCATGGGCCTCATAACACAGCAGCAAAGATAACATGGAGATTTTGGAGGGAGTATGCCCCAACTGGTAAACAATATCATAATCACTCTTACGAATGATCTTCAGTACTTCTTCCATCTGTTTAGAAAGATTTTCAGCAGTTGGGGCCTCAGCTTGCACAGGTTCAATCACAGGACCTTTGCCCCGGGCATCAGTACTTGGCCAAAAATTAAAGGTAGGAGCTGGAGTAACTGTACTTTTAGAGGTGTCTTGAGGGGAGAAGATTCTTCCACTTCTGGTGACCTTACTAGATCCAACAATATTGTCCACATCAAGATTAACATCAGTAACAGGTGCATCAGTCAAAGCCTCTTGTTTGACACCATGGATATAAACGTCAGAACCATAATTCCAAGGTATAGCTTTATCAGAAGTATAAGGAACAGGACCAAGAGTGGTAATGATCATGGGAGCCACTCTAGCTTCAGCAAGAGTCTTCACAGGGCCTTCAGCAGTAATCTTCATAGGGCCTTTAGTAGTAATCCTGACAGGACCTTTAGAGGTGATCCTGACAGGACCTTTAGAGGTGATCCTCACTGGTACTTTATCAACCATAGCTACATCTTCAAGCTTCGTGTTTCGAGTCAGATGTTCACACATACTTTCCACAGAAGGAGTCCTCTCAAACAATATAGTGTAATTGTCCATGAGACATTGAATACCATCTTTCAACTTCCAGCAACTATCAGGTTTATAGGCACAGTAAAAACAGTCTTCCTTGCAACCTGGAAAGAACCCAGCCTGCACCAGCTTCTTCTTGATAATGGATAGAGGAGTAGTCAAATCTGTTACTGAGGAAACATAAGAAACTTCATCAGCAGCATTAACAGTCTTCTCATGATTGGGCATAGGAGCAGTGATCACATTTGGGGTCCCAGGAGGGTCAAATTCAATTTCCCCAGCTTCGATCATGTCTTGAATCTTGTTTTTCAACACCCAGCAGTTGTTGGTGTCATGTCCCGGACTATTAGAATGATATGCACATCTTGCATTAAGATTGTACCGAGGAGAGGATGTATTAGGATTCTGAGGAGGATCCCTTAAAGTGATTAGCTCCCATTTCAACATGTGTTGCAAGGCTTGGGCCAGTGACATGTTGATCTTGGTGAACTGTCTTCTAGGCTTCTGTTGATTGTTCTGTTGTTGATCTGGTGCTGTAGGGGCAGGATTGGAGATGTGAACTGCTCCCACAGATTGGTGACTCCTGTTACGACTATGTTGACCATACACAGCATTAGACCCCTTCTTTCCACTAGGGGGATTCTTAGCAGTGTTTGATGAAGAGGAACCCACCTGTATCTTACCACTTCTTATCCCACTTTCCACACGCTCTCCAGTCATTATCAGCTCAGTGAAACCAGATGATGAGCTTCCAATGAGGTGACTATAAAAAGGACCATTCAGCATACTCATAAACATATCCACCAGCTCCCTGTCAGTCAGAGGAGGTTGAACTCTGCCAGCCAGGTCTCTCCATTTCTGGGCATACTCTTTGAAACTCTCCTTAGCACCCATAGACATGCTTTGGAGTTGCATGTGAGTTGGTGCTAAATCAGCATTATATTGGTATTGCCTATAGACGGCCTCAGCAAGATTATTCCAATCACGAATATTAACACTTTCGAGTTGATAATACCATTCCAATTGAGCTCCAGATAAAATCTTTTGGAAGAAATGAATCCACAGTTTCTTGTCAGCAGTATATGGTTGAATCCTTCGGACATAGGATCTCAAGTGAAGCTTAGGACATGAAACGCCATCATACACCACAAAAGTAGGAACCTTGAAGCCAATAGGTATAACCACTCCAGAAATTAAACTCAGATCTTCAAAATCAAGCCCAAAAGATTTTTGTAGTTCCATAGCGTTCATTCTGTCTACCAACATCTTATACTTATCCTCACTAGCAGGATCATGATAATAGTTCTCCTTAGAATCAGAATCTTCCACAGTATCATGGAGACTACCTCCTTCTCTCTCAGAATTTTCAGACTCGAGATCCTCAACCGCTTCTTTTGTCTTGACAGGACCTCTGAATCTTCTACCCTGGTTGATGAGACCCCCTGATTTTCTAGTATTTTTCTTCTTCTTAGTCAGAAGTGCCTTCAGCTCATCTTGTCCCTTGGACAAGTTCAGGATCATTTCTTGAAATTGTGCATTCTGAGCCTGGAGATCCTTAACAGTTTGTTCGAGAGCCATTTCTGCTGAACTAAACAGCGAGAAGATAAGATACCTGTTCATAAGAAACCTGTGATGCAATGATATGGTATGTAGATGTATATGCAATGTTTTCAAGGACCTCAAAATTTAAATTTATGTAAACAACCAGAAATGAAACTTTTATTAGTAAGCAATAAACTTGTTTGCCTCTTGGGCTTACAATAAAATGAAATAAATACAAAGATGGGGTTTTAAGTCTCCCATGGACGTTTCCTCTTTGTATTGAGGTATGTGTTGAGACTCCCCTCCTCGTGAAGTTGTCTTGTCAGCTCCAAGATTCTTTCTTGACTAGCTTTGAAATGAGTCTCAAAAGCATCCCTTTGCTCCTTCAACTGGATCCAGGACCTTTGCAACTCTTCCATGTCAGTGGGCATGTCTGGATGAAGGATGATATAAGGAGTATCTCCTTCAGCAACAAGCTCCATGGTAATTGGCAGGATAGAAGGATATGGCATCATGAGAGTCTGAGCACGTGCTCGTACCCATCTGAGGTAAGGTTCCATAGGAATGGAGTACTTTGGTTCCAGAGTCTTGCTGTCAACCTTTTTCACTTTTCCCCAAGCTCGTATGAACCTTTGACGGTAACCTTGCAGATCGTTGTCGTAGTCGAACACAATACCCTGAATAAGCATGTCATGAGGACCATCACTCCGAGCATAACCAAACTGGCGTAGAGCTAAAGAAGGGTTGTAAGTAATTCCCCCTCTTATGCCAAGGAGTGGCACATTAGGGAACTCCCCACAACGGTCAATTATAGTAACATTCTCCATAGATCGAGAGCACCAATGAATATCTAAATGGGAAAGTGACATAATCCTCTTGGACCACCTGAACCCTTGTTCATTATTCATCACTAATCGAGGAAGGTGAGAAATAAACCACCTAGATAGTAAAGGTATACAACACATCAGAGTTCCTCGTGCCTTCGTAGGACGGGTATGAAGAGAGTGTAAGATATCTCCAAGTAATGTAGGCACTGGATTGCGAGTCAGAAATATGTTGATGGCGTGTATGTCTATGAACTAGTCTGGATTAGGGAACAACACTAGGCCATAGATTAATAGGGCTAAGATCTCCTCAAAAGCATCATAACTCGTAGCCTTCAGGAACACTTGAGCTTTCTCTATCAATACCTTAGCAAGGATACCCTTAACTCCACTTCTTGTTTCTAGGACAATGTCTGATTTCTTCAAATGTAAGGCTGCAGCAATGACTTCAGGTTTAGGCTCTTTCTCTAAGCCTGTGAAGAGTCTCTGATCAAGGATAGGTATACCCAATAATTTGGAGAATTCTTCCATTGTAGGAACCAGCTGATAATCGGGGAATGTGAAGCAATGATGTTTAGGATCAAAGAACTGGAATAGGACACTCATCATGTCTTCATTGAACCCTGAGTGACTAGATCCAGTAGGTGACCATGCCTCTTGATGAATTGGGAGTTTTCAGAAACTTGAGAGACCAATTCCTTAAGCTTAGAAGGTATCCCTACAAAGTTGATCCGGATAGTATTCCTACGAGCAGAAGCCATGGCCTGAAACAAAGAACAAAGATAAATCCTTTGGTCCTTGAAATGGTTAGTGAAAATGCTATGCTTATGATGCATGATGATGTTATGATGTTATGCTCAATCACAAACATGTGGCACACACAAACAAGTCACACAATAGCCCTAGGTTTGAAGGCTTGCATGAGATTTAAAGGTATGTACCCTCCCCTAAAGTTTAGTTGGTTCATCCTGTCCTACAAAAGTAACCAGGTTCTAAGGGATCTCAATATCACTGATCCTTCCAAAGGGTGGTTGTTCAGTAGGCAACTTACTTGCCAACCAAAACCCTCCAAGTTTAGGATCTCAATGAGCATAGTATCGAGTATCAACCAACTTCAGTCTTTGCCAAAGCCGGCTATCTCACTACTTTCTAAAGGCCAAGATGGGATAACTAGGGTTCTAAAAGTCAGTTAGTGTACTGACAACAAATGGCAGCCCCATATTATCCTTAACTTACTTAAGGAACATAAGCACCAACCAAGAAGTCACACTAACTATGGCCACCAGATCAACCATATCGGTATACGCCGTACAGTTTCCTTGGTCTATTTCCATTTACCTAGGGTACGCTAGATCCGGGTTAGGATCTTTCACACATAATGCCCAACAAGTAATATAAAGCAAACAAAGCAAACAATTTAAAGTGATCTAATTCCTAAGGGTACCCCTCTTTTACTTAGTAAATCCCCAGCAGAGTCGCCAGTTCTGTAACACGGTGGGAGAACTGACTTTCTATAAATCTTGCGGATAGCAAGAGTCGCCACCGACTTTTATTTTATCCATAAGGAAAGGACATAAAAGAACAGGAAATACCTATTTTAAAAGACTTGAGTTCGGGGGGTAGGTTATACAAAGGGAAGGTGTTAGCACCCTTTATATCCATGGTTATCCATGGGCTCTTAGTTACTTAGCTCACTTTATTTGTTTGCAAGAGTGTAGTGTGTGATTAGGAAAATTTCTTTAAGTACTTGGTAATGACCCTCGTATGGGTGTATACAAAGCCTAGTTTAGAAATTGTGAGATGTAAAAGTAATTTTGAAAAGTGTGAGCAAGTAACTATGAGGTACCTACCCTAGATTAAGTCTTTCATGTTCTCATATCTTCTTTCAATGGTAAGACTAGCCCTATTATTAAGGAACAGGTAGTCATTACCTTCGATGTTAAGGGACAAACGTAGGGTCATCGTATGGTCATAGAAGGCAACAAGTAAGGGTGTCTTTAGCAATTCGTAGGGACTTATCATCATTCATTTGAAGGGACAAGATCATTATTCCATAGGCAACCTCGAAGGGACTTGATCTTTTAAATTGTAAGGACTATGATGATTTATATTCGAAGGGACTTTGCTTAAGACACCCCTATATTCGAGGGACTTGACCATGTTTAAGGCAACCAAGAGGGGTAACTTAGGAAGTGCAAGATGGCGATCAAAGATCAACTTACGTGTGTGAGTGTTTATATTCAAATATTTATCTTATTTAAATTAATTCTCTAAGTTCAACTTAATCACATATAAGTTATGCACACCCTAAGGTTACTAACCATACAATAAAAATAATTACAAAAATAAAGAAAAGATATAAAATAAACCTATTACATGGCTTTAGCAATTACATAATAATAAAATAATAATGATAATACTAAATATAATAAGAATAATAAATAAACAATAATCAAATATTAGTAATAATAAAGTAATAATAAGGGTTAGAATAATAAATAAAGGAAATAAGAATTTAAAATGAAAAAATTAATATTAGAAAATTTTTTAGAAGTTAATTAAGAAAATAGTTTAATAATAATAAACAAATAACAAATTATTTACATGTTAATAAAAAAAAGATTAATAATTTAATTAGGGTTTAGAAAAATTAGGTTAATTTTTAGGGTTAGAAGAAAATTAGGGCTAAGAAAACAAATTAGGGTTAATATTTAAATTAAGAAAATTAGGGTTTTTAATTAAAATACATTATTAATTTATTTACAAAAATATAATAATTATATAAACATATTATAAAGTTAATACAAATAATTTACATTTAAGAAAATTAAATATGAATTTTAGAAAATATAAAGTTTTATGAAAATATTATTAGTTATTGTTTAAGAAATTTTTTCAATTATATTAATTTAAATTAAAAATAAGAAAATAGTTAAAATAAGGAAAATATGAGAAAAATTCCTAAAAAGATAGGACCTGGGATTTGAACCCAGGTCCTTTACCTGAACAACAACATTCAAAACCAGTTGAGCCAGCATGCGCTGGTGTAGGCTGTAACACGGTGGGAGAACTGACTTTAGTTATGTTGCGGATAGCAAGAGTCGCCACCGACTTTTATTTTATCCAAAGGAAAGGCATAAAAGAACAGGAAAGACCTTTTAAAAGATTTTTGGGTCTGGGGGGTAGGTTATGTAAAGGGAAGGTGTTAGCACCCTTTACATCCATGGTTATCCATGGGCTCTTAGTTACTTAGCTCACTTTGAATTGTTTTTGAAAAGGTGAAGTGTGTGAATAAAAATTTTCATAAGAGTTTGATAATGATCCATGTACGGATGCGTAAAAAACTTGTGTTTGAAAATTGTTTGAAATTATGAAGTGTTTGAAAAGTTTTTGAATAGTGAGCAAGTAACTATGAGGAACCTACCCTAAAGTTTAAGTCTTTCTGTTCTTTATCCTTTAAGTGGTAAGACTATCCCTATTATTAAGGAATAGGTAGTCATTATCTTGGATGTGAGGGACATCTGTTTAATGAAGGCAACTGTGGGGTGTATTAAGCATTTCTGGAGGGACTGTCATCATTATTCGAAAGGGACAAGATCTTTATGAAGACAGCCATTTAAGGGACTTGATCTTTGATTATGAAGGGACTAGATGACTTTTCTTTTAAGGGACTTTTGCTTTATACACCCCACTTGACCTTGTGATTAGGCAACAATGAGAGGCAACCCTAGAAAGTGAGATGGCGATCAAAGATCGACTTATGTGTGTGAGTGTTTAATTTTATATTTATCTTATAATTAAGTGATCTAAATTCAATTTTAAATATCATACATGTTACACTCCCTATTTTATTAACCATAGCATGAAAATTAAATAATTTAAATATTACAAAAAATTACACCAAGGAGCAATTACATAATAATAAAAATAAAGCAATTTAAATAAATAGCAAGAATAAATAAATAAGCAAAATAATAAGTAAAATAAATAAGCAATTTAATTGGGTTAGTAATAATAATTAAAATAAATGGGGTTAGTGAAATAATAATAATAAGCATAATTTTAAAAAATAAATGGATTAGTAATAAACATGATTAGTAATAATAATAAACAAAACAAAATTTTAATGGTTAATAGAAAAATATGAACAATTATATTAATTAATTATAAAATTTAAAATTATAAACAAATTAAATAAATTATGAACATATTATGAGAAATTATCAAATTTACAAATTTTAGAAATTATTTACATATATAATTAATTATAAACAATTAGAAGATATTTTCATATTATAAATAAATTGGACATTTTAATTTCTACACATATTTATATACAAAATTTTAAGTTTATAAACAATTTATGTATTTAAAAAAAAAAATTAAATCAAGTATTTTAATTAAATTATGAATACAAATAATAATATAAAAGAAGAAAAGAAAATTAGGGTTTAATTATTTAGAAAATAAATTAGGGTTTGTTTTATTTACAAAATTAATTTAATATACATATTATAATCTAAATACATAATAATAATTAAAAAAAAAATTGAATTAAGAAGAATAATTTCAGAATTTTAGAAAACATTGAATATATATTTATAGAATTATTTAATTATATCTATGATTATTATTAAAAACAAAATCAATTAAACAAAATAGAAAAAGAAGCAAAAAATTGAAACTTACCTGGCTGGGATTTGAACCCAGGACATTCTGCTTGCCAGCAACAAAACACACCACCAGGCCATCAGCGTGCGTGTGATAAGGGAATAGACCCAATGTGTTTTATGCAATACCCTGGAAAATCACAAAAATAAGAAGAAAAAAAAATCAAAAGGCCTGGGGGATTCGAACCCAGGACCTTATACACAAACACACAAGTACATGACCAATCCTGCTGGGTGAGCGCATCTGTTAATGAAACAATCATAATTGATAATATAATAAAGCAGCTCATTAAATGAAAAAACAAGAAAAATATGGCCTGGTTCAAGAATCGAACCCCTGACCCTTCAGCCACACACATGCCTGCGCAACCAACTGAGCTAGCCAGTCACTTGTGAAATAAAACAACAAGTAATTCATAATATTTTAAAATAGAAATTCAAATTGGAAATTCGCGCCAGAACATCTTCGTCTTCAACCTCAAATTCGTAGGATTTCCTACGAATTTTCTTGGGAAAATTCCTACGAATTTTTCTGCGTTTTAAACCTGCGAATCATGTACATCATCATACGAGTAAAATTTCATCAAATTGAACCTGCAAACATGATCTATGCAACGATTACAGTCCAAATATGAGTTCATTATCTATTTATATTAGGTATTCCATGAACCCCCAATTTTGAAGCTCTAACCCTAACAATGGCCGATTGCGATTCAAGCCATGAAACTTTGATTTAATTGTCCAGAAACACTCCATACAACCTCACAAACATGATTGAACAAACAAAATTCGTTAGAACGCATTGGATTAGTGTAATCGAAAAAAAATTATTCAAGAACAAACAAGATGCGGTTTATGCATTATGGCATGGTTTTGATGCAATGGAAGATTGGTTTCGATTCTATGATGTCCAAGGATCATAGCTGTGTCCTTAGTTTACCTTCAAATGCCTTGGAATGTAGAAACCGAATTTGAATTTTTGCTTGAATTTTTGAAGTGTGAAACTTACTCTTGAGGCTGTGAAATTCGTGGCTTGTGCTAGGGTTTTACTATGTACTTATAGAACAATGGATTTAGGTTTTAAAAAAATCATGTCATTGTGTGGAAGATTTGATATAAAAAGATTCAAAATGATAAGGCCTTAAAAATCAAATATTCTTGTATGAACACTTGCTATTTTAGGCTAATCATCATAACTTCCATATCAATTTGATCCAAGGCATAATTATGATTTTCTAGAAGCTTGATCATATTCAAATCTTTTGATTTTATATTTTATTTTAATTTAAAATGATTTTAAATGAATTAAATCAAAATAAATAAAAATAAAATAATAAAAAATCTGATTTTTGATGACTTGGATCGTGCATGAAGTTATAGTGTGGATTGGGTCATCATTTGGCAAGCCCATTTGGAAGAAATTGGTTTTAGACCTCCATTTTCTTCATAAACCAACCAAAAATTTCCCAACTTTGCAAGGGCACATATCCTTCAATTTTAATGCTATGAGGGTGTTCTTGGACATTTTGGAAATCTTGAAGAGTCCTCTAACCAACCCCACTGGTTTCATGTCCATATCATTTACCAATCTCAAGTTATGCCCTTTTGAAGTTGTTGACATTTTGTTGACTTTCAAAAGGACCTATAATGTCTTAGCTAATACCTTCCAAATGAAGCATTTTTGGGCTTGGCTTGTGAGACACAAAGTTGTAGAGAATTCAATTTCCTTCAAAATGAGCTTTGGATGGAGACTTGGTGATGAAGCATGTGAAAGTTATTGCTGGTCAAAGTTCAGTTGACTTTTACTAAGGAAACCCTAATTTAGAAACTCCTGATTCTTGATGATCTGAAATCTCCTTGATGAATCATGATCAACCCTTGATCAAATGATGAATTTTACTTCATATACTTGATGTTGGCAAAAAATCATGAAGTTTGACTTTGGTTTGACCACAGTTGACCTCAGTTTGACTTTTTAACTACTTTGACTGATTTTGACTTATCTGATCATCTGACTGAGCAAACTTTTGAGAAAAGTCTTGAAACTTGTTATGGGGTTTCCTACACACATATAAGATGTTATAAAACTCACTTGAAGCCTTGGAAGTCCATTTAGCCTGATTAAAGTCAAAACCCTAGTTTTGGATGCACTGCTTAGGAGGTGCATTGTCTGAGGGAATTGTCAACTCTTCTGAACAGTTGTGAACCTTGTGAACCTTGTGAACCATCATAAAATGTCTTGTGAACCTCATGGGAGGTATTGTGAACCTTGTGAACCTTGTGAACCTCATGAATTGACTTGTAGACCTCATGAAAGGTCTTGTAAGCATTGTGAATCTTGTGAACCTTGTGAACCTCATAAAGTGACTTGTAGACTTCATGAACCTCATGAAAGGTCTTGTAAGTGTTGTGAATCTTGTGAACCTTGTGAACCTCATAAAGTGACTTGTAGACTTCATGAACCTCATGAAAGGTCTTGTAAGTGTTGTGAATCTTGTGAACCTTGTGAACCTTCTTAGCACACAAAGTCTTGTATTGTGAGGGCAAATTTTGGGGTGCAACATAGGCCATGTACAATGCAATCATCATATTGTAAAACTTGCAAAATAAATGAAATTAAAACAAAATGGCCTGCGGCCAGATTCGAACCCAGGACCATCACAACAACAACCAAACACTCCAACCACTAAGCCACATGGGGCGCGTCTGCAAGCTAAGCAGCAAACAATGATAATATATTAAGTCAACTGAATAATGGAAAAATTAAGCAAAATATGTTGTCACCAAGGATCGAACACAGGTCACAACCATAACACACACACGCCTTCACCACTGGGCCAAGCAGCATCTGTTGAAATAATATGAAAACAAATCAATAAAATATTAAGTCAAAATTTGAATTTCCTCCTGCGCGCCAACTGACTTCATCTTCTTCCTATTTCCTGCGAAAACACCTGCAAATTCATCCACAAATTTTCCTGCGAATTTTGAATTTCAAGAACCTGCGAAAACTGGATATTTCATAACACGCAAAATTTCATCAAATTGATCACATAGACATGATCCACACATCATACACAGTTCATTTATGTCATTAGAATTTATTTATATTGGTTTAATTAAGAAACCCTAAACGGCCACCATAAACCCTAACAATGGTGGTTTTCGATTCAGGTCATGGTTCTTCAATCTCTTTGCCCAGAAACAATCTAAACATCATGGCTAACAAGAATATATGGTTAGAATTCATCAACAACACACAAACAATCGAAATCAAAAAAAATAAAAACATGAACAAGCTTGGTTCGGTTTATGAAATTAATGATGACTTGGATGCTGCAAATGATTCAAATAGATTCAATAATCATCCAGGAATGTATTGCAACCTTCAAAACTTCTTGATATGGCCTGCAATTAAAAATCCAAATGTGACTTTTTGCATGAAATTTTGAAGTTGAATGGTATTCTTGGAGGCTCTGAATTTCGTCCCTTGAGCTTGTAATAGGTTTGTCAACTTATAGTGATCTGAATTAGGTCAAAACTTTGTGGATCTGTGGGCTTTCTTGAATAACTTGAGTGTGAAGAAATCTCATGATCAAAATATGTGAAAAATCAAATCTTTGTATACCAATCTAGTCTAGCACAAATTTGGATCAGATCAATCATCTCTAAATAATGTTTATGACCTTCTAGAACAAAAATCAAATTTAAATATTGAGTTTTCATATTTTATTTTAATTTAAATTGATTTTTAATGAATAAAATCAAAATAAATAAAAAATACTATAAAAATATGAATAAATGATATTTGATTCGTGCATGATGTCATGGTAGGGATTGGGTCATAAAAATGCAAGCCCAAGTGTAAAGAATTGGTTCTAAGACCCCATTTGCTCAATAAACCTCTCAAAAATTTCCCAACCTTACAAAGGCATAAATCCATTAATTTTAAGGCTATGAAGGTGTTCTTGGACATTTTAGAAAGCTTAGAGAGTCCTCTAACCAACCTCTTTGGTATCATGTCCATATCCTTCACCATTTTCAAATTATGCCCTTTGGAAGATGTTGACTTTTTGTTGACTTTTAAAAGGACCTATAATGTCTTAGCTCATACCTTCCAAATGAAGCATTTTTGGGCTTGGCTTGTGAGACAAAAAGTTGTAGAGAATTCAATTTTCTTCAAAATGAGCTTTGGATGGGAAATTTTTTATGAAGCATGTGAAAGTTATGGCTGGTCAAAGTTCAGTTGACTTTTCCTATGAAAACCCCAATTTAGAAACTCCTGATTCTTGATGATCTGAAATCTCCTTGATGAATCATGATCAACTCTTGATAAAATGATGAATTTTACTTTATAAAATTGATGTTTGCCAAAAATCATGAAGTTTGAATTTGGTTTGACCACAGTTGACCTCAGTTTGACTTTTTAACTACTTTGACTGATTTTTGCATATCTGATCATCTGACTGAGCAAACCTTTTGGGAAAGCCTTGAAACTTGACATAGGGATTCTTGAAGACATGTGGGATGTTATGAAGTTCACTTGAGTCCTTGGAAGTCCATTTAGCCTGATGAAATCCAAAACCCTAGTTTAGGGTGCATTGCTTAGGAGGAGGCTTTGTCTGAGAGAACTTCCAAGCTTTCTGACTAATTGTGAACCTTGTGAACCTCTTGGGATACCTTGTGAAACTTGTGAACCTCTTGGGACACCTTGGTACACAATTACTTGACTAGGGGAGGGCAAATTTTGGGGTGCAACACTTCCAGTTACAATCCACACACACATCATAATGCAATGTGACTCCATGACTTGACGAAATGCATGTGGTATCAAAATACAGTTCATTCAATCGAACCTGATTCCAGAGGAATCCGGATAATTTGCATACACTCCACCGAGCAACAAATCATCTTGCTACAATTCCACAATTGAGTCCGAACCTACTAGGCATCTACCATAGATTCCCACCTAGCGGTCTCAAATGATATGTCATGCAATGCAACACAATATACATAAATACAATAATCAATTATGCATATCACACGATCCTCCTGATCACACATGAGCCTTATACTCATCGTAATACACAAAGTTATTAGCATACCTGTCCAGACAATCCAACATGCACACATACTGTTATATGCAATGCCTCGATCATTCTCAATTAATTAATTCACCAAAATTCACCTCCTTAATTTGTTCTACTACTGGTCCTAGTTCTAAAAGGTTCTGGCATCTACCCCAATTGCTATGGTAATAACACAAAACTAACAAAACAGAAAACAACAGAAAATAGTAGGAAAACACACACAAAGGTGTGTGACGACCGTCACACATCTGTGGTGATCGTAACAAGGCTATTTAGTGTGACTGTTGTACCCCAAAATTTTCCCTCATATCTTCAAGACAATATGCCTCAATAGGTCTCCTAATGTTCATAAGATTCTTAATTGCTCAAAGGAACTCAAGGTTTCATCACACAAAGCCTCCTGCTAAGCAATAGATCTCAAATTAGGGTTTTGTGTTTCTCAAAGTAAATTGGACTTTCAAAGCCTCAAGTGGACTTTATGGTATCCCATATACTTCAAAAGATCCTCATGTCAAGTTTTAAGACTTGCCCTACAAGTTTGGCCAGTCAGATGCTCAGATAATCAATAATCAGTTAACTTGGGTAAAAAGTCAACTGTGGTCAACATACAGTCAAACTTCAAGATTTTTTGTCAACATCAAGATTATGAAGTAATATTCATCATTTGATCAAAGGTTGATCTTGATTCATCAAGAAAATCTCAAATTCATCAAAAGGCAAAAGTTACTAAATTAGGGTTTTCTTCAAGAAAAGTCAATTGAACTTTGACCAGACATAACTCTCATATGCTTCATCATAAGTTTCCCAACCAAATCATATTTTGAAGGAAATTCTATTCTCTACAATTTTGTGTCTCACAAGCCAAGGCCAAAGATGCTTTATTTGGAAGATATGAGCCAAGACATTACAGGTCCTCTAAAAAGTCAACAAAAGGTCATCTTTTTCAAAAGCTCATAACGATTAAAATGGCATGGGACTAAAAGGAATGGTTATAAGACATCTTGGGATTTCTTAAAAGTGCAAGAACACATTCAAATGATAAAAATTGAGGAAGTTATGCATTGTCAAAGTTGAGCAAAATTAAGGGTGTGCATGAAGCAAGTAATGGCTAAAACTTGATTTTTGGCCAAATCGGCCCATTCTTTCATGACCCAAACTTGTTTATAAGAGGATCCACGACCTCATGGTCATATTGCTTTCATTTTCTTTATTTATTTTATTTATTTTGGATTTAATTCATTTAAATTCAATTTTTATTAAAATAAATATTAGAAAATCAAATATTTGATATAGTTTTCATTATGGGATCAGATTTGAGAGATACTCCCATCCTAATAATTCCAAATTCATTCTTTGAAAGAATCATATTATTCATACAAAATATCAAAAGATTGAAGATCAAATTTTTAAATAAGGAGAATTTTGAACACCACTTGAATACAAGATCAAATCTCTTGATCCAAGCCTATTTTTTTTCTTTTCTTATATATTCTAATCATGTGTTTATCAAAGGACACAAATTCTTGCCTCAGAAACTAGAAATATACTTTCAAAAATTGTCAGAAAACGAAGTTTTGTAGCCAAGAATCCTAGCATAACTTGAAAAAACTGTGAACTTGGAGCAATCTGCAGACCATTTTCCAACTTGTTTCAATCTGTTCTAAACATTGCCACCAGTTCCCGAGATTCTTCTGAAGCTATCCAAACCATTGCCATCCATCGAATACGTAGAAACACAACACAATTTGCCTCAAAAGAATTTGAAATTTTTTATATATACATGCATGTTTAATTTGTTTTGATTGTATATTCGTGTTTATAATCATGTTTCGATGTTTTCTGGATAGATTAATTGCATTTTAAGAACAGGTACAAGGATTCACCGTGGCTAGAGTTCAAAGCTCCAAATCAGGGTTTTATTTGTTTTAGACATAATTGAACGAAACCAATACCACCATCATATTCAGGAGGCGGTTTCCAATCGATTCATGTATTCATAGGAAATTTATTTTCATTATTTGTTGAGTTTGATTCTTCCAGGTACAACCTATTGCTACGAAACGAAAATTGTAGCCAAAAGCCTGGTTGCATGCGCGAAGAAGATGAAGTCATGGCGCACTGTTTTCTTTTATTTAAAAAAATTAAAATCAAACGTTTTTTTATAATCATCTAATTAAAAAAGAATTATTAATTTAATTAGGTTTAATTATTAGTTTATCACCATTAGCTTCATAATTAAGATAATTAGATACTTATTTTTCTCAAATAATTTTATTTCACTTTATTTTCAACTAATTAATTAATTAAGTTTTTTTTTTAAATTTAAGTTTATTTAATTTTAATTCTAAAATCAATTAAGTCAGCTAATTTAGTATTCACCGATTCACCCGACTTTTGACAATTAAATAAAGGTTAATTAATTTATCCTGGCCTTTTTTTATTACCCAATTTTTCTTTATTTCATGATCATTATTATGTAACTATTTCCGAGGTTGTAACTTTAATTTTTTCGCGCGCTCTTTTACATTCTTTTTCTTATTATTGTAACTGCTTCCGAGGATGTAATAGTTTAATTAGGACCTTTAGTTTCCACATCGATTATTATGTAATTGTCCCAAAGCCATGTAATAGTGTAGAATTTTATTTTTCTGCTCTTTACTTTCCGCACTACCTTGCATGCTATTATATTAACTGTGCTAGTAATTAGGATTTGTATGGCAAGACTAATCAATCAACCTTAGATCTCCTAACCTCAAGATAAAATATTTGAATTCAATCACTTGCACACTTGCACCTCTAGGATAATGATGTCGCGATCGACCTAACGTCAAACAATATCTATAACTGCAAGTGCACAACCTATCGTGTTGTAATAAAAAGATGTTGAACCCACATGGACTTTGTAATCACTCTAGTGCTATAAAGAATGGCTATAATAACTAAGGCGGAAAGTTGTCACGAATTTGTTTTCTAAATTAAACTAAAGGGAAAAATTAATTAAAGTTTGGATTATAAGATAAGGTGGTCGGGATGTAACTTAGTAGACCTCTACGGATTAAACTAACACTATGCGCAAGAAATATTTTACTTAATTATTCTGTAGAAATTATCAGTTCAAAAACCCGCAACTCACACTCTCGTGGTCTTGTATTAGATTATATTCCTAAATCCCTATGTTTTCTCTCGCTAGCCCATAAGTGTTTAACAATACTCTTTGGAAACTTAATAAAATCTAATCCAGTTCAAAGCGCTCTCGCTGTATTTAAATTGAGTGCCTAACTTTAGCTATCCGGTTAAAAACCTCACACTCTCGTGGTCTTGATCTAACCTTTTTCTACTCTTTTTACTCTCGTAACAAAAAGTATGGTTTTAGAAATAAAAAGTCTCGGCCAGAAATTAAGTTGATTTAGACTTTTAACTTAACATTAATTTAATCCGTTTTGGTTACGTTTATTACATACCGACACTATAAATTTAGCTAGACATATTAATTAAAACGAAAATACTATAAAATTTAATTAAACAAAACATAACCATAACTAATAAATAAAATTAAACAATAACAATTAAAATTCAATAATTAAAAATCTGGTACAGAGTAGTTTTCCTCGTAGATCCCTCTTCCACAAACATATGTCGGCAAGATTGGACTCTCGAAAATTTAATAAAAACTCTGAGGCTAGAAACAAATAAACCTAAATCTAATGTAATAGCTTCCTGATATTGGAAACTATCATTTATAGTAGGTTGAATTCAAAAAAGGGAAATAAATGAACAATGTAGGAATTAAATAAATAAGGTGCAAAATATTCTGGAATGAAATTGGCAGAGCTTCCGTAAAATTAAGCAATGAAAACTCTCCCCCTTTTGGAATGTTGGATTCCTATATTTATAGAGCAAGAGGGATACGGGAGTTGGAGAATTAATTGGGCTTCAAACAAACCACTTCATGAGAAAATGTAGGACTTCGTGTGACTTTGACTGAGAAAAAGAAGGAATGTAACATGAACTGCTTCAGCTTAGTTTCCACTACTTCTGCTTTAGGTATTTTGAGGATAATGGGCCTTGACGAGCGTAATATATGAATTTTCGGTGCGTGATGGTCGTAACATATCCCTGACGGTCGTCACACGCTGAATTGTGCATGACAATCGTAACAGTTGTGTGACAACCGTCAGTGCAACAAATTCTGCAGAACTCTGTGCTTTGCTTGTTCTTTGATCTTTTCTTTTGTTTATAGCTTTATGCCTTCACTTTGCACATATCTGGCTCGACAAACAATATACTTGCAATAAATGTGAAAACTCGGAAGAAACAGATGTTAATCGTATTAAAATGCATTGAAAACAGACTAAAAATACTAAAAATATGTGATATGATTCCTCGTTATCAATTTCCCCCATACTTAAACCTTTGCTTGTCCTCAAGCAAAAATTCAGTAAGTGAACTAAACAAACTAAGTCGGATGCACAAATGCAACATATCCATAATTTTTGAAATAATAGCAGAGAAACATTAGTAGTTCAACCGGTACATAAATAAAACATTAGCGATACATTAATGACACAAGAAACAAGCTATGTCGTGAACTTCCTATATAAAATGAGCTATCAAACATTACCGTTATAACTTTACCTAGTGTCTTTTGTAACTATTTCTCCCGGTTTCGTTCTAGCGCAATCACATTAAGCCCTTTGTCTTTTCACGCACGTGGTGGAGTAACCGGTTAGTGACTTTGATTCCTTCTTTTACTTGGGGTCTGGTTCACGAATGTGATAATCCTCTGCTTGTTATCCAATTTGGAGGTTGTGAGGGATCGCGCATTCGAACGCCCTACCGAGTTCAGAACCAGATACCTCTAAACCAACCAACAGTGGATTACTGCTTTGCTTGCTTATTTCATATACGTGCGGCCATACAGTTTTTGTGACTTTTTAAGCTTTATGGCATTTTTCATACGAAGGATTTTTTTTTATGAGGAATCAAACACTTATATACATCGGCTCTCCTCTTGGTTTGTGTTAAGACGGTGCTGACTACTAGTATAAACTACTAGGGGTTACTTTTTTAGAATTAAAACTCGTGATAGCGGTATAACGCTAAGTGCAACGGATTCTGTTTAAGTAGGAATTCCAAAGTGCCAAGACTGTATTGATCTTGTTTACATGTTTCTCAGTTTCCTACTAAGGTTTCATTAGTATCAGATATGATGTGTTATGCGTTGATTAAGCAAAAATTTTGTAAGGCTAAATAAACGAGAGAATGAGATCGAAAAACTCATATATCATATTTGATTATGCGGAACGGGAAAATAATGGAAATAACATAAAATAGAAAGGTACCTCTCCCACACTATATCAAACATTGTCCTCAATGTTGTGATATAAACGGGGAATTACAAAACAAAATAAAATGAGGGAAAGGGAAATAGATGAAAATAGAAAAAAGTGAAACTAATACTAAAACTATGCCTAATGAAGATCACGTCGACGGCTCCTGGTGCGTGCTCGACGGGAAGGAGTCGTTTCTTCATCAGTATCTGGAGGGAGTAGTGAAGTGACATCCATGTGCAGGGAATTCATCTCGCTTAGCACCTCTTGCAGTCTTCTGTCCATAGAGTCTTGATTTGTGAGGATTTGTGCATTCTGAGCAAAAAGGGCATCATACTGCTCCTTTTTCCACCTCTCAAGTGCGGCTACCATTTGGTTTTGCTGATGGATGGCTCGAAGTACATTCTCAATAGTGTAGTCATTTTCAGGATGTGGTATAGAAGAGGATTCCGGGATATCGGCAGTAGGTGCAGTGCGATCCATCTCTTCTTCGACCTCGTCTACCGGTTCATTAGAATCATCATCATGAGTGGGAATTCTACCTTCTGGAGTAGCAGGATCAAAGATCCAATTGGCCCTGTTATCTGGATCGATGCGGTCCCTGCAAGGCAAAGTAATGTTGCGGAAAACTACATTCCGGATGACTGGATGAAATCTCCCGTCTTCGCGTTCATGAATGAGGTGTGCGACCTTGCAGTGATCTAAGGTCGGGTAGGATGGTGATAAGGAAGGTAGATTTTCCAGATTCTGATCCAAGTTCAGACCCTTAGAAAGAGAGGTGACAATCCCTCCAAAGTAGAAAGGTTTGTTGCCTCGTGCGCATATGGACTGAATATGATAAAGGAGAAATGGTGCGGCATTGATGGTGTCATCCTCCAAAGCACAATGCATGAAGAAAAGCTCCTTTGAGTTAAGCTTATGGTTGTTGTCCCGAGCGAAAATAGAGTTGCCCAGGATCCTATTGAAGTAGAGAATGACAGGGTTATGGATCAGGGTAACATTGAGGTGATCAAATGTTGTGTCCTGCGTGTTGGTAATCTGCTGCCAAAAGTGAAAAGCTGCTTCGCTGAAGGTGTCGGGTAAATAAAGGAGTGGGGTGGTTAGGTTTTATGAGATTAATGGGAGTTGAAAGAAGTAAATGGTGGTAATGGAGGTTGAATTTTGTGGATGGGAGTTGAAAGAATCGTGGGAGATGAAAGGATAAAGAAGTGGGAATAAATTTTTGAAACTCACCAGCAGTTACAAAGAACGTGTACTCTGTAGATGTGACGCTCGTCACAGGATCGTTATGATCATAACGCGGGTTTATGTGCGTTACGGTCGTCAGATGGGTATTACGACCGTCAGTGCTGCAAATTTTGGAATTTTTAGTAGAAGGGCAAGAATATCACAGTAATGCTATAACTCTTCAGGATTATTAAGAATTGGAACATAGAGATAATTATAATGCATATTAAATACTGATAGCATTGATTTATAATTTTAACATCACACCAGATTCTAATCAAACAACAGTAGTAGTAATAAGTACTATTATGTAAAGAGACATAATCAATTCAAATTCAAAATTACTAGCAGTGAATAATTAGAAATCAAAACTGAATAGAACTTGCATTGAATTGAAATTGTCTTCGAACAGTAAACGAAAATTGCATAAAAATGAAAACCGATTGAAATAAATAAACTAATCAAAATGTAAAAAAGCAGAATGAAATAAAATTGAAACTCCCTAGAAACAAAAACTGAAATAAATAAAAATACTGAGCAATGTGAATTCTTCATCCGAGCTTTTTCTTGAGATCCTCTAAAACTGAATTCAAGTGATAAAAATGGTTTACTGTAATGTCAGTTAAACCTATTATGTCTTGACGCAAACTTGTCACTTCATCCTTTAGTCCATTGATCTCTACTTGATAAATTTCCAAAGTAGTTTGGATATTGTTCAACTTTTCAGTATACTCTCCTGCTTCTTTCTTAAGGATATCAATATCCTCATTGATAAGGTTGGGTTCATAGTAATTAGGAGGAGTCTCGGGATCAATTTCAGTTTCTGACATCTCTTGATCAAAAACTTGGTATCCTTGTGGTGTATCGGGTGTGGATGGAGGACTAGGTAGGTTAAGATAATATAGCCAATTATCGCGATTATGGACACTAACTCTAGCATGGTTCAGAAGGGTAAATATGGTGATGACTTCAATCCTTATCAAGTAATCAAAAGGAGCGCCTCCCAAATTTCCCATGATACGCCTGTCGAAGCAAAAATTTAAATTCATAGGACGGGTTGTACCGGAAGGTATGCACCTATTAAGTTAGTATCTGAGTCCAATGGCATCAGCTATCATAGTAATTAATCCCCCTACAATGACATGGGCATTAGGGTCTTGATTGATGTGGGTAAAGGTGTTCATTAAGAATGGTACGGCATTAACAGAGCGTCCTTGAGTCATACAATACAGAATAAAAATCTCATCCTTAGAAACTAAAGTTCAATTCTCTTCCTTTTCGAATAGGGTATGTGCTAAAAATCTTATGGAAATACCAGATATCAGGGTTATGTATTTCATTGTTATCCATGTTGTCTGGTTTAGGGTGATAGTTTCCAGTTAATGTACCCCAGAAATAGTCTAGCTCAAAATCCATAAGTTCCAGTTGGGTTGTGGTGAATGAAAATGGCCCTTTAGGGAATCCTAGTATGTCCGCTAATTCCTTATGGTTATAGGAAAACTCGATGCCAAATAATCTTAAACTGATAAATCCTTTTCTAGCACCGAATCCGCGATCAGGTATATGCACTAAAGAACTCAAAAATTCAAAGGTAAGTTCGCGGTGAGTGACAAATCTAGACTTAATGTGAGATATTTCCTATCCCAGCTGGTTAAACATGTATAAAACACTATCTGCAATGCCTAGTGTGTCCATTGTCTCATCATCATTATAGAGGGTCATAGCAAGATTTCTTTGGGATAATTCTTCAAATTTCTTCCTTTGGTTTCTTCCTCTAAAGGTGGTTTCCATAAAATTATGTGGTTGCGGTTCCATGAAGAAAATCAAAGAGGTAGAAAGTAAATCAAGGGGAAAGAAGGTTAAGGTAGAAAAGACTGTTTTTAGAAATCCTATAGCATATAAAGTTTTCAAACTCAGCATAGCAAAAATTGAGAAATAAAAATGATGAAAATAGTAGTAATGGCAAAAATAAACAAAATTAAATAAGATAAAACATTAAAGTGCGAAAAACAATATAATGGTGGGTTGCCTCCCACTAAGCGTTGTTTTTAACGTTATAAGCCCGACGCAGTTCTTAGTAAAAATTTAGTCAGGGGAATTAGTGGGTAACTCAAAAAGTTTTAGACTATTAGCATAATCCATATTTTTGATGTGATGGAATTGCTTTAATCGTTGTCTGTTTACTGTGAACGGTTCATATTTTTACCCTTAATTTATATTGCTCCGCTAGGAAACACTTTCGTAATTTCAAAAGGGCCTGCCCATCTAGATTTTAATTTTCCTGGGAATAGTCTAAGTCTAGAATTAAATAAAAGTATGACGTCTTCCACACTAAATTATTTCTTGGATAAACGCTTATCGTGCCATCTTTTGGTTCTTTCTTTATATATTTTAGTGTTCTCGTAAGCGTCTAATCTTAATTCATCCAGTTCATTAAGATCGAGGACTCGCTTCTCTCCTGCAGTTGTATAGTTTATCTTAAGCGTTTTAATTGCCCAATAAGCTTTATGTTCTAATTCAACGGGGATATGACATGATTTTCTGTAAACTAGTTTGAAAGGTGTAGTTCCTATAGGTGTCTTATAGGCTATCATATAAGCCCATAAATCTTCATTAAGCTTGGATGACGATTCTTTCCTAGATATGGCGATGGTTATTTCGAGTATTTGCTTTATCTCTTTATTTGAGACTTCGACTTGTCTATTTATCTGTGGATGATACGGTGTTGCTACACGGTGTCTTACTCCATACTTAGATAGTAATTTATCGAATATTTTTGAAATGAAATGTGAGCCACCGTCACTAATGACAAGTCTTGGTACACCAAATCTTGGAAAGATAATATTCTTGAAAAGCTTAATCACTACTC
Organism: Lathyrus aphaca; assembly: GCA_963966055.1. Lineage (NCBI taxonomy): Eukaryota > Viridiplantae > Streptophyta > Magnoliopsida > Fabales > Fabaceae > Lathyrus > Lathyrus aphaca. Next base: position 560,385,325 of record OZ014520.1, on the reverse strand, counting down.
GCGTGTCATTTGTAGGAGAAGCTATAACTTCAATCCATTTTGAAACATAATCGACAACAACGAGTATGTACTTATTTTCGAAAGAAGATGGGAAGGGTCCCATGAAATCAATTCCCCATACGTCAAAGATTTCTACTTCAAGTATTCCTCTTTGAGGCATTTCGTCGCGTCTTGAGATGTTACCAGTACGTTGACAACGATCACAATTTATAATGGTGATGTGGACGTCTTTCCATAAATTAGGTCAGAATAACCCGACTTATAAGATCTTAGCACAGGTCTTTGAGGTACTTGCATGTCCACCATATGGAGATGAATGACATTGAGTAATAACACTTTCAATTTCCTCTTCGGGTATGCATCGACGAAAGATCCCGTCGGGTCCTCTCTTAAATAATAAAGGCTCGTCCCAATAATAATATTTGAGATCGTGGAAGAATTTATTTTTCTGTTGATACATTAGATTCAGTGGCAGTACGCTTGCAGCTAGGTAGTTGACTATATCAGCATACCATGGCAATCCTGCTTTTGAATTGATCGCTTCCACGGTTTCTTTGTTTTTTAATATTGTTGGCGCTAGTTGAGCTATTTCACTTTTTATTTACGCTAGCAATTGTTCATAAGGGAAATCATCATTAATAGGCACTGGTTCAGGTCTAATATTTTATAATCTCGACAAGTGATCCGCTAAAACGTTGTCTGTTCCTTTCTTATCCTTAATTTCCAGATCAAATTCTTGTAACAATAGGATCCACCTTAGAAGTCTGGGTTTAGCATCCTTCTTAGTTAGAAGATATCTGATAGCAGCGTGATCCGTGTATATGACTATCTTTGCTCCTACTAGATAAGATCGGAATTTGTCGAGTGCGAAAACAACAACTAATAGCTCTTTCTCTGTTGTGGCGTAGTTCATTTGAGCAGAATCCAAGGTTATACTGGCATAGAATCGCATGGAATTTCTTATCCTTTCTTTGTCCTAATACTGCGCCTACAGCGTAATCACCCGCATCACACATTACTTCGAACGGTAATCTCCAGTCAGGTGGTTGCATGATTGGTGCGGTGATAAAGGTTGATTTCAGAGTTTCAAACGCTTCTAAACATTTGTCATCATATATAAACTCAGCATATTTCATTAATAAACCGGTTAAAGGTTTAGTGATTTTTGAGAAATCTTTTATAAATCTCCGGTAGAAACCGGCGTGGCCTAAGAAACTTCGTATTTCTCGTACGGTCTTAGGTGGTTGAAGGTCTTTAATAACTTCTATTTTAGCTTTATCAACATCTATTCCTTTGTCAGAAATTACATGTCCTAGTACGATTCCTTGTCTGACCATAAAATGACATTTTTCCCAGTTAAGCACCAGATTTACCTTCACACATCTTTCTAGTACCATTTCTAAATTTGATAAGCATCCTTAGAAACTTTCTCCATACACCGAGAAATAGTACATGAACACTTCCATGATATTATCTATGAAATCTGCAAAAATTGACATCATACATCTTTGAAAGGTTACAAGGGCGTTACACAATCCGAAGGGCATCCTTCTGTAAGCGAATGTTCCATAAGGGAATGTGAACGTAGTTTTCTCTGGATCATAAGGGTGAATAGGGATTTGGAAAAATCCGGAGTAACCATCCAAATAGCAAAAATAGGAATGTTTTGCTAATCGTTCTAACATATGATCTATGAAAGGTAGGGGAAAATGGTCTTTCCGAGTAGCTTTGTTCAGCTTACGATAATCTATGCACATTCTACTTCCGGTTACTACTCTTTGTGTTATTGCTTTGCCTTTGGAGTTTTTCATAACAGTAATACCTCCTTTCTTTGGTACGACATGCACTGGGCTAACCCATTGACTGTCGGAGATCGGATATATGATTCCTGCTTCCAGTAGTTTTTTAACTTCATCTCTGACTATAGTGCTAAGGATATGATTGATTCTTCTTTGAGTTTCTCTAGATGTTTTATAATCATCTTCTAGCATAATATGATGCATGCAGATCAAATGACATATTCCTTTAAGATCTGAAATGTTATATCCTAAAGCACTCGGGTATTTCCGTAGGACGTCTAATAATCTTATAGTTTTGGGTTGTCCTAGGTTGGCATTAACTATAACTGGTCACTTGATATCGGCATCTAGGAATTCGTATCTTATGTCTTTAGGTAAGGTTTTTAATTCTAAAGTTGATTCTTTTGGTCCAGGCATATGATCGGGTGTAAGTGCTAAACTTTCGCTTAGACTATCATCTTTATACGGTTCACGCCAATTGTCATCTTCGAAGATTGGTGGGATTTGAATTTTCATAATTTCGGAATAAGTGGTTTGTTCTGCTTCCATATCTCTTACGCACTTGTCTATTATATCAATCAGATAACACGTGTCTTTTGTATCTGGTGCTTGTAAGAATTGAGTGAGAATGAATTCCACTTTCTCTTCTCCAACTTCGAAGGTTAGTCTGCCATTCTTTACGTTAATGATGGCCCCGACTGTGGCTAGGAATGTTCTTCCTAATATAATAGGAGTGACTGAGTCTTCAGAAATGTCCATAGTTATGAAGTCTGTAGGGATATAAAATTGACTTATTCTTACTGGAACATTTTCCAGTATACCTACGGGATATTTAACTGATCGGTCAGCTAACTGAACAAACATTTTGGTGGGTCTAAGTTCTCCCATTTCTATCCTTTTGCAAATGGCTAAAGTCATGACACTAATACTTGCTCCCAAGTCGCGTAGATCTTTGTCTATGACGTACTTTCCAATGTTACAAGGTATAGAAAAACTACATGGGTCTTTTAGCTTAGGGGGCATACTATTTTGGATAATAGCGCTACACTCAGCAGTAAGTGTAACTGTACCGTTATCCTCTATCTTTTTCTTATTAGATAAAATTTCCTTAAGAAATTTAGCGTACGATGGTATTTGAGTGATAGCTTCTGTAAACAGAATCGTGATATTCAACAGTTTCAAAAGTTCTACAAATTTCTTGAACTAGCTCATCGTCTTGGTATTTATTAATATTTGAGGATACGGAATAGGTGGTTTATAAGGTGGTGGAGGTACATAAGGTTGTTCTTTCTCCACTTCCTCTTGATTATTATCTTCCTTCTCTTCTGCTTCCTTCTCCTTTTCAGTTGATTTAACCTGTTTCTGGTACATGGTTGGATTTTCAAGCCTTAGATCAATTGGTCCTTCAAGTTCCTTTTCGCTTATTAAGATCACAACATTCACTTGTCCTTTAGGATTGGGTTGTGGTTGTCCAGGAAATACACTAGTAGGGACAGCAGTAGATGCTTGTTGTTGATCTACTTGCGAAATGTGGGTTTCAAGCATTTTGTTATGTGTAGCTAACGCGTCTACTTTGTTTGCCAATTGTTTAATCTATTCGCTAGTGTGTATGTTTTTTTTAGGAAATATTTATTTGTTTGAGTTTGAGTAGCTATAAAGTTTTCCATCATTAATTTAAGATTCGATTTCCTAGGAACAACAGGAGTATTCTTTTGATATCTTGGAGGTGCAGATGGTGCTTGACCAGGTGCTTAAAGAGCGTTGTTATTTTTATAGGAAAAATTTGGAGGGTTCTTCCAACCTGGATTGTATGTGTTCGAGTAAGGATTTCCTTGAGCGTAATTCACTTGATCAGTTGCGATTCCGGCTAATAACTGACAATCTGGGGCAGCATGTCCTGGAACTCCACATAACTCACAGTTAGGTGCTACTGCAACCACGGTGGTTGTTGGGGTTATAGCTAAATTATTGATCTTCTGAGCTAAAGCATCGAATTTGGCATTAACTTGTTCCATACTACTTACTTCGTACATACCTCCTTTTGTTGGTTTTTCTGTTGTTGTCCTCTTGCTTCCCCATTGAAAATGGTTCTGAGCCATACTTTCGATAAGTTCATAAGCTTCGTTATATTCTTTGTTCATCAATGCACCGCCCGCGGCAGCATCTATTGTTATTCTTGTGTTATACAAGAGACCGTTATAGAATGTATGGATTACCATCCCTTCTACTAAACCATGATGAGGACATAGCCTAAGCATGTCCTTGTATCGTTCCCAAGCTTCAAAAAGTGATTCATTTTCCTTTTGCTTAAATCAGTTGATTTGAGATCTTAACATGGTCGTCTTGCTAGGTGGAAAGTATCTTGCTAAGAAGACTTTCTTCAGTTCATTCCATGTGGTGACAAAGTTTGATGGCAGAGATTGAAGCCAAGCTCTTGCTTTGTCTCTTAATGAAAAAGGAAAAAGGCGTAATCTGATTGCTTCTTGGGTAACTCCATTAGCTTTAATTGTATCTGCGTATTGCATGAATATCGAGAGATGTAAATTCGGATCTTCGGTAAGATTTCCGGAAAATTGATTTTGTTGCAAGACCGATATGAGTGATGGTTTCAACTCGAAATAATTTCGGTTGATGGCAGGTGCAACAATACTCGTATGTGGTTCGTCTTGCAAAGGAACAACGTAATACTTGAGCGGATGAGTTTCTGCAGCCATAGCAGCTTCTCTAGAAGTTCCTACTAGGTTTTTGATAACACTAAATTTCACCGTATTTCTGACTCCGATTCGCATGCATTTTAGGTTTTTATTGCTATTTTTTATGTTATTACTTTGTTTTTCTTTATTTTCAGGTTTTTTATGTAATCGGGGCCTAAATCGAGAAAAGGAGCGAAAAAGGAGCTGAAACGGAAAAAAATCAAGTTTTTCAGCTTTTTACACTTACGGCATCCACCATGGATGGCGCCATGGGGTCAGCCATGACGTGGCCACGTCTCAAGACCTCTCCACAACTGCCAAGAGCCCATGATCCCCACTTTCTCCACCAAAATACACCTATGGCGGGCTCCATAGGCCTGTGGCGGGCGCCATAGGCCTGTGGCGGGCGCCACAAGGCTAAATGCTTTCCCTCCACTTTTTAGTGGTGGGGGGTATCCTGGTCTTTTCCCATTTAAGTTTGCCTATAAATAGGACTTTAGAATTTCGTTTTTATCATCCAAACTTAGAATCTCTTAGGCATATATCAGTTTTAAAGTAGTAATCACTTCACATCGGGGTGTTACTACAATCGAGTGATTGAGTCTGTATACGTCTGTGTGATCGAGTTTTGGAGCACTCTGGGAGGAAGTTAATCCTGTCGCCATTTTAATTCCAGTTCGTATTTTATTTTTCCGCACTCGCTTTATTTTATTTACTTTCCTCATTGTTTTACTTTATTTATTATCCTCACTCGCACTTTACTTTATTTTATTTCCGCACTCGCTTTAAATACTTTTATTTCTCGCACTCGCTTTAAATATTTTTATTTCTCGCACTCGCTTTACTTTCCTTTATTTCTCGCACTACTTTTATTTACTTTTTGCACTCGCACTAATTACTTTTATGAAAAATAATAAAAAGAACTTTTACTTTATCATGTCTAACTAAATCCATAAAGGTTAGAATGTAAGGATCGTAATTGAACCAGTAATCCGTACAACTATTCGTAGAAATACTCAAGGGCTATTTTAACTTTCAATTTAAGTGTAATTGTTTTTAACTATTTCAAAAATAGCCAAAAACTCTTTGTCTAGTTCATTAGGAGTTTTTGGATTAAAAAGAAACGAGATTTTAAAACCATTTTCGGATGCGTTAAGAAGTTTAGAGTCTGGTTCGTGAGAACCTCTTTTTGCTAAGAAATCCAGGTTAAAATACTTTTCAACTTATTTAAGATACTATATTTCTTAAAAATAGGTTTACCACTCTAACGCAGTACGCACCTTTTTATCCGTGACAATAGGAGGGGTTGATTAGAGAGTACAACTCGGTTCTGAATACGCGAAAGCGACAGTTCCTGTTAAATTAGTTCTTTTCAAAGTAGAAAACATTGCCCATAAGTAGTTCTATTAACAAGTACCAGATTATCAATTGATTATGTGAATTACATTCGAGCCTGTCTTTATTAATTGTTTAAAATTATTACTTTATTTACCATTACGCACTCTTTAAAACCATTATATTCAATTGCCTTAGATACACACCATAACAACAGGTACGATAGATTGTCACTTGGTCTATATGGATTCGACAATCTTTTATATTACTCTGACGTGTTCGTACACTTGCGAAAAACATGCATCAGTTTTCAACTAATTCGGGTGGAAAGGCTAAGAGGTCAGGAATATTGTACCTTCGTTGGTACTCTATTATACGGCGTCTTGGATATAAAATGCATTCAAATTCAGCGATCGGAGGTTGCAAGTTTTTGCCTTGTGAACGAGTACTTGGCATACACTCGGTGAATAAGATTCAAAAAGAAATAAAAATAAGTAAAGAAAAGGTTGCCTTAGACTATACTTCACACTTTAAGAGTGCACTAGTGACTAAAACAAGGTCCCCGACAACGACGCCAAAAACTTGATGTCGCGATCGACCTAACGTCAAACGGTATCTATAACTGCAAGTGCACAGCCTATCGCGTAGTAATAAAAAGATGTCAAACTCATAGGGACTTTGTAATCACTCTAGTGCTATAAAGAATGTCTATAATAACTAAGGCGAAAAGTTGTCACGAATTTGTTTTCTAAATTAAACTAAAGGGAAAAATTAATTAAAGTTTGGATTATAAGATAAGGCGGTCGGGATGTAACTTAGTAGACCTCTACGGATTAAACTAACACTATGCGCAAGAAATATTTTACTTAATTGTTCTGTAGAAATTATCAGTTTAAAAACCCGCAACTCACACTCTCGTGGTCTTGTATTAGATTATATTCCTAAAGCCCTATGTCTACTCTCGCTAGCCCATAAGTGTTTAACAATACTCTTTGGAAACTTAATAAAATCTAATCCAGTTCAAAGCGCTCTCGCTGTATTTAAATTGAGTGCCTAACTTTAGCTATCCGGTTAAAAACCTCACACTCTCGTGGTCTTGATCTAACATTTTTCTACTCTTTTTACTCTCGTAACAAAAAGTATGGGTTTAGAAATAAAAAGTCCCGGCCAGAAATTAAGTTGATTTAGACTTTTAACTTAGCATTAATTTAATCCATTTTGGTTACGTTCATTACATACCGACACTATAAATTTAGCTAGACATATTAATTAAAACGAAAAGACTATAAAATTTAATTAAACAAAACATAACTATAACTAATAAATAAAATTAAACAATAACAATTAAAATTCAATAATTAAAAACCTGGTACATAGTAGTTTTCCTCGTAGATCCCTCTTCCATAAACATATGTCGGCAAGATTGGACTCTCGGAAATTTAATACAAACTCTGAGGCTAGAAACAAATAAACCTAAATCTAATGTAATAGCTTCCTGATATTGGAAACTATCACTTACAGTAGGTTGAATTCAAAAAAGGGAAATAAATGAACAATGCAGGAATTAAATAAATAAGGTGCAAAATATTCTGGAATGAAATTGGCAGAGCTTCCGTAAAATTAAGCAATGAAAACTCTCCCCCTTTTGGAATTTTGGATTCTTCTATTTATAGAGCAAGAGGGATACGGGAGTTGGAGAATTAATTGGGCTTCAAACAACCCATTTCATGAGAAAATGTAGGACTTCGTGTGGCTTTGACTGAGAAAAAGAAGGAACATAACATGAACTGCTTCAGCATGGTTTCCACTACTTCTGTTTTAGGTATTTTGAGGATAATGGGCCTTGACGAGCGTAATATAAGGATTCTGGGCGCGTGACGGTCGTAACATATCCTTGACGGTCGTCACACGCTGAATTGTGCATGACGATCGTAACAGCTGTGTGACGACCGTCACTGCAACAAATTCTGCAGAACTTTGTGCTTTGCTTGTTCTTTGATATTTTCTTTTGTTTATAGCTTTATGCCTTCACTGTGCACATATCTGGCTCGACAAACAATATACCTGCAATAAATGTGAAAACTCGGAAGAAACAGATGTTAATCGTATTAAAATGCATTGAAAACGGACTAAAAATACTATAAATATGCGATACGATTCCTCGTTATCAGATAACCTCTCTTCGTTGCCTTTCGATATAATGGTCATGTCCCTCAAATGTGGGGGGTACTTTAGTAAAGACGCTACGATAAAAAATCATCAAGTCCTTTCGAATAAAAGATCATAGTCCCTCGATGTCCCTTCAGGTTACCTTCGAAAAATGATCTTGTCCCTTTGGTCACCTATGAAAGTGATGATTAGTCCCTTCGAAATTACTAAAGTATCCTCACAATGTTTCCTTCAATGACCATAATGTCCCTACGCCTGTCCCTTCCAAATCCAAGGATAAGACTACTTACTAACTGATAGTAAGGACAATTCTATCCCTAAGGAAACGAAAATGACAAGAAAGACCTTACAACTTAGGGTAAGTAATTCTTAAATGCTTGCTCACAACTTTCAAAACAAATGATTTTCACACCTTACACTCTTCTTCAAAATACTTTCAAACAAGTAAACAGTTTGTATACATTCATGCGAGAATCATTACAAAGTTAAATCTTTGTGAAATATTTTAATCACACACTACACTTTAAAAAAAAGCAAGTAAAAAAGTGAGCTAAGCATTTAAGAGCCCATGGATAACCATGGATACAAAGGGTGCTAACACATTCCCTTTGTATAACTTACCCCGCGAACTCAAAATCTTTTAAAAGATCTTTCATTTTCTTTTATGCCTTTCCTAATTGGATGAAATAAAAGTCGGTGACGACTCTTGCTTACCGCAACATATTTTATGACAAAAAACTAAAAGTCAGTTCTCCCACCGTGTTACAATGACCCTCGTCACACTCACATGGCGATCGTCACTCATCTGGTGGCCTTCGCCACACATCCCGACCCTCGTCACGCATGACTGCGTGAAAACCCAGTTCTTCACACCAGTTTGAATCTGCTACGGGTTCCTCACTTTTAACTCCAGTTCAGTCCTAAACTTGTTTCTACATCAATTTTAGGACATGTCATTCATCTTATTCTTATACCTATCATTTCTAGTGATATTATGGGTCTTAGATCTAAGTTCATTATCCTGTCTGTACCTATAACGAAACCAAACTTGCAACCCGTATTCATACAGAATAGCAACAACACTACGATTTATACAAAAAATTCATGTTTTTCTCAACGAATTCATACAGATCAATAACAAGGCATCAACAACAAATCCAATAATTCACACACAAAACATACATATGAATTTCCTACGAGGATAAGGAATCCTCACAACCCTCTCATGATATTATCACCAATAAAGAACACGTTATCCCCCTTACCTCGAATTCCTGATAAAAATCCTGTGAAAATCCTTTCTTGAGAATTCCGTAGCTCTCTTTGTTCTTCCCTTCTCTGGTTTTTTGTTACATGAAATATTCAGTTATGACTAATTCTTGCTAAACCAGACTTAAGGGTTTAATTACCTTATTTCTCTCCCACTAAGTCCACCTATAACCTATTTTTCCTTATTTTCCTCCACTAACCCCATTACCATTAAAAATTAGATTTTTAATTACTAAAATAATATTAATAATAATATTAATAATAATACCAATAATAATATAATAATCATGACCATAATAATATTACTATTTCTTACACTACCATTATTAATTACCCCATCTACCTCCCATTATCACACTATTCACTCAATACCTCTAAACAATGCCAACCACCCAAACAAAGTAAGCCAAACAAAATAAAATCGATGATTAAATGAATTAAAATGGGGTGTTAGATAGTGCCTTTGGCTTCCATAGTGATGTGGATATTTCGAAACCGCTTCCATGTGAAAAGTTGATGATTCAGGGAGGAAAAATTAATTCCTCCGAGAAATGACCTCGTGTATTTCGCTGCTCTTCAAATTTGTGTGGTGCAAGATTTCTTTGATTCGAAGTAATATTTCTGCTAAGGCTTGCGAGTTTTGTTGTTGAACCATATTTTAATCATTATTAAGTAATTGGTTAGAAAATTGTAAGCAGAGGTTAGCTTGCAACTGCTAAAAACTAGGGGTGCTTCTAATATAGTACCATTGGTGGCGCTAGAGGCTTAAGAGATATTTCACCTAGATGAAACTTCATATCAGAGCCTAAGAATGAGAAAGGTTGAAAGACTCCTTGAGATATCATATGTTGGAAAATATCTTAAGGTGAAGATGTAGACGGAGAACCATAGGGGCTTGATTTCCACCACTTTAAGGAAGAGGCGATGCAACCTTGGCAGCTCGAGCAGCGACAATTGTGGTTGTGGCTGCTTCTCATTGTCTATCAAAGCGAGTGACTATAGAACTGGCCATCATTGATGGATCTGGAAGGAAATATGAGCAATGATACTAATATTCAATCATAGAAGATTAAGAACAAAGACATATGATTCAAACTTAAGAGATGTGAATTTCTAGGTCGAGGAAGTTTCAATTTGGTGAATCAAGGGATGAATGGTTGAATTTGAAAAACATGAGAATTAGGTGTTTATTCCCACAGATGGCGCATGTTATGTGTGAATAGTGAAGTAGAAAAACGGTCTAGAAGGGGGGGGGGATATACCCTTATTAAAAAATTCAACAGTTTTTTCTAAAAGGGTACCAAAGTATTTAAAAAGATGCGAGCGTAAGGTTTGAAGCGGAAATATTAAAAGTATATGTTTATTCAATAATAATGAATTCTAACCTCAATTGTTTCTTAAATTTCAATAACCAATGCAGCTAGATCATGCACCAACTCTAACAAATTCTAACCTTACGCAATAAATCACTATCAATTGAATAAACAATAAACTACAATAGAATTGAAATACCTAAGCATGAAAATCCTACGAAAATTAAATGCAAGAGTAAAGATAGATATGACATTGTGATTTATAGTGCTTCGGCGTTCGTTCTCGCTTTGCCTATGTGCACTCTTCATTGGTTTCCCATTGGAACCAACATTGTTCCTTTTTATTTGAAAAATATTTTCAAAAGTTCATACAATCACCAATCCATAATAATGCTCATAATTATAAAATATCCTATAAGGATCTTGACTTGTATATAACATAATGTCAAAATATTATGCGTAATCTTTACTCGATTAATGCTTCTCGAATCTTCGAATATCACCAATATGTTATATGCATTTGTGTGTAGAAATCAACCCTTGATCCTAACTATTCCTTGAGCGATGAATTTTCTGAAGATTTGAGTAGAACTCCGCCATATTCACAGCCTTCCATAAAGTCACTACTAAGGAAATCTAGAGAGAAGAACATCATTCTTTTCACAGGAATTTGTCAGCACCAATGATAACAACCTCAATCTTGAAAGCTACTTGAAAATCTCAACCAAATATTCAAGAAAAATTAGTTTCAAGAGTGCATCTCCTTCAATCAATTACAAATCATTCATTTTCAAGATTTGGAATCAAATTAAAGTTAAAGATGTAAGAGTTTCGTTGCAAGAGCTTTGAACTTTAAAAAATAGAGGGTGTTGATATTTCACAGAATCACACAAAAATGGTTATGAATTTTTTGATTCATTATATGAAAAATGATGATAAAAAGGTTTTATATGTGTCTTAGATTAAGCAACAAATATGGATGAAAAAGTTAGTTAGATTTTAATCAAGAGAATTTCATGATTTGAATAAACTAAACAATTGAAGTGGAATAAGAAAAAAAAATAGAAATTTGAACCATTTCTCATCTAATTCGAATAAAAAACCACATGATTTAAATCAAGTGTTAATTCTGATCCGAATCAATCAAGCTGAGCCAAGTGAAAAATGTGGAAAAACTCTCTGACTCGAATCAGACGTAAAGTCAAATTTTGATTTGAATCAAATTGTTTGAAAATGTGTGTTTTGCCTATGTCAAAAGTGATTTGAATTAGGATATAGCTTGATTTGAACCAAACACAAAAAATCTCAATTTTTAATAATTTTCAAAAGACTTTGAGATTTTTCTTTCAACCTAACTTGAATCAATAATATCTATGGCTCTTATTCCACTGACTCGTAAATTAAGTAAAAACATGATGATCAAGTTTAAATCTAACCAATGGTTTATGCATGCTAAAAACGAATCATTTCAAAACTTGATCCAAAGAGGTGAAATCATGAAGGAGACTCAATAATCGAAAGTAAATCAAAATGAAAGTGATAAGTCAAGCAACAAAATAACTGTATTGTGGTGTTCCCCTAAAATGTATTAGGGACATGCAACTACAACGCCATTTTTCCATTTTGGAACTATAATTGATTAGTGAATAATTTATGTGGACTGTAAAGGTGGTCTCAAACTTCCGATACAGTGGAGAAAGGGTTAACTTGCAAGGTCAACGCTGAAGTCAATATGAAAGTTAGTTTAAGTAAATTAAATTTGAATTCGAATTATCTGAGAAATTACGTGTTTTTTTATTTTAATCTTGGTATCCATTCGTGCGACCGACTAATCCAAGAGGACCAATTCCACCGTCCACTAGAGGGGGTCTCGTTTAAAGGCATAACAAAGCTCTGTATGGACTGCCCCAACACAAGGATTGTTTTCACCTAGCAGGATTCAAACTCAGGACCTTGAGAGAAGTACACTCTCAAAACTCAAGCCTCCACCACCAGACCAACCCTTGGGGGTTATAAAAACTTGATGATCTATCAACACGAGATACGAGAGTCTATTTGATCGATCTTGTGTTTAGATTGCTTGGTTCATGGTCTAGGAAAGTGTACTTGTCCGCACGCAGTCTGGTGAGCCATTTGGTTTCTTAGGTTGTAGTTATTGGGCCTTCTGGATGGCCCAAAACAATATTATTTTACACTGATAAAGTAAGCCACCAATTTGAATCCTAACACGTTATGTTCTATACACGTGAATTTGTTGATTAATAGATCACAATACAAATATTTGAGTATTGCACTTCACTTGAGAACTATGAAGGCAAAACTAATATAGCTCCAACAAAGAAACTAAGAGAGTCAAAGATACATCAAAATTATGAGATTCATATCCTACATTAGCTAATGATATCTAATTTAGAGTGCAAAAAAAGACTATTATTACAAGTCAACTCCATCATCGAACCACTCTCCAATACAACCGATTTATTTGGTGATAACTCCAACAAGGAATCATTAGTCACTCATCAATGGTCTCGAGCAAAAGGGTGTCAGGACAAGCAATTGCAATCTCATCGAATGGAATCTTACGTATTCAAGTTTGATCCCAAAAAAAGTACGTCATCAAATATATATATATATATATATATATATATATATATATATATATATATATATATATATATATATATATATATATATATATATATATATATATATATATATATATATATATATATATATATATATATATATATATATATACTCCCTCCGTCCCACAATGAGTGACTCATTTAGAATAAATTAATGTCCCAAAATGAATGATCTATTTCAATTTCCAATGCATATTTTTCAATTTTACCCTCAAATTAATATTATGTTTGTCATTCCTAATACAAGATAAGAGTACTTTAGTAAAAATATCATTTTCTTTCTTTCATTTATTCTTTTTTCTTAACCTGTGTGAAAAGTCAACTAGGTCATTTATTGTGGGACGAAGGGAGTATGAAAATTGAAAAGTTCAAACTCAAACCACCTCCTCCTAATTCCATTAACTAAAGGTTCTGAGAGACTTCTTCAAGACTAGACTTAAGGTTGACCAAAGTCCGGTATCACATTTTTTTAACTATATAAATCCCACATCACCACCTCTCAATATTCGTTTCATTCTAAACCTAACTCTCACCTCATGTATATGATAACTTGTACGTTAATAGATACACTTCTCTATGCCAAAATCGGAGATGAAACTTTTTACCAAACACCGTCGTCAAATGATTATGTATTGATCTATTGACGGTGTAAAATAGATTTTTAAATCGAAAAGAAAAATTAAATATGCTTGTATATTCCTTAAAATTGTCTTATTTAGAAATCAAATCACAATGAATTGATAATATGATATTGTTTAGATATGAAATGAAAGTATATTGACCAAAAAAAAAACCATATCACTTATGTCAAGAAACTGAACAAAGATAATTTAATTATATGAATTTAGTAAAGTAAAGTACACTGATTACTAATTAGAAATCCAAATCCATGATTAAGACGTGCATAAATTACACACTTTTACATGAGAGGGAATCATATATCAAAATCAATCAGTTTGAAATTATAATCATTGCTTGATAACCAAACTAACAAGCAAAAGATTGTTACTACAATTATTCTTTTGCGACCACAAGACCACCCTTTACAAATTTGTATATATGTTTCACATCATCAGATCCAACCTCATGTTTCTTAATTATAACATTAATAATTACTTATCATTTGACAAATGTTGTTTCTTAAAATAAAACATTAAAATCTTAATAAGTGGGGTTTCTCTTGAATCTTTAGTGTGATTATGATACTGTTGACCATGCCTAAATTTTTCACTAACCACTCACACAAAGTTTATCTATAATGGAGTTAAAATAGTGAATTGAATTTTACTTTAAAAGACAAAAAAATGAAAAGAAAAATAAACAATTTTTTTCATTGTTAGTATTCATCCCATAAAGAATAGAAAGTAAAGAAAGTCAGAGGTAGAATAATTTCAATGAAGAACAAAAGAAAAACACCAAAGGAGATTTGTATCATAGATTTCATGTATGATTTCCTTCATTTATAGAAATGCATGGTATAGTGAAAGACATAATGTTAAGATCTTGAAATGGAACTTTCATAACAAAAGTTAATTAAGGAAAATATGATAAAATTGTGAAAGGTAGCCCATGTTTAGTTAATTTTTCAGTTTACATTACAAGTGTTTATTCTGATAAATCTTTATGTATAAACTATTTTTATAGTAAAATATATTTTTTATAAAATATAATATAATTATTTGTGTAAAAGTTATTTTTATAAACCATTTTGAGAAATTTATAAAAATAAGTTAAAAACATCTTATAAATTATATCAAAAAATTTTTTGTGTATTAATGAGTCTCGCAAAACTTATATCGATAGATAAATTCAACTAAAAATATATAAATAAATATAAACAATTCTCAATAAATATGATAGAATTAGAGTTTGACCTAATTCATTCGATCTTATGAAATCAATTTTTAAGATGAGAGGTGTCACTCTATATAAATCTTTTGTGGGTTTTATATTTAACAAATGTGGGATTTCGATTTTTTCCAACACACCCCCTCACATCCAACACTATTTGACATGATGCGTGAATATAAACAATGGATGACTTGAATTATCGATATATGAAACTTGGTTTTTTCAATACACCCCCTTGCGTCCAACACTTTTTTTTGGTGCACATATATAAATGGTGGGTGACCCAAATCAATAGGATCATGATATCAAGATAGAATAAGAGTTGGCATAACTCATTGTTAGCTCCTAATTTCGACGCTCATATTATTTCTAAAAAGGAAGTGATTTAAGAATTATATTCCTTAAAGAGATTAAAAGGCTTCGACTGAACCTTTGTTGGAGGTCTAAAGTCAAAGACACTCATATGTCAGGAAAAGATAAGTTTATGGACTTAAACGGATTTCCAATTATTTGGAAATGGAGTTCGACCGAACGCTACTGATGGTGTTCAACGCGTGATATTTGAATTCAAATATGGGAGGAAACTTTGTTCTTATCCTTTCTTAAGGAGAAGAAGTGGCACATATCCAAGGATTGAAGACATGCAAGGCGATGCTTGTCATATTTCTAGTATTTAGTCGTTAATGGCAGTTAGTTTCGATTGTTATAAATAGGAGTTCCAGTGATAGGATTTCGTGTGTGATCCATATTGTACAAGTTACTCAATTTCCACTCAAGTAACCGTATGTAGAGAAACGAGTGAGCGTGAGAATGTATGTGATGTAAACACCACCCCTTTTATTCAATGCAATTTTATTAAGTTTTATTCATCAATAGTTTATCTTTTCTATTTACTTTTTATGCAAGTTACTTTTCTGCAATTTAATTTCTTTCATTTACTTGCTCTTGTTTTTCTCTTTCGACTTTAAACGCTTTTGAGTCTTTATTTCATTTTATTATACCTTTTCAATACCAAATCTTTTTATGAACATTGTCTCAGTGTTTACTTCATTTTATCATACAATAATTAAAAGAACTATTAATATATGTCCTAGGATCAATCTGGTCGATCCTGTAAGCAACTAAGAATTTCTTGTCTTTTTAGAGGACCAACGGTTGGTTACCATTTTTCAACGTAAGCAAATTGGCACGCCCATTGGGACAGTGCTATAATTCTCAATCCAAGTTGTATAAATTTTGGAAATTTTTGGATTCATTAGCCTTGTCCATTATCAAAATTTCATTGCATGCAGTTAAGAAGTGGAAAAGTAGCCATTGTTAACGAAGATAGACCAAAAAGAAGATATACGAGAAAAATGGCATCAAATCCAATTATGTCAAATGATCCAAATCCTCGATTGAGTGGGTTGAATCCTCAATCGAGTAATTCAAACGTTCAAACTAGTAACACCAATCCCCAGGTTGTGCCTAAGAATGATATGGTGCCACCCCTTATCCCTTCGACAGGAGGGCCAACAATGTCAGCCGTTATATTTGAATCAATACCTTCGACGACAGGTCTAGGGGAAAAATATACGAGGGCTTATACTCAGCCCGTTTTGGACTATATTTGGCCAATGGGATCTAACCCTTAAACTCCACCCCCAGGGACATCAACAATATAGACCTATCCCTTCCTCGGGGTTCTCACAATCATTACCAAGGAATCCACCATATGGCATGCCAACTTCGGTGATGTAAAGCCTGTGTGTAATGCTCCTTCATTGTTTTCAGAGAATATAATTTATTCGTCATTTCAAGAATTAGGTTTTGGGATAAACATGGGTCGAAATAGCCAAACTATAGGGTTAGGGTATTCCACCCAAGGGCCTAATTGGACAAATACTTTCGTAGCGTATTTGAGACAACATATGGACGAGAGTAACATGCAAATGGTACAAACCTTGTCCCAAACTATGGGAGAAATTTTCCAATCTTTGATCTAGAATACTACCCAAACTAACCAACAGTTAGCTACACAAATGGAGCGCATGTAGGGATGGAAACGGGGCGGGTCGGGGCGGGTTTAAGCACACCCAGACCCGCACCCGTTTTCCAGCCCCAGACCCGCACCCGCCCCCAAACCCGTTCGGGGCTAAAAATTGTTCCCCCGCCCCCACCCCCACCCCCAATAAGAAACGGGTTCACCCGCACCCGCCCCGCCCCACTCGTATAAATTATATTTTTTTGTAAAATGTATTTTTTTTCAATAACAATAAAAATTAATAATTTAATTAAATAAATGATTATTTTAAGAATAATTATAATGTTTGATAATTTTTATTTAAATTATATTTTCAAAAAAATAAATAATAATTCTAATAAACATGATATTGTAATATTAAAAAGTATAAATGTGTAATAAAATTATTTTAAAAAAATGAAATAAATTAAATTTAGTTGGCGGGTGCGGGGTGGGTGTGGGGGCGGGTACTAGCATCACCCGCCCCCGCCCCCGCACCCGTAATTAAAAACCGGGTTATCCCCGCACCCGCCCCCGCCCCCGCCCCCGTTTAAATCGGTTTTTCCTCGTTAATTTTAGGGCGGGGGTGGGCTGGGTCGGGTTTATTTGCCATGTCTAAGCGCATGGCATAATTCATGGGCGTACCTGCTCCTGTCCGACACCCAACAAGGGAATACATAAGAGAAAACAAAGGTTTCAAAATAAGAGAAATCGTTCAACAAGTTAATGACACGACTGCAAGTGCACTACTATAACGTAGTAATAAAAAGTATTGAATCCACAGGGACCAATGGTTAACTACCGACTTCTGTTTCATCTTTATGAATCTAGAGTGACCGAATGTTGTTTGACAAACAATATGAAATAAAAACTAAGTAAAACAGTTAGAGAAAATGGAATTTAGAGAATAATAAAGACAATTAGATAAAAACAGGATTCAGGATCATGATCCCCACTCTAACATCTCCGTATGACTTGGTTAATAGTGCTACAAGGATCTTTTACACGCCTTAAAGAAGATAGATTTTGTAGACAATGCCGGCTCTCGCAATCCGTTATCTAGATTGCGGTAGATAATCTGTCAGCCAATGGTGTATTCAAGCGAATCTACCAAAACCTTCAGGACACTCGCACAACTATATTCTTCTCAACCTTCCTACAAGTGCTCTCGCATCACCGGATTCGTGTTGTCTAATCACTTTCTTTCTGGTATTGTTGAAGTGCTCTCGCATCATCTCCAATGCCTAAGAATCAAACCTCCCACTCTCGTGGCAAGGCTTGTAGTAATCCTCAAACTTTAGAATAATGAATGTGATAAACCCTTATGTTGTTTTTCATTTAATCATACAGATAGTCTTGAGTGGGTCTCATGACCCCTCATTCCTAGAGAACTACTCACTCATGGTGAGGTTAAAAACAACAAAAATGGTAAAGAAAATGAAAAGAATAATGAATAAAATACTTGAATTGAAAATATGTTTGGTACAAGGAAAATAACGGGGGGAAAATAAAGGTTACAAGAATAAAGACGGTAATGAAATGCTTAGCTACAACCACTCTCTAATGGGGTTTTTATAGGCAAAACTAAATAAGGAATAAATCTAGACTAATTAAGACTAAATTAAATTAAATAAAATCAAATTAAATATTTGGGTCTTGAATTCTAATTTCATGAGAGAATCTTCAATATTATTTGATAATAGAATCTCCAAAGCTATTTCCAGAAGAGAATCTTCAGAAATTAATGCCAAGGATCTCCAAATCAAAGGCCAAAACTTGATGAAGAAGAAAACAAAACTTTGGATTTCGCACCTCTGTTACAAGCCGTAACGTGTGTTACGTGCACCCGTAACAGTGCTCTGGATTTTCAATGGGGTTTTTCCCACCCTTGCTCTTTTCTTTGGTTTTTGCTTTATTTTTCATTCTTTTCTCTTGAAGACTATGAAGCCTTGAAAACAACAAAAACATAAAACCAAAGCATAAAATACGAAAAAAAATATAAATAAAGTAATCGAAATGCGGTAAAATAACAATGAAAAATACTAATAAAAAGCGATACAAAATCCACTTATCAAACTCCCCCAAACTTAAACCGTTGCTTGTCCTCGAGCAATGAACTCAGATAAAACTTTTTTGACCAAACAAAGCACTTCACCTAAGGACCAAAAGATTAAATCTTGTTAATACTCATACGAGAGTAACTTGTTCCGATCGGCTAGTTATCGTTCTTCCAATACTTCTCCGTTAACAAGAATATTTCAAGAATACGAACCATGGTAGAACCACAGACCTAGATAACCCTTTCCGACCCACCACTCTAACTACGCTTTGGACTTAAGTATCTTCTTGATTTCCCCCCTTTTTGTTCGGACAATCATATTAAGACATTTATGTGAGAGGTACAAGTGTTTTTAATGATGTCAAAACCTTTGTGATACTAGGAGATACATTAAATCAGACGAAATTGGCAGCTTAAATCATCAAAATATAATTTTCTGAAGATTCAAGGTAAATGAGTCGACTCATCAAGGTAAACAGGTCAACTCATTCAGTGAAAAACATTCTTGATTGCTACGGATCTCAACAGGCCGACTGAAGGCACAAAAAAATAGGTCGACTCAAAGCAATGAGTCGACTCACTTGGTTAAATAGGCTGACTCAAACAAGTGCAGAATTTCTTGTTTCATACGGATTTCAACAGGCTGACTGAGGACCAAAATTAGGTAGACTCAAAAGGTTATTCAGGTCGACTCAAAGCTAATTTAGGTCGAATCATCCTGGAAATAGGCGCCAAATCTCTTATTTCTCTCTCCTATTTTATTTTACAAGTGACTTCTTATCTCATATGGCATTATAAATAGATGGGGTATTATTTTTTTATGGTTAACAAGAAAATTGAAATAGATACACAATTTTCCCTCATCATCTTCATCTTCTCTAGCATTCATCAACAACTACACACAATAATTTTTGTTGATCAAAGTGCAAGATTCAAGGTGATTACATTCAAACATTAGAATTGCGAATTCAGTTTGGGTTCAGAGATTTGTGGATTTTTTTTAATAAACCTTTAGGGTTTTTCCTCCAAGATTATTCTGATTTAGGGGTTTTGCACACACCATTGGTTCATAAATTCAGTCGAGTGAAGAGGTTTGAAGATCGAAGAGATTGTTCAACCATATCACGGTAACCGGAGGATTGTGAAGGAAGGTGTGGGTTCACTCGTATCAATTCAAAGCGACCGTGCTCGAAGATTGAAGAATCAATGATTCTTGAAATAAGGGAGCAACAAACAGAGGTTTTTTTGACACGTGTGAAGGACTTGATTCATCTTGAATCAAGGGACAAAGAGAAACATAGCTTCTACAACAATTATGATTAGTTTGTTGTTTCTTATTTCTCTTTGTAAGAACAGTACAATTTTAATACATATCCCAATTAGGTTTTTGAATTGGGGGCAGAGGTACCCTTAGCGAGGAAGGTAGGGGAATTGTGTAACGCCCCAATTTTTATAAATTAGTTTGTAAAATAATTATTAAGAGTATGGTGGTGCATTTGGAATAATAAGTAAGGAAAATATTTTATTTAAATAATGATAATATAATGAGGTGGTATTAGTATTATAACATTGTTATTTATAAAATAAAATAAAATAGTAAGTTGTAGGTTTGAGGGGCAAGGTTGTAATTGGGCTATGTTATGAAAAAAAGAGAACACGATACATTTCCCATTATCGTGCTTTTTGACGAAGAACAGAGGGCTCTCGAGAAAAGGGAAAGGAGAAGGGAGATCAAGGATCGTAGAGCTCCAAGTTCAAGGGCTCGTGAAGAATCGTCTGAATTCGAGGTAAGGGGGGGAAAGGGTTTTATATTGTTGACCTAACATAGAAGGGTAATTGGGAGTTCCTTACTCCCTTGGGGATTTATGAATTATGATTGGGATTGATGAATTCTTGAAATGTTTATGAAATATTTGATGATTACTTGTATATGTTGGTTTTTGATGTTGAATTGTTGTGTATGTATTGTATTATGAGAATTGGGATATGAATGTTATGGAGAATATGGTAATTGGAGAAGTTAAAGAAAACTCATAATTTTCCCTATTTTGATCTGTAAAAGTTAGGCTAGATGATTGATTGATGTTAGAGGTATAAATTGGTAATAAGTATGTCAATTGGACTATTTTGGATGCTCATAGTGAATTAAAATGAATTGAACTCGTGCTGGTGTAGAAAAGAGAGAAAAGTGAAGTTTGTGTAAAAACTGAATTTTATGATGCAGGCCTTCTGACACGGGCCGTGTCACACGACACGGGTGGCCGTGTCAGGCCATGGGAAGAGGAATTGATGGGTTTCTGGAGAGGATGGTCTTCAGAGGGTGTGACACGGGCCGTGTCACATGACACGGGTGGCCGTGTCACACGACACGGGCGGCCGTGTCACACTTCTATCTTGGGGAAAGTTGGAAATTTTGGGAGCATGCTTCAGACCACCTGACACAGGCCGTGTCAAGGGACACGGGAGGCCGTGTCAGGCCCCTGTATTTGGAATTTTTGCAATGTGTTAATGTCGGATTTGATCTATTCTTTTAGTTAAGGCTCGTATTAGTAGACTAAAGCATTGAGAGTAATGTTAGTAGTAACTATAGGACCTGACAACTAAAACTTAGTGAATGAGTCTTATGCGATCGTGTGAATGGTATGTGTTACTAATGATAAATTAAATTGTGTTGATTGTGATAATGTATGTTATATGCTTAGTGCAAATTATATGATGAGATGATTGATAATTGATGAAGATCATGAGGATCGTATTGGTATGATTGTATCCATATGTGGTTATGATGATGTATGTGTAATCGATTTTTTGCATACGCATACATGTTGAGGGAATAATCATGCCTCAGATGGAGCGTAAGTGATTATTCGGATTCATTGGGAATCAATGGGTGGGGGATGATCGTGTCTCAATAGGAGCGTAAGCGATGCATCCGGTCTGAATCGATGGACATTTGATGAAGTCGGTACCGTATTTACATTATGTCATTGAGTTACTTTGCATTGATTGATTGAATAAAGGATATATGATATATGTTGATGAGTTGTATGATATATTTGATTGATTGGATGATATATGTTGTGTATTGATGAATGGAGGTGAGATTTCCCTTTTAGATGTTATTTGCACCGTTATGATATGAAATTATTTATAACCCCTTTGTTGTTAGTTGCGTTGTGCTTCTTCGGAAGTACAGGTGATTCAGGTACTTGAGTATGCTCGGAGTACAAGTCTTAGGAGTCGCTCTAATACGTAACACGGGGATCGGGAATATATGTTGTTTATTTATGATTGTTAGTAATGGTTACGTATCTTATTTTGTTGAAATTGTAAATCAAGAGTATTGATGAATATTGTGAATAGTTGGAGACTTGCCGTATGATGAATAAAAAGATATTTTTCTGCTATTTTAACAAAGAACTATGTAATTCTGATTTTGTTGAAAAGGTAACATGTCACTTTTGATAAAAAAAACTCTAATTTTCTTAATAAAATAGTTATTTTATTTACTTGGGATAAGTGGGTGTTACAATTGGTATTAGAGCAGGTCGGTCCGTCCGGCCAAGTTGTCGTGTGTCGTTTGTCCCTGAGTATGCGATATGTGTGTGAAACACTATCGATACTTGCTTGTTTGCTAGTTGTTTGTATGCAGGTGGTAGTTGAGAATAAGTGGGGGAGAAGCTACTTCTTCTCCGGAGAGTTGGCTTGTGGTGTGTTGGAATTGCGGTGGTGCATAGATTGCTAAGGTTGGTGTTAACTAAGTATCCGCTCGTGAAGTAACTTAGTTCACAAGATGTAAGGAACGCTATTAGAGTTGGGGGATATGGCTTATGACCATCAGGATTGTCGACTACCTATTGACAAATTAAGGAACTAATCACCCTCAATACCTTGTTGATAGTAGACGGAGTCGTGTTGGATGCAAAAGACATATTTTTCAGCTGAGATAGTATGTTCGGTAGATTGTTTGGAATTTAGCCAAAGTGATTAGCAGATTAAAGTAATAGATGCGGATTCTGGTATCCGGAAAGGAGATGGATTTGAAGATTGAGTATGTTGATTAGATATTACTAATGGTTACTCCTCAGTGAGTAGGAGGTGAATTGGGATGGACGATTATAAAAGGTCGAACATTGTATCTGCTAAATACATAGAGGAACTTTGAGGGAGGACTCTGATGTCTGGATTGGTTGCATATATAGTATTGATTGGGAGTAAGGTTACAGTGGTAGATCGTCTGTAGAATACGAATTGTATTTATGTTTTGAAGAATATATCAGAGGTGATATTATAAGGTAAGATGGAACTATTCCTTGATCGGCATTGGTGCTAAGAAGAATAGTTAGGGAATTCGTCGACAAAAGAGAATTGTAGAGGCAAATGCGCCTTCTGGAAGAAACTTTGTGTTATTGATATAGAAAGATAAGGATATGAAGTTGCATATTGATTAGTAAATATTATGAGAATTCACAACTGCAAAGGGAATAAATTGGATTCGATTGATAACGGATCAAGAGTGAGTTGCAATTCATCCGTAAAATTGTTGTTGTTGTGAGTTGGATTATCATGCCTACCAGGACCTCGAGTTAGTTGGGACTTCATAACAATGGTATAAAGGGAATGCGGTAATTGGAACCAGATGTTGACTGGCCATGTTGGATGAATTTACTGCATGGAGGGATGAGGAATGGAGATTGAAGAGGTAAGTATTGAGTTATGTTTTGGAATAGTATGATAAGAAGTGGGTGAGTTTTAGAAAGTATGAAGGTATAATTTTTGTGGAAATTAATTATAACCATATGTCTTCACAATGTAGTGATGTTAGACCATTTCCTTAGTAGTGTGGTGTATGTTGATATAGAGTATGGATAGTTTCGTAGATGTTTTGAGAAGGTGAACCGTAAGCTACGGGATTGGTTAAGAGTTATTGGTTGTGATTATTATAGGATAAAAAGAGAGAAATATAAGTATCGTTGTATGTGTTGGATTTATGAGACAAAAGTAAAATAGTAAAGGTGCAATATTTATCTTTCTAGAATTTATGAATTAAAGATCTAGTTAATATGGAATTTGAAACGTTGGAAGGATGATCCAACGGGAGAGTAGAAGTAATGTGAAACTATGGAATGATCATGGATGTTGTGTAGGGGATGATGGTGATTAGTATGTATTAAGGTGAATATGGAGTATGAGTTGTGCCTTTCATGTTTGCTTGCATAATTTCGAAATAGTAATTTTTGGAAGATGTCCCTATCTATGATGGAAGTAGAAAAAGGATTTGTAGAATGTTGGAAATTGAAATATGAGAATTGGAAAAGATGCAGTTACATACTAAGCTATCAATAATAATTTTTATGAACATGTGAATAAGTGTTTGATTGTGTTGTTCAGAGGAAGGTATGGGTATTAGTTTGTTCGAAGTAGATGTGGATCTACAATGATAAAAACGATCAAGTTATAAAAGATTAGAATGTATTTGGACTTAGTTGATTGTTATTGAGGTTCGTGAAAAGTTTTCCAAGTTAGTATTTTATTGTTTCGGATAATTTGCGAAAGATAAGTTATTCGTTGAGAAGGGATGTTATGAGAGAAAGTGTTAGGGAGCCGGAATAGGAGTTAGCTACAGTTGTAGTCTGATTTTGTTTGATTCTAACAAGTTGTAGATAGAATGGTGGATAATGATTGTGATAAGTTGATAAGTTGTTAGTATCTGATCGTAAAGTCATAGTTGGTGTTATACGAGGAGAGAGGAATTATGGAAGTAATTATCTTACCCATGGATTGAAAGTGGATGAGAATAAAATTGTGTGAATATCCGATAGTATTGTTGTTATAATTGAAGATTGATGTGTTTAGTAATCATATGAACATACAGCTCTGATTTGATCAGAAAGATAAATGATGAGACGACTAAGATAATTAGAATGTTTGAGGTAGGGAGTCGAGGATTTTCCTATGTTTGAATTGAGGGTTAAAGAGTTGGAATTGAGTTAGCGATTGATAGACTTGCATTCGGATATTGAGGTATGCTAAGTGAATTATTATTATAATTGTGGTGAAGGTTGTGAAGAATTAAAGTTAAATGCGAACTTCATGGAATGGATAGTTGCGGGTAAATCAGAGTGCGCAGCGGAAGGGTGAAGTGGTGTAATTTTAATATGTAAATAATTAGTAAAGGCTCAAGATATTGAGTGATAAGATCTATTGCGATATTGAGACTGTTGGGCGTTCCAGAATGGATATTGGTAAAAAGTTGTCTACATATCGAGGATTACAGGATATGTGGCGATATTAAAATATGTGATGCGTGTGATTCATGGATAGATCATGATTATGTTGTTTTGGCAGAGGAAAGTTGCAAGGCTAGTCCGTTATCAGTGTTGTTGTATCTAGATGATGTATATCGTGACGTTTTGGTGTTGTCCTTGTTGTCTGCTCGTTACTTAAGGTGGTGGTACGAGTTCAAGTAACTAATTTTTGTGATGAGGATTTGTGAAGTGTTACCTATGTGATGGTAGAGATCTTTGTTGTGTTCTACTTCAAGTATATACCTGCGCGTTGCGAATTGATGATTGTGGTATTTTGTATGGCGATAGTTGTTTTGGCACTATTATTGTTGTTTTGGATTAATTGTAGGGTGGCGAGTTATGGCAATGGAGTGATTAGCCGGGTGAAAGAATATATCTAAGTGATGCCATTGAGTACTATTTTCGAGAACGAAAATAAAATAAGTGGGGGAGAGTTGTAACGCCCCAATTTTTATAAATTAGTTTGTAAAATAATTATTAAGAGTATGGTGGTGCTTTTGGAATAATAAGTAAGGAAAATATTTTATTTAAATAATGATAATGTAATGAGGTGGTATTAGTATTATAATATTGTTATTTAATAAATAAAATAAAATAGTAAGTTGGAGGTTTGAGAGGCAAGGTTGTAATTGGGTTATGTTATGAAAAAGAGAGAACACGATACATTTCCCATTATCGTGCTTTTTGACGAAGAACGGAGGGCTCTGGAGAAAAGGGAAAGGAGAAGGGAGATCAAGGATCATAGAGCTCTAAGGTCAAGGGCTCATGAAGAATCGTCTGAATTCGAGGTAAGGGGAGAAAGGGTTTTATATTGGTGACCTAACATAGAAGGGTAATTGGGAGTTCCTTACTCCCTTAGGGATTTATGAATTATGATTGGGATTGATGAATTCTTGAAATGTGTATGAAATATTTGATGATAACTTATATAAGTTGGTTTTTGATGTTGAATTGTTGTGTATGTATTGTATTATGAGAATTGGGATATGAATGTTATGGAGAATATGGTAATTGGAGAAGATAAGGAAAACTCATAATTTTCCCTATTTTGATCTGTAAAAGTTAGGCTAGATGATTGATTGATGTTAGAGGTATAAGTTGGTAATAAGTATGTCAATTGGACTATTTTGGATGCTCAAAGTGAATTAAAATGAACTGAACTTGTGCTGGTGTAGAAAAGAGAGGAAAGTGAAGTTTGTGTGGAAACTGAATTTTATGATGCATGCCTCCTGATACGGGTCGTGTCACACGACACGGGTGGCCATGTCAGGCTACGGGAAGCGGAATTGATGGGTTTCTGAAGAGGATGGTCTTCAGAGGGTGTGACACAGGCCATGTCACACGACATGGGTGGCCGTGTCACCCTTCTGTCTTAGGGAAAGTTGGAAATTTTGGGGGCACGCTTCAGACCACCTGACACGGGTCGTGTCAGGGGACACGGGAGGCCGTGTCAGGCCCCTGTATTTGGAATTTTTGTAATGTTTTAATGTCGGATTTGATCTATTCTTTTAGTTAAGGCTCGTATTAGTAGACTAAAGCATTGAGAGTAATGTTAGTAGTAACTATAGGACCTGACAACCAAAACTTAGTGAATGAGTCTTAGACGATCGTGTGAATGGTATGTGTTACTAATGATGAATTGAAATATGTTGATTGTGATAATGTATATTATATGCTTAGTGCAAATTATATGATGAGATGATTGATAATTGATGAAGATCATGAGGATCGTATTGGTATGATTGTATCCATATGTGGTTATGATAATGTATATGTAATTGATTTTTTGCATACGCATACATGTTAGGGGAATAATCATGCCTCGGATGGAGCGTAAATGATTATTCGGATTCATTGGGAATCAATGGGTGGGGGATGATCGTGTCTCAGTAGGAGCGAAAGTGATGCATCCGGTCTGAATCGATGGACATTTGATGAAGTCAGTACCGCATTTGCATTGTGTCATTGAGTTACTTTGCATTGATTGATTGAATAAAGGATATATGATATATATATATATATATATATATATATATATATATATGAGTTGTATTATATATATGATTGATTGGATGATATATGTTGTGTATTGATGAATGAAGGTGAGATTGCCCTTTTAGATGTTATTTGCACCGTTATGATATGAAATTATTTCTCACCCATTTATTGTTGGTTGCGTCTGTGCTTCTTCGGAAGTACAGATGATTCAGGTACTAGAGTATGCTCGGAGTACAAGTCTTAGGAGTCGCTCTGATACGTAACACGAGAATCAGGAATATATGTTGTTTATTTATGATTGTTAGTAATGGTTACGTATATTATTTTGTTGAAATTGTAAATCAAGAGTATTGATGAATATTGTGAATAGTTGGCGACTTGCCGTATGATGAATAAAATGATATTTTTTCGTTGTTTTAACAAAGAACTATGTAAATCTGATTTTGTTGAAAAGGTAACATGCCGCTTTTGATAAAAACTCTGATTTTCTTAATAAAATAGTTATTTTATTTACTTGGGATAAGTGGGTGTTACAAATTGCCTAAACAAATCTGTGTGTTCTTCGTTTTTCTCTATTCGTTATTTTTCCGCACAACGTGAAATAGTGTAATGTTGAAAATTTTGTTTTGCAATTTTTGGTGCACTCTAGGTGTTTGTTAAATTGTTGCTATCAAATTTGGTAGAAATTTAGAAAAATTATGCACTACAAAAAGTTGCAAAACAAGCTTGGTGTGGTGTGCCCACCAAGTGTTTGACAAAATTCAAAATACATTATTTCATTATTATTGTGTTATTTTCTCCTCTTATAACATTGCCGGAAGTAGTTATATCAATTGTGAAAGATTTAAGTGATTAATTAGTGTGCCATTGATTCATTCATCGTTAGCATCCCATTTGGTTTTATACCATATATTCGATCATCGGTGACTTCAAAAATTTTAAACATGAATTTTCCGGAGAGCATTCGCAAACAATTTTACAATTAAATTTTTGAAAGTTGGAAAATTTTTAAAGGGATTTGTTCAAACCCCCTTCTAGATACGCGCCATCGTCTAACAAGTGGTACCAAAAGCACCGGTCCATCTAGTGCTTCACATATAACTTTTTAGAAAATGGATAACGATCCAACGGGGGCGTATAATAGAGCGCCCATTTTCACCGGAGAAAACTATAGTCATTGGAAGGATTGTATGCGTATTCATATCAACTCAGTTAATAGAAAGATATGGAAGGTTATTGAAGATGGTCCCAAGCAAATAACTATGGCCAACTTGGATAACGTTGAAGTACCTAAACCTGAAGTACAATGGGATGAAAAAGATGAAAAGAACCATAGTTATGATTGGAAAGCTAGAAATATGACCATTGCCTATTTGGCATCTGGTGAATATTATAGAGTTTCACATTGTACTACGGCTAAAGCTATGTGGAACGTGTTACAAGTTGCCCATGTGGGAATGAACGATGTTAAGCTAGCTAGAATCAATACATTGACACACAAGTTTGATCTCTTTCATATGAACCAAGGGGAAACCATTGGGGAATTGGGAAAGAGATTTTCTCATCTATTAAATCGCTTAAATGCTCTTGATAAGACTACTCCCAATGATGTTGCTACTATCTAAATTTTGAGATGTCTTACTAGGGAATGGCTACTTAAAGTCACGGCGATCAAGGAAACTAATAACCTAAGAACCTTGGACTTGACCAAGTTATTAGGCAAGTTAGAAGAACATGAGAAAGAGCTCTTGAATCTCGACAATTATGAAAAGAGTGAAATGAAAGAAAATAATGAGAAATCCAAAGACAACGAGATGAAGAAGAAGAAGAAGAAGTTTATTGCATTAAAGGCTTCTACTTCTAAATCATCCACCAACGATGAATGTGAGTGAGTCTAATGACGAAGACAATGAATTGAATGAATATATGGGGCTATTTGTAAGAAGGTACAATAGATATCTTAGGAAGAATGAGATCTCTCATTCAGATAAACGTCTCGTCAATTATAGAAGGCAATCGAATCCCTCTAAGCAAGATTAAAGTAAAAGTACCGAGTCAAAAGGGTCATGCTATAATTGCGGAAAGACCGGTCACTATAAACCGGAGTGTCCAATGTTGAAGAAGGACAAAGGCAAAGACAAAAATCACAAGAATGGTGGCAAAGCAAGGAGAGCTTATATCGCTTGGGAAAGCGATAGTGAAGTCTCAAGAAATGGCAACTCAAGTGATGAAGAAGAGAAAGTAAATCGTTGTCTTATGGTTCATTAAAAGGGCAAAAATCAAGTTAGACATGCTAAATATGATAACTTTGATAAATTTTCTTATCCCAATTTACTTAGTACTTTTAAAGTTTTCAACCAAGAAGCTAAAGAAGCTTTTAAATGCTTAGCCTCCAATAAACACATTTATACTCATTTGGAGAAAAAGGTTTCTGATTCTAAAAAAGAATTGGAAGCTCTTAAGCGTTCTATGGTGGAGCCAATTAAATAAAACAAGCGAGATTGGTTTAATTTCCATAGTTATGAAACTTGTTGTATTTGGCAAAAAGAGATCAAAACTCTTCAAACCAAATTAGACAAAGTATCACAACCAAAAAAGACATTTGCTATTGATCGATCTAACTTTAGAAATTCCATGAATAATCCATACCAAAAATACACTTATGTGATGAGAGATCAAAAAAGCAAAAATTTCATAAAACTAAACTTAACTTGTCTTTATTGTTGCAAGAGGGGACACACTATTGCCAAATGTCGTTTTAGGAGATTCTTGGTTCCTAAAGGCATTTTACAATGGTTTCCAAAATGCAACCAAGGTTTCACTCACACACAAGGACCAATTAAAAGTTGGGTACCTCTTTCCCTTGTTTAAATTTGTAGGTGGAGTGTCTTGAGGCTACAGAGAGAAGATGGATTCTCGATAGTCGGTGCTCAAGGCATATGACGGGTGATATTTCCCTATTCTATGACTTTGTGGCTAAGAAGAACGGATTTGTAACCTATGGTGATAATAACAAGGGAGCTATACTCAAACAAGGCAGTGTAGGTAATCCCTCATCTACATCTATCTCCAATGTCCTTTTAGTTGAATGTCTTAAACACAATCTTATTAGCATTAGCCAATTATATGACAAAGGATATAAAGTATCTTTTTCAAAAGAGTGTTGCATAATTGAACATAATGGTAAAAATAATGATGTTTTTAAGGGCTTATGGGCCAATAATGTATACATGCTTGACTTAAATGAAGTATTCGTGAATGACCATAAGTGTCTTGTATCCAAGAGTGATGACTTCCAACAAAAACACTTGAGATGATAATAAAACCATAGTATAAAAATTTCAACAAAAAAATGAGATTATACATTTTCAACTTAAAGAACAACATTCAAACACATGATTAGTCTTTAAAGCAAAACAATTTCATTATCACGCAACGGATTCATAAAATTCAACTTATATAGAAAAACTCGTGTTCAGCATCAAAACAACTTAAAATCAACAATATTTAATGAAACGACTTTAAAATTTAGCAACATAATAAAATTCAACATCAACATAAAACATGCGTTATCCCCCTGAGTGCTACGTATCAGAGTGACAACACCGACTCGAATCTACTAAGGTAAGAAGCTCTACTCTGGATTACTTGCACGTTACCAACAGAGGGCAACATTCAAACATAATGGTTGAGATATCAAACAATATAATCGAATATATGATAAATAACATATTAAATCAGATTATATAAACCATCATTTCACAACTCACAAACATCTTAAATCAACACAAGATACAACCCAACAACATATTATGCAACTTTGAAATGCAACTTAGACAAATGCACATGCATGTGGTACCATTGGAGCAAAACTCTCAACTTAATAATTTTTCCAATTAATTGAGACGTCAACAACAAGGCATAAGCCTTCAACTTGATTTTGTCAATCCATGCCAACTTACCGAGTAGCAGCTCCAACTTAAATAATGTTATGTAATGCGACTCAATATGAATGTCAATCAACAACAATTATAACTACATAGCAACACAAAAACATTTCAAATTTGGCCAAAGGCCTGCAACTTATATTCTTGCCATTTATAAGGCACTGCAACATAATTTACAACCAACAACTTTGCAACTTACAACAAAAGAAACATAGCGTAAGAACAACCGATTATACCACATTCTTATTCACACAAGTTTCGACTAAAACCAATTAATTAACTTATCTGTTACATTTTGTTATTACTACTTAATACTATCTTATTATCATGCCTCTCTCACTTTCTTGCAACATTTTCAGTAAGCCAATTTATCAAAACCTGCTACCAAATACTATTTCACTGTCACACAATTATTCTTCTGCCAATTCATCACAACACTACAATTTAAACTACTTACAAAGATCCTAATTCAATTAATTAAGTCTTGGTAATTAGTTACTTAATTTATCTATGTTTCTGGACTAAAACTAAGGTATCAGTAGCCATGCCAGACTGCACAACAGAAAACACAGAAACCACGAAGCAGAAACCAAAATCCAATATAACTCGTGTGACCAACGTCACACTTATGATTGTGATGGTCGTCCTAGGGAGGTGACGGGCGTCACACATCCCTGACGAATGTCAGGAAAATGGGGCAGTCGTCCCACAACCAAAACCTGCAACTTCTCTGTTTCTCTCCTTTGTCCTCTGTCTCTATAATTCCTTCACAATTTCTCCTCCGACTAATTAACCAATCAACCCATCATACAATTCAATAACAACACAACATATTCATACACCAACAACACTGAATAATGAATTTACGATTAATTCAACAACACAATTCAATTCTCTTATTCAACCAAAACAACTTATTCAACCAAAATAACACAACATACTGACAGAACAATCTATACGCCCGATCCCATATGTTTTCATCATACAATCTCGAATATAGAGTTAGAACCCCACCTTTACATTGGATTGAAGACGACTCTAACACTTTGATCGAAATCCTATATTTTCCTTTCCTAAGCAACTTCACGTAACCTCCTTCTCACTTCTTGTTTTCCTTATTTCACTGATAACATATTTTCTATAATTCTAATTAACTCATGGTTTTGATTGAATCTTAATAATTTCCATTGGGCCTAAACCATACACTCCTCACAATTACTACTTCTATTCACAACCAAACCCACTTATCAATAATAACATAATTTTGTTATTAAACCTACATCTTAGTCAACTTAACTTAATCCAACTAATGAAGACACAACTTAAATCAACTTAATCGACTTAATCAACTTAAAATCAAACCAACATACAATGATATTTAATTAAATAAATAGGGCGTTACAACAGTGATGATGTTGATGCCTCATTGAAAAATCTTGCATTCTTCTTGGTTGAGACCCTACATTGAAGAGAATACTCCTCAGGGAAGTTTTGGAGTAGATGTGTTGCAATACCACTAGATGAGTTGGAATTTGAGTAGGAATCTTTTATTGATTCTTTTTTACACTAAGGAGTCTCGCGATCTATTGTTGTATTAGGTTAAAGATGTTCATTATGAGTACGTTTACACCAGTACTCCAAGTGGAGCTTGGAGTTGTTGAATGTCATGTGACAATTATGGTCCCGAGAATTGAAAAGGTGGTTGAAGAGGAGGATGATGTTGAAACATATGGATTAATTGAGTTTTTTAAACAATAGATTGGTTTATTCTAAATGAAGCTTCAAGATATTGATATTGTGGAGTTTCTTCGTTTGGGAGAGTGAGAACTAGTGATGCATTTTCTTGGAGAAAATGAATCGCTAAAAGCACATTTGGACAAACTTGCGAGAGAGATTTACTATAGAAAAGGTCATTGAAGGAGATAATAAGGACACGAAAAGCATTTACAAAAAAAAATGGTGATCAAAACAATTAACATGAATAGTTGAGCCGACACAACTAATAGATTAAAGAAATTCAATGGAAATTTTGTGAGAATCAAAAAATGATTCCCATAATCAGTGTCACTATTCCGTACTAGAACAAAAAGTGAATAAGTTGAATGTGACCACAATAGAATGACTTCTAGTACAGTAGCTTAGGTCTCATGCAATTAGAGAGTGAAATACTTACAATGTTACTATTCAAACGAATATCTGAGCATGATTCAGAGCCACACTAATATAAGATAATAATTATAACTATTATGTTTGATCCAATTTAAATAACATAAAACAATTTAATGCGTATCAATGATTAAGATGATAACAAGAATCATGCTCCTATATGTTATTTCCTAATGAAGATATACATATAAGGCTAGTTAATAGAATGTTTATCTTAAATTAACCAATTGAGTTAAGTATTTTAGATGTTTAACTATATCCTTTTTCATCTCAAATTTCTACCTCATCCTCAAACTTTTACATACTCATTTTTGTTGGAAATTCATTAATATATCCCTCCACCAATAGTAATAATAGAGGTATGTATGTGACTGACTTGGCCTGTTGAAGGTTCTTCCTTGTGCTGTGTATCAGGATATGGTAGTAATTGAACCTTTTTTCACTATAGGGACCAATAGGACTGACCACTAGAACAACCTATGCACCATTGTCGGTGCAAAACAAAAAAGTTGACCACTATATTCTTTATGACTTTTGTTTCAATTACTATTGGACAGAAACTTTGTTACACAATTCTCAATTTTTGCCAAAAAAATCTTTTTTGTAATGTCAAAATCAATCTTATTAATAACTCCCTTCTACACTAATGCCAATGTAGTATCATGAAACTATTTGCGGCAATCTTGAAGAAACCATCAAGAAAACGATGGATTGAGGTACCAAAACCAATCTCCCTATTCCTCCTAAAATATACTAGAACCGTCACAATAAATATGAGTATTTTTTTTTTCTTAGATCATAAAAAAATATATAGTAGTACATGATTAATTTCATGAATAGTATTTCAAAGGGAAAGTGTAATGTTAGAATGCGAATGGACAAGTCTCCTAACTCAATCAAACCTCATATGATCTGTAACACAATATTGGCCAAGGAACTTCCCACATGCCATATGGGCCCTATCTCACATGCACAACCAATGAAAGTCTTTATTACAATCTAAACCATGTGCATTCACAACACTTATCACTGTCTCTTTTTAGCATTGTCCATTACTTTCTCCGCAGGCATTTACTATATGCCTCATCCTCACAAGATTTGTGAGGGTGTACTATATTTTCTAGCTTCGGTTAATTAAGAAAAGAATGTGACATTTTAACAAAAATCTAACTTTCTTAACTCATTATTTGACTTTGCATTTTTTTGTTAAGCCCTCAAAAAATAAAACACCCTAATTTCATAGTAAGAGTAAGAGGGTAACTTTAGGCTTTAGCATTCTTCAGTTAGTACTACTTTTGAGGTCTTTTGAGACTTTAATTGTTAAGCAAGCATGCCTTGAAATGATTGTGTTTTGTTGATAACTTTAATCCATGATGCTAGGAATAAAAGCCAGGTAAATCTATAGTAGTAATGCTACTAGTTAGTTGGAATTAGGTTATTATTTATTAATTTTAGAGGGTGAGAGGGGACAATATAGGTAAGAAAGATGATCATGTTAATTAGAAAGACAATAAAAGAGAATCAATGTATCATGTGCAGCACATGAAAGAATCAAACATGTAGATAGAGAAACGCAACATTGGCAGATATGTTTTTTAATGATATACAACCATAATTGCATAACAAAAAAGCAAAGATTACTTCCATTGACAATGAGAGAAAAAAAAGTGACAAAAAGTTTAAAAAGGGAACAACACCAATACTAATTTTTCTATTCCATAATCAATCACCATAATAGATAAAGGGTTTCCATTACTCCATTACTCAACTTTGACAATCATACTTTTTTTTCTTCATCGTATATAATTAACTCAAACAAACAAAAGGTAAAATAAAAAAAATTATAAAAAAAAAAGTAAAAATATTTATATTTATATTGGCTTCTTGAGATTCAAATCCTATAAAATAAAACTGAAAAGGACTGAACAGTGTGTAAGGAGACATGATTTGACATATGGAAAAATATGCATATGAATTGATGGTGGGTAAGGTTGGTGGTGAAGGACCAAAGTAGAGAAGCGCTTCAGCACCTGCTCCTACAATTTTGCACTGTTTGTTTTCAGCTGGAGCAAGTTGAGCAGCTAATAAGGTTTTGGTTTTGGTTTAAGGTTTTGGTTTTGACACACAATAGTAACATAGTGACATGTGTAATTAATGTACACTTGTCAAGAATGCATGATAATG
The DNA here is from genome assembly GCA_963966055.1 of Lathyrus aphaca. Taxonomy (NCBI): domain Eukaryota; kingdom Viridiplantae; phylum Streptophyta; class Magnoliopsida; order Fabales; family Fabaceae; genus Lathyrus; species Lathyrus aphaca. The sequence goes on along the minus strand of OZ014520.1, from coordinate 560,349,587 downwards.
CAGAGGAAAAAAGCATACTATATAAAAAAAAGAACTGAAAAATCAAACACAGAAAAATGGTTGTTTTGATGATTTTTGTTAGCACTGACGGCCTCTTTTGCAGCCTAGTGCACCAGCATTTGATGTCATGGTGCCAACCATGGCTGAAGATTTTGCTCCTAAGCTTGAGGCTCTTGCATAGCTAGCTGAAGCTCCTGCGCCAGATGCTGTGAAGTATGCACCATTTAGATATAAATCTCCCTCTGATCTCCAATTCCAACCTTTCCATTGGCTTTCAGCTGTTTCAACTCTCTTAGTTACCTGCAAATACCAATTTCATTCCATCAATCACCAAAATTCACAGTGAAACTCAAAATGGATTAATTGACTATTAAATGTACCTCTTTGGCAAAAGGGTTAACAGGAGCATTGTATCTGTTACCCTGGCTGTTGATTGTGGGCTCAGCACTTCCACCAATAGCATACATCTCCCAGTGAGTATAATCATTGTTCACCACATGGAAATAACCATGTCTACACCTGCATTTTTCATCATCAATAAATTGTTAGGGACATAATGTCTTATTCAGTTGTTGAATTAAGATATTGAATACACACACTATATGGCCCCATCTTGTAACGATACATGTACAGATGTTTGTGATTTTTTTTAGCTGGAGGAAACTTAAAATTAATGCACCAAAAAGGGTTGTTGCAGGCAACAAACCAACCTGTCTTATGGTTTAACATTTAAAGCATTTAAAGCATACAAATGGAAAAGGGGAGAAAAAGAGGAGTATCAAAATTTAAAGTTGCATTGATTATTACCGAGGCATTCTCTGAATAAGTCCTTCTCCGAAATGGTTATATGCTATGGTCACTTGCATTTGCTTGTCCCTTGTGTAGGAGTCACTGTGGCCCAACAGAATCACCTGCATTTGCATAAAAAAATAGATCAATAACATAAAAAATGCAAAATGAGTCATGCAATGCAACTCGCGGAAGCCCTGATACAGACACGGACACATTGAATTTCAAAGTACCTCATTGTGGTGGGTGAAATGGTTGTTAGAAATTGTGATAGCTGTTGAACCGACGACAGCATCAACAAGACCATCAGCGCAATGAGACAGCGAATTATGATCGACCCAAATATGACTTGAACCAAATATAGAAACCGCGTCTCCATCAGCCATAGTCCTCCAACCAAAATGTGTTTCCGAGCTTCTCACCATAGCATTACCGGTCGGTACACAATCATGAATATGAAGACCATGAATGATAACATTAGTAACATACTGAATCGTAATACACGCTCCATTCGCAATATGCACATTCGCTCCTCTTCCATCAATAGTCTTGAAACTGTTCATAATCAGCTCTTGTTTCAACTGAATAACCATGTCTCTCTTGAACACAATCCAAAGTGGTCTATCTTGGATAACCGCATGACGCAAAGTTCCCGGCCTTGGGTTAACAGGGTCGTCATCTCTCGGGTCAGTGACAACATAGAACTTTCCATCGCGACCACCAATAGCATTCCTTCCAAAACCAATACCACAGTCTGCCAGACGCTTCCTGTTCTGTTGCCAATTGGGGTCGCAACGCCAGCAATCGTCAATCGGGTTACCCGTTCCACACGAGAAATATCCCAGGTTTCTTCTTTCAGTACTATTCTTAATGTGCCTGTAAAACCAAAACCATATTAATTTAGAATGCAAATACAGAGAAATAAAAAAACACTAACTTGTGGAGCAAGCAAACAAAAAAAACACCTAATCTCAAGATACAAAAACATATAAATTAAATAAAGCCGTTACATTACTAATTAACAATCATTGAAATTTGTACAGATAAGAAACTATGCCAACTATTTATCCACATGATAAATGAACATATTTGGAATTTTCTCTCAATTCAACGGCAAATATTTTTGTCGTTACATGAATCATAAGATATATGGTGAATATGCTTTTTTGTCACTATTACTTAGATCAAGACCATATTATGCAACTACCATCACATGGTAAAATTATTATACACTAAAATAAATCATATATTAAAATATGTAGCAACAAAACAAAATTAATAAAAAAAATTCATGATTATGGGGAAAAAATAGAGATGTACACGTAAGTACAAGACAGTTATAGATAAACATTTATTTAATGGCAAAAGAATTATTAGCGTGAAATACGGAAATAAAAGAAATTGCATGTGACTGAGAAACATGAAAGGGAAAGTAACGAAAGAATGTAACAAATTGAAATTCCAAAAAGGGTAAACAAAATATGGGTGAGAAATCATAAATACAAATTTATTCAACTATGTCAAAAACAGGAAAATGACGTGGCAAATAAAAAAAATTGTTGAGTTTGGGTAGGGTGTTAGGTTTTGATTTCATAGAGGAAAGTTAATGTGAGCACACCATTATGCCCTACACATTACATGTCTAGTGCATCAACCACGTGCATTTGTATGAAAAGTAAAATCATTTATAAATGCATTCAGTGCAACGAAAATATAATCGTTAGATAAAATTTATCTAACGATTCAGTATTTCGTTGCATTACATGCGATGAGAAGCTAAAGAATTAGAGAGAGAGAGGAACCCACATCTCAACTATAGAAGCAACCTCGTTCGGATCAGCCACGGCAGCACGCTCATTCAATTTCTCAGCTTCTTTTTGCCTAAAATAAAAAATTAAAATCACCATGCATAAATAAATAATTTAATAAACAAACTTCCCATAATTAAATTTAATTAAACTATATATATATTCTTTTTAATTTAAATAATATAATAACTAGTACTACCGCAACAGAGGTACTGTAAAAGTAAAACAAAAACAAAAACCGTTAAAACCATTTTTAAGAGAGAAAAAAAAGATTTATTCAGTTACTCAAAAAGACCAAAATGCCACCACCGGCAAATAGTAATAGGAAATAAATTTCAGAGGGCAAATTCGTCAATAGGACAAAAGTTTGTTGACGGTTAACTAACGCTTTTGCGTATATCACGGAAAAAACACATGCAATGGAATCCGAAGAAAGAACATAACCGAATAAACGATCCAGATCGAGAGATAAAATCATAAAAGATTAATCAACGGGTATAATCATTAGTTGCGGAAACTTAATCTAAGGGTGATGATGATAATACAAAAGATGAAACCAACGGTGGAGATCAGCGAATTCGTTTTCTGAAAGAAAAGTTGAAAAAACACAAACACAAACCTTGCCGCCATTGATGAATCGTTAAAGCTTGGTAACCTGTGAGTCTCAGTATCCACATTGCTGATAAGAACAACAGAAGAAAATGCGTCAGAAATCAGAACTGAACAATGTAGCTAGCAACAAAAACAGAGCAACTCTGTTTCAAACAGAAAAAACAACCTGAACTGAGAGATCTGTGATGAAGTAGAAGCCATAGCTTCTTCTTCAACGAGCAACACGAAAAGCAAAAACAAACTGAGAAACCATTTCACAGAAGCCACCATTGTGAAAAATATCTCTCTCTCTCTAGAATTCGGTTTAAAGAAGAAAGAATGTGGAAGCTGAAGAGAGAGAAAAGGGTCGGTAGAGAGAGAAAGATTAATGGTTGAGTGGACTCGAGAGAACAGGTTCCAACATAACGGCCATTATATAGCCTCATAGGAATAACGTCGAACTCTTAACGCCGTTAATTAACTGATCGTTTTTCTTGTTTGGTTCCTTTTTCTTTATTTAACGCCGTTAACTAACCACTTCCTCTCTTTTTAACCTCTTAACCCTAACTTTAACCGCTTCTTCATTCTACCAAGCACGTGGTTCAGTCATTATCACGTGCCATTGCAGGCTCTAGTTACTACTATTACTATTTACTAACATTAGATCTGAAATGCTTCATACATATACACACCTTTTTTTTTACTTTTTTTTTATTTAATTTTTTTTACTTTATCGATTAGTTATTGCTCTTTTTCAACTAACTAAAACGGTTTTTAATTTGCGTGTACACAATTTATTATATATTATATATAAGTAGTGTCATGTATATCATGTATCATAAAATTACAATTTAATGTTTCGTGTAATGTTACTACCTTTTGCGTCAATGTAATGTTACTACTTAGTATTACTAGTACTTTACTTGTCCTTGTTTTCTTTTTCTTTTTTGACAAAAGGTTTAATGTTTCTTATGAAGTTTCTTTCGCTTTTTAGCTTTATCATAGTGCTTTAAAATATGGTTTCTTGTTCATTTTCTTAACTTAGATAACCCTATTCAAATAGTTTGTTAGGAAAGTTTAATTTCATCAGTTAAATTTAATTTTCTGTTGGTTAAAAAAATGGTTAATTTTATAAATATTTTATATATTAATACATAAATATAAATAAATATTGTGGTTAAAGATTTAACTTTATACCATTACATTCATTTAATAAACTCAAATAGTACAAAGTAACAATTTAGGTAACCACTATAAGTTTAGTGAGAGAAGCTCTCCCCTCTCTCTAAACTTAGGATTTTCCTCTTTTGATGGGTGTCTCCTCCCTTCTTGTAGGGGTTTCTCTTCCTTTATCGGAGCTATTCATCATCATTATAGTGGTCATCTCCTCTTTAATGGAGGTTTCTTCTTCACTATAAGTTTCTCCTCCTCTCTTTTCATTCCTTTAAAACCCTCATCCATGTTAGATTCACACATGTTTCTTCCTCCAACCTCCATCAAGTTCCTCCTCCTCTCCGCCATCAACCAACAAACGCTTGTAACCCCAAAATCACCTCCACTAACCGAAGTTCCAAAGTGGATCGAACATGGAAATCGACCCCACCGGAGCCGCCACCACCGGAAGATAAGGAGGTCATGAGTTTATATGTGTGTGTTCATGTAATAGTTTCTATTATTATTCTTGTTTTGTTGTGGGTTTTATTTTTTGTTGCTTGGTTTGTTTTGTTGGGTGTGTTAGTATTAAGTTTAGGTTGTCTTAAGTTTGTGCTTAAGTTTGTGCTCAAGGTATTTGATGAAATGCCTTAAAGAAGCTTGGATGAAGAAGTTGTGTTTTTGAGTAAGAATCTAGCTAGGGATGTGGCAAATCAAACTCCTCCTTCCGGTCAATAATTGTTTCATCCACAAGTTGTGAGTTTATTCAATATTGTAAACCTGAATAATCGAATTGAACGTGATAAAGCTAACGATAAACCTAAAGATATGATCCGTAATTGGATAGATTTAAAGATTGGGGTTCAAAAACTCATTTGTCTCTTGCAGAAGAACTTTGCTTGGTTGATTGGTTTAAGGATTCAGATTCGTAACTTCATGTTGGCTTCTAATTTCTCAAAGTCTTTTGATCTTCATAGCTTGTTTGACTTAATTATTAGTGTTGTTAACTTGTGGAAGGGAAATGTCTTAACACATTTTTTCTCTATATTTGTACTCTCTTCTTTTCATCTAATGAATGAGTTTGTTTATAAATAAATAAAAACAATTTAGGTAACCCTGTAAAAAATAAATTTATTAGAATTGTGAATATTTTAATTTTAACTTAAAATATTTTCGATAAAAAATAACTATTAACTAAATTTATAGAAATTAAATTTATAATAAAATTCATAAATTATTGATAATAAATAAACTAGTCAACTGAATTTGTTTGATTAAATTAGTTTTCGGGTTAATTTTTAATATAAGAATCTAAGGCAGACCTGTAGCTTGTCATTGGTTATGAGATCTACGACTAAAGTTTGATTTTATAGTGGTGACAATTTAAGAATCCAAAAATGTAAAAACTATGAAGATTGAAGAACTGCGTAGCTCTTTGAAAGTTCATGAGCTTTTAGTCATTGATATAGGAGATGAAAGGTTAATTCAACAAGTTTTGCAAGCTTAAGTGGTGGATAAATATAGTCATAAAAGGAAGTTCATAAAGAAAATCAGAGAAAGTTTTAGAAGTGGAAGCTCGTTAAACAATGGAAATATTAAGTTTGATGACAAAATTAAATCATCCAAGAGAGGAAAAGAGGTTTTGGAACCAATCAATTAAAGAAGAAAGAGTTTGACACAAAAAAGTGTAATGTTACAAGTATGATAAAGTATGGACATTTTGTTAATGAAGAGGTACAAATAACTTGTGATGACGATTATGATTCATGAGCAATCATGTTAATGGACACAACGTATGAATTAAGTCATATATGTTAATTAAGGTATCATTATCATGCACACAAACACATAATAAACTTTGATTTATCGTCAATCAGGATGTTCACATAATAAACTCTAATCAACAAATGGATGAAAATGTGATGAAATATTTGACTGCAAATTTTGTTTTTAGAGTGGTGGAAATTTTGATTTATCGTAAACCTGAGTGGTTTTGGCATACAAGATATGGTCACTTGAATTTAATAAGGCCAAGTGAAGTGATAGGGTGTTGCCTAAAAGTGTATTGTCATGTAAATCATGCTTGAGAGATAAGCGGAATGTATTTTCCTTTGCAACAGATATGTCTACAAGCTCAAATGTTGCACAAGAAGTTGTGCATTCTGATATATCTATATGGATCATTTTAAGTATCATTAATAGGTGGGAGAAAGTATTTCATTATTAGATGAGCATATACATGAATGTTGTGGTTGTATACCTTCAAGCTCAAGAGTGAGGCACTTGAAGTTTTCAAGAAATTCTAAACCTTAGTTTAGAAGGATAGTGGAAAAATAATAAAGGTTGTAAGAATTGATGGTGGGGAAGAGTATGCATTAAAAGAATTTAAGTCATTTTGCATAAGTCAATACATAGCTCATGAAGTTGTCTCACTGTATACTCCTTAACACAATGGTTTATTAGAAAGAAGAAACATAATCATTCTTGATACAGATAAAAACATGTTAGAACATGAGAATGTGCCTCATAGTTTATGAGCAGCGGAAGACAATACATCCACCTATATCCTAAATAAGTGTTCCACCAAGAAGATGTAGATGAATGTGTTTGAGGAAGGTTAGAGTGGAAGAAATCAAATTGTGATTCATCTAAAAGTATTTGGATTATTGAGTTACAAACATATACTTCATCAAAGAAGAAGTAATTTGGATGATAAAAGTGAAAATATGGTGTTAATATGATATCATTCAAAATGATCCTATAAATTGTACAATATTGTGACTCAAAGGGTGTACATTGTAACACCCCAAAATAATAAAAATAGTATCTGTTTGTTATTTGGATTTTTATTTATATTTTATTATTGAAAAATTATCATTATTATTTTGAATTGGTTGATATTAAGTAATTAGAATTAGGTGGAATAAATGGGAAAAAGGAAGTTCGAAAGGGGGAGTGGTGGGGATTAAAGGAGAGTCAAAAGGGAAGTAATTAAAAAATTTGATTTTTTTACTAGAATGAGAGTAAGGGACAGAGAGAGAAAGAGTGAAATATAAACAAAAGGAAAATGAGAGAGAGAGAGAGAGAGAGAGAGTGTGTGTGTGTGTGTGTGTGTGTGAGAGAGAGAGAGAGAGAGAGAGAGAGAGATATTTAACACTTTGAGGAGAAAAATTCTAACTTCACCAAGAGACTCATCTTCTCCAAAATTCTGAAGAAAAAAAATCTCAAGTCACCAACCAAATCATAGTAATTAGTATGCAAGGGAAGATTTCCACCATTATTAGGAGCTTTGCGAAGAAATGATGCACTAACTAACAAGGTAAAGGTGGATTATTTTATAACTTTCATTAGGGTAAGGGGTTTTTGTTGAACCCCTAATTATATGAGTTTCCATGTGAATTTCCCTTACGTGATGATGGTTCTGAGACCCTAAGTTATGAATATATCTCTCTTGCCATCAATGGTTTGTTTTAAGGGTATAATTTTATACGTGGTTTCACGAATCTTGTATTAAAATGCTAATATCATGTATTGATTTAATGAAGATGTGTTATGATGTATTAAAAATATTAAATTTATGAGAAATTTATGTTAAAATGTATTTTATGTTGTGAGTTTGTAATGATATTGAAATAGGGGTTGGGATAGAGTTTAAAAGTAATTACGACTATGAAAAAGTGAAAATTCATAGAGTGCAATCGCTTGCACTAAATATGAAATTGATTACAACCATTTTCTATAGCATAAAATCATGAAGAATGGTAGTGTAATCGATTGCACTATATGTGCAGTTGATTACATGTTTGTGATTTTTCGAAAATTCATGATTTGAGTTTAAGAATTAAGGTTAAGGTTCGGCTAGATGTGTTAGAAAGTTAATTCAAAGACATATATGGTGGTCAAGGTTTCATGGTGTTTATATGTAAGAATCATGTTGTTAATAATGAATAATTGTGAAGTGAAAATTAGTACATGAGTCCAATGTTTTGATAAAATAATTGTTATGAATCATGTTATGAATGATGAATGATTATGAGACCACCCTTAGGACATGAGCCCAATATTTTCATAAAACACTCGTGGAACCTAACATGGAAATCAAAGTAAATATGTGGTAAATTGTAAATACCTAATGTGGAGAATCAAAGTGAATGTGTGGAAAACCTTGTGAAAACGCTAACGTGGTAATCAAGGTGTGTTTCAAAATGGTATGGAGGTTAAAAAGTAATTTTTGTTTGTCTAATCATCATGTATCATACTATATTGGATTAGGTTTTGTCTAGAGAGTGTTTGTAATACTACGTAGCTCACATGTACTTCTAGACATTGAGGGTCTTCGAACATCTAGGAGATTATCGTAGTTCGGGTGTAGCTTGCATCTACTCCTAAAAGTAGAGTTTAGCAAAGGGTGATCTAGTGTGTAGGTAGATGACATGTAATCATAGACATTGAGGGTCTACAAACGTCTAAGAGAATTTTGTAGTGCGGAACACTACTCATATGTCCTTTTAAATTGTTATAACTCAAAAAAATAAGCTCTAAGTTTAATGGTGGTAACACATGCATTGAAGTAGAGGATAAGTGCATTGCATAAGCTTTCATGTGAAGGTTGTATAATTTCATATAAATATATGAAATATTGTAGGATTATGTAATGTTATACATTATGATTTATGTTGCCCTTTGTTGTTATTATACCATGTATTTTATAGAATCTATTTTCACTCATATGTTTCTATGCTATTCAATGTGGATCTATATGTATAATATTCTTAGGTCGAGACTAAGGAGTAGTCACCTTGCCGAAAGGATATTGGAGATAATGTAGGAGACAACTTCTTTCGATTTCTTTATGTTTTTGGTTGCTGAACTATTAAGTTAACTCATGTGTTGGTTTAAATAAGGCTCTGATATTGTGACATCAGGGTCGAGTTCAATAATTTTTACATTATTATGTTTGATTCTATGTTTTAATCAAGAACTCAATTATGAGAGGTTTTATATTATATATTTTAATGTGATGCCCTATTTGATTCAATGAGATACTTATTCTGCAATGTATGTTTAGAAAAAAAGAAAAAAAAATTGGGGTTTAGGGTGTCACATAGTTTATATCAAAGTAGATTTTTCCATCAGGCCTTGGGTGTTATGAGTCTTCCATGTCCCTGTGTATGACATGTGTGTTAACACTGTTAGTAGTATTACAACCAGTTTAAATTCTCATGTCTAGTTTGTGCGGGAAGAAATGATTGTTGAAAATAACGATCGCACGATAGATTATGCCCTCGAGGTAATAGTTAATATTGTGGCTACAACTATTCAGGCTTTTAATGGCGTTCAAAATGTTGGAGCTGATAAATTATGTGGGATAATAAGGTTTCAGAATAATAACAACCTAATATGGTTACTGTTCTGGACTGGACCATGACGACATGCACGGCACGGCCCAATACGCGTCGGGCATAGGCCCATACGTCCGAGCTGATGAACATGTCGGGCAAAGGCCCCCAGACATCCGAGTTGATGACACTCCGCCCCGACATCCCACTATGTGTCGGGCAGAGACACGTGCATACCACCAGCCGACCCTCCTTCACGCATCACCTGTCCATACTACGGGCATACGCGCGATGTTGGGCAGAAACCATGTCCGCCAGCTCATCTGCCACGTCACCCAACTGCCCTGCATTATCTCCTGAGGAATAGGGGCAGTTGGACCAGGGAGCAGACCTTTGGTCTAGGTCTTCACGCTTCTTACGCGTTCCTTGGCAGCTCCTCCTTCGGCCTAGCTAGATCAAGCCCATTAGGAGCCTTGGCCCAGCGCTGAGGGCTCAATATAAATACCCTTTCATGGCAAAGGGTCAGGTATTCTAACTCACTCTGAAATAACCTTAACTCTGTACCTTTTATGACTTAAGCATCGGAGCACTTTGCAGGTACACCCCCTCTCTCATTCCATTCTCTGGCCCATTCTTCAAATCCTTGGAAGGCCCTCCTGATCAGGTAAGATCAGTGGCGCCGTCTGTGGGAACTAGTTATCCCCATCTTCATCAACATAGGATCAAAGCTCATTTATTCCTGTCCTTCCAACATGGCCGGAGAACAACCTAGCGAGCGCAGCCGTCCCCTCGTCGACTACACTATGGACGACGGCCCGCAGTCCCATGAAGCAGACGCTCGAGACGGTCGTCCAGCTACCCCGTCTCCAGAGCCCCAAAATAACGGGGATGCCCCTCACGTTCAAAACCAAGGGGCCGAGGCATTTCATCCCATCCCCGTCCCCGTCGAAGGAGACGCCACCATGATTGTTATGGTGAACGCCCTCAACCAGGCCGGTTCTATGCTTTACCAGCAGCACGAGAGAATTATGGCCCTAGAAGCTGAACGACAGGAGGTCCGACCCCAACAGGAGAGGAGGACACAACAACGTCCAGAGGCAACAAAGAAGCGAGGACGTCGCTCTCCAGAACCTCACGTCAGCAGGGCACGCGCCCGCCGCGACAATGGTCGATCAGGAACATCACCAAGGCGCGGGCGCAGCCCCGACAACAACGAACTCTCTCCACTGAGGAACGACGAGGAAGACTTGCATTGTCCCCTGTCACGGGCAATAATGGAAGCCCCGCTCCCCAAAGGCATGGAAAAACCTCCCAATCTAGCTGTGTACGACGGGACTACCGATCCCGACGACCACGTCGACAACGTCAACGCGATGCTCGACTACCGCAATGACATCACCGGCCACCTCAAATGCCGGCTGTTTTCAACAACCCTCAGGAAAGGAGCCATGGCCTGGTACAAAAGCTTGGCCCCCGAATCCATCACGTCTTGGAGAGTCATGAGATCCATGTTCACAAGGCACTTCACGGCTTCCCGTCGTCACCCCAAGACAGAGGCAACCCTTGAAGCCATAGTACAAAAGAAAAATGAAACACTGCACTCGTACATTGAGCGATTCAACCAGGAAGATGTCGAGGTGGATACCACCGAACACATGAAGAAATACCTCCTCGAAAGAGGGCTCTTGCCCGGCAGTGAACTCAGCAGAGCCGTCGGGATCGAGCCTCCCTGCACCTTGAATGAACTTCTGCACAAGGCCCAGGCCTATATCAGATACGAGGAAAAACAAGTAGCCCGCAATGCTCGCAGCGGCCGTAGTGTTGGAGATACTGACCACCCCAAGCACGAAGATCCAAATATCCCCCGTCGCAACGGGGACAAGCGAAGGGAAGAAAGACCCCGCGAGCTTCGAGAAGGAAGAGGCCCCGCAGGCCGATACAGCGAGTACACCTTACTGACAGCTCCCCGAGAGCGCATCCTCGCGGAATGCATCAACTCTGAATTCAAACAGGGCAGAGTAAGGTTCCCAAAACCATCTGCACCAAAGCCTCACACCGACAAATCCAAGTACTGCAGGTTCCACAGGAGCCACGGGCACGTGACCGAAGACTGCGTCCACCTGAAAGATGCGATAGAGATTTTAATCCAGGAAGGGCACCTAAAACAGTATACGAGGAGGAACGAAACCCCCAAGCATGACGAGGCAGAGAAGAAGAGACCCCGGGAAGACACACCCCCCGACAACTCTCCTTATCAAGTGGCCCTCTGCGTGTCACGCCCAGAAGATTTCATCCTCCCCGAGCCACTGCCCGAAGGCAGAATCACTGCACTCAGCCCCTGGGAAGACTTCCCGACCGCACTAGTTATATCAGGTGGAGGGATTAACGGTGAGGCCGCTGCCCTCTCGGTCAAACGCAAATTCGACGAGCTCATATTGACTGCACCCGAGCAAAAGGCGACGCTGACAAAATATCGGGGTAAATCCAACCCAATATCCTTCTTTTTGGAGGAGCTTCCGGGCGGATCCCCGAATTCGGGCATCCCACTATTGATCAGGGCCAAGATGGCCCAGTTCGACGTCAGGCGCATCCTGGTCGATCAGGGAAGCTCGGTGGATATCATGTACGTCCACCTCTTCAAGACTCTGAAATTAGACAAGACCAACCTGGCCCCCTACGTCGGATCCGACCTCCAGGGATTCAACGGAGCAACAACAAGGCCGTGGGGATATGTCGAGCTCCTCGTCACCTTCGGGGAGCAGGAAACGGCCAGGGAAATCAAAATCCAATTCCTGGTCGTAGGCTGTCCATCCCTCTACAATTGCATCTTCGGCCGCCCGACATTAGCCGAACTCACCACGGTCCCATCCACCGTCCACCTAAAGATGAAGTACTACACCAAATTGGGCCGCGTAGTCACCATCCACGGTGACATCGAAGCTGCCCGACGGTGCTACGACGCCGCGGTAAAAGGACAGGCCACGGTCAATACAAAGAGTGGCAACAAAAAACTCAGGACCGAGGATCCTCCCCCCCAGGGAGTTAACGCCATCGACCTCGACTGCCGCATTGGTCTCGACGAAACTGAAGAATGGAAGCCCGCCGAGGAACGATCTCCCGAACACCCGTTCCGACCGATCCCCGACGGAGAGTTTGAACTCATCCCTCTGGGGGACGATCCAGAAAGGACAGTAAAGATAGGCAAGGGATTGCCCGAGGGAACAAAGGAGAAGCTCGTGGCATGCCTCAAGGAGAACTCCGACCTCTTCGCCTGGAATGCCGCAGAAATGCCCGGCCTGGATCCTAAGATCGCGTGTCACCAGCTAGCTTTAGATCGGGCAGTCAAGCCCATAGCACAGCGTAGGCGCAAACAGTCTCCCGAGAAGGCGGAGGCTGTCGAGCGAGCTGTAAAAGACCTCTTAGAGGCAAATTTTATTTCTGAAGCCCAGTACACAACCTGACTCTCTAATGTAGTCCTCGTTAAGAAAAATAATGGAAAATGGCGTATGTGTGTTGATTATACTGATCTTAATAGGGCTTGCCCCAAAGATGCTTTCCCCCTCCCTAACATAGACATGCTCGTGGAAAATTCTGCAGGTTTTAAACTCTTGTCCTTCATGGACGCATACAGTGGATATAACCAAATCCCTATGTCGACCACGGACAAGAGACACACGGCATTCATGACCCCGATGGGCAATTACTATTACAACGTAATGCCATTCGGGCTCAAGAACGCCGGTGCCACATACCAACGCATGATGAACAAAGTCTTCAAGAAAGAAATAGGGGACATGCTCGAGGTATACATGGACGACATGATCGTCAAGTCGCACGAGGAGGTTAACCATGCTCGGCACCTATCCAAAGTCTTCGAGCAGGCGAGGCAGTGCAAAATGAGGTTCAACCCTGAAAAATGCACGTTCGGAGTACGAGCAGGAAAATTCCTGGGTTTCTACCTCACCGAAAGGGGGATCGAAGCCAACCCCGACAAATGCCGGGCGTTCTCGGAATTCCCAACCCCGAGGACCAAAAAATCAATCCAGTCCCTTAACGGGGTGCTCACCTCACTCTCCCGTTTCATCGCCAAATCCGCCCAGCATGCGTTGCCATTCTTCAGACTCCTTCGTAAATAAGCCAGCTTCGACTGGACCGACGAGTGCGAAAAGGCATTACTCCATTTAAAGAAGGTTCTCTCCGAACCCCCGGTCTTATCACGACCTTTAGAAAAGGAAACCCTATACCTATATCTGTCCGTAGCGACCGAGGCCGTCAGCGCCGTCCTAATAAGGGAAACCGACGAGGGACAGAAACCCATCTATTTTACGAGCAAAGCACTCCAAGGCCCCGAACTCAGATATCAGCAAATTGAAAAGGTCGCCCTGGCCCTCATAAATGCGGCGAGGAGACTACGTCATTACTTCCTCGCACACACGATAAAAGTAAGAACCGATCAGCCGATCAAACAGTTGCTTGGGCGGCCAGATTTGGCCGACAAAATGCTCAAATGGTCACTGGAACTCTCCGAATTCGACATACAATACGAAAATAGAAAGGCTTTGAAAGTCCAAGCACTGGCCGACTTCGTCGCGGAAATGACCCACTGCTCAACATTGGCGGACGGCGCCCATAAGTGGACGATCTTCGTCGACGGCGCCTCCAGCTCATCAGGTAGCGGAGCCGGGATCATCCTCGAGAATGAGAACGGGGTCCTGATCGAGGTCTCATTTGCACTAGCTTTCCCAACGTCGAACAACCAAGCCGAATACGAGGCTTTTATCGCCGGTCTGAGATTAGCCGAGGACCTGGGAGCAAAGGAAGTAAAAATATCAACAGACTCCCAACTCGTGGCCTCACAAGTACGAGGAGAGTACCAAACCAAGAACGACAACCTTGTCGAATACTTGTCCCTTGTCAAAGAAAAACTCGAAAAATTCGAGAAGTGGGAAGTACAACACGTACCTCGCGAGCATAACACGCGGGCCGATATCCTCTCAAAACTAGCCAGCACGAGGAAGAAGGGCGGAAACAAATCCGTAATCCAAGAGATCCTTCCTCGGCCTAGCATCGAAAAACTACCTCCTCCAATCGAGGTCAACGCGATCGGGGATGCTCATTGTTGGATGACACTTATCTACAATTACCTAACAAAGGACGAACTCCCCGTCGACCCAAAGGAGGCGACCACCACCAAACGACGGGCATGCTCGTACGTGCTCCTCGAAGGGAAACTCTACCGTAGGGGGTTATCCATCCCATTACTCAAGTGCGTCGAGGAAGAGAAAGTCCCCGACATACTTGGAGAAATACACCGGGGGATTAACGCTCAACACCTCGGCGGGCGATCACTCGCACGAAAAGTCCTTCGAGCAGGCTATTACTAGCCGACCATGCAACATGACTCAAAGGAGCACGTAAAAAAATGTGATAAATGCCAGCGACACGCCGACATGCACCTCGCACCCCCGAACGATCTAAAATCATTGTCTTCCCCATGGCCCTTCGCATGGTGGGGCATGGACATCCTCGGACCTTTCGTGACCGGATCGTACCAGAATAAATACCTCATCGTAGGGGTGGATTATTTTACCAAATGGATCGAAGCATAGGCATTGGCTAAAATAATCGCACAGAACATCCTCCGATTCTTTAAACGCAATGTCCTTGCTCGGTTCGGCGTACCCCAAGCCCTCGTCACGGACAACGGAACACAATTCACGGATGGAGGATTCCAAGACTTCGTCGCCAGCCTAGGTACTAAGCAGCATTTCACATCCGTCAAACATCCGCAGACGAATGGGCAAACGGAGGCGGCCAACAGGGTAATCCTACGTGGCCTTAAACGCAGGCTCGGTGAAGTGAAGAGGGCATGGGTCGAGGAGCTACATAGCGTCCTATGGGCTTACCGCACGACACCACACTCCACCACCGGGGAGACCCCATTCCGAATAACTTACGGCACCGAAGCGGTCATCCCGGTGGAAATACGGGAGCCGACGAGACGCGTGGAGGAACCCCTACACGAAGAAATGAACGACGAGGCACTAAGAGCCAAGCTAGACCTCGTCGACGAGATTCGTTCCGAAGCGGCCCTTAGGGAAATATCGCTCAAACAAAAAATAGCCTTGCGCCACGACGCGAAGGTCATAGAAAGAGAGTTCCAGGTGGGCACCCTGGTCCTCAGAAGAAACCAGAAAAACCCAAGAGAGGGTAAACTGGCCGCCAACTGGGAAGGCCCCTACCACGTCCGCGACAAGACGAACAACGGGGCATATTACCTAGAAAACCTACAAGGGGAAGAACTTGCTCGACCATGGAACGCAGAGAAACTTAGACAATATTACAGCTAAATATGTCACGGGGAGATGTGGGAGGTACGACCACGCTCTTCGTCTCCAAAACGACAGAGAGGAACCGCAAGACCCGGGGACAAACCGACCCCTCCCGCGAACACAACCCTCTCCGACGATTGGGATCTCGATCGAGCACCAATGTCGAAGTACCACGACAGGCAGGGCGCCCAGCTCGCGATGGGAGAGTCCAAGCCTTGAAGCCGGAGTCCCGAACATCGAACTCGGTCTTCGATCCAAACGGGCACGACGCCCAAAACCTCATCAGTTCCCTAAACCGAAGAGACTAACCTGGTCGAGCAGAATACAACAGTCCATAAACATAAAAACATGGTACATAACCGAACAAAAAGAATGACCAAAAACAACATTCATATATTAAAAGCAAACGGCCGAGGCCAAGTACGCCCGAAGGCCAAATTACATATGCCCGAAGGCCAAAATACGTAAAGGGCACGCAGGCCACACATCAAAGAGGCACGCAGGCCATATGAAAAACAAATCAAAAAATAATCAAGACTCCGCCCGGAGCTCCTCTTCAACATTCTCCACCTCGTCCTCGTCATCCCCCAGCTCCTCCTCAGCTTCGAAAGGGCACACAATCTCCCCCTCCCGGACACAGTAGTTGTGGGCCGACCCCTCCGTCACCAACTCAGGATTCAGAAGCCTTAGCTGTTCGACGGCATTGTCAAAACCCTCCTTGAACACAGCTACAAGGTCCTGGTTAAGGGAACGTATGTGCCCTAGCAGCTCACCACGGGAACCGAATGCGAGCTCCTCCTCGTTTTCATCAGCCAAAGGACGGACCTTCTCCTCGAGAGATGCAAGCTGAGTCCGCAGTCCAGCATTATCCTCAATCAACTTCTGGTGCCCGACCACCTGCTCCTCCAAATTCACCTTGGTCGCCTTCAGCTGGTCCCGCTCCTTTTCAACCTCTTCCAGTTTTTTCTTCAGCCTCTCCTGCAGCTGATGCTCCTCCTTGTAGTCCGACAGATCCTTGGACAACTTGTCCTTCTCAGACCGAACCTGCACAAGAGCATCTTCTAGGGAGGCAGTAGAGACTGAGGTATCAGTTAAGACCATGGCCGTCTCTATCACCCGGATGACAGCTGCCAGGTCTCTTGCCAGCTCCTTGCGCCGGACACCAGCCTCTTGATCCAGAATAGCCCTTGCCTCAGGCGCCGGCACCGTGATCGCATCCTCGGCTTTGAAGAAAGACCGCTCCACATAGCAAGGGGGCAATAGGTAGCTGTCGGGTCCGCCCGGACTCCCACTTTCTAGTGACGACCTCAAGAGAGTCCCCGCCGGACGCTTCCGTTTGTGGAAAGGAGAGGCTGATTGAGGCGGGTTGTCAGGTATATTTATCTTCGACGCCCGAGGAGGAGAGGAAGGCACCAGACTCGCTGTGTTCGAGGTCCCAACCCCAGCATCATCAGTGGCCACCTGAACACGAGCCACATTTTTCTTCTTCTTTTTGGGTACCCTGTCCGGCGCACCAACCTGGTTGGCCAGCTTAAGGACCCGGTAACGCGCAGTGGGCATAGCACTTGCAAAACATTACACACAAACGTTAGCGAGCAAAAACATATACAAAAATAAAGAACAAGAAAAATTTGCCTACTCAATAACTCCAAAGCCTTATCCTCGGTCCTGCACTCGAGCAAGGCTTTCGTATTAATAATGTGGGTCTCAGTGATCGGCACTCCAGCCTCGTCGAGATAAGGCACACCCTGTCGATCCGTCCAGACCCCTAGATTGAAACTCCGCACATAATCAACCAACTTCTTATATGCGAGCCTATCCTCGACGCCGAGCATCACAAATTTGACCCTATAATGAGCAGTAGTGAGGTCGAAATGATCACGCTGCCACCTCAGCGGTATCTTCAACATCAATTTCTCCTCCCCATTTGCTGCCCGTTGATAGTAGTAAAGGGAATGCAGGGCGACACGGGTGATCGGTCTCACCACATACCACCGACCCTTGAAGTGACGGGCAGAGTCCACGTACGTCTTGAACAAACGCACGGGCTGCTTAAAAGAAACCCAGCTGTGGCGCCCACGGAGACCAGACCGCTGGAGGTGGAAGACATGGAAGAAAAGGGCTCGAGTGCACCCAATGCCGAGGAAACGGCAGACCAACTCGAACGCCCGCATAAAAGCGAGGGCGTTGGGATGCAGTTGAGACGGCGCCAGCCGAAGCCATTTGAAGATGGACATTTGGAATGAATTAAAGGGCAGCCTGATCCCCGCCTCCCGGAAAGAGAACTCGTACATCGTGAACTGCTTCCCCGGGAAATGATGACATATACGGTCCGCCTCTTTGGGGGCATGGCAATGCCAATTCTCCGGATCTTCCTGGCTTCTGTCCTCGACCACGGCGTAAGCGGGGATAGCCTCGTCACAGAAATAAGACTCCTCCTCCAAAGGTTCATCCGCAACCCATGAGAGATCATTCTGCCCGGAGGACGAGGCGTGCTCAGTACCATCCCTGGCACTCCCATCCCCGACAGGTAGACGAGTGATGGCCGCATCTTCAGACGGGGACCCGGAGTCTTCTCTCCTCGGTCGTAAACGCCCGGTAGCACCTGAAACGCAGACAGAAAGAGTGAATTCGACGTCATATCAAATCCACCCTTCCACCGCAGGTCAAGTGAAAGGGCGTAGCAGCAACGGACACTGACAACGTGTTCGACGCAAGAATACGCATGTTCTTACGAGACCGGGCAGAAAGCTCATATATGCTTATGCAAATCTTGCCCGGCGTATGTAATTTCTGCCCGGGACAGTCTAACCCTAACCCTATTTTACCATCTATGGTCCATTTTACTATTCCTAAGTCAAATCTAACCAACCCACTACAGATATAACATACATTCGCAAACATTTGGCACAAAAAGAGAGAAAAATAAGGGATTAAGGAAGCAAAATGGTACCTGACATATTTGGAATTGAGAAAGAGACGGTGGCGCACGAGCAGCGGCGGCGGTTCAGGCAGCGAGACGGGCGGACGCAGGAGGATTATTCAGAGCTTCCGGTGAACGTAGGAGCGAAAAAGTGAAAATGAAGTCACTCAACTTCATTTTATAGTCCCAGGCGCGTGGGCCAACGCGCTAGGACATCATTGCCTACTGCATACGCCGCCTTTGCATACAAAACGAAGCGACGTCATTAATATTGAAACACGTCTATCCATAAAGAAACTGAATCGACGCCGGGCATCTATCCATCTCCCCGACTCATCAGAACGTCCCGTCCCCGTATGAAGCCCTCGACCTCTACGAGAAAGGTACGCACCCGTCGATGACTTTACATCCCCGACACTGCCGGGGCATCGAGCCCCGTAGAGAGAGGGACATTGCGGGCAAGTCTATTGGAATCTTCCATGCCATACGTCCACGGTTTTTCCTCGACACGGGAACCCCGGTTGCAATACAAGTCATCACTCTAACTCAGAGACTCGACTTAGGGGGCTCCTGTTCTGGACTGGGCCATGACGACATGCACGGCACGGCCCAATACGCGTCGGGCATAGGCCCATACGTCCGAGCTGATGAACATGTCGGGCAAAGGCCCCCAGACATCCGAGTTGATGACACTCTGCCCCGACATCCCACTGTGTCGGGCAGAGACACGTGCATACCACCAGCCGACCCTCCTTCACGCATCACCTGTCCATACTATGGGCATACGCGCGATGTCGGGCAGAAACCATGTCCGCCAGCTCATCTGCCACGTCACCCAACTGCCCTGCATTATCTCCTGAGGAATAATGGCAGTTGGACCAGGGAGCAGACCTTTGGTCTAGGTCTTCACGCTTCTTACGCGTTCCTTGGCAGCTCCTCCTTGGGCCTAGCTAGATCAAGCCCATTAGGAGCCTTGGCCCAGCGCTGGGGGCTCAATATAAATACCCTTTCATGGCAAAGGGTCAGGTATTCTAACTCACTCTGAAATAACCTTAACTTTGTACCTTTTCTGACTTAAGCATCAGAGCACTTTGCAGGTACACCCCCTCTCTCATTCCATTCTCTGGCCCATTCTTCAAATCCTTGGAAGGCCCTCCTGATCAGGTAAGATCAATTACAAAGAGGTTATACATAGATTATCGACAGTTAATATGGTTACTATTAAGAATGTGTATCCTCTTCCTAAAATTCACGATCTTATGGATCAATTGGTGAGAGCTTGAGTTTTTAGTAAGATAAGTATGAGATCAAGTAAACACCGAATTCGAGTGAAGTTGGGATATATTTCTAAGATATAGTTCAAGACTTGTTTTGGTCATTATGAGTATTCATTTATGCTTTTCGGTGTGACCAATGCGTCATGAGTGTTCATGGAATATATGAATAGGATTTTCAATCCCTGTTTTGATCACTTTGTCGTAGTGCTTATAGATGATATCTTGATCTATTCTAAGTTCAAAGAAGAGCATGCAGGGCATCTGATAATAGTATCATAAACCTTGAAATATAAGAAGTTGTATTCTAAGTTGTTGAAGTGTGAGTTTTAGTTGAAGGAAGTTAGTTTGTTCGAAAATATAATTTTCAGTGATGGAAGAGCAATGAATTCGTCTAAGGTAGATGTGGTATTGCAATGGGAAACGCCTAAATTAGTAACCGGTATCATAAATTTTATGGATTATCCAATTATTATAGAAGATTCATATAATGTTTCTAAAGGCTAACACTTCCTTTAACCACGTTAACCTGGGAGGGCCAGGATTTCGTGTGGGATGCTTAGTGTGAAGAGAGTTTTCAAGATCTTAAGCAAAGATTGACATCAACGCCGATCTTACTTTTTCAAGGTATGAGCAAATATTTTGTGGTGTATTATGATGCATTTAAGTTGAGTTTGGGAAGTGTGCTTATGCAGAAAGGTCAAGCTGTAGCTTATGCTTCTAGAGAACTTAATACTTATGAAAGGAATTATCCTACCCATGATTTGGATTTAGCGACAATTTTTTTCGTGCTTAATATTTAGAGGCATTATCTTTATGGATTAAGATTCAAAGTTTTAAGTGATCATAGGAGCTTAAAGTATTTGTTCGATCAAAAGGATATAAAAATGAGGCAGAGGAGATGGCTGGAATTTTTAAAGGATTATGATTTTGAATTGAACTATCATCCATGTAAAGCTAATATAGTCACAGATGCTTTGAGTAGGAAGTTGTTGCATATATCTACTATGATGGTCAAGGAAATGGATTGAATCAGGTGATTTAAAGATCTAAGCTTGGTGTGTAAGCTAACAAAAAAAGTATGAAATGGGGTATGTTGGAAGTAAATAACAATATGTTAGAAGATATTAATGAAGGTCAGAAGTTGGATTTACACTTATTGGATTAGTTGGCACTGATAAGTCAAGGAAAAGAAGTGGATTTTAAGGTAGGTGATAATAGGATTATGAGATTTCGGGATGTAATTTGTGTGTCAGATATATCAGGACATAAGAAGATGATTTTGGAATAAGTTCATCAGAGTGGTTTGAATATTCATCTAGGAGCTAGAAAGATGTATCAAAACCTTAAGAGAATATTTTGGTGGCCAAACATGAAAAAGGATATCGTTGAGTTGTGTATTCTTGCTTTATTTGTCAAAAGTCGAAGAATGAAAATCAGAAACCATCTGGATTGATGAAACCTTTGAGTACCCCCTATTGGAAGTTGGATAATGTCTCTATGGATTTTGAGGTAGGTTTACCTAGAACTGCTAAAAGGGTATGATTCGATTCGGGTTATAGTGGATAGGTTAACCAAATCAACTCAGTTTATCCCAAGCAATATCACTTACCCATTGAAGAAGTTGATTGAGATTTATATGAGTGAAAAAATGAGATTGTACGGGATTCCGTCTAGCGTAGTTTTAGATAGAGATCCTAGATTCACGTCAAGGTTTTGGGAAAGTCTACATAAAGTAATAGGAACTAAGTTAAGATTAAGTCATGGTTTCCTTGACCCCAATCATGATAAAGAGTCAAATGAAGAAAATTATGGTAAAGGTACCAAAGTAGCTAATGATGGACCAATATAAGCTCAAACACATGGTAGGCCACATAGAACAAGGAAAGTTCCTAGTAGACTTGCAGGTTGTGAACTATTGTAGAGTCATTAATGAAGGTGAAATTATTGATTTTATCTCTTAGGTAATAAATAGTAAAATATGGAGGAATTCTATTATTGAAGAAATAAAATCAATAAAAAAGAATTATACATAGAAGTTGGTTAATATGCCTAAGAAAGAAAATAATTGGTGTGGAGTGGATCTTTAAATCCAAAGTGAATCCATATGATACTATTTCAAAACATAAGGCAAAGTTAGTAACTAAAGGCTTCTTACTAATATATGGCATAAACTATAATGAATTGTTTATTCTTATGGAAAGACATGAGATAATGAGACTAATTGTGACAATAACTAATAGTAGGAAATCGTCCTCATATCACTTAGATGTCAAGGTACCATTCCTAATGGCCCATTAGAAGAAGTAGTTTTTGTCACCCAACCACCAGGATTTGAAGTGAAAGAAAAAAGCATATGGCGTAAAAATTACACAAATATTTGTATGGATAATAGAAAGTCCCTTGAGCTTGGAACAAAATAACTAACCATTTTTTTATCCAAATTGGATTAAAAAAATGCACAGTTGAGTATGGTGTCTATGTGAAAAGTTCTAATAGATCAAATATTAGGATGATTTGTTTGTACGTGGGCGACTTGCTAATGACTAGCATCCATTCTTCTGATATTGAAAATTAAAAGAGAAAAAAAATGAAGGGTGAGTTTGAGATAACTAATTTAGGTAAGATCCCACACTTAATTGACATGAAATTTGTGAAATTTGAGGAAGGTATGGCAATGCATCATTAAAAGGATGTGAGGTAATTATTAGACATATTTGAAATGAATGATTGCAACATAGTAACAAATTAATTTGAAATAAATGGAAAGTTTAATGAATACGACGATGAAGAGAGAGTTACGGAAACCATGCACAAGTAAATTGTAGGCTAATTAAGGTATTTATGCAATAGCATGTCTGGCATATGCTATGCAATGAGTTTTATTAGCAAATTTATGAATGAGCCTAGAAAGTCTCATATAATGGATGCAAAGAGAATTACCCAAATACATACAAAGAAACCATAAAACTTGTCATATTATTTCCATTTAAGATGAAAGAAAGGAATGTATGGTTATATGGAGATTCAAATTTTGACTGGTGCGAGGATAAAATTGATAGAAGAGAACTTCAAGATATAAGTTCAAGTATAATAATGCATCCATCTAGAGGTGCACTTAGAACCATATAATATTTTTTTGCACATTTGCTTATTGTAAAGCAATTTGGATAGACTAATCAATGAAGGAGTTGAAATGTGAAGTGCAGAAGCCATTAATGCTTATGATTGACAATAAATCTAGCCAAAAATCCAATTTCACATAAAATGGGAAAAATATAGAAACTAAATTTCACTTTCTACTTGTGAAAAAGTACACGAGTGCATGGTACCCCTAGGCTAGTAGGATTGACCAAAAGCATTAGTATTTTTCTACTGGTTAGGACTTATCCGCGACAACGAGAGGCCATGTACAGTAGTAATTTTTGTTATGGATAGAGCAAGCTCACGTGAGGTGAGAAACTCTGTGTTTATGCATTATTATGAGTAGGTTATGATATGTCTCCACCTTCACCTAACCATAAAATTATATTTTGATATCAAAACAAATATAAGGTCATGTAGGTCATGTATGATTTTACACCCTAATATGTTCAAACTCATCAATTAATTAATTTTATATTAGGCTAACTAATTTTCAAAACCCAATTCATCAATCTTATACATTCATTAGGTACAAAACTTTATAACCTAACTCACATAATGAAGGTGGTCCTTGGATGAACCTTGAACTATTTCATTGGAACATGGCTCAATTAAGATGACAAACATGTTCTCTTACTACAATGCTTAACCAAAAATAGTTATGCAATTTGCATAAAAAGATGGAAATACTTCAATTTCTCTAACTTGTGGAATGGATGATACTAGTACGTAGTTCATGTTTATTGAAATATTAATTAAGTGTGAATTTCATTGAAAATTGTGGACACTCAAGGACCATTATTGATAGGGCTCCTCTTCTATTGGTATTAATGCCTGATGAATTTGAATATTTGATAAATAATTAGAAAATGTTAACTTAATTCTCACACTTATCATATTATATCTTTCTATAACCAAAGTTTTTTTCCTTGTATATGAAGTACGTTAAAAATCAGCAATATAAAATAAAAATAATAATTTATTATTCATGTAACATATAATTTAACAAAAAAATTTAATTTTAACAAATTATAACTAAAAATAATTTAATATTAAAAAATAATTTTTAATGGTAAATTGATTAAAATTATAGAAACATGAATATTAATTTTAATTTTAATTTTAAACAAATTAAATATAACTTTTTATAAGGGTAATTTTGTTATTTATATATAATATGCATCATATATTTATTTAGATTATTTAACATGTATAATATATTTATATATTTATTTATTAATAATTTTTATAAAAAAAATACTATTTATTATTTAGTGGTGTTAGTGGACTTTTAAAAGATTCTAAGAAACTATTTAATTAATTATTCTTATTTTAGATTTCTTTGTTAATTCCTAAAATTTCAAAATTAATTTCAAAAACTTGTATGGGAGATATAATAAAGATTATAGTTTACAACCAATCATATAGTGGGATGATTCTTTGATGAAAATTTGGACAATTCAGAGTACCTAAAACACATAGAAAAAGATAATATGAGTTATCTAAAACACTGAAAAAATTAATTTCAAAGAGTGATGATCTCTTCATCATATAAACACCTTACTTTGTCTTTGTATAATCATTAATATAGAAGTTTAGAAACATATTTTAGTTTTTTTAAGGCTTTGGCTTAAGCAATATCGTCAGATTTTGTTTAAGCTTATTTCATGTTTCTTATAATTGGGGATTGTGAGTGGGTGTGGTAAATGATAGTTGAGTTAAATTAGTGTAAATTCCTATAATCTAGAGTTTAATCCTTAAAGAGAACATTTATTTATATTTATGCATTAATTTAACACAAGTTATTGATATTTATAATCAACAACTTTTTTAAAAAAATATTTCATTTTTCTTACTTTGTATTATGTTATTGTTAATCTACCTTGTGTTATTTATTTTATCATGTGTGAGTAGTTTTTTATTTTGGAATAATGCGGATTTCAATGATAGGTTCTTTATGAAATCATAATGTTTTTTTTATTGTTAAGGAGTAATAATCTGTAATTTAGTCTTATCGATTACACTTTTGTAAGTATACACTTTACATAATCTTAGATAATCATCTGACGTATTAAAAAAAGAGTCTGATTTTGCTTGGTCATAATCGATTATGGCCTCGCCCTAATCGAATGTCTTGTGGATTCGACTTTAAGAACCTTTTTTTTTTTTTTACAAAATGTTTTATTACGAAAGGAGGACTTGTGGCCATTTGAAAACACACAAATGAATCTTATTCGATATCATTTATTTTACTGCTCTCCTAGGGTTTTGTTGCTTGTCTTATTGGGTATAATTTATTTTATCGTTTTTAGTAATTGAGTTTCCTCACAGTTAGATCATTGTGCATCTCTTAGAATTGAGCATTTTTCACTAAAACGTATTTTGCATGCATAAATCGAAACCTTGACCAAAAGTTATGTGAAATGTTTCAAGTTAATAAGTCTATAACTTGAATCAAGAAACTCACACAAGCATGATTCTACTCAGACGACAAATTCTCGATCCAAACCTTGTACATTTTATTTTCCTAGAATAGTAATTATGGAATAATTATTCGAATTAAGGAAATAGATGAGTTGAATCATAAACTAAATGTGTAAAATATAATTTGTCTTTGTGAGTGTGATTTGAATCTGATTTGATTAGGCATTAGCTTGATTCAAATCACATGACTGTCTTATTTGAATTATAGTTGAGCAATTGAGCTTCACAATTTGGAGTTATTATCTGATTATGTGATTCAAATCAAATATTTCTTTTACTTGAATCACATGACTCAAATCAAGGGTACAACATCTAGATTTTATGTTCTCGATTCAAATAATTCTCTCATTTGACTAGAATCATAAACTTTGCTCTAGACTCAAATCACAAGGGTCGTTTTACTCATTTTTAGTTCATTATCCCCAACACACACACACACACACATATATATATATACATATAAACAAACTTTTTCTCTCTCTAGCAACACAATTCATAACATTCACGACTTTGAAGAAAAACTTTTTCTTGTGTTTATTTTGTGAGTTCATGAGCATTATTGTGGTGAGATTTCATTTGAAAACATTCTTATGTGTGCTTTTCAACTCTGAGAGAATATGAGATCAAGCGAGAAGGTTCATTAGGTGCTAATGTTTTTTGAAGTTTGAGTTTCAGATTGAGGTGTTAAGTGGTGACTATGTAGTTAAGATTTACAATCCAATAAAAGAAAAATAAGAGTTTTCTTCTCTAAGAAAAACTTTGGTATGACTAAATGAAGGTTGATGCAGACAAAGTTTGAAGTTTCTGTTTCTTTTAGTTAGATTGAAGGCTCGGTCGGACAAGGGAATTCTATGTAAGTCCACTGAAGAATGCTATAGACAAAATCTTGCAATAAATTTTGAATTTGGGAATGTGAACTAATTCAAGATCCACTAAGGACTTTGTGGAATTAAGCTTCGTGAGACGTATATGTTAGAAGAAGAAAAAATTCAGATTAAAGTTGTTTATCCGTTGATTTAAGTTTTCAATATTATATCAGATTATGTGATTATATTGAAAGATGCATTGTAAAATTGTCATATAGTGGTAAATTAATAAATTTCCAATGATATATCATTGAAGATTAGATTAGGTGCTAGAAAAGACGAATGTAATGAACTAGTATAAATCATGGTGCACTTTTAAATATCCTTGTTTTTAAATTCTCGTATGTATTTGTATGATCATAGGTTTCAATTGTTTTCTAGTTTTGTATGCATACGGGTTTATCTCTTATAGTGGTTTTATGTAATAAGCATAGGTATGTGACATATTAAATCATCTAAACGGTCTTTTTGTTGATTATACATGTGAAAATTTTGTAATATTAGATTTATATAACAATTAATAAAGTTTAATTTAAACATCTCATATAAATTGAATTTGATTAATTATGCATCGCTGGTTTAGCATCTTTATCTCTCATCTTCATTATATTTTATGATTATAGTGTAAATTGTGAAATCAATCCTAACACATCTTTTGTAAATCTTGCTGTCCTGTTTTTTTGTAAAACTCTAATTTGAAGAAACTTTTATTTTAAAATTTTTTTTTTGGGAAAGGTTTATTCAGACCGCCTTCTAGACCATTCTACACTCATATTATACTCAACAATAAGAAACATGAAAACAACCTCTCTTCTACTCATTCTTACTCCTGTAAATTACATATTTACTTAAATATTATTTTAGTGCTAAGAGAGCAAACACTTAACTTAAATTATCTTATGTTGACATATATCTGTAAAACAAGATATAGTCGTTCTCTTGATATATTGATATAATAGTTACAAGTTGAAATCGACATAAAAGCTTGGTGTAAGAAGGTTGTTGATTGATCTTGTTGTAAAAGCTTTCTGATATTGAAAATCTCAAGGGTCAATCATGGGGGGCTAGAAATATGCCTTGTGGTTTTGAGTCAAATCTGGATAAAACCCGATGTGTTCTTCTATGATTCCTTAACTCTTTATTTTTTTTTATTTGCTTGTCTTTCTCTTCATCTGCTATCTAACTTATTAAAATCAACCTTAAAACTAATTTAATTTTAAAGTTTCTAAAAAAAAATTATATCACAACTCACTATCATCGTGTGTTTTAAGTCACTAAGTAACACACAAGGAGTTATACAAGGTCACACAACGGAAACTAAAAATCTCACCTAAATGTTTTTAGAAACCGTCTTATAAATACTAACTTATGATTCACGTTGAGGTACACATTATCTAAATCCTAAAAATCCCATACTCTTAATCCCAAAATGACTTGATTGCAAAGTATTCGTTGGTATACCACTCCGTTTATGAAGCTAAATTCTTCATAAATTGCACTAATGTCCTTGATGTTGATCTATGTCCACACTAATCCAATATCGATTAACTAAATTATATTTTAAAGCAAAAAAATAAATTTATATGCATTTTGAAAGAATATTTGCAATTTCATTATTAAGAATGTTACATATGATATAAAAAAACTATAACAAAAGAATAAAAAAAAAACTATTTTATACAATAAATACACATAACAAAAGCCAGCACATTAACCAAAAAAATATTGAAGTAAAACTGCACATCCTATGATTGATTCCATGAAAAGAAACAATAACAAAACTATGGCATTAGAATAAAATCAAATCACATGCAAATAGAATAAAAAATTAAAAACCAAAACAATATAGATAAAAATATTAAAGCAGTGGGTAAAGAAGTGGGACCCAGAAAGAAAGAGATCCCGGGAGTTTGGACCGTACAAATTTAATCAAACAGAAAAGAAAAAAAAACACAAATCTCACAGTTTACTGCTGATTTCACGCTAAGCAATTATTTATCCAAACAACGCGTAAGAATAAAGACAAACAAAATAATTTTAAAATTAAACGAATAAAAGAAAAAGAAAAAGAAAAATTGAATTAAATATATATATTTTCTGTTTGGTTGGTTGGTTGATTATTATTGGAATTGATTCTGCTGAAACGTACGTCCAAGATAAGCGCTAATCACGGGAAGTGACTTTAATTTTAAGTTTAATCACTATTATGTATTATTCCTTTTCATCTACTTTACTATTTCAACTCTTACCAATAAAAGTTACTTGTTGTTTATTTTTATGTTACCTACTCAACTAACATTATTTTTTAGAGGGATTCAATTATGAATTACCAGTGGTGATTTTGGTGAGGAATTGATTCTAGAACTTAAATTGATGGTGGAAAAGTGGTTGACTATTGGAAATTCAGTTTAGAAAATTCTCCATTTGAATGGGAAATCGATTTTAACTATTGCAATTTTGTAAGTCCTATGTCTAATAGTACTATTGTAGAGATTAGTTTTTCAATATGTTTAAGATTTTGTTAGTCAAAATAATTGACTTGATAAATTGATAAGTGATTCTATCTGATATTGACTGATACTTGATAATAAATAATTAATAACTAATTAATTAATTAAAGTGCATAATAAAATAGCAGTTCTCATGATGATGAATATAAGTTATTATTTAATTAATAATTTACTACTAATTTAATCTTTTGTAAATTATTATTATTATTATTAAATTTATTTTTATTTCAAATTAACATTATATATATGACACCACTCTAGCGGCCGAGCCGATGAGATCAGTGATGTTTTGATCATGAGAATGGATGGTGGATATTTCTTTACCAAAGATGTATTATACATTCCAAGAATCAAATGTAAGCTTATAAGTATTAGTCAATTTCTTGAGAAGGGTAACAAGATTCACATGGAAAATAATAGGTTGCATATTATGGATGCAAACGGAGTTTTGCTCCTTAAAGCTCTTATGACTGTCTATAGAATTTAAGGTTGAGCTGAAGGTTATAGAGTATAGATGTCTTGCTATAGCGGCAAGTCGAGAAGAATGGATATGGCACTATCGTCTCAGGCATTTTAATTTCTGAGATCTCAAAGACTTGCAACAAAATGAAATGGTAACGAGGTTGCTATTGATAAACATATCGGCGAAAACTTGTGAAGAATGTGTGCAAGTGAAGCAACATAAAGGTAAATTCAACAAGGATGCAGGTTGTAGAAGCAAGAATCACCTTGAGGTGGTGTATTCAAATGTGTGTGAACCGATGTAAGTAGATTCCATTGGTGGCAATATATATTTTGTCACATTCATTGAAGATCATAGTAGAAAGCTATGGACATACCTAATCAAGAGAAATTATGAGGTATTTGAAATGTTTAAGAAGTTCAAGTCCATGTTTGAGAGGCAAAGCAGTCACAAAATTAAAGTGCTCAAAAAAAATGGTGGAAACGAATATGTCTCAAAAGACTTTGAGAGGTTTTATGATGAAGAAGAGATTGTACATGAGGTAATACCACTTTATCTACCAAATGGACGTTAAATCTATGTTTTTGAACTAACCGCTCGAAGAAGAGGTGTATGTAGAACATCCCCTGACTTTGTTGTGAGAAACCAAGAGTTAAAATTCTACAAGTTGAAGAAAATGTTATATGGTTTGAAGCAAGTTCCAAGATTTGAAACAAAATAATAAATGGTTTCATAAAGGAGGTGGGTTTCAATAAATGTGTATCCAATCATAGAGTGTATGTGAAGACGAATACAAGTGAATGTGTGATTATTCTTTGCCTATATGTAGACGACTTGTTGATAACGGGAAGTAAAGAAAAGTGCATTTCTAAGTTTAAGGGTGAAGTTATGACAAAATTTGAGATGACCGACCTTGACCTCATAACATACTTCCTTTGCATTGAGTTCCATAACTCCAAAAGGGGACTGCTCATGCACCAAAGAAGATATGCACTTGAGATGTTAAAAAGGTTAGAAATTGAGTATTGCAATGCTGCCATTACTCTGGCTGTCCAAGGCTGATGTTGTCGAAGAATGAAGACGAGCAAGATGTCGGTCTAACTCAATATAAGAGAGGTTGATTGGATCCTTGTGTTATTTGTGCAATACGCGACCTAACTTGGCATTTAGTGTCAGTATTATGAGTATATTCATGGAGAGACCGAAGGTGTCTCAATTTGAAGAAGTCAAGAGGATCCTAAGATATGTCAAAGATTTTGTTGGTTGTGGATTTCGCTTTCCCTTAGCATATACGACATAAAATGCAATTTGCTCAGCTTTATCGATTCTAATTGGTGCGTTGATAAAGATAATAAAAAATCTACAACTATATACATCTTTATTTTCAGTATAACTCCAATCTCACAGTGTTCAAAGAGGGAATCACTAGTTTTACTCTCGTCTTTTGAGGCAGAGTACATTGTCGCTTCGTTATAAGTATGTCAAACCGCGTGGCTTATGAATCTATTGGAGGAGTTGAGCAGTAGTGAGGGGGAGGTTGTTACACTCCTGGTTGACAATGTTTCCGCGATTAATCTTGCTAAGAACCCAATTGTACATGGAAGGAGCAAACATATTGAGATGAGGTTTCACTACTTGAGGGAGTTTGTTAGTGAATAAAGGTTAAGATTGGAATATTGCAAAAGTGAAGACCAAGTGGTTTATTTATTTACTAAGGGAGTCACAAATGATGTGTTCAAGAGGCTGAAGATGAACATGAGCATGGAAGACTTGGAGCACTTGAATTAAGGCGGTGTGTTAAAATTGATTTGAGTTATTCAAATTATGTAAGCGGTTAACACGGACATGTAACCGGTTATAGCAAGAGTAAAAGCACTTCTAAGTTGTAGTAAAAGTGAAATCTTCGAGGGTGTAACCGGTTACCACTGAAAGTATTATTATTTTCATGTCAACTATAACTGGTTATAGGTTTAATGTAACCGGTTACAAGACCGAGTTTTTTTGCATTTGTTTGGTTATGTAATTGTATGGTTTATGTTATAATCATTTTGTAACACTTGTATAAATGCCATGGAAGCATTCTCATCTCAAGCTAATGTAATTATCACTTTCACCCTCAATTCTCTCTCTCTCTCTCTCTCTCTATTTTCGTCTTTCACCTTCCACATTCCAATTTTCTCAATTATTGTTTACCAATCTTGTGGTTCAAAGTTCCAACAAGTTTGAGTAGTGTGCAGAAGTTCCACATTGGTTAGAAATACGGAGATTTGAGCATTTATAAGTGAAAGAATCCAAACACCTATCAGCTTAAGGTTTTGGATGAGTATGAAGTGTGTTTCTCACAAATGAATGTTGTTCATAAAGAAAGTTTTCAAAGTAAAAAATACTCTCCCGTGTAGACTCCCTGAATAGTCCCAACAATGGTATCATGGGCCTTTAGTTTGAGTTAAGGGATTGACTCACTTGTACCAATTTTTTTTACTGGATAGGAGGTGACCCGTTGAAAAGTGTCAACGATGATATAAGTGTAAAGAGGTTCCAAATGAGGGGGAGTATTATGAATAGACACACACTTGAGGCGGAGTGTTGAGAATAACAAGTGTGATTAGTGTGGAAAAATCTCACATTGGTTAGAAATATTGAGACTTATTTATAAGTGGAAAAATCCACATATCTACCACCTTAAGATTTTGAGTGAATATATGATGTTTCTCTCACAAATGTGTGTTGCTCATAAAGAAAATCTTTAAAATAGTATTTCGTGTTCCTGAATAACCCCAAAATAATTGAATATGAGTGAACAATAAAAAAATAATTTAAATTAACGGAGAAAGAGAATCGAAGAAAGTGAAATGAAAGTGATATAGAAAAATAATATTTATTTTATGTTAAATTATAATAAATTGTAAATAGAAAAGAGTTTTAATTAAAATAATAAAGATAAAAATGAAAGAAAAAATAACAAATTAAAAGTTATAAATTTAAAAGCTAATT
Organism: Lathyrus aphaca; assembly: GCA_963966055.1. NCBI lineage: Eukaryota > Viridiplantae > Streptophyta > Magnoliopsida > Fabales > Fabaceae > Lathyrus > Lathyrus aphaca. Next base: position 560,316,918 of record OZ014520.1, on the reverse strand, counting down.
TAAATAACTTTTGAAAGAAAAAAAACATAAATTAATAAAAAAATATTACAAGTTATAAATTAAAAAGATTTATTAAACAAAGTTTTTTATTAATATGAGCTTAAAAAAACTAAAAACTATTTTTTTAATAATAAACTCAAAATGAAAATCAAATTTATGACCCAAAAATTAAACCAGAAGAGATCTCTAACAATGTTATCCAAATGTTCTTGGACACATTTACTTAAGTTTTAACATGTCAATTAGTTTATAATTTTCCCCTTAAGTACAATTGACATGGTAAATCATCTAAATATTATAATATTTTTATTAATAAACATTGAATAATATCAAGCAAGAGATTTTATCCTTTTTACGAGGAGATTCATCAATATGATTTCTTTATATTTATTAGAGATTGTGCACTATGTGTGGGGCTCGAACATAACTTTCCAAATGACAAATTTTTTTAAAAAGTGACTGAAAAGTTTTCCATTATTTTTTTGCGTTGCAGCTAGATTTCCATTCATCAACTTAATTTGTTTTTTTATAGCTCCATCTTTTCATCCATATAAAAATGATAAATTTTCATAAAAATAAATCATTCCACAATTCATGCCATACTTCCATGCTTAATCTACTTTCTTCTATATTTTCAAGATTAGGGTATGAAAGTGGCAGTCAAAGAATGAAGAGTTGCCAACCTCTTAACTAAAATGAGAAAAATGAAGGATAGAAACATAATGGAGAACATGTGAATGCATCTATGGCACATGTGATATAGTGACAAATTCAGAATTCATGTAGACTTTAATGTAAACCTTTCAGCCACTGATCAGGGGATAAGTAAGGTACACCACATTAATGACAGTGCAAACAAATTACTACTAGGGAGATTTATGTTTTTATTAGGTAGCTTTCAAAAAAATGTTTTTAGTTTTTTAAAGTTTTGTCTTCTCATTTTAAAATTCGATTTTTCGATTTTTTTTTTTACTTTAGTCTTTTTTTTTAGTTTAAGGTTAAATTTTAATGACATGACTGTTCATTTGATGATATGTTATTGTCACATATTTACGTTGTTTTTTCTTTATTATTTTTATTGGATGATATGTTTAATCCTTTTTTAATAATAATAATAATAATAATAATGATAAATATTATATTATTTAAAAGTTAAGTAAAAATGAAAACCTAAATTAAATTATTATAAATTTGTAATGATTTATTTTGTACTTTTAGAATATTTTTTTTTTATAATAATTATATGGCTTTTGAGAAATTTGTAGAATTAATTAATTGTAATTTGTGACAAAGAATTTGGAGTTAGTGGGATTTATTACAAGTGATTATTGAATGAAAGGTCTATTTGACTAAATTTAATTTGGGAATTTCTTATGGTGTGGTAAGTGTTTCTACCGTATCATGTAAATTTTTATATATTTTTTGTTTTCGAATATATATCTTCAGATGCATCCAAATGTAAGTTAATATTAAAATATTTCGGAGATTCTGACACATTTCGAAGTATAAGTCGCATAAGACTCTTCTCCTTTCTCATTTCACATTTCTTCAACTACAATTTCAATCTTTCTCAATGCATTACTCTACACCAAGTCAAATTTCATCAAACAAGACTCAGGGGAACATCAATCTTCATCTGTAACAACATCTAACTTCATAAAAAATATAAAGTAAATTTTTTTAGTTTTTGATAAATGTTTTAGTTTTGTTGTAAATAAGTAGAAATTAATGTTCAAGGTTAGAAATGAGTAGAAATCACATTTAACATAATTTACACATATTGTATGAGTTGTTTGTTGACTGAAAATGATGATCAGAACAAATTTTGTTGACCTTTCATGTGGTACATTATGTCATTGACGTTATTCTAAGTTGTAGAAAATTTCGGAGATGCATCTCCAAAATTATTAAGCATTTAGTTTTTTGCAGGAAAAACTGAAGATACATCTCCGAAATTTTTAAATGTTTTAGTTTTCTAGTGATTTCTGAGATTCATCTCCAGAATTCTGACAGTATATAATTTTTTTTTCTTGCTTGTGTGTTGTTTACGTGCACTAATGGTATGCCTTACTTTAACTTACATGCATAATGGCTGACATACATGGTAGACTGAGGTATGACAGGGTTGCTCAATATGCATTCGTTCGGCATAAGTGGAGCCAACAAGTTCTAGATGCTCCAGGTCCCTCTGGTTAGGCAGAGTTGTCTACTTCTGGGGCTTGTGTTTCTCCTCAAGTCACTCCACATTCTTCTTCCTGTAGGAGACATGATTCACCATCCGATGCATCAATTTCTCCATCATCCCATAGACATCAAGATTCACCAGTGCCACCTCTGACAGATGATGTTGTTGATCCAGTACCACCTCCTGCTGATGATGTTAATGATTCGGTGCCACCTCCGGAGGGCGGGGCTGCTAAGAATGTTGAGCCAGAGGCTTTTTGACAAGGTCCAATTGATTTGTCCTTACTACCTATGTATTTATACCATACTACCAAACATATCCGGTACATAAAGGTAGCATTAATTGGATTCTTTAATTTTTACGTTAATTTTAATTGTTGACATTAATAATTTATGACATTGATCATTCCTGACATTGATTAGTTTTGACAAATTTCAAGAAAGTGATCCCCAAATGTTTCTTAACCACATGAGGAACATTGTTGCGTAGCCTCAACAGGAGGAAAATTAGGTTCAATCGGTTATGTCTTTATCTTGTATGATGGGTCTGATGTCAGACGGGTCCTAGATGTAACACCCCGATTTAATTAAATTGTTTTGAGTTGAATTGTTGTTAATTGCGATGTGTGATGTTTAATAATAAGACGATTAATCGATTTAAGTTGTTTTAAGTTGATTTGTGAGTTAGACTTAGTAAGGTTGAGAGGTGTAAATAAAAGCCCATTAGCGAATTAAAGTAAATGATTTTTTGGTAAATAATAATATTAGTATTATTTTTATGACACTTTAATTAAAATAAGGAAAATAGGATTAGTAAAGGGTTTAGGGAGAAGTTAGGCATAATCAGAATTTGGAGAGAAGAACGAGTCTTGGGAGATCAAGAGCTAGGGCTAAGGATTTGTAACAAGATTTTCGTAGGAATTTGCACCCATATATTCGAGTTGCATTCAATCCAAAGGTAAGGGTGGGATTCGTATTTTATAACCGGGAGAAAATAATTTGTATATATGGGATATGGTTATTTGATTTCCTTGTTGTTGTTAGTATGATGTTTCTGTGCGATTTCGTATGAATTAGATGAATTGATGATGGTATGACTGATGTGAATCCTCTGTTAATCATTGTTGTGTATAACTGTTGTGATGATTTTTCTGAGATGTGTGATGAAATTGTGACGAATCTGAATTAGATGATGATAACAGGTTAATAAACTGGTATAGTAATGATAAATGAGTAATATGATGAAGAATTATGAGTCTAAAACATGGTAGAAACCCTAATAGGACTGAATTAGAGTGATAGAATGATAAACTTGTAGCAAAAGATGAACTGAGGTGGTTTCTGGTGATTTGCGTAAGGGATCTAGGATACACGTATGGGGCTAGGCGTTACGCGTAACAATTGGGGGTTACGCTGCCTGTTACGCATATGGAGAGTGAATTTTCAGGCTCTCTGGTCATTTACGTATGGTACACATATGAGTGTAAGGTGTTACACGTATGGGAAGGTTGTTACGCGTTTGAGTAGCAGAGATGCATTTTTGTGATTTCGTAGAATTTTGCCTACCGATTCACGTCCATTTCTTTTATGATGTTCCATAAGATGACTGAGAACTAATAATTGATGATAGATGTAATTAGAGGTTAATAATATGATATTTAACGATTGTTGTTGAACGACTTTGGACGGTGAATTTAGAGATGATAAACTAAGACAATTAAGAGGATTTTACACTGTTGTGATGATGTATTTTGATGTAGGTCTTATGACCAACGATGTTGTGATGTTACGATGATGTTACGATGATTTAAGATGATGTGCTTGAACGATGTTTAGGATGTTTGATTGTGTTGTATGTCATTTTCATACCGCATATATTTTTGCATTATTGAGATGGCCTGGAATCTCAAACACGGTGTTGAAGATGAAGACTTATGTCTTGCTGATGCCCACCTAAATGGCATGAATTTTAAGATGGGAGTTTTCTCCAAATGGTACCACATGCATGCATTGTTGAGTCACATTTGAATTGCATTATTGAATGATTGATGAGATGTTTATGAATCTTATGATGATGCGATGTTTATGATGAATATGATGTGAATGGGTGATTGAATGACTTTAATTTATATATGCTGATTATTATACCCTGTTTATAATTGTTGATATCTCACCATTCTGTTTGAAATGTTACCCTCTGTTGGTAACGTGCAGGTAATCCTGAGTAGCGAGGAGTTTTCTGTTAGATGGTTTGAGTCGTTGGTCGCTCTGATATGTAACACTTCTGGGGGATTAGCGAATGCATGATTTTGATTGAACCCTTATTTTGTTTATGATTGGACAAAGATGTTTCTTTAAAGAAATGATGTTTTTTTTATGGATTTTGATGAATTACTTATGAAGTTGATTTTAAGATGAGTTGTTATGATTTAAATGATTCCGCTGCGTAGTAAAGACGTGACTTATTACTTGATATGACTGTGATGAATTGTTTTAAAGAAGGAAAATGTGATACCTCGTTTTTGTTGAACTCTGATTTATTTATAATTAATTGCGGATAGAAACGGGGTGTTACATTAGTGGTATCAGAGCAGGTCGGTTTGTTCGACCAAGTGTCGAGTCTTAGTTGTTTAAAAATCGAGTATTGTTATTTTTGGTGCCGATCTTTGTTCTGGTTGTGGTGTTTAAGTTGAGATGATTGGAACAAACGACGTTGCTATGGCTGCTACAATGCAAGCAATGACTCAAGCTGTGCAGAACCTACCGAATGCTAGTGAGAATGAGGGATCTCGTAGTTTGGCGACTTTTCAGAGGGAGAATCCGCCTACTTTCAAGGGTAAGTATGACCTTGATGCAAGATTGGAATGGTTGAAGGAAATTGAGAGGTTCTTCGAAGTGATGGATTGTACGGTAGCGCAGAAGGTTCGTTATGGTATGCATATGTTGGCACTTGAGGTTGATGACTGGTGGTTAGAGACTCGTGCGAGATTGGAAGCGACAGGTGAAGAAGTCACTTGGGCTGTTTTCCGCAGGGAGTTTATGCGAAAGTATTACCCTCAAGATGTTCGCGGTAAGAAAGAAGTGGAATTCCTTGGGCTGAATCAGAGAAATATGTCAGTAACTGATTATGCTGCAGAGTTCACTGAATTGTCTAAGTTGTATCCGCATTATGACGGGGCTGGAGCAGAATTCTCCAAGTGCATCAAGTTTGAGAATGGGTTGCGCTCCGATGTTAAGAAGGTTGTGGGGTGCCAGAAGATCCGAGTGTTTTCTGATCTGGTTGATAGCTGCAAAATCTTCGAGGAAGATAGTAATTATCACTATAAGATTGTGAATGACATGAGAGGCAAGCCCCAACAGAATCGTGGAAGGCCTTATGATGTTTCGGCTGGAAAGAGTAAGTAGAAGACTGCTTCGGGTCAGATAACTAGTGGGGGATATGCTCCTACTAGTATTGTTTGTTTCAAGTGTGGTCAAGTTGGACACAAGAGCAATGTTTGCAGTGCTGAAGTTAAGAGATGTTTCAGATGTGGCAAGATTGGGCATACCGCGAATGATTGTAAGCATAAATAGGTAGTCTATTTTAATTGCGGTGAAAAGGGACATATTGGTAGCAAGTGTCAGAAGCCGAAGAAAACTCAGACGAGAAAAGTGTTCGCGTTGGCAGGAACTCAGACCGCTAGCGAAGACAGACTTATTAGACGTACATGTTTCATTAATAGTATTCCTTTAGTTACTATTATTGATACTGGTGCAACACATTGTTTTGTTTCTACTGATTGTGTTAAGAGATTGGGTCTTAAACTGTCTGCTATGAATGAAGAGTTAATCGTCGAGATTTCGGCTTCGAGATCAATGACTACTTCTCTCGTGTGTTTGAAATGTCCTTTGTCGATTTTCTATAAAGATTTCTTGGTTGATTTGATTTGTCGGCCGTTGAATGGGATGGATGTAATCCTAGGTATGAACTGGTTAGAGTATAACTATGTTCATATAAATTGTTATCGTAAGTCAGTGAGGTTTTCTACTCCGGAAGAGGAAGGAGTTGGGTTGTTGTATTTCAGAGAGTTGCAGGGATTGATGAAAGAGGAAGTTCAGATGTTTTCATTGATGGCGACATTGTTTATTGAAAACAAATCTAAGATTGAGGAACTGCGAGTGGTAAGTGATTTTCCTGAGGTTTTTCCTAATGAAATTCCTGATGTGCCGCCAAAAAGAGAAGTTGAATTTACGATTGATCTTGTACCTGGTACTAGACCTGTTTCTATGGCACCGTATCGGATGCCTACATCAGAATTATCAGAGTTGAATAAGCAGTTAGAAGAATTGCTTGAGAAAAAGTTTGTAAGGCCGAGTGTATCATCGTGGGGAGCTCCAGTGTTGTTAGTGAAGAACAAGGATGGGAGTATGAGATTGTGTGTGGATTATAGACAGTTGAATAAAGTGACGATCAGGAATAAGTATCCACTTTCGAGGATTGATGATTTGATGGACCAGTTGGTAGGAATGGTACATGAAATTGGAGGGAACCGTTGTTCGCAATTGGAAAGAGCTTGGGGAGGCTTTCTTCAAGCAATACCAATATAATATCGACATGGCTCCAAGTCGGACTCAACTGCAAAGTTTGTCTCAACCCCCACTGCTGGAGAGAGAAATGGTTGACCTTTTCATGAATACCCTCCCTGGGCACTTCATAGAAAAATTAGCAGGGTGTTCATCTAGCGGTTTTTCTGACATCATCCTAACTGGCGAGAGAATTGAAAGTTGAATGAAACAAGGGAAAATTCAGAGTAGCGGAGCGTCAACCTCTAGGGCCGAGAAACCTTTCGCAAAGCGAAGAAGAGGTGAAGTCGAGGCTGTATACACCCAAAGGAAGAGGGGAAATCAGAACTCCTATCATCAGGCAGCTCCTGTTACCATTTCTGCTCCCGCGAATCAACTGCAGGTTCAGCAACCGCAGTAACAACGTCAGCAGAACTACCAGCAGCAGAGAGCTCCTCGTCAATACTATCCTCCCAGACCAAAGGATAGGCATCTTGAGACGCCGTCAATGTCGTATTCCCAGCTTTTGCTAAATATTCTTCAACTTCAAATGGTTCTGTTGAGAACCTTGCAACCTTCGAGGCTGGGGCAGATTCCTGAGGGTTATGATCCCAACTGCTTGATAAGCGAGAAATCCCTCGCTAAGAGACTGAAGCGATTTTGGCATAAAACCTACGATTTCTGCACTTTTTCTCTTTGATTCTCACCCTAAAATAGTGTACAAAACCAGTCCCAATCACTATTTTCTACCATAAAATACACATCTAACACTACCAACCTAAACATACAATTCAAACATCATGAATTCCTCAATTTCATACCACATTCGTCAATTTATCAATCACCCAATCCCACTAACATACCTAAGGACATATACCCTAACATTCATATCATAATACCCTTAAAAGATGAAAGAGATCCCACCCTTACCTTAATTTGATAAAAAAATCTCTTCCTTTTCTCACGAAATCCTTGCCTCTAACCCTTTTCTTCTTCTCTTTTCTTCACGCTCATCCCAATTTTGTGATCAGTTTCTACGAGAATTGACTTCTCATTTTCCAAATTCCCAACATAACTCTTGGACCCCTAATATGGAATCCCCGTCTTTCCCTTACTATTCCCTCGTCCAATTACCAACCTACCCTTTCACTTAATATTCCAATATATATTTCAATATAATATAGATTATTTAAACTTATATAAATTAAAATAACATCATCCTTTCACTCAACACACCACCAAACTTCACAATTCACACAACACACAACAATTTTCCAATTATTTAAAGTAAATAATTAAATAAATAAACCGGGGCGTTACAACTTTATCTTTGGGTGGATCCAGATGGTGGGACTCTTTGTGTGAGAGACCGGGAGCGCTAGGAAAGGGATTGGCTGGAGAGGAGTGCACTGTAAAGAGTTTGGCATCCCAAAGGGATACTTATTTAAGAGAACTGCATAAAGCTCGTGCTTTTTTATGGGAGGTGCGTAAAGCTTTGGCTTCGTTCAACCTTTCAGGTATTATCGATGGTTAAGTGATGTATTTGTTAAGGACTTTAGAGAAAAGGGCTCGAGCTCACAAATCTCTCATAAAAAGTTGGAGCTCTTACGCGCACAAAATGCTTCCCTGGCTTGACAATCGAGAGAATATGTCTCTGTGAACCTTGGGGTTGTTGCATAGTCTTTTGAGAATGCGTTGCAAGAAGTGGAGCATTTTAATATCCACTGAGTATTTAAAGAGAGCAAGTCTGCACAAATCAAATTGTTCAAGATGGTCAGATTGCCTCTATCCTTGAGTATGGCTCTAGTGCCCATGCCTTTTTTCTTTGCATTTATTGTGACTTTGTTGTTATTGAAGTTCTTAGTTCCCCTTGTTTAAAGTAACTTTGTTGTTCTTAAGATGTAGCTTTACTTCATGGTGTTACGGTCTAAACTCACGTGGTGTCAGATATTTTATTTATGAATAATTAGTGTTATGCATTGATCTATCTATCAAAATAAGTACTTTAGATTTTGTACCTTGGCACTTTAATAACGTTTTTAATAACATTGCCTATTTCTTCATTGTTATTGACTGGCGAGAACCTGAGGAAACCTAACATCTAATGGGATCTAGGTCACTCTTTTGGGCCCTTTTAATTTGCGTAATTTTCTAGGCATTGTCTCTATGGAATGTAGAGGTAATATTGTAAGGGTGTGCTCAGAATATCCTTGCATGGAGGAAGCATTGGTATAGTTTGATATGTCTGTATGTCGGATTGAAACTAGTGAAACATGGGCTCATAACATGTAGCTCTTGATCCTAAAATTCCTATGGATAGACGAAGTTTAGAGTCACAAAATGTATAAGATCTATTGGCATATTCGATTCAATTGAATGCAACTTAAACTTCTCCTTTTCGTTGAATATTTCGTTTCGAAGTTGAAAATGATTACACGCTAGAATATCGAACATGGAGATGGAAAATTATGGTGTAAACGAGAATCAAGAATCAATTCCCACCGACGACGCCACTGTTCTGTTCCAGAGCTATAAATGTGTAAAGTTACAGAAGTTGCGATTGAAGGGAGCTTTTGATGCGACAAAGTGAGGGTGTACCTACAAGGTTAACACTTTGAAGCTCAAGTCAACATGCGAATGACAAAGAGTATCCAAATTGTGTTTGAAACTTGTTACATGAAACAACATCATCCTCTCTCTCTCTCTCTCTCTCTCTCTCTCTATTTTCAAGAAGCTTTAATAAGTAGATTTGAATCCATGATATTATGCCTTGTGGTGACCGACTCATAAAAGGGGCATGCATGCTTGGGTGGGAGCAATCAGGGGAGATCTTTTTTTATGATGGGCGAATCTAAGAAGGTGTGGCTGGATCGAGGAGGATTTGGTCGGCCCAATACAATTAGAATAACTAAAGTGTGTAGAATTTCAAATATAGTGATTGTATGTGGGAACTTTGTGGAGGGTGTAAATATAATTATGTTGAACCACCTGTCCAATCATCGTTTTTGTAGACACATCCTGAATATGACATGAATAGTATGAGAAATAAATTTTGTATTGTAAATTGTGACATAGTTTGGAAATAAATATGAGGCTCAAACGAAATTCACGAATGTATAGAACATTGTGTAAATGCAAGCGAGGTATTCCCATTGGGAATAATGATTCCGAAAAAGTTGGCAGTGATGGTATTCCCATTGGGAAAATGAATATTGATGGAATGAATGATTTTAATATCAGAGAAGTATTTGAATTGTGGGCATACATGATTTGACACCCCTGAATCAAGAATCCACATAGTAAATTCTTATATATCATTACTTGTGTTGAAGACACCTAAGATTATATGAGGAGTTTCTGATGAAGAATTTTTATACATGTTTGTATCCTAAGCATCTATCTTTATTATTGAATATGTAAGAGCACGTGTTGAACAGTTGGTAATCTTCCTTGGATATGATTCCTTATGTGTTCAAATTGTTTTTTCGTTTTGTATTCTGATGAAGATTTGGGATTTCTTGTGTGATATCCGGGAGGAAACCCATGTTTGAAGTAACAAGTGTCAGCGGTGTGGTTCATTTTGTTGCAATTGGTGCATAACATGAGGTTTTGGAGAGTCCCTTTTCCTTTCTCACTGTTTGCAACTTCACCCTCTTCAAATTTTCATCTTGGTCGTACAAGCTCTTTAACTCGTCTCACACTCTTTTTGTTGTTTCTTCTTCAATAATCTTCTCAAACATGTTAGGATTCATACATTGATGGATAAAGAACATAGTTTTCCATCTTTCTTTCTTTGTTCCTTGTGAGGAGCTTGTTGAGCCCCGTTCACATTCATTTCAATGCAGGTACTCCATAGTTCACAATTTCAACTACATCTTGAAATTTGAAAATAACATTCATTTGCGCTATCCACCTCTCGTAGTTCTCCCTTTGAAAACTGGTATATTCGTTGGAAATTGAGTTGATGTTGTATTTCAGTTTGCCATTACATATTCTCTCTGAATCACAATCGGGCTCGTTGATACCAAATTGTTGGAACTGATGGAACAATTAAGATTTTCGAGAAAGACGATGAAGAAGAATAAGAGAGAAAGCTAAATTGTAAAAATAGAATCCTTATTGAGTGAAAATGTTATTATTTACATCATACCATGCCCTTTATATAAGCAACAAAAGCTCAAGCCCAAAATCTACAAAGTACAAAGTTACAAGTTACACTTCGACACAACAACTAAAAGTTGTATTCAACTTTTTCGGATACAACAATCTCTAAACAACTTAGTCCGACTAAGTCGAGCACACCACAATCAAATTCAGACTTAATTAAAACACTATTATCAGTTTCTAACCATTCAAAAAATATTTCAATAAAATATAAGATATCTAAAATAACATTTTAAGAATAATTATTCAAATCAAATTTTTATTTAAAACTAATGAAAAAAATATATTGTAAAAATATTTATACAAAAATATATAACACTATAAGATTTTTATTTAAAACTAATGAAGAAAATATATTGTAAAAATATTTATACAAAAATATATAACACTATAAAAATTATTATTTTTAAATGAAAAAAATAATCCACTCACATTATAATTATTTTTACTAAACTAATTCAAGTAGTTTATAACTTAAATAGTAATATTTAAATATTTGGAGCCCTTAAAAATTTACTAGTAGTACCTTTTTGGTCCACCAATTGTTCCCATGCAAAGAGGCAATGTAACTTGAAGATGATGGCAAAGCCCCACGCTTATAGTGTGGCTATGGCTAAGAATTTGATTCCACGTAATTTACACTTTTGTCCCCACTATATCAACGCCATGTACCAAAAGGTACACGCATCAGTTATGATAAAAACGCAAGCAACGAGAACCATTGATTGGTTACATGCACACCATTGCTCATAACTCGCATGGGTTTGTTAAGTTAAGTGCTTTTCACTTTTCAATAATCTCCTCGATTAATTGAGTTTAACTTATAGTTAAATCATATACTATTATAACGTTATATAATGAAGTATATTGTAAGGAAATTTTTTTCGGGTTCTTATCCTATCTGTTGTGAGTAGTTTTTTTTGGTATTCACTGGGGATGGATATAATTGTCATTCCTACAAACACCTCATATTAGAGTTGTCAAAGTTGTTAGTCCATATGGGTCAGTCCATTAGATCTGAAAAATCATAAGGTTTGCATCTTAAAATCAAAGTCCATAATTTTTAGGATTTTTTTTATCTCGGCCTTAAAAAGGCCGCTACCCATTATGGCTAGTCTGTATGGATCGTGGGTAGTCCTTCAGACACACATGTCTATAAAAATTTTAAAATTTATATTAATGCTTATATTTTCTTATTCCAAAATAACACATTGATTTTTCTCACATCACTATAAATTTGATCTCTAATCTATTAAATTTTTCTCTTTTAAATCTTATACATTAATATAATCAACATTATTTCCTTTACTTTGTTTTATGTTAAATATCCGAGTATTATTTTATATAATTTAGACATGTGTCGTATTTAAATACACATTATAGTATTTATAAAAGATAATATAATACTTAAAAATGTATTATGTTTAAAATAATATAATTTTTAATTTCATTTATAATAAATATTATGGGAATTTTATTTAAAAAAATCTGTATAGGGTCGAGTAGCTCGAAGTCTGTATAAGACCGAGCTCGAGTAGGAACTTTCGAGCCATATTACTACAATTATTTTTGGTCGAGCTCTAAAAACACTTTAGGCCTGTCAGGGTTTACTCGTTTAGGTCCGGTTAGTCCATTTTGACAGCTCTACTTCATATGTTAATCTAATCGATAATCATTTTTATGTGGTATTTGTGACATGTCTAAAAATGATCAAATTATAATTTTTTTCTCAAACATACAAAATTTAAAGTACGAACTAGGGATGACTATAGGACCTGAGCAAAGTACCCATGTACTATAATATCCCGCTTCATACCCGCGTTTGAAAACATCTCTATATACTATCTCATACACGCGTGGACAATACCAACATTTAAATTTGTACAATACTTTATGGGTACATAAGTACCCATGCCCGTACCTCTTACCTCGAGTTTTAGTAAAATCAAATTGATCAAGTGTAAAATACCATATAATTTTAAGTTCTTAAAAACATTAAAAAATTTATAAATTTTTTTACTATTGAATTATGAAATAAACGAATACTTATACTAAAATGCATAATACTGTAATAGTGATATATTTTTAAAAATTTATGGACATAAATTTTTATTTAATATATATTGTGCGGGCATGGCGCCGACGTGTACTAAGGTACCCTACCTGCACTCATACTAGTTTATTGTAACGGGTAATTACTCGTGTCCAAGCCCACACTAATTTTCTGGGTTTTTACACTACTCAATGAGAGTTTTTTTTTTTTCCGAGTACCCCTTAGGTATGAGTCAAATTGTTGATCGATAACATTTTAACTATGTTTTTAGTATGTTTTGTTTGTGATTCTTAAGAAGTCGATCTTCGTTTTTATGCACTTTTAAGCGTGTTTTTCCCGTTTTTTAAGTATTAAGAAACTTATGGGACAAAACAGAAGTAAAATGATCAAAGAATGCATGTAAAACGCATAATCCAATACAAATTTCCCACAACCAACACAATTGGCTCGTGCTCGTCAGCACAAATCGCGTTGGCCACTAAGTCACTTCCATACAAGCTAGTAGAAAGCAACATAGTTGAGCCATGTTGCTGAGCTGGACCCTCCATGTTGCTCAATTGACCCCCCCCCCCAAGTGTTTTCCAGCACAGGCCATGTTAGTCCCAATTCCAAGTGTGGATTTTTGATATTTTGTAACGTTTTTATGATCTTTTGGCTTTCCAACTGTTCCATAATGATCTTGAGTGCGAAATTAGTGTGGCTTGACTATCATTTTGCAGGTTTATTTTTCGGCATTTTTGCTTTCATCTTAATGTGATGTAAACAACAAGACTCTATTGAAGCTTCTTCTTCTTCTTCTTTAATTCAAGTATTGTTTATCTTTAATCTAAGTTTTTATTTATGTATTCTTATTGCTATTATTTACTTTTGATCATGTATGCAATGTATGCTTCATTTTTTATCATTATTTCCATGTTTGAGTAGTCGATTAGAAGTTTAGAGTAATGGGGATTGCATTGTAATAATCCTTATACAATTTGTTTCGAGAACTTTAGGAAACTTTGTTTTTATGTTTTTGATCTTATATATTCAATTTTGCTCAATAGGAATACAATAGATATCTCCTATATGATGAATAAGTGTAACATGATATTGGAATTAGAAACACCGAACTGTCAGATTGAGGCGACGAAAGTGTCTTGAATATTCGACAAACAAAGTAATTTTTGGTTAATGGTTGCTCTGAAAACGAGCTCTGAACAAATACTCTACACCGGCGAAAGTGGGTAACATATTTATCAGATCAAGATAATTCGCCGATAAAAGTGGGTGTTGTTTACCTCTTCCTTTTTTCTACAAAATTAGATTTATTCTCGTAACAAAACTAGGGTTTATAAGAGGATTATAGGCATGAATCACATTCTTAAACTCTACTTGTTTATGTGCTAGAAGATTATAAGAGAGGTCATGGAGTGATATTTGAGCAAAGAATTTCAAACATAGTGAAAATCCTTCAAGGGAATAAAGGTACTAGACTAGCTTTCGTTTCAAGAAGGTGAACCATGATGATTCTCTTGTGTCTTTTACATTTGACACATTTAATTTTAAGCACTTTATTATTAACATGCCTAAATTTTTTAATTGCTTTTGACAAAATAAGAAACTTGCGCTTAAAACGAGAGAAATTCAGCATACCTAATTCACCCTCTCTTAGTTTGCATCAAAAACTTAAAATTGATATCAGAGTAAGAGTTAGGTAATTTGCTCATAGATCTGGAATATATGGATTATAATAAACCCTATTAGGATAATTCTCTAGTATAAATGTAGATGTTTTAGATTGGCACTATTTTATGGTAAAACATGTTTCTGATTTTGTATGTCATATGTGATGTTATGACATGTGATTTAAGCATTATGCAGGTGTGAAGGTTATTTTTTGCAGCTGTTTTAGAAGGATGTCAAGAATGATGTCATAACATCTCTGACTGGGCCAGAAGACCTAGATGAATACTTGTTTCATGTGTGCGTTTTGCTGTTAGTAATTGTGTGTTTTGTTGAGTATCAACTAGCGCGGTTTATTAGAAGGAAATGAGTCAGCTTGGAGATATATTAGCAGAACATTATATGTTGTTATTTTCGTACCTTTATTTAAGGAAATATTGTATTTGTTTTGTGCAAGTTCAGCAAGCTCATGCCCATGATTCAAGACAATATTTAAAGGATGCATTACCCTAGTTTGGATACAAAGACAAATAGAGAGAATATGGGTTGTCATATTCATCATTTTCGTGTGTTTGTGTTAGTTTTCTTGTGAGCCAAACAATTGTCATGTTGATTGTAACGCCTCATATAATAAATACCTAGAATATCATTATACAAGAGTTTATTTGGTACTGATACCATCATAAGTGCCTAATAGCATAATTCACACTCTTGACCAATTCTAAAAACAATACAACTATGGTACAAGACATGGAAATCATGCTAAAATAAAAATACTAAGATCAATACAATATCCATTATTGTACAAAGATAAATACACAACGGAATATGTTTCTCTTGAAACATATCGACCATAGCTCCACTTGTAAATCAAACCTGCAAATAAAACCTGAAAAGCAACAACAAATAATGGGGGTGAGATAACAACATCTCAGCGAGTTCCCTATCTTAGAGTTCTCTCGCCTCTAAAGGTTCGAATCTAACCATTACTCAAGTCTTTGTTCACTTCTCAACAAGGAACCAAAACAAGATGGAAACGTCCATACAACACTCTCGACACTTCACGTGGGACTCAATGGAATACCCACCTCAAGTGTTTATCGACGAGGCTTCCCATGGGACTCAGTGTAATACCCATCACAAGCCACTACCAAGCCTTTACGGATGCTTCCCGTGGGACTCAATGTAATACCCACCTCAAGACTTACTCAAGGCTTCACCGGAAAAGGCTTCCCATGGGACTCAGTGTAATACTCATCACAAGCCACTACCAACACCTCACCAACATTAACTGAAGCCTTTACGGATGCTTCCCATGGGACTCAATGTAATACCCACCTCAAGACTTACTCAAGACTGCGCCATGGTACTCAGTGTAATACACACCTCAAGTCTTTACGGATTCTTGCCACGTGACTCAATGTAATACCCACCTCAAGACTTACTCAAGACTTCCCGGGCAAGGCTTCCCATAGGACTCAGTGTAATACCCATCACAAGCCACTACCCGCCTCACCAACGGTTTCACATCAACCTAGGGTAGTCCTAAACATCTCACAAGTTATACTATCTAACAATTTCTAGTTACATTACTAGGCCATACTATTGGTTTATGGTAAGGTTTCCTCACAATACTTTAAATTACATGTTTTATTGTTCATGAATTACATTTATAATATCAGTAATTTTAGTCAGCATAAAATAAATAAATATTTTCCACTTCAACAGTAATATTTTCCTCTACCACTGGATAGTACGTTGTCATGGCTTTCCAATGCTTCGAATGAGGACCAAAACAGACTTACGGTTCAAAAGATACGTGTTTTTAAACATTTTTCCAAAACTGACTTAGTGTTAATCAGTTAACCTATTTGGTTAACCAATCTAAATTTCACGTAAAACACCATTTTTCATTGGTTAATCGGTTAACCAAAGTGGTTAATTGATTAACCCTCTTGAAGAAGCTCAAAAACTCTATTTTTCATCACAAAACCCACTCAAACTCAATCAAAACACTATGGGTCATCCAAGCAATAATAGTAGGTTAAACATACATATCACCTGACTATTCTACCCGATTATTTCAGCATTTAAACGGTTAGAAACTTGATTTTAGAAAAATTAACCATTTCTAACCTAAAACTCTATATCTCCAAAACTCTAAAAATAAAAGTTCTAACTAGAACCCACCTTGACAATGAAGAGGAGTTTGATGAAGATGATGAATATTGATGAAGAAGAATGATGATCCAAGCATTTCTTGAACTTCTAGATTTCCATTTTTCCTCTTCTCTCTTTTTCTCCATTTCTCTTCTTCTATTCCCTTTTCTTTTCTTCTTCTTACTAACTTCTAACACATAACTCTTTTTTTTTCTTTTATAACAAAACAATAGTTATACTGATATAACTTTTGGTTAGTAATCCAATGGGTCCAAATTGAGAGTATCCAAAAACGTGTCTGAGTCAAATATTTAATAAAACTTATGAGGCAGATAATACTAATTAATTAATTTAAGTTCGTCGATTGCTCTAATTATTTTAATTGAAAAATCTCATAGTACACCGAAACCCTATTAATCTTAATTAATATTATCCATAACATTTAATTAAAATACGAGGTATTACATCCTCCCCTCCATAAATTGAAATTCATCCTCGAGTTTCCTTTACTCAACAACAACAGGTTGTAGCACTATCTTAGATCCATTATTATCCTTACTTCTGCTACATTCTCTGACATATTCAAATTCCAATTTGACTTCGCGGCTCAAAGTCCTTGTCACATTATAAATCAAACTTCACGTCCCTTCTCATATGCTTGTTCCAACATTGGTTAACTTCTAACTTACTATTTATGTAATACATTTGTTGTTTCATACTGAAACACTTAGTCCCATATTGCCGTCGGAGAACATACCATTCTAATTCCTTCTATTGAGTCATAACACAAAATCATAACACTCCAACTAGATTTGGGGATAACAAAACTTGACAAAACTCCACAAAGTATCTTAGTGAAAACTTATCTACACACAATTACTAACAAATACTTTTATTAAAATCCCTCAATTACTAAAACCATTTCAAAAGTTGTCAACGACTCCTCAACCAGTTCCACTTGGTCCGACATCATACACTGTAACCATTTACATCTAACACTTCATCCTTTCAGCATCTTACTATAGACAACACACTTGGAACAAAATTTTCTTACGTCAATACTTATAAATAATTCTCTTCTTATTCTTAATAATCCGACTGAACTCTTTTGTCTGTCTCCTTCCACTGCGTTCTCAAAGTCCGACAATGGAGATACCAAAAATTCTCAAGAAATACTAGGTAGTTGATAGTCTGTGGAGAACACACTTATCCATTGGAGTTCTCGCCTACCAACGAAACAAAACTTGCAGACATTTAGGGATAGAACAACTTACTTGTCAGTCACATAATATTAACATCGATCCAAACTCTCCAATGACAGAGATACAGGGGTTATATTGTTGCAATCATAACTTATACAATTCCGATTCCATTCTAAACTCGAAACAATCCAATTTAGTTTAACAAATCTACCATGGTTACTATACTCCATGTCATCCTCTTCACAGGATTCTATTCACTCAAGGTTTTTGTTGACACAAGGTCTCCATTAATAACAATGTAGCAATGTCACAGAACTTGCGACAATTTGTGAGTCACCAATACCAAACTTAAATCATTCTTATTATACTTGCTGATTTCCATAACACTTGCCTATTACATACAATATTCCACACACTCACCTTTGAAGACCATACAAAAACCTCTTGTTCAAATTCGCTTCTTTCAAGGGTCTCGTTCCTTAAACGATCCAATTTACATGCTTAACTTTGGAACATTCACCTCTCACTCTTACCTGGAAGGGTAACTTAAAAATTCCTATCTTTGAGTACGACTCAACTACACACATCTGATATTACTCTTACGGAGTCCATAACTGATGTTAAGAATTAACAATACTAGAACTGACCAATTATTCATCTCTCATCCACACAGTAATTCGAATACCAAAATGTTTCCTGGAAGATCAACACTTCATGAGTCTCTTATAACTTTTCAATTTAAGTCCTCAGTAGTCGCAACGACAACACACCAAAAATTCAGACCATTTATTGTCTACCAATCATGCTCAAAGTAAAGTCCAACACTTTATCCTCTGACACTTCGAATGGAAGCCAAAACGGACTTACAGTTCAGAAAGTACGATTCTCTAAAGTCCTTCACAAAAGTCATGTGTCAATCGATTACCTATCTGAGGCTAATCGGTCGAACACAACCGGACTTGTTCCTCTTGTTGACAAATAATTCAACTCAAAATTATCAATCCAGTCCACACTAACTTGCAATATGATTCTCACTTGTGGTTTCTAAACATGTATAACATTCACCCATCGCTCATAACTCAAGGTAATACAAAACAAGATGCAACAAACCAATGATATACTCCAGACAAGTGATGAAGTAGAACTACCATTTTGTTACGTTCACATCACGAACATCCAACAGAATACTTCGATTCCACCAGTACAACGAAGTTAGTAGGAAAACAACAATGATGACATCAAAAAGGGTTTTAGTCACAAGCTAATACTTGGTTCGTCCATAAACAAAATCCAACACACAATCCTTATCGGGTAAAATAAATTGATGGACATCTCAGGTCTAGCATACAACTTTGTCCTCTCTCTTCAATTCCTTGGTGAGGATTAAAACAACAACATTCTTAATCCCTCTAGAGA
Organism: Lathyrus aphaca; assembly: GCA_963966055.1. NCBI lineage: Eukaryota > Viridiplantae > Streptophyta > Magnoliopsida > Fabales > Fabaceae > Lathyrus > Lathyrus aphaca. Next base: position 560,297,532 of record OZ014520.1, on the reverse strand, counting down.
TAAATTCCAAATATTCTGATCATTCACAAATACATGGTTTTCCCTACACTTGAAAACTGAGGTAATGCATTCCTCTGAAGAACCTTGTTGTCTCTACTTACGTATTAATTGGGTTTCCCTTACCTTCTACTAATCATTGCATATAATGTCTCCACAGCTTTCTATCGGCACCAAGAACACTTCGATCGGGCACTTGAGTCGAAATGTATGAATCTTAGAAAATCAAGCTTTCAAAACTTAACAATGGTAACCGGTTACTACCAGGAGGGTAAGCGATTACTCTGTGAAAATCTTAACTTCCAGTAGCTAAAAGAGATTTAAAAACACAATTCGATAACCGGTTACTACCCAGAGGGTAACCGATTACTTCAAACGCAAAAGCAAAATTCTGGTTTTCATTGCTACCTAAACCTCCCAAACTCATTCCAATCGCAACCAAAAGTTATAACAATTATAAACAAATGATTTCACACATATAGTAATCATATTACCAGAGTACTGATGTGTGAACCATCATTGATTACACTTCCTTAACTTTAGATTCAACAACAACTTAACAACTCCAATGTACATTCTTCCAAAAAAAAAATACATTTCGTTATCACCTTCTCATATCGCACTGTTAATATCGTTTCCATACCATGTTCAGTTCACGCTTTGTGGCAATCCTCTCATACTCAACATAATTCATCTTACAAGAATTCTCCTGAATCCAAGGGGCTTACTCTATCACTTATCACAACTTCATTTGGTCCATACCAAATACAGCTCATGCTACTAAATAAAGCTTATTCTTTCTCTGGTACTATACCTTATACCATTCCATGGGTAATTCAACACTTCCAAATTGATCCCTTACTAAATATAACACCCTGATTTATTACTCTAAACTTTGTCTCCTCAGTCATAACTGAATATACAACTCCAGTCTTCTACTCTTCGTCCGGGGTATACTTGTCTCAATTGAAACGTGTAATCACATCCTTGTGTTTCTATTCACGCTTTATCACGACTTTAGATTCTTAAAATAAAGTGAAAATTCTTAACTTGTAACTTCTATCCATCCATAAGGAATTATCCGAATACATTCCTTGAAATGCTCTTGTTCATCTACGATGCCACCGCGATCTTAGAACTAAAACACTAACAATTAACTCACTCCTGGACCTTGAGTCACAAGTTCCACAAAGCATCTTCTCTTTCCATGGAATGATATTTATCAACATTCTTGTCCATACTAGTGGCCAATACCGATCTACCAGGACTTTACATATCCTTTGATACACTGACCACTCATCATGTAGATATTTGTACCTTTCATACTCTATCCATTTCAAAGGATTTCTTGAACAACACACTACTATGCAACTCAACGTTACAGGAAGTACAACTCTTAAGAAGACTCCAATTGAGCTGACCAAAGCTCTCTCTGCTAACTCTTGGCTTGAGTCTACTCTCACAACACAAGTCACGACAATACTTCAGAGTCCTCATGGTCGCACAACCATGATTTTGCTTATCACATACATAACATTAGGTTGACCAGATCCAATACTACATAATATGATATTAAGAATCATGCCGGCAAGACACACTTAGGAGGCAGGAAAGATTTACTTATGATGTTTCAAGGCTAGGTCAAGGATACGACCTGCTCTGATACCAATTGTAACGTCTCATATAATAAATACCTAGAATATTATTATACAAGAGTTTATTTGGTACTGACACCATCATAAGTACCTAATAGCATAATTCACATTCTTGACCAATTCTAAAAACAATACAACTATGGTACAAGACATGGAAATCAAGCTAAAATAAAAATACTAAGATCAATACAATATGCATTATTGTACAAAGATAAATACATAGCGGAAACTAAAATTATGCTTCTCTTGAAACATCTTGAGAATAACTCCACTTGTAAATCAAACCTACAAATAAATCCTGAAAAGCAACAACAAATAGTGGGGTGAGATAACAACATCTCAGTGAGTTCCCTATCTTAGAGTTCTCTTGGTTCTAAAGGTTCGAATCTAACCACTACTCAAGTCTTTGGTCACTTCTCTACAAGGAACCAAAACAAGATGGAAATGTCCATACAACGCTCTCGACACTTCACGTGGGACTCAATGGAATACCCACCTCAAGTGTCTATCGGCAAGGATTCCCATGAGACTCAGTGTAATACCCATCACAAGCCACTACCAAGCCTTTATAGATGCTTCCCGTGAGACTCAATATAATACCCACCTCAAGACTTACTCAAGACTTCATCGGGCAAGGTTTCCCATGGGACTTAGTGCAATACCCATCACAAGCCACTACCAACTGTTTCACATCACCCTAGGGTAGTCTTAAATATCTCACAAGTTATACCATCTAACAATTTCTAGTTATATTTCTAGGCCATACTATTGGTTTATGGTAAGGTTTCTTTACAATACTTTAAATTACATGTTTTATGGTTCATAAATTACATTTATAATATCGGTACTTTTAGTCGGCATAAAATAAATAAATAGTTTTTACTTCAAAAGTAACATTTTCCTCTACCATTGGATAATACGTTGTCATAGCTTTCTAACGCTTCGAACGGGGACCAAAATAGACTTATAGTTCAAAAGATACGAGTTTTTAAACATTTTTTCAAAACTGACTTAGTGTTAATCGGTTAACCTATTTGTTTAACCGGTTAACCAGTCTAAATTTCACGTAAAACACCATTTTCATTGGTTAATCGGTTAACCAAAGTGGTTAATCGATTAACCCTGTTGCGGATGCTCAAAAACTCTGTTTTTTCATCACAAAACCCATCCAAACTCAATCAAACACTATGGGTCATCCAAGCAATCATAGTAGGTTTAACATACATATTACCTGACTATTCTACCCGATTATTTCAGCATTTAAACCGTTAGAAACTTGATTTTAGCAAAATTAACCATTTCTAACCTAAAACTCTATATCTCAAAAACTCTAAAAATAAAAGTTCTAACTAGAGCCCACCTTGACAATAAAGAAGAGTTTGATGAAGATGATGAAGACTGATGAAGAAGAATGATGATCCAAGCATTTCTTGAGCTTCTAGGTTTCCATTTTTCTTCTTCTCTTTTTTTCTCCATTTCTCTTCTTCTCTTCTCTTTTCTTTTCTTTTCTTCTTCTTACTAACTTCTAACACATAACTTTTTTTTCTTTTATAACAAAACAATAGTTATACTGATATAACTTTTGGTTAGTAATCCAATGGGTCCAAATTGAGAGTATCCAAAAATGTGTCTGAGTCAAATATTTAATAAAACCTCTGAGTCAGATAATACTAATTAATTAATTTAAGTTCGTCGGTTGCTCTAATTATTTTAATTGAAAACTCTCAGAGCACACTGGAACCCTATTAATCTTAATTAATATTATCCATAGGATTTAATTAAAATACGGGGTATTACATTGATGGTTTTTTGGACTAGGTTTATTGAGTTGTATTGTTGTCCACTCAAAGCTTTTAAGCAAGAGTGTTTGTACTTGACTGAACTTCGAAGAAAGGTCAAAGATTCTTTCTTGAAGTGTGTCTTCACTTTTACTAAATTGTTTGTCTGTTATCAGTGTGGTGATTGAGGGGGAGTGAAAGGTGTCTCGTATTTAGGAGTTCCTAAATAGAACTAGCATTGAGTAGTGATTAAGTGAGAAGATCGTAAATTGGGATGTTTGCTGAGGGTCTTTGAATTGATACTAGTGATAATTGAGTTTCTTCCTGACTTGGTAGCCCCCAGAGTAGATATTAGTGTCGTGACATCGTATTCGACATCTCATATCAGCTATATCAAAATTTCAATTGGCATCAGAGCAGGCACCATGCTTGCTTTTCTAGGTGAGATCTAGGGGCAGTATTTTCTGGTACTATGGACAAGGACGGAGGATTTGGGAATAGACCACCCATTCTGGATGGATCTAATTATGATTATTGGAAACCTCACATGGTTTCTTTCTTGAAATCTCTGGACCAAAAGGCGTGGAAAACTGCAGATAAAGGATGAGAACATTCTGTCATTACTGATAAAGATGGAAATACGACTTTAAAGCTTGAAGAGAATTCGAGAAAAGATGAAGATGAGTTGGTGCTATGGAGTATATGGAATACTATTGTTGTGAGAGTTTCCTTAGTTGTTGGCTGATCTGATCAGACGGTGACTTTGCACATATTTTATGGGTTAAACTTCGAGATAATATTACCACGAGGTGTACAGGGACAAAACACTTAATTATAAATATCCATATTGATATAAGCAAGTTAATTATAAATATATACCAAAAGTTGTAGTATTAAAAACATGAAAAGAACTATGACAATGATTGATAAAACCGACAAATATTAACTTGTTTTCTTATACGTAAAGAACATGTAAGATGCAGAAAAGACATGCACTTAGCAACACACATACATACTATAAAGAATTGACCCCAAATGTTCCCAACGACACCTAAGGGCTCACATGGGGAAGAACCAATCAATTTCAATAGGAAACCTTGTATGGATCAACTATCATATTCAAGATATATAATAAAGTTTTTATGATATATTATTAATTATTTGTGGTTCAATTTGGACACGTAGAGTGGATTAGAGATATATGGTTTTAGAAAATTGAAGATTAGATGGTCCATTTTAGATGCCTTGTTCGACCAGGCATGTGAGAGGCCTAATTGTGTATATTGTATAGTTATATGTACCATTCAAGTACGATCATATCATATGACTGAAATTAGTGATTATAATTTTTAATTTTGCAATAAATTTTCATATATTATGATTTTCAAATATATCATTTAATGTCGAACAATAATGTTCCAATAAGTCGATCCAACTCGGGCGGCTTAATTTAAAATATCTTTACAAGTGGTACGTATTGTAAAATTGATAGAATAATTAAAACAATTTTAAAAGAGTTTAGAGTTTAATCATATCGAAAAATTTGATGTATGAGACAAAAAATAATGACAATCACTCAAGTGGGCTCAAGCAATAAAATAATAATAAGCTAGAGGAAATTTGTTTATCCAATTCTGACGAGAAGAAATTTATTTATCCAATTCGATCAAATTGTTCTACATATGGGGGAGATAGTAGTTTCAATTCATTGTACTTTAGAAGTTGTTACAATAGATTATAGTGAGTTACAAGAAAGTAATATTTGAAGTTCATAGGAAGAAGCTCTATTTTCTACTTCAAGTGTTTCTTAATATAAGAATCACAAAAATTTATCTAAGGTGTTTAAAGTGTTCACCAACTCCTTTGATAACCACAAAAGGCTTCCAAGTCTCTAGAATATAATTCTTTTTTTTTTTTTTTACCATTTGCTTTCACTAGGATTTCTACTTTATGCAACTTGTATCTAACAAATGAGAGAAACACCATATTTATAACTAATAAACATTAATAGACCCAAGATATGACCCATTAATAAATATATCTACGAAAAAGCTCGAAAATCTGTTAGTACTGAAATATGTCTTTTTTCCTTCGCTTTCTCACTTGAGATTTTAAGGCATATTACAACAATTCTCCACATTTACTTTAAATTGACGGTGATGTCAATTTAATCATTAACCACCTCGTCGCTCTCTCCAAAACATGAATCACTCTTCAACAAAGTTCATTAAGTTCAATCAATATTTGACCCTTTATCTTGGTAATGATTTGGTGAACATATCAGTTGCATTCTCTTTTGAGGGCACTTTCTAAACTAGATCCTCCTCTGACTTTATCATGCCACTTATAAAGTGTATATGGATGTCAATGTGTTTTGTCCTTTCATGATAAACTTGTTTATTAGTCCGATGAATGACATTTTGAGTATCACAATTCATCTTCACACATTCTTGAGTACTTAAACCCTAACTCCCCAATCATGCCTTTCAACCATATGGATTCCTTAACCGTTTCAACAAAAGTAATATATTCCGCTTGAGTAGTAGATAATTTGATCACTCATTATTGATTTTCCTTCTAACTTATACATGTCTCAAACAACACAATTTGAAAAAGATTTTCTAGTGTCCACATTACATGTATAGCCTGAATATACAAAACCCTTAAAATCATCTTCCTCTTGAGTTGAATTTGTGTACTTTAAACCAACCTTTAGCAAACCATTCAAATACCTCAACACACACTTTAAAGCTTCCCAATGAACCTAACCACAATTTTCCATAAACCGACTTACTATGCTACATGTATATGTAATATCCAATTTACTACAAACTATACCATACACAATTCTTTAAAACCTGCTTGCATAGGGAGTAAGCTCCATTATCTTTTTATCTTCTTCAGTTTGAGGACATTGTTTAATTGAAAGCTTCATGTGATTATCAAAAGGTGTGTTTACGGTTTTAGCATCTCACATTCTAAAATGCTCCACCACTTTCTTCAGGTAACTAGAATGATATAAGATCAATTAAGTCTTCTTGCGACTTCTCATGATATTCATACCCACAAGTATTTTAGCTTCAAAAGATCTTTCATCTCAAATTCACCACTGAATATCTCTTTGAGCTTACCAGTCTCGTTTTTGCTAGAGTATGCCATCAAAATATCATCAACATATAGAAGGAGATAGATAATGACTTTCTCAATCCTTTTCAATATGTATACACAGTTGTCATAATTACCTTTTACAAAACATGTTTAAGAAGAAATTCATTAAACATATGATACCACTTCCTTGGGCTTTGTTTCAACCCATACAAATATATCTTCAATAAAAATACCTTAGTCTTATCTTCTGCAAAACCTTCAGGTTGTTCTATGTATATTGTCTCTTGAAGGCCTCCAAGTAGGGAAATTGTATTGGAGCCCCATCTGTTTCAACTCAAGATTATATTGATTTACCATTGCCATAAGCACTATTATAGAACAATGTTTTACCACATGTAAAATAAATTCATTATAATCAATCCATTCCACCCATGAAACCCTTAGTTACAAGTCTGGCCTTAAATTATGGTTCTTTAATTCCTAAAATACCTTATTTCTTCTTGAAAATCCATTTGCTTATAATCACCCTTTGTTTCTTAGGTAGTCTCACAAGCTCATAAGTTCGATTCTTATCAGTGAATTCATCTCATCATTCCCCGCCATCAACCATCTTTAACTATCTTTTCTTTTGAGTGCTTCCATTAAGGTATTTGGTTATGATTCTTGCAACCATTAATCCATATTCAAATCATAACAAATAAGATCAACATAACTACATCTTTAAGGCGGTACAATCTCCCTCCTAACTATATCCAGAGACAACTGATAATTAGGAGAATCAATATTTTTCCTTTCAATAGTAGTGGAAATGAGGTCTCAACTACCTCCTTGTCTCTAGTCTAATTAGCACGAACATTCACCTCAAACTGAGTCTTTTCCACCATAGTTTATGAGTCTTTAGCCTTCAGGTATTTACACTTCATCTCCATACAAATATCATCAAAATTAATATCCTTACTTATGAAATTTTTTGATCCTCCAAGATCCATCTTCCATAGTTTGTAACCCTTCATCCCTTCAGGATACCCAATGAAGACACACTTCATAATCATAGCATGAAGTTTGTCTTATTTGATATGAGTAAATGCCAAAGCTCCAAAAAATTTCAAATTTGAGTAGTCTATTGGTTTCCCACTCCAAACTTTCATAGGTGTCTTGATGTTTATTTTCGTGAATGGACATTTGTTAATTAAGTAAGTTGATGTAGCAACAATTTCATCCCATAAACTCTTTGTTAACCCAACTCCCAATAACATACACGATACTCTCTCTAAAGTGGTTGTATTCATGCGTTATGCCAAACTATTTTTGTTGAGGTGTTCCAGCAGTCGTTATATGCCTTTTGATTCCATATTTCCTATAAAACTCATTACAATGCTCTCAAATATACTCCATACCATTGTCAATTATTTATACATTTTTTTTAGTTTTTAATTGATTTTCTATAAGAGTATATCATTCATTAAACTTTCAAAGGTGTCACTTTTACTTTTTAGAATGTAGACCAATACTCTTATAGAGAAATCATCAATAATATAGAGGAAAGAGAATCTACCCCATGAGTTACCATCATTTTTGGACCACATATATATGAGTGAACATACTCAAAAGGTCTACCATAATTATACATACCACTCAAGAACTTCACAATGTATTGTTCACCTAGAATGATATTATCACAAAATTCTAATTTATTTAGTTTTTCACTCCTGTTCAAACCTTATTTAGCAAGTTCAACTAAACCTATTTTGCTGGCATGCTCTAATCTCAAATGCGACAACTTAAATTTATCAAGAAGGTCTTGGCTTGCTACTGATTCAAAACTAATAATAGTGAAACCATCCAAAATATACAACCCAACATTTTTGGACCCTTTAGTTATTATTAATGCACAATGCGAATTTTTTAACACCCCGCGTTCAAACTTTTTATGGACAATAAATTTCACTTATGTTTAGGAGCATACCTCACATTACGTATAATGAACTCACGACAATCAAACATTTATAGCCTAATTGTACCAATACCATGAAATTTTCAAGCCTTATGATTTCCAAGTCGAACGACTCCACATTCATTCAGCTCCAAAGTTTTAAAATATTCTTTCCTTGGACACATGTGATAAGAGAAACCTAGGTCCAAAATTAAACTCTTCTTTGTTTTCAAACTTGTTTCCACTAGTGCTCCAACATTTTCATAACCATCTTTATCTTAGATAATTACAATATGAACATAATCACCGTTATTTCCTCTTTTGGAGCAATCCTTCTTGAAGTGACCAGTTTCATGACAAGTGAAGCATTTAAATTTTGACTTATTAAAAACCTTGGACTTGGAATTTGACATGAATCTCTTCCCATTATGGTTTCCTCTATTCTCACTTATTCCTCTTGAGACACTTAAGTTTTCACCACTATTGCCAACCATCAAATCTTTCAACATTGATAACTCATTTGATCTTACGATCGTTTGGACTTCATCCAAAGTGATAGTTTGTTCCTTAAAATAAAGAAAGGAGACCTTAAATTTATCAAAGGATTTGGGCAATGATCTTACCAAGAGTAGAGTCTTTTCCTCATATTCAATTATCACATCTATATTTTGCAAATTATCCATGATCTTGTGAAATTATGTCATATGCTCCACAATAATTTTATTCTCCACCATACGAAAAGAATAAAATTATTGTTTCAGACACAATAAGTGTATTCATGTTTGAGCGATAAAGTAGCAAGAAAAAGTTTGAGTTTGGAAAAATTCTGGGGTTTATTGTATCCACAGGGATTGATGCAAGGGAAATAATGTCGTTCTAGAATTTCTACATTTCTAAGCTTGTTATGATAAGTTGTGTTGAATGATCAATGGTACAAAAGATAAAATCGGAAAATATAAAGACATAAAATATAAAGTAAAGACTTAAAATATACGGAGCCGTGTTGGGATTAGGATCTCATCAATCGATAACACATGTATTCTTCTGACCAGTTAAACACAAATCAATAGTTCGTCTGATACCCTCACTTATCACCCATAACATAGGTTATGACTAACACAATATCAATAGAAAAACTGTATTGTCTCAGAGGTGATGTCTCATGAAACTCAACAACACAGAGGCATTAAGAATTGATACTTATGCAATTGTTAAATCTAAATCTATGTCTAGAGTTTAAAACCTAACAAATAATTATCCTAGATCCATATATGAAGAGTATATGCCTGTAGCGGTTCAAATTAAGGTATAAACACGTAAACAAGGATAACATCCATATCAGATAAATGATTTATTAATATAAAACACATTGATCCAAATACATACATATGAATAATCCTTTTTATCATTTATTCAACTAATTTAGGTATGTGAATAGTGCTTCCTCTCTATTATCACACATCTTCACAATACCGTTTATGTCTAAAGAGATGTTATGGGATTTACTGAAGGCATGACAAAAACACAAGAAATGGGGGATTGAATTGAGGTTTTCACTCTTGGCTACTTTTTGCACTTTGATGAGTTGCGTCAAGTTATGCTATGAATATGTTGCAGAAGCATAAAAGAATGTAAAGAATAAATAAAGAGTAAAGAACACACGATATATCTTGGTTCACTTGAGAACTTCTCAATCTAATCCAGTCCACCCGCCAAGGTCTTTTCGCCTTAAACAAGGACTTAATCCACTATAACCAAAACCATGATTACAATCGCACATTAGCAGTGTGACTCACTCAATGAACCGATTAGGGATTCAACCGGGTATAACGTTCATTGACCCAAAAAAACATCTTCCAGGATTTCCTACATGACCTACAACTGTGACTAACTACAGAAAAACCTGTCGTGACTTCCTGCGCGGAAACTTGTTATGACTAACTGCATAACATCTTGTGTCGTGACTTCAGGCTCCATAACCAACTATTCTGAGTTGCACTAGAACCTTAGCCCCAGAACATATCATCAGAACACATAGTTATATGAATGCACTAGTAACTAATTTCGTGCCTTCCTAAAGTTCTGACCTTCACTCGGTCCTTTAGGGAATGAGTTGTTTACAAAAGTTGTGCTTCTTAATAAACATATTATAAACTCACTTAAGTACATCAGAAGAACCTAAATACACATTAAGAATATTAAATTGTATTCTTACTCTGTTGTGTGGTCTTATGCTTCTTCAAGTTTCTTCTTCATTGAGCACTTGAAGGTTGTAGTCTTCTTCTTCTTCAAAAGCTTTGCTAGCTTGATCTTCGTATGAGCACAAGAAGGACTTCTTCGTCTTAATTCACTTTAAGAACATTTCTAGACAGCAAACCATGTTCTTCTTCAATCCAATGATCACTTCAGTAGTTGATTTATAGTTGAATCTTCCATGATCATCTTCATTGTCTTCTGCGACTTTGCAAGACTTCTGCAGCATATGAAGTTAAGGACGTTTGTGAATTCGAGATCTCTTTGCTTTCACCATATTTTTGTCAAAGAGTAATCATCTAGAAAAGTTTCATATTGAATCAAACTCTTTGCAGCTTGTTCCAATGTTATCTTTGTTTATCATCAACCTTATGTGATTGTATGACAACATCAGAAACATAGTTCAAAGACCATTTGACAACTTATTTTTATGTGTGTTTAGAAACTTTTCGGTTATATCAATCAACACCAACACATAAACCAAATGGTTGTATCCTTGATTACTTCACATAGAAGAATATTTAGTTTGTGGATAATCAACCAGATTGAGTTCCTATTCAAAATCAACAACACCCAAGAGTGTGGTTGTTCGTTTGAACCAATAAGGATTCAATAGGAATCAACAACATCACAAAGCATATGATATTTTCCTTTTATAGCCAAACATAAAAGAGTCGTTACAACCCAATTCAGCTACTGAGGAATCCGTTACATAAGGAATTAAATAGTACAGCCACATATTGTCCTTTTCCACAACTCAAAGATACTGGAGAGGTAGTGGGATAAAGCATTATCATACTATGTACTATCCTTGCAAATGGTAACAATGTCATCTGAAATTCAGAGGCTTCTGATTATAAATCAATGAACGAAGCATGAGCTAGAGACGATGATACTTGGGGTTTCAAAGAACCTAAGTCTTTAGTCTTAAGAACTTGTTCACATATAACTAGGTTCTTCGGGACTTCACAACTTGGCTTGAAACCCATGATCTTCAGAACTTCAAGTCTTAGAGTCTTCAAAACTTTGTTCACATAGAACATTGTCTTCAGAGTCTTCAGCACTTGGTTCTTCAGAACTCGTAAGTGTTCAAAATCTTTCAGGCACTTGGTCTTCAGACGTTAAGTCTTCAGAATTTCAAGTCATCAGAGTCTTCCGAACTTAGTTCTTCAAAAGATTAATTTCAGAAGTTTCGTTTCGCTATCTGATCAGACCCACATTCAGAATAACACCCACAAGAGTATTGCCAACGCAACATCCACATCCTTGGATCTTTCTGATTATGTTTAGATTCTGAAGCACACTTGTTTCTTCAACATGCTTGCGACTAATGTTACACATAGTAACTCCATATATTAGCATTTTCATACTCATTCGTTATCATCAGAACATAAAATTGTTCTTTCATAAATACTCCATCGTTATCATAAAAATTAGAGATGGAATGCAGAGACAACTCTTGTTTTTACAATCTCCCCCTTTTTGATGATGACAAAACCATGTATTTTGATAGAACATTTTATACAGGAAATCACCAAACGTAACAGGTTAATAATCGGGTAATCACAAGTGAGAAGATATTCAGAGTTTCCGAGCAACAACTCCCCCTGAATATGTTATCCCCAAAATTTTAATAATGCTTGTTCAGATTCTCCCCTGATCCCAAGACTCACAAAATACAAATTTTGAGTTGTTCAGAACATATGATAGAGAAGGATTACTTCCCTATACTCATCAGAGTCTGACTAGAACACATGCCTTCATATCAAAACCTTGTTACTATCAGAACTCTATGATTGTTCTTAGTTTGATACCAAATGCAATATCACTGCTTGTTCTATCAGAACTTCATCATGGTTCTTCAAGTATAAAACACTATACTTCTAGAGTATCAGAGTTTGTCTTGACAAAACTTCTCTCTTAGATATTCATATCCAGATATTTAGACATTCTTGAGACTTGTGATTAACTTGTTATTCTGAAAAGCGTCATTAAATGTAGACTTTGTCTTAACCGCTTTCAGGAAGACTTCTGCTTCAGATTCTTATGTTTTGAATATTATAATCTTAGACAATTTACATCTTCTGAATATTATGATACCAAATTCATGATAACTTTAACTTTCAGAAAGTTCTCAATTTCTGAACAGTATTGTGTCTATCTGATTCTGAACATATGTTCACGAAGTGTGCAACTTTGATTAAATGAACAAAAAATTCTTAAGAACTTAAATAGAGTTCTTACAAATAACCTGTTTCTAAGAATTCCTAGTGAACTTGTTAAGTTCCCTGGGTAAACATCAAACATCAAACGTTAGTGATAAACAATTTATATCATTTGATTTCTTTTAGTTTCCATTCTTAAGTTTATATCAAAATCATATTTCCATTTCTCATGCTTTTTGACATCATCAAAAAGTTAGAGCATCTTAGAGTTTTAGGCTTGTTAATATTATAATGATTCTGATTTAATGCATATGAATATGACAGTTAAGATTAACCAAAGATTGAAATAGACACATATTAAAATTTAATCATTCAAGAAATAAATAAACAATTTAGAATAGAAAAAAACATTTTTTATTGATTGAGTGAAATTTAAATACAAGAACATGACCAGGATTTAGAAGATAAACCTATAGTACTAGCTTTATATACTAGATACCAAATAACAAAGGTTAATAAGACTCAGAACGAAGTTTTGTTGTCATTCCATTTCACGTGCAGTGATCAATCACTCCTTGGAGTTTAAGGATGTGACATATAACTCTGTAGAAAGGTATTTGATAAGCTAACTTGTCTCTGGAAATGAGGATTTCGTCTTTCAAATTAAGAAACATGGCTTTTGGCAAGTTAATTATGATCCTGGAGATTAGGAAGAGAATAAAAATCTTATCCATGTCTGACATCCGTCAGTCCCTCTCTCTTTGGGTCTTAAGTTGGTTATCAAGATTTTATACCAACTTCTCGCCTCAGGAGTGAGAGTATCAGGATGAGCAACATTACCCTCTTTTCTGTAGATGGCATCAACGTATCCAACAAACCTTCCGTCATTGTATAAATCCTCGGGTATTACCCCTTCTTCATTGCTCTCAGTAGCTTGAGCGATGATGGTTGGGTTTACCATTATTGGATGTCCTCCAACTAGAGAGAGAACAACACAGCAGAAAGGGTCGATCTCTAAAACTCTAGAATTTGCCCAGAATTCTGTCACATGTTCAGGGTAGACAGGTCCAACCAGCATGTTGAAGTAGATTTCCCAATCTTAAGCTAGAATTCTAGAAAGAATCATGTGTTTCTCTTGTTCATTTAGAGAGGCTGAACTCACAGTGCATTCCTTCAGAGTTACTAGATCATAGATATTTCCATGAATGTTTTTAGAAGACATTCTTGACAGCGGTTGTAAGATGGAGAGAATTAAGTTTGAAACGAGGAAAATAATGAAGATGTGTAACTGAGAAGTTTAATGAGACACAAGAAGAGAAATACTCCTATTTATGGAATAATTAAGGTGGAGAGAAATATTGTCAATAAAGGTGTGATGCTTTGGAATATGCAACATTTTATCAAAATCGATACTAATTGCGAGTAGTAGAAGTATCGAAGCGGCAACAATCATTGAACCAGATATAAGAATACATATCGATGTATTCTCATGAGTTACAAGAAACTGATGGCACATACATCAATGAAAAACATAACAGTTTATTTTTACACGAATGATCTGAATTCTAATACTTATCTGGTCATAACTATATATGCATTTAATGATATGCGTGAAGATAATTATCCTACTATGCTAGATTCATCATGTCATGCAACCAGTTGTTATTATGACTTAATGACGCATAAGGAAATGTGACTTTTCAAAATCCAGAACATGTTTTAACTAATGACCTGCATGCATTTTGTTATAGATGTTACTTTGGCAATATTCTCATATCAACTAATAAAGATAGTTAGGAAAATCATACTTTAAGATCTTATATGTTTGATCTTCATCATATTGTTTCACCATTCTGATTTTGACTTTCTTCACTAATATTCTCTTCTAATGACTCTTCCTTTCTGATTCTGACTTCTGACTTGATCTTCTTATTGGCAGAAATTCTGATCAGCTTTTCTTCATTCAGGTTCTAAATGTTCATCCAGGATTCTTGGGGTTGAAATCTGAAGAGATAGAAAGCAATCGAGATAATGCTTATCTCAAGAGACATACCTGAAGAAGATTATCGACAAATTTGGTATGTCGAATTAAAATCCTATTGTAACACCGACAAATCCTCAATTCAAGTTGTGTACAACTCAAAGTCCTAGTGTTGAAGTACAAAGATCTTATATAAATAACATTATTTATGCTAATATAGTAAGTTATTTGATGTAAATTATTGTCTGTGCGGGGCTAGACATAACATACAGGGTGAGCCTTGTAAGTAGGTATATGGCCAATTCTGGGAAGGCATACTGACAAGCTTTGAAGTAGATTCTAAGATACGTAAAAGGATCCCTATTTTGGATTCTTGGGGTTGAAATCTGAAGAGATAAAAAGAAATCGAGATAATTCTTATCTCAAGAGACATACCTGAAGAAGATTATCGATAAATTTGGTATGTCGAATTAAAGTCCTATTGTAACACCGACAAATCCTCAATTCAAGTTGTGTACAACTCAAAGTCCTAGTGTTGAAGTCCAGAGATCTTATATAAATAACATTATTTATGCTAATATAGTATGTTATTTGATGTAAATTATTGTCTGTACGGGGCTAGACATAGCATACAGAGTGAGCCTTGTAAGTAGGTATATGGCCAATTCTGGGAAGGCATACTGACAAGCTTTGAAGTAGATTCTAAGATACATAAAAGGATCCCTATTCAGAATCCTAGTTTATAGGGGAGCCACAAGCGATGGTAAATTCGAAATCGAAGGATTTGTCGACTATGACTATGCATGATGTATGGATACTAGAAAATATATTTATGGATATGTTTTAACAATGTTTGGCACAACTATCAGTTAGAAAGCTTCTCTTCAGAAGGTTGTTGCCTTATCACCCGCTGAGGATGAACACATTGCCCTCACTGAATATGTGAAAGAAGAATTGCGGCTTGAAGGGTTTGTTAAGGAACTGAAATTTAAAGGTCAAATTATCATTGTTAAATGTGATAGTCAAAGTGTCATACATCTATCAAAGAATTTAGCCTATCATGAGAAAACCAAACACATCGATGTTAGGATACATTTTATCAGGGAGAAAGTCGATAGAGGAGAAGTGAAAGTAATTTAGGTTTTGACTGAAGATAATGTTACTGATATGATCACCAAGTTATTACCTAGTAGCAAGTTCTTTCATTGTATGCAGCTTATAAAGTTGCATGATGATAGCTAGCTTGTTCCTTTGATGCTGTAAAGTTTGTTCCAGTGTGGATATTTGTGGTATTTTGGATCTAACTCTAAACTTGATAAAGGAAGCTTTATGGTTCGACTAGATTATACATGTTGTAGTCGAAGCCAATTCGAGCATGCAGTAGTTGAAGATGTGTATGTTGTACTCAAAGTCAATTCAAGCAAGCAAATGACTTAAGTTAGTTATGTACTTTGTTATGTAATAGTTATGTATGTCATGTATGAGTGATATCATCATACATGCCATACATATACTAGGAGTCAATATATAGGTTGTACTCTAGTGTGTTAGATTAGTGGTTAAGTTTGTTGTGAATAGGATACCTTAGAAAAAAAGTATAATAAGTTTCTTTGTGATCAAGAAACCCACAAGGGTTAGGGTTTAGGGTTACCAAAGATAACAACAAAGATTGATTATAAACTGCTAATTTTTCCTTTCTCTTAAAACAAGATTACAAGTATACAAGAATAACAAATAACCTCTCTCGCTTTTGAATTAGGGTATTATCTTCCTATTTCCCCTTATACAAAATATGAGAGACTAGTATGCTATTTATAATAAAACTAACATACTAACCTAATGGGATTTTTAACAATTACCCATTACAAGCTAACTTAGGGTACAAGCTAACTTAAACAATTGGATCCATAACAGAAGGCCCAATTAAATAATAACATGTGAGCAGACTTTGACGACATGCTATTCATACTAGGGTTTGTTCCAATATTCCACAAATCTCCACCTTGGAACACACCCTATACCAACAAGAAACAAACTAGCTTTCTTCATGTAGCTTTATTAACTGCATACAGAGGAATACTTGAAACTGGGAAACGTCTTGGTGATCATATCAGCAACATTATGATCTTTGGAAACCTTAAGTACTTCGACTTCTCCGTGCTCGATTACTCCTATGAAGAAATACAACCTCACATAAATATGTTTGGTTCGCTCATGTTAGGCTGAGTTCTTCGACATGTATATTGCACTTTGACTATCAAATTTAACAATGATACTTCGACCTTGAAGTTTCATATACTTTGCAAAACCTTCAAGCCACAATGCTTCCTTTATAGCTTCAGTTAGGGTGATATATTCTGCTTTAGTGGTTGATAAGGCAACCACCTTCTGAAGTGTTTCTTTCGAACTAATTGTTGTGCCAAATATAGTGAAAACATATACATAAATAGATTTTATGGAATCCATACAACCTACATAATCAGAGTCGACATATCCTTCGATTGTTGCTTTACTATCTTCACCCAAGGATCCGCCATAAATTAGGACTCTATTAAGAGACCCATTCATGTACCTTAGAATACACTTCAATTCTTTCCAGTGAGCCTTTCCAGGATTCAACATGTATCTGCTTACAAGACTTACTGCATAAGCTATGTCGGGTCTAGTACAAACCATAACATATATCAAAGAACCTACTATATTAGCATATGGAATGCTATTCATATAAGCTCTTTTGACATCAGTACTGGGACACTAATCTATACTCAGCTTGAATTGAGGGTTTCTTGGAGTCACAACAGGCTTTGAATTCGACATGCCAAACTTATCAAGAATGTAATACCCCATATTTTAATTAAATGCTCTGGATAATATTAATTAAGATTAATAGGGTTCCAATGTGCTTTGAGAGTTTTCAATTAAAATAATTAGAGCCACTGATTAAATTAAATTAATTAATTAAGTATTATTTGACTCAGAGGTTTTATTAAATATTTGACTCAAAGACATTTTTGGATACTCTCAAATTGGACCAGTTAGTGTTACTAACTGATAGATAATTGTTATTTTTATAAAAATAGAATAAGAAGGGTTTATAAGAAAGAAAGAAGAAGAAATTTAGTAAGGGAAAAAGAAAAGAAAGAAGAGAAGGAAGAAAGTAAAGGAGAGAAGAAGAGGAAGAAAAACCCTAGAAGAGGAAGAAGCTTGGATCATCACCATTCTTCAACAATCTTCATCATCTTCATCAAAATCCTCTTCATTGTCAAGGTGAGTTCTAGTTAGTACTTTTGATTTAGAAGTTTTCTTGAGTTTAGAGTTTTAGCTCAATTTGATAAAATTGCTAAATCGAAGTTTCTAACGGATAAAATGCTGAAATAATCGGGTAGGATAGTCGGGTTACATGTATATTAAACCTACTAAGATTGCTTGGATGATCCATCATGTTTCGATTGAGTTTGGGGGAGTTTTAAGTGTTAAAAACGCAGAATTTCAGCTTTTGACTGTCGGTTAATCAGTTAACCATATGTGTTAACCGGTTAACGGGACCTGATACACCACTCGAAGTGGAATTTTAGACTGGTTAACCGGTTAACTTGTTAACGCTGTAAGTTTTGGAAGATATTATTTCTTATAAAATTCATAACTTTTTACTCGGGTATCCGATTGAGGCAAACTTTATATCGTTGGAAAGTTATGACAACGTACTATCCAATGGTAGAGGAAAATATTATTTTTGAAGTGGAAAATATTTATTTATGTTATGCCAATTAAAAATACTATCTTGATACTTTTAAAATTTTATAACTTCTTCGTCGTTTGTCCGATTTAACTGATCTTTATATTGATTTGAAGCTAAAAATATGTTCTATCTTATGAGACTGAGAAATATTATTTTGAGCCGACTTTTACCCGACTTTTCTAATTAACCGTAATTATGTTAGTTAGAAAATTGTGGTACTAATCGATCCATGGTATATATATATTTAATCACGAGGATTGAATGAAAGTAGAAACAATAAGATCATTATGGGATTAGTTTAGTTTTGATAATTAAATTAAAATGTTAGATTATGTGATTAAGAATTATATGATTAAAGGCATCAAGAATAGAGAAAGAGTGAGAAAATCTTACCATAAACAAATAGTATGGCCTAGTAATGTAACTAGAAATTGTTAGATGGTATAACTTATGAGATGTTAGATGGTATACGTTGGCGCGTATTACACTAGGTCCTTCGTAAAGTCTTGAGTAAGTCTTGAGGTGGGTTATTCTGAGTCCCACGGGAAGCATCCGTAAAGGCTTGAGGTGTGTATTACACGGTGTCCTTCGCAGAGTCTTGAGTAATTCTTGAGGTGGGGTATTACATTGAGTCCCATGGTAAGCATCCGTAAAGACTTGAGGTACCGTTGGTGGGGCGTGGGTAGTGGCTTGAGTTGTGTAATACACTTTATCCTCTATAAAGTCTTGAGTAAGTCTTGAGGTGAGTTATTCTGAGTCCCATGGGAAGCATCCGTAAAGACTTGAGGTATGTATATTACTAGACCCTCCATAAAGTCTTGAGTAAGTCTTGAGATGGGTTATTCTGAGTCCCACGGGAAGCATCTGTAAAGGCTTGAGGTGAGTACTATACTGGGTTACACAGGAAGTCTTGAGTAAGTCTTGAGGTGGGTTATTCTAAGTCCCACGGGAAGCATTTGTAAAGACTTGAGGTGGGTGTTACATCGAGTCCTCCGTAAAGTCTTGGGTAAGTCTTGAGGTGGATTACTTTGAGTCCCACAAGAAGCATCCGTAAAGGCTTGAGGTAGATGTTCCACTCGTTAAGTGTCAAGAGTGTGTATGGACTTTTGTTCCATCTTGTTTTGACTTCTTTGTAGATAAGTGACCAAAGACCTGAGTAGTGATTAAAATTGAACCTTTAGAGCCGAGAGAACTCTAAGATAGGGAACTCACTGAGATGTTGATATCTCACTCTACTATTTTTGTTGCTTTTCAGGTTCTTTTGCAGGTCGATTTATAAGTGGAGCTATGCTCGGGATGTTTCAATAGAAGCATAGATTTAGTTTTCGCTGTATATTTTATCTTTGTACGATAATGGATATTGTATTTGAACTTAGTATTTTATTTTTTAGTATGATTTCCATGTCTTGTACCATAGTTTGTATTGTTTTTTGAATTGGTTAAGATTGTGAATTGTACTATTAGGCACTTATGATGGTGTCAGTACCAAATAAACACTTGTATGATATTATTCTAGATATATATATTATATGAGGCATTACAAAGAATCTTCTTCAAGTATGTCTCTTGAGATAAGCATAATCTCGATTGCTTTCTATCACTCTGGATGTAAATCCCAAGAATCATGGACGCAACTCTCAGATCCTTCATATCGAACTCCTTATTGAGTTCAACCTTTACCCTTATTACATCTTCGACATTGTTGCTTGCTATTATAATATCATCCACATAAAGCAACAAAATAACAAATGAATTACCAGGTTGAAATCTGAAGTAAACACAGTGGTCGAACTGACTTCTGATGAAACTTATGCGTGCCATGAACTTTTCGAATCTCCTATTCCACTGTCGAGGATATTGTTTCAGCCCGTATAAATATCGCTTAAGTTTGCACACATATTATTCTTTCCCCTCTTTGACATACCCTTCAGGTTGCCTCATCAGGATTGTTTCATCAAGATCACCATACAAGAACGCAGTTTTCACATCCATCTGTTCCAGTTCAAGGTCGAACTATGCAACCATGGAAAACAACATTCGAATGGACTTGTGCTTCAAAATAGGAGAAAACACATCATTGAAGTCGAAATTTTCTTTCTGAGTGAACCCAGTTGCAACCAATCATGCCTTGTATCTCTTCGACGCCACTCCTTCGATTCCTTCCTTAACTTTGAAAATCCATTTACAGATGACTAACCTGGCTCCAACAGGTTTCTTGATCAGTTCCCAAGTATTGTTATCATGAAGAGATTTCATCTCATCATCAATATCTTTCAGTCATTCAGTCTTATTTCGACTCCTCATAAATTCCTTATAGTCTCTGGGTTCTTCGTCTAGAACCTCACTTGCAGAGATTAAGGCATAAGCTATAATATATGCATACCCAAGTCTCCGAGGTGGCTTGATGACTCTTCTCGACCTGTCTCTTACCAGCAGGTAGTCATTATCAGTCTACTCATCTTCGACAACAGTTTCTTCTTCTTCTTCTACTTCTTCTGGGTCATGCAATTCATCATCACTATGCTCTATCTTAACAAGAATTTCTCTCAGTTCCAGATTTTCGACAACATCGTCATTTTTCTTGAAAGCCATCTCAGCTTCATTGAAAACTACATCTCGACTGGTGATACACCTCCTGTGACCTGGCTCTAGGAACCATAGTCTATAAGCTTTGACTCTTCCAGGATATCCCATGAACATGCATTTCAAAGCTCTAGGCTCGACCTTGTCTTGCCTAATGAGAGCATAGGCTACACATCCAAATACTACCAGTTTGTCGAGATCTGGTAGATGTACCGACCAAACTTCTTCAGGTGTCTTCATTTCTAACGCAGTCGAAAGACATCTGTTTATCAGATATGTTGTTGTTGAAACAGCCTCATCCCAAAACACCTTCTTCAATCCAGCACTAACCAACATGCATCTAACCCTTTCGAGGATTGTTCGATTAAATCTCTCAGCTAGACCATTTTCTTGAGGAGTACCTGCTACAGTCTTATGCCTTGCAATCCCAGACTCGACACAGTAATTGTCGAAAGCTTCATTGCAGAATTCAAGGCCATTATCAGTTCTCAACCTTTTGACCTTTCTGTCAGTTTGAGTTTCGACCAGAACCTTCCAACTCTTAAAATTCTCAAAAGTTTCATCCTTCGTCTTTTGAATGAATACCCATAACTTTATAGAATATTCATCAACTATGGATAGAAAAAATCTTGCACATGAATGTGAATGATTCCTTGCAGGCCCCCAAAGATCAGCATGGATGTAATCAAGGGATCCATGTGTTCTTTGTTTCCCTTTGTTAAACTCCACCCTACAGGATTTACCAAATACACAAGGTTCACAAAACTCTAACTTCTCGACTTTGTCACCACCTAGTAGGTTCTATTTCCCCAGTTTGACCAGGCATCTCTCGCTGACATGGCTTAATCTCATGTGCCATAATTTTGTCTTCGAAAATAGTTTAGTGGATGCAACATTAGTCGAACCACTTACAACTTTAGCCTCAAGGGTATACAAGCCTTGTTTCTTCATGCCTCTCAAGACTTCATTCGACCCCTTCATGACTCTTAGGATACTTTTCTATCCTCGAAAGACATATCCCTTCTTGTCGAATTCACCAAGAGAAATCAAATTTCTCTTCAAGTCAGGTACATACCTAACTTCAGTCAGTAGTCTTATTGACTCATCATGGAGCTTGAATCTCACAGATCCAATACCTGTAATTTTGCAAGCTTTGTTGTTTCCCAGCAGCATTGATCCACCATCTTGATCACATAATTCCTCGAACAAGTATTTATTTGGAGTCATGTGCCAAGTGTAACCTGAATCCATAATTCACTCTTTTCTTGAGTCGCCGCTTGAAACCACAAGAACATCATATGAGTCGAAATCATCTTGAACAATGGCAGCATTTCCATTATCATTACCTCCATGATCTTTCAGGAGTTCAGGACACACCTTTCGAATGTGACCGTTCTTCTTACAATGATAGCATCGAACACCAGATGCTTCATCACTATAAGAATTCTGCTGACTTTTACCCTTCTTCTTGTCGAACTTACCATCCTTTCGCAAGAATTTCGCCTTAACGGCCAAACCTTCACCAACCGTCAAAGATTTATGCTCCTTTCGTTCGTTCAAGTCCTTAGAGTACAAGGCAGATTGAACATCTTCAAAGGCCAGGGACTCTCTTCCATATAAGAGAGTTTCTTTGAAGTGAACACGTGTTCTAGGCAAAGCTCATAACAACAACATCGCTTAATTTTCGTCATCGATCTTCACATTAATATTTTCAAGAACAAGAATCAGCTTGTTGAACATATCCAAGTGCTCAGCCAACACTTTGTCTTCACTCATCTTGAATGAATACAAGGCTTGCTTCAGGTAGAGTCGATTCACCAATGATTTAGTCATGTACAAACCTTCAAGTTTCAACCATAACCTTGACGTTGTCGTCTCCTTTGATACCTGCTGAAGAACCTTATCACCAAGGCTCAAAAATATTGCGTTGTGTGCTTTCTCAATCATGGCCTTCTTTTCAGCTGTCGTTAACGCATCATTCATGGTCGTCTCTCTCTTCAACGCTTCCAAACAACCCTGTCGAACAAGTAAGACTTTCATCTTCAAGCGCCACAGACCGAAATCGTTCATTCCAGTGAACTTTTCAATCTCATACTTTGTTGAAGGTATCTTCTCCACGCTCACCGCACCAATTTGTTGTGAATAAGATACCTTAGAAACAAAGTATAATAGGTTTCTTTGTGATCAAGAAACCCACAAGGGTTAGGATTCAGGGTTACCAAAGATAACAACAAAGATTGGTTATAAACTGTTATTCTTTCCTTTCTCTTAAAACAAGATTACAAGTATACAAGAATAACAAATAACCTCTCTCGCTTTTGAATTAGGGTTTTATATTCCTATTTTCCCTTATGCAAAATATGAGTGACTAGTATGTTATTTATAATAAAACTAACATACTAACCTAATGGGCTTTTTAACAATTACTCATTATAAGCTAACTTAGGGTACAAACTAACTTAAACAATTGGATCCATAACACAAGTCTCAATTAAACAATAACATGTGAGCAGACTTCGACGACATGCTATTCGTACTAGGGTTTGTTCCAATATTCCACAAAGTTGTTATTCACTTGCAATTTGTAACCTTAATTTAGAGAAAGTGAATAGAAAAATTGTTATAATCAACTCTACATTCTTCTCTCTCTTCATAATTGAAAAAGTCTCTTATGTTTGTTCAAGAAAATCTCTCTTTCGCACAAGATTACTTCGTTTCTGGTGTGGCATTTGTCACACACTAACGAAACATTAATAGGCCCAAGGTATGATTCATAAACACATGGATCTGCGAACAAGGCTTAAAATATATCAGTACTAAAATATGTCTTTTTTCTTTTTCTTTTCTCACTTGAAGTTTTAAAACATATTACAATAGAACACAAATAGGTACTCCTTAGCCAAAAACTACATATCAAATTTGGCTCACGCGTCCAGCGTCAACCATCAAATTCAATATAACAATCTCTTGATATTACATAGGGCCAAACGAAAGAGGTTTTAATTGCCCTCGTATATAGGCTTTGTCATGCATCGCTACAAGTATTATGCATTCTCACTTCTCTACATCTTTTTAAATTCACTAACTTGAATGTTAGAGCGTTAAAATTGTTAATCTACTTTCATCGACTACATCGTAAACTCGTACCACCATATCAGGAAAACTATTTATCTCTACTACTTATTTCTTGTTTCCCTTCCCAAAAAAATAAGATTGTATAAGAATGTTTATACCACATATTGATTACTAGGAAGTTGTTTGTTGTGACAGAAACATACAAATATACAATACGAGTTTCTATGGTCCCAAATATGGATAGAGTATGGCTAACGACATATATAAAATGAATTTTGTATCCTTAACAATTGGAAATATTCAGTTTGCTTTAAACCTAGTCTCAATCACTCACATATTTGTTTTTCTTAAATTTGTAAAATAAAAAATGAAAAATATATTTCAATGTAAATATACATGGGAAAAGAAAATAGCTTAGATTTTTTTCTGAGGCAAAAAACTAAAAATAAAACTTTTTGTCATAAGTCTTAGTCACTTAATAAGCCATGTTGTATATCACATGGTTATCTTTTCAATTGTCTTTTGATGGTTTTTCTTAGATGTAACATCTGATTAATGTCATTAGACATATTTCAGTCAAAGTTGAACTCATTAAAATAAGATGGATTGCTTTCACACTCCCACTTTTTATAATGAAAAAAATAAATTTAATGCATATGTGCTATATTAATATAACTTGTTTGTTTTAATTTTAAAAAATTGAATTTTTTAAATGATTTTGGTTTTTTAAAATAACTTTTTTGATTATAATTATTTAAATTAATTTTTATTTGAAGTTTATAAAAAAAATTGCAATTAAACTAGTGGTGCTTATAATATCAAACATTTGAGAAGGTTAGTAAATTGAGAGAGTTAACCAAGTAAAAGCAC
This sequence comes from Lathyrus aphaca, assembly GCA_963966055.1. NCBI lineage: Eukaryota > Viridiplantae > Streptophyta > Magnoliopsida > Fabales > Fabaceae > Lathyrus > Lathyrus aphaca. Next base: position 560,272,395 of record OZ014520.1, on the reverse strand, counting down.
AAACCAAATTGACATTTATAAATTCTATTTATATCTAGGAGTTATCTATCATATCAAATTAATACTAATTATGATAAAATATGTCACATAAACTAGTTAATTTGAACTTTGAATCAAGTTATAAAAAATGACGTCTAAAGTGATTAGGACATTATAATATCCATTTTGAATTGTCTAAGGAAGAATATTCAATCTTAAGGTCAATTCAAAATGATCCAACATAGCATATGAACATGGAAGACCTCATTAAAAGATTAGACACTTAATCATATCTATTAATATGTCGTTTATCGTAAAATCTGATTTGACGGTTTCCCGTATTACATGACAAGGTGGATAAAAACAATTTTAACCGTTAGTCATATATAAGCCTTAACATGCACCATTTATATTAATGATCTCTTTCTCACTCTCGAACTACATCTCCCCGACTTCACTTGTTGCAGGTAATCTCTGCTCCGCTGTACCTGAAGTTTTCTCCATTGCACCAGAAGATCTCGTTCTACCAACACCTTTTCTCATTCCAACATAGAGCAATGACACCGTCTGTGAAAATAATTATAGATTTCCTATTATTCCTGTGAAAACCATCACATTTTCACCTCTCATCTGTTTTAAACAATCTTCTTTCTAGTCTAACATTCAGTAAATTTTATGCAAACTATGACAACATTGAAGTCCAATCAAGTAGTCATCCAATGTAATGTTGTATGCACTATTATGACGGTTAACAATTTTGATCCAGCGAGAAAGCCTCCCTCTTCTCCAACAATATAAGACAATCCAATCTTAGTAATTCCTCATTTCGTTCCAACTCGTTAGAATCAATTTCCTCTGATTATTGGCCAGAGCATATTTCAGGTCCTTATGAATTTTTAGTCTTCTCAGTTGGTTTTACAAGGTCAAACCTCAAAACAACCTACACACCAACACCTCAATAAGATCGATCCAACTCGAGCGATCAAATCTAGAGTGTTTTTATAAGTAGAACGCAAATAGGTAGACTCTTTCCAAAAGTCATGTATCTAATTTGGTTCGCGTTCCCATCATCATCCACCATATTCAATCGAACGATCTCCTTTATCTTACGTTCGGCCAAATAAAAAAATTTTAACTGTCCACCCTTGATATATAGACTTCATCATGCGCCAGTAAAAATATTATTCATTTATGTATTCTTATTTCTATATATATTTTTAACCTTACTAACTTAAACTTAAACGTTAAAATATTAATGTTGTCTATCTCCTTCCACTCTACCCTATCATAAGTTCATACTAGTGTATCATAATTTATAAGAATTCTTTATCTTTGTATCCTTCCACTCTACCCTATCATTGATTACTAGAAAAGTTGTTTGTTGTGACAGAAATATACAAAGATATAATACCCGGATGCCATGGTTGCAAATTTGGATATAGTATGACTAAGGATAATATATAAAGTGGATTTTGTATCCTTAATTAATAGTTGGAAATATTAGTTTGCTATAATCATAACTCTAAAATTTGTTTTTCTTAAATTTGTAAAATGAAAAGTTTTTTTATTAGTCTTAGTCACTATCAATGCCATGTGGTATATCACATGGTTAGCTTTTCAATTGTCTTTTGTTGTTTTTCCCCCTAAATGTAACATCTGATTAATGTCATTAGACATATTTCAAAAGAAAAGTCATGAAGAACTAAAATACGGGAAGAAAGGAAAGCTATGCAGAATGGGTTATTTGAGAAAATTGATTGGAGTTAGTGTTGCTTATAATATCAAACATTTGAGAAGGTTAATAAATTGAGAGAGTTACTTATCTAAAAACACAAACCAAATTGATGTCTATAATTTTTTATTTTATTTTATTTTATCAAATAGTCTTTTAATTAGAATTCATTCTTTAAAAATAAATAAATATATGAGATATACGAATTCAAATCCACGTTTTTATATCTGTATTTGAAGTTTCTATGCAACTATCAACTAAATTGCCTTAACGGAACTAAATTATATTTTTTTCCTGGAGTTATCTATCATATCAAATTAATACTAATCAGGATAAAATATGTCACATAAACCTATATCTGATAAATTAGTTAGAGCTTTGAATTTGTCATAAATGATAACGTTTAAGTAAGACATTACAATAGTTTTAATTACATGCCACCTGCTTTTGAACTGTTATGGACCGGTTAAATGTCTAAAGATGAAGACTCAACTATGAGACCCAATCAATAAGACCCGTCGTAGCAGACAAAGGAAAATGCAAGACCACATCAAAAGGCTAGACACTTGATCTCAACTACTAATACATTATTCACCGTTATATATGATTAGACGAATCCCCATATTATATGTTTTGATGATAACAATTGAGTATTTATGAAAGAACCATTTTATGTTCTGATGTTTGTTAAAGTGCAGATCATAAATATTTTATATATTAAGATCAAACAAACATTATGAACGACGACGCAAATGCTATTATGCGAAGTTACTATGTGTAACATTAGTCGCAAGCGTGCTGAAAAAGAAAGTGTGCTTCTGAATCTAAACACAATCAGAATGATCCAAGGATGCGGATGTTGCGTTGGCAATGCTCTTGCGGATGTTGTTCTGAACGTGATTCTGATCAGATAGTGAAGCGAAACTGCTAAAATTAATCTTCTGAAGAACTAAGTTCTGAAGACTCTGATGACTTGAAGTTCTAAAGACTTAACGTCTGAATACCAAGTGCCTGAAAGATTCTGAAGACTTACGGGTTCTGAAGATTAAGATTCTAAAGAACTATGTTCTGAAGATTGTGAAGACAATGTTCTATGTGAACAAAGTTATGAAGACTCTAAGACTTAAAGTTCTGAAGAATGGTTCTGAAGACTCTAAAGAAAATGTTCTATGTGAACAAAGTTCTGAAGAATTTATGACTTGAAGTTATGAAGACCATGGGTTTCAAGCCAAGTGTTGAAGTCCTGAAGAACGTAGTTCTATGTGAACAAGTTATGAAGACTAAAGACTTAGGTTCTCTGAATACTCAAGTATCATTGTCCCTAACTCATGATTCATTCATTGATTTATAATCAAAATAATCTGAAGTTTAGACGACAATGTTACTGTTGGTAAGGATAGTACACAGTATGATAATGCTTTATCCCACTATCTCTCCACTATCTTTTAATTGAGGAAAAGGATAATATGTGGATGTATTATTTGATTCCTTGTGTAACTGTCCTTGTAGCCGAATTGGGCTGTAAGGACTCTTTTATGTTTAGCTATAAAAGGAAAACATCACATGCTTTGTGATGTTTTTGGCTCCCAATGGAAGCACAACCAAGGTTGTTTGTTTCTGAAGGAAACACAACCACATGCATTGATGTTGTTGATTCCTATTTGGTTCAAATGAACAACCACACTTTTGAGTGTTGTTGATTTTGAATAGGAACTCAACCTGGTTGTTAATCCTCAAATTGGAATGATTCTATATGAAGTAATTTTGAATACAACCATTGAATTAAGTGTTGATACCTCAGTTGTGGCACATTCATGATCATGACAACAATACAACAATCTGAGAGTCTGAGTTTGTGTTGCTACATCAAGATCAACATTTATAACAACAACGAACAAACATTGATGAACTAAAGCTAAAGAAGAATAAATTAACAAGTCATCAATCAACACCAACTACGTCATCTTGGAGCTTATTGAATATTAGAAGCAAGTAGTTGTTGCTCTTGGCTTGCTCATCAATGAAGATGAAGAATTCTGAAGATGCAATTTGAATTGTAATATTATGAATATCTTAGAATCATGTAGTTTGCAAGGAGCAGAATGCTCATCTTGCTGTAACTCTAAAGAGTTACTTTGTACTTAAATAGAGGAGTATATGCTTACAAAGAAGCACCTCAGTTAGCTCCAATATGGAAATTCTATCTAAAGAATTTTTTCTCCTCAAGTGGATGTTATATCCTGATGAGATCCCTAAATAGTCCAGCTGTGAGTCGAGACTCCTCAAGTAGATGTTATATCCGGTAGGATCCCTGAACAGTCTAGCTATAATTTGAGATGAAATCCCAGCAGAGGTTCGCCTAGGTCAGTGAACGTTATATATGAAAATATCTTTAGATAGTTCATTGAAGTCACAGAGGTTCTGTGAAGTTAGTCAGGCAGGTCGCTGTGCAGGTTCCTCCTCAAGTAGACATTATATCTTGTGGGATCCCTGAACGGTCTAGTTGTGAGTGGAGATGAATTAGTCACATTGTTGTTGTGCGATTGTAATCATGGATTTTGGTTATAATGGATTAAGTCCTTGTTTAAGGTGAAACCACCTTGGCGGGTGGACTGGACTAGCTTGAGAAGTTGTCAAGTGAACCACGATATATCGTATGTTCTTTACTCTTGCTTTATGATTTACATTACTCCGCAACACATTTATAGCATAGCTTGACGCAACTCATCAAAGTGCGAAAAGTAGCTAAGAGTGAAAACCCCAATTCAATCCCCCCTTTCTTGTGTTTTTCTCATACCTTCAATTGGTATTAGAGCTTTTGTTCAGTTATTGATGGATATCAAATACTTAACAGTGTCAGATAAAGATCCATTGTTGTATGTTGAAAACACATGAGGTGAATCCACTTATAATTTCAATCTCTTATGAGTTGATGATATTGAGAGGATATTGAATTGTAGCCAGATGGATTATATTTGAGCAAGTCATTGATTTGGCAGAATCAGTTGACAAGATATATTCTTTAGATGAGATTATATATCTGATTTAATGCTTATCTTAAATATGATTGATTGATCAACGTATTTTGCTCAAGAATTAAATCATCAGAAAATAAGAAATCTTGTTTGCTGAAGATTATTTCTAAATGACTATGGGATGTTTTCCAGAAACTAATTAGTCCACCATTGACTTTCTAAAATTAAGCTCATTGGAAGCTTTTCTGAAGTAAAACAGATGATTGTTGACTTATGATTCTGATTTATGATTTATTTGGAATGAGTATGCAAAAAAGGATGTCATAAATCATAATCAGAAGAAAAAATGTCTAAGTGATTATTCCCTGAAAGAACTATTGTAGATACTCAAAAGCATAACAGAAGGAGCTGAAGATGTTCTGAAGAAGTATGACATCCCAGAACGTATCTTATCAGAACCTTCAAGGTGTCAGGTTTGAAGAAAAGAAGAAGAATGGTCAGAAGACAAGATCAAGCCAGAAGCAGAACAAAAGGGGGATCAGAACCAACAAGATAAAAGTTCTTAAATGCTAAGGGTAGGTTTAGTCGTAGGGGAAGTGTTGGACTAATAACGTAGGACTTGATGATGTGTCGAGTAGAATAATTAAATTATCCTAAGTTTCTAATTTGGAATTAATTAATTAAGTTGTGGAGTGTTATATTAAATTAATTCGTAATATTAGAAATAAGGAGAAAGGGTAGTATGATAATTAGATGAAGAATTGGTGAGGACATAATAGGGATCCAATATTAGGGGTCCACGGGTTATGTTTGGAATTAGGAGAATTGGGGGAATCATTCATGGAAAAAACTAATCGTGGAATTTTGGAAGAGCGTGAAGGAGAGAGAAGAGGAGAAGGTCTAGGGCAAGGCTAGAGGCAAATATTTCGTGAGAAAGGAAGATATTTTTCATCGAATTAAGGTAAATGTGAGATCTCTTTCATCTTTTAAGGGTATTATGATATGAATGTTAGGGTATATGTCCTTAGGTATGTTAGTGGAATTGGGTGGTTGATAAATTGATGAATATGGTATAAAATTGAGGAATTCCTGATGTTTGAATTGTATATTTATGTTGGTAGTGTTAGATGTGAGTTTTCCGGTGGAAAATAGCGATTTGGACTGATTTTATACAATTTTTAAGGGTGAGAGTCACATGGGAGAAGTGTATAAATCGCAGGGTTTTTCTGCCAAATTCGCCTTGCTCGCTTAGCGAGGGATTGCTCGCTTAGCAAGCCGTTGGAAACTTTCGCCTCTTCAAGGCAGTAACTTGTGTGAAGCCACGCTTCCTTCAAATCTCATGTTTTGATGAAGACAAAAAATTATGCTCATATGTGTATGTGCAAAAAGGAAGAAAATAAAATGGATCAAAGTTTCACATACAAACCAATCAAGTTTCAAGTATTGAAGATCGAATATTGAATAACTCAAAGGTATATCAAATATCATTTAAAATACTTATACAAGTGTTCAATTATTTATCTCTCGCATGAGATATATCATACGAATTTTTTTTCAAACCTTTTTTTAATAGCTCACTCCTTTTAAAATTAATTATTTGCATGCATGGTTCATTTGGTTGAAAATATATCACTATTTCTATCTTTAAAAAAACAATTTTTTTATCACACATTTGAAAATTTATTTTTCATGTTTGAACCCTGTTAAATCACTTTAAAATATAATATATTGATTTGGATAAATCAATAGACATTGCATGATATTTGTTCAAACATTTAGACAAAATTTTAATTTTTTAATTTATTTAAACATACAGATTTTAGTAAATTATGGGGTTTTGAACTGTCGTAACATGCCTAAAAACCGTTGTAATTTGCACCGTTCTGAAGCAGTATTTTAATTTTGAAATTCAAAAATTGTTCTGCATTTGTTAAGTCAGGTATCCTTTAACTGACTTGACAAGTCTTGTACGGATTTGAAAAAAACAATAATTTTTTTAACACCTTTTCATGCATCTTTTCATGAAACAATTCCTTTTAACTTGACAATTGTTCATGATATTTTGCATAACTTTACAATGTTTCAAAAAGGTGTTATGCACTTATAAATACATTTTATAATCATAATTTTTCCCTCACCTCCAATAATTTTCATAATAAAAATCACTCATATATTTCATATTTCAAATATTTTTTAAGTGTTCATATTCAAACTTTTTGAGAGAAACTTTTCATAAATTTTCAAGAACATCATTCTAGTTTCATCTCATTTATTCAAGAACACTTGTATATTTAATGTTGATTGATACTTGTTCCAAGAAGAAGATCAATATTTATATTGATAAAATATTTAAAACTTCACCTTTCATACACTTACAAGATTCAGAATTATTATTATTCCTTGTTTTCAGGATTGTTGGAAACAAGAGAGTAGAAAGGAAAGAATTGTTTTCTTGTTCTACTTTGGTGGTTTTCCTTGTTATATAGATTGTGGAAACAAGAGGTCCATTGTGAGATTTATTCTCAATAGGACTTTAAATTTGTAAAACCCAAGAGGTTGTTCTTGGTGGGTTGTTGTTAGAAGATTGTAGGATAAGTCTTGGGATTAGGTTTGTACAAAGATCTAACAATAGTGGAAATCTCTTTCGGTTTTGAAAGGGGACTGAATGTACCTTCGGATTGTGAAGGAAACCAGGATAATTCTGTGTTTTTTTTACTTTCTGCATTTATCATTTCCGCACTTAGTTCTCGTAAGAAAGTAAAAGAATCGGAAAAAAAACCAGACAAAATTTAAAAGAAATTTAAAAGCCTAATTCATCCCCCCCTTAGGCGCATTTCAAACTTATAATTGGCATCCGAGCAAGTTATAGGTAACTTGTTCCTAAAAGATCCAGAATGGCTTCCGCAATCCCGGTTTTCAAAGATGGTGGTAGTAGCAACAAACCCCTTCTATTCTCTGGAGAGTATTTTGATTTTTGCAAAATCCGAATGAAGGCACACTTAGAAGCACAGGGAGATGAAATATGGGATGTTGTCCAAAATGAACCTTTCATTCCTTCAACAGTTGTTAATGGTATTAGTTCAACAAAGCCTAAAGGTTCATGGGATGATGATGATAAAAAGAAGTTTATCTATGACAAAAAGACAATTAACATTCTACAAAGTGTACTAAGCATGGATGAATTCTTTCGCGTCTCAACATGTACATTAGCAAAACAAATATGGGATACTTTGGTGGAGACTCATGAAGGAACCGCTGAAGTAAAAAGATCAAGATTGAATACATTGAGTCAAGAATACAAAATGTTCAGATTGCGGCCCCGAGAATCAATACTTGCTCTACAAAAGCGATTTGTTCACTTAACCAATCACCTGATTGCTCTTGGTAAGACTTTTACTACGATGAATTAAATCTTAAAGTGATTAGGTCTTTAAACAGGGAACGACAACCAAAGGTTACGACAATTTCAGAAAAGAAGAGTCTTTCTACAATGACATCCGCTTCCTTGTTCGGAAAACTTCAAGAGCATGAATTAGAACTTGAAAGATTGGAGAAGCATGCAATTCAAGTAAATGATTCAAAAGTCGTTTCATTAAAGATAAGAGTCAAAAATTATGATAGCAATCAAGAGGATGAATCTGATAGTGATGAAGATGATGAACTTATCAAGAAATTTGTAAAATTTCTGAGAAAAGAAAGAAAAAAAGAAATCATTAAAGAAGAAGCACCTACAAGGAAGATTAAATGTTTTGAATATGGAGAAAAAGATCATGTTAGGAGTGAATGTCCTACACGTGAAAAGAAAGATATATTCAAAAGAAAGAATCACAAATGGAAAAGGAGAGCATATGTAGCATGGGATGACAATGAAATAAGTTCATATTCAGATGAAGATCATGCAAACAAGGCATTAGTAGCCTTACATCATTCAAGTGATGAAGAATATGAGGTTAGTGATTATAAAATTGATGATAGACCATCATATGGTGAAACTTTCTAGAAAATGTTCAAATAAAAAGAAAACTATTTTAGAACTAGAAAGTATGGATAATGACAAAAAAGTGGAATTAGAAGAAATAAAAAATTCTATATGCTATAAATGTCAAGAATATGAATCCAAAATTGTTGAACTAAACCAAGTGATCAAGAAATATGAAAAAGGTAAAATTGGTTTAGATAATGTGCTAAGTAGTCAAATATATTCAAGTAATAAATGTGGACTTGCCTTTTCTAATTTTAATAAACCTAGTAAAAGTCAAACTATCTTTATAAAAGCTAGTAGCAAATTAAACAAGGAATCAATGAAATTACATATTGTAGATCATCATAAAAGACCTTGTGATAGAAATAACTTTTATGTCAATAAAAAGAATAATGTTTTTAAGCCTACATGTTTTTATTATAATGTAAAAGGCCATACTTCTAATGCTTGCTACATAAAAAATTATGATATTTCTTATGGTGAGTATGTATGAGTGAGAAAGAGATCTAACCCAAGAGGACCCAAAGAATATTGGGTACCAAATAAAACTTAAATTGTTTTGTAGATTTTCTTGGAGACCATTTCAAAATCAATGTTTCATTAACAAAGTGGTTATTCTAAGTTCTTGATGGGAGATATAAAATAACTTTCAAATCTAATTCCAAAGTGTAACACGGTGGGAGAACTGACTTTAGTTATGTTGCGGATAGCAAGAGTCGCCACCGACTTTTATTTTATCCAAAGGAAAGGCATAAAATATTTTTGGGTCCGGGGGGTAGGTTATGTAAAGGGAAGGTGTTAGCACCCTTTACATCCATGGTTATCCATGGGCTCTTAGTTACTTAGCTCACTTTAAAATGTTTTTGAAATGTGAAGTGTGTGAATACAAATTTTCTTAAGTGTTTTATAATGATCCATGTACGGATGCGTATAAAACCTTTGTTTTGAAAATTTGTTTGAAAATGTGAAGTGTTTGAAATGTTTTGAAGAGTGAGCAAGTATCTAAGAGGAACCTACCCTAAGTTTAAGTCTTTTCTGTTCTTGAATCCTTTAAATGGTAAGATTATCCCTATTATTAAGGAATAGGTAGTCATTACCTTGGATGTGAGGGACAAGTGAAGGGACATCTGTTATTTAGGCAACTGTGGGGTGTATAAGCAATTCGAAGGGACTTATCATCTTTATTCGGAAGGGACAAAATCATTACGAAGGCAACATTCGAAGGGACTTGATCTTTTTATCTGTTTAAGGGACTAGATGATGTGAAATGAGGGACTTTGCTTTATACACCCTACTTGACCTTTTGTTTTAGGCAACATGAGAGGTATCCTTAAGGAAGTGAGATGGCGATCAAAGATCGACTTACGTGTGTGAGTGTACAATTTTAAATAATTATCTTTTAAATTAGTGATCTAAATTCAATTTTAAGATACAAACATGTTTACACTCCCTATTTTACTAACCATAGCATTTAAAAATAAATATTACTATTTAAAATATTACATAAAGGAAACAATTACATAATAATAATAATAATTAAAGCAAATTAAATAAATAAGCAAAAATAAATAATAATAATATAATTGGGTTAGCAAAAAAAACAATAATAATAATAAATCACAATATATAAATGGGGTTAGTAATAATAAAATAAATATGAAAATAAATAGCATTAATAATAAAATAAATAAGAATATTAGCATAATAATTAAAAGATCAAATTTTTTTATATAAACAATTATTATTTTATTTTTAAAATTAAGAAGAAAATATGAACAATTATATACTAATTATCATAAAGTTTTAAATTATGTACCAATTATAAAAATTAGGTTAATTATAAACATATTATGAAAATAAATTATATTTACAATATTTTAATTATTTTTAAGCATATCCTAAAAATTATTTACATACAAGGATTAAATTATAAACAAATTATAAAATATGTACATATTATGAAAATTAGGTTAATTATAATTGTATAATCATATTACTATATTTACAAAATTAAATTAGCAAGTTTTAATTATTTTTAAACATATACTAAAAATTAATTATTTTCATATAAGAATTGAATAATAAACAAACAAAATTATAAAATATATACATGCAATTAAAGTTTATTAAAAGGTATAATTAACGCATAAATTAACATTTATAATTAGGGTTTTTAAAAAATAATTAGGTTTTACAAAATATTTTAGGGTTTTAAAAAAAATTAGGGTTTATATGTTTAGAATAACAAATTAGGATTAATTAATAAATAATTCTTCTAATGAGACTTAATTGTAAAAGAAAATGAATTTAAATTGTAACAAGGTAAATAATAATATACACATTATATATATATATTTTTTAAATTTATTTAGTTATAATATAAACATGTTAATTAAAAATAATAATAAACAAGAAAAGTGAAGAAAAAGAACTTACCTGGGCTGGGATTCGAACCCAACCCCTGGACAATGCAATATCCAAGACCAATACACCAGCCACCAGGCCATGCGCGCGCAGGTGATAAGCAATGCGCTCCTTGAGGTTTTATGGCTAACCTGGAAAAAATCATGATAAAACAAAAAGAAATTGCACAAAAGGCCTGGGGGAGGATTCGAACCCAGGACCTTCTCATAACACGCAGACACACTTACCATCCAGCCGGGAGGGCGCAACTGGTAATATGTCCATCACAATAAATAATATATTAAGTTTGCTAATTCCATGGAAAAATAAGAAAAAAGGTTGCTGCATCCAGGATTCGAACCAAGAACCTACAAGCATAACATGCGCATACTTCACCACTGGGCCAACGCTGCATCTGTGAAATAAAATAACAAACAATTCTAAAAATATTAAACATAATTTTAAATTCTCCAGATGGCGCCAAGAGCTTCGTCTTCAACCTTCTTCCTGCGAAAACACCTGCAAAATTACTTACAAAGTTTCCTGCGAATTTTTCAAAACAGATACCTACGAAATTTGGAATACCATCAAAACAGTGAAATTTCTCAAAATTAATTGGTGCATTATGATCCCCAGAGTTCACATGATTGTTCTATGTTCTTAGAATTCATTTATTTTAGGTTTATCATGGAACCCTAAAAGCTTGGCCGAAACCCTAACAATGGTGATTCTTTGTTCCTGCACCAAAAATGAAATCAAATATGCCAGAAACCATCAACATACAATCACAAACAAGAATCAATAATCAAAATCGTGTTAGAATGCTTGTGTAAAGGAAATCTAAAATTTCAATTTTATGATAAACATGGATTCGGTTTAGGTCATATGCAGTGCTTTAGATGCTACAAGTGGTTCCAATAGATTCAGTGATGTTCATTGAACATGTCTCAACCTTCAAATTGGCTTGAAAGAGCTTGAATGGTCAAATCCGAATTTGAATTTTGGTGACTTTTTTTTTATGTATGAACTTACTCTTTAAGGCAGGGAATTCGTGTCTTATGCATAGGGTTATGTTGTATACTTATACTAGACTGAATTAGGTCAAAAATAATGGATCATTGTGTGGATCTTTTTGAGTTTGGAGATTGAAAAAGATTAGTACATAAATTTCAAATATTCTTGAATAAGACCTTTCTATTTCAAGCCAATCTTCATCAATGTTGTATCAATTCAATCCAAATTATATTTATGACCTTCTAGAAGAGAAATATATTTTAAATTTTCACATTTGATATTTTATTTAAATTTAAAATGATTTTTTAATATAAAAATCATAATAAATAAATTAAATAAAATAAAATTATGAAAATATTAAATAAATTTCGTGCATGATGTCATGGATCACTTTGGGTCACCAAAAGTTCAGCCCATTTAGAAAAATTTGGTTCTAAGACCCTATTTCCTTCATAAACCACCAAAAAATTTCCCAACTTTGCAAGGGCACATATCCTTAAATTTTAATGCTATGAGGGTGATTTTGGACATTTTGGAAAGCTTGAATAGTCCTCTAACCAACCCCATTGGTTTCATGTCCATATCATTTACCATTCTCAAGTTATGCCCTTTTGAAGTTGTTGACTTTTTGTTGACTTTCAAAAGGACCTATAATGTCTTAGCTCATACCTTCCAAATGAAGCATTTTTGGGCTTGGCTTGTGAGACACAAAGTTGTAGAGAATTCAATTTCCTTCAAAATGATATTTGGATGGAAAAAATGTGATGAAGCATGTGAAAGTTATGGCTGGTCAAAGTTCAGTTGACTTTTCCTGAGGAAACCCTAATTTAGAAACCTCTGATTTTTGATGATCTGAAATATCCTTGATGAATTATGATCAACCCTTGATAAAATGATGAATATTACTTCATATACTTGATGTTGGCAAAAAATCATGAAGTTTGACCTTGGTTTGACCACAGTTGACCTCAGTTTGACTTTTTAACTACTTTGACTGATTTTGACTTATCTGATCATTTGACTGAGCAAACCTTTGAGAAAAGTTCTGAAATTTGTCATGGGGATTCTTAGACACATATAAGATGTTATGAAGCTCACTTTAAGTCTTGGAAATCCATTTAGCATGATTAAAGTCAAAACCCTAGTTTTGGATGCACTGCTTAGGAGAATGCCTTGCCTGAGGGATTTGTCAAATCTTCTGACCCATGATGAACTTTGTGAACCTTGTGAACCTCATAAGATGTCTTGTGAACCTTGTGAACCTCATGAAAGGTCTTGTGAACCTTGTGAACCTCATAAAGTGTCTTGTAAACTTCATGAACCTCATGAAAGGTCTTGTGAACCTTGTGAACCTCATAAAGTGTCTTGTAAACTTCATGAACCTCATGAAAGGTCTTGTGAACCTTGTGAACCTCTTAGCACACAAAGTCTTGTATTGTGAGGGCAAATTTTGGGGTGCAACAGCTGCCCCTGTTCAATTTTCTGAAACCTGAGGGGTTATATTGGTATATTTGCCAGTCGTGACCTGGAAGGTTGAAGGGGATTGAACACAAAAGCCCAAAAATTTGCACTCACCGGTGCGTGGAATGATACTGCTGACTAGTTGTATATGCTTGAGTGGGCTTAAAGATGCCACTTGGAGAAAAGTTCTTCAAATACATCTCTTGGAGGATAAAGCAGTCCAAAATATGAAGATATAATGATAGCCTTCAGGAAGATAAACAACGTCCTGAGGTATAAGTATAACTTTTGGGAGGATAAACAACGGCCCAAAAGAACTGGTAGCTTTCAGGAGAGTAAACAACGTCCTGAGGAAATGGTATAACTTTTGGGAGGATAAACAACGGCCCAAAAGAACTGGTAGCTTTCAGGAGGATAAACAACATCCTGAGGAAATGGTATAACTTTTGGAAGGATAAACAACGGCCCTAAAAGAACTGGTAGCTTTCAGGAGGATAAACAACGTCCCGAGGAAATGATAGCTTTCAGGAAGATAAACAACGTCCTGAGGTATGATGATAACTTTTGGGAGGATAAACAACGGCCCAAAAGAAATGGATATGGCTTTTGAGAAGATGAACGACGTCTCAAGATAGCCTTCGGGAAGATAAACGACGTCCCATGATAATGAGGTAACCTTTGGGAAGATAAACAACGGCCCAAGGTCATGATATGCTTTCAGGAGGATAAACAACGTCCCGAGGAAATGATAGCTTTCAGGAAGATAAACAACGTCCTGAGGTAATGATTGCTTTCAGGAGGATAAACAACGTCATGAGGTAATGAGGTAACCTTTGGGAAGATAAACAACGGCCCAAGGTCATGATATGCTTTCAGGAGGATAAACAACGTCCCGAGGAAATGATATGCTTTCAGGAAGATAAACAACGTCCTGAGGTAATGATATACTTTCAGAAGGATAAACAACGTTCTGAGGTATAAGTATAACTTTTGGGAGGATAAACAACGGCCCAATAGTCATGATATGCTTTCAGGAGGATAAACAACATCCTGAGGAAATGATGTAACCTTTGGGAAGATAAACAACGGCCCAAGGTCACAAGTTGTTGATGAAACTTGCTGGAGAATTAATCTGAAAAACAAGATTATAACATTCTGCACAATAACATTAGTTCATGCATTATGTATGCATGTATAATATGATGCACTTAAGTAATGTATTATGTATTTATGTATATGTATATTATGATCTAAATGATGTATGTATGCATCATGCAGCCTGAAGCGTCTTGGATATCTTCATATAATAACTGCTGGCCAGGGAAAATAAATCCTGATTCGTTGCTGAAGAATATGAGGAACTCGTTCCCGTTTTGTTTGATAACACAGTATATATAACCTCCCATCTTCATTCGATAGTAAGGTATACATAACCTCCCGTCTTCGTTTGATAGTAGGGTATACATAACCTCCCGTCTTCGTCTGATAGTAGGGTATACATAACCTCCCGTCTTCGTTCGTCGTACTCCCATTGGAAAAATAAATTCCCGACTATCCGTATGAGGATAAAAGAGATGGATATAAATTCCAGGGGAGATGTGACTCGAAGTACTTATGAAGATGGATTTGCCCTACCGGGGGATTTGTCTTGTGGGACTGAACCGGCGAAGCTTCGTTGAAATCCTTCCCTCATTCGTCCTTAGTAAATACTATTACTGCATTTTCATGCATTTCTGGTAAACATCAATCAGATTAAGCATCTATGCATTTCTGGTAAACATCAATCATATTCAAAAGCATACATACATTCAAACACAACCAATGGACGTTTCGCTTATGTAAATAGGGTAAAAGTAAATCTGGATTCAAAGATGGAATTTTATTTATATCAAAAAGTGACCCATACATAGGTAGGTTTGTACAAGGAGACAGAAGTCCTAGTAAGAGGAATTCGTCGTAAATTTTTTTACAAAACAACGAAAATCAGCTATGTGGGAAATAATCCTATTGAGTTTCAATTCTACTATTGCCATTATCTTCAAGTATCTCATCTTCTACTGTCGAGACGGAAACAATTGAATTGAGCTTTATCTGTTCGAACTTGAGTAAGTAGTACAACTGGTTGTAGTTTCATGGGTGATCCAAATGAGACATAGTCATACGCTTTAATCCCTAACTTTTGCCTGGATTGCCCTTTCAGGTTTTCAATCCACCGGGATACCCTTTTTTGCCCAAGCCGCCCTTTCAGGTTTTCGACTTGCCGGGTGTACATTTTTTATATATATCCCTAATTTTTGCCCGAACCCTTTTGGTTCGCCGGGATGCCCTTATTTTTGCCTAGGCCAGTCAACCTAGTGGGTCTCTTTTTATGCGTAGTATTTTTTAACTATGTCTGCGTTTACAGGCTGCGGGAAGTCTTCACCATCCATAGTAGTAAGTATCATAGCCCCTCTTGAGAATACTGTCTTGACTACAAATGGTCCTTCATATATGTAGGAGTCCATTTGCCCCTAGGATCACCCTGTGGTAATATGATACGCTTGATTACCAAGTCACCAGCCTGATATACCTTTGGCTTAACCTTCTTGTTAAAAGCTTTGATCATTCGTTTCTGGTACATCTGGCCATAACAAACTGCTGCTAACCTCTTCTCATCAATCAAATTTACCTGGTCAAGTCGAGTCTGAATCCACTCATCTTCATCCAAGCCTGCATCCTTCATAATTCTTAAGGAGGGGATCTGAACTTCAATGGGCAAAACTGCTTCCATACCATAGACTACGGAGAATGGAGTTGCCCCTGTTGAAGTACGTATTGTAGTACGATAACCATGAAGAGCAAATGGTAACATCTCATGCCAATCCTTATAAGTCACAGTCATCTTCTGTATAATCTTCTTAATGTTCTTATTAGCAGCTTCAACTGCCTCATTCATCTTCGGACGATACGGAGAAGAGTTGTGATGCCTAATCTTGAACTGCGTGCAGAGATCAGTAATCAAAGTGTTGTTCAGATTAGAGCCATTGTCAGTAATAATCCTTTCAGGGATGCCATACCTACATATGAGATTATTCTTAATGAATCGAGCCACCACATTCTTAGTAACAGATGCAAATGAAGCTGCCTCTACCCACTTTGTGAAGTAATCAATAGCGACCAGGATGAAACGATGTCCATTAGAAGTAGTAGGCTTGATCTCACCGATCATATCAATGCCCCACATGGCAAAAGGCCAAGGAGCAGTCAACACATTCAATGGTGATGGAGGTATATGGACTTTATCAGCATAAATTTGACACTTGTGACATGTTCTGGAATATTGGTAGCAATCAGCTTCCATGGTAGACCAATAGTAACCTACTCTCAATATCTTCTTTGCCATAGTATGACCACTAGAATGAGTGCCAAAAATCCCATCATGCATATCTTCCATAATCTCAGTTGCTTCCTTCTTATCCACACAACGAAGCAAAGTTGAATCGTGATTGCGCTTGTACAAAATCCCATTACTCAAAAAGAACTTAGCAGAAAACCTTCTCAGAAACTTCCTATCTTTGACAGATGCCCCTTCAGGGAACTCCTGAGCTTCAAGATATCTTTTTACCTCATAGAACCAAGGCTTTTCTTCTGCTTCTTCAGTGCCAATCTCATTGCAGTATGCAGGCTTCTCAAATCTATCAATAGTAATCTTGGGAGCTTCATCATCCCAGCTAATCTCAAACATGGATGCCATGGTGGCTAATGCATCTGCCAACTGATTTTCTCTTCGTGGAATATGTCCAAAGGTAATCTCTTTGAAGTGTGGGATCAAAGACAACACATGCTCTCTGTAAGGAATGAGATTATCATGCTTGGTATCCCAATCTCCTTTAATCTGACTAACTACCAGGGCTGAATCTCCATACACATCAAGGAACTATATCTTCATGTCAATAGCAGCTCTAATACCCAGGATACACGCCTCATACTCAGCCATATTATTAGTGCAATAGAAACAAAGTCTGGCAGTAATCGGGGTATGACAACCTTCAGGGGAACTAATCACAACACCAACACCATTACTAAGTGCATTAGAAGCTCCATCAAAAACCATGGTCCATCGGGATCCTTGTTCAGGTCCGTCATATTGTCCAGGTTCTTTGGTGATAATCATAATATCTTCATCAGGGAACTCAAAACTCATTGACTGGTAATCATCCACTGCTTGATGAGCCAAATGATCAGCCACAACACTTCCTTTAATGGCCTTCTGAGTAGTATATTGTATGTCACATTCTGTTAAGATCATTTGCCATCTTGCAATTCTTCTGGAGAGAGCAGGTTTCTCGAATATGTACTTGATTGGATCCATCTTCGAAATCAACAAGGTAGTATGGGTCAACATATACTGTCTTAGCCGGCGAGCAGCCCATGCCAAAGCGCATCAAGTTTTCTCGAGCAGTGAATATCTTGTTTCACAGTTGGTAAACTTTTTGCTAAGGTAGTATATTGCCTGCTCTTTTCGACCAGACTCGTCATGTTGCCCCAAAACACACCCCATTGAATTGTCTAACACTGTTAAGTACATAATCAAGGGTCTTCCATCAACTGGTGGCATCAAAATTTGTGGTTCTAGCAGATACTTCTTGATTTCATCAAAGGCTGTCTGGCATTCATCATTCCATTCCATCACCTGATCTTTCTTCAATAACTTGAAGATTGGCTCACAGATGGCAGTTAATTGGGAAATAAATCTTGCAATATAATTCAATCGTTCCAAGAAACCTCTAACTTCCTTCTCAGTACGGGGAGCTGGCATCTCTCGTATAACTTTCACTTTTGCAGGATCTACTTCAATACCTTTTCCACTGATGATGAAACCCAGGAGTTTACCAGACCTAACTCCAAAAGTACACTTGTTTGGGTTTAATCTCAACTTGTATTTCTTCAACCTCTCAAACAATTTATGCAAATGATCAAGATGTTGTTCTTCATTCTGAGACCTGGCTATCATATCATCCACATACACCTCTATCTCATGATTAATCATATCATGAAACAAAGCCACCATAACACGCTGATATGTTGCCCCTGCATTCTTTAAACCAAATGGCATCACCTTATAGCAAAAAGTGCCCCACTATGTAACAAATGTTGTATTCTCCATATCTTCAGGTGCCATCTTAATCTGATTGTAACCAGAGAAACCATCCATAAAAGAGAATACCTTATGCTGAGCAGTGTTGTCTACCAGAACATCAATATGAGGAAGTGGAAAGTCATCTTTGGGGCTGGCCTTGTTCAAATCCCTGTAGTCTACACACATACGTACCTTACCATCTTTCTTAGGTACCGGTACCACATTTGCAACCCACTGAGGATAAGAAGTCACAGCTAAGAACCCTGCATCAAATTGTTTCATTACCTCTGCTTGATCTTCTCTGACATTTCAGGACGCATGCGACGAACCTTTTGCTTCTTTGGACGACAATCTTCTTTTACTGGTAAACGGTGAACCACAATGTTTGTATCCAACCCTGGCATATCTTCGTAGGACCAAGCAAAGATCTCCACATAATCATGTAACATCTGAATCAATCTGCTCTTGACACCATCCTCTAAATCAGCCCCTATCTTGACTTCTTTCCTGTTTTCTTCAGTTCCCAGATTCACAACTTTGACTGGATCTTCATGTGGCTGTATAACTTTCTCTTCTTGTTGTAACAACCTAGCAAGCTCTACAGGTACTTCACAATCGTCCTCATTTCCGTCTTCAGCTTGATAGATCAGATTCTCGAAATTATAATTGGCAATAGTAGAACTGTTATCAACAGGATCCAGAGTGGATGAGGATCTGCATTTTAGTGATGTGGGTGTGTGTAAGAACACATAGCTGATAAAACAAAAAAAAGAAAAGAAAGACAAGGAACACAATATTTACGAAAACGAAACGTCCACTGATTTTTATTGAATGAAGTATGCAAATGAAATGACATCCCGTAACAAGCACACCATTGTGCCCCGGGTAAGGCACAAGGCTTAAGAGTTCAATTGTTCAAGAAATTACAAACTTAAAAAACAACAACACAGTAATAATATTTACTCCTGGCTAAAGGAGATAGGAATAACATCTTCAGCCTTCCAGTTATTGAGCCCAGCACCCACAGTAGGAAAAATCCAAGCATCCAAGTTGTAGTCTTCATCATAGTCACCCACAGCATTGATCTGGTCTTTCATAATCCCCTGATTGGTGATACGAACAGCACGAGCACGACGAACAGCCTTCTGGGATTCTGCAGTGAAACCCAAACCAAATTTGTCAGATTTGTAAGGAATGTCAGGAAGTTGACCCCAAATAGTACAACCACCTTCATCCACCACAGCTCTAGCATCTTTAAGGGAGGCCATTGTAGGAGGTACTCTGGTGACCACAGGAACTTTCTTGACAACAAGAGGAGCTTCATAATCATTAACAATCCAAGGAACCACTTCAAATGTCTGACATGAAGTTTCAACGTATTCACCTTCCCCTTCAAGATACTTAAAGGTGTTCACATGGCTAATCATATACCCTTCCTCTCTGTAGACAGTAACAACCTTCCCTTCTACTGGATATCTCAGCTTCTGATGCAATGTAGAGGTTACAGCACCTGCCCCATGGATCCAGGGACGCCCAAGCAAACAAGAATACGATGGGCGAATATCCATTACATAAAAGGTAGCATTGAAAACCTGAGAACCAACTTTGATTGGGAGATCAATTTCTCCATGCACCACTCTTCTCGAGCCATCAAAAGCCTTCACCACTATATTACTGGGCTTCAACACAGCATCTTCAGGGCTAAGCTTATTCAGAACTTCTTTGGGCAACACATTCAGAGAGGAACCATTGTCTATTAATACATGTGACACGGTAGTGCCCCTTGTAACACGGTGGGAGAACTGACTTTAGTTATGTTGCGGATAGCAAGAGTCGCCACCGACTTTTATTTTATCCAAAAGGAAAGGGTATAAAAGAACAGGAAAGACCTTAAGAGATATTTTTGGGTCCGGGGGGTAGGTTATGTAAAGGGAAGGTGTTAGCACCCTTTACATCCATGGTTATCCATGGGCTCTTAGTTACTTAGCTCACTTTAAAATGTTTTTGAAATGTGAAGTGTGTGAATAGAAATTTTCTTAAGTATTTTATAATGATCCATGTACGGATGCGTATAAAACCTTTGTTTTGAAAATTGTTTGAAATGTATGAAGTGTTTGAAATGTTTTGAAGAGTGAGCAAGTATATAAGAGGAACCTATCCCAAGTTTAAGTCTTTTCTGTTCTTGAATCCTTTAAATGGTAAGACTATCCCTATTATTAAGGAATAGGTAGTCATTACCTTGGATGTAAGGGACATGTGAGGGACATCTGTTTTGTGAAGGCAACTGTGGGGTGTATTAAGCATTTAGGAGGGACTATCATCATTATTCGAAAAGGGACTTGATCTTTAAAGGCAACCATTAGGGACTTGATGATTTTTCTTTTAAGGGACTTGCTTTATACACCCCACTTGACCTTATGATTAGGCAACAATGAGGGATAGCCTTAGAAATGTGAGATGGCGATTAAAAATCGACTTACGTGTGTGAGTGTTTAATATTATTTATCTTATAATTAAAGTGATCTAAATTCAATTTTAAAAGAATACATGTTTACACTCCCTAAATTACTAACCATAGCATAAAAATTAAATAATGAAATATTTACAAAATTTACACCAAGGAGCAATTACATAATTATAATAAGCAAATTAAAAAAATAAATAGCAAAAATAAATATAGAAGCAAAATATAAATAAGAAGCAATAAATAAATAAGCAATAAATAAATAAGGGTTAGTAATAATAATAATTAAAAATAGGGTTAGTAAAAATATTAAAAATAAATAAGGTTAGTGAAATAATAATAAGCAAGAATAAATAAATTAATAATAATATGGTTAGTTATAACAATAATTAAAATAAATAGAATTAGCAAAAATATTATAATAACATGATAAACACAAAATTTCATTTTTAATATAAACATTTATTTAAAAAATATGAACAATTAAAGGATTATGGTAATATTTTAAAAAATAATTACAAAATTAAATTATTACAAATATAGTTATTTCTAAACATATATTAAAAGAAAATAATTTAGGTTATAAACATAGCATATAGAATATTTTTACATATTAAAAAATAGATTATAATTATATTTACAAAAATTTATATTAAGTATTATATTTATAAGATTTAATTTTATTTACAAAAAGTTATATTAAATAAATATATACATACTAACTATATTAAGAATTAGAAAATAAAAATTATTTAGAAAATAACATTAGGGTTTGTTTAGAAAATATTTTTTAGAAATTAGAACACATAAAATATATTTTATAATATAGAACATAATAATATAATTTTAATTTATTTTATGTATAATAATAATTAAATTAGAAAATAAAGCAAAAGAAAGAAAAAGAAATCAAAACCTGATGGGGCTGGGGTTTGAACCCAGTCCCTTATGCTTGCCAACCACAGCCTCTACCACTGGACCATCAGTACGCATGTGAAAGAAAATATGCTTCATTTGGTTTTGTTCCTTATCTGGAAAAATCAAGAAAAACAAAAGAAAGCAAAAGGCCTGGGGTGGTGTTGAACCCAGGACCTTTGAAGCTAACAAACGCACGCATGACCGCCTGGCTGGAAGAGCCCATCTGTTAGAATGTTGGCTGCAATACATAATATATAATGATTATCAATTAAATGAAAAAATTGAAAAAAAAAGATGGTGAAGCCTGGGCTCGAACTCATGTCATCAGGTTACACGCGCGTTCCTCCTACCACTGGGCCAAGCATGCTTTGGTGATTAAGAATGGAAACAATGTAATAAAATATTATAATCAATTTTTGAATCTCCAGCAGCGCGCGAACTGCTTCTTCTTCAACCTATTTCCTGCGAAATTACCTTCCTTTTTTCCTGCGAATTTAGCTGCGAGTTCTTCATTGTTTAAACCTACAAAAAATGGAACTCATACAAAACAACAACGATTCATGAAATTAGTTAGTGATTTATGATCCTCACAGTTCATACAACAATTCTACGTTTCCAGAATTCATTTATATTCATTAAAACGAGAAACCCTAATTTTGAGGTTATGAACCCTAACATGGCATCTTTCGATTCGGCTATGTTTTCTTCAATCCAATTGTCCAGAATCATTCTAGGCTCCAAGACAAACACATATCAGTCACCAAAAACAATTTATAATGCATATATTAATGGGTTCGAAAATTTGAATTTCAAGAGAAAGATGAACTCGGGTTGAGCAATATAGCAAGGCATTGATGCGTATGAGTGATGATAATGCTTCAGTGAGGTCCAATGAACATGTCTATGTTCTTATTTTACCTTTTAATGTCCTGTAAATGCAAAACCGAATGTGAGCTTTTGAAGGAATTTTTTATCAATGGAACTTACCCTTTGGCTGCTGGAATTCGTGGCTTGATGATGACATTATGTTTAGTACTTATAGGAGATGGAATTTAGGTCATAACATTGATTGATCATGTGGAAATTTTGATTTGAAAAGATTGAAATTGATCATGTCTTAAAATTCAAATATTTGTGCATGAAGGCTTGCTATTTTTGGATCAATCTCATGATTTCCTTCCCATTCAATTCCAATCATCATTTAAGATATTCTAGAAGCTCAATCTCCATTTAATATCATATTTTCATATTTTATTTATATTTAAAATGATTTTTAATGAATTAAATCAAAATAAATAAAAATAAAATAATAAAAATTCTGATTTTTAATCATTTGGGTCGTGCATGATGATAGTGTATGGATTGGATCATAATTTGACAAGCCCATTTGGCAAGAATTGGTTTTAAACCTCCATTTTCATCATAAACCATCACAAAATTTCCCAACTTTGCAAGGGCACATCTCCCTCAATTTTAATGCTATGAGGGTGTTCTTGGACATTTTGGAAATCTTGAAGAGTCCTCTAAACAACCCCATTGGTTTCATGTCCATATCATTTACCAATCTCAAGTTATGCCCTTTTGAAGTTGTTGACTTTTTGTTGACTTTTGAAATGACCTATAATGTCTTAGCTCATACCTTTCAAATGAAGCATTTTTGGGCTTGGCTTGTGAGACACAAAGTTGTAGAGAATTCAATTTCCTTAAAAATGAGCTTTGAGTGGAGACTTGGTGATGAAGTATGTGAAAGTTATGGCTGGTCAAAGTTCAGTTGACTTTTACTGAGGAAACCCTAATTTAGAAACTCCTGATTCTTGATGATCTGAAATCTCCTTGATGAATCATGATCAACCCTTGATCAAATGATGAATTTTACTTCATATACTTGATGTTGGCAAAAAATCATGAAGTTTGACTTTGGTTTGACCACAGCTGACCTCAGTTTGACTTTTTAACTGCATTGACTGTTTTTGACTTATCTGATCATCTGACTGAGCAAACTTCTGAGAAAAGTCTTGAAGCTTGTCATGGAGGTTCTTACACACATATAAGATGTTATGAAGCTCACTTGGAGTATTGGAAGTCCATTTAGTCTGATTAAAGTCAAAACTCTAGTTTTGGATGCACTGCTTAGGAGGTGCATTGTCTGAGGGAATTGTCAACTCTTTTGACCAATTGTGAACTTTGTGAACCTTGTGAACCATCATAAAATGTCTTGTGAACCTCATGGGAAGTATTGTGAAGCTTGTGAACCTTGTGAACCTCATAAAGTGACTTTGTAGACCTCATGAACCTCAGGAAAGCTTTGTAATCATTGTGAATCTTGTGAACCTTGTGAACCTTCAAGAAGTAACTTGTAGACTTCATGAACCTCATGAAAGGTTATATAAACATTGAGAAACTTGTGAGCCTTGTGAACCTTCATAAAGTAGCTTGTAGACTTCATGAACCTCATGAAAGGTATTGAAAGCATTGTAAATCTTGTGACCCTTGTGAACCTTCAAGAAGTAACTTGTAGACTTCATGAACCTCATGAAAGGTTATATAAGCATTGTGAATCTTGTGAACCTTGTGAACCTTCTTAGCACACAAAGTCTTGTATTGTGAGGGAAAATTTTGGGGTGCAACAGCTGCCCCTGTTCAATTTTTTGAAACCTGAGGGGTTAGATTGGTATGTTTGCCAGTCGTGACCTGGAAGGTTGAAGGGGATTGAACACAAAAGCCCAAAAATTTGCACTCACCAGTGCATAGCATGATATTGATGTTTGGTTGTTTATGCTTGTGTGGGCTTAAAGATGCCACTTAAAAGAACTGGAGATGGGCTTAGAGATGCCATCAGGAAGAACTGGTGATGGGCTTAGGGATGCCATCTAAAGTATCAGAATATGATGACGTCTTTATGTTGATACTGGAT
This sequence comes from Lathyrus aphaca, assembly GCA_963966055.1. Lineage (NCBI taxonomy): Eukaryota > Viridiplantae > Streptophyta > Magnoliopsida > Fabales > Fabaceae > Lathyrus > Lathyrus aphaca. The sequence continues at coordinate 560,247,434 of OZ014520.1, read as the reverse complement.
ATCAGTACTAGGTCTTTGTATAGGCCGTCTCTGAATCATTTATGCAACATGATTTGAGTTGTTGGATGGATTAGCAGAAATAAATCTTGTGATGATTATCTCTTCTGGAAATATTTTGGATTAGGGAATGGATCTTTGTACAGACTGTTTGCCTACTCTCCAAGGGCCAAAAGAACATCAGGATTTGTTCTTAAGGATCAAAAGAACGTCAGGATTTGTTCTTATGAAAAAGTATCTTGAACAATGGGCCAAAAGAGCGTTAGGATTTGCTCTTAAGGGTCAAAAGAACGTCAGGATTTGTTCTTCTGAAAAATGTCTTGAACAATGGGCCAAAAGAGCGTCAGGATTTGCTCTTAAGGGTCAAAAGAACGTCAGGATTTGTTCTTCTGAAAGATGTCTTGAACCAGGGAATGGATCTTTTTACGGACCGTTTGCCTGCTATTCGAGGACATCTTGAGTAGTGTATGGATCATTTCTGACCTGTTGTAAATTGTTGATGTTGTTTTATCTGCATGTAACTATCCTGCAAGGAGAATGTTAGTTTATGTTATATGTATGCATGCATAGTATGATGCACATAAGTAAATGTATTATGTATTTATGGATATGTATGTTATGGTATGATATAAATGATGTATGTATGATATGATACTGCCGGAAGAGTCTGGATGTCTTCGTATAACAACTGATGGCCAGGGAAAATAAATCCCGATTCGTTGTTGAAGAATATGAGGAACTTGTTCCCGTCTTGTTTGATAATATATATAACTTTCCGTATGCTAGGGATAGTAAGGTATATATAACCTCCCGTATGCTGGGGATAGTAAGGTATATATAACTTCCCGTCTGCTGGGGATATCAAGGCATATATAACCTTTCGTCTTCGTTTGATAGTAGGGTAGATATAGCATCCCGTCTTCGTTCGTCGTACCCTTATTGGAAAGTAAATTCCCAAATATCCGTATGAGGATAAAAGAGATGGATATAAATTCCAGGGGAGATAAGACTTTATGAAGATGGATTCGTCCTACTGAGGGTTTGTAACTGTCTTGTAAAGATGAACTGGCGAAGCTTCGTTGAAATCCTGCCCTCGTTCGTCCTTAGTAAATACTATTACTGCATTTTCATGCATTTCTGGTAAACATCAATCATATTAAGCATACATGCATTTCTGGTAAACATCAATCATATTCAAAAGCATACATACATTCAAACACAACCAATGGACGTTTCGCTTATGTAAATAGGGTAAAAGTAAATCTGGATTCAAAAGATGGAATTTATTTATATCAAAAAGTGACCCATACACGGGTAAGTTTGTACAAGGAGACATAAACCCTAGTAAGAGGATTTTGTCATAGAGTTTTTTACAAAACAGAGAAAATCAGCTATGTGGGAAATAATCCTATTGAGTTTCAATTCTACTATTGCCATTATCTTCAAGTATCTCATCTTCTGCTGTTCAGACGGAAACGACTGGATTGAGCTTTATCTGTTCGAGCTTGAATGAGTAGTACAACTGGTTACAGTTTCATGGGTGATCCAAACGAGACATAGTCATACGCTTTAATCCCTAACTTTTGCCTGGATTGCCCTTTCAGGTTTTCAATCCACCGGGATACCCTTTTTTGCCCAAGCCGCCTTTTTAGGTTTTCGACTTGCCGGGTGTACATATTTTTATATATATCCCTAATTTTTCCCCAAACCCTTTTGGTTTGCCGGGATGCCCTTACTTTTGCCTAGGCCAGTCAACCTAGCGGGTCTCTTTTCATGCGTAGTATTTTTTAACTATGTCTGCGTTTACAGGCTGTGGGAAGTCTTCACCATCCATTGTAGTTAGTATCATGGCACCTCCTGAGAACACTGTCTTAACTACAAATGGTCCTTCATATGTTGGAGTCCACTTGCCCCTAGGATCACCCTGTGGTAATATGATACGCTTGATTACCAAGTCACCAGCCTGATATACCTTTGGCTTAACCTTCTTGTTAAAAGCTTTGATCATTCTCTTCTGGTACATCTGGCCATGACAAACTGCTGCTAACCTCTTCTCATCAATCAAATTTATCTGGTCAAGTCGAGTCTGAATCCACTCATCTTCATCCAAGCCTGCATCCTTCATAATTCTCAAGGAGGGAATCTGAACTTCAATGGGCAGAACTGCTTCCATACCATAGACCAAGGAGAATGGGGTTGCCCCTGTTGAAGTACGTATTGTGGTACGATAACCATGAAGAGAAAACGGTAACATCTCATGCCAATCCTTATAAGTAACAGTCATCTTCTGTACAATCTTCTTAATGTTCTTATTAGCAGCTTCAACTGCCTCATTCATCTTTGGACGATACGGAGAAGAGTTGTGATGCTTAATCTTGAACTGCGTGCAAAGATCAGTAATCATAGTGTTGTTCAGATTAGAGCCATTGTCAGTGATAATCCTTTCAGGGATGCCATACCTACATATGAGATTATTCTTAATGAACCGAGCCACAACATTCTTAGTAACAGATGCAAATGAAGCTGCCTCCACCCACTTCGTGAAGTAATCAATAGCAACCAGGATGAAACGATGTCCATTAGCAGCAGTAGGCTTGATCTCACCAATCATATCAATGCCCCACATGGCAAAGGGCCAAGGAGCAGTCAACACATTCAATGGTGATGGAGGTACATGGACTTTATCAGCATAAATTTGACATTTGTGACAAGTTCTGGAATGTTGATAGCAATCAGCTTCTATGGTAGACCAATAGTAACCTGCTCTCAATATCTTCTTTGCCATAGTATGACCACTAGAATGAGTGCCAAAGATTCCATCATGCATATCTTCCATAATCTCAGTTGCTTCCTTCTTATCCACACAACGAAGCATAGTTGAATCATGATTGCGCTTATACAAAATGCCATTACTCAAAAAGAACTTAGCAGAGAACCTTCTCAGAAATTTCCTATCTTTGACAGATGCCCCTTCAGGGAACTCCTGAGCTTCAAGATATCTTTTCACTTCATAGAAAAAGGTTTCTCCTCTGCCCCTTCAGTATCAATCTCATTGCAGTATGCAGGCTTTTCAAATCTATCAATAGTAATCTTGGGAGCTTCATCATCCCAACTGATCTCAAACATAGATGCCAGGGTGGCTAATGCATCTGCCAACTGATTCTCTCTTCGTGGAATATGTCCAGAAGTGATATCTTTGAAATGTGGGATCAGAGACAACACATGCTCTCTGTAAGGAATGAGGTTATCATGCTTAGTATCCCATTCTCCTTTAATCTGACTTACTACCAGGGCTGAATCTCCATACACATCAAGGAACTGAATCTTCATATCAATAGCAGCTTTAATACCCAGGATACATGCCTCATACTCAGCCATGTTATTGGTACAATAGAAACAGAGTCTGGCAGTAATCGGGGTATGATAACCTTCAGGGGAACTAATCACAACACCAACACCATTACCAAGTGCATTAGAGGCACCATCAAAAACCATAGTCCATCGGGATCCTTGTTCAGGTCCGTCATATTGTCCAGGTTCTTTGGTAATAATCATAATGTCTTCATCAGGAAACTCAAAACTCATTGACTGGTAATCATCCACTGCTTGATGAGCCAAATGATCAGCAACAACACTTCCCTTGATGGCCTTCTGAGTAGTATACTGTATGTCATATTCTGTCAAGATCATTTGCCATCTTGCAATTATTCCGGAGAGAGCAGGTTTCTCAAATATGTACTTGATTGGATCCATCTTTGAAATCAACAAGGTAGTATGGGTCAACATATACTGTCTTAGTCGGCGAGCAGCCCATGCCAAAGCGCAGCAAGTTTTCTCGAGCAGTGAGTATCTTGTTTCACAGTCGGTAAACTTTTTGCTAAGGTAGTATATTGCCTGCTCTTTTCGACCAGACTCGTCATGTTGCCCCAACACACACCCCATTGAGTTGTCTAACACTGTTAAGTACATAATCAAGGGTCTTCCGTCAACTGGTGGCATCAAAATTGGTGGTTCTAGCAGGTATCTCTTGATTTCATCAAAGGCAGTCTGGCACTCATCATTCCATTCCATCATCTGATCTTTCTTCAACAACTTGAAGATTGGCTCACAGATGGTAGTTAATTGGGAAATAAATCTTGCAATGTAGTTCAATCGTCCCAGGAAACCTCTAACCTCCTTCTCAGTACGGGGAGATGGCATCTCTCGTATAGCTTTCACTTTTGCAGGATCCACTTCAATACCTTTTCCACTGACAATGAAACCCAAGAGCTTTCCAGATCTAACTCCAAAAGTACACTTGTTTGGGTTCAACCTCAACTTGTATTTCTTCAACCTCTCAAACAACTTGTGCAGATGATCAAGATGTTGCTCTTCATTCTGAGACCTGGCTATCATATCATCTACATATACCTCTATCTCATGATGAATCATATCATGAAATAAAGCCACCATAGCACGCTGATATGTTGCCCCTGCATTCTTCAAACCAAATGGCATCACCTTATAGCAAAAGGTGCCCCACTGTGTCACAAATGTTGTCTTCTCCATATCTTCAGGTGCCATCTTGATTTGACTGTAACCAGAGAAACCATCCATAAAAGAGAATACCTTATGCTGAGCAGTGTTGTCTACCAGAATATCAATATGAGGAAGTGGAAAGTCATCTTTAGGGCTAGCCTTGTTCAAATCTCTGTAGTCTACACACATACGTACCTTACCATCTTTCTTAGGAACTGGTACCACATTTGCAACCCACTGAGGATAAGAAGTCACTGCTAAGAACCCTGCGTTGAACTGTTTCATTACCTCTGCCTTGATCTTTTCTGACATTTCAGGACGCATACGACGAACTTTCTGCTTCTTTGGACGACAATCTTCTTTCACTGGAAACGGTGAACCACAATGTCTGTATCCAACCCTGGCATATCTTCATAAGACCAAGCAAAGATCTCCACATAGTCACGTAACATCTGAATCAATCTGCTCTTGACACTGTCCTCTAAATCAGCCCCTATCTTGACCTCTTTTCTGTTTTCTTCAGTTCCCAAATTCACAACTTCGACTGGCTCTTCATGTGGCTGTATAGCTTTCTCTTCTTGTTGTAATAACCTAGCAAGCTCTACAGGTATTTCACAATCGTCCTCATTTCCGTCTTCAGTTTGATAGATTGGATTCTCGAAATTATAATCGGCAATAGTAGAACTGTTATCAACAGGATCCAGAGTGGATGAGGATCTGCATTTTAGTGATGTGGGTGTGTGTAAGAACACATAGCTGATAAAACAAAAATAAAAGAAAAGAAAGACAAGGAACACAATATTTACGGAAACGAAACGTCCACTGATTTTATTGAATGAAGTATGCAAATGAAATGACAGCCCGTAACAAGCACGCCATTGTGCCCCGGGTAAGGCACATGGCTTGAAAGTTTTATTGTTCAAGAAATTACAAAATTAAAAAATAACACAGTAATAGTATTTACTCCTGACTAAAGGAGATAGGGGTAACATCTTCAGCTTTCCAATTATTGAGTCCAGCACCCACAGTAGGAAAAATCCAAGTATCCAGGTTGTAGTCCTCATCATAGTCTCCCACAGCATTGATCTGATTCTTCATAGCCCCTTGATTGGTGATACGAACAGTACGAGCACGACGAACAGCCTTCTGGGACTCTGCAGTGAAACCCAAACCAAACTTGTCAGACTTGTATGGAATATCAGGAAGTTGACCCCAAATAGTACAACCACCTTCATCCACCACAGCTCTTGCATCATTGAGGGAGGCCATTGCCATTGTTGGAGGCTTTCTGGTGACCACAGGAACCTTCTTTACAACAGGAGGAGCTACATAATCATTAACAACCCAAGGAACCACTTCAAACGTCTGACACGGAGTCTCAATGTATTCACCTTCCATTTCCAGATACTTGAAAGTGTTTACATGGCTGACAAAGTATTCTTCTTCTCCATAGACAGTAACAACCTTTCCATCCACCGGATATCTCAACTTTTGGTGCAGTGTAGAGGTTACAGCACCTGCCCCATGGATCCAGGGACGACCAAGCAGACAAGAGTACGAAGGACGAATATCCATCACAAAAAATGTAGCAGTAAACACCTGGGAGCCAACTTTGATTGGAAGATCAATTTCCCCATGCACTACTCTTCTAGAACCATCAAAAGCCTTCACCACAATGTTACTGGGCTTCAGCACAGCATCTTCAGGACTTAACTTGTTCAGGACTTCCTTAGGCAACACATTCAAAGAGGAACCATTGTCTATCAGCACATGTGACAGGGTAGTGCCCCTGCATTCAATTGAAATATGCAAGGCCCTGTTATAATCTCTCTTGGCGGGGGTCAAATCAGCATCAGAAAATCCTAACCCATTGTCATAGGTCAGGTGGGCAACACAGTTCTCAAATTGGTCAACAGAAATTGCACTGGGTAATTGAGCAGTCTTCAGAAACTTGATCAAGGACTTGGCATGAGCCTCAGAACATAACAACAAGGACAGTATAGAAATCTTAGAGGGAGTATGCCCCAACTGATCAACAATGTCATAATCACTCTTGCGAATGATTTTCAATACTTCTTCCATCTGCTTAGAGAGGTCATCAACAGCTGGCACATCAGTAGATACAGGCTCAATAACAGGACCCTTGCCCCGAGCATCAGTGGTGGAAGTAGCAGCAGGAGTAACTGCATTCTTGGAAGTAACTGGAGGAGAGAAGACTCTTCCACTACGTGTGATCTTACTAGATCCAGCAATATTATCAATGTCAACATGCACATCAGGTAAAGGCTCTTGCTTAACACCATGGATGTAAACATCAGACCCATAGTGCCAAGGCACAGCTTTGTCAGACGTATATGGGATAGGACCAGGAGTAGTAATGACCACAGGAGCTACTCTGGCTTCAGCAACAACTTTTACGGGACCTTCAGCAGTAATTTTGATTGGACCCTGATGAGTGATTTTAATGGGGCCCTTTGAAGTGATTCTTATTGGTACTTTGTCAACCATGTCAACCTCTTCAATCTTCTTACCTCTGGTAATATGCTCCACCATACTCTCCACAGAAGACGGTCTCCTTTCAAATACTATAGTATACTTATCCATGAGACGCTGAACTCCGTCTTTCAATCTGAAGCACTTCTCTGGATTATACTCACAATAAACACAATCTTCACGACAACCCGGAAAGAACCCAGCTTGTACCAACTTCTTTTTGATGACAGACAATGGTGTGGTCAATTCATCAACTGAATGGATATGCAGATCTTCCTCAATGGCATTGACAGTCTTCTCGTGATTTGGCATTGGAGCAGTAATCACATTGGGAGTACCCGGAGGATCAAACTCAATTTCTCCAGCATCAATCATATCTTGAATTTTATTCTTCAAGATCCAGCAGTTATTAGTATCATGTCCCTGACAGTTTGAATGATATGCACATCGTGCATTGGGATTGTACCTGGGAGAGGTAACATTAGGGTTCTGAGGAGCCTCTTTCAAAGTAATAAGTTCAGCCTTCAACAAGTGTTGCAATGCCTGAGCCATTGACATGTTGATCTTCGTGAACTGCCTTCTGGCCCTTTGTTGGTTGCCCTGTGGCTGCTCTGTTGTTGCGGGAGTTGGATTTGAAATATGCAATGCACTAACAGACTGATGCCTTCTGTTACGATCAGGTTGACCATAAACAGCATTGGATTCTTTCTTCCCAGTGGGAGGCTTCTTTGCAGCACCTGATGAAGAAGTACCCACTTGGATCTTACCATTCTTTATACCATTCTCTACTCGCTCTCCTGTCATGATCAACTCAGTGAAGCCAGATGATGAGCTTCCAATGAGATGACTGTAGAACGGACCATTCAGCGTGCACATGAACATATCAACCAGCTCCCTGTCAGTCAAAGGGGGTTGAACTCTTCCAGCTAAATCTCTCCACTTCTGAGCATACTCTTTAAAACTTTTCTTTGGCACCCATAGATATGCTCTGAAGCTGCACGCGAGTGGGGGCTAAGTCAGCATTGTATTGATACTGCTTATAGAAAGCTTCAGCAAGATCATTCCAGTCTCTGATGTTAGCACTCTCCAACTGATAATACCACTCCAACTGAGCTCCAGATAAACTCTCTTGAAAAAAGTGGATCCACAACTTCTTGTCAGCAGTGTGGGGTTGAATTCTTCTAACATAAGACCTCAGATGCAGCTTGGGACAAGAGACCCCATCATAGACAACAAATGTAGGAACATTGAACCCAATGGGTATGACTACCCCAGATATCAGACTCAAATCCTCAAAATCCAGCCCAGATGATTTCTGTAACTCCATGGCATCCATTCTATCCACCAGCATCTTGAATTTGTCTTCGTTAGGCTCATGGTAGTAATTAGCCTCAGAATCAGAGTCCCCTATAGTGTTGTGGAGACTGCCTCCCTCTTTTTCAGATTCCTCAGATTCATAGTCTTACGCTGGTTCTTTGGTCTTGGCAAGACCTTTGAACCTTCTTCCCATGTTGATCAAACCAGCATACCTTCTAGTCTTCTTAGTCTTCTTGGCCAGCAGTGCCTTCAATTCATCCTGCCCCTTGGACAGGTTCAAGATCAGCTCTTGGAACTGTGCATTTTGTGCCTGGAGATCCTTAACTGATTGTTCAAGAGCCATTGCTGAAATAAACAGCGAGAAGATGAGAAACCTGTGCACAATTATAAACCTGTGATGCAATGAAATGATATGGGAATGCATATGCAATGTTTTCAAGGACCGCAGGATTTAAATTTGCTTAGACAAACACGAAAGTAAAATTTTATTAGTAATAACTTTGTTTTGCCTTTTAGGCTTACAAAAAATGAAATGAAATAAGTACAAAATATGGGGTTTTAAGTCTCCCATGGACGTTTCCTCTTTGTATTGAGATATGAGTTGAGGTTTCGTTCCTCGTGAAGTTGCTTTGTTAGTTCCAGGATCCTTTCTTGGCTTGCTTTGTAATGAGCCTCGAAAGTATCCCTTTGCTCCTTCAGTTGGATCCATGATCTCTGCAAGTCTTCCATATCAGTAGGCATGTCTGGGTGAAGGATGGTATAAGCTGTGTCTCCTTCAGCAACAGGTTCCATGGTAACTGGTAGGACGGCAGGATACGGCATCATGAGAGTCTGAGCACGAGATCGTACCCATCTGAGATAAGCCTCCATAGGAATAGTGTACTTAGGCTCCAGTGTCTTGCTGTCAACCCTGTTTACTTTTCCCCATGCTCGTATGAATCTCTGACGGTAACCCTGAAGGTCGTTGTCGTAAACAAATACAATGCCCTGAATCAACATGTCATGTGGACCATCACTCCGGGCGTAACCAAACTGTCGTAAAGCTAGAGAGGGGTTGTAGGTGATGCCTCCTCTTATGCCTAGTAGTGGCACATTAGGAAACTCCCCACAACGGTCAATGATGGTGACATTCTCCATAGATCTGGAGCACCAATGGATATCTGAGTGAGAAAGTGACATGATCCTCTTGGACCATCTGAACCCTTGCTCATTCTTCATTACTGAGCGAGGAAGGTGAGAAATAAACCACCTAGAAAGCAAAGGTATGCAGCACATCAAAGTTCCTCTTGCCCTTGTAGTACGGGTGTGAAGAGAATGTAGAATGTCTCCAAGCAATGTAGGCACTGGATTGTGACTCAGGAAAATGTTGATGGCATGAACGTCTATGAACTGATCTGGATTGGGGAACAATACTAAGCCATATATCAGCAAGGCTAAGATCTCCTCAAAAGCATCATAGCTCATGGCCTTCAAGAACATTTGAGCCTTTTCTATCAACACCTTGGCAAGAATACCCTTGACTCCACTTCTCATTTCTAGAACAATGTCAGACTTCTTCAGATGTAGAGCTGCAGCAATAACCTCTGGTTTAAGTTCCTTCTCCAAGCCTGTGAAGGGTCTTTGATCAAGAACAGGTATACCCAGAAGTTTAGAGAACTCTTCCATGGTTGGAACCAACTGGTAGTCGGGGAATGTAAAGCAGTGGTGCTTAAGGTCAAAGAACTGAAACAGGACACTCATCATGTCTTCATTGAACCCTGAAGTGACTAGATCCAATAGGTGACCATGTCTCTTGATGAACTGGGAATGATCAGACACTTGAGAAACCAACTCTTTAAGCTTAGCAGGTATGCCCACAAAGTTGATCCTGATGGTGTTTCTACGAGCAGAAGCCATGACCTGCAACAAAGAACAAAGATAAATCCTTTGGTCCTTGAAATGGTTAGTGAAAATGCTATGCTTATGATGCATGATGATGTCATGATGTTATGCTCAATCACAAACATGTGGCACACACAAACAAGTCACACCATAGCCCTAGGCTTAAAGGCTTGCATGAGGTTTAAGGTAAGTACCCTCCCCTGAAGTTAGATGGTTCATCCTGTCCTACAAAAGTAACCAGGTTCTAAGGGATCTCAATATCATTGATCCTTCACAAGGGTGGTTGTTCAGAAGGCAACTTACTTGCCAACCAAAACCCTCCAAGTTTAAGATCTTAATGAGCGTAGTATCGAGTGTCAACCAACTTCAGTCTGCACCAAAGCCGGTTACCTCACTACTTTCTAAAGGCCAAGATGGGATAACTAGGGTTCTAAAAGTTAGTTAGTGCATTGACAACATATGGCAGCCTCATATTATCCTCAACTTGACTTAAGGAACATAAGCACCAACCAAGAAGTCGCACTAACTATGGCCACCAGATCAACCGTATCGATATACGTCGTACAGTTTCCTTGGTCTATTGCCATTTACCTAAGGTACACTAGATCCGGGTTAGGATCTTTCACACATAAGAGCACCCCAACAAGATAATATAAAGCAATCAAGGCAAACAATTTTAAAGTGATCTAATTCCTAAGGGTACCCCTCTTAAATTATTATCCCCAGCAGAGTCGCCAGTTCTGTAACACGGTGGGAGAACTGATTTAGTTATGTTGCGGATAGCAAGAGTCGCCACCGACTTTTATTTTATCCAAAAGGAAAGGGTATAAAAGAACAGGAAAGACCTTAAGAGATATTTTTGGGTCCGGGGGGTAGGTTATGTAAAGGGAAGGTGTTAGCACCCTTTACATCCATGGTTATCCATGGGCTCTTAGTTACTTAGCTCACTTTAAAATGTTTTTGAAATGTGAAGTGTGTGAATAGAAATTTTCTTAAGTATTTTATAATGATCCATGTACGGATGCGTATAAAACCTTTGTTTTGAAAATTGTTTGAAATGTATGAAGTGTTTGAAATGTTTTGAAGAGTGAGCAAGTATATAAGAGGAACCTACCCCAAGTTTAAGTCTTTTCTGTTCTTGAATCCTTTAAATGGTAAGACTATCCCTATTATTAAGGAATAGGTAGTCATTACCTTGGATGTAAGGGACATGTGAGGGACATCTGTTTTGTGAAGGCAACTGTGGGGTGTATTAAACATTTAGGAGGGACTATCATCATTATTCGAAAAGGGACTTGATCTTTAAAGGCAACCATTAGGGACTTGATGATTTTTCTTTTAAGGGACTTGCTTTATACACCCCACTTGACCTTATGATTAGGCAACAATGAGGGATAGCCTTAGAAATGTGAGATGGCGATTAAAAATCGACTTACGTGTGTGAGTGTTTAATATTATTTATCTTATAATTAAAGTGATCTAAATTCAATTTTAAAAGAATACATGTTTACACTCCCTAAATTACTAACCATAGCATAAAAATTAAATAATGAAATATTTACAAAATTTACACCAAGGAGCAATTACATAATTATAATAAGCAAATTAAAAAAATAAATAGCAAAAATAAATATAGAAGCAAAATATAAATAATAAGCAATAAATAAATAAGCAATAAATAAATAAGGGTTAGTAATAATAATAATTAAAAATAGGGTTGGTAAAAATATTAAAAATAAATAAGGTTAGTGAAATAATAATAAGCAAGAATAAATAAATTAATAATAATATGGTTAGTTATAACAATAATTAAAATAAATAGAATTAGCAAAAATATTATAATAACATGATAAACACAAAATTTCATTTTTAATATAAACATTTATTTAAAAAATATGAACAATTAAAGGATTATGGTAATATTTTAAAAAATAATTACAAAATTAAATTATTACAAATATAGTTATTTCTAAACATATATTAAAAGAAAATAATTTAGGTTATAAACATAGCATATAGAATATTTTTACATATTAAAAAATAGATTATAATTATATTTACAAAAATTTATATTAAGTATTATATTTATAAGATTTAATTTTATTTACAAAAAGTTATATTAAATAAATATATACATACTAACTATATTAAGAATTAGAAAATAAAAATTATTTAGAAAATAACATTAGGGTTTGTTTAGAAAATATTTTTTAGAAATTAGAACACATAAAATATATTTTATAATATAGAACATAATAATATAATTTTAATTTATTTTATGTATAATAATAATTAAATTAGAAAATAAAGCAAAAGAAAGAAAAAGAAATCAAAACCTGATGGGGCTGGGGTTTGAACCCAGTCCCTTATGCTTGCCAACCACAGCCTCTACCACTGGACCATCAGTACGCAGGTGAAAGAAAATATGCTTCATTTGGTTTTGTTCCTTATCTGGAAAAATCAAGAAAAACAAAAGAAAGCAAAAGGCCTGGGGTGGTGTTGAACCCAGGACCTTTGAAGCTAGCAAACGCACGCATGACCGCCTGGCTGGAAGAGCCCATCTGTTAGAATGTTGGCTGCAATACATAATATATAATGATTATCAATTAAATGAAAAAATTGAAAAAAAAGATGGTGAAGCCTCGGCTCGAACTCATGTCATCAGGTTACACGCGCGTTCCTCCTACCACTGGGCCAAGCATGCTTTGGTGATTAAGAATGGAAACAATGTAATAAAATATTATAAATTTTTGAATCTCCAGCAGCGCGCGAACTGCTTCTTCTTCAACCTATTTCCTGCGAAATTACCTTCCTTTTTTCCTGCGAATTTAGCTGCGAGTTCTTCATTGTTTAAACCTACAAAAAATGGAACTCATACAAAACAGCAACGATTCATGAAATTAGTTAGTGATTTATGATCCTCACAGTTCATACAACAATTCTACGTTTCCAGAATTCATTTATATTCATTAAAACGAGAAACCCTAATTTTGAGGTTATGAACCCTAACATGGCATCTTTCGATTCGGCTATGTTTTCTTCAATCCAATTGTCCAGAATCATTCTAGGCTCCAAGACAAACACATATCAGTCACCAAAAACAATTTATAATGCATATATTAATGGGTTCGAAAATTTGAATTTCAAGAGAAAGATGAACTCGGGTTGAGCAATATAGCAAGGCATTGATGCGTATGAGTGATGATAATGCTTCAGTGAGGTCCAATGAACATGTCTATGTTCTTATTTTACCTTTTAATGTCCTGTAAATGCAAAACCGAATGTGAGCTTTTGAAGTAATTTTTTATCAATGGAACTTACCCTTTGGCTGCTGGAATTCGTGGCTTGATGATGGCATTATGTTTAGTACTTATAGGAGATGGAATTTAGGTCATAACATTGATTGATCATGTGGAAATTTTGATTTGAAAAGATTGAAATTGATCATGTCTTAAAATTCAAATATTTGTGCATGAAGGCTTGCTATTTTTGGATCAATCTCATGATTTCCTTCCCATTCAATTCCAATCATCATTTAAGATATTCTAGAAGCTCAATCTCCATTTAATATCATATTTTCATATTTTATTTATATTTAAAATGATTTTTAATGAATTAAATCAAAATAAATCAAAATAAAATAATAAAAATTCTGATTTTTAATCATTTGGGTCGTGCATGATGATAGTGTATGGATTGGATCATAATTTGACAAGCCCATTTGGCAAGAATTGGTTTTAAACCTCCATTTTCATCATAAACCATCACAAAATTTACCAACTTTGCAAGGGCACATCTCCCTCAATTTTAATGCTATGAGGGTGTTCTTGGACATTTTGGAAAGCTTGAAGATTCCTCTAAACAACCCCATTGGTTTCATGTCCATATCATTTACCAATCTCAAGTTATGCCCTTTTGAAGTTGTTGACTTTTTGTTGACTTTTGAAATGACCTATAATGTCTTAGCTCATACCTTCCAAATGAAGCATTTTTGGGCTTGGCTTGTGAGACACAAAGTTGTAGAGAATTCAATTTCCTTCAAAATGAGCTTTGAGTGGAGACTTGGTGATGACGTATGTGAAAGTTATGGCTGGTCAAAGTTCAATTGACTTTTACTGAGGAAACCCTAATTTAGAAACTCCTGATTCTTGATGATCTGAAATATCCTTGATGAATCATGATCAACCCTTGATAAAATGATGAATTTTACTTCATATACTTGATGTTGGCAAAAAATCATGAAGTTTGACTTTGGTTTGACCACAGCTGACCTCAGTTTGACTTTTTAACTGCATTGACTGTTTTTGACTTATCTGATCATCTGACTGAGCAAACTTCTGAGAAAAGTCTTGAAGCTTGTCATGGAGGTTCTTACACACATATAAGATGTTATGAAGCTCACTTGGAGTATTGGAAGTCCATTTAGTCTGATTAAAGTCAAAACCCTAATTTTGGATGCACTGCTTAGGAGGTGCATTGTCTGAGGGAATTGTCAACTCTTTTGACCAATTGTGAACTTTGTGAACCTTGTGAACCATCATAAAATGTCTTGTGAACCTCATGGGAAGTATTGTGAAGCTTGTGAACCTTGTGAACCTCATAAAGTGACTTTGTAGACCTCATGAACCTCAGGAAAGCTTTGTAATCATTGTGAATCTTGTGAACCTTGTGAACCTTCAAGAAGTAACTTGTAGACTTCATGAACCTCATGAAAGGTTATATAAACATTGAGAAACTTGTGAGCCTTGTGAACCTTCATAAAGTAGCTTGTAGACTTCATGAACCTCATGAAAGGTATTGAAAGCATTGTAAATCTTGTGACCCTTGTGAACCTTCAAGAAGTAACTTGTAGACTTCATGAACCTCATGAAAGGTTATATAAGCATTGTGAATATTGTGAACCTTGTGAACCTTCTTAGCACACAAAGTCTTGTATTGTGAGGGCAAATTTTGGGGTGCAACACCCCTGCATTCAATTGAGATATGTAGAGCCCTATTATGATCCCTCTTGGCAGGAGTCAAATCAGCATCGGAGAAACCTAACCCATTATCATAGGTCAAGTGTGCAACACAATTTTCAAACTGGTCAACAGAAATTTCATTTGGTACATGAGCAGTCTTCAGAAATTTAATCAAGGCCTTGGCATGAGCCTCAGAACACAACAACAAAGATAGCATAGAAATCTTGGAGGGAGTATGCCCCAATTGATCAACAATGTCATAATCACTCTTGCGAATGATTTTCAATACTTCTTCCATCTGCTTAGAGAGATCATCATCAGCTGGTACATCAGTAGGTACAGGTTCAATAACAGGACCTTTGCCCCGAGCATCAGTGGTGGAGGTAGCAGCTGGAGCAACTGCATTCTTGGAGGTAACTAGAGGAGAGAAAACTCTTCCGCTTCGTGTGATCTTACTAGATCCAGCAATATTATCAACATCAGCAGGCATATCAGCTAAGGGTTCCTGCTTAACACCATGGATATAGACATCGGATCCATAATGCCAAGGCACAGCTTTATCAGAAGTATACGGAAAAGGACCAGGAGTGGTAATGACCATAGGAGCTACTCTAGCTTCAGCAACAATCTTCACAGGGCCTTCAGCAGTAATCTTAATTGGAACCTTATGAGTGATTTTGACAGGTCCCTTGGAAGTAATCCTTACTGGTACTTTATCAACCATATCCACCTCTTCAACTTTCGCACTTTTAGTTATATGGTCTACCATACTCTCCACAGAAGGTGGTGTCCTCTCAAATACTATGGTGTAATTATTCATGAGGCGTTGAATTCCGTCCTTCAGCCTCCAGCAACTATCTGGCCTATAAGCACAATAGACACAATCTTCACGACAACCTGGAAAGAACCCAGCTTGTACTAACTTCTTCTTGATAACAGACAATGGTGTAGTCAAATCTGCAACTGAGGAGATATGTGAATCTTCTTCAATGGCATTGACAGTCTTCTCATGATTTGGCATGGGAGCAGTAATCACATTTGGAGTACCCGGAGGGTCAAACTCAATTTCTCCAGCCTCAATCATATCTTGAATTTTGTTCTTCAATACCCAGCAACTATTGGTATCATGTCCCTGACAGTTCGAATGATATGCACATTGTGCATTAGGATTGTACCTGGGAGAGGTAACATTAGGGTTCTGAGGAGCATCTTTCAGAGTGATAAGTTCAACCTTCAACAAGTGTTGCAAGGCTTGGGCCATTGACATGTTGATCTTAGTGAACTGCCTTCTAGCCCTCTGTTGATTTCCCTGTGGTGGCTCTGTTGTTGCAGGAGTTGGATTAGAGATATGAACTGCATTTACAGACTGATGCCTCCTATTACGATCAGGTTGACCATAAACAACATTTGACTCTTTCTTCCCCCTGGGAGGCTTCTTTGCAGCACCTGATGAAGAAGCACCCACTTGAATCTTGCCACTCCTTATACCACTTTCTACGCGCTCTCCTGTCATTATCAACTCAGTGAAGCCAGATGATGAGCTTCCAATGAGATGACTGTAAAAAGGACCATTCAACGTACACATGAACATATCAACTAACTCCCTGTCAGTTAGAGGTGGTTGCACTCTTCCAGTCAAGTCTCTCCACTTTTGAGCATACTCCTTGAAACTTTCTTTAGCACCCATGGACATGCTTTGCAGCTGCATGCGAGTAGGAGCTAAATCAGCATTGTATTGATACTGCTTATAGAAGGCTTCAGCAAGATCATTCCAATCACGGATGTTGACACTCTCCAACTGATAGTACCATTCCAATTGAGCTCCAGATAAGCTCTCTTGGAAGAAATGGATCCACAACTTCTTATCAGCAGTATGGGGTTGGATTCTCCTGACATAAGATCTCAGATGCAGCTTGGGACAAGAGACACCATCATAAACTACGAAAGTAGGAACCTTGAAACCAATGGGTATAACCACCCCAGATATCAAACTCAGGTCTTCAAAATCCAGCCCAGAAGACTTTTGCAATTCCATAGCATCCATTCTATCCACCAGCATCTTGAACTTATCCTCATTAGGCTCATGATAGTAGTTAGCTTCAGAATCAGAGTCCCCCATTGTGTTGTGGAGACTGCCTCCCTCTTTCTCAGACTCTTCAGACTCATAATCTTCAACCTGTTATTTGGTCTTGACAGGACCTCTGAACCTTCTTCCCATGTTGATCAGACCACCTGACCTTCTAGTCTTCTTAGTCTTCTTGGCCAGCAGTGTCTTCAATTCATCCTGCCCTTTGGACAAGTTCAGGATCAGCTCTTGGAACTGTGCATTTTGTGCCTGGAGATCCTTAACTGTTTGTTCAAGAGCTATTGCTGAAATAAACAGCGAGAAGATGAGAAACCTGTGCATAATAAACCTGTGATGCAGTGATATGATATGTGAATGCGTATGCAATGTTTTCAAGGACTGCAGGATTTAAATTTGCTTAAACAATCAAGAAGGTAAACTTTTATTAGTAATAAATTTGTTTTGCCTCTTGGGCTTACAAAAAATGAAATGAAATAAATACAAGAGATGGGGTTTTAAGTCTCCCATGGACGTTTCCTCTTTGTGTTGAGGTATGAGTTGAGATTCCGTTCCTCGTGAAGTTGCTTTGTTAGTTCCAGGATTCTTTCTTGGCTTGCTTTGTAATGAGCCTCGAAAGTATCCTTTTGCTCCTTCAACTGGATCCAGGATCTCTGCAAGTCTTCCATGTCAGTAGGCATGTCTGGGTGAAGGATGGTATAAGAAGTATCTCCTTCAACAACAGGTTCCATGGTAACTGGCAGGATAGCAGGATATGGCATCATGAGGGTCTGAGCACGAGATCGCACCCATCTGAGATAAGCTTCCATAAGAATAGTGTACTTAGGCTCCAGAGTCTTGCTGTCAACCTTGTTCACTTTTCCCCATGCTCGTATGAATATCTGACGGTAACCTTGAAGATCGTTGTCGTAGTCAAACACAATACCCTGAATCAACATGTCATATGGACCATCACTCCGAGCGTAACCAAACTGTCGTAAAGCTAAGGAAGGGTTGTAAGTAATGCCTCCTCTTATGCCTAGAAGTGGCACATTAGGAAACTCCCCACAACGGTCAATGATAGTAACATTCTCCATAGATCTGGAGCACCAATGGATATCTGAATGAGAGAGTGACATAATCCTCTCGGACCACCTGAACCCTTGTTCATTCTTCATCACTGAGCGAGGAAGGTGAGAAATAAACCACCTAGATAGCAAAGGTATGCAGCACATCAGAGTTCCTCTTGCTTTTGTAGTACGAGTATGGAGAGAGTGCAGGATGTCTCCAAGCAATGTAGGCACTGGATTGTGACTCAGGAATATGTTGATGGCATGAACATCTATGAACTGATCAGGATTGGGAAACAACACTAAACCATAAATCAGTAAGGCTAAGATCTCCTCAAAAGCATCATAGCTCATAGCCTTCAAGAACACTCGAGCCTTCTCTATCAACACCTTATCAAGAATACCCTTGACCCCGCTTCTCGTTTCTAGGACAATGTAAGATTTCTTCAGATGTAGAGCTGCAGCAATAACCTCAGGTTTAGGCTCCTTTTCCAATCCTGTGAATGGTTTCTGATCAAGTACAGGTATACCCAGAAGTTTGGAGAACTCTTTCATTGTAGGAACCAACTGATAATCGGGGAATGTGAAGCAATGATGTTTAGGATCAAAAACTGAAACAGAACACTCATCATGTCTTCATTGAACCCTGAAGTGACTAGATCCAATAGGTGACCATGTCTTTTGATGAACTGGGAGTTTTCAGAAACTTGAGAGACCAACTCCTTAAGCTTAGGAGGTATTCCTACAAAGTTGATCCGGATAGTATTCCTACGAGCAGAAGCCATGACCTGCAACAAAGAACAAAGATAAATCCTTTGGTCCTTGAAATGGTTAGTTAAAATACTATGCTTATGATGCATGATGATGCTATGATGTTATGCTCAATCACAAACATGTGGCACACACAAACAAGTCACACAATAGCCCTAGGTTTGAAGGCTTGCATGAGGTTTAAAGGTAAGTACCCTCCCCTGAAGTTTAGATGGTTCATCCTGTCCTATAAAGTAACCAGGTTCTAAGGGATCTCAATATCATTGATCCTTCACAAGGGTGGTTGTTCAGTAGGCAACTTACTTGCCAACCAAAACCCTCCAAATTTAGGATCTCAATGAGTGTAGCATCGAGTATCAACCAACTTCAGTCTTCACAAAAGTCGGTTATCTCACTACTTTTCTAAAGGCCAAGATGGAATGACTAGGGTTCTAAAAGTCAGTTAGTGTATTGACAACATATGGCAGCCTCATATTATCCTCAACTTGCTTAAGGAACATAAGCACCAACCAAGAAGTCACACTAACTATGGCCACCAGATCAACCATATCGGTATACGCCGTACAGTTTCCTTGGTCTATTGCCATTTACCTAAGGTACACCAGATCCGGGTTAGGATCTTTCACACATAAGAGCACCCAACAGATAAGTATAAAGCAAACAAGGCAAAAAAATTTAAAGTGATCTAATTCCTAAGGGTACCCCTCTTTTATTAAATCCCCAGCAGAGTCGCCAGTTCTGTAACACGGTGGGAGAACTGACTTTAGTTATGTTGCGGATAGCAAGAGTCGCCACCGACTTTTATTTTATCCAAAGGAAAGGCATAAAAGAACAGGAAAGACCTTTTAAAATATTTTTGGGTCCGGGGGGTAGGTTATGTAAAGGGAAGGTGTTAGCACCCTTTACATCCATGGTTATCCATGGGCTCTTAGTTACTTAGCTCACTTTAAAATGTTTTTGAAATGTGAAGTGTGTGAATACAAATTTTCTTAAGTGTTTTATAATGATCCATGTACGGATGCGTATAAAACCTTTGTTTTGAAAATTTGTTTGAAAATGTGAAGTGTTTGAAATGTTTTGAAGAGTGAGCAAGTATCTAAGAGGAACCTACCCTAAGTTTAAGTCTTTTCTGTTCTTGAATCCTTTAAATGGTAAGATTATCCCTATTATTAAGGAATAGGTAGTCATTACCTTGGATGTGAGGGACAAGTGAAGGGACATCTGTTATTTAGGCAACTGTGGGGTGTATAAGCAATTCGAAGGGACTTATCATCTTTATTCGGAAGGGACAAAATCATTACGAAGGCAACATTCGAAGGGACTTGATCTTTTTATTTGTTTAAGGGACTAGATGATGTGAAATGAGGGACTTTGCTTTATACACCCTACTTGACCTTTTGTTTTAGGCAACATGAGAGGTATCCTTAAGGAAGTGAGATGGCGATCAAAGATCGACTTACGTGTGTGAGTGTACAATTTTAAATAATTATCTTTTAAATTAGTGATCTAAATTCAATTTTAAGATACAAATATGTTTACACTCCCTATTTTACTAACCATAGCATTTAAAAATAAATATTACTATTTAAAATATTACATAAAGGAAACAATTACATAATAATAATAATAATTAAAGCAAATTAAATAAATAAGCAAAAATAAATAATAATAATATAATTGGGTTAGCAAAAAAAACAATAATAATAATAAATCACAATATATAAATGGGGTTAGTAATAATAAAATAAATATGAAAATAAATAGCATTAATAATAAAATAAATAAGAATATTAGCATAATAATTAAAAGATCAAATTTTTTTATATAAACAATTATTATTTTATTTTTAAAATTAAGAAGAAAATATGAACAATTATATACTAATTATCATAAAGTTTTAAATTATGTACCAATTATAAAAATTAGGTTAATTATAAACATATTATGAAAATAAATTATATTTACAATATTTTAATTATTTTTAAGCATATCCTAAAAATTATTTACATACAAGGATTAAATTATAAACAAATTATAAAATATGTACATATTATGAAAATTAGGTTAATTATAATTGTATAATCATATTACTATATTTACAAAATTAAATTAGCAAGTTTTAATTATTTTTAAACATATACTAAAAATTAATTATTTTCATATAAGAATTGAATAATAAACAAACAAAATTATAAAATATATACATGCAATTAAAGTTTATTAAAAGGTATAATTAACGAATAAATTAACATTTATAATTAGGGTTTTTAAAAAATAATTAGGTTTTACAAAATATTTTAGGGTTTTAAAAAAAATTAGGGTTTATATGTTTAGAATAACAAATTAGGATTAATTAATAAATAATTCTTCTAATGAGACTTAATTGTAAAAGAAAATGAATTTAAATTGTAACAAGGTAAATAATAATATACACATTATATATATATTTTTTAAATTTATTTAGTTATAATATAAACATGTTAATTAAAAATAATAATAAACAAGAAAAGTGAAGAAAAAGAACTTACCTGGGCTGGGATTCGAACCCAGCCCCTGGACAATGCAATATCCAAGACCAATACACCAGCCACCAGGCCATGCGCGCGCAGGTGATAAGCAATGCGCTCCTTGAGGTTTTATGGCTAACCTGGAAAAAATCATGATAAAACAAAAAGAAATTGCACAAAAGGCCTGGGGGAGGATTCGAACCCAGGACCTTCTCATAACACGCAGACACACTTACCATCCAGCCGGGAGGGCGCAACTGGTAATATGTCCATCACAATAAATAATATATTAAGTTTGCTAATTACATGGAAAAATAAGAAAAAAGGTTGCTGCATCCAGGATTCGAACCAAGAACCTACAAGCATAACATGCGCATACTTCACCACTGGGCCAACGCTGCATCTGTGAAATAAAATAACAAACAATTCTAAAAATATTAAACATAATTTTAAATTCTCCAGATGGCGCCAAGAGCTTCGTCTTCAACCTTCTTCCTGCAAAAACACCTGCAAAATTACTTACAAAGTTTCCTGCGAATTTTTCAAAACATATACCTACGAAATTTGGAATACCATCAAAACAGTGAAATTTCTCAAAATTAATTGGTGTATTATGATCCCCAGAGTTCACATGATTGTTCTATGTTCTTAGAATTCATTTATTTTAGGTTTATCATGGAACCCTAAAAGCTTGGCCGAAACCCTAACAATGGTGATTCTTTGTTCCTGCACCAAAAATGAAATCAAATATGCCAGAAACCATCCACATACAATCACAAACAAGAATCAATAATCAAAATTGTGTTAGAATGCTTGTGTAAAGGAAATCGAAAATTTCAATTTTATGATAAACATGGATTCAGTTTAGGTCATATGCAGTGCTTTAGATGCTACAAGTGGTTCCAATAGATTCAGTGATGTTCATTGAACATGTCTCAACCTTCAAATTGGCTTGAAAGAGCTTGAATGGTCAAATCCGAATTTGAATTTTGGTGACTTTTTTTTATGTATGAACTTACTCTTTGAGGCAGGGAATTCGTGTCTTATGCATAGGGTTATGTTGTATACTTGTACTAGACTGAATTAGGTCAAAAATAATGGATCATTGTGTGGATCTTTTTGAGTTTGGAGATTGAAAAAGATTAGTACATAAATTTCAAATATTATTGAATAAGACCTTTCTATTTCAAGCCAATCTTCATCAATGTTGTATCAATTCAATCCAAATTATATTTATGACCTTCTAGAAGAGAAATATATTTTAAATTTTCACATTTGATATTTTATTTAAATTTAAAATGATTTTTTAATATAAAAATCATAATAAATAAATTAAATAAAATAAAATTATGAAAATATTAAATAAATTTCGTGCATGATGTCATGGATCACTTTGGGTCACCAAAAGTTCAGCCCATTTAGAAAAATTTGGTTCTAAGACCCTATTTCCTTCATAAACCACCCAAAAATTTCCCAACTTTGCAAGGGCACATATCCTTAAATTTTAATGCTATGAGGGTGATTTTGGACATTTTGGAAAGCTTGAATAGTCCTCTAACCAACCCCATTGGTTTCATGTCCATATCATTTACCATTCTCAAGTTATGCCCTTTTGAAGTTGTTGACTTTTTGTTGACTTTCAAAAGGACCTATAATGTCTTAGCTCATACCTTCCAAATGAAGCATTTTTGGGCTTGGCTTGTGAGACACAAAGTTGTAGAGAATTCAATTTCCTTCAAAATGAGATTTGGATGGAAAAATGTGATGAAGCATGTGAAAGTTATGGCTGGTCAAAGTTCAGTTGACTTTTCCTGAGGAAACCCTAATTTAGAAACCTCTGATTTTTGATGATCTGAAATATACTTGATGAATTATGATCAAACCTTGATCAAATGATGAATATTACTTCATATACTTGATGTTGGCAAAAAATCATGAAGTTTGACCTTGGTTTGACCACAGTTGACCTCAGTTTGACTTTTTAACTGCTTTGACTGATTTTGACTGATCTGATCATTTGACTGAGCAAACCTTTGAGAAAAGTTCTAAAATTTGTCATGGGGATTCTTAGACACATATAAGATGTTATGAAGCTCACTTGAAGTCTTGGAAATCCATTTAGCCTGATTAAAGTCAAAACCCTAGTTTTGGATGCACTGCTTAGGAGAATGCCTTGCCTGAGGGATTTGTCAAATCTTCTGACCCATGATGAACTTTGTGAACCTTGTGAACCTCATAAGATGTCTTGTGAACCTCATGAAAGGTCTTGTGAACCTTGTGAACCTCATAAAGTGTCTTGTAAACTTCATGAACCTCATGAAAGGTCTTGTGAACCTTGTGAACCTCATAAAGTGTCTTGTAAACTTCATGAACCTCATGAAAGGTCTTGTGAACCTTGTGAACCTCTTAGCACACAAAGTCTTGTATTGTGATGGCAAATTTTGGGGTGCAACACAAAGTCCAGGGGTTATTTCATATATGAGGATTCCCTTAAAGAAAGAATTCTTGGCATCAACAAAGTTGCAACACTAACTTTCACATCTATTGAAGATATAATTTAAGTTGACGAACTAAAGCATAATCTTCCAAGTACAAATCAACTTTGTGATAAAGACTTCAAAATCATGTTTCGACAAGGATAAATGTTTGATGAAGTCTCATGAGGTAAAACTCATAGGTAAAAATTATGTTTTGTTTATTTATTTTTGAAAGATTTCCTTATATACTTCAAGAAGTTTCCCATAATTTTTGCTAATGACAAAGGGGGAGAAGGATTGTTGTTTCTCTAACTCTATTATGCAGAATTCTATCCATAACTTCTTTGATTGAGGGGGAGCATCAATCAAGAAGGAGCTTTTTGTTGGAAAAACAAAGTTGGAGTAAATTTTCAAGAATAGGTTGTCATCATCAAAAAGGGGGAGATTGTGAAGCCAAAATTCCTTCAAATATCATGTTTTGATGAAGACAACAAACTATGCTCATATGTGTATGTGCAAAAAGGAAGAAAATAAAATGGATCAAAGTTTCACATACAAACCAATCAAGTTTCAAGTATTGAAGATCGAATATTGAACAACTCAAAGGTATATCAAATATCATTTAAAATACTTATACAAGTGTTTAATTATTTATCTTTCACATGACATATATCATAAGATTTTTTTTTCAAATCTTTTTTTAATAACTCACTCCTTTTAAAATTAATTATTTGCATGCATGGTTCATTTGGTTGAAAATATAACACTATTTATAGCTTTAAAAAGCAATTTTTTTATCATACATTTGAAAATTTATTTTTCATATCTGAACCATGTTAAATTACTTTAAAATATAATCTATTGAGTTGGATAAATCAATAGACGTTGCATAATGTTTGTTTAAACATTTAAACAAACAGATTTTTGTAAATTATGGCGTTTTGAACTGCCGTAACATGCCTAAACACCGCTGTAATTTGCACCGTTCTGAAGCAGTATTTTAATTTTGAAATTCAAAAATTATTCTGCATTTGTTAAGTCAGGTATTCGTTAACTGACTTGACAAGTCCTATACGAATTTGAAAAGAAAAAAATTTTAACACCTTTTCATGCATCTTTTCATGAAATAATTTCTTTTAACTTGACAATTGTTCATGATATTTTTGCATAACTTTACAATGTTTCAAAAAGGTGCTATGCACTTATAAATACATTTTATAATCATAATTTTTTCCCTCACCTCCAATAAATTTCATAATAAAAATCACTCATATACTTCATATTTCAAATATTTTTTAAGTGTTCATATTCAAACTTTTTGAGAGAAACTTTTCATAAATTTTCAAGAACATCATTCTAGTTTCATCTCATTTATTCAAGAAAACTTGTATATTTATTGTTGAGTGATACTTGTTCCAAGGAGAAGATCAATATTTATATTGATAAAATATTGAAAGCTTCATCTTTCATACACTTACAAAATTCAGAATTATTATTATTCCTTGTTTTCAGGATTGTTGGAAACAAAAGAGTAGAAAGGAAATAATTGTTTTCTTGTTCTACTTGGGCGGTTTTTCTTGTTATCCGGATTGTGGATACAAGAGGTCCATTATGAGATTTCTTCTCAATAGGACTTTAAATTTGTAAAATCCAAGAGGTTGTTCTTGGTGGATTGTTGTTAGAAGATTGTAGGATAAGTCTTGGGATTAGGCTTGTACAAAGATCTAACAATAGTGGAAAACTCTTTCGGTGTTGAAAGGGGAATGGATGTACCTTCGGATTGTGAAGGGAACCAGGATAATTCTCTATGTCTCTTTTACTTTCTACATTCATCATTTTCGCACTTAGTTCTTGTAAGAAAGTAAAAGAATCGGAAAAAAAAACGGAAAAACTTTAAAAGAAATTTAAAAGCCTAATTCACCTCCCCCCCTCTTAGGCGTATCTCAAACTTTCAACTTGCATGCTTAGCGAGCAAAGGGGTCGCTTAGTGAGACCTGGAAGGGAGAAAAGATGTTTTTAATTTATTAAAATTCATGAAAAATTGTGTTTTTTGTTTTAGGAAGGTTGGTGTGTTGTTGATGTGGTGTGAGCAAGTTTAGAGAGGTTATATGTGTATTTTGTCGATGTTGAATATTGTTGTGTGAAACATTTGAATGTTTGATGTATGTTTAGTTGTGTATGTGTTGGTGATTGAAAATTGTTAGTATAAGAAAGAATATGCATTAAGTATGGTTGTGTTGTTGCATATTGTCGTTGTTGTTGCCTGTTGTCGTTGGTGGTGGGGTGATTGTGTTCAATCACGACGTAGGGTGTGATCATGAAATAGGGATCACTCTGGACCATGAAATAGGGGTCGAGGGTGTAATCATTAAAGAGGGGTTACACTGGACCATGAAAATGGGGTTGAGAGTTCCGACGGGAACTGGATCATGAAATAGGGATCGATTCTTGGTACCACATGTATTGAGTCTATGGATGAGTCTTATTTGCATGAATTTTTGTTGATGTATATGATATGGATGTATATGTTGTTGATGTGTATGACGTGGATGTATATGTTGTTTATGTGTGTGTTGTAGATGTGTAGTTGGGTTGTGATTCTTGTCGTGATAAGTATTTTGTTGTTGTACTTATGTGATATATGCCTCATATTTATATAATTTTCCTCTTTTAATTGGTTTAAGAATCTCACCCCTTCTATTTGAATGTTAACCCTATGTTGGTAACATGCAAATACTCAGGAGTAATTGTGGTCGTGGCGTCCGCTCTGATATGTAACATGTGATTCGGGAACGTCGCTTTGTTGCTTTAGTTCATTTATTATATTTTGGAACAATTTGATGTTGTTTTAGAAGTTTTCAAACTATTTTCTATTTCAATGATATCGCTAAAGTTTGGCTTTTCCGCTGCTTAATTTGAATAGTTTTCCATTCATGTTATGTATCAAATTTTAAGAGCATGTTTTATGTTGGTTGAAAGTAGCACCTTGAATTGAAAATGACATTTTACTCTGATATTGTCGTATTTTATTTATTAAAAATGACCGCGGAAATCCAGGGTGTTACAATTTGCAAGGAGTAGAATGCTCATCTTGTTGTAACTCTGAAGAGTTACTTTGTACTTGGACAGAGGAGTATATGCATACAAAGAAGCACCTCAGTTAGCTCCGGTATGGCAATTCTACCTAAATAATTATTTCTCCTCAAGTGGACAGTATATCCTGATGGGATCCCTAAACGGTCCAGCTGTGAGTCGAGACTCCTCAAGTAGACGTTATATCCAGTAGGATCCTTAAATGGTCTAGCTCTGAGTTGAGTTAAAATCCCGGTAGGGGTTCTTCTTTTTCAGTGAACGTTATATCTGGAAGGATCCCTGAAAAGTTCATTGAAGTCACAAAGGTTCTATGCAATTAGTCACGGCATGTCGCCGCGCATGTTCCTTCTCAAGTAGACGTTATATCCTGTGGGATCCTTGAACGGTCTAGCTGTGAGTGGAGATGAGTTAGTCACAGTGTTGTTGTGCGATTGTAATCATGGATTTTGGTTATAGTAGATTAAGTCTTTGTTTAAGGATAAATCACCTTGGTGGGTGGACTGGACTTGCTTGACAAGCTCTCAAGTGAACCAGGATATATCGTGTGTTCTTAATCTTGCTTTATGTTTTACATTACTTATGCTTCCACAATGCATTTATAGCATAGCTTGATGCAACTCATCAAAGTGCGAAAAATAGCCAAGAGTGAAAACCCCAATTCAATCCCCCATTTATTGTGTTTTTCTCACACCTTCAATTGGTATCAGAGTTCTGATTCTATTATTAATGGATATCAAACACTTCACAGTGTCAAATAAAGATCCATTGTTGTGTGTTAAAAACACCTGAGATGAATCCACTTACAATTTTAGTCTCTTATCAGTTGATGATATTGAGAAGATACTGAATTGTAGTCAGATGGATTACATTTGAGCAAGACACTGATTTGGAGGAATCAGATGACAAGATAGATTCTTCAGATAAGGTTATATATTTGATTGAATGCTTATCTTAAATATGATTGATTGATCAACGTATTTTGCTTAAGAATTAAATCATCAGAAAACAAGAAATCTTGTTTGCTGAAGATTATTTCTAAATAAGTATGGGATGTTTTCAAGAGGCGGATTAGTCCACCCCTGACTTTCTCATATTAAGCTCATTAGAAGTTTTTCTAAAGTAAAACAGATGATTGTTTCCTTATTATTCTGATTCATAAGTTCTTCAGAATGAGTATGCAAAAAGGGATGTCAAAAATCATAATCAGAAGGACAAAATGTATAAGTGATTATTCCCTGAGAGAACTACTGTAGATACTCAGACGCCTATCAGAAGAATCAGAAGTTGTTCTGAAGAAGCATGAGAACCCAAAACTTATCTCATTAGAACCTCCAAGGTGTCAAGTTATAAGAAAAGAAGAAGAATGGTCAGAAGACAAGATCAAGCCAGAATCTGAACAAAAAATCGATCAGAACCAACAAGGAAGAAGTTATGAAATGCTAAGGTATGCTTTTTTATCTTTGACGCATTCTATAGGATAATCTGATAAAAATATTTCTACCTGTTAGGAATTGTTTTTAGTCAGAACAATAGTTGTCTTAATGTTGTGAAACATTTAAATCAGAACTTTCTGATAAAGTGAAAGTGTCATGATTAAAACAATTCCTATTCTCTAAGTAATTTTTTTAGTAAAACCTTTTGATTTAATTTATGAGTAATGAACAGTCACTGCATTGAATGTGGTAATTTTATCTGAAAACGTGTGAGCTTGATTGTGACACCAGTCCCACTCACTAGACTTGCGAAATTGGAATAGACACATTTAGGTTTTAATTAAGTGTTTTGTTAATTGATTAAAATTGTACATCCTCTATTTTTGAATTGTATATCAAGTGTTAATTGTGTGCTTAATTTAAATCACCCTCTCACACGTCACACACCACGAAATCGCACAACTACACTCTGGTTATCAGAAAACCCAAAACCAAAACCCTAAATTTCTATGAGTTCTCAAATGGACGCCATGCAACAAGAAGTCTACAAGTTCTTTCAACAATATGAACAATCTAAGAAAGTTATTCCAACTCAAAAAGTATCAACACCCTGTGGTGCATAAACATCTTCAATAGAGAAAATGGATCTACCGATTATGGAACGTCCTGCCCAAGTCTATATAAACACTTCATCATCAAAGCTACTGGTTTTCTGTGAGTCTCTGGTAAATTTTGATAATCTTCACGAGAATGGACTTGACCTAATTGACCAACTGAAAGCTCAAGGTTGGGAAAAGTTTTTTGATCACCTACACGGTCCTCTTTATCCAACCTTTGTTAAGGAATTTTGGAAACATGCTGTTGTACCCCAAAATTTGCCCTCCCACAATCAAAGAAAGGTGTACCTGGAGTTCTCTCAAGGTTCACAAGGTTCACAATTGGTCAGAAAGTTTGAAAGTTATCTCAGACAAAACATCCTCCTAAGCAATGGATCCACAACTAGGGTTTTGAGTTTATCTGAGTTAAATGGACTTATAAGGCCTCAAGTAAGATTAATAAAATCCCACATATATTCAAAGATCCCCATGTCAAGTTTCAAGGCTTTCCCAATAAGTTTGACCAGTCAGATGATCAGATATGCAAAAGTCTGTCAAAGCAGTTAAAAAGTCAAACTGAGGTCAACTATGGTCAAACAAAAGTCAAACTTCAGGATTTTTTGCAAACATCAAGATTATGAAGTAAAATTCATCATTTTATCAAGGGTTGATCATGATTCATCAAGAAAGTTTCAGATCATCAAGAATCAGGAGTTTCTAAATTAGGGTTTTCTTAAAGAAAGTCAACTGAACTTTGACCAGCCATAACTTTCACATACTTCATCAAATATTTCCCATCCAAACTCATTTTGAAAGAAATTGAATTCTTTACAACTTTGCGTCTCACAAGCCAAGCCTAAAAATGCTTCATTTGGAAGGTATGAGCTAAAACATTACAGGTCATTTCAAAAGTCAAGAAAAAGTCAATTTTTTCCAAAGCTCATAATTTGAAAATGGTAAAAGGTATGGACATGAGACCAAAGAGGTTTGTTAGAGGAATCTTTAAGCTTTCCAAAATGTCTAAGAGCACCTTCATAGCTTTAAAATTGAGGGATTTATGCCTTGTCAAAGTTGGGAGATTTTCAAGGGGTGTATGAAGCAAATAAGGTCTTAAATCCAAATATTTCCAAATGAGCCTATCATTTTGCAACCCAATCTTAATAATAACATCAAGCACGACCCAATCCCAAATATTTTTTATTTTTATAATTTATTTATTATTTATTTGGATTTTATTCATTAAAATTCAATTTAAATCAAAATAAAATATGAAAATTCAAATATTTGATTTGATTCTTCTTCTAGAAGCTCATAAACATCATTCAAGTTGATTTGATTCTATCCAAATTCGTGCACAGCCTATTGGGTATGAGAAGATATGATTTTTCATCACATTTATGATAGATTTTGCTTCACACTCAAGGTATCCAAAAAGCCCAAAAAACCATCAGATTTTTGACCTAATCTCACTCTTCTATAAGTATACAAGTCAACAAATGCATAGAGAACGGATTTTGGCAGCCAAGAACCTCACATTCAACTTCAAAAAATTTCATAACAAAGTCAATTTCGGTTTCACACATTGAGGTGCATTCCAAGCTATTTAAAGGTTGAGACATCATCTTTGAAGCATGTACAACGCAACTGAACCATCACATTGATCAAAAGCATCCCATATCATAGAATTCGAACCTTGTTTTTCTTGATTTTTTTTTATTTTTCGATTCACTTAATTCATGCATTACTTTTGCTTTTTGACTCTATAATATTGTTTGTGATGGTTTGTAGATCGTTTCTGGACAAAAAACTTGTAGGTTCATGGCCAAACGCGTGAATGACCATAGTTAGGGTTTGGACCTTTAATTTAGGGTTTTGCCATTTACCTCGTCTAAATGATTTCTAAGACCATGGCCAGAATGTATAAACCTTGGGCAATCAATCTGGACTGTTAATTTTTATGATTGTGATGGTTTTCATGGTATTTCAAAAACCTAGGTTTTTTTGTAAATATTTGTGCGCAGGTAAATTCGCAGGAAAAAGTGTAGTAAAATCCGCAGGTAAGAGGAAGAAGATGAAGTTCGTCTGACGCCAAAATTCAATTTGAAATTTTGTTTTATTTTTTATATTATTATGGTTATCATATTAACACACGCAGGCTGATGGTCCAGTGGTGAGTTAGGCGTTTGATAGTGTTGAAAGCCTGGGTTTGATCCCTGGCTGAGGCATTCTTTTTATTTCATTTATTTTTGTCAATTAACTTAATATGTATTCAATTGAAGCTGATTGATTAGCACAAGGCGTGTCTAGCCCAGCTGGTTTGAAGGCATGTGATGGAGGAATGGAGTTCTGGGTTCGACCCGAGGCTCTTCAGGTGAGTTTTTTGTTTTGTTTTTTTTCCTTCTAATTCTAACCTTTTTTAAATCACATTTTCTTATTTTAATTATTATTATTATTATATATAAATTGATTAATTAAATTAAACCTTTCTAAATAAAAACAAAAACCTAAACAAGATAATATTTTTGTAAAAAGGTTTTATTTTTTTACTTTTGTATATAATTTTTATTATAAATGTTTTTATTTTGTAAAATAAATACTAATTATTCTTAACTTTATTTCTTACTTATAATAATAATTTTTTTTAACTCTAATGTTGTACATAATTAGTTATTTTTTGTAAATTAATTTTATTAATGTAAATAATTAAATTATTTTTTACTAATGATTAATTAATTAAATTCATATTTTTCTTAATAACTTCTAAAAAAATCTAACTTGTCTAATCTAAACTTTTTCTTTTTAATTAAATGTTTAATTGTTATTTCTTTAATTTATTTTAACTTTATTATTATTATTACTTTATTATTATTATTACTTTATTATTATTGCTTATTTATTATTTTATTATATCTATTATTCTTGCTTTATAATTTATTTTTATCCGACTATTATGTATCTGCCAAAGCCTTGTAATAGCTTATAGATTTATTTTTCCATCTTTATTTTCTTTGTAAATATTTAACTGCGTGGTTAGTAAATAGGGAGTGCGAAACTAATTGTGGTTAAATGGAGTTAGACAACTAAAAAAAGAATAAATATCTGAAAAATAACACTCACACACGTAAGTCGATCTTTGATCGCCATCTGCACTTCCTAGGGTATTCCGCTTGGTTGTCTTATCTAATTGGTCAAGTCCCTCGAATATAGGGGTGTTTAAGCAAAGTTCCTTTAAAAAGAAATCTTCATTGTCCCTTTACAGATTTTAAAAGATCAAGTCCCTACGAGGTTGCCTACGATAACGATCTTGTCCCTTCGATTAAATGATGATAGTCCCTTCAAATTGCTAAAGACACCCCTACATGTTGCCTTCATTGACCATACGATGACCCTACGCCCGTCCCTTAATAAAATCCAAAGTAATGACTTCATATTCCTTAATAATAGGGATAGTCTTACTCTTGAAGAAACATAAAAGAACTTGAATGACTTAGCTTAGGGTAGGTACCTCATAGTTACTTGCTCACACTTTAAAACTACTTTTCACACCTCACTTTTCTTAAACATTTTTCAACTTAAAGGCTTTGTATACATCCATATGAGGATCATTACAAAGTACTTAGAAAAATTTCTAAACACACACTACACTTTCTTTTCAAAAAACAGTTAAGTGAGCTAAGTAACTGAGAGCCAATGGATAACCATGGATATAAAGGGTGCTAACACCTTCCCTTTATATAACCTACCCCCCGAACCCAAGTCTTTTCAAAACGGTCTTTCCTGTTCTTTTATGTCCCTTCCTTATGGATAAAATAAAAGTCGGTGGCGACTCTTGCTATCCGCAACATGACTAAAAGTCAGTTCTCCCACCGTGTTACACATGCGATTGCAGATGATTATGTTTGTATCTCATGTATTTAATAACAAAGTTGTTATTTCGGAGAAAGTTATCGCCATTCTTATGGGAATGGTGAATGCTAGAAGAAAGCTATTGTACAAGATGAAGAAAATAGAATTTCTGAACAAAACCGTCTGCCCTACTATCTTTGCTAAACCTCCATCTAGGAAGAATCAGTACAAACCTCAAGACTAGCCTAGAAACTTGAGAGTTTGGCATAAAATTCTTTTGGGAACAATCTACAAGAAACCTCCTCATAATTCCTCAGATTTTATCAATATATATTAGAAGTCCATGCTTTACTACATTCAAATGAATATCAAAATATGTCTTCCTTCTGTCATATTCAAATACCTCAGAGATGCAGTAAGGGAAACCCTGGAATTTGGAAAACACCTCAGAAACTATATTCCCATGGGAAGGCTGATATCTCACATTCTGATAGAAAGCAAGTTGACCGACAATCTTACTCAAGATAGTTTAAGTATTGTCTTCGAGTCACCTCTGGATGGAAAAACCTTGGTCAACATAAAATCTATCCCAAAGATTCTGTCTAAGACAAGAATCATTGACTCTGATTTCTAGAAGGAATGGAGAACCCATATAGATGAATATCCCATGTTTGTCCAAAAAGAACCCATTAAGGTTATCAAGGCTTACATCAGCATTAAAGAGACAAATGATTATAATTTGTCACGATTCAAATTTGATCTGATAGCAAATAAGGCTCCAAACATGTTAAATAAGGGAAGGCACTCGGTTCCAGCTGCTTCAGAAGCAAGATGTAAAAAGACGTAAGCTTGGAAGCGCTCAATCAGAATATCCTCAGAAACCTCAGTCTAAAAGTTCCATCAAAATATCTGAACTGATACCTGATAACGAAGAACATAACAATATTGATCTATCACCAACTCTACCTCATCCAGTCTCATCAACGGAAGTCCTAAGTATATCATTGATTCTCACACCAACTACCAATGTTATATTCGTTCCTACTCATCCACAAAATTCTCACGACTACCAATCATCTTCTTTAGTTGTCAACTCAACGTCCTCATAAGAATCAGAATTATATTATTCCAACAATTCTCTTATACAACTGGAACTATTAGAACCTCAATCTCCCATAATATTTGATCAGAGCAATGATAGCCATATGTGTCTTTTGAAGAAATGATGAACTCCTTCAAGATTTCTGAGGTAGCCAACTCAAGTACGTATTCTCAAGACATCAAAGTCATCTTTGATGAATTCAAAGGGTGGATGAACATAGAATATCAAAAGACACATGATATTCTTGAAGAATTTAAAGAAAGTATGGTTTAAAAAGCCGAAGAAAAGGAAACAGCAAAAGCTCTAAAAGAAATGCAAGGAGCCACATACTTTTATGGGATAAGTACAGAAGTCTTCAAAGATCTAAAATCCAGACAAGATTAATTGGAAGCAGTGCACAAATAGGATAAACCTTAGGATTTATTTTAATTTAGTTTTTTTTGTTTAATGTTTTTACATTTCTATTTTGATGATCTTCTATGAATGAATTTAGTTTTCTGGAAATGTTATTATGTTTTATGTGTGTGTGCTTACATAATCTTATTTGTGTTATATTCATATGCATTAATCATGAGAATCAATTAATCAGAATCATAATGCTTTAACAAGTTTTAAAATGCTCTAACTTCTCAATGATGTCAAAAAAAGGGAGAAATGGAAAGATGATTTTGATGATAACTTAAAAAATGCAACTCAAACAAATCAAATGATATAAACTGTTTATTACTAACATTTTACGTTTGATGTTTATCCGAGGAACTTTGAACAAGTTCACTTGGAATTCTTAGAAACGGGTTATGAAGATTCAAGAAAGGATATTTGGATGCAAAGATCCAAAGGAAGAAGTTCTGTCAAGACAAACTCTAATACAATAGAAGTATAATTTTTTGTACTTGAAGAACTATGAAGAAGTTCTGATAGACCAAGCAATGATATTGCATTTAGTATCAGACTTAGAACAATCATGGAGTTCTGATAGTAATAAGGGTTTGAGGCCTACGTTCTATTCAGACTCTGATAAGTATAGAGAAGAAATCCTTCTTTAGCATATGTTCTAAACAACTCAAATTTTGTATTATGTAATTCTTGGAATCAGGGGGAGACTCTGATCAAGCATTAATACAATTTTGGGGTTAACACATTTAGGGGGAGTTGTTACTCTAAAACACTGAATATGTTCTCATTAGTGATTACCCGGTTATTACCCTGTTACGTTTAGTGATTTCCTATATAAAATTTTCTATCAAAATACATGGTTTTGTCATCATCATAAAGGTGGAGATTGTAAGAACAAGTGTTGTCTCTGCATTCCATCTCTATGTTTTGATGATAACAATAGAGTATTTATGAAAGAACCATTTTATGTTCTGATGTTTGTTAAAGTGAAGATCATGAATATTTTATATAATAAGATCAAACAAACATTATGAATGAGAATGAAAATGCTATTATGCAAAGTTACTATGTGTAACTTTAGTCGCAAGTGTGTTTCTGAATCTGGACACAATAAAAAAGATCCAAGGATGCGGATGTTGTGTTGGCAATGATCTTGTGAATGTTGTTTTGAACGTGGTTCTGATCAGATAGTGAAGCGAAGCTTCTGAAATCAATTTTCTGAAGAATTAAGTTCTGAAGACTCTGATGACTTGATGTTCTGAAGACCTAGTGCTTGGAAGATTATAAAGACTTACAAGTTCTGAAGATTAAGATTTTGAAGAACTAAGTTCATAAGACTCTGAAGACAATGTTCTATGTGAACAAAGTTCTGAATACTTAAGACTTAAAGTTCTCAAGAATGGTCCTGAAGAACCAAGTGCTGAAGACTCTGAAGACAATGTTCTATGTGAACAAATTTCTGAAGAATCTAAGACTTAAAGTTCTGAAGACCATAGGTTTCAAGCCAAGTACTGAAGTCCTGAAGAACGTAGTTCTATGTGAACAAGTTCTGAAGATTAAAGACATAGGATCTCTGAATACCCAAGTATCATTGTTCCTGACTCATGCTTCATTCATTGATTTATAATCAAAAGCCTCTGAATTTCAGATGACAATGTTACCCTTGGCATGGATAGTATATATTGCGATAATGCTTTATCCCACTATCTCTCCACTATCTTTGAATTATGGAAAAAGACAATACGTGGTTGTACTATTTGATTCCTTGTGTAACGGATTCCTTGTAGCCGAATTGGGTTGTAAAGGCTCTTTTTATGTTTGGATATAAAAGGAAAACATCACATGCTTTGTGATGTCGGTGGCTCCCAATGGAAGCACAATCAGGGTTGTTGGTTCC
Source organism: Lathyrus aphaca (assembly GCA_963966055.1). Classification (NCBI taxonomy): domain Eukaryota; kingdom Viridiplantae; phylum Streptophyta; class Magnoliopsida; order Fabales; family Fabaceae; genus Lathyrus; species Lathyrus aphaca. Next base: position 560,211,017 of record OZ014520.1, on the reverse strand, counting down.
TTAAGGAAACACAACCACACACGTTGATGTTGTTTTTGGTTCAAATGAACAACCACACTTTTGAGTGTTGTTGATTTTGAATAGGAACTCAACCTAGTTGTTGATATTCAAATTGGAATGCTTATGTGAAGTAATTTTGAAGACAACCATTGAATTAAGTGTTGATACCTCAGTTGTTGCATATTTATGATCATAACAAAAATACAACAATATGAGAGTCTGAGTTCATGTTGCTACATCAAGATCAACATCTACAACAACAATGATTAGACATTGATGACCTGGAGCTGAAGAAGAACAAATCAACAAGTCATCTATCAACACCAACTACATCATCCTGGAGCTCATTGAAGATTAGAAGCAAGGAGTTGTTTCTCGTAGCTTGCTCATCAATGAAGATGAAGATTTTTGAAGATACAATTTGAATTATAATACTATTAATATCTTAGAATCATGTAATTTTCAAGGAGAAGAATGATCATCTTGTTGTAACTCTGAAGAGTTACTTTGTACTTAAATAGAGGAGTATATGCTTACAAAGAAACATCTCAATTAGCTCCAATATGGAAATTCTACCTAAAGAATTGTTTCTCCTCAGGTGGACGTTATATCCTAATGGGATCCTGTTGCACCCTAATTTTTTCCCTAAGTTTTCTTTGCATTTTCATCTTCATCTTGCATACAAACAAGATCGCACTGGTTTCTCGGTTCGTCTCGGGTTAGGTTTATGCCTCACAGGGGATCACCGTTGTATTTAAATTACTTTATTTGTTTATGTTTACTAACCATTAATCAAAATCAAAAAAATATTTTTGTTTCCTTTTACTAACCTTTTTCAGGAAGAGGAACCATTGAAAATGCCAAAAATAACAGTCCTGCAGCTCGAGTAAATTTCACAGACAAAAGTCGAAGTTGATCCGCAAATAATTCAAATTTATCTGATCAAAGATTTCCCAATTTAATTGATTCATTCAAAGGATTTCCAAGGTTATGTGTTTATTTCTTCGACGTACAATAAGAATCGGGCCACGACAACCAAGCAACCTCATTTGAATAAAATATTCAAATTTTGGCTTGGTTAACCGGTTAACCATATGCGTCAATCGGTTAACCAGTGCGAAATTTGAATATTTTGTTCAAATTCAGCACCCTTAGATCATTGATTTAATTGGAATATTCTAGATCCATCGGTTTCTGATTTCTCTACATCACTTTGATTATTTCCTACCATAAACCCTCACTAATCACCACTCTTTTCCATTTCCCACCAAAACTGAAATTACCAAGCCTAATTTTAATGATCAAAGCAAGCTCCATTCCACCAAATTCCCATACCTGAAGTCTTTAAATAGAATCATAATTTCATTCATTCACGAAGCTTTGGATAACCACAAAACCTCTTGCAAAATACTCCCCCAACACCAAAGTTCTCCAAAGCTCACTTTCTTTATTTTTAAGTTATCAAGAATTCACATTGAATTCTTGACTAACTTGAGCTAAACCTTCATCCTTTCCTTCTTTAGATCATCAATTTCAATAGATCTAAGCTTGATTTGGTCCAATTTGAAGAAGTGCTTTTGGTAATTCCTCTCACTCTGTAAACCCATAATCACCATCAACATTCAAGATGTAGATCTTTGGTGCCTTTGTTTATAGATCCTTTGGATCTTTATTTGTTGTTTGATTGCAGGGATTTCACTATATTTTGGTTTTAAAATTCGTGCAAATTCAGATCATGATCATCAAATGTTTGAAAAAAGGTTTTGAAAATGGATCAATGCTGAATTTATGCATTTTTTGCTGTTGCTTCAGCGTTAACCGGTTAACCATATGCGTTAACCGGTTAACCATATGCGTTAACCGGTTAACGCAAGTCAGAGTTAAATTCTTTGCTTGTTTTAAAGCCCTTTTTGGTTCTTCTTTCGTCTTCTTCTTCCTCCTTTTATTTTTACCTTGGAAAGCACTTTTGGGACTGATTTCTCCTTAATTTCAATGAACTTTGGGTGTAGATTAGAGTAGTTAATGTTTATTAATTCAAAACTACCTTTAAGTGGATTATTTAATTCATTTAAGGTACTTTGCATTAGTGATACATTTTCATGCTTGAATCCACCGAGATGAGTGATTGAACTTAAGGATGGAAGAATACCATGGGTGCGGCTCAATTTGGTATTTACCTTTAGTTTTGTGTGGTATTGCATCCGGATAGCGATTTACATATCGTTTATCTCGCATGCATTAGCACTAACATTATGCACTTTAATTGGTGGTGGCCGGCCTCATTTCTAGGGTAATTACTTCGTAAATTACTCGGCAATTGCTTAACATAGACCTAAATGTATCCCGACTTCGGAATAAAATCTAATTGGGTACTTGCACTTTCGTGGACCGGATCTCTTGTTGATCGCGTAATCCCAAAGAGATTAATCATATTGCATTAAGAATCGATACTTATGAATATTTGATACGTAGGTGCTTTGGGTCTCCCAATCGCCTTTCAAATTTCAATAATTTCGGTTCAGTTTGCCTTGATTAATCGCTATAGTGTAAGATGCTAAGCGGGTTCGGTTGCCTTTCGATCTTGGTTACTCTTTTGGTTGTGGTTGATTAAGTTCACCATACCACTCTTATGTATATATTATTATACTATTATTATTGTTAATATTTTAGTTTCTTGCATTTTAATTTCTTTAGCTACATACATTTAAATTCTTGCACTTTTATTGCTCTTATTTTAGTATGCTTTATTATGCTTTATTCATCCATATCATGTTTATTATTTGCTCTTATTTTGTTGTTGATTTTCTATTTGTCCATTTGGACACAAAAACATTAATAAAGGATTAAACTTCTAAAAAACATGTGACTTTAATTTATGGACTATTGGTTACTATCCTTGGCTTTGGAATGAAGATTTGGACTTAGATTCTTAGGACGTATTTCCTTTGCCTTGATCTTCATGAAGTTGGAATTTTTCTTTATTTGGCCATTTGCTAGCTTATAAGGATGAAACTCTTATGCTCATAATTTGAAGTATCATCAAGTTTGGTTAGATCTTTCTTCCCTTATCTCCTTATTTTCTTTTTTAGGATAGTCTATTCATCTCCTCCCCTTCTTTAATTTTCAAAATCTTCTCCCTTTTTCAAAGGATTCCTCCTTTTTTTTTAAATCCTCACATCTTTAATAAACAAAAACCTTGACTTTTGTCAAGTGGCTTTTACTCTTTTTTTTTTCTTTTAAAATCAATGAATCTAATCATGTTGACCTTAATTCAAAAATAAAAAGAATCAAACTCATTCAAGTTGCTTTGTGCCTTTGTGCACTTTTGTGTATTTTCTTTAATAGAGTGTCGATTATGAGTCATTATTCTTTTGTCGGGTGCAAGTCTTTCAATCTTCATGATTGTATTTTGATGTAATTTAGTCTCTTATCATTTGTGGGGGCTTAGTGGCATACTCGTTAATTTTATCCGAGTTGGCGCCCTCCCCATAATGATGTATGATTCCATGCCTTCATTCTCATGGTAGTTTGTTTGGCCATCCACTTGAAGATGACAAATTCTCTTCAATTAATAAAATTAATTACAACCCACCTTTTTCATTATTTGTACCACGAACTACGGGGTTTTGATCTTACATTGCACTTTGTGGGTACGTAGGCATGAGGTGGTAAACCTCTCCAATTTGAAGAAGAGCTTTTGGTAATTCATCTTCCTCCATAAACCCATATTCACCATTAACATTCAAGATGTAGATTCTTGGTGCCTTTTTTCTAGATCCTTTGGATCTTTATTTGTTGTTTGATTGCAGGGATTCCACTGTATTTTGGTTTTAAAATTCGTGCAAATTCAGATCATGATCATCCAATGTTTGAGAAAAGGTTTCAAAATGGATCATGCTGAATTTTCTGCATTTTTCAGCTTCTGGTACAACGTTAACCGGTTAACCATTTGGTTAACTGGTTAACCATCTTCAAAACAGTGCAGATTATTCAAAATCTGCTTGCGTTAACCGGTTAACACAAGTCAGAATGGTGTTTTTGGCTTGTTTCAAGCCCCTTTTTGGTTCCTCTGTCTTCTTCTTCCTCCTTTTTATTTTTACCTTGGGAAGCACTTTTGGGAGTGATTTCTCCTTAATTTCAATGAACTTTGGGTGTAGATTAGAGTAGTTAATGTTCATTAATTCAAAACTACCTTTAAGTGGATTATTCAATTCATTTAAGGTACTTTGCATTAGTGATACATTTTCATGCTTGAATCCACCAAGAAGAGTGATTGAACTTAAGGATGGAAGAATACCATCAGTGCAGCTCAATTTGGTATCCACCTTTAGTTTTGTGCGGTATCGCGTCCGGATAACGATTTACATATCGTTTATCTCGCATGCATTAACACTAACATTATGCACCTTAATTGGTGGTGGCCGACCTCATTTGTAGGGTAATTACTTCGTAAATTACTCGGCGATTGCTTAACATAGACCTAAATGTGTCCCGACTTCGAAATAAAAATCTAATTGGGTACTTGTACTTTTGTGGACCAGATCTCTTGTTGATCGCGTAATCTCAAAGTGGTTAATCATATTGCATTAATAATCGAGACTTATGAATTTTTTATGCGTAGGAGCCTTGGGTCTCCCAATCGCCTTTCAAATTTCATTGAATTCGGTTCGGTTTGCCTTGATTAATCGCTATAGTGTAAGATGCTAAGCGGATCCGGTTGCCTTTCGGTTTTTTTTTTTTGTTGTGGTTGATTAAGTTTACCATACCATTATTATATAAATATTATTATACTATTACTACTATTAATATTTTAGATTCTTGCACTTTAATTTCTTTTGTTACTAACATTTAATTTTTTGCACTTTTATTGCCTTTATCTTATTTTTCTTTATTCATCCATATCATGTTTATTATTTGCTCTTATTATTTGTTGTTGATTTTCTATTTGCCCATTTGGACACAAAAACATTAATAAATGATTAAATTTCTAAAAGACTTGTGACTTTAATTTGTGGACTTTTGGTTACTATCCTTGGCATTGGAATGGAGATTTTTGGACTTAGATTTTAGGATCCCTTCCCCTTGCTTTGATCTTCATGAAGTTGGATTTAGCCTTTATTTGGCCATTTTCTAGCTCATAAGGATGAAATTCTTATGCTCATAATTTGGAATGTCATCAATTTGGTTAGATCTTTCTTCCCTTATCTCCTTATTTTCTTTTTTAGGATAGTCCCTTCATCTCCTCCCATTCTTTAATTTTCAAAACCTTCTTCCTTTTTCAAAAGATTCCTTCTTTTTTAAATCATCACCTCTTTAATAAACAAAAACCTTGACTTTTGTCAAGTGGCTTTTACTCTTTTTCTTTTCTTTTAAAATCAATGAATCTAATCATGTTGACCTTAATTCAAAAAAATAAAAATAATCAAACTCATTCAAGTTGTTTTATGCCTTTTTGCACTTTTGTTTATTTTCTTAAAAAGAGTGCCGATTATGAGTCATTATTCTTTAGTCGGGTGCAAGTCTCTCAATTTCCATGGTTGTAGTTTGATGTAATTGAGTCTCTTTTGATTTGTGGGGGTTTAGTGGCATACTCGTTGATTTTTATCCGAGTTGGCGCTCTCCCCATAATGATGTATGAGTCCATGCCTTCATTCTCATGGTAGTTTGTTTGGCCATCCACTTGAAGATGACAAATTCTCTTCACTTAATAAAATTAATTACAACCCACCTTTTTCATTATTTGTACCACGAACTACGGGGTTTTGATCTTACATTGCACTTTGTGGGTACGTAGGCATGAGGTGGTAACCCTCTCCAAACATAAAAATATTTAAAAATAATTCTTTTTCTCATCCTTCCACTCTCATTTAACAAACCTTTTTTTAAACCAAAAGCAGTAAATTTTTCAAAGGGCTCCTGTGGAGTACCACTGACATTTTGGGTGCGTAAGACCTTCCCATTTTGTAACATATCCCCTTACCCGTTCTCTGATGTGTTTATTTAGCTTTTATTGCTTGTAGATTCATTAGGATTTATTCGCAGAAGGACAAAGAAACTTTCAAAGAGTACGCACAGAGATGGCGCGAGCTAGCAGCTCAGATTGTTCCTCCTCTGGAAGAGAAAGAGATGACGAAGATCTTTTTGAAGACTTTAGGTTCTTTCTACTATGAGAAGATGATAGCAAGTGCTCCTTATGATTTCACTGAAATAGTGAGTATGGGGATGCGTCTAGAAGAAGGTGTCCGTGAGGGACAGTTGAACAAAGAGAACAGTGTAGGCTCGAGTTCTAAGAGGTTCAACTTCGGTAAGAAGAAAGAAGGTGAAACTAATGATGTGTCTCGTGAAAGTTACAGAAGACCTCGTGGTCGTGAGAATCGTCATCATCATCATGTAGCTTTTGTAACTCTGATGATTAATGTGACTCCAACTATGCCAGTACCTCCAAAGTACCAATCTCATTATTAACAACCTTCTGTGCTACAGAGTGGAAATCACCAGGGTCGTGCTAAGTCGAATTTTGATCCCATTCCAATGTTATATGCATATTTGCTTCCATCTTTGATTGCAAAGAATCTTGTGCAAACACGTTCTCCGCCTCCGGTCCCAGAGTCTATCCCTTGGTGGTATAAGCCAGATGCTCACTGTGCTTTTCATCAAGGTGCCCTGGGGCACGATATTGAGAACTGTTATCCATTGAAGTTTGAAATGCAGAAATTGATAAGGAGCAATGTTCTGTCTTTCAATGATGTTATCCAAATGTGAAGACAAATCTGCTTCCGAAGCATGGTAATACGTCTGTGAACATGGTTGATGGTTGTCTTGGTTTGTTCAAAATTTATGAGGTCCACCATATTCGAAGGTCTTTGGTTGAGATGCATGCTTTCTTAAGTGAATATCACGATATTGATCACGATTATGTTGGATGTTGTATTTGTTCGGTAAACCCTAGTGGCTGCGTGATTGTTAAGAGAGACATTCAAAAGATGATGGATGATAAATTGATTAAAGTGACATCGAAAAGATATGAGTATGACAATGAAGTGAATGTTATTGTGCCTTAGTTCAATATTCCTGAGAAGGTTGTTCCTGAGAAGGTGGTTATTTCTTTTGATAGTAGCAAATATGTTGTTACTCCATTGGTGATTAATTTGCCTGGTCCAATGCCATATGAGTCTGATAAAGCTGTTATGTACCGGTATAATGCTACAATGATAGAAAATGGTTAGGAAGTTCATATTCCTTCTCCAAGGTCTGTGGTGAGCATTGTTGATGTGTCAAAAGTTACTCGAAGTGGTAGAGTTTATGCTTCGGATCCTCCGAAGAGGGCTGAAGATTCAAATGCAAGTAAGTAGATTGAGGATACTGTTATTCTGTCAGATGTCGATTTGAAAGACAGTGAAGATGAGGTGTTGAAATTGATAAAAAAAAGAGCGAGTACAACGTTACTGAGCAGTTGTTGCATACTCCGTCAAAAATAACAATTTTATCACTCTTGATGTGATCTGAGGCTCATAGGCAGTCTTTGCAGAAGATTCTTGATCAAGGTTATGTTGACCATGATGTGATTGTTGATCGGTTTGATAGTATTATGGCTAATATCACATCATGCAGCAATCTGAGTTTCTGTGATGATGACTTGCCTAAAGAAGGAAGGAACCATAACTTGGCTTTGCATATTTCAACAAATTGTCAGGAAGATGTTATGTCTAAGGTGTTGGTTGATATTGGGTCTTCTCTGAATGTGATGCCGAAGTCGACCTTGTCAAGGCTTGTGTACCAAGGTGTTCCCATAAGGCATAGTGGGATTATTGTGATGGATTTTGACGGATCAAAGAAAACTGTGATTGGTGAAGTTGATCTTCCTATTTTTATTGGACCGTTTATATTCCAGATTACTTTTCAGGTAATGGATATACGTCCCGCTTATAGTTGTCTCCTTGGAAGACCCTGGATTCATGAGGCAGGAGTTGTGACATCTACTCTCCATCAGAATCTGAAGTTTGTGAAAGATGGGAAGTTAGTAACTATTGATAGCGAACAAGCGATGCTAGTGAGCAATTTGTCATCCTTCTCCTATATTGATACTGAAGAAGAGGTGGGAACTTCATCCCAGGCTCTTTCTGTTGTTGATAATGCTGCTAAGAAGAATGTTATGCTAGTGTCTTCTCTCAAGGATGCTCTGCGCATACTTGAAACTGGTCGATCTGACGGTTGGGGACAAGTTATTGATGTTGTTGACAATAAAGAAGGATTTGGTATTGGTTTTGCACCAGGTGTGGCTCTCAATAACCTGAAGACTATTCAGGAAGGATTCCGAAGTGTTGGGTTTATCAACGATCATTCCGCTGCTGCCAACATTGAAGATGATGAAGATGAAGAGATGCCTAACTTTTTCACGCACGGAAATATTTGCAAGAACTGGATTGTTGTTGATGTTCCTTCTATTGTTCATACTTCAAAGTATTGTTTTTTGTTTTCTTTCAAAAATCCTTTCACTCTGCCCAAGGTGAAAGCGATGTTTGTCGGGCTTTGTTTCAAATTTTATCATCATCAATAAAATGTTATTTTGTTATTTCCATATGTGTTTTTCCTTTTGTTTCTTTATTGTGAAAAATGGTAACATAAAAATCCCAAATAATAATAATCACTGTTTATCTGCATGATGTTTGCACTTTTGTTCATACTCTAAAATAAAAATAAAATCATTGTGCAGATTGATTGATTAACCCATTGAAAACAATGATCCTATGCCCACTCCCAACTTTGAATTCCATGTGTTCGAAGCTGAGGAAGAGGATGTTGAAGAGATTCCTGATGATATTTCTCGGTTACTTGAGCACGAGGAAATGGTTATTCAGCCTCATGGAGAGTCTATAGAATTGGTCAACTTGGGTTCTGAAGATAATAAGAAAGAAGTCAAGATTGGAGAATTGATTGGTCCTGATGTTAAGAAGAGGATGGTTAAGCTTCTTAGAGAATATGTTGATGTGCTTGCTTGGTCCAATCAAGATAAGTCGGGTCTTGATACTGATATTGTGGAGCATAGATTGCCGTTGAAGCCCAAATGTCCACCTGTGAAGCAAAAGTTGAGAAGAACTCATCCTGATATGGAAGTAAAGATAAAAGAGGAGGTTCAAAAGTAGATTGATGCAGGTTTTCTTGTGACGTCTAATTATCCTCAATGGGTGGCCAATATTGTGCATGTTCCAAAGAAAGACGGAAAAGTCCGAATGTGTGTTGATTACAGAGATTTGAATAAAGCCAGTCCAAAAGATGATTTTCCATTGCCACACATTGATGTGTTGGTAGATAATACGACTAAGTTTGATGTGTTCTCCTTTATGGACAGATTTTCCGGTTATAATCAAATAAAGATGGCATACGAGGACGTGGAAAAGGCCACATTTATTACACCGTGGGGAACATTCAATTACATAGTGATGCCCTTTGAATTGAAGAATGCTGTTGCGACATACCAAAGAGCTATGACCGCACTTTTCCATTATATGATGCACAAATAAATTGAGGTATATGTTGATGATATGATTGCTAAGTCGAGAATTGAAGAAGATCATGTTGAATATTTGCTGAAGTAGTTTCAGAGGTTAAGGAAGTTTAAGCTTCGTTTGAATCCGAACAAGTGCATGTTTGGTGTACGTTCTGGAAAGTTGTTAGGTTTCATTGTCAGCCAAAGAGGCATTGAAGTTGATCCTGATAAAGTGAAAGCTATTTGGGAAATGCCTGCTCCAAGAACTGAAAAGCAAGTAAGAGGATTCTTGGACCGTTTGAATTATATTTCGAGATTTATCTCTCACATGATTGCCACTTGTGCTTCGATCTTCAAGTTGCTTCGAAAAGACCAAGGTTGTGTCTGGACAGATGATTTTCATAAGGCGTTCGAAAGTATCAAAGAATATCTGCTTGAACCTCCTATCTTGTCTCCTCCAGTGGAAGGTAGACCGTTGATCATGTACTTGACTATGTTGGAAGATTCCATGGGTTATGCGCTTGGTCAGCAAGATGAATCTGGAAGAAAAGAATATGCAATTTTGTACTTGAGTAAGAAATTCACTGATTGTGAGTCTCGGTACTCCATTCTTGAAAAAACTTGTTGTGCCATAGCTTAGGCTACAAAGCGTCTTCGCCAGTATATGCTGAATCATACAACTTGGTTGATCTCTAAAATGGATCTGATCAAGTATAT